>CM075103.1:1517939-2731635 GCA_037576195.1 Phytoseiulus persimilis
CGATCGCCGGTGCATCAATCGTGTTTCCCAAAGATATCGAGTGGGGCGTCGAGCGAGCTCGAGAAATCGACGCGGTGACCCCTTCCATGCAGTGTCCACTCACCATGTCGTCCTCCTGCGTCCTCTCAGTTTGGGCCATCCACCTTCTGTCGCTGGACAACTTTTCCATCTCGAATTCGAAATGCTCCGGCAGCTGCTGCGAGGTCAACGTGATGCCGCAGATTGGACACATGGGTATCTGACTGGGGCTCGAGAGTTTGCGGAATTGCATCGACGGATTGAAGAACCGGAAAAGATTATCCCACCGAGGCGGCTCGGCTGCGCCCTGAGATGCCTTTTCCGAGTCCGAGCTTTGCGTGAGATTGTCTTCAACTTTCAACAGCTCGAGCGGCGACCGCCAATTTTGCCCTGATCCGAGTCCGAGGCGACTTTGTTGCTGGGCAGCCTGCTGCTGTTGTTGTTGTTGTTGCTGATGCTGCGCCTGTTGCTGGATCACTTCGAGCGAGCTCTTCGCCCGCTGATAACTGCGAGCGATGTCGAGGCATCTCTCCTTCTCCTTCACCAGCAGGTCGGTGAAAGCAGAGCCCTGGTGCGCGCCGAACATGAGGTTCCGATTCATGAACGCCGTTGGGTCCGGGTTGGGCAAATGCGGAAGGAACGGCGACGAGCCAACGAACAGATAACTGCTGGGGACCTGGAGGTCGCAGAAAGGGGATTCTGGTTCAGGGCCACGGAAACCTTCTCGAAGCTCCGCTTCTCTCCGTCCACACTTTCTCGACTGGGTTTCTGAACGAGGGGACACGAGCTCGAAACACATTTCACAAAACACTGAGTTTTTTTTACCTGAGTGCCGTACAGGAGCGACAAAGCGGGAAAACACGGCGATCTCTGAACTGCAGCGGAGAGACTCTGTTGAGCGGCTTGCTGCGCCTTCAGAATGGGCTCGTGAGTGGAGTCTGACGTCGGAGATGGAGGGGTGTAACTCACGGGCGAGGAGGGCGCCGAAGACATCGCAGTACTGCCTCCGCAGGCCTGGCTTTCCTGAAACAGTCAAACTGAACTGTTTATTGCTCTTCGCGATTCGTGAACAAACCCAAAGCCGATTCTCGGTAGGAACGAGAGACGGACATGGAGCGAATCTTCGACGAGTCTTTTAAAACCACAATCAGTCGTGGTCCCCTGAGCACCACCGCCCGTCCAGTGATTCGACGAGCGCGGCTTCCCAAGATACACCGTTCGACGAGCTCGAATGACTGCCTGAGTTGACATCACGTGAGCTAAGAAACGGATCCGGAGGCTACTTCTTTTCTGTCGGCAGCGCGATCACGTTTTTGAGGCTTCCACCCGCCCGGAGGCCAACGGCTTCCAACGGTTTTTCGGGAATTTCGCGACATTCTGAAGCTGGAGGCAAAGCTTTCAGAGTTTGGGCTTACGATACGCCTACTGTGTCTGCGATAAGGATCCGGCGCTCGGTTCTGGACCGAGACCTGGCGTCAAAGCGGAAAGCCAGCGACGGGCTGTGTTGCTGCCTGTCGCTAGCAGACGACCACCGTGTCGCGGAGATATGATTCCCAAGCCATGGTCGTGATGGAACCGAGGAACGTTTCGATAAGCAAAGCAGCTTCTTCCCGTTGAGATCGGCTCCGAAACTGGCTGCGGAGGACGCGCCCATCTCTCCAGGCCCGACAAGTCCCGTGGAGGATGGATCTCAGCTCGGAACTGATTTCCGAGAAGCTAAACAGTTGAAATTCGACTCTCAGTAATGAGAACAGCTCACCCCACGGCAGACCAGTTCACTTGGATCGACGAAGTTTTCTCACCGTCTTGGCTCAGAGAAAAACATCCTGTCGTCGCCCGGTTGGTTGATTTCTGACAAGCAGCGTCTCTATCGATTCCCCGGACAGATGAGAGAATGAGTGCATGAATGAATGCCCTTCAGCCAGTGGGCTAGCGGCTGCTCGGGAGTTCTTCTCACCAATCGTTTTCGAAAATGGGTATCTCCGTCCAGATCTGTCCGGGGCGCTTCTGCCTGGGTGGTGCAGGCGCTCTTCTGGGTGTCCTCCACTTGTGGTCCGCGAAATGTTCTGGGTGTGATATCTGGGAGGTCTCGACTCGGGTGGTGGGGGTGGACGGCCGTGGTGGAACCGGTGGTGGGTTTCCAGTCCGGGTCGAAGCAAATCGAGGGGTTTTACAGTTCTCCAGTGAGCGAGCTCAGAGCGGATTTCGGAAGCGAGCTCCCGAACAGAGTCCGAATCTCGTCCCCGGCCATTCCGAGCTTGACATCGATGCAATGCGAGAGTTTCCCCTGTCCGACGTCATCTCGACGAGACCACACATCAGGCTTCGAACAAACCATCAGGATAGGAGTTCTCATCTCGCTGTTCAGGTAGCTCGTCCCCGGCAGTCCCAAGCTCGATGACGGCAACCGCCCACCGCACCCAGAAGTCAATTCAGAAGCTTCTGAACGAGCGAAATAACTGACGTCGACGGCTCCAGACCATAAAACGAAACGAAGCGTTCACCCGGCGGCCCCCGTGGGGATCCGAGGACGCCGTAACGTCCGACATCGTCCTTGGAGCGGTCCACAGTCGAAATTCATCAAAGTTTCTCGCTCGCTTGGACACTCGATTCGGACCGGAATCAGACGCCCGACCCTTATGTAATGTTCACTCACGAGACCTTCGACGAAGAGCTCACCCGCTGCGGTGTTTGTTCGTCAAGTCGATCTCGGCCACTCGAAAAATATCGGTCAGACCCCTCTGTTGCGGCGGGTTGCTGACTGGCCGGCTGGCTGGCTGGCTCGGATGGAAGAGATGCTCGTGTATGAAAGGAGGGCTCTAATCAGATTTTCAAACCTCGTTGCAATGTTTACATTTAGAGTTAAGTGGCTGACTGGGATTGCTCTCGGCAGAGCTCGTTGCCGCAGCCGCTGAGTATGGAAGTCGGTCGTGAGAATTGCGACGACGAGAAGGGGAACAAGAGGACTGCAATCCTCTGAGTAACACCCTGCGCGACACCAGATTGAATGACAAACCCGGCAGAGGGGTATCGCTCGCACACTCGTTCCCGGGCTGGCTGGCTGGCCGCTCGGTCGGTCGGTCGGCCAGCCAGCGCGCTCGGTTCTTCAACGACTCGATGAGGTGATGACATCCTGAACCGCTTCGATCGGAGAGAGATCAGACCATTTATGACGCGTGGATCGCAACAACTGCTCGAAATCGTCCGACTTTTCCTCCTCTGGCTCCAGAAGTGGGCAACACGGCAAACGTTCCGAACTCTGTGCGTCCGTCACCGCGGAGTCATCGCTCGATCGCTCGTCTGATTGAGTGCCCGGTAATGGATCGAGCCCGAACCAGAGGTGCTCGGCGCCGAAAACCCGGGAGCGAGAACAACAAGAACTCACTAGGCTTTTATTGCGCTGTTAAGACATTAGCTTGGCAGGCAGCTAGAGGAAGGGCTGGCTGTCTCTCCGGAGAAACACAGCCGACTCCGACCGAGCGACCGAACTCCCATCGATCCGAAGATCGATTGTCGAAACCGAAGAACCCGACAGGTAAGTACACAAATGGTTCTCGTAAAGATGAGGTTGACTTCCCCGAAAGTCCGAGACATCCGAGCCTAACCTCATTAGAAACGCACAGTTTTCAACGAAGTCTTCAACGCTCACGATTTAATGATTCATTCAAAACAGTCGCCACCTCCGAAGCATTGCTGAGACCGACCGAACAGAGCCGGAACGAGCTCCTCAGGGAGGGGGGGGGGGGGGAGATGCCGAAGGCTTGGCTTCGATAGACTGGAAAAGCCGCTCCGCGTCGACGTCCGAGTCGGGGCGCGTATCGAAAGAGAGCCGCGCTCAACTCAGTCCCGATGAACTACCTGAGCGACCGACCGACAGCGAAAAGTCAGCGCGAGTCGAGAGAAGCTCCGCCAGACGTCGGATACGCCGCCGCCGGGTGTGGTTGTGGCGGATTTTACGGGCGAAAGCGGACGCCATTGTTGTGATTGTTTAAATGCCTCAAAGTCAGGGATACATCGAGCCACTCGCGTACAGCAACTCATAAAAAAACAAATCGTGTTCACAACCACCACCGGCAATTATGATCAGCGTTCTGCAACGGTCGAACGTCAAACCGGTGGCCGCTACCGCAGACGGACAGCTCGGAGCAGTGCGCGAACGCGGGCGTCCCTGAGAAACGGGGAAAATACCGAAGTCCACACGGAAAAAAAGCTCGAAGACACCCCCGGTGATTTCGATCGCGTTCGATTGTAGTTTTCGGAGTGAACAATGAGCGTTTTTTTCCTCCTTCCGAATTTTCTTTGCCGTAGCCGGTCGACGGGGCCGTTGTTTCTGCCTCTGATGCTGTCGCCGCAGCGTCTTTTTGAGTCCATAGCTTGCAACAATGAACGGAGGAGCCTGCGCGAAACCAAAACTCTCGGGCCCGGCTGGTGAATGTCGCTTTTTAACCGTTATGATGGCCGTTCTGAAATGGTCATGTCACCGTCCATCACAGAATAACGGCCTTTCCCCCAACGGGAAGATATCCTCGTTGGAAAAAGGGGACAACGTTTTTCCTCGTAACCGTACGTTCTGGAGAACTGTCCCTTCGCGCTCAACGAGGAAGGGGGTCCAGGAAAGACGACAAGGATGGAAACGCGCGATTTTCCCAACCAGGACTCCGAGCTGTCCCAGGCCGGCCATCGACACCGAACGACTCCGGGATAGGTTCACCCGATTCTCGGACCTGGAGGAATGAACTCACCGATATACTCATGACGTGTGGTTGCCTTCGTGAACTAAACGGGAGCGAGGATTGCACACATGAACACACTATTGTGGATAACACTAGATAACGCAGCGATTGACGCACCCGAACAGACAGCCTAGCGAGCAACTCCGACTGCAGTCTGGCCGTATCTCAGTACTCGAGAAGTAGCCGCTTGGAGTTCGAGTAAGTGTAGTCTAACGCCAGTAAGTGACCAGTGGAGAGATGGGTGGCGGATGAGTGAGCGCGCGAGTGAGTAAGTTCGAGCAGGAGCTCCTCACTGTGTATCGTGGGATAATTAACTGCTCGAGTTCGGGAGTTGGGACCGAAGCTCTCCGACTCTCCACTCTCTGGGAGTCTCTGGGAAAGGGAGGCTGGGAGGAGACTGCGCGAACCACTCAGAGCCCGGAGTGAGCTCTGCTCTCGCCAACTCCGGCGCGAACACTACATAATATGCTTTCGCTGAGCCGCTCTGAACGACTGTGTAAGTCTGTTTCAAGTTGACAACTGGACTTCGGGCAACTCTAGTCTCGACGCTGGCTCGCCAGCCGACTAACTTGCGCGCCGGGTCGCTAGCCCGCGCAAGACTTCTAGTTTCGAAGCTGGCCGCGAGGAGCTCGAGCGATTCCTGAGCTTGAGGAATTCAGATTCAGTTGTTGCCCGATCGGCGAGTCGTGGATTCCGGTGCTCAGCCGTGTTGGCTTTCCAGTCGACATCGGTGGAATGGGCCGATTATCCGTCCAGAAAACCATACCCACCGTTCATAGTTTTCATTGAAGTACGCCTCGGCAGCTGTTCGTCGTGTTGGTTATCGTTAACTGATTGGTAACGTTGGCGGGACTGAAAACAACTCGACAATATAAACGGCCGTCAGAACGGCGCGGGCTTCTTTCGACGTTGAATGGAGAAACTGTATTCAACAGCAATATGGAGGGGGAACACGCGCCTGATCGCAGCCACTCTACCGCGACCGCCGCAAGATCATCAATGCCAACCAGTGGTAACCGTAGCGGCCGCCAGCACTCTAATCTAATCTAATCTTTAACAACTATGTGCGCGCGCGTAAAAGCGTTCGAGTTCTCCGGTTTTTAGCTCCAGGGTTGGCACAATGAGTTGTGGTTTTCCGATTGGTCGAATTTTGAAGCGATCTGCGATTCCGTTCGGTCAGCTGGAGGGTCAGGAACAGACCAATCGATTGCGTACTCCTGTCCACAGACGAGAGTCCACTGTTCACTGCAATTCATCGAGTACGACGGGCGTGATCTAGGAGTTTCGCCGGTTCCGTACGTAAGAGGCGTCCACGAGCTCCTTGGAGGACTCCAGCTTCCTGTGGTGGTCGCACGAGGATCGGCGGTGTCAAACTCATCGATCAATCTGGAGACACCAAACCGCTGTCGCGAGTCTCGTAACCACCGATGATAACGATGATTGACTCTCGTGGCAACGCCCATTTTTCGCCCTGATCTCTGTTGCTGTCCGGTCAAAACTGGCCGCCGTACCTCGTTGATGCAATCATCCAATACATCGTTTATCTCTGCTCGCGTCCAGCATCGTCGATCGCGTAGCACGCTTACCGGCTTCATTCTGTTGTCGCTGATAACAACAGGAGAAAAAACAGAGTGTTTCGTGGTGTTCAATGATACCGACGGGTATCGGTGTCCCATTTCTCTAACTTTCCAGAGTCGTTGAAGTTTTTCAAGGTGCACTAATGGAAGCTAATTGTAGAAAGAAATTACAGCATCTGAACCGCTGTGGGCGTTCAAACCCCCATTTTGTGACGTGTGTGGCTCAGCTGTTGAATAATTTAATAGGCTGCCGCGATGCGGGCGGGATAATTTTGCGAATTTTTTGGCGTGGAATTTTTGCCGCAGCGTTTCTAGTTGCGCTGCAAAAGCCGCGTAAGATGAACGGCCTCGCGGTCGACATCGCAGCCGCGCACAGGTTTTGACTGTTAGATTCGGGAGAGATCTGCGACGGAAGAACTCTTTTCTTCTCTCCAACTGGAACGCTGTTTCGCCATCGACTCCGGCAGACGATTCGGAAGCAGCGTCGGCTCCCCAACGAACTTGACTCCTCCCAGTGCGTGATCCGTTCCACCGAATCACAACTCGACGTTTCATTTGCTTCGGAGTATCTTTCCTCTGTCCACCGCGGAAATTCTGTTACGTTCGCCTCCCCTTTCCTCACGAGGCGCGCACACGAACCCCACAAGGTTCCAGAATCGCCTCGCGGTTGTGTCAGAGCGGGTAAACCGACCGGAATGCTTGATTGGGAAGTATTCGTCCCGAGGAAAATTCAAAGTTTCTCCTCAAAGACGTAACTTTCCTCGGTCAGACACACCCACTGCTTTCGGCGATAACCCACGGAGTGCTCGTGCGGTGAGGAGTCTTTGCGACGACAAACGACATTTGATTGCCCGGTCGATCCCTGCGGGCACATTACATTCTCGGATCACGCTGCTGCATCGACAGGATAGAATCGATGAATGGCCCGTATCGATGAATGCGAGGAACACATTTCCTGACCGATACGACGGAGAGTTCGAGGCGATAAAACATGGAGCACGCCTCTGGTTTGGCGCTCGCTTGTAAAGCGTCCGAGGAGTTTTTGTCCTGAAGCCCCAAAAAGCCTGAGCATCGAATTTATTGTGCACAAGGCGAGTAAACTCTGACTTCATGAAGAGATTTCTTCACCTGTTCGTCGTGGAAGTGGTTTGCATCCACACCGCCGAACGGCAAGCGGACCTACACGTCTCCAAGAAGAAGAAACGCTCCACCGATGACGTTCGGGGCTACACCGCAGTTCCGAGGTCGCTCCTCTTCAATGAAGCCATGACGCGAGAGATTTGAAGCTGAGCCGTTTTGGCTTTATTCACCGATGATGGTGCCGACTCTAAATGAAGCTCTGAATTGGAGAGCTTCTTCCTGCCTCTGTCAGAGAGAAAGCAACTGACGCTTTGATGTTTTATGACCTTCTGGTTTGGGTTCTGGCTCGCATTTCGGGCGGACTCCAAAAGAACTCTCAGTAGTGCTGGCTCGCACGTCGCATCTTGTTCAAAGGCAATTAAGCCACTTCCCTGAAAACTCGGTTTCGCCAAGAAACAACGGCGTGGCAGAGTTTCGGTCGGCAGCGACGGAGGCCGCCAGAGATCGCGCGGAGAACAACTTTTACAAACTCCAATAATGAACAACACACACGCAAAATTCACTCCGGCCCGGAATTTGAACCAGACTCTCTAGCCAAGCCGCTAGCTCTCGAAAAACCCCGAACAGCGTTACGCGACTTTCGGCGCGAGGGCTCATACTGTCGAAGCTTGTCGCGGCCGCTCGCTGCGCTCTCCAGAACGATATCTTCGACCAGGAGAGCTCCGTCGGGCCGATCAGACTCCTTCTATTGAAAGACATGTTGAGAACGAGTGATTTCTCTCCGTTGAGTTAATCTCATCGAGCGCAACTTGGTGGGTCTTTCTATCCACCGGTGGAGCGGTCCAGCGGCGAGCACCGAACCGAGGGCTCCAGTGAGCACTGAGTGAGTTCAGGAACTTGTGAGCATTGTGCGGACAAGATATTTCGCCGGCCGCCACCGGAGCGGGATTAGCGCTGACCGTCGAACAAAACCGAAATCTCTGCTCCAGCGGGTCTTCGGAGCGCACAATCGAAGCTCGAATTAGATTAGCGCGAACTCTGAAAGAAGCCGCAAAAAGAACTCATTCGATAAGACATACTTTACGCGGGGACCACACACACTCACGCGCGCGGACATCTAGTTACTCGGACGCCCGTTGCGCTCCGAATGTCGTCCAGCATGTACATGCTAATCTGCACTCCTTCCCGCGTCGACTGGGGGAGCTTACTGTTGTCGCTGGGGAGTTCTTCTCCGTGCTTCTGTCCGCTGTAGGCGGCTGTCGAATGTGGGCATGGAAATGTTTTCCAGGCGGCTCCTTTGCCGCTCCGGCCACAAGCGACGCCGCCTCTGTGGCTCATTGAGTGTATGGGTGTAGTCCCACAGGGTACAAGAGGGAACATGTCGAGGAAAAGCCGGGAGAGCTCGCGGCCAGATCAAACAGGGCGCAAACAAACCCGACGCAGGACACAATCGCCTCGTACATCAGCGGCGAAGGACTAGCTCGCTTTCGGCCGTTCCTGTTTGTCGTTAGTAAGTCACTCGGCTCGGCGGGCGGGCGGGCGGCAACCATTGAAGAAGTGTCGCAGGCAGAAGTTCTCGCGCCGGCTCAGAATTTGTCGATTTCTCCAGCCGTGTGATTCTGCGTGTCAATCGTTTATTCCATTGTCCCCGAGCTTCTGTCACATGAGACGAACCGCACTGGCTCCGCAGAGCTACTTTATCTCACTACGAGTCGGAGCATGGGGTGGAGCGCGCGGCAGTTCTGCCCGCGGGACTCACGGCAGTGCTCTGCAAGATCCTCCCCGGAGTTCACTTGCAGTGCTCTCGCAGTTGGCTCTCGGGCCGGTGACACTTGCCCACACTCTCCCAGAGGAACTATAGAGCTGTGAACGGAGTCGTTCATTCTGTTGCAAAGCAGTCCTCTGGCCACCGCTCGCTCGGCTGCAACAACAACTCCGACGACAACGATAGTTGCGGCGGCGACACCAACAATGAGAATGACAAAGCAGCAGCAACAACAACAGCGAGGAGGCAACAATAAAATCATAAAATTCCTCTCAAACGCTTCATTGCTTCTTTCTCAGGACTTCAGGCTCGTTCGATCGGTTGGTTGCGGACGGCTAGCGGATTCGTCGTCCGTTCGACCTATTCTGTAGGAAACTGTGGACGACGCATGCGCCATCCTCGGCCAGCGATCGGTGACCGCGGTTTGAAATTTGATTTCAACCGACTCCAGCCGTCAACCGGGAACGAAATTCCGGGAAGTTCCGGGAACGACGGCACGGGAATCGTGACAACGAGAACTCCGCTCCTCTCGGTCGTGATCCGATATCAGTGTCACAACGACACCAGGAGGTGACTCCGGGAAGAGCGAGCGGCCGAGTTCGCGAAAGAAAGCCGAGCGAACACAACAAAGCGAATTTGTCAGTCAAGCAATTCCTCGTGACGATGTGTATTGCCGATGCCACGGGCTGCGACGGCTGGTTGACTTCGAGTCTCTTTCAGGTGTTGGCATTCAGGCTTTCTCTCCTCCTGCATGCAGCGACTTCGTTCGTTCGTTCGTCCGTCCGTCATCGAGTATCCAACTTGCGGCCTTCGATTGATCCATTGTGAGCGAGGGCAATCGAGTTAGCTGTCAGTTGTTAGAAAGCTTCTCGGATCCTTAACTCAAACAGCGAAAACCATCGACTCGGTCATCGTCGGCGATCCTCAACTTCCTCCATCGACCGCAGGATTCGAAGTTGTGGAGGAGTCGGCCTAACCGGTCCCGATCGGGAAGCCGCATGGTCGCAATGAACAGGACTTCCCACCCACAGGACACAGCAATCCATCGGAAGGTTCGGCCGGAAAGCGTCCATGTGACTTTCAATCTCGGAATCTATTGAGGTTCTCCGGGCGCCCCATCCGCCTGTTCGCGAGAATTTCCCAGGAGAAGAACTTAATTGGAAGCGATCTATCGTTTTACAAGGGCTTCGAAAGGCGATCGCGTTACTGGCGCACGAGATAGTTGTACCGAGCACGACAGCGGGAATGTGTTGTTGTAAATGCCTTCTCGGAAAGTCTGCGTTCGGTCTCGATGAAAAAAAAAAACTTGACAAAGGACAGCCGAATCGCACCCGTTTGAGGAGGGCAAACCCAGATGAATATCCGAGGAATGTTCTCCCCCGAGGTTGTCCTCCTGCCCTTGCGGATACTCGAGCACGCTCCGGTGAACTTCCGAGCGGAACAGGCGAGCTTCGGCGCAGGAGTCCGCGTTTGCACGAGGAAGGAGAGCTCTTAACGCAGGAGCGAAGGAGACGACGGGCCGATATCCTAAGCGAGCGCGCATCCATGTTTACCGGCAACATTTACAGCCACTTAACAATAGCGAAACTTATGTCTCCCTGCTGTCGACTTGTTTGTTTAGACTGGGCGGAGGGAAGAAGTGCTCGCATGCCGCAGGACGGCTAGCTGGCCTGTTCGACGTCTGCCTGCGCCGCCGCTTCTCCGACCGCTATTAGAGAAAACAGTTGGCGCTCACTCGGAACATAAGAAGCCAGAGCAGGGAGGCAGCACTGAGCCGCAACACCACCGCAGACAGCTCGACTCGAGGCTACACGGCGTTATTACACCCGAATCGTGTGCCAAAGCTGTTGAAGTTTTGAAACAAATCGAGTTCCAGAACTCGGCGATGTTTCCTGTTCCGCTGGTGGGCGATATCGCCACCATCGTTTTCATCATCGGAGCCGGTTGGTGGTCGTGGCATTTACGACAGGACGAATCCTCCTCGGTCGTCGTCGTTCAAAGCGGCCCGGTCGTCATTCTTTCGCGGTCTCTTTTTCGTCATTCCTTTTCCATTCTCTAGCCAACAAGCCGGTTGGTTGGCCGGCCGGCCAGCCCACAGGCACTCATTGACTCGCAGAGAATCTCTCTGAGGAGACCACCCGAGAGCGGTGAACACGCAGTTAACGAGCCAATCGACGAGCTCGTGCTGTGCTCCGCGTGTAGTGCCACACCTGACATTGTCAACACCGCAGTCTAAACCGGCGGCAGTGAAAGCGATTTGCTCTTCTCATACTGCTGCTGCTGCCAGAACTCAACCAGGGTCCCGGCCGAGCCAAAAGAGGGAAATTAATGGCGGGGGTGGGTGGATCTTCGGCCGCGCGGTTCAGACCAAAGGAACCGAAAGTTGTCACCTTAAGAGCGGTCAAGCTTTCTCCGTGCCTCCCTTTCGCGAAAGCCGACGACTGGGTGTTAAATAAGTCCACACGAGCAACGAGTCCCGGACGGACGGACGACCAATGGGACCAAAGAACTTTTTCCCGACGTCAGACACACATCAGAGTATGAATGTCTGGATATTGTCAAGAGCAAAGCCCCATCCAGTGCAGGCATGGTCGATGTTGTGGAAAACCCCTGTTCCAGGGGCTGGAAGTACTCCGGAAAGTTTCGTTTTCGGCCACAGCGGGCTCGGGGTTTTTGGATTGCTGGAAGACACTGTGCCAGCGGGACTCGACCAGGAACGAGACGACACCCGGGAAGAGGAGAGAGTTGGATCTCGAGGGATAGAGACGGTGGTGCCGAACCCCTTCGTGACAAAAGCGTTTGGGGTAGATTTGCCCTTTGGGCGTGTCGAACAAAAGCCTCACTGACTGCGAGCTGAATGAATGTTCCTATGTGTGTCGGTGGCTCGCTCGCTGAAGATCGTACATTATTGAGAACAACCCGACGCGTTGCTGTCATTTGTTCTCATTACGGGTTCGGAAGCCCCCACGAAACCAACGTCAGTCAACGCACAGGATCAAGCTCTGAGGGCTGCTGAGGTTTTTCTGATCAACACGCCCGGGCGAAAACACCGCGGACGCAAAGGAATTAACTCGATCACTGGATTCGCCGAGAGAAAACGGCAGCCCTGCTCCCAAATTTCAGCTCTCCCCTCCGAAGAGGACTTCATGGCCAACTGGCGGAGGGCTCGTAAAGAACGAACTCGTGATTGAATTATTAGGAGATTCAACTGTGGTATAAATACAGAATTCGTTCGTAAACACTACGAGGAAATATCTCGTGTTCCTTTCCACGCTTCCTTCAAGTATTGCTTACGTTCGGAAGAGCGTCTCGAGTGAGCGGTCCACACGTTGTTACAGAAGAGTCGGCGGAGAGGAGAACGCTCTGCTTCGAGTTGGCTTCAAGTTTCACAGGGAGCCCAAAAGGACACCCAGAGCTCGTTCGAATCAGCGCTCTCCCACTGTGTTCATGGCTCTGGCCTCGTTTATCCAGCACTTATGCAAACTCTGTTTGGACAGGATTCCACAGTTCCCCGAAGTGATTATGTTTCCAAGCCCGTGAATGTCGCATGTCGACCGCTGTCTTCTTTCAGCTGAACCGTCTGCCGTCGAGGCTCTGCCGCTTCGCTCCTCCACTGATCGATCGGACAATGTTCTCTTGTTTGGCTAGCGGCTCCTTTCGTCGCTGTTTTCATTGCCGGAATACAGGCCAAAACGCGCCGGTGCTAATCACTGGACTTTCTATCCCAGTTTTCGAGTTTTCCAGATTCCCGAGGAGCCGAAACGATATCGAGGGAAGCGCGGACTGCTCCAAAGCGGGCGAGAATCCCTCGTTGTGGGATTTCGATGCCGGTTGTCGAGCACAAAAGCTCCCGGACGGCAACTCTCGCCCGCCGGGATGATGACATAGGGGAATCCCATAACGAAACACACCATCAGGTTGGATCGTATTGTTTTTTACGACGCCTATATGACACTCTGTTTTGGTTGTCAGATGCGAGACCCAACGACCGGAATCCGACCACTAGCCCGCCCGAAATGTTGTTTGCCATATGCAGATTGGCGCGGAAGAAGAAAGATCAACCAGAACGAGCTGATATTCGTGTGGCGACAGGAGGTATCTGTTGTATCTTACATGGACATAAATTTGTGTTCAGCTCCATCGTCGGTGGCGCGTGGCCTCAAGAGCCTCTCTGCAGCGAGTTCCTCCTACCGCGAGGCGTTCGGAACGCATCGAGAATAATCATAATTGTTTGATCACGCCACCTAGTTCAAGATAGCCCCAAACCCGAAATTTCCTCGGTGGAAAACTCTCCGAGCAGCTCGAACCCAGGGATGTTCCAGGCGCGCGATCCAGGCACGTTGGGCTCAGCCTTGGCAGTTTCGGGAGGGCTGGCGATGACGACAGCCAGCGATTCCTTTGTCGTCGATTTCGTTCGAAGGCGGTGCTGTGTTTTGATTGAATTTATCACAGCCAATGTCGATCGAGTTTCTTAATCCACGTTGTTGGTCGGCGGACGGATCGAATGGCTGTTGGCAACGATGTCTCTTGCATTTCCTGCTCGGAGGGATGACAACACTTGTTGGGGTCGTGATTGAAGAGCTCGATTCTCTCTCAGCTTTGTCTCCCTGCGATGTGTTGACTAGAGCGAGACCGTCCGACGCGGCGTTCGAGTGATTGAAGAATCTCTTGTTGCGTCGCTGTCAAGGTGACGATGTCCGCCGGCTTCGCTGTTGCCAAGAGTTGCCTCGCTTCAGCTGAGCGCAGCGGAGTTCGCCTCGGGACGGTGTTTTCTTCGGAGGAATTCAGCCGAGGATCTGCACCGGTCGCCCGCAATTCGCTCGGACTCTGTTAACGAGAGGTGTTGAGTTGACTCGGAGGAAGTACAATCGTCCACCACATTGATTTCACTTCCTTCTTTCTCGTGTGCTTTCTTCGACGGAACGGCCGAGTGACGGACTGCCTGCTTTCTCCGTCCCCTTTGTCTCCCATACGGCCTCTCGATAGATTCCTCGCAGGTGCGAAATGACTCCAGGTATCTCGAGCTGTAAACTCCGTCCATCCTTATTGGACTTCGCAGGGCAGTGGGTTGCCGCAGATGGGTCTCCATCGATGGTGTAGGAGTAGCAGCATGGCGTCTGTCCGCGCGATCCATCGGGCCACCTCCACCGGCGGAGCACCTGTTCAAATCCAGTCTCAGTTCGAATTCCACTTTTTGTGGAAGTCAGCACCCGCTGGGTTATGCACATAGATACACAAGGACGCGCAGACAGCGAGCGGCATGGTCCATCTCGGATCCACCTTCGACTCCTCTACCCCGACTCACACTGAGAGCCATTCGCAGCGGCATGGCTTTGGTAGTCATTCAAGACTACACCGACCGCGACTACAACTCCAGCAGCAACGACGAAGACGACGACAACGACCAACCTCCTCTACAACACCTGGACGCCTTTCTCGATGCGCTGCGGAATCCCGGAGATAGTCGAATACAGACTCCCAAAGTTGATTAGGACCGTCAGCCGTGAAGGCCGAGGACACCGGTGTCGCTTGTTTACGAGGTTTCCGGGCGGGGCGATCCGACTGGAATCGGTCTTCCGAGCGTGAGACCAGGAACGGAGCTGAAACCTTCTGCTTCCACATCGGGTCGAGGGAGAATCTCCCAGAACCGCTCCCAGATGAAGCGCTCAACACGAGTATTAGAGAGCCGATCAGCTTCGACACATTGATCGGCTCGGTTCCGCGATCCTAATCGAGAGTCGTGTTCCCTTCGTCGAACTCAAATCTCATTAAACGCGACCGCAATCGTGGCGACAGTGGCGCTCACACAGGAATGGAGACCAGTCGCACAGACAGATCGATTGACCGCCCCCACTAACCCCGAAAGCCAACCATTCGACTAGGTTTTGTCCCAGGCGGCAGTGATTGTAGTTGTGGTGGTAGTTTTCGTCGTCGTCGTCGTCGTCGTCCTCCTCCTCCTCGGTCCGGTAGTGGTGGTCATTGCAAGAGGGCAATTGTAATGCCATGACAGGGGGAAGAAGGAACTCAGTCAGCCACACAATCAGCTCGACGGCCGGCCGGCCGGCCGGCCAGCCTGCCTACGAGCGAACGACGACTGCGGCTCAGAGGGACAAAATTGAGGAACAAAGATCGGAACGAGGGGAGGGGGCACATGACGAGCAACGACTGACGGAGAGACTGCGAGCTGTGGATTGAGCAAACCCTGTATGGCAAGTAACGAGGGATGTTGTTGTTGGGGGTAAAAAGTAGGGAAGCAACTAAACAACGATTTGTGTAACAGCAAACGATCCATCTCTTCAAACGTCCGACGAAAGCAACGAACGACGAGGCCAATCTCAGCTGTCATGGTATGTTGACCCCAGCTCTCCTCCCCGGGACCGCTCGCTCTCCCCGTCCTCGTTCCGCGGTGTTCGCTCAGAATCTCTGCTGAAATTGTTCTTCTGTTTCATGCCAGTGGACAGACGGATCAAATGTCGTCGCTTCGACATTTTTCTCTCACGTTTCGCTCCCGGCGAGATGGCCGCGCTTCGGGTCTCCGATTCGGGAAACGCTCTGAGACGAGTTTTCCCTTCGAGCGAAGTCAGCTCGCTCCTCGGGAGACGGGTGTCTCGGATTGGCGGCAAGGTGAGAGGTCGAACGTGCGCTGATCTCGGTGATTACTCACAGGGCGGATCTCGACTGGCTCCGGTGGAAATCTCTGCAACAGATAGCTGCAGAGACGCCGTTGAAGGTAAGCCTTTAGACGAAGCCAGATAGAACGCATGTTCTCCGAACGCCCATTTGTCTCAAATGAGTCAAACTGCACGAGCTCTGATGGGCGCGGTGCCGAGCGCGCCCTTCTTTCCGTTTGGAGCCCCATTCAGACAATTAGCGTGTTTCGCCTCTCATTCGAGTTCGTACTCTGATCCGCAGTGCTGCTGACGCCTGACCCTTGCCAAAAGGTGTCGTCCTCATCCTTCAGAAGCCAGACAAGAGCTCGCTGGGAGGGCTTTAGTGCTGCTCGTCGCATTATTTAAACCTGCGCTAACCCCTAGAAGTGCTTAATTCGCCTTTTATGGCTTGAGGAGGAAGAGCTGTCGGAACGGGACGCCGGTCGACGAGCAAAACACATAAACGCCAGCTGATTGTTGGGTCTGTGTCTCTGTGGTTGCATCCGAGCCTGCAATGAGACTTATTTTTCAGACCTCCTCGAGGCTTTTTACATCGTTGACGCTCATCTTATTCGATTCTGCTGTTGCCACTAGCGAGGGAGACTGCGCCAACAAAGCATTGCAGTTTCTTAAAAGTGATCTTTCATATCTGCTCGGTGAAAAGCGACAACATTTTCGCTTTCGTCTTTGACAAGATATTGACGACATTGCACGCCGAACGACCAGAGAAAAAGAGTGAGAGAGGGAGGGAGAGAGAAACGGCAACAATTTGTTCGTTGATGCTCTGGGTGGTTGCTCGGCTTCGTCCGGCGAGCCCGGTCCGCTGTGTTGAATCGGCTCGCCGCGCCTCGTCTAACTCGAGTCAGTCGCAATCGAAATGGTGGGAAGCAACATATTGTGTCTGACCAGCGGCGCGTTCAAGTTTAAAGAAAATCTCATTTATTACTTCAGCTGCTGCTGTGGTGACAAACCGAGAGACATAGATGGAAAATTGCTTAGTCGGGAGCAGCGATCGGCGCTCTCTCTTTTCATCACTATCTCAACGATCGCCGCGATCAGCTGTTCACGAATCGGTTTGGATTCGCCGAACCTTTCGAAACGATATCAAACCGGAGTTCGCAGAGATGAGGATATTCTGGACATTGGAATAGATAGAACGGGAGAAGTTGCGCAAGGACAGCGCTCCAACGCTTCGGAATTTAAACGAATTCCGAGTGGGATGGGTCGGATGGTTTCTCGCGAAAACGACAGTTGGACTGTTAGTTCGAGAGGAGCGCAGTTTCGAAATGCTCTCGTTTGGAGCAGGGTTCCCGGAAAACTTGTTTTCGGAAACTCGGAGGGGAGAGTCATCGGAGACACGAATTTCGGAGTGCTGTTTGCGAGCGTTTCCTCTGAACGCCAGATGCACGGTCAAGTGTGGGCTCAGTGTGACCTATCAGAACAATTCACCCAATCAGGCGGTTTTGGAGAACTCGTACGGCTTCGTTTCAATCAGGTGAGGGCTTCCTTCCAGAGCTGGAAGGTGATGTCTCTCTCGGCGTCATTAATGCTCGGAGATCCAAAACCGACTCTAAACTCCACGGCACGGATGTCTATGAACAGAGAGTCAGTCGCCAGGCGAACAATGGATGCGAGCAGCCGGAGTTCGTCCACAGTTCTCTCATCGTTGAGAATTGGCAAGCCGAATGGGATCATTTTTCAATTGCGCCCGGTTGGACACGGCGTTCCGCCCATCCTAACCGAAACTCTAATGAGACGAGGCGAGTAACCTCCACCGCTACTGCCTATACTACTAACCGTGCTAGCAACACCACAGCCACCACTGCTGGAACCGCGATCAGCGAATGCGACCTGGATCGAGTCGGCGTTGAAGTCTCTAAACGGCCGAATGTGATAAATTAGCTGAAAATCATACGCCCCGCTTGCGTCTCGTCACCCGCGCGAGCGGGATTTCCAACGAGCACAATCCTATGCGAGCGGCCGAGTCATGGGTTCTTGGGAGTTCACCAACAAGAGCACCTTGCGGATGAAAGCTTTGATGAATTTACTTGGAAGCTTGCGGTGAATCCACCAGTCGCGCTCCGAGACTCTGGCCCTTGCGTCGAACGCAAACAACAGCTCCGGAGATAGGCATCGCGAAACTCCTGGCTTTTCTCGACTCCGTGGCTGTTTTGAGTCTTTCTGGATGAGTTGCGGAGAAAAAACTATCAAGAATAGACCGTGAAGAGATGAGAAAGAGTTCTTGCCAACCAACGAAGCGTCCAAACAGAGAGTCGAATGAGCGCGGTCGCAGGCACCATTAAAATGTTGCCTGGCCTAAAAGCCTCGGGGCTTCCGCGTCAATTCATCTCTTTTCCTTTTTAGCCGATTTTTTTTTCTACGAAAGTGCATCCAAGCTATTCCACAAGTGGTCTTTTTCCCGAGGACATTTTTCTTTCTTCCTTCGTCGTCGTCGCTGCTGCAAGATTGAAGGCAAAGCGTACAGCCGGCCGGCCGGCCGCCCGCCCGCCCGCTCGACAAATCTTCCCGGTTGCATGTGAGACGAGTCGAGGGAAGGAAGGAGTTAAAAAAAGGGTAGCTTGCCCCGCCATCTTTCGATTCCTCTGTAAACCCACAAAGCATACTGGGACCGCCATCAGCAGTGGCACCTCTCCGACTTTCCTGTCTCCTCCACAAGTGGCATGCTTCACAAAACGAGTTTGTGCGGGCCAAGTTTGCCGAGGGAAGAATTCAGGGTAATATGTCATACAAGAGAGGAAGACGAGCCAAAAGACAAGGCGGAGGACGAGGCGGTTGGCATGCCGAGTGCGGCGTCTGCGGATAGATAGGCTGGGACAACCATAGGACAACGTGACATGGGGTCAGGTGTCGAAGTGCCAAGCAGCGAACAACCCACCACCTCATCCTTCCCTCCGTCTCTCTTCCTTTTCGCAATCGTATCTATCTCTTGCTGTTGCCTCTTTCTTCCTCCCTCCGTACTCCACTCTTAAAACTCTTTCGGTTCAGCCAAACTACGATGTCACGAACCATGTCACGTTGATCCGCACCCTAGTCGAGCCTTCAGCTGTGAGGCTTTCGACATCCGCAGCCGATGCAACGCCGGGAATATCGAATCGAAACCCGTTCAACCGGAGGCTTTTGTTCGTCGATGATCCCGGAGTGGCTGGGGCTCCAAACGAACAACGAGAGCCTTCCAACGAGATCGAGAAGTTTCCGAAAACCGAAAGTGGTACGGAGTTCATCGATCGTCGGGAAACGTTTTTCGCTCGGATTCTCGGAGCGTTTCTCGGAATAAAATCGGGTCGACGGGATTTTCGAGGACGATTAGGCGTCGTAGAACGGAGGAAATCTCCCGGCTCAGTCAGCGATTTTTTCAACAACAAGAACCACCGGCTTTGAAGCCCGGGGCAACAAGTCGCAGTGAAATAAATAAATAAATACGGGGAGCGCGAATACAATTTGTAACAAAAACAGCCTCGCAGCCGATAGCAGCAGGACAACGGAGCGAGCAAGTCAGCGAGCCCGGCTCTCCCGCGCCGGGAGCAGCTTTTTGTGAAGGAGATGTCCCCCGCAGATGGGTCACTGCCGGCTGGAACGACCCACCATTACGATCACCGCAGACAAAGTTGCGCTTTTTATACTAAATATATTTACAGAGAGCATTTTTCATCCTTAACACTTTGCTTATTGGGCCTGCGTTTCATCATGAGACTACACTTTCAAACGGATCGCTCGATTCTGTTTTCGCTCGTCGCATCCGTCGATCGTGAGGAGTCCTCCGACTCGCATCCATGACCGCTCCGGTACTTCGAATCGAGGGCAATTTTGCCATCGATCGCGATTCTCAGGAACTATTCCATCCCGAAATCGGCGTTTGCTCCGCTCAACCACTGTTGATGGGAGGTTCTCAACGGAGTCGAGTTTCATTTTGTAAGTAATATGTTCGAAACCCGACTCCACAGAAGAGTGAATCTCTGCGAAGTCAGCCATCCGATTCAGAGTATCCTAGTTAACCCAATCCAGGAGAGCTGATCCAAAACTACCCGTGGGAGTGGGAGCATTTCTGTACGTTTTTAGCTCCGCACGTGTCACGAGGCAGCGCGTCCGAGCCCGACTCAATGGGTGAGGTGACTCGGAGAGAAGATCGGCCCACGAGCTTAAATCTGCCTCAGGAGATTATCGAAAAGATTGGCGCTCGTCACCTTGTGCCGGTTGCTAGACTCTTCATTAAAACACGCTTTCCGCTGCGACGTAGCTGATGAAGAGTGATCGCGATGGACGTTGTTGTCGCTGTTGTTCGGAATGCGAAGCCCAGGTTCCGATCAGTGCGAGCACGAAACACTCTGCTTCCGGCCGGCGTCTGATCGAGAAGGAGGAAAACTGAACAAAAGCCCGCTGGAGCGTACGCGGCCCAACGGCGCAAACTGCTGTTGATCGCTTAATTATGAGCCGGGAGATTTGTTTCAAAGTTGCTAAGCCGCAGAACCCATATCCTTCTCACGCCTTCGACTGAGATCTTTACAACCTCGACAGACTGGATTTTGAGCTGGATTAGTGGGCAGACCGTGTTACAAAATTCAGGTATCCGCGAAATGTTGTACTTTTCGCCACGCTCGGACTCGCCTCCACTGACTCCGTTTCAGCATCAGTTCTGCACTTCTCAAGTTCACTGGTTCCCGGAGGGCCCCGAACTCGGCTCTCCCGCGTCCGAGAGTTCCCTCGGACAAAGATTTCGGGACGGCCGACACGAGAGGGAGCCGACAGGGTCCCGCGAGAAATTTCGCAGCCCTGTCCCGTTCAGCTTCGAGTGTCATCCCTAATTCCAGGGTCAACCTTGAGCCTCGACGAGTCCTCGTCGCAGTTCATGCGGAGCCAGCTTGCACCACCCCTGCTGAAAATTCTTTCGTCACTCTTAGCTAAACGCTGCAGTAATCGACATGCAGTGTCGTGTCATAAAAGCTAAAACATTCTTGTCCCGCTCGCCGGACTAGTATGCAAGCTACCTAGCTTGTTCTCTTGTAATCCACAGCCAATCGGAAGCCTCTTTGACACTTTTACAACGTTGCTCGCGATCGCTGACTTATATGGCAGCCGCGACACCAACCTACCGACGGAGTATTCGACAGACAGACAGACAGACAAACTGGCGCATATTTAGGCAACGAGAGACTGAAACGAGGTGCTATCAAACACATATGTGTGAGAGAGCATGAGGACTCTCTGAGTCTGCTCGAATTGAAGATTCTTCCGCACCAGCTTCTGGTTCGCGTCGCGACGAAGATGATCGTGCCTCAGCATAGAATGCACGATACTCGTGCGTCGGAATTCAAATTGGTCAGTTCCAGCATTCATCGACGTGGGAGCTGAAAGCGTTGTCGAGCGAGTCCGGGGCCTCGCTCTGACCTTCGAGCAGCTTCCCTCGCACACCTCCTGGAGATTTCCGCGAGGAATTTCGCATGCGTTCGTGGAGCTACGCGCTGAACCCGGTCGCCGTATCCCTCGAGCATCGCTCAGCAAGCACCCTCGCTATTCGAAGAGCTCTCTCGTTTTTCAAAGGTGTACTGGGTTACCTTCATGGTATTGTTCAACCTAACTGAGCATTAGCATATAAATTATCCTGTTCTAGTAACATGTCGCTCAGCTGCCGGAGACACGCCACTGACTTGATACCTGGCTGGCTGGCCGGCCGGCTAGCTGGCTGTCACCATCATTAGGTTGTAAAACCTGCTACCCTCTATCCGATGCAATCGATGTCTTCATCATTGTTCGATTGAACGATCGTTGTTGATACTAAACGGACGACTGAGTTGGGAGAAGTTCTCAACTACGTCGCTCTGCACCGGCCGTACTACGCCCGTTGTGGACTACATGTGTTCGACTAGAGTTACAGCTCTCCCCGAGGGAGATCGCTCAATCCGGATGAGATGCCCTCGTCGATGTCAGTGTTTTTCACCGGAAATATCAAGCCAGGACCAGGTCCCGCATTGCCGAGGTCTCAGCCTTCCGGTGATCGACATGCAATACGATTTCGGGCATCAAAAGTCTATCCCGAGCAGGAAAACTGTACCCGCCGAGTGAGCGCTCGGTGATCTATATCTAACTCGTTGATGACCCCACAGCTGGTGTTTTTTCTCTGCTGTACCGGAGCAGCAAAACAAATTCGATGTGTGCGCGGATTCGGTTCGCTTGTTTCGAACTTCACTGCCGGCGCCTACTCCTTCTGCTCCTCCTCCCCGCCGCCGCCGTCCTTGTCCTTTTCTCTACACAGTGACACCAACCACCATAACAGTTCCAGCAATCGTTCTGAGGACCAAGCCGCCAGCTCAGGAGATGAGCAAGCGTGAAATCCCACCCCCAATGTACACGGACAGATACCAACGGGTCCTGCATCGTGGCAGGCTGTCCTGAGGTCTGTCTTCAACTGTCTGCGGCACTTCAGCTGATCAAGCGGGTGCGATGGCGGCGCCGGCGGTATACATAGTCCTGTATAGGTATATCAGAGCGTACACATCTCACACCCTCGAGGCTATTTGAGCTCGGCGCATCACAGTCGTTCGTTTATCTATGTCCGGATGAATTTTACTGTTTTTCCTACGATGTGCACTCATCCCCGCCTTTTCGGCTCACTTTCCCCCGGTGGAATATAAAAACTGGAGGTTCGTCGCTGAATCGTACTCAGACAGCGCCCCTCCGAATATTTGACTTCATGCCGCAGAATTATGACCGGACCTAAAAGGTGTTAGCACCTCCTGCGAGCAGAGGAAACGCTCCGATGTGATGGGAAACACAGAATTCGTACATTTTTTGAAAACTCTCCGAAGCGTCGGCAGGACTCTCGTTCTCCCTGCTCAGTTTTTCCGGCGATCAGGGAGATTTCCAGAATCGGGGAGACCAGCTCACGAATCGGAATCAGAGGTCTCACGCACACGACTACCTACTCATGCAAAGTACTTGCCAGGGCCGCTGTTGCCGCCGCTGCTGCCGCCGCAGAGTGATCCATGTGCCCAGGTCCGGAGTTGGGAGCCAGACGATCTCGTAGGAGATGCTCGATGGCGGATAGCCCGTGCGCGGACTCCAGTTGGGCAAGTGAAGGTTACGGTGAAAGTCAGTTCCGAACTTCGGTCACTAAATGATGTGGCACACGAATGAAGCTGCGAATGCCGCAATGGACAAGTCCACTCCGACTGGCTACGGCTTTCGATGCCGCCGCCGCTGCTGCTGCCGCCGACGCCGCTTGCAGGAAACAGCGGGCTCTAGTGCTGCCGGTCGGTCGGTTACAGAGAGAGGAGGTTCGACGTCGTCGCCGTCGTTCTGGTCTCAGTGAGTGGAACCCAACGAAGGGGGCCCGGACGGACAGACGGACGGACGAGCAGCCGGCAGACTGCCGGCTCCGAGGGGGGCGGCAAGAGAGGGAGTCTCTCGTCGAGCAGAGCACAGTGCAGCCGCTACTTTCGGGGAGTGGGGACTCCATCCCGGAGAGCATAAAGACTCCTTTCCTTCTCCCGTACAGCTTGGCTGGCAGGCAGCAGTCAGGCAGGCAGGCTGCCCGTCGGTCGGCCCCAGCGGAAGATCCGCCCCCGCTCGGCACTCCGCGGCCCGCTGAGCGGGAGGCGGCCCGTGTGCTGGCGGCCTATCCGGTCCGAGCTCCGGCTCCCCTCCGTCGGGGAGTCACTCACTGCATCAAGGGGACTCCGCTCGGGGCCTTCTGTACTTCCTCCGCCGGGCTCGCTCAAGTCGGGGCCTGGAGTCCTGCAGGTATATTATGTGGAGGATGGGGAGAGAGAAGGGAGGGGGGAGCCGGCTGGGAACCCAGCCAGTGCAGAGACCTCTGCGGAACGAAGCCCTCCCTGCCCAGGAACTCCCGGTGCCTCGGAGCAGCTCCAGCGGCCCTGGGAAAGAGTCGGAGCACTGACGGAGGAGCGAAGAAGACTCCTTTCTCTCCTCAGAAACTCCCCTGGTAGCGTCTGTCCGTCCGTCCGTCCGACCGACCGAGTGTCCGTCGGTCGGTCTTCGTTCCTGCGTCCCGGCGTACCTCCACCCTTCAATCCGTCCATCCGTCCGTCCGTCCGCCCGCCTGCCCGTCCATCTGTCTCGCACGGGAACCGTCGGTTGGAGCTGCTTTCGTGACGCGCATGAGCAAAGTGATCTTGAGGGGCGAGGCCTGGGGAAATAGCTTCCGAGCTGAGCTCATCGTGGCCGTTCTTCCTGGATGGTAACGATATGACCCCGTCTGCCTGAGGTTTCGATGAATATTCACATGAACCCTCACGTGTTCTGGAGCCCCGACGGCCCAGAGACGCTGACATTCTACGTGAATAGAGGCGAACCGCTGGAAAGTCCAGGATTGTATTTTAGACTCCCCGTGTTGTTTGTATGATTTATGATCAAGACTGTACCGAGTGCGCCGTTTGCCTGCTTGTTGCCCGACCGTTGTCCGTGTGGCTCATTTCACAATTGGATCGAGTCATGATTTACTGTCGCGCAAAGCTAACCCACCACTATCAAGCGAACACACAAAGCACGGCAGTCTCGCTGGCGACTAATCAGAGTCTCAGCGCTGGCTGATAGGAAATGAACTACTGAACGTAGCGGTTGTTCACCGAGCGCGTTTTCCACCTTGTCCGGGATGAGAATGCTCAGCTGCACAGATCTGTCGAAAGATCACTGAGACGTCTTGTGTTCTCAAGAAGGGAGTAGAGTGAACACGTACTGGGCCTCCCGAGCACACAAGGATTTAAGCCTTCTGAATCGATTCTCTTTGAATTTTCATATATAATCAGGGGACCCTTTCCTGGATCGACATGTCAGCGAATTTTCCATGTTTATCCCCAAGCTCGTGATGCGCAACTTCTCCAGGCTGCTGGCCGAATATGGTTACGGCAACCTCGGCCGACTCCGTGCTCTTGGACAACTTGGCGAATTCACTGCTTCTCACTTCCGGGGCTCGACCGGGTTTGCTCCGTTGTTAGCTCGGTCGGTGCTCAGTTGCGAGGCTGGCACCGAGAAGAAGGGTGAACATTATAACGAAAGCAGAATGGTTCGCTCCCACCGAAAACTGCCCTCCTCCATCTTCTCCCACCGCTGTCGCTGCCGCCGTTACCGTCGCAGCTGCCGTCGTTGCCGGCGGGCTCCTACTCCTGTACATGCCAGCTATCCGGGCAGCTCCTACACACACTATAAAAGAGAGTGGCCTTTCTGCTGCTGGGGCCCTTCCCCACGGAATGCATAATGATGTGAGTGGCTCGCGGACTGAGCGTGCCATAGTCGTCGGCGGCGGCGGAAACGACAACGGCGGCTGCAGCGAACAGGGACCGCCACTGCAGCCGCCATCGACGTCGTGTGAGTACCGCCTACCAGTGCTGCTGCTGCTGCTGCTGCTGCGAGGTTAGAGCTGAGTTTTCCCAACGCCATCATCTCTTTCTACGTTTCCTCGCTTCCTCTCCCTCCCCGAGCCGGGTGCGAGCCCGGCGGCCCCTCTCCGGAGCTCCATCCGGCCCCAGGCCGCAGGTCCCCCTCTGAACGCTGCTCCCCTCGGTAAATCTTTTCCCAGAGCCCCAGGCTCGAAACCCGGATCTCGCTCGCGAACATCACGGTTACTTTGTACCAACCAAACGGTGGTGAAAGTTGCCGACTCGTCCAGGTCAAGAGTGAACCCCGGACGGTGTTGTTTCGGTTTTCGCCGAGAGTTCCCGCTGAGGAACAATTGTTCGGGTTTGCGTACGATTGAATTCCGAAATAGCACGATACATCGTTCCCGCTAACTTGACGGCTGTGGAACCGGAGCGAGAGCCTCGATCGACGCAGAAGAATATTTCTCTTTTCCTCCCCGAAGCAAAAAAAATGAGAATGTCTGCCATCCGTGTGAATCGCTGGAGAAGAAAGCATTAGAGAATCTCGTCATCGGTTCAGATCAGGTGGGAATGAAAGATTCGACTTGGCTCGGCTCGCTCGGGCTGCGACTACGCGAAACTCTGCGCGACTGTGAAATTGCTGCTCAAGCTCGGTGATCAATCGTCCATCCGATCATCGGAACCAATACGAAACAAACCACAGATCTGCCAACGGAGCCGCCGACCATGAACCACCACACGAAATAGATGGAGTAGATGGGCCGTAAAGTGAAGCAGGTGGCAGCAGCGGTATCGGCGGCTGCGACCGAGAGACGTGGCTGACCACCGGACTGGAGCCGCCGGCTGTGGGCCGCCGGGACCACAGTCGGCGATCACAAACCCGTGCGAGCCCCCACGCAAGTACTTGCACATTCCCCCCGCGTGCTTCGTTTACGGCTGCATGCAGACTCGAAAAAAATATCCATTTTCGATCCATTGACCCCCCACCGAATCGTCAGTCCACCTCAGCCAACTCGTAAAGTTCGACCACACGAGATGGCGCATGAACACCGTCGGGCGAGTATAGTCTGGAAAAGCTGGCGGGGCTCACTCGGAACACGATGAGCCAGAGTGGTTCCGATGGGGTGATCAAGGCGCGGTCGGAAGTAGGAGGACCGGAACTCGTTCCTGAGGATCTCGGATCCGTCGATTGACTATTTTAACGAGCTTAAATCTCCACCGAATCGATGCTGCTCACGTCCGCCGAGTTGAGCCGTCCCGATATATCACAAAGAGTGCAGGGTCTCGTACCCGCCGAAAATGGAGTCAATCAAGCTGAGGTGGGGAAACCTTCATCAGCATCTTGCTGAAATCGCAAGGGATAGCGAAGCAGAAAATTACAAATCGCGAGTCATCTCCCGCCTGGTTCAAGGACAACTGCGGAGTTCAATCTGCGGGAGTCCTTCGTCTCCTTCCACGTAGCAGCTATGGAGTCCTGCGTCCTTCCTGCGTGTCAATCTGTCCTGCGCGTTTCTCATCCTCGGATTCGCCCTCCGTAGCGCTGAACTCGAGCCGGGGCCTTCGAAGAGCAGGAAGACGCTGTGGCGAGAACAGAGAAACAAGAAGAAATCGGGGAAGGTTATCTCAACACAAACACATCACAGAGCGTATGGGAGCCCACAAGCTCCCTCTGCCCGGAGCGCACGGGATTTAAAAGACGTTTGTCTTGAACGCAATTAAATACACACTTCTTCGGCTGGCAGGATTTTGAGATTAGTCCGTGGTTGATGCCATGGAGGACAAGCTCAGAGCAAGCGAACGAGGAACCGACCGACCCGGATTCCTACGATTGGATCAGATAACACAACATTGCGGGAAGGCGATTTCCCCGAATCGGCTCGAAAGAGAAAAAGTGCGGAAGATATCTCCTCCGAAGCGGAGCCCGGGGTTGCGAGAGGGCGCTGCTCATCGGAAAAGGCTTGACCTACCGATCAAACCTCAATCAGCTCTTCGACTCTGTTCACTCTGAGCGGCTCTCCGAGCTTGCGGGGGAAGCAGCTCATGAGGCGAGTTTCATTTTTCCATCAAAGTCGACTTAAGAATTTGCTAATTTTCTACGCTGCGGGAACGAGTATGGGAGTCTTGTTCGGTGAGTTTCGTCGGAGAACGCCTGCTCGTCTTCGCGCTCGCCCGCCTGCCTGCTTTAATCCGTAGCTACTCTTCACTTTCGGGAAAAGAATTTTTATAACACGAAGACTCGTTCGCGGCGAAGGTAGCCGCCGTCGACGAAACGATACTCGGATAGGGAGATCGCCGCCGCCGCAGTGGTGTCGAGAGCTGTAAAAGCCTCTGACATCTCTTTATACGAACGATCTTTGTCTACAAACGCTTCTTCTGTTGATAGGCGTCTAAACATGTCACTACGGGCGTCGGTGGTGTTAGAGGCGTTCGTGGCGGTCGCGATGCGGCTCACGCCGTCGGCCGCCGGGGAAGAGTCGGAGCCCTGCGGAGGATGCCACATATCAAACCATAAGTGCGGCAACTTTGTATCCGCGAGCGTGATATGGCAAATTGCGACACGATTCCGAACCGAATGAGTCGTAAATCAGTTGTGATAGTTGCCGTCGCTGGATCGGGGTGCCGTTTTACTTACCCACCCCAAAGGCCATAGTAGGAGAGGCAATATGCACGGAGGCGAGCGTGCACGCTCTCTCTTCGCATCCTTTTTCGCGTAGCACGCGTCTCGCACTGGGCTTATCGAGACAGTGTCATGCTGTTGGAGATAGGCACTGAGTGCGTGGCGACGACGATCACGGCGAGAGCACGGGAACAACTCGAGCCCTTAGGCCGAAAAGTTGAGTGCTGCTTCCCTCACAATGACGAGTTCGGTGAGCTGCGGAGACAACGAGAGATATGAGGATCCAACAGCCCTCATTGCCGATGCTGCACTTCTATTTCCACATCGAAATTCAGGTTCAACATCAAGTTTGTGTTCTCAAGCTCCCTCGACGCTATTCCAGACGTCTGCCCGTGACTTTGAAGAGCACGAAAATACACAGGCGTTGTCGGACACCTAGTGCTCGCCCTCAGTGTTCTCTTCGAGAGTGGCGCATGGGTCGGCTCGTTGGTTCCTCGTGGAGAACACGACAGGAACGGATGGTTCGTCCTCTAGTGGTTCGGCTTAAACACATGTTGAGCTTCGTTTAACTGCCCCGATCAGCCTTCAGTCAGTTCGCGGTAGCAGCAGCAAGTGAACGAGCCCCTTCTTCGTGGTCCCCCAAGGGTCGGAACCATTAACCCGGAGGCTCAGGTGCACACCCACACCGCGCTCGTTTTACATAGCCCGTCGGCCTGTCTGCTTTTGCCTGGCCTGGCTGCTCTCTTTCTCGTTCCATCTTTCTCCCCGGGACGCCATCATCAACGGATAAAGAAGCTGCTGCTGCCGCGGCGATAGCTCCCTTCTCGATGACTGCTACGATGATATATACGATATGGACGAAAGCTGAACAGATCTAGGGATGGGCGCGAGACTGTTCGGATCCATGTATGCAATGCCTGCCGCTCGCAACGAAGACAAGGGTGTTCGTCGCGGCGGCCATTTGTCATACACCGAGTAGAAACTGCGCCGAGTGATCGCGTCCGTTAGCCAGGCGAGCAGCCAGCCAAACCAAAGGAGATCCCGGATGAGCATGGTAAGGAATCCAACAGCTCACGACAGCTGGTCGTCGTCCGCCCCCATTCATCGATGCCGCCGCCGCCGTTGACACCTCTCGCGCGACCTCGACGCAACGCATGGAACTAGAGCAGAAAAACGGAAGAAGCCGACTCCGTGCAGACGATGATGAAGAATACGGTTCGCTGGAACGCTCCTGTCGGAGTCCTTGGTCACGAAGCTGGTGCGCCCTCTGATACGAACGGCGATGTTTTCCGCACGCTCTGATAAGGTTCCACTTCGGCTCGGCGGTATTGTCAGCTCTGCCTGGGGTATCTATCAGGTTGGCACGATTGGCGTCGACGGCCATACCCACCCTCCGTGGTAAATGTTAATAACGACATTACAACATATTGCCCTGTCCCTCCGTCGAAAAATGGGTGCGTGTGTGAACGCGCTCGCCTCGCTGCCGACAGCGAGGGGACTCGGCGAACTCCGGGGTCGGGGGGCAATTAATATATTCAAGTTGTGGCTTTTCGTCGCCCCTGCCCGATTCCCAGCGCTCTCATCTCGCGGCACGTGCCGCTGGGGCTGCGGTGTGGATTTTATTAATTTTCATTGAAGTGTTGCTACAGCAGGCGTTTGAGAAGGCACGCAACCACCAATGAGCGAAGGGAATACGACTGGGTCTGGGGAGAAGGAGGAAGTCAGTTGGAGGGAAGCCGGCAGTTTGCAGCGACGAACAGATCGAATCAGGCCCCGCGCTGTTTCCCGGTTGACGAAACTGTCGATAGCGTCTGCGTATCCTGTGTTCCTGTCGGCAAAAACGGCTTCTGCTCGGATGGGAGCTGCATCGCCTCGCTCCTGGCCGCACCGCAAACTGCCGGATTCTTTGAACACTTAAAGGAAATTTCTGCGCTTGTTCGAATGGCTTCCGTTTAATGGCGTTTGATCCTCTCGCTGCTGAGCACTTGTACGCATCTGGAGCCGCCGAGAGAGCGCTCTCGGCGTTGTTGCCTCGCTGTTCGAAGTTTTGGTGTTGCCCACCTCTAACAGTTGAACGCGTACTGTGAGAGTTCCCGGAAGCCATCGTCCGCACTCTGACCAACCGCATCCTTTCCCGTGGGCCTTCCCTGTATAGAGAGTGAGTGAGTGATAAAGTACGCGGCAAGCCGACCGGCGGCGGACAGGCCACGCCAGGGAGAGAGGAGTAAGAAGCTCTTTGAATTTGCTTGGATAGCATTAGGCCGGGCGGAAGTTGAAAGAAAAGTGGCAAACGGGGGAAGTAGCTGCACACAGATTGCCTTCCTCTATTGGATCCGATCGTATCAGATCTCTCGAGTATCCTGCCTGCTCGGCCGAGCGGGCAGGCAGGCGGCCGAGCGGGCAGGCAGGCGGCCGAGCGGGCAGGCAGGCAGACGAACGGACGGGCAGGCGATAGCTTTGGCATCAGCTGCGGGATTCCCTCACTGTCCGTGATTGTTCTTCCTCCTGCAGTTGATGTAGTGCAGTTGGCCTGATGCAATTGCTTAGGGAGAAAGTGTCAATTTAAGATCGGGCCGAAAGTGCCCTAGACCAGCACTAATGACGCTAATACCGCCTTGGTTGTGGAAGAAAACGATGGACAAGGACCAAGCTTCCGGATCTACGCCCAGTCGTGGCTGTGAATAGTGGTGTATCCGGTCCTTTCAGATGCTCTTATCGCTCAATTTTTCGCACTGCAACCGAGGGATACGGGCTTCAGTGGCCCGATCGGGCATCGTTATTGACTCGATGTTCTTCACTCAACTGGAATCCAGAGCAGATGCCGCGATCGCTGTTCCGAAGGTGTCAACGTCCGCTTGTTCATCTCGCACTAAATGCTTCGACGAGGGTACTCCATTGATGCTGCTCCCAATACCTATCTCAAAGTCTAGCTTGAAGGTTGCCAAACTCTCCCTAACTTTGTATGGAGATTTCAATCCTCCAAGATGTCGTGGGATACAGTGTCACCCACCTGGGGAAGACTCGCACGGAGGAAGAACTCACTCAGGGACGAAATATTTGAGCTCCCCGATGCCATGTCCACCTTCTCTAATATCGGGCATACACATCGAAGTACAAAGCTATGTAGGAAAAGAGTAGATTGATTTCATCATCACGAGAAGATCCAGATGAAGTCACAGATGGTAGTTGTCACTACGCTCAAGCCGGAAACGAAGCTTCGTTCCACTGAAAATGATCTCGGCCACAACGCTCCCCACCGATCTTTGACGGATCAAGAAGTGAAGCTCATGTGCGACGCCATCTTGGCTCATTTTCTTGACTTCTCGATGAGTTGGAAGGGAAATTCTTGCGAGAACCACAAACTTAGATCTGGAATATCCTGTTTTATTTGCTGGTTAGGTTGGATGGTGTACGTGTGGTGAGGAAACGACTGAAATTGATCACTCGAAATCACCCGATTAGGAGATCCACCGCCAAATTCTCTTTCAGCAGGTTCATCAGGCCTGCCCTCTCCAGTCATCACATGCGACACCGCGAATGGTCACCGCACCATATTTTTCACAGCGTCAGCCTCCAGTGAGAAATGCATTCTGGGTTCTGTAAGTTCTGATAGAGTGAATTCGAGGAGAGCGGTTTCCGTGGCGAAGGATTCTGTGGCGGCGTAGTGGTCGAAAACTTCGTCCATACGTTACATGGCAAAGTTTAGCTCGATGGAGCAAATATTAACAGCGATGGGAAAGTTAACTCTCCGCTCGGCTATAGATTATGGTGCAAATCAGCCTCGCTGCTAATTAGGTTAAAGCGAAACTTTCTTATCTAATTGTTCGTCGGTCGGTCGCTTGTTTCGCTCCTATCTCGCCATATGATCGCGGTCAGCGATCGACACACTCATGCACGCCCATGCACGCAGACGAGCCCAGACAAAAATGGCTTCCGCTTTTTATTTTGCCCTCTGATTCACCCCAACGGAGCACTGTAGTCCCTCCAGAGGTGCAATGAGATCAAAACTCTTAGTACCATCAAAGGATCGTTCTTTTCCCCCTCGACACGCTCTGAGATCGTCTGTAGGCTGCGTCCCGGGCGTATGAAATGATCGAGTCCAGCGACGATGTATGCTGAGCGAGCCTCGACTCCAACGATTGTCTTTGTTCTGGAAGGCACCCCATTCCAACGCTTCAAACGTGCGCTCAGCTCCTCCCGTTGATCCCGGTACGCTCTTCGAGGGCTCGACCCACTCTTAAGCGGCTGAACAGGAACTGAACTCTGCGCAAGCTCTTCGAGCTCCCCCTTTTCCAGCTAATCAAAAGCCACCCGGTCATGACGAAAGCTCCCGTCTAATCGGACGACGCTTCTTGTGCTGTAAAACAATCGCAATCCAATCCAGCGAAGGGCGGAAACTTCCGGACGCACCCTGTGCTCGGACCCTTCTGCACCTCCCCTCCTCCCGCTGTCTCCGTCCGACAGCGTTCCCGCGAACGGGTACGAACCTACCGGTTCCCGCTCTCCCGCCCGTTTCATCTGCCGCTAGAGCCAAAGCCCGAGAGCTCGCTATCTCATTGCACTCACCCCCCACTCTCCTGTAATAACTTTCAGGACAACTGCCGTCTGTCATTGTGGGATCCCTTCTAAACTTGTGACAGCGGACTTGCGGCGAGAGCCAGCTCAGTCCTCAGCCTTCGCCGATCGACGACTGGAATTCTGAGAACTGAGACTCCTCTCGGAAAAGGGAGCACTGTTCGGAATTCTCCCGAAACGTGGAGAGGAGCGGAGAAACAGTCGAAGCGAAGTTCGATTCGTTCGAGTTGAATTCGCGGACGTGCATCGAGCTCATGTGTGTTCCAAGGCCCGAAACTGTGCTGTCGGGATCGAAGTTCGAGGATCTGTTCGTTATCGGTGATAATAATAATAACAATCATTCTCGAATGCTGTAGACATTGACCCGACAGGAAGGCGAGCGGGCCGGCGAGCGGGCCACCGAGCGGTTGTTCACAGTTGTTCAGATTGTTTCTTATCGCGCCATTAAAGCCCGTTTGAGAGAAGAGAGGAAAAATCAGAAGCGCTACTTGCTCCTGACTTGAATCGCTCCCTAGACGACTATCGTCACTCCTGCTAGCACTCCCGTAGGTGCTGTAGACACATTTCCTCCAATACATCTACAGCACACAAATAAATGATATCTGATCCTCAAACAAAATTCTATCCTCTGTGCCTACCGAACGGCCAACTATACGGCCCTTTCGAGGTTTGATTGGTTTGCAAGCGAGTCGGCCGTGCCAACCCATTCATCGTGTTCCTCGGTGGTTGTTCTTCTTGCTTGATTCGCTGAAATAAAACGAACGACCTGTTGGAGGAACTAGGCTGCCCTAACCGAGCCTTTTTCGAGGGTTTCGCTCGTGGTGCTCGGAGACTGCGAAAACTCGAAACATTCGCCCGAGCTATTCTGCAGCGAAGGACGATTCCACCGGCTCCGCCAGGACAGTCCACGGACGGCCAGGGGAGAAGGGGTTTCCAAGCCCGGGATCTACACAAGTTTTTCGGGTAATACAGATGCGGGAACAGCTGCTGGTCATCAGTTAGGGTTTCGTCCGTCTCGTTGTCGTTTCGGTCACTCGGTTGGTCCGGACCGTAACGTTCGATTCGCATGAGGAAGCCACCCAGATGTCGAGTCGAATTCTCGTTGCTCTCAATTCGCCCTTCATCTTCTCTGGATAGCTGACATCGTCGGTCGTTTGATCAAGATGTTGTCGCCGTGTGAAGAAATTTCTTGCCCCGACCGCACGCTCTCTTTGCACGCTCGTTGGTTCGACTAGGCACGGCTCGGCTTGGACCATAAACTTTGCGAAGTGCTGAGGTTGGAAATCTCTCGGCCAGGCTCCCGGGCAGACTCTCCGCTTGCCTCCACCCTGGCTTAGCGGAGCGTCGAAGAGTTTGCAGACGAGCTGACCGAGCCAATGGACGGACCGACGAACCGAGCGGCTGAATGGCAACGCCCTTCCGATGGATCATTCGTCCTGGATGCTCTTCTCCGCGCTATTGAAGGCTGCGCATCGAATACTCGCACGATGGACTGAAAGCTTTGATGCATCTTTGAGGAACAGCCAGGGGTGGGAAGAAGCCTGTAGATATCCGACGTACATCATAAACAAACATCAAATGGCCGAAGCAGCTCCCATGAGCCGTGCGAATCGCGGCCCCAGGATGGGGCTACGCTTAACTGAGCTCGAGCTTCGTTTTCTCGCGAAATTACGCCGGGACGTCCAATGGCTGACCGAGGCTTTCTGTTCAGATTCCGTTTGACCCCTTGCGTCAGATGCCAGTGGCTCGCAGGCTCGGGCAACCGTCCTCCCTCTGAAACTCCCGGAGCAAGGTCCGCCGACGGGGCACCGGAATGAATCGTCAAAGACTGCGAAGTCTTCTCGTCGGTGGAGGGATTTCCAAGTGGGCTCCAGCGACAGCGAGTGTATCTCGAGGGCGAGGAATCGCTCGAGATGGAAAGAAGACAAAAATCGCTGCCGCCCGGGGATATGTAGGTCAAGCGAAAGCGAGGATCAGAGTTCATCGCAGCAGCATTTTATTCGTTTTACTTTTCATTCATCGGGCACTTTGACTCTTCCATGCATAAGGGGTATGCAGCGGTGCGTGAAACATCTCGCTTTTGAAAGACGACGACGACCGACGGCGGAAGGAGAAGTAGGACCGGTTAGGCCAAGCGTTGACAGCGGCCACGAGTGCAGCAGCGCACCCATGTTTTTAGACCGGTCCAGCAGACACCCGCCGACTGAGTCCCGAGCCGAGATTAGGGGCGGCCATCGTCGCGGAGAAAAACTTTCGATGAATATTCTCCTCTCAACTCGCTTTGCAAAACATCGTTCGAGAGAGGTCAAGGAGCGCTTGACTTTTAGCGTTCACTCGGAACCGCTTCTCCTGATTAACTCTTCGCGTGCTGCTCGAGCCGAGCCTCAACACCTTTTCTCCATCTCGCTGATCTGGATTGAGTCCAGTCCGAATGATTCTGCTCAAGTTTCGAGCAATGGCGTGGTGCGATCGGGACCTCTGACAGGGTCGTATGGAGAAGAGAGGGAAACGGCCTGGATGCAGAACTGAAAACATTCCACGGAGCTCTTTCGTTTCGGTTCCGACACGCGCGAACCTTTCGCCAGATGACATCCGTGAAGCTCATTTCGCCAGATTCGATATCGCAGGAACCCAGCTGACATTTGGAGGTCAGGAAACTGGAAGAGAAGGAAGTAGAAAGGGCTCGACGGCATAAAAACTGTTCGGATCGAGAGTTTTCTAGAGAGCGATTCCACAAATCGCTCCACGAGCATCCCCGACAACGTCAATCATGGAAAAAGTGAGGATTAAACGTAAAACCCGCCCGATTCTGTTCCCGAACTGATCCGGTGCCGAGAACTGGTTTGGAACTCGTGGCCGTGATGACGCATGCGATCTCTCTTGTTCTTCGTTTCAGTTCGTGTACGTGGCTTTGTGTTGCCTCGCTTCGGCGCTCGCTGAGGAAACAGTGACCACAGAAGCCGCCGCCGAGGGAGGCAAAGAAGGAGTCGAGGAGAGAGGTTATCTAGGAGGTGGTTACGGAGGAGGATTGGGCGGTGGTTATGGCGGAAGCTTGGGTGGCGGTTACGGCGGAGGCTTGGGCGGCGGTTACGGCGGTGGTTACGCTTCTGGCGGGAACAGATTCGGTTCGCAAGCCCAAGCCGGCGGCTACAATCAGGTACGTTCAAACACACCGCGATCGTGTACCGTTGATGTTGGAATCAGCCGGTTTGAATCGCTCGAACCGTCAACTAATACATCATCTCTCCGACCCCCTAGGGTGCAAACCAGTACGCGAATGCGAACCAGTACAATAACGTGGCCGGATTCAAGAACACTCAAGGTTACCGCGAGCAACAAGGGTTCAATAAGCAGACGAACAATCAGTACGGAAGTGGGTTCAACACCAACGCCGGCGGCTACAATCAGCAGCAAGGAGCTTATGGCCAAGCAGGCGGCAGTTACGGTCAGCAGTACGGCGGTCTCGGTTTCGGACGCTGATACAGTTCCCCACTTCTTTTTCCTCCGGAAACATCCGAAGTGAAATAAAATGCCCTCTGATCGAAATATTAGAGACTTTGTCTTGAGAGGAATCTCGAATAGTTGCAGTCAGGCTTCTTGATTCCTTCTCAACTTGGGAAAGTCTTCGTCTTTTCTTGAAGCTACTGCGAGGAATGTCGGGTGTTCGACTTTTCAAGTTTCACGCTACGACAACTCTTTAGACGAGTCAACTGAGGGAACATCGGCTCGGACAAGATGGGAAGAATTAAACTTCGTTTAAACATCTCTCGAACACGAGGACCTCGGAAAGATATGAGGGAGGCTGGGTGCTGGAGCGCACAGGCAGGAGTTCGAGCGACAGACAAAGACCTTTTTGCCATTTTCGTTGTCTCCTTTTTTTTGTCTCGCGGGATGTCGGCGCGGGCATCAGAGAGGAAATAGAGATGGAGCTGGCAGGAATGACGAAAAGGGGAAAATGCATTAGAACAAAAAAAAGTCCGTTCGTCTCTACCTCGTCGCCATTTTGTGCTCCTTTCGACATTTCCACAGAATGAGCCGGCAGTGGTTTTGTGTCGGAGCGATTTGGCACCAACGACAGAATGGAGCGACGGAGAACTGGAGTTAGTCAACTGAGAGATTTAATTACACTTACAACTCGGAAGGCTTCAAAAGGATCGGGAAAAAAAGGAGCACAAAGAGCATGTCGACCCGGGCGGCGCCGCGGTCCTCCTGTCGGAGTGAAACCCGCCGCTATCCGGTCGAGTCGTGTCTTCTGAGTGAGGATCCGAGGAAAAGTTCCGCAAGCCGCCCATATCGAAGAACGGAGGAATGCCAACGCGAAACAAGAGATTTCGTGGCTATAGCCACAGAAACACAATGGTGGAGGAGCGTGGCGAAAGGGACGAGTGAACACGGTTTCGTGGTAGCTATGAGCCCGTGGATGTTCCTAACCGGTCGGTGCAAGGGGGACCCAGCTCTTATGAGGCTCATAAGTTAACTGGGTTTAGTTCGGTGTAGCCGTGTGGTTCTTCTGTCTGTACGTCCTCCCGGCTGCCTATCTGTCTCCGTGTTGTCCTTTCCTTTGGCTACAGCGGCAGCTTATTCCCGACTCTTATCCCCTCGTTAGAGCCGCTACTTTAACAGAACCAAGGGGCAGCAAGATCTTAGGTGAAGCGAACCCACCGAGCGGGCAGACGGTGGCTGCTGACCAACCGCTCGCTCGCTCGACCAACTGACCAAGCGACTGGCCAGTTGGCAAATTGTAGCCGAGCAAAACGAGCGGGGCCGCAGTGGCTATTTTTCAAATTCGTCACAAGTGGCCACAGGTGCAAAAATGTCATTGGAATCCATCCTCGTTTCCCAGTGCGAGGGAAGCCGAAACGAAACTTTTCGCCTTGACGTCGACAACGGGGAATAGAAACGAGCTACGGGTCAGCGATAGGAGAGCCGTAGTTTGCATTCGAGGCATCGACTGACTGCTTGTCTGACAGATTGCCTTCGCGGTCAGCATCGGAATCAGAGGAAGAGCGAACCCCGAGTTTTTAGCCGTAACAGCGGTGGTAGAGCAGATCGATTCCCATTACGCTTCATATGAAAGACGAATGCGATCAATAAAAATAACGAGCTGATTTGTTCAACGTCCGCAAACCTGTTCATGACTTCGGTTTTCGGAATTTTCTCCCTTACAAATATCCGCGAGATTGGCAATGGTGAGTTGGCACTCTCGTGGGGGCGCGTGGCTCGATGCGAATCCAGTTCGAAGCACGGGAGCGGGAGGCGCTCGAATGAGGAATCCGCAAGTCACTCAGAACTGCGATCCCACGGTCAGCTCTGCCGTGATGTCCCAACACAGCGGAGACATTCGATAGACGACCCTCCAATTACGGCAAGAGCAAGGATCGCAGCTCGTTGTAGAAATGAAAATTTGGAGTTTCGTGGCAGCAGTGAAGAAGTTGGATGATGCGCTCGTGTCATCGGGACCCGACCGGAGCTGCAAGATGAAGAACTTGATTTGTGGAAGTCCGCGTTCCCTAATCGAAAGGGACAGGCAGGACGGGAGTTGACGTCGACTCGCAGACCGAGGAATAACGGACCAAGAGTACTAGAAGACGAAGGGAGTGTCCAGTCGAAAGTTTTCATCAGCTAAGTGCAAACCGAGAACACGGCGGAGTTCAAGCCGGATGCTCGAGGGGAGGGGGCCGAAGAAAAGCAAGCGAATTAATCGCCTCCGCAAAAAGGAGAACAGCTAGCTGCCCCTTTTTGTTCCCGTCCCGTGATAATTTGATCAGGAGAACGAGCCGGCGAACTGGCAAGGAGTGGAGGCGGCGACGGCCAATATCGAATCTTGGCGCATCTTGTTCACCGAGAGAAAAATAGCGCATCGTAAATAAAACGACGCTCAAAGCCACCGGAGCCCGAGGGAAAAAGAAGGAGGAAAACATTTATTAAATCAACAGCCGACGAACCGACTACCGACAATCTCGGCGGGCGGACAATTGAATTTCTCGCACTTTTAATGAAAACGCTTGCTCACATATTAACGCTCGCGAACGCAACGACCATCCGGATTTGATTGCGACGTAGCGGTCTGCTCCTCGCGATCTCGACTTTGGGGCTAACGTCTCGGAGAGCTTTTTTGAGAGCTGGAGACTTCGCAGCACTCATTTCGTCACAAAGAACCTTCAACAACTGGGAACGACACTTGAAAGAACTCTTTCGGAACCACCTTAACTAAGTCATTAAGGACAGACCTCGGTCGATCTCCCAGCCGTCTCTGAAAGAGTTTCTTGCCGCAGCCATTCAACTCCACGCATTCAAAAACTCCGCGCGTCCTTTCCGGGGGTGTGGCAGATGCTCACTTATTGACATGATATAATTGAAAAGTTCGAGAGGAGAGCGCTCGGCGCCGCCCGCTTCCAAGACGAATCCCGACGCCATTTTCCATCCGACATGTCGCAGCTCCAGTCTCGCTCCAGTTTCTCTCGGAGATCGATGCGGCTAGGGTTGACTAGCTGTCATCGAAGATCGCGTGGAATGATTCCTCAAATCGAGAGGGGATATTTGGCTCAGAGTGTGCAAGCAGCGCAACGCGGTCCGATGAGTTTCGTAGGCCCTTGAACCGAACACGTGGCGATTCCTCACCATCCTGCCACGTATGCGACACGAAATGCAGATAATACGGATCGGAATCGCGGAGAGTCATTGCAAAAAGCACAGTCCTCGTTATTGCTGTTGTCCCCGCAGCCATCGAGATCGACACAAGCCATCTGCTTACCGCATCGAATCATCGAAAAGCTGTTCGTTCCCATCGGTCTCCAACTCAACTCGCTGGCTGGCTGGCGAACAGTCTGCAGGCTTGTTTGGCTGCTTCCAACCGGAGCTCGTTGAGAGCGTGAAATCTCGAGCACCTCGTCGACCAGTGACTGTTCTGGACTGCTCCAGCGACAGCGGCTGCCACAGAGGACGACGACTTGACTCGACTCGCAAACTCTCACTCTATTCCTCTAGCCTGTATTCACTCGCTCAGCCAAGCACAAAATTGCTGAAGCTGGGCACCAAACACCTAGGGTTGTCTGATTGATCTCTCCTTGACATAATTGTGCTCAGTCGAAAATCGGCTCGCCCCGAGAACGACTTTCGCGGTTCCAGTAGAAAATACCCAGAACTCCTTAACTAAACACGGAAGAAACTTTACGACACCCGTTCTCGAAAACCCCCGGATCCCGTCTCAATTAGGTCGGGTCAGAAGTCGCGCTCTCTTCTGAGCGAGAATCCCTAATGAGGAAGAGGTCGGAATCACGATTGTTGGGCTTTGTTTTTCTGCTCGTCTCGCTGCGTTCGGTGGACGGAAGAGAGCTCAACTCTGCCTGGGGAGCTTTTTGAGGATACGACGCCGGTTCATGAGATCCAGTTGGGACAGATCTCTCCTCGACCCACTTCGTCCACGCGCGAGGAGTTGAGTTACCTCGGTGAAGTCAATTGTCTCAGTTTCGGCTGGCGAGCCGCTTCCGCCGCTGTTTCAGGAGGAGCAGATTATTCCCACAGCGCTCTGCCAGTGTAACACTGCCGGCAGAATCCAGCATAACTCAGTTGCCAATCAACGGACTGGTTGTTCTCTCTCCAACTTCGGCCTCGCTCGCTAATAATCTATGCATCAGTGATTTCCAATGGGGTGTCGGTCTGTGCCTCCGACTGACGAGCATGCACGATACCGGATAGTCGTTCCGACGACGCCGATGACAACAGCAGCGGCTGGTTGGCTGTTGCTGAGAAAGAAGGAAGCTGAGAAAGAGCCGCCGAGTGTTACGACTATCATGGATGGATTTGCATCGCTTTGTGCCACCATGCCTCTCCGAGATCATAGACAAAGCCGAAGCAACTAGCCAACCGGCCAGTCAGTCAACCAACGAGCGAAGCGACCGACCGACCAGCCACCACTCGAAGCGCCACTTACACGCGTCAACGATCACGACACCATCGGGACCGAACAAGCTAACGAGAGAGGAAGAGAGAGAGAGAGGCTCGAAAATATCGAGAAAAGAAAGGCGACAGAAGGTCGACCGAAAACTCAAGCCAATAACCATTCAATGGAGCTCCAGTCACTCATACAGAGGTGCATTCAGTCTGAAAATTGACTCCACAAACTCTCGTTTGGGTCAGTGGAGTTGAGACTGGCAGTGAATGAAGTTCAGATTCTGGGGGTTGCGTCAACTTGGCTTCTGCTTCTAAGTGGTCTTCTTTTTCCTAGAGGATTCGGCCGAATTACCAGAAATTATGCCCAGTCTCGCCGTGGGACAGTTCGAGCCCGTCGGGTTCTCAGTTCCGGCTTTTTCGCCCCTCTGCTCGTCGATGAACAGAGATCAGAACCACGCAGAAATAACACGCTAGATGTGAGGAGAGCTCTCTTGAACGGACTGAAGTGATTCAATTGTTAGACCCCGATGCAGGTGAGCTCGAGCTTCCTCAGAGAGTCGGCATTTTCGGCGAGCAATGAGCATGAACGAAGTTATGCTTAGCTTCCTCTGATCAGAGCGATGTTCAGTTTAACGCTTTATGGTCAGCTCAACAATCGAGCGTTTGACAGCGGGACTTGACTGAATCGTCTAAGTTCGTACCTGGCAGTACAGACCAAGCTCACGCTCCCGTTTTCGTCGACTTCAGCGATGGTCTCGAGATACTGCCTCCTCCTGCATTTATTTCGACTCCCCCACTATATTCATGATGCTCGCCCACGATCTTACTGGGTTCCTGATTCCCCAAGTGAGCTTCTCTCGGAGTTGTCCCCTCTCCGTACTGCCGGACGAAAAGAAAGCTAGCAAGGATGGAATGAGCTGAAGGTTCCGGTAAGCGCTGGCAAGACACTGGGGACACCAACAATGCCAGGGACCTGCAGACGTTGTGACCCGATGAACTTCTCCCCTATTCTGGTGTCATCTCATATAACACCGTCTTCGAATGAAAATTGAAGACCAGATCAGAGAGTTGGTATTTTTATCATGCAAGCAGATAAATCTTAGTGAACCACGAGGAACGACGTGCTGGATCACAACGGCATCTAGCCGCCATATTGTCCGGGGTCTGATGATTGCATGCCACATGGGATAGCGCCGCGAGCGGAAGCGAAGGGTGGGAAATGGGACAAGGCGTAGATCACTCGCTGGAACTTTGACGGATGAGAATAGGGAAAAGGGTCATCTGTAGTGCATGACAGTTCGCGCAGGCCCGACTTATTGAGGATACTTCCTGAATTACAAGATCAGATTTCGTCGGGAGCATCACGATTATTCTGTTTTTCAGACTCGATTCCAAGATGTCTCATTCCATCTGCGTATTCTTCAGTCTACGTCACTCTCACGGGCGTTCTGTAGAGTGTCCTGTGGGACTCCATTGCAGCCTGGAATCGGAACCGCATCAGATCATCGAGCTATTACGGGCAACCCGACCATCGATGAGAAAACTTTCAAAATCTGGGCATGAGACGGCAACGGCAGACTCCCACCCATATGGGTAACGCGAAATTCGAGGAACCGGACTTGAAGCGCTTCTGAAGACAGCTCGCTGGTAAATAGTCAGTTCCTCAAAGTGTCTCACCGTGCACGTTGTATCGAGGAACGATGCGTTCCGGTTTGTCACGGCGTGCTTCCCGATCATCCGCGCAAAGTAGTGGAGGAATGTCCTGATTGGAAGCGCTGCAACCAGGGCCGGCTACTCCAGCAGACTCGCGGGTGAATAAATGACACCCGAAGAGTAATGGAAGGACACGTCAGCCGGGTGTAGCGGAAGGAAACCAATGGCAGGTATCGGAGTGTCGCAAAGTCCGAACTTGATCGAGTTCGATTATTGAGAAGGAGAGGTAGTGTTTCCAGATCACACACGAAGTCTGTTCCGATGATAGGGATAATCCACTAGAGCCAACCTCGGCGCTCGCATCGCTCTTTCGACTCGAATCATGTTGTGTACCAGGTCTTACGCCGATACACGGCAACCCAGCCGTTTGGTCCCGATCTGATCGAAATGCTCCAGGTACGAACGCCCTTTTCAGAACACAATCAAGCACTCGGGACAAACGCGCGTCCTTAGTTGCCATATTGGAGGATAAGTCAGTTGGAGAACCCATGTGCCCTATAGTATCGTCATTTACAGAGGGGTGTCCAAGGCAGACTGCAGAACGAGCCCAGTCGAATATTTCCGGAGACGATGCCATCTGTCGACGGTGTCGAGGGACCCTCGACCGGGAAGGTCGTGCCTGTACCTTCTCCTCCGTGAAACGGAAAACAGGAACAACGTTATATTTCAGAGCTCGTCGCGGTGAACATTGTGGTCTAACCTCAATCATTCGAGGCTATGAGTTTCCCTCTCCCGTTCAGCGGGGATGGAGGTCTGATCGTGCCATTGGAAGCCTCGGGGGCTTTTTTCGGGACTCGATTGTGATTGAGTTCGGAGAAAAAACGTTGGGGAATGGAGAGACCCATTCAGCTCAATGGGACTCACGTTTCGAGTTGGCCACAAGGAAGCCGCTCACGACGGAAGAATCCAGTCAACTGGAACAATCCCTGTCAACATCGCCCAGAAATTATTCCTACTCTCTTTTGTAGAGGATGATTTCTTTCGAAGAATGCGCTTGATCGCCGAGATCGTTACTGAGGTTTCTCGAATCCCGGGGCGAATTTCCCCTCGGGGGCTGTTGGAACATTGTCTTGATGGAATATCAGGCCTCGACAGTTGACGTGACTGGAGCGGTTCTTCAGAGAGTGTCAACGAATCACAATCTCGTTTGAGCATCCCGCCATCGCTCGACCTCACGCTACTGACTCGTCCAAAGTACCGTTGGCCGTTACCCGAGCGTCCAAGGCCATCAACCCGAGATTTCGAGCGCGGCGACGATGTGAACCGCCAATGCGACCTAATTCCTTGATTTCTCAACTCGTCGACGGGGTTTGTCATTCGAATCAACCAGGCACAAAAGCGGCTCACCATCGATGAGCTTACGGAGTCTGTAGGATGAGCCACTTCTTGGTTGCCGACACCCCACCAGTGAAGCTATAGCGCGTTCAGTCCTCTCTATTACCCTTAGTACTACCGTGCGGCCTAATTGGCACGACAGGGTTGCGCTGACGGAGCGAACGCTTCGGAAACAAAAGAAAGGAAGGGAAAGATAACAAATCTGATGGATCGCAGGATCAGGAGCGCATCGAGGAGGCGGTAGATGATGCAAGCGATCGAGGCGGAGGGTGACACAGGGGGCGAGTTTCGAGCTAGTCGAACTTTGCTGCTCCCACCGAAGCCGCCGCTCTGTGGTCTCATCGGGAACTCGATGAGGCGGGCGGACCAGTCGATCGGACGGCGACTTCCCAACTCGCCGGCCAATCGGCGATCAGCCAGGGAAACAGGTTCGCACCGCAAACACCACGAAACAGGACTGTTGGTCCGATCGATCAGGAGCCCGAGCGAGGCGCGGGCAAGCAATCGGCCAGCTAACTAGCCTGGCTGTCTGAGACGAGACGACGAAGCTACGGATATGATCTGCATAATCTCATTATCAGCTTATCAGTGCCCTCTCTTTTGACTCGGCAGGGTTTCTCTTTGCTACCCCCACCCACTCAAAGCGAGCGAGCGATCGCCTGTTCGAGCCGCAATAGCTGCTGGCTTGGCTTTGGCCATTAACTTCTTAATTGGAGAATTGCCCGGGGCGAGTTTCGCAGCTGCGGAAGGAGCTGCTCCCCGCACTCCATGCGGGGGGAGCATGAAGGGAAAAAATCCAGTCCCAGGAAAACCCTGCAGAAACCCAATCCGTGTTTTCAGCTTAAAGGGCTCTCGCTCCGGGTTCGCGAGCGACACATATGTCATTTTTTCGCTCCGGGGTGCTTACGAGCAGACAGGGGAATGTTTTGAACCTCGAAATGCCCCGATTTCATCGGCACAGATTCCAAAATGCATCAGTCGGAATGTCGAGGCTGCTTTGCGTCGGTCGAGCCTTCGACCTGCGACAGCTGGCGAAGAACGCCGGCCGCTAGAAATCTTAAGAAGTGGCGGAACACATTTCAGACGCATCTAGCCCGAAACTGTGCCGCCTCAACTAAAGCCACAATCATCCGAACGAACTGAGGCTCGCGTCCCCTGCCGTCGCCGAGCAAGGCAACAGAGATGCTGTGAAGTGTTTGGTGTGCGCGTCAATTAGATCTGTTTGTGTTTGTCCCCTACTCCGGTGGTAAGCCCCACCTTCGGCAAGCATTAGTTGATACGCAAGAGTGAAACAGAGGTGAAAGGCAGGGTAGCGGACGGGCAGACATACGGGCTGGGTGGTTGCTCGGCTGGCTAGCAGGGTGTTCGTAAGCCCAAAGATCAACACGAAACAAACCCCTGCTCTTAGGACAACTGCACTTGCGAATGCACTGAAGTCCGCCAGACTCTCATCCTCAATAACAATATGCCAAACCCCGACGTAGACACACAAGGGAAGCCTGCGAGAAACATCCAAAGAAATGGGATTTTGTGTAACGAGCAATTTTCAGGACAAAGCGCTCGAAGCGCCGTTTTTTTTCAAACGAACAGTCCATCTGGGGGCAGAAGCATCGATTTATTCGAAGTTCTTGAAGATTTCGTGGACTTGAGCATGCAGTCCATTGTTCGAACTCTTGGATATCCACTTTAGTGCCCAAAATCGGAGATATACGTTGTCAAAATCATCCCCTCCGAGTCTAAAATTCTAACGGAGTAGAAAGAAGCAGGAGCACCCGGAACGTCCGAAGAGGGAGCTGGTGAACGAGCTGATCCATGCAATGACTGCTGCACGAACTTTCAGAATCTTTGAATCTCCTCCGAAGTGATGCTGCACACTATACCACCTCACAGAGCCACCAGAGAAGCGAACGAAACGATGTCTCGATTTGAGCCTTCCTGATAGAACTCGGAACCGCTACTATACCATCCTTGAAGTGTTTCCCATTCCTGAAAAGCTGTCGATTAGCTTGGACCATCCTCGCCGAGATCCCCGTGTTTTCGTGACTCCCTCTGCTTCCGGGACTCCTCGAAGGCGATTCCGGGACGCATGTTTGAACCACATAGCGACGACTGCAGGCGCTTGGACTGGCTCATATCGATTTCCGTCAGTCAGAGAGTCACGACAGACTTCAGCGGCATTCTAGATGCATTCCGAGGTTTCCGGTGGTCCCCGGCCTTTATCGAGACAACGGTTCGTGTGTAAATTCGTGCAGTGGTCGAAAGTCGAAAAATCGGATTGTTCGGATTCGTTGTCGGAATCGGATGACACGCTCAACTCAGTATAACTGAACTTCCTCTCCGTTCTTCATACACTCACACATTATCGAAGCTTCTGTCGTGTAAATCCATAATTTAGGGCAAAAGCAGCGGCTGTTTCTGAGTTCGTGCATCTGATCGTAACGTGTTTCGATGCTCATTCAGTAAGAGGCTCCAAACCGTTTCAAAGCATGAAGATCCATCATCAGGGATTTTAACCAGTCTCTCAGAGCGCTCACCAACATCACAGATTCAGTTCCAATGAGCCTCCGTAGGGATACAATTGTCTGGTGGATTGTGAAGTGCAGCCTCGCTCGAAGCTCCTTCCGGATGGCTTCGTGGTGGATATACTACACTATCGGTCAGGGAACATTTCACAGCCTCGGAGCGCTTCGGCTGAGATGATCGGCGCGTTGATGGGTTGTGTGAGAGATCAAATGCACACCGAGTAGCATATCATGTTGACGTTAATCTGGACGCCCAATTTCAAAGTTGACTCATGTCACTCATTCTCAGGCCTCAGTTCAACGAGAGACATCAGACAGAGAGCCGGGCCGGAGAGATGCAGCCCCAAGAAAAATCTGGGAAACATATATGGACAGATCAAATGCGAACTCAGGTTGTCGAGATTCAAACGAGTCGTCGTCGTCGTCAGTTAGGAAAGAAGGAGTCAGAGTAGCGCAAGCCACGACAGGCAATACTATGGAAATGCGACAACACCCGCCGAACGCAGGAAGGAACCGAGTCGCTCGGTGGAGCGCTTGGCCGATCGGGTACCAGAGCCATTCGCCTGTCCAACAGAGAGACGAAGCCAGCGATCTGGCAGCACTCCACTTCACTCGGATCGACGACAACCAACGAACGAGGAAGACGACAGATTGAATCATTCGATTTCAACTTTCAACTTAAAGCTTCAAACCTAGCATCGAAAGTAAGACCGAGCGGGACTGAGACATGAACGAAGACAAGTCGGAGAAAGCAGCACTGATCCCTTTGGCGCGTCATTGAGATGATGGATGATGAAAATAGGACAAGCGACCGACCGACCAACCCAACGAAACCGATCGACCAACTCGGGGAGAGAGTTCTGTAGGGAACTGAAGAGCAATAGGAGAAACGAGGCCGCGAAAGAACAATTTTGCAAAACAGCGCTGCTGATCGATTTGCGGCCACCAGTGACATCGGCATGAGAATCACCAACAAATGCGACTTGAGCATTCACCACCGCAACTGCGATATCGCCGAGGAAGTGTTGGGCGATCGGCGGGCTGTGTGGTGAATTTTCCTCGTTAGAAGTCGAAAATAAGCGTTCTCGAAACGGCTCGACCTCACGCTTCCCTGCGTGCCAGACTCGGCTCACGCTACACAGCTCACGTTATGTTTGCTCTGACTGTGCCTCAATTCTTAGCACATTAATCAAGCTAATGAACAACAAACTGGGCAACGAATTCTGAAAGCAGCGAGATTTCAGGCTCGTCGTTCCAGTCGTCATCAACAACTTCATCATCATGGACGGGGCCAGATGGCGCCTTGGTGATTCAACAAAAACCGGCTAAAAGCCTCCGCTCCAACAAGATCGAGGATTTCACTCTTGAGCGCGTCTCTGATGAATCCGTTCAAGTTTCGTTCATATACTTTCTCGCATCCTCGAGGACTTATCCCCGTACGGCTGAACCTCTCAGGAGGCTGATTCGATTACTGACTTCCGCAGAAACCAAATAAAGTGGTACTTTTGCTTCGTCAATTGGCTCGTCGAGAGTTATGGGCAGCACCTAATCGCAACTTCGAGCCGGATCGCCTCATCTGGAACGCCGAGATTCACGTGATGCATTTACTTGATCCATTCACTCGAACAATGGGTTTCCCAACGACACTTCTCTCCCCCTTTCTGCTCTTCTTTGCTTTGAAGTCAGATCGGAGAAAATTCCGGAACTTTCGCTCCATGGCACACGACGTCGTGCAAAGCGCCGGGCGAGGTTCCTCGAGAAGACATGCAAGCTGTTTATTATATTCTGCTCGAAGGATCGACACACCCGTCTGAGCCGGCCCGGTAAAAGCTAACCGTGGCGCGTGCGACTAAATGATCCCTCCATTTAAGGAGGATTCTGTCTGTCTTGTCTATCTCACCCGGCTGCACCTGAGCTTCATGGACATCATGAAGACAAATTCTCCAAAAGCACATCGTTTTCGATGGCTTCTCAAACGGGGATCCCACTGGCACTATCGCTGCCGCACCGCCGCCACCATCGCGACCACCTCCACCCCATTGCGAACACTGCGCGATAAGGCCCGACATATTTACATAGCATTTCCATACGGATGTTTAATGCCACCCCTAGTTGGCAGGTGGGCTCATTTTTCATCCTGACCTCACACGGACGGAATTCAACAAACAGCGTCGGCCTCTTTTGAAAGTTGTTCAGATGTCAGGACGATGGGCAGCTTCACTAACCGCAATTTGAGGAAGTCTCGATCTCCTCTTTCCGTCGCTCTCATTTGAATTTGCACTTTTCCAGCTCCATGAGTCGTTACATTCAATTCTCTTTGAAGCTGGTGAAGCAGCGAGGAGAGTTCCCAAATATATCCTTGTTTGCGGGTCCGAATCTTATCACAAGCTTTCTCCATGGCAGAGGCGAGTCGAGTATTCCCCGGAGCTTCTTTCAGATTGTAAAGTAGTCAAACTAGGCGGCTAATTCCTCAACTCTCTCTTGTTTCGTTCGGTGATTTGTGGGGAAGGGCCTGATACGCGCGTTTTTTTTTCCTTGCCAGCGATAGCTGGGAGGATGGCTCCAGATTCAATCTCTCATGATCAGTGTCCTAGGGCGTCCCGAAGATGCTCCTTCGTCTCCTTGGATCGCTCCACTCATGATGGAGTTTGTACCGGTATCATCCAACGCGGAGAAGGATTCCACTCACCTACCCATGAACAGAGCGAAACTCACTGATTTCTTGACAAATATCGTCCTCGTACGTTTGTTCCCCAAATATGGTGGAGAGTTCTTGAATCCAACCGGAATGCCCGGGAATTCAATTGTCGGGTCGATCCAACGACTTTTTTTCCACTAAAAATTCACGCCAGGCCAGCTCCAAGATTTCCCGCGAAAGACCTGAATCCCGGAGTGGAAAGTTTTGAGAGCTTTCCATCATCGAAATTCTTTCTGAATCCATAAGTTTCGAGAAGATACGAGGAAAACGCAATGAGGGAGATATTTAGCCCAGAGATGGGCGAGTTTGAGGCTGATACGATCGCTTGTCCTTCTCCGAGCTCTGACGCGATTTGGCAAGGAGTCGAATCCCTATCCGCATTGAATCATGGCGGTACGAACTGAATCGGTTGACTTCTGACGTTACCCGGCTGCCCAAGTGGAACGATCCAAGGGAAGAAAGGATAATTCTTCAGACGGTGGAGGAAACCGACGATACTCAACCGATGGGCACGAATGAGAAACCAGAATATGCGCCATCGCCTTGCACCCATCGATAGCATGAAAGAGATCACACCACAAAGTGATGAGCCCAAGGAGAGCGAGTGAAAAGAATGCCCACCTCAATTGACTGCTCTGTTTAATGGAAGACGGTCAAAGCTCGGGCTACATGTATGTAATCAAACACGGAAATCACCTCGCCGAATCCATGGGCCAAACAGCTATTCCAGGGGAGAAGTATTAAGCTCGTGCCTCGCTTCGATTAAACCCAGCCGATGAGGCGGGTGACGGATGCGCGGAGAAGAGGTCAATTGATCGGTCTGAAACCTCTCTGATCGGATTAATTGGCTCGGAAAGAGGGAATCATGACTTCCAACTCACATCGGTAGGTTTTACGTGGATTCGAGACGCGGCTCGTCTTTATGAAGATCGAGACTACCGCACTCGAATTCGCGCAATTCAGCTCCATCGAATCACTCGGTACCTCTCGCCAACTCAATGTGCCTGCTGTTTCGATTAATCGTTCACACTGACGCTTCCACGAGAAGGGATCGTTTCCAAAATACCCATTCTTTCAACGCATGTGCCCTCGGCGCGAGCCGCCGGGGGTCTCCCAGAAAATCCCGAAAACTCTCACCGAGACTGAATCGCCCTCATTCGTATCTCTGAGGTCTGTTCCCGACAGGTAGATCGACTTGAGCGAACTGTATCTCTAAGAATCAGGAGACAGGCAGATAACTGTACACGCTTCCACTGTATCATTGGATTCTGGGGTGTCTGTAGCAGACCGAAACTGCTGCGTCATACTCGATGAACTTTGATCATGACGAGGCATTCTTCCGGCACGGTCGTCCTCAAAAACGCTCAGGAAGCTATCAACAATGATTCTCAAGAATCCGTCTCATATATCTCCGGGAATTATCAGTCGCGGAATCTTGAATCGCTTTACACGAGTTTCTTGAACGAGCACCTAAATTTTGAGTGAGGAAGTCGTCGCCTGCCAATATGGAGTGAATCAGTATAATCATATGAAATAAGTATATGTATATCTTGATCGAGAAGTGAACGCAATCCTCACGAAGCTCAGTTTTGGAGTCACGGACGGCGTGGTTTGAGATTTTATTCACCGAGGACTCAACGTATAAGAACACACACACACACATCCTGCTAGCGGAAAGCAGTACGAAGGCGACTAGTTACAGAGCATTTGAGTTCCTAGTTGTGCTTGAAGGCGGCGGGACGCTTTTCGACGAACGCTTTCATGCCCTCTCGCCGATCTTCGAGAGCGAACGTCGTATGGAAAGCTCTCCTCTCGGTCGCGAGTCCTTCCTGGAGGGTTGTTTCGAAAGCACGATTCACTGCTTCCTTACAGATGGCTACGCTCACCTGAGACATTGACGCGATTTTCTCCGCGAGCTTCAATGTTTCCGGGAGCAGCTGCAACGAACAAATATATGTCAAAGATCGGGGCTAATTACCACCTGATCTTCTGGGTCCAGGTAACCGGATCATGTTTAGAACACGAAATCCAACGGAAAGCTTCCAGAGATGGAGCAATGAGGACGAAGCCTCCATTGCGAAAATTACCTGGTCAACTGGGAAGACTCGGGACACCAGACCCCACTTGTCCGCTTCGTGCGCGGTGTACTGCTTCCCCGAGAGACAGATTTCCATTGCTCGCGACTTCCCGATGGCGTGAGTCAATCTTTGCGTTCCTCCGGCACCAGGGATCGTCCCGAGCAGAATTTCAGGCTGGCCGAATACTGCTTTCTCGCCGGCGTAAATTATGTCGCACATCATGGCCAGTTCACTTCCGCCTCCCAGAGCATACCCGTTGACAGCGGCGATGACGGGCTTCTGGGACTTGGACACCCGAGACCAACTTTCTAGGAAACGACCCTTGAAACAGTCAACAAACGTGTTATCGGCCATCTCCTTGATATCGGCTCCCGCGGCAAAACTCTTCTCGCTGCCAGTGATGACAATACACCCGATGCCTGAATCTTCGTTCATGTCATCGATGCAATCGCCCAGCTCGCCCATCAACTTCGAGTTCAGGGCATTCAGAGCCTTCGGTCTGTTCAGGCGGATCAAACCGACGTTCTTCTTGTCGCCGACGGTTTCCACGAGCAGGGTTTCATAGCTTGTGGTGGACAGAAGTCTTGCTGCCGAGGGATGATTCACCTGGGCTCCTCGGGAGATCAGAACACGCAGGGATCCTAGACGAGTGAGCGACATATTCACGCAATCAAAGTCGACGCGTTTGTAGAGACGAGATTCTCACAGACAGAGCTGAGACAAAGAATAGAGACGACGCTTGATACTCTCTCCCGGCACCCGGCGACACTCTCTTCACTCGACGTTTTCCATGATCTCCTCACGGCCGATAGCGCTTCTCAGCTGACAACTTTGAAACGGCTCTCCCCACGGAGTCGGATCGAATTCCCATCATGACAAGAGCTCCTCTGTCCGAGTACTCCGGACTCTGCTGCCAGGGCTGGGGCCACGCGCACTGTTAACATTTTGTGATCTGAGTAGAAAAACGGAAGTCGCTGATTGTTCCCTATCCGTGACGAAACACATTGCTCCGAAGTTTAAGAGAAACTCTCCTTCAACAATAGCAGCCCGTGACTCCCAATGAGTTGAACATAGCTCTCGCTCCCGATCATGACTGAATCTATAGCATGTGCACGAACTAAGGCAAACTTCCTCCATTCTAGAATCCTTGTTGTCTTTAGGAACCGGTGTTCTGATCGTGCGCATTCCGTTCTCTCCAAAGCCTCGGAACACGTTCGGGAGAGGAGGAGCGCTCACAGCTAAGAAGGATAGGGATACACGGACGAGCCATGCTCGAACGGCAAGAGCAGGACTGAATGATAGAGGTGGAGAGAAAGATCATTCCAAGTGTTTGGAGAACGCTCCGATTCAACACAGTGGCGGAATCCGCGATAATCTCCCATGACGAGAATTAAAACGTCCCCATGACGTGATGAATCTGTACCTTGAAGTTCGATGATGGGGTATGGTTGAAACTTGGATCCACCAGCCGTTCGAAGTCGAAGCGAGATGGACAGTAGAGCCAGTACTTCCGATGTGAGTTCCAATCACCACAGGTCGAGTTTTATGAACCGAAATGCATATCTCTGTCGCGTAGCCTGTCGTTGCTGGCCGAAATTGGCATCACATGCATTTTGATCGAAGTTAAAATCCAAGTTCAACCTTATAATCCGTTCCCTTCAGGCTCCTGATGAGAACAGCTTTGACAGACCCGGACCTTCGGGTGTTGCAACCAAGAGAGGTAAGAGGTTTCCTCCAGAGTCTAAATTTTCGCTATGGCGACCCGTCAGTTGACGGGGAGCCCAGTGAAGAATCCCTGATCTGAGTTTCCTCGGTCAACGTCTAATCGATTCAAGGTAATCGACGCTCCCAGACCCAGGTCAGCTGTTCAACCTGTTGTCCGGTCTGTGGCGTTACCATAAAGTTATCCGAAGCGGCATCGCATTTCGACGTCGAAGTTTCCAAGCTCAATGACGTGAGCACCAACCGGAACGGAAAGCGCGCGCGGAATCATGCTGATGTGAGTCTGACACAAGCTGAACATCCCACAACATACTTGGTTTTCTCCTATGTACCGCAACGGATGCTCACCTTTGCTGTTCTCCTAAATAGCGACAATGTATGGAAACAGTCCGCGAAGAGCGGCGTCGGATCGTCAAGAGTGTCCGCCAGAATCGGAGCAAGCGACTGACGCTAAGAACAGCTCCGCCTCATAAGAGACGGAGGCTTCCAGGACAGGTCGACTGTCCCGTATGCAGCCAAGTGATCAACCACCTATCAGAAACCGAACGCATCAGCCATGTGGATGAGTGCCTCGTGTCGGTGAGAACTGCACTGCTCGCGCTGCATTTCAAGTCTTGACTGAGATCCGTCATGTCATTCCGAGAGTGTTGGTGTTGTTCCCGGCCAACGTTCTCAACAACCGAGACTTCAATTCACAGCAAAATGCAGCTAGCCACGAAGTCGACATTGAAGGTGGTGGATCGAGTGAAAGCGAGCTCGAAGAGTACGAGTGGGCCGGCCAAACAAGAATCCGCGGGGTTCTCCTGTCTGGTGCTGTGCCCAGGTGAGATGGGAAAATCTGAGAAACCTGTTCTCATCCGACTGTTTTGCGATGGCTATAGCATAACAAATTATACGGCATATCTTTCGACTTGCGACGACATGGCCACCTCGGTTTCAGATCGAACCGTAATGGTCAGGAGGACGACATCGGCGACCTAGATGTCGATGGAAACGACGAGGTCGTGTTCGGCGAGCCTCAATTCTCGGAAGCGGATCTCATACCCAGTAAGGAGTTCTCTGAATCGTTTTCAGCACCGTCTCATTCATCGGGACTTTCCGATCATCCAAGTCCCATTTCGACTTCACAGCCTCTCGAGATAACTCCAGTCAAAGAATCAGGGAAGCTATGATGAGAACTGCCGTGGCCAACAACGGAGATCCGCCGGAAGTTCCCTCCAAGTGGGATACTTTGGATGATTTGAGCCTTACACAAAGACTCCAGGATGATGAGCAGTCTTCATCACACACCCCGAGGTGGGTGCTGATTTTCGAACGGATTTCTAGGCCGGAATCCCCTCGGGAACAATTCCGTGTGCTCATCATGAGCGGAGCAAGTTCCTCGTTGACTCAGTCACCCTTTCAGTTCGAAGAGTGCGTCGTCAGTCGTGGTTGAGGCGTTGAAGAGCCGCATCCGTGAACTTGAGTGCGCGAAACCGAGCGCAAACAGCGCGTCGGTCCGTTGCCTCGTTTGTCTAGATCCTTACCTGAACCCCTTGGTCAGTGTAGCGTGTTGGCACGTTTATTGCCAAGACTGCTGGCTAAAGACCCTCGTAAGTGACTGTTCTTTGCGCAATTTTCAACCTTCTCTCATTGAAGTTATATCGCGCCGGATCTAAAAAGTCAACATTGCTAACATTTCAGAGTTGTAAGAAACTTTGTCCGCAGTGCAGCATGATCACATGTCCCAAAGACCTCCGACGAATCTACCTCTGAAACTGAGCGATATCTAGGAGGGAGTGCTTTCTTTGAAGCAGAACGAATTTGTGAATATTTTGTACAGAATGTAATGATGAGGAGCCGGGCGTCGGGCGTAAATTGTACAAATACAGAACACTGTTTTTCATCCAAGTAGACACTGTCTCTTGATCCTCCTTGTGCTAGGTTTGCTTTTGGCATTGAGTCAATGCAGCGTGAATAACGGAACACAGGAGAGCAACGCCTGAAACTTCCTCTCCAGGAGCCTGGTCCCGAAAACGCAATGCTTCTGCAGAGCATGGTACTCGAAGACGAGCTTCCTGATAACGTGATAACGATGGGATTCGGAGAAAACGAGAGCAGGCTAGATTTGCTTCTGCGGGGAAGTTGTTTTAACTCTGCCACACAACAGGGTAGCCGCAGTGCGTGTTTCCCGAGATTCGACGCGGGCTCCGGTCCAAGGATAGGGAATGTTGGTTTTCGACTCATTGCTTTCCAAGGATTTGCAGAGCAGCATCCAAATGGCGCAGCGGAGGGTCCAGTGAGTGAATCCCCATAACACACTCGTCTGCCGTTTCCAATACTTGTTCTCCCTCATTTACGCATCATGGCAAATCTTCTCGACATGGAGTCCGCAAGAGTCTCTAGAGGTGTCAAGCTGAGGGGGGCGGTGGGAAGCGCCTCCCACCAAAGGGTAATTGGTGTTTCAGGAACCATAACTTTCCACCTTATCTAGCGTAAATGGAGCATTAGTTTTCAACAGGAAAAATCAACATACGCAATCAGAAGCTCTCCCTCGGGCTTCGGGAAGTTTGTCCGAGACTTCCCCAAATCAGATTGTCATAGCTCCCCGAGTCAACCGGAATGGTGCAGGCAAAGAGGAAACTTGAGATATCTCCCTTTTACAGTTTATTCCGGGATGTTGGAACTTTTTTTTTCACTTTCCAGCCAGCATGGTGGACTTCTTCTGGACCTGAGCCGCGATACGATCGCAATCCCGTCGGCCTTGCTTGGAAAGTTTGCGTCCTCCTTTATCGGTTTCCTTCTCAACGAGTTTCATTTGCTCAAGAGCTCTGAGAGATTTCCTGATGACAGATGATGATCCGCGGCAGAAGTGTGAAGGGCGAACTCCTCGGCGGTAGCGACCTCCGTAGACTTGAGTGAGTCGGCCAACACCTGCGAAGTTGGAGCCTCTTGTCAGCAGATATTCATCAAGCAGCTGTCAGATATGGGGGTCAGCTTCGAACCGTTTCTTAGACAAAATTTCCAGTGCAGTTACCGATTTGGCCTCTATAGTAGAGCTGACGCAGGAGTGCGGCGCATCGCACAAAGAACCAGTCTGCGTTGTTGGGACAGAGCTCTTTGTAGATACCGGTCTTCGCAATATCGGTCCAGTCAGGTACGTTGAGCTTGCCTGATTTTTTGAGGAAGGCAGCCATGCCGACCACAAATTCGTGCTGGTCAACGTCTTTCACGGTGAGTGAAGGCATCTGTAACGTAAAACATTCGGATGAAGTCACTCATCGAACGCCAGAGCCATCGCCAAAGGAGCGTTGGGAACAAGTCAGGAGGATCTCTCCAGACGGACAGGCGACGAACAGTTCCTAACTAAAGAACACATGGAACACGCGCATTCTTTCGGACAATTCTCGAATATCACCGCGAAATTCTGTGTTCCCGGTCAGCAACGTGGTGCTTAGGATGAGCATAGAAGCCGAACTTGAAACAATCGAACAAACTCCCGGGGACGACTTCCCCATGCTCCCGGGTAACCTCAGTTTGTCGACACGGAGCCTATGTCACACCGAGGTACTTTCAGCACCGGAAATCAGAGCTGAGGAACGAAATTTTGAAAAATTCTTGCACATGCTGTACCTTGCTCACAGGCGACCACGAAAAAGGATCATGCCCATCATTTTGTTTCAAAATGGCGGCTACAGCGCAGCGGCAGCGCGTGGCGCGGATTTCAAAAACAAGGGAGACATTACTGTTCTTATGTTAGAGATAACCTTTACGTGGAACGAGCCGTTGTCTCAGATAGCCGAGGAGCTCGGAAGTCTCCGTATGCGATCGCGGGAACACCGGTCCGGTTCCAATTTTACATGCTCCAAGTGGCGTGCGTATGGCGTGCGATAGAACACGCGCTCGCTCCACAATAATCATTACCGAAATTCCGCCCGATGCTCCAAAGGTGCTTATCGAATGCTGAGAATAGATGTCCTGCGGGGGGAACTAAGGCGGATGTCCATTACTCGGCGCTGGTTCAAATCACGGTCGGGACCAATTTCCTGCCCAGTCACTGAAATGACAGTCGAGGCCGGAGCAGCGCCCGCTGCAGGCGTGAGCGCGGATCATCGTCCTCATTGTGCGCCATTGCGGTTGTCAATGCTGCTACTACTGTGAGAGAATAGGAGAGGAAGAATGTTTATGCAGTGAGGGACTGTAGCGACCACGAATTTCTCCAGTGCCTGTGCTACGGAACGAAGTCGCCATCTCCTCGGCTTCATCTCCACTCTCGCTAGTTAACTTTGTGCGCAAGCTAAAGCGTGAACTTCTGAGGAGAATTGTCACTGAACGAGGAACAAGGCGACCTCCAGAATGGACATAGGCGGGAGGAAACTATCGTGAGTAGTACCGTACATTCACGCTCAGCAAGCCGACCGGTGACAATCAAACGGCCGGGAGACTTCATGCGGGCTGGGAAGCGATTCTGAATTTTCGATTGTATGCCGCTTGCTACCCAGCCTTCAGGCCCTAGGGAAGTGCTATGGTTGTCATGCTTGAGAGACAATATGGGTTGAAGCAGTTGAGCGCTGCCTCAACGCCAGACTATATTTGAGGCGCCAGCGAGCTCGGTGCTCCATTGTGTTGGACGTACACCGCGACTCTGACCAGCTCACGCCTTTTCAGCGAAGCATTCTTTGGCCATTCGTAATGCGGAAGCTGTCGGCTCCACAGGGGAGGCTTTTTCGAACCTCAGTTCTCTCGAAAACTTTGCACAATCAGCTTCATGGGCGAATTGAGGGAACAGGAAAATCAGGAAAACTTTTCGCTCCGATCATAGTCAACGAGTTCCTGGGTTTTCTCCTCAGAACAGCTTCATTGCTCAGCTCCTGACATCTAGTCCTTTTGGTGCTGTGAATGACTCAGATGCTGTGTGATCGTCCTTATTAGACTTCTCGAGGAGTAGAATTGAAATCTGCGTTCTTGTACAGTCCACCGCCGTCGGGCCATCCGAGGAACAGCTCCCCTGCCAGTGCTTTATTCGCGTGACGGATTCGAAGTTTTCCAAAAGAAAAACATGGATGGTCATCTGTCGGAAGTGGCTGTCAGTCCGAATCCGGCCGGTGCCGCTTCTATATGGCTAGAAGTGAGGAATAGGAGCGAAATGTCAACCTGACCGGTCAGAGCCGCATACAGTGAAAGCACATTGAAACCGAACCGCGAGAGATGAGATATCGATTGATCCGCGTGTCGAATTCTCGCTGAATGGAATGGCATCTTGTTTGCGACTTCGTGGAGCTAGCTGACAAACTATTATTCCGTTTCCAGAACAACTGGAGACTCTCTCTACGAGACACTGGGCTTACCAAAGACTGCAACAGCCGAGGATATTAAGAGGACTTATCGAAGGGTGAGTTCAATATGGAAGCGGATTCTGACGGAATTCCCAGCGAATTTTGGACATCATAATCGTGATAAGTCGTACGATTTAAAGCGATGGAACTAACTCCGGCAGTTTCTGACTAGAAATATTCGTCGTTTTGTAGCTCGCGCTCCGTTTCCATCCGGACAAGAACCCTGGCGATACCGAGGCTGCTGAGAAGTTCAAGGACATCAATCGGGCCAACGCCATCCTCAGCGATTTGTCCAAAAGGAACATCTACGACAACTATGGATCCTTGGGTCTCTACATTGCGGAGCAGATTGGCGAGGAAAACGTGAACGCTTACTTTGTACGTAGCATTCTGTGGTTCGAGTTACTCTACCCAGCATCGAAAGAACGAGCTCCTTTGTCGAAATTCCAGGCGGTGGGGATCATGTGGACACATCGTTGACTGAGCATATCATTTCAGGCTCTGACATCGGGATGGGCGAAAGCTATTTTCATTTGTCTCGGCATCGTCACAGGCTGCTATTGTGCCTGCTGCTGTTTCTGTTGCTGTTTCAACTTCTGCTGCGGCAAATGCAAACCGAAGCCACCGCCGGAATACAGCGATTATTCCAACCTCAACGTGAGTATGAAGTTGCTATGGAGCCCCACTGGCTGCATGGGTCAGTTTTCGCACAGAGCTTCGAGAGCAGTTCTGCGGTAGTTCGGCTGCTCTTAGTGAGAATATTGCGCAAAAATTAGTGAATGACGTACAACGCTGCGGGTAGTTGAGCATGACAACAGCTTCCGTTAACGCTTCTAGGTTGGTGGTCAGGCAGGGAATGGTAACAGAGAAGGGAGGAGAAGTGAGGTGAGACTAAGTCGGTTCAGCAGCCAGCGGTTCCTCTTTCTTGTAACTCGAGCAGAGATGTCAACGACTCCCCTTGAACGTTTGATACTTTCCTCGCCGCGATCTTCTCCCGAATTAACTTGATAACTTCTTGCATGCGCATGATTCGCTCATTTCGATTAACGAAGGGAAATCGGGTGCGCACGATTGGGCCCAAAGAAACGGATTCTCTGCTTTCTCGAGACTTTGTTGATGGAACCCCTGTCCTTCAACGGGTTCGGAAACTTCAGGCAAGATCACTCTGTTCATCGGCTTTATGGTGGAGAAGGGAACAACGGGAGTTCCTTTCCGGGAGGAGTAATCTGGCTCCGGAAATCCGTGTTCTTGAGCAGTGGCACGGAGTGTTTCCGGCCATTTGTTTGTGTACTTTCGCCTTCTCCGTGGTACCGCGAGCTCGCCGGCTTGTTCGACTCTTCGAGAGTGATATTGAGAGAAAGTTTGTGCTGTTTCTTCGGCTGATATTTTTCATGGTCTGAGATACGGCTGGAGAGGTTTGTTGTCTGTTCGGAGATGGTCATCACATGGCCTTGACGAACCTCCCGAGGGAGACTTGGACTTTCGAGTAACAACCAGCTAGAAACCGCGCTTGAGCCCACTTCCGAAAAACCGCGATTCCGGAACCGCAAGTGTTGCAACAGTCATTCATGATCTCTGTTGTTATCGATAGTCAACGTGACCAAGTAACGATCACAAGCCGTGACTCAGTGCAGTGAATTAGGCAGCAGCTGATGGATCTCGTGTTTCCGGAGCCTCATCTCTGTGCTATCTTGTGCGTGAAACCGCGGTCCCACGATCGCAGTTGTTTGCGGACTCTGGGGACGAGAAAGGGAATGCGTATTGTCGATTGACTCTCGTTTATTATTTTAGGAGGAAGGTGAGGGTGAAAATCCGGTGACAGCCCAGCCCGGAGCGGGAGGTGACGCGTTCAGTAATCCAACGCAGACTGCAAACAATCCGTTTGCGATGCCAGCTCCATCCGAGACAACCAATCTCAACAGCCAGGGCGGTCAGCCTAACTACATGGGTAACTAGGATCAGTAAAGAATATGATCCCAGCTGCCTCGTGAGCCATTGCTGACTTAAGTTCTCTGCAGAGTCATAGCAAGTGAAGCGGTGAAACGAGAGAAGAGAGGCAGGCAGAGAATTGGCAACGAGAGCGAGAAGTTACTTAGGAAAGATGAAGGGAGACGCGAGAGCGACCGGCAGATGCATCATGCACCCGGGCCCTTTTCGGGAGAACACCTCAACAACGTAAACCGACGGTTGTCCACTTGAGTTTGAAAGTTTGGTTAGTCGATTGAGAGTTCAAGTTCCCTCGTTTCCGTTGAGTGAGAAAAATTAGATAAATGAGGAGACACAGATGAGAACAACCACGGCATCACGACCACCGAGAGCATTCTAGACACTCCTAACGAAAGCTGCAACAGCAGCAACTCATAGTCCGATCAATGTTCCGAATGAATGATTTCAGTTTTCTCGGTTTAAGACGTTTCAGTTTTGTAAGAATGTCGAGATTTGAAAGGGGAGTCAGACAATGGGGTATAAATGAACGGAGACTGCTGATTGGCAGAACGACAGGTTTAATTCCTGCGGCTAGAATCGAAGGCGACAATTTCCAACTGAGCGATGAATGTCTAAAGAGCGCCCATGCAGCCGTGTGTATTGAGAAGCGTCGTACAAGGCGCAGTTTTGTTCGCTCGTTATCGGAGTCGCCGTGATTATAATAAACAGAGAAACTGTATGGATCTTGGCTGGTGAGCTATCAAGTTTTTATGTTGGTCCGACCACTTCGGTTCTACTTCAATTCGTTAACATTCCCAACGACTGATTGTTGAATTAGTAACGAAGAGATTCGGATCGATACTTCGCAAGAATCAACCTGAAACAATATCCGAGGGTGACGAACGTTCCGAAAAGTCGGATACTACGGATCAGTAGATGATTAACGTTATGACGAGGATCTCCAAGTTAGAGACGACAACTGAGCTGCTGTCACATGCACCCCAACTATATACAGATCGAGAGATTCTCGAGCTCGCTTTTGAACCTCATTCACTCGATACGCTTTCCCCGAGAATTAAGAAGAAGAATAAGTTTCGAGCTTCTGTTACCGTGCAGGCCACCACGCTCGTAGTTGAACAAAACAGTGCGATATCGAGATATCGAAGTCTAGGTTGTTTTCATAGCATGTTTGACAATGAATCAAACGAGCCGACTCGTGAAAACATAGAACGCTAAAGGTTCGACTGAGTCGGCGATGACCACACGGGACAGCACCATTCGAATCCATGATTGAGATCTCTCAGAAAACGGACTCTCGATTCAACCATTCTGGGGGCAGTCACTCATCTGGGTGAAAAAGGATTCGGATCCTCAGTTCGCGAATCAGCGTCTCATCTTTTGAACCACAGAATCTTTGGCTCTTTGCATCACCTTCTGCGATGAGTTTTGGCAGTCGAAGAAATTCGGTCACAGACAGGGGCTTCGAAGACCTTCATCTTCCAACGGAATCTCGAGCGGGAAACACTCCATTCTCAAAACCGCATTAGAGAATCGTCGAGTCTCTGGGAGTCACTGATTGGGAATCTAGTCTTGTATGCTATGCTGGTTCTCCGGTGACTTGAAGTCGGCGCAAGTGCGATTGCAACAGAGCCGTGTTGGAGAGGGTACTCGATGTGGAGTGCTCGACTGTACAGAGGTCGCCAAACACCGTGCCGTGGTCCCGAATCACGGCCCAGCGCCTGAACTCGTTGGCCCCGGCGCCGACCTCGGGTATGGTCACAGCCCGAAACCAGTGAAGAGACAACGCAACGAATGGTTAGCTCTCGACTGTCACCTAATACACTGCCACCCCTCATATTGACTATCACCTCAACCATTACTGATGATCAATGCAATTTGTTAGGAGTAACGTTAATTTTGAGTAACAGTCAGGGAGATGGTAAGCATGGAGTTGCAGAGTATTGGGTTCTAGTTGACGTTAACACGCAAGTCACGGCTCTGTCGATCAGAGTAGCTGTCGATGAATCAATCTCGAGGATGCTTTGAGACGGCTGGGCCGCAGAGCCGCGATCTCGGCCTCCATATTGGCCCCGAGCGAGAAAAGTTTGCCGACCCCTTCTCTGCCACATTTGAAGTTTCCTCCAAGAAGCTCTGAACTCGACGATTCGGAGCCACCTATTTCTGTTGAGGGTTCTCGGTTCTTGGAGCCTCTCCTTTTACTCCAACAGTTCGAATATCTTGTGTACATATCCTTAGTTGTTCGTCACCTCAACCGCTTAATAATAAATACTGTGAACATCCAACGTCATGATGAGGATTCGTGTTTTACTTTCCTGCTCCGCTGAGCCCATGGCGTCATCCGGAATTCATGGGGATCCTTACCGAGCTGCCTGGTTACTGGGCGCAGGGCGAAATTTCCGTGACAAAAAAGAATCCAAGATGAGATTTATCCTTCCTTAGCAGCTGTTTATTCGCGCTTCTCCCTCTTCCCTCAACTTAGCTCAGCCTCATTCTGTCTTCCTCTGCCCCGCTGCGTTCTCGTGCGTCGTTCCGACCGAGTTCTGCCTTCTTCCGCTATGTTGCTCTTGTTTGCGCATCTTTCGCGTTCTTGCGTTGCCTGTTTTTCGTTTCCTCTTCCTATGTCCCGTTAATTTTTTGTTCCCGCCTTTCTCACTCCATGTGCCTCGGTTTCTAGCGGAATGCGAAACCACACGAACTCCTCTGCGATGCTCCCCTTCCCCTTGAGGCTTTCACGGTAGCACTCTTCGCTTTGCTCTCCGTGCTGTGCTTCTCCCTTCTCACTGCCCTCCGCCTTGACTTCCGTCGTGGTTTCAGCTCCGGTGGCTATTGTTTTTAGTTTTTCTCCGCCCTCTGTCTCGGTTTTCCGGGTTGGTTCGCTTCCACTCCTCTGGATTCATCAACCAACTTTGGCAGCTGCATCAGTCCTGAACATTCGACTTCATTTATTTCACCGTCCTGGACGAGTGTCACGAGCTGTATGTTCCAGCCCGGTATTCCGAGGACGACGTGGTCTTCGCATGCGCTCTACTCAGTGGCCAAGGACAACGAACTCGTTAGCGTGATGGCGTCTGTGTACGCTTGCTTTAACAAGGGTATGCAAGCCGCAGAATCTTTACGTGTGTAGGTGGCTCCCCATACACCGTAGTCAGCGGAGGGATCAGGCAGTTGAAGCCGACATCCGTCAACCGCATCCCACCCAGCATACGGCATCGACGTCCCGAAAGGCTGCTTGCCTCCGTACTGAGTTTACTGCTGCTCGACATCGCTGACTCGTTTAACGAGCTGCTCGTAAGGAAAGTCATGGCCGTATTGGAGGAGGTAACTCCGGCTTATTAGACGTGGTTCAAGTTCGAGCACATTTGCGTGAACTCCGCCCTGAAACACCGCCCTGAAACACCGCATATCATATGCGCACCGACACGAAATACCTTCTCGGTTTTGGACACGTCGTCGAGGAGCTTGTTAGCGCCTCGTCGCTCGCAGCCAGGCACAACGCCCCTTGGCGGTAATGCGCCGAGACAGGTCGCTGTATTCCCGACAGCTTTCATTGCCTACTCGACTCCACGTCCGCGATTCTTCTGCAAGGGTAAAAGGCGATGGAACCAATCAAGGATATGGAACGATGTGGCCCACTTTGCGCGGTTGGTCGGGACCGATTCCGGTGTATGAGCTCCTCAAATTCATCCCAAGTAAGGAAACGTCCCGACCAGTCGAGCGCGGAGTTCGGCAGCTTGCAATGCGGCGGCGAATGTTGGTGACGGACTCGTTTTGTTCCGGGAGCTGAATGCCGAACAAGAACTGAACAAGTTCGTCAAAAAACTCTCTCTCCATAGCGACGACGTCCCGGGTTTGTCCATCACTCAGATTATGCCTCAGTCGAGAGAACTCTATCGTTCCGCTGAACCGGAGCCAATCCGGTATCATCCGCTATTACTCGGGAGGGTTCGAAGCATGTGTAGTCGAGAGCATTGGAGCATTGATTCCCTCCAGACCCCAGGATCTGGAAGTCCCTAAGGGCAACTTCAGGGCCACACTTCGGATCGCACAGGACAGCAGAAGAATGCATCTCTGGGACATCCGATTTTGGACTCCAACGGAGCAGACTCACCCGGTAGCCCTGACCGCAGTGAAATCTCACTCAGTCTCCACGTGAAGGTTGAGCTCAGGCTCAACGTCAGCAGGCGGACTTCCCTTTTCGATCTCAAGGTTTACAATAATTGAGTTCGAGGATCACGGATGACGATCGCTTCTAGCTTTCGCTGTGGGAAAAAACTTTTCTTGGAAAGGAGCTCGTTGAGCCGCTCATTCACAGTCGTAACACGGAGCATCTGGTTTCCAAAAACTCTCCTCGAAAAGCCGACTTCCTTCCAGGGTGAGACGGGGTCAAGACCATGAACTTGGAGATGGTCGGACGCGACGAGCGTGAGTCTCTCCGTCCCTCAGAGCGGAGATGAAGACCATGAACCTCATCGTTGTGGTGAATACTTCAGCTCAGGAATCTCGCCCGTTCCTCCGGCTCATTCAACTCACCAGTGCTGAGCCGCTCGTCGAGGGGCTCCATAGGAAAAAAGCACGAAGTCCCACATAATTCCTCAAGTCGTGTAGTTCCTTTGTTATCTCTCAGGTCGGTGATCGCTGCAGAGCACACCATTCCCGGATCTCTGACTCATGTTCCAAGTTTCCCTCTCATCCGGTTCAGTTTACTCCACGATACGCTCCAGCCCAGAAACCATGACGAGATCTCTGTGAGGCTTCGAATATCTGAGCACATACTGCCGCGAAGAACGAAGGATAAGGAAGGCACTGACTTTTCGTCTATTTTCGGATTCTTGAAGATTCACCTCCTTGATTCCCTCGAGCAAGAAGCCGATCGATTGCGCAGCGATTTTCTTCCCGCAATGGTTATTTGAGGTGGGTCGGTGCCGGCTTCTGATATTTACGCCAGAGATGGCTTCTTACGGTTTGTAGCGCTCCCAACAGCTTTTCATCTTCGTCATCAATCACTCCACTCGACAAGCCCAGGGACAGCGACGGGCAAAAACGAAGTGTCGCCTGAAAAAGGGCGGAAAGAAGAGCGGTGTTCCGCAGTATTGGTATCAAGACCGAGGGCCGCCCCTGTGAACGTCCCGAAGTGGGAAATAGCACTATTGATATGAATCAATGCGACGCATCATTTTTATCACTTTGAAACCGTCGGATATCCGATTCCTGATTGGAGAAGGTTTACCGAACTGTTGCTTGTTATCGCGCGCTTCGCAGATCATGTGACGCGGAATCATCATGTCTGATATGCGCTCTTCGCTGAATCTCATCGACCGATGCGGCCTCCTCAGTTTGTAGTGAACACATCAGGACTCGTTGTATGGTCCGTCGCTTGTTTCCCATGACCACATTTTTCGCAAATTCAAGGCCTCTTGAAGGAACGTGATATCAACATGAAAGTGAAGCTTCATCTCAGGTTCGTTAGATGCTTGAATTGATGTAAGTCTATCTCTCGCGGATGGTCATCCACCGATCGCGAGCTTCGCGATGGGACATTGACAAGCCCTGTGAGTGAACCTTGTCCGACCTCGATGTCAACTGCATCTCGCAATGTACCTTCTTTGGTGGGACCTCCAAGGTTACCAGATGTAAGAGCGCGTGCCGCCGTCTGGAAATCTTCAGAGGAGAACTTTCCGGCCCCCACATTCCCTGGAATTTAGGAGCGACAGCCGAAGATTATACCAACTCTGAGGAACTTGAGCTGCGAATCTAGAACTTCCCGAATCCCCAATCGACAAGTGGTTCCGAATCACTACATTCCTCATTCCTGAAGTTTTCCCTCGATCGTACAGCTGCGTTGCCCAGCGCCAGGAGTGGAAAATAAGAGCCGAGGCTTCAACTCTATTTTCTGAGGTCTCAGAATGCGTGACATTTGAACGCTTGGGGCTCCGGATGGCGAGGTCGCAATTTGCTAATTTCGCTTGAAATCGATTGGAATGATGTTTCCCCGACGCCCTGTCGTAAACTCCTCGGGCTCAATTACGGTTCGGATTCATTGCCGAGACGAGGGCCTTGGAAAGTATCTCAGAAAGCTGATACGTTCCACAATATATCCTCCGAGTCTCGGTTGGGTCTCTATCGGCTCCGTGGTGGTGTATAACCTTATAATTTCAAGCCTTCAGCGTTGTTGGCGCCGCGTATCATTCCTCGCTGAAACTGATCATTTGGCCACAAACGGTGGGAGAGTTAAGGGCGGTCGCATCTGTTTCGCGGCCACCGAGCCGGAGTCCATCTCGCATCGACAGCATTTGCTCCGAGTCAGAGACGAACCAAGCTCATCCCCGACCTCGCGTTGAGGATATTTCGTTGCCGAACCTTGTTCGCAGCGCTCTGTAACTGGAGAGTTCCAGTAAAGAGCGGGCGACACACACGAGTGGCCCCTTCAACTAGAGACTCTCCCTTATAGATTCTGTCACGAATAAGGAGCCCCCTTAAGTTCGATAACAGCACGCTGCCTCATTTTTTGAGTCGGAAACTAATTTTCCCAGTTGTGACCACCGAGAGCAAGGGGGAAAAGTCATGAGTTCCATCAAAAATCTACAACCGGCCCCCTTGAGTCACTCCAGGATCCGCTACTGTCTCCGATGGTTATGATGAACTGTCCCAAAAAGCTGGCGAACGCGAATCAATGGATTCCGACAGAACGATCCGCACAAAGAGCGGAAAGGAGCGGCGACAGCCGCGTTCTTCTCGTCCGCCGCCGCTGTAGCGGCTGCAGAGCTATGACCATGTCTCCATCCTGAGCCGGCTCAAGAGGTGCAACAGCCTTCTATTGTTTGATTTTGGGGAGGGAGTCGAGATTCTCAAGTTCTTCTGGCATCAGACGGCCCTCTCCGATATAAGCAGTTGCGGCTACCCGGTCCCGACGCCGACGCGCGGATTCAATTCCTGGATGAGTGCCTCAAGTAGGACCGTCAGTTCGGATATCGAAACCATTTTCGATTTCTCCGTCTCGCCCGGCTCCCTCCGCTGTCGCTTCCGGCGGAATCGATAACGTACCAGCATCCGAGCGGAGTAGTCACTGACTATTGCCGGATCGGCTACGGATAGCACGTCGCCTGATTCGATCATGGGAATCGTACTCGTGGAACAGGACGCTCCCAGGAGCAACCGCTTGCGTAATGCGCATTTGGTTGGGATTGCTTCTCACTTCCCATTGGTTTTCGGCGAGTCGTAGATTCATCGACGATGCATACGAGGACGGAAAGATGTGATTCCTTCCACCTCAGTGCCTGCATGAACGCGTGAATTATGGACGTGCCTAGACACTGTCATATCATGAAGCACAGCTCCACTGGAAGCTCTGTTGGTTGAGGGCTTGTGCATCTCGAGACGCATTGCTTCGCGTGGAATAGCAGAGAGAACGGGCCCGTTTGAAGCGGCTAATTGCACCTAGGTGAAACTCAGAACGGCAGGGGGATGGAACTCTTACCCCACGAGGGATTTCTCGCCATGCGTTTCGTTCGATCACGAAATGAGAGCTCCGGCTCCAATCGTTTCCGACCTGTGAGTGGAAGCGGGAAACTTCGCTCGACAATGGTCGTCCACGCCGGTCTTACGAGGGATTCGAGTCCGCCCCGGGCGCGGACTCTGGCCGAGGCTTGCTACCCCCCCCCCCCCCCCCCCCCCCGAAGCGCATTCTGTGAGCTCCGCTTCCGTACGGCTTCGCTGACCTTTGTAGTGGAGACTCTCCATGAGCGCTTACATTGCTTCGACCTTCCTTACGCGGTTTCATAGCTGAGGTCGAAAGACTCATCAAATTTATGGAAGCCAGAGCTGATGCTCGTCCTGTTGCTCGTGTCAACCACTGAGCCGAGCTCTTTGTCAGAGGAGACTCCCGTCGCATCTGTTGTCAACCATCATGCCCCACACGCTGAACTCGCGGCTCAACCGCTGCCGCGAAATTATGCTCCGAGAGACAAGCTTCCCTAGTAATGAAAACCTCGTCGAGGAGGACCTTTCCACTCTGGTAGGCGCTGCCAGAAGCAACAGATTCCGTAACTGGCCGCGACCAGGGGTCGGAATGACCTGGCCGGCATCCTCTCAGCCGACCCGGAAACTTCGCTCCCGACACGCTAATGCGCAGTTCTTGTTCGCAGCCATCGTACACTTGCATCGCAGACAGTGGTAGTTAATTCGACGTCCCGAGGCTGACGCAGCGGGGCTCGCACGCTCCGGGTCCAAGTATCCCGTCTGGGCAACTCATCCACAGCGAGAGGTATCGCGGAGGGAATCCGGTGGCGTGGAGGGAGCCGTCTTACCCGACAAGTTTTCCTAGTTGAAGCGTCTGGGAGAGCCATCGGAACTCAGTACGACCAGCGAAGCTAATCTGTAAGCCAACGAGAGCGCGTTCCATGTGTCTCGAGTGAAGCGGGAACGGTTGGTTCGACTAACGAGTCATTGCACGGAACTCTCCGACAGCGTCCTGATCAGAACGAGGACCGAAACTGCAGCCGATGATTCTGCGACCAAGCGGGAGGGTCGCGGTCTCCCGCCGGAGCTGAATTTCCTTTCCCGCGCCGCGGAAAAGTTACCGTTTTGCTTCATCGGCCCCCGCGATGGGCGTTTCACGCCATTGACCGAAGGCGAAATTCGTGGCTTGAATCCCGCTAGATAAGAGGACCGCCCGACCGAGACGAGAGACACGAAATCTGATTCAGTGTGACAGTCATGGACGTAACCGACCGCATGGGCGGTCGTTGGTTGGCTTATGGCTCCAGTGCTTCACATATGATTCCGATCCTGGTTCGGGTACTCGACCCGTCTCGCATCTGATTGTCATGAGTACATCGAGGTCCCACTCGCGATGGGCTTAGTGCACGGTCCCCTGTGGGTTCGTCCTTGTTCCTCGCTGCTCTTCCGCGGCCGGATCAGAGGCTTACCCCCTTCCCTCCGTGCATAAAGAGAGAATTATTCAGTTTCGGGCAGCAGGGCACAGCGTCTGGGGAAATGTCCGCTGTTCAGACTCCCACCAGAGGCTCTTCCGGCTTGCCAGAATGGAGATTCTGTCTCGTTTCGATACGGACGACGGCTGTTTACAACCAGAGTTTCGCTTCTCGTTCCCCTCAATTCTCGTCTGCGAACTACAGCCTTGAGGTGCTGTCTCGACTGATACGTGAACAGGTGCGACCAGGGTCGCGGCTTTGTGGAAAGAAATATTCGGGCAATTTCACGGGAGCCGGCTCGGCATCGGAGCGTTCTGGGAAGAAACTTTCGGAAGCCTCGACCAACGCGGGCTCCCGCCTCACGCCCGAGTCGCACGAACTTTCCGACGGCTGGAACAGAGCGACGAGTGGCACCATCTCAGTTTCCGACTGTGTCACTCGGCAAGGCGGAGCTGCGAGCCGAGCGCTGTTGGGCGCCCGCCGGTTCTCGCGGCGAGTCATGCGAAGTTTGTCTCGAACAGCGACGTCCTCGCATCGGTCGCACGCAGCTCCGACGGCCGGGTAACTAATACTTCGTTCAAATTGGAATATCAAACAACGATGAGCGAATCGCTCCACGAGTCAGATACATATTGTGTCCCTTTCGTCTATCGTGCGGCACACGCCAGACGCACATGCCCGCCGATCTGATCGCTCCTTCGCGGCTGTCCTCGTCACCGGTCCCTTGATTGATTTGCGTCTCTTCTGCCGAGTTGTTCTCCAATGACAAAATACCTGCACGTAAGCCAGACACGAGCCTGGCGTGATCCGTTTGGTCGTCTTTTTCCTTGATGGGACGGGGGAATCGCTCGTTCCGCTCGCCTGCTCCCGCGACACATTGGAAGCTTTTCACAGATGTTCCGCATCCACTGCCGTCATTGTGAGACCAGGCGGCAGGAGAGCACTCGACATAATCCCGAGTATTGGGTCGTGTTAGGAAAGTCACCTCCATCTTTCAGGATCGAGAGCCACCAACTTCGGTCGCAGTTCGACCGCCGATTTTCCCAATTCCACGAAAGAATTTCCAGAAACCCGGGTGGGCTCTAAAGCCCGCCTGGCGGGCTGTAGGGCGTCGTGGGATGAGAAAAACTCGGGGTTCCCAGAACGTTTCAACGAGTTTTTCAAGAGAATCGATTCTCCGGAAAACGACGGTCTTGTCACTTCCGCTGCCGGCCGCACGGGTCGATTCTCCTCAATGTCTAGTTCATCGGGGTTCGCACACATCGATTGAGGGGGGAAGGTGAAATCGTCAGCGATGAACCAAGTGATTGATGGCACTCCTTTGACAACGGGATCACATTCAAGGATCAGAAGTTCCCAGGAGTCTGTTCGCCAAGTCTGCTCAAGAGCGCTGTGATCCTAATAGCCGTTCTCTTGGATGGGGGAACATCTCGACTGAGGCTCGGAATGCGAAACCAGCTGCACAGAGTCAAGGAAAAGCTCGGCTGCTAGAAATCTATTGCTTGGGTCTTTCCTCGAAGCTTCGTCGGCTGCGGAACGCGCGTGCAAAGGCAGTTCGAAGTGGAATCAGACAAACACATTCCGAATCACAGTTTGATGCGATTAGCGACTGAATACTGAACATCCCCGTAGTGACTCGCTACCGCGGCCGTTTTTTTCTGTTGCAGCTCATTTAGGGGAGCTTGTCCCTTCCTCAAGTATTACCAGGGAAGCGAGAGAGGGAGACGCGTTTTTTTCCGCTTCCGGGTTACATCAAGACAGAGACTTCCGTTCCTCCGAGACTCTACTCACGGACCGCCAACGCCGCGTGGAACTCCATTCGAGTCGCCATCTTCACGTCTGATGTCGCCCGGGAATCGTGATGCAGCGATGGGAGGAGTCTCGCTGAATCTCATACCGAACGTCTGGACCGCGGCATCAGACGATACAGTACTGGAGCGGACTCCTCCGTCTATTGAAAACTTCTCGGGAAACTCAGATTGGAACATCGCAGAAACTTGATTCGATGTTCAGCAACTAATATCCAGCTGCGGGCGGATCTCGAGGGAGGCGAGCTCTCGATGCTGATAGTTCAGAGCCAGAGGACATCACAACATGGAGATTCCAGCAACGATGAAATTGGATCTGCTGTGATGAGCTGTCTGGAGGGAGAAAAAAAGCGTTCGTGACGAACTTTGTAGCGTTCCACGACGCAGGAGGTCTCCCTCTTATCGCGCATAGACAGCCGGTCAGGCGAAAATCGCTTTCTTCAAGGTCAAGCTCAGATCTCCACGTGTCGTCTCCCTTCTCAAATTTCAAATTTGCAGTCCATGCAGTTATTCAACCAGCATTTTCTCGTTTTGTTTTTCAAGTTGTCGGATTTCATGGAATCCCCAACATCAAGGAGGTGTTGACGGAGGATTATCTCCCAGGACAACAGTACCGGTCGCGACTCGGATGATACAAATCCCGAACAGAAAGTCGTCTGGGCCGGCCGCCCTTCGAAGCCACGAAGAGAGTTCGTGAACGCTCTGTTCTGCCCGAGTCGTTTTCCTCCATCAGTTTGAACAGATCTTTCCCAACTCAGAGATGCATATCACATTATCAAGGCCACGCAGTTGCTCCATCGAAAATAGCTATCGTCAAAACTAGCGGATGTTGGATATATGGGAACACCATGCGCCCGACTCGGTGAGGAATTTAGACCCATTCCGTCGAGACCTGTTCTTCTCAGCCGTGAGCATAGGAGAGTGAGGGCTACTCCTGTGCTCAGTCGGGCGTTGCCTCCACAAAACGTAGCTCGGGACAATCTGAGCTGTCGGTTGGAGTTTGTCAAGATGGAAGACTCAACATCTCCCGACTCAACGGGCTCTCAGGGTCACCATTTGGACTTTGCGAAGAGTTTCTACTATTAGACCCTTCGATATCGATTCGAGGAGCTGATCTTCAGCGGCCAGAGGGCGGTGTGCTCTCCCCATCGTAGGCTTCCGATTCCTCTCCGTTCACGTCCACAAGCGAGGCAGTCGACTCTGCATGTGCGCGGGGCACTGACCTCGAGGAAATTGTCGTCCACTGAATGAATTTCCGCGAGTCGGTTCGGCTCTCATTGTTCATCTTGTCTTAGTGGCGCCCCGGGCTAAAGTGTCCTAGGCGCTCCTACATGAATAACAGCGGGATGAATGGTCGGCTATGCTCACCGTAGAAATCGGTTCTGACAAACTCGAACAGTGGTTGTGTCGAGGCCAGTGTCGTCTTGTGGCAAGCCAGCGGACACGTGTCTGCCTCCTTTCACTTCCGAACGCCATAGGACATCTTCGCACGTTGACACTCGGAACCGGATGTAGTAGATCAGCGAGACAACTGTCGCGCATTCGAATCTTTCTCTTTTTGATTCCACCAAAAATCCATTACAATAACCAGGCATCGGAACCGGTTCTCTCTGGCCCTAATCGGAGCTGAATCCCCAATGATCACCGTGAAACCCGTGTCTTGGAGCTCCAGCTCCTTGGAGAGGGAATTGGCAGCTTTCACTCGCCGGAGGAATTCACAGAACGCTTGGTTTCGGTTTAGGCCGCCATCGTAAACGATTCAGTTTGGAGGTCCCGCTGAGCTCGTCAATCGAGCACACTTTCCGGCATCGATCACTCTCCCACAGTCAATCAGAACAGCTTCTTCAATCGTCCGGGGCGAAGATTTTACTCCAGAGAAGAATTGAATGCGACTCGACCGCGGTTAAAGAGAGTCAGCCTGGGGCTCGGACCTCGGTCCTGCGCACGCAGGTTCTGCGGCGTCCGGCCTCATGCCCGGAGGAAGGCTCAGTTATGAGTAGAGCGTGGAAGTTTGGGTGATTTTTCGAAATTATTCCATTGATCGCTCGGGATTGATTCATTACGATAAGGGAATAATTTCGAAAAATCACCTAAACCTCCAGGCTCTAGTTATGAGCCTACTGATCTACTCAACTTTGGGAATGGTATCACAGAGTTGTATTTCTTCTCATCAGGAGCGCTTCCTGATCGCCTCGACCAGCTTTCCTCTACGCACTTCTGCTGTGGAGTCTCCACTTCTCCGATCCCTCCAACGCAATGCCCCTTAGCTCTGTGTTTCAGCGTTCCCTAGTGAAACCTATTCTCAGTTGCAAACTCGTCGAGAACTCCTCTCTGAGAATTGGAACAGCGGCTCGTAGACCCTGCGTATCTCAAGTGCCGCTACCTCGCAACGCGAGAACGGAGACTCCTGATGAATGTAAGTGTTTCGGCTCCAAAGAAGCCGGATGCACAACCGCGGATTCCTGTGGACGCTTTTGTTACGATACTTCTGACCTGAACCCTGATGAGACCTTTCCTGGCCTCTGTGTGTCCAATATCGTGTTTCTGATGTGACGTGATTCACATTGAATGCCTTGTGGGTCGGCGGAAGCGATGGAACTATCGGAAAACTCACACAGGAGGCCATGCTTTCATTCTCCTTAGGGGTTTGCGGGGTTGGCGGAGATTGGGGCGAGACCGGCGGTGTGCGTGAGTGGATCTCTCCGGCAAACCCACCTGTGATAGCCGCCCACCTCCGCGCCAACGGCTTCGGAAGCCTGTTGCACGGGATCCCGCAGAAAAGGAGCCGACTTTCTGGACATGGACACATGAAGCATCCCTCAATGCAGTCCCGTGTATCGGAATCCCTCCGATGCCGAAAACCACCGCGGGATCAGACGTCGCGGAAAAACATCGGATGAAAAACATATGATTTCCTATCGAGACACAAGTTCTCGGCTCGACGGATGACTGTAGAAAGCTGGATGTACTGAGCTTGGCGTGAGCGGGAAATTTCGCATCTGTCGTCATTTCTTAACGTTGCCATGGAAGCCTGGGAAACATTTTCCCAGGCTTCCCAGCTTGTCTCTCGGATTTCGGACTTCTCGGGCGGAGCCACGCGCTCTGTGAATAACTACAACTGTACTATTGAAAGCATTTATCTACCAGTTTCTGGTGTTTTGAGATGTTGATTGGGATCTATTCTGTGCCCGAGTCTTCTCGGATTTCACAATTTTCCCGGTCAAATGGTTGGTCACAACAGCTGCATGCATATTGCGAGCATCTTTCGCTACGAAGTGTGCATATACAGGTTTCGTCCGGCTCGTGTCTGGTCTTTTTGTTGCATATGACGTGGTGGAAGCCGTGTGCCGCTCCTCTGGTGAAGCGATGTCTCTTCTTGAAGTTCGGCAGTTTCCAGCAATTATCACAACTGGGCGCTAGGCGACGGTCAATCGAGTTCTGGGCATCACTGCTTGCTCTGTAAGAGATCCGTCGAGGAGATCGAGAAACGTAGATTTTCGAGGGCGCTTCCCTCTCGTGTTGCCGGAACGAGCGGGAAACCTTATCGTTCGATTCGGCTTTCGAACTGGTTCCGATCAGATGCGACTCCGAGCGAACGGAAACGCCAACTGAGTATCGGATCCAAATGGAAGGATGCTCGTCCGGAGTGCTTCCTGAGAGAAGAGAAACAGAACACTGGCTGTTCGCAGGGCGGATATCTCTAGAGCCTCCCGGTTCGGAACCAATTCGGCAGAGGAACCTTCCGTGGAGAAAGCGTCAGGGTGAATTATTCAGCGTCCACTCAGAAGAAAAGGCAGTTCGAGACCCTGGGGTAGAAATGGCGTGGGCTTTCACCGGGAAAAAAAAACGAACGAAAGCGACGCCAGAAGAAGAGGAGGGGGTCCCATAACATACGTCAATGAGCTCCCCGGTTCCGATATGTTCGAGAAGAATCCAGCAGCAGTCGCTGAAATTCTGGAAACGCGAATAGAGGACACACTAGATCCTTCATCGAATATGAGGCAGGACTCGGAGCTCATAGACTGAACGACACCCTGGAGAGGACTATATCAAGCTCTGTCGAATCGAGTGCTCGAAGTTGCCGCCACCGAGTGCTCCTAGGGAACTCGACCACGTCACCGAGCGAAGTCTCCGCTATATCGGTGTAGCTTATTAATCGCATCGAACCTTCCACCTTTACAGCCTGGCACTCCCGATCGGCTATTTCCGGCTCTGCTCCGTAACGATCTCACAGATGCGTTACGCACAGGATTCCCGTCCCGACTGCTCTGGCGCTCAAATCAGAATGGGAACAAATAGTTCGAAGAACCACTCTTCCGGAAAATCAAATAATCCTCTCCGTACGGGAGCCCCATTCCTCAGATCGTCGTCCCGGGTACTGCTCGCGTCAGGAAAACTTGCCTCGTCCAGAGATTTGTGAATGAGCATTCCCTTGGGAGTTACCAAGCCGCAGTCCACCGATTCTACGTCGAGGGAAACAAATTCCCCTCAACGGTGAGTCGACCACGAAGCCTGATTGCCGAAGAACATCAGACGAGGAAGAGGAGTGGAATCGGACTATGAACCAATCATCTCGTTAGGCCGCTCGACCAACCAAGGTCGTCATCGCGGCTCAAAGGAAAATTTATGCAAATTCGGCCTCGCGATAAGGAGAACGGGCACCGTCGCTTCGCACTCCTCAATGCGGCGCAGTTGATTGAGCGGAGAGAACACAAGTACGTTCAGGAGATCCTCGTCCAGGAGAGCCGTTTTGGGAAGAGCCTTAGAACAGGGAATCCGGGTTCTCGAGTGATGCAGACTTCCGCTCAAATTAGGCTGTGATCATCTCCGGCCCGAGCCGCTTTTGTGGGGCGCTCCTGCCCTCGCTCTCGATGAATGGAATCGCGAGTTCCTCGGTGACAGCTCGGACGTATGGTGTCTCCGCACTGTTCAGAATATCTCTCGACTCTCCATACATCGTGGGTAGTGGGAGCTGCTTCTGAGAGGTTCGCTTGGAAGCTGGACTCGAGCCTCGGGAGAATTTCCTCAACTGCGAGCCCACTTTCGGCAGGACCTCGCGCAGGCTTGAGGTGGCAGTGTAATTTCCATAGATCACCCGAGGTTTCCCATTGCCCCCCTAGGTCGAACATTTTATCTCTCAAACCGATCAGATCGGGAAGCCGGATTCACCGATGCAGACCTTTTCGAAAGAACGATCCGCTCGGAGCACCAAATCAGTAAACATTCAGCAAGCGGATGAGGTTGTTTCTCGAATTACCCGACATCGAGTCCGTCCAGTCGAGGGCTTAGGGTCCGAGAACCGCGTTCTTCTGCGGACGGGAATGTTGCGGAGGATCCTTTGCTCTCCGAACGTTCCACTCGGTTCCCTGGAAGTCATTAGACCTGCTAAAACCCTCATTCCGAAGCATTTGCGTGCAGCAGAACTTGGAGAACTTTTATTAAATCGCAAAAGCTCCGTCTTCTCGTGACAGATCTCACGAGCTCAGGGGTTAGCTTTCCGGATCCGCGAAAAGCTCACTCGGACGCCGATCGTCGTCGCGGCGGGCGAGGCTGATCTCGGCGAGGAAAAATGGCAAGCACGTCAGAAAAATAAACCTTCAATCCCATGGATATCTCGCTTCCCGAAATTCTCACCAGACCCTGCGCCATGCACTCTGTCACCCGTATACACTTCGGCGCTTTTCCAAAGAGATATGGAGAATACTTTCCGGACGGAGCCAGCGCCGGCCGCTGAAGCGTGAACTCCTTTCCAGGTCGGGAGGGCGATGGCTGGAACTCTCGCAACCGTTGACAGGGACGTTGACTGGTTCCGATTCGTGTCCTCTCACACGAACTCCGTCGTAAGAACGGAAATTTCCGTCTTCCTCTCCCCTGCAAGCTGTAACCGATGCTGAAACTCGCCCACCCGGACGGCGATGACTTATCTCTCTATCGCGCGCAGGTTTCCAAGCTGTTCGGAGATCTGCCGAGCCGTTGCTGGACGCCGATCGTTCTATCGCAGCAACAGCAACTCCATAGCACCAGACGAAAATCCTGCCCTGTCGCCAACAGCGTCGACTCCTTGGCCGACGAAAAGCCACTCCTGCTTCGGTCGTTAAAGGTCTGCGACCTGCGGTGCTGGACCGCTGTGTGCCATTTCACAGGAGCCGGCAATTGATGATGTTCCGTGCCGAAACGCTGCTGCTGACCACTTCTGCTAGACGGGTTCCCGAAGTGCGTGCCACGAGCCTGAACTCCGGTATCGGCTTAGTCCGTTGTCGTTCCGGTTCTGCGATTCCGCGGAGGGATCTAAGAAGGGTTATCATCGCTTCCACTCTGTTTTGATCGAGGAGATTCTGTTTGAGCGCAAACAGAAGCCTGGGGAGCCGTGATGAGCTTTGCGTTAAGGTGGCGAGGGTTCGCGAGGAGGGACGCGGGGTTGATGTGATGCGAAGTGAATCGTCCCAGCGCGGGGAAGTAGGTACACGGCGGCGACGGATTCGTCCAACTCCCTCGAGGTCCCGCAGGAAACGAATCTGACAGCGAGCATACTTGCCGTCAATTACCCGCAGACGCTCTGAGTGCATTTCGCCCGGCCGAAAGTGAGCTCGCGTGACAAGGAAGGAAACACAAAGTCATCAAGGTGGGGCGGCGTCCAGCTCTCCAACGGGAAGCTTCCCGCCAAATGTTGTGGCGACGTTTCTGCTGGAGGACATGAGGCTCGAAACCCGGCAGAGCTCAGGGTGCTGGCCTCTCGGCTCCGTCCGTTCCGTATTCCATTAATGTTTTTCGCAGCCTCGTCTCTAATTCACCTGTTGAATCACCCGACAGAGCGTGAACGATGGCATAGCGACCCTCTGCGGCGGCTAGGTCACGTTACGACAGGCCTGATGGGCACACCCGAGGACGCGTCGAAGTCTTCCTGACCCAAAACACATTTGGGAGCTACATTTGAGCTCGTGAGGAGGTAGGTCGTCGAATTCACCCAATCGTTCCGGCCGGAATCGATATCGACCACCCCGTTCATGCTCGATGTCTCGCAGTTCTGCATCCCACTCCGGTGAGCTTTCGAACCAGAACGCGCCAGCTCCTCTGCGTAGGCCTCTGTTTTGCTGAGTGGCTCCTGAGCCAGAACACCTTCCTCTCCGAGAACCATTGAATCTGGCACAATAAGTGCGTCTCATGATGTTCGACCCTCTGATTCCGTGATCGAACATCTCGGAGAAGGTTACGATTCCGGAGCCCATAGCTGACTTCAGACACGCGGAAGACATATTCCCGCTCAATTCGAAAGACCAGAGGGAACTGCGTCTTGAGCTCGTGAAGTCACGGTGCTGGCTCGCTGCGGTATACCTTCCAGATGGTTCCCTCCATCGAATCCGTCTAAAGCTCGTCGCCGCGGGGGCTAGATCGAACCGACCTGCTATAGGCTCTAGTGTGACACGTGCAGGAAGCATCAAACAATCATTTGCCTCCTGCGCAGCTCACCGCTGGCTCCGGCGGGCATCCGAAAAGGTTTTGAAACAGCGAATCCCGTCGACTGGGGAACGTCCGTCCCTCAACGGTTATTCTCATTGCATTGAATGCTCCAGCCGTTCACTTGATCATGTTGCGTTTCATCCCGGGGATGGACGGGTGGAGGCGAGCTCAACGTCGCTGTTACCATGATATTGAATTCACAACGGCCGGAAAGGAGCCTCAATTTGCACTGAGTGAGTGAGCGAACAACGGAATGCACATCAAATGACATTCCTGCGCCACTGGCGCTGTTTCCGTATATTGCGACCCTCCGAATGCGGAACTCCGAGCCAAGGTTGAGAACCTGAATTTCATTTGCATGCTCTCGAGTGATCGCTCGGAGGGTCAGCTTGGGGGTGGGGAGGAGGGGGGATTCTCAGAGTTGTTGCTTGATAAGCCCTGAGTCGGTCGTGACTCGGGTCTTGTTCGGATTTCAATTTGAGGGAGCGTCCGTATCGAAAGCTTCGAAGCTGGATCATTTCGAGCGATTCGCATTATTGTGACCGACATTATTGCCAATCAAGCGTCAGCCCGAAACACGCCGAGTGAGAATGGCGTGAATTTTATTCGCATACATCATCTTGACCTTGGACTCTCGACTTTCCGGGTCAGTCGGAGTCGAGTCAACTCAGTCGGAGTGACCGGATGTCTGTTCGGAATCGTAATTAGGCAAAACCTCCTCTCCAAACAGCAAGTCCCCAAGCCAGCGAGTTTCGCCATCAAATATTGGCAAGCCTGCGCGCATCCATCATTCAGAAGCTCGTTCCCAGTACGCCGACGGTAAAATCAACTTCGAAGGGGGGTAATCGACTCCGGGATCTATGTGAATCCTGACAAAGGCAATTTAAGCTGATTCCTTTGACCTTTGGATTGATCAGAGTCGATGATCGGTCTTGGAATCTCGAAACCGGAACGGAGCAGATTCTGGAACTCAGGAATAAACTGTTGCTCAGGATTTCGGGTGCCTCGTTTATTACCTCGTTCAATGCTTCCGCAGAAACAAAGGCGCTCGTGTGCTCCTAACAGCCTCCCCTGGGCCGATTATCCAGAGCGGGGTCAACGGATGAATTTACCGGCGGAGGTCTCGCGTGACCAGTCGGGTTTAGGGAACGTCGGGTCTCTCTAAGGAGCATCGAGTTCAGCAGAAAATAAACCAAGGGTTTCCAGCCACCTCTGCGGACCTGAGCACGGTGCACTGTGCGAGCAGTTCCCACGCAGTGCTCAGCCGAGCATCGAAGCGACAGCATAAAGCCTTTTGCTCGAGTTCGGCTTCATGTTACTCCAGGAATGCAGTTCTTACCAAGGATTATACGACGTCTCCGTTCTTTCTCCTTCCCCGCCCAGAGCGGTGCTCATCCTAATCCACAGTTCTCGATTTGCACGTGGATTCCCGCGGATTAAGTGGTAACTGAACTTTCTCAATCAGGAACTCCAACACCGGAGCCCCGTCCTGTTTAGAATCAGTCACCCTCGGCGAAGGACAGGTCCTATCGAATGTCTCGCTGAACTATCCGTCTCTGGCCTTGCTTATAGGTTCCGCCCGGTTCATATTTCTCAGACATCATCCTCCTAGGTCAGCCAGCTGACGAGACCAGTTGGGCCGAGCACCGTAGGCGATGAATCGCTAATCACCGTCATAGACGGCTGTCACTGGAGTTTGCATGTTCTTTCTTTCCAGTTGAATGTTAACCCGTACGGTGGCGGCCTCCGTCAAAAGCGGAGTGAGGAAAGACTCGCACAAACAGCCCGTTGCTCCTGTGGATGCCAAGTTGCGTCTCCCTCTCTCCAAACTGAGAGGTTGTTGCACTCTATTCTCGCCAGCATCTGACATCTCGACAACCAATAAGTTTCGAGTGACAGCGCTGCGAAGTCTCCACCGCCGCCCTGACCGGGGCTTCTGGAGCAGTGGCCTTCTTGTTCCCGAAACCTCTCCTGCTCCCCAACAAAAGATTCATCCAGCTGCCGGGAAAGACGAGCGGGTGCCTGTTGTTGGTACTCTTGTATTGCGCGCTACAAACACCTCGAATGATGCAGCCCATTCCGCCAAAAGTTTTGCATCCCATATTCAAACGGTCCTCACGGCCACGAGAACGTGCGAGGAAAGGTTTCTGCGGCTCCTGCTCCACGACTTGTGAAGCTGTTTTCCAAATCATTTGCATCCGCAACTGGCGTCATACAAATGGCGGTACACGCGAGAAGTTCTCGCTGGTAAAGGCTCCCTGCTTCCCCTTGCTGGAGGGTCAGAGGAATTGGAGGGGTGCGTCAAAAGTTGGAGCACTTCTGCGCTGTTTCGGGAGCTCCACTCTCGTCGTCGAAGCAACTCATTTTTTATCCCGCTCACTCTGAAACGTGTCGTACCCGTCGGGTTCCCTGAAGGAGAACGAAATTTCGAAAATTCCGGAGCACTCTTGGAATTGGATTCCTCGTAAAAATGCGACCCCATCGCGAGATGTCAACCTCAGACGTCAACTTCTTGCATTCGCGAGTCTCGAGGCATTGAGGACCTCATGCCTAAGGGGGCGCATTGTTCAGAGAAATTGAACTATGGCCCATTCGCTTGGGTGTGATTCATTGCACAATGATCACATTCAGTCACCGGTAGAAATAAATAGTATCTTTATTTGACAATAAAACTATGGAAACTCTTCTCTAACAGCGATACGATCCTGCTTCACACCCACGGGGCTCTTTTCTGAATCTAAGAGACGTTGCAGGAGTTCCGCTTCAAGAGCGTCTTGTCTTTCAACGACGGTTGGGTATTGTGGACAGGCAAAGACTTCCGTCGCTGTTTCTCGAGTGCTTTCGGAGTCAGCTCCATAGGGATTTTCGATATGTTCATCAGTTTCTTGAATACCTGTAACGGTGGAGTCGTCGTGTTACACTCGGGAAATGCCTCGGGGTTAATCTACGAAGCTCTTCGCCGACGATCTCGACCAAGATATGGCGCGGCCGGGGAGAAGAGGAGCCCCAGCTCTCCCGGATGTCCGGAAATCTCACCTGTACTATGTTGACGCCGTCTTTCGCCGATGATTCAATGAAGCCGTTCTCCCAGTCGATTTCAACCAAGGTTTCGGCAATTTCTTTCTTGATTTGGCGTCGTTCCTCGAGATCGGCTTTGTTTCCAACAACGATAATATGGGCTCGCTTGTTGCAATATTGGAGAACTTCGTCTCGCAATAGCCGGACCTGAATCCGGTGCGGCACGATTAGTTATTGGGGCCCGAATGAGTTGCGACTCTGCTCAGTTGCTTGTCGGGTTGTGTGGAATCAAGCGGACTCCCGCTGATTCTAGGAGTTCCATGCTACAAAAACTCGCGACCTACCTGTTCGAAAGATTCCTGTCTGTCGATGCTGTAAACGAGGACGAACGCGTCGCCCGTGGTGATAGCAAGCCTGCGCATGGCCGGGAACGGGTACGTTCCGGATGTGTCAACGATGTTCAGCGTCAGGGAAGTACCTGCAATCGAGATTTGGTTCTTGGTCGAGATTCCATGGGAGCGTGCTATCCGCGCTGAGCCCGAGGCTCAGTGTTCTGGGGGAGTCAGCCACCGTAATCAGGATAATGAGGAGTATCTGTGACAGAGGACGGTTCTTCCCAGCTTCCGCGTGGGTTCTCCTCGGGGAAGAGGTCCAGAAAGAGGAAGAAAGTCCCTTTGGGAGTGAGATTGCCCGCCAGAACCTTTCGGTGGCATTTGAACTCTCCTTTGGGCTGAAATTCCCTCAGTGATAACGAACTTCGAACGTTGTTACGCAAGAGGCACTCTCTGCCACTTTGAGAACCAACTCACCGCCTCCGGACAATGGGAAGAACTCCATGGTTGGTTCATGCTGAGTGAGAATCAACCGCGATTCAACTCACCGTTGAGATCGAATTCACCTTGATGGAACTCTTCGACTGTGGCGCTGTACTTGGCTGGCATCTTGTCGTAGAGGAAGCGATGAATAATGGAAGTTTTCCCAACTTTCGCGTCACCCAGAACAACGAGTTTGTAATGGTCCTTCGTCTTCGCCGAGCACTCGTCGATTGTGGGTAGAACTTCTGTTCGTCCGGTTGCTGGCATTTTTGCTCTTTCGATTACACATTCCATTAATTCCTCCTTGGAGCTCGCTGTGTCATCCGCTGGAATGGAGAAAGGCGAGGAGCTTAGTTGGAGCATCGCACAGTTACCCGATGGTCTCCAAGGGAAGCCAGTCCGTGGTGCGCCGAGAAGGATGCTCGGAATGACGTTTAGATATGGGAAGCTCGAGGACCTTCGACGGAATCTGTTCGAGAACCTCCGTGACATTTCTTGACAAGCCCAAAATTGAATGAACGCCTCTATTTCTAGTCTCTTGTCGCCGCGACAGATGAAGTCGAGCTCCGATCATCCTCGTAGCGGCGAATACTTCGCCCCGGCTGGAACGTCTCCACCGCTCGGAAACCCTACACAACACTTGAGTTTGGACTTTTCGTATTCTCTGTCAAGCAGGAAAGGACATGAGAACTCCATTCGTCCTTCTTGTAGCCGACGACGCCGCGAGACACGTTAACGCGTATCTCATCTCGACGCACTGCAAGGCATCGTATTGGGACGAGTGAAGGTGCACCTCGGCCACGATTAATGTATCAACGGGTTGCGTATTAGCTTGAGACGCACCGGTTGACATTGAGGGTGATTTCGGCCACCGGTTATGGCTTCGGTCTGACAGAGATTGGAATCGGGAGAACGTGATTGACAATTGCGCCCGATATGAGTCGCGCTCCGACCCCGGCGGTTCCAATCTGGATTGATTGCTGCGCAGTTTTCCCGAGGCTGGACGCGATGGATATAGGCAGGTGACACGACTGGAACGCAATGTGGGCGCGCCGGGCAAACGTCTTTCGGTTCCCTCCGAGGAGCTCAGAGTTCATCCGAGATATCCTCCACTATTTTCCTCCGGAACTCGATGCATTCCCTGCGAGAAAGCGCGGGAGAATCATCGTTGACCTTCGCCACTATCTTTCACGACAACTTTTTGCTACAGGATGAGGATCTGCCATTGCGGAGGGAAGAACCCGTAAGGCTGATTTGATTGATGACGTTCCCCGAGGATTCATTCCGCCGGTGTGTTCCGAGGAATAGATCTCGTGGAAAAGGCTTGGATCTTCGCGATCGGATGATAACGTGATCCGTGGTGACCTTTCAAGGTCCGGAACCTCAATCTCTAATCAGTCGGAGTCCGTCTCCGACAAGTTTCGAGGGAGGCGGAAATCAAGCGGACCACCATTAGGCTCTAATCCGTTCAGATAACAACGTTGTCGAAACCGAAGCCCGGAATCCTCGCTGGGCATTTCAAGAGTCGGGTAAATTCCACGGAAAGGACTGGGAGCGGAAACGTCGAATGTTTATTTTGAGAGGCTAGCGGTCCTGGTCTGGATTCCGTCCTCCGGGTTCCGCACGACGGTGGACCCACAACCCACGGCGCGTGTTCCGCGAAAACTTCGCCGACTGGCGGACATATGCGTGCTCTCAGCTGGACGAGTTATTCCGCTCCGCTGGGAAAGAGGTGCGGGCTTGGCGATACACTAACCGGAATGAATTCCCGTATTTTCGGCAAAATCGAGGTAGCGTGAACTGTTGGCTAACGAGCTGAACAAATATTCATGAGGAGCCGCACTTGAAAGATCAGAGTCTGTGAACGAGTCGACCAGGTTTCCGAGAATGTATTTTTCCAATAATTCGAGGCCGGAACTGATCATTCCGACCCCCCCCCCCTCCCCCCATCGATCCATGAAGATGGTTGAGTGGATGAGTGCTTCATTGGGAAGTTCCGGATTCTCACGACAACAGGGGATGGCCTTTCGGTCCATCCATACATACATCCACCAATCCATTCCTCCACCCATATCCTCCTGCATTGATAGATTGTGATTATTGAATGGAGCCCGAACAGACTCTACAGAGATACCCGTTCGCTGGAGATGATGGGATTTGCGGCCGGAGAAGTTCCCGCTTGGAAACTGACGGGGGTCAGAAAATGAGATGAGCTGACAAACTTTCCTAAGGCCATGGCCTCTGCCAACGTGGCCCGAGGAAGCCAGGCGAGAAGAGAAACTCTTTGACTCGCTGTGAGGCCGAGACCGTTTCGGACGTCTCCGATTACATATCGGAGGTCGAGAATAACACTAATGGAAATAGCTGATGGAACTCCATTCATGGTTCGGAGCTCGAAATCTAATATGCAAGAGTTTCTCCTCTGGCCTTCGCGATTCTGCTTGATGAATAATTACAGGCCGTCCATCTCGCCCGAGAATAAGCTCCCTTCGACACTGTCGATAAGGGTTCCTGCCCGCTCCAGAGTCTGCGGTCGCCTCAATTGAGTCCTTCCCCGGAGTTCTTTAAACAACGAACCCAGCGTTCGCCAAAATAATGAGGGCCCGCCGATTCTCCGCAGCCGTGCTGCGGTTTAAGAGCGACGGTTCTGAACGCTGATCATGGAGTGTCCTCCTGGGCTTGACGATAACGACGCAATCAGCCACCGAGAGCGTCTCGTCCGAGAGAAGTGGGTGTACACACACTTCATTGGAACGCCAACTCCAGTCGCGTCGGACCCGAAGTGATGAGTCGGGCTCGCAAGAGCCGTCAAAAACCAAACAAACCCAGTGGTGTACACTGGTTATGAGTTGTATCATCCCCGATTAGAATGGTTTGACATTTGAGCACGCTCTGGAATATCTTCCGGAAACGGAGATCCGGGTTCCGACCCCATCCCTGGGGCGATTCCCAAACCGGCTCTTGAGACATGCGGAGAACACACGCCGCAAGCACGCACCTCGTAACTTCCCTTCGATTGAAGGCTCTCTGCGGAGTGTTACAACATTTGGTTGGGGAAGAGCAAGCCGCGCAATATTTCGCAGAAAATTTCTTACTCATCACATCTGGTTCGACTGAAGATGGAACGATGCCGAGTCGGCAACTTGTTCCCTTTCTCGATCTGGCAAATCAATTACATGAGGACTCGATTTGATCAGCGAATGCCTCCCACTGATCCAAGCACTAACAAGCGGTAGTCGACGGGGCGAGCACGCCCCCGCTTATTCGAGAGCTCCCACAGTATGACTCCGACTTGACAAAGTTCTGTCACCGAACTAGTCCCGAAATCGGAGACGAGCGGCATCATCGCGAGGGGAAGTTCAGGGAAACTTTGAATGAACGCTGACCGTGTGCTCTTCAAATTCTGGTCTGGAAGCGTATACAGCAGAAGCAGTCGGATAACTCCTGCGTAGTCCGAGAGCTCTCACTGCACTGCTCTGAATCGGGGATCGCCGGAACAGTTCCGAGTTTCGTCAATCAACCGGCTGTCCGAGTTTCCGCCACAGTGGTCCCTTTGTGAATTGATTCGGGATACCGAATGTTTACGATTGGATATCGGTGGAGAAGCGCCGTGAAACCATCGGAGTCTGGATCCCCGGGATGCGTTCCTCCTAGGTTCAGCTCGAATTCATGGACACGGCAGGTAGGGAGGACTAATCATCGGACCGTGTTCTGGGTCTCCGAGGACCGAAGTCATGAATTCGGTCGAGGGACAGACGCTGGTGTCACACTCCAGGACATTGGACAACTAATCGTAGCGCAGTTAGCAGCTCAGAGAGTGTTCTCGTTCTTGCGCTGGAGTCGTCCTGTGATCGAGATAAGTCACGATTCTGGTCTGCTTTATGTCAACTGACTTCGTTGTGTTAGCTCTCTCAGAGGAAGGATCAAGCGCTTCCCATACGTCAGATGCGATCTAGATCATCGATTTCCTATGACGTGAGCTTGTCGGAATATAGGGAGGAGGGTTGCTGCATCGGTTTCGGTTCATTCCGTGCTCCGCGCCAAACTGCGCTTCCGCAAACTAGATCCACGTTTCTTGCAGTTTTTAGCGTGGCGAACGGAGCGAGCCACGAGAGACCTCCGAAGGGAGGGATGCTTGTTGCCACGTCAAAGTTATGACGTCGTCTTCGGCTTCGCAGGGGAAACATCTTCGCGCCTCCCCGAGCGTTTCGCCATCTAACCGGATCAGCTCGTTAGGCTCTCCGAACACCGAGAGGATTATCAAATTAGGCTCGTCTAGGGCTAGACTGACAGGAAGCGCCTCCCACTGGTTGGAACTATTTTCCGCGTTTGAATTCAATCAAAAAAGATAGGATCGTGAAATAAGCATCGAATTTCCTTTTTTCGAGCCCCGCGCATTGGGAACGCCGGCCGCGCTTCACGAGGCTCGATCCCTGGGTGAATTTAGATCTTGTTAGAGTGTCCAAGACTTGGAAAGTTGGAAACGACAGCTGAAGGAAGAGGAGTTTTGCATTCTACTTCCTGCATTCGTTGTCGTGAATTTCGGAAGTTCTCGGCGGCTCAAGTTCCCCTGGAATCTTCTCGCAAATATGACTCACTCTGAATGAAGTGGCAAGCTGTTGATAACGAGTGCGAAATCGAGGACCTCGTTCTTTGACGTGGGATTGAAGTCTCCACGATCTTCAATCACGAACCTCGTTCAGTGTTTCTGAAGCACTCATCACAGTGATCCGATTTCGAGTGAACCGGCGAGCTCTTTTCGCCGGTCTTATATACTGCAAACGTTGCACTCGGGCGCCATCGTGCGGCTGTTCCCCACAACGGAGTCCTAGGCGGCCTAGACTAGGCTTCCAAGGGCAACCTGTTGCGAGTCCGGATTATGCTTGTTCAAGGAGATCCGCTACAGAGCCCGGACAATGCTCCTTGGTTCTGGCAGTCGTGTCGTATCGATAGACGTCAGGTTGATACCTGAATGTTGCCACGACGGCAGCTCTTTAGTGATGATTTGATTCAACCCGACGCTTTTTCGTTGCTCCATCGCGCGGTGACCGCTTTTGAATGCTTATTGGGTCTCATCTCGAGGTAGCAATTGAAACGAAGGAGGTCGCGGATACTTCGAAATTGATCCATAACTCGGAGACTACGCCGAACCCGAGAAGCTTGATGATTAAATATTGTGCGTCTGGAGTTCAACTGACCCACAGAAAATAAGCAAGAGCTATATAACGTTGATTTCCCCGAAGAGCAGGAAGCATTACAGGATACACGAGAAGATTAGTGTAGCTTGCACAGCACTCGTCAGAGTTTCGGAAATCCTCCTCCAAAACACGGTGGTCTCGATCTCAGCTATCCAACTCATTAACGATTCCAGAAACTGGCCTTGATTCGGCCTACAACGGCAGCTCCAATGAATCGGTGCGGTGACCGTACCTTTGGCTAGCGACATGCAACAAGTCCTTGCGGGTCGATCTCGCGAACGGGTGGCCAGTGTTCGATGCGTTCGGGGGCAGGAGTGCACGTTGCCGCCGCATGAATTCGAGCACCAACTCAGAACACTTCCTATGTCGGTTGACATTTAGGACCGCTAACTTAATCTCCTGGTGATTTCCCGAGGGCACCCCGTCCGAGAGAGAACCAACCACCCTTGAGAGGGCTCTGCCCACAAGCGTTGTTGAACAGATATGGTTCTACGAGGCCCACTTGTCTTTTCTCCCCGCTGCTGCCCTCCTGCTCTTCACGAGGGGTTTTTTGAGCCTGGAGCGCGGGAGTTGGCAGGGGAGTTTATCAACCGCTCGTATGAATGTTGTAATGACCCGTTTTCCGTTGAGAAAAAATTGTTCGCTCCTGCATTGTGGTCCCGATCCCACATTGCGCCAAATCACACTTGCGGGCCTGCAAACCTTGATCTTTTCATCGAGATTGATCGCTCTCGGATCTGGAAAAACTTATTTTCCCCGGAGACAGTCTTTTTGAAAATTCACATGTTCTTCGGGCTCCCACCGTGATTGTCTGGCTTCGGTGCTTGAGCCGAAGACGAAATCGGAACCATCCCGCTCTGACCTTCCGCTCGAGACGGCGCTGCGTCGAATGGGGCTGTGGTAACGCTGTGGTAACGCGAACCCACACGAACGCTGTTGACCAATCGGCTATACACCGCAGACATTTCTCGTCGAGTTCAAGAGGGGAGCTCCTCTGTTACCGCCGAGTCCGCTCTCGTTTAGAGTTGCGTGATCCACACTGTGGCTTGGATTCACAGCGGGCGTCCGGGTGGCTGTCAACTTGTGAGAAAATCTTTTGTGAGTTGTTCCACAAAGAAAAAAACGCGATTTCTGGTCATTTTATCCCAGAGGGCGCGTTTTCTGTCCCCGACACTTATGATGGAGTCACTAATTCCACTCACAATTATTCTGTTGGAACATCAGCTGCGCATAAAGCTTGTGGCCTTGTGTTGTTGAAGCAAATAGGACGCGGAGTTCTCAAGACGCTCGTCCGTCAGCCTTAGCCTTGGTACGTCACGAAGTCACTGAAAAAGAAGACTTCGATTTCCCACCGCTTGGCGCGAGAGCTGTTCAGTCAATCCTCCACGAAGGCTGGTCACCGTCTGTTTCTGGACTTGATTGCGGAACTGAGGAAGAATCGAAAATCCCGCGTTGCGGAACAAAAGTACGGTGACGGAGAGAAGGCTCATCACTTCCAATATCATTCTGATCACAGGTGGCCCTAGGTCCCGAGGAATCGATATTTATCGAGAAATAAAAACAATAGTCTCAGCTTGTTCGATAACAGAAAAGCGACTTACGGTCTTGGATGCGAATAGATCGAACGGCACCGCAATCGCGGACAGGCCGAAAGTCTAATAACATCGGGAAAGCTCGCAGAGGAACGGCCAAATACGTCCAACGATCCCGATATTGGAGGGCTTGAGCACATAGATCGAAACGTCAACATCGAAACTATTGTTCTCATACAGGCGAATTCCGAACTTGCCGTGAGGGAATCATTTCCGAGGGTGTACCGAAGTTCTTCAACCTGTCTCTTCCCTCAGTAAGATGGGGCAGGGATTCTCCGAGCTGCCCGATGAATCACGGAGAACTCTCCAGGAGATTCGGCATGACTTCTCCATGTTGCCGTCCTCTTGAGTGGGCTCAGTGGAAATTGCGTAGACTGGGGGCAAGCTGCTCTAAACTCCCCAAGACTCAGGGAGCCTGTCATTTCGTTCCGATGTTTTCGAAACTCTCAGCCCAGTTTGCCGTGACGCATGACGTAAGGGCATACCGGTACCTCTGGGGCAGTAGGGGGAAAAAAACTAACCCGGGCCCACTGAGGGTACAAATAAACAAAACGTACAGAGAGTGAGGACCGGGCAGCGAGAAAATCAGGGAATACAGGGGAAACAGCGTGTCGAGTGTATCAGGGCAGTCGAGGTTTCGAGAAGACACCGGACTTGTCTTTCGGCCCTAGGATTTGCTGCCTCAGTTAGCCCTGTCAGAGCTTGTGAAAACAAGAAAATTGCGAGATTCTTCTCTACTTTCGGGTGGACCGATGAGGTAACTCTTTAAATGTCTGCGAGTTCTATTGACACTGATACTTCTAGGTCCTCAGCCATGCTCTCCAAGGCGGTTCCGGCCCCAGGTGCTTCCAGTGGCTGAGAACGGAAGCTCTAGGCTACATCGGAAGCTTCCTAGGACTTCGTCGACCCGTGCCAACGAGCACTTGAATCAGACGATGGAAGGAAGGAAGTATCGAGATTGACGAAACGATTCTCCGCTTCACGGGAGAGGTTTATTCAAATCAAGGGTCCATGGGTGTTTACAGGAGGGTCTTGGCGATGGCAGGGGCGCCGTAGTGGAACCCGCCGTAGGCAAGGGCCGGGGCAGCGTAGGCAGATCCGTAAGCGTGGTGGGCGTAGGCAAGAGGGGCGTGATGAGCATAAGCAAGAGGAGCGTGATGGGCGTACGCGAGAGCAGGGGCCGCGGCGTATTTAGCGACAGGGGCAGCCAGAACCGGTGCGGGAGCAGCCAGAACCGGTGCGTGAGCAGTCAATAGAGGGGCGGCGGCGATCTTGGCCACTGGAGCGGCGAAGACAGGGGCGGCGAACTTGGCTACTGGAGCAGCATGAACGGTGTGGGTGGAGTACGAGTGGGCAACGACAGGGGCGGCGTACTTGGCCACTGGAGCCGCCAAGAGAGCGGGAGCGGCGATGGGGGCGGCGAAGTGACCAGCCTGGGCGGCACCAGCCAAGAGAGCGACAGCGAACTGAAACGACCACGAGAATTTCAGACAGGAGAACTCATACAGAGATTACGCTTTTCTAAATCCGGAGAGTGACGAGAGAGCCAATCGAAAGGGGAAACTCACGAAGGCACGCATTGTTGGTTATCCGAAGTTGTTCCTCGAAGAAATCGTGCCAACTCCAACGACTTACACTGTTTTATAGCTCGAAAGCAAAGTTGAGAGAGGAGGGCGCTGGCCGCTAAGGACAATGACATCAAGGTCGAACCTCTACAGATCAACGTTAGTTGTCTATTTTTCTATCGAGACGTCTACGGCGGGCGACTTCGTTCAGTGTTCTGGAACGCGTGTCGCCGAAGAACGGTCTTCTGTGTCCGATCGAGCTGGAGCCGGGCGAACACTGGAAGGCGACGCTGTCCGATACTGAAGCGGCCATCCATCCGTCTGATCGCTTGCCTGCCCCTCCATAATTGTCGCTAAAGCGCTGGACCGATCAGGGAACAGAATAGTTGATTTCGACGGCTCCTTTCAAAATAGCGAGGCTGCGGAGTCCCATCCTCTACGCGTGGTTCGGGACTAGACATGCATTTCCGAGACTCGGAACTCGGAAAATATTTTTTGACTCGAAAAGGGAGATCCATCATCAACGGACGTTTTCAACCCACCGGAATCATCCAAGAAATGGTTTCCGACTCGGGCATGAGAAACGGAGTATCTATAGGAGGATATGAACCTGTGCTCCGCCATTGGCTCCCTTGAGACGCTTTCCACTCATTCGCTTGTACGAGTGAGATTTTTTTTGTGATGCTGAGCTCGAAGAAGTGGATAAAGTAAGCAGTTCTGCGTCTGATAAAGTAAGTATGCCCTCACCGGAGTTTGCGGGATCTGAGACAGCCACAGAAGAACTTGTGAGAACTTTCAGATTCGTTTCAGAACGTCTCGCATTCATCGAACGCGAGTCTTCCCTCCAATGGCAGCTGCCTACGGCTCTGTGGCTTTCCAAATGGAACAAAATCAGAATCGAAGATTCGAAATACTTACGACGCCTTTGACTCGACATCTCACGGGGTTCTTCACGCTTCCACTGTGGGCTCTGAATGATGGTTCCGTTGAGCTTGTGAGCTCGCCCCGCCATCCGACGATTGTCGCGATGTGCGCGCTCGAGAAACTCAATACCTCCCACACTTCTCATATCACCATTTCGACAACATGTTGACAAAACTGCCTCCAGTCTGAAGAGATCGGCTCAACTGGAAATCCACTTCTTCGAGCTCAGCATCACAAAAAAAATCTCACTCATACAAGCGATTGAGTGAAAAGCGTCTCAACGGAGCCAATGGCGGAGCACAGGTTCATATCCTCCTATAGATACTCCGTTTCTCATTCCCAACTCGGAAACCATTTCTTGGATGATTTCGGTGGGTTGAAAACGTCCGTTGATGATGGATCTCCCTTTCCGAGTTCCGAGTCTCGGAAATTCATGTCTATTCGGAACCCGCGCTCGTGATGGAGAACAATCGTGTCAGCGGTCCTCGCGGGGGCACAAATCAACGGGAGTCTTATGCCTGTCAGTTCTGAACAATCTCCCCGGAAAACCAATCCTGCTTGCTGAGATACGACGCGGAAATATCACTTCGAATCAAGGGTTTTCGGGATAGTTTTCTGGGCGGCCCAACGTACTGATGTCATCCCCAGTAATATTTCATTGGGGTGCCATCAGTCTTCTGTCGAAAGCCACTCACTCTTTCGAGCTTCGTTTGGTTTCGGGCCGCGCACGGTCATTTCGCGAGATGCGCATGAAATCAACCGCGTCCTTCGTGAACGAAATTTTCTGAATGTGTCGGGTAGCCGATGAGTTAGCCGAGGGCACGGCGGACACTTCTTTCAACTGCCTCATCTTGACCAACCTTTCCTGGAATATAGAACGAGCAAGCTCCTCCGTATTGCTAATTCATGGGTGCGAAAATCTGTACGGACATGGACGGAGTTTGGCCCATGCTAAGTGCTTCCTCCCCATTTGCATGACATACTTGAGTTTCAAGACGGTTAATTTGCGATGATCTCGATTTGTTTGAAGGCTATATATGAACTCGACCCTTCTGGCGTCCGAGGCGGCCGACTCCTATGGGAGCAGACTGCCAGGCTTGCGCGCGAAACGTGACCTGGGGGGAGCGTTTCTCGAATCTCTCTCTCTGAAGGTTGAAAAATGGAACATACAAGAAATACTTCCCTCAGAGGTCTCCGCACACGACTGAAGCCAGCGATCCGTCGAATCGACAGTCTGAAGTAGCTCATGTTTGAGCTACGTAAAGGTCCATAATACATGTGGCGAAGTCTCACGATCGCGTCATTAGTGAGCGCTCGACGTCCATGTCAAGGTGCACGTACACCATGCGTAGTCAGCAGCTTTCAGTCCGGTCGGGGAGCCTCCAAGAAAACGTCCGCCGCTAGGACTTCAAGAATAGCTTCGCCCTTCTTGCCCTCCCGAATCAGACGGATAAGTCAGAGGAGTTCCTCGAACTATCGCAAGCCGCCTTCCAAGTTGGTCAGCCCGGACCCGCGTGATGTTGTGTTCCTCCATGAGAGAGGGAATCCTGATGGAACTCGATCGCTGTCATTTACGAGGGAACTTGGAAAAAAATCACGATGAGCACAGATATTCTACTCGAAATGAGTTCAATACTCTGTCCAGACCAGGGGCGAGGCCAGCTTTTCTTCGGGTGAAGGGGAGGGCGATCGTTCTGATGTGGGTGGTGATGAGTACCATGATGATGAGCATGATCGTGGCGAGACTCTCATGACACAATCCACGAATTTCCCCCCACCTACCCGTCCTGGTACGCTCATGGCCCAAACTGAGCTGACACATCACGAAAGTAAAGCCCGCACCGTACTGAGAGTGGCCCCGACTCACCCAATTACCCCGACTGTATTCTGGTGTGATCGAACGGCGCGACACCTACGTTTCGTCGCCGCACCCTCTGAGAAAACGCCATCATTTCTGCGAAAAGAGTGTCAAATTCGCAGCAGCTGTTGGCTGTTACGGTATCCCAAGAATATTTTCTGTCCCTCTCGTCAAATGTCTTGGGCTCGAGGAGCTGTCTGCGTTCTTGATGGTTGCCTTGGACGTCGTACATTCATTGCGAAACACCATAGTGCCATTCGAGAAAACGGATACGAACATCTAGAGAGTTCGTGTGCACATTACCCGGCATCAGAAAACGAAAACTTCACCATCGACAGTGAGACTTGGAGTTTAACGTCTTCCAGAACGTACGTTGGTTCGGAGCATCTTAGCTCAGCTTGCGCAGACTTGCCTGCAAAAGCTGATGATTTTATGAGTCTGAGATACTCGTGGTGTCGAATGCATGAGCGTCGAAGGAGCGTCTCGCACTTCGAACACCCTCAGAGCTCCCACGTACCATGCTCAGGGGGAGTTTTTCGTCTTGCTAAGCCGGGACGAATTGTAAGAGGTACAGCTTTGTATGAGTCATTGCTCAAGGATACGACCCATGAGTAGACTCGAAGACGCCCCCGACAGCGCATATCTTCCGGGAATTCTCGACTCTCTTGGGAAGGAAACCTTGCTCGCTTATTGAGCATAGCTTCAAAGCGAGACTCAGTATCGACCCTCGCATCATGTCGATGCCTCAGGCTGATGCGTTGAGCGCCTGTGCTCATTACTTCCAGTGCCTGCTCCGCATCTTCGGGTGTTCTCTCGCATTCTGCGGCAGGTTCAGCGAAGTTCTTGTCCCCCGTCCAGAACAGGGTGACAAGGAATGAACCGAACAGGCTTCTGTCCATGTAACTCTACATTGGCTGTATTTTTCCGCGGATTTCGGTATGCAATCCACCCTCCATCCATGTTCACTGCCCATTTGGAAATGGCTGCCTCTGAATCTGGGAAAAATTTCAGCCGCAACACATCCAGATCCATGCAATCGTATCCCCGCGTAAGTGATTGACGGAGTGAGTTCAAACTTCTTTGAGGGATCGGCCAGGCCCCAGCTCCCCGCACGGACCACGTAGAATGGTTCATCGGATTAAGGTCTGGGGAGTGGGATGGCCATTGTTCTGATGAGATGATGTAAGGGAAATACGCCTGGCACAACCGCTGAATCAATTTCGCGAGGGGACGGTCCACTCGGGCATCCAGGTCTTGGACCCGGGATGTAGGGCATCGTATCGCCCAGCCCGGGCATCGCGACGTCCTCCCGGACTCCGGCGGAGGCGTTGGCCGAGTTCGCGTCTCGAAACTTCCATAGGCCCTAACGTTGGCGGGATCTCCCTCTGGCGGACTTGGTATCGGATACTTCGCCATGAGGGGCATCAGATTGAGGTTACGCCCTGGGCATCACCGAGGATCGCTACTCTACTGCCCGTCGCATTTAAACCAGCTGGTGGCATACTGGATGGAGGATTTTCGTACGATTCATAATGATGCAGGATCCCATGCTCGACTGTGAAAAACATGCTCCATTTCAATCATGAAGACAAAACATTTAGCGGACGACGGAGATAGATTCCCAACGCGCGTACTATTTCCGGAGGGAGACACTTTCACAGCGGGAGAATTCTGGGTCGTCTCAAACGCCTGATAGTTCGGAACGACCGTGGTTGGAACTAGACCAGCTTCTCCGTTGAACCGAAAACTACAGGACATGAGAAAAAAATTTCGCATCAGAGCAATGCGGGATAAGTTGGACTGGTGAACGAGTCCGCTCGACGAGCTTCTATTTCGTGCGGAGATTGCACGTTATTCGGAGCAGATTCTCTTAGAGGATCTCGGTGATTCAGCACGGAAGTCTTGCTTTCATCATTCCAACACCGAATCCGTTTCAAAATCAGAGCAGGAGTCAGTCAGAAACTCTCGAAGATTCTCTCTTGCTGGAGAAGGAGCCGCTAAGTTTTCCCATAGACTCGCCGTTCAACGCCACACCGATTAGTTCAAAAGGTCTAGAGATTGAATTTTCCATGATCAACATCAGTTCCAAGCTCGGACTTGAAGGGATGAAGTTGGGGGGCCTACGGCTTTGACCGATGATCGAACCACAGGTTGAAACGCGAATCCGAGCCCGAGTGGCGTGGGACTGCTCTGCAGTTCAGGCAAGAGTATACGCGCTGAACCGTTTAGTCGCTGACGGTGGAACAGATTTTTCCCACTTACGGCGACCACATGTAATCGTGAATTCTACTATTCGTGAAAATTTCTTTCGTAACCAGTCAACAACACTGACGCAATTTATTAATTCCGTTACTGATAAACCTGTACCTCGCTTCCTGGGTCCCCCACGGATCGCGCGATTTCAGTTCCCAAGGCAAGGGGGCGATTCGGGGGAGAATCATGATTCCGCTCTGGTCAACATACCGTGGAAGAAAATCCTCCCAGGGCAAACGAATTCACGTGTTAGTTGGCCCTCAGCGACCGAGTTCAACGGACGTTTCTTTTGTAAATAAAGATGCTCAAAATGTACAAAGGGTTTCGTTATTTTTCCTGATCGGAGTTCAGTGCTTAATCGATTCGTCGTTGGATGATTCTTTTATGTACAGCAACATTTTGGGTGATGTGATCGGAAAGCCTAGGGAACGGTTCTAGGAACCGAAGACCAGAATTTGAAAAATACGCTTCTCAACCAAGAGTAGATCACGTCCGTCATGTTCTGGTGAAAATCTAACTTATCAATACATCAAAAGCTTCTTTCAGATCTTGGCAACGAAGTCCCTTGTGATAGATATCTTCGCGTAACTCCATCCCAGCTCTCCTGAGTTCGTCGGCAGGAGTACCTAATTCCAAAGGTTCGACGTCAATGTAGAGTTCCCATTCGTGGTCGAGCTGAGCTGAGTCTGTGGGAAACTGGCCATAGATGGGTCGCCCATTCGTAGCCCGGCGAATCGAGCGTTCAAGCCACCCGCATTCGATTGTTGCGGAGGAGCAGCCATGCCATTGAAGGGTACTCCGAAGTTTGTCGTTTGGACATTGTTGCCCATCAAGTTCTGCAACTGTTGAGGCTGTTGCTGCTGCGGCATCGGAGATCGGAAGCCTTGATGCGCGGGGATACCCATTCCGAACGCCGGCTGAGGATTCACCATGCCACCCATCAAAAACGGATTGTTCGTCATCTGCGTATTTGCTGGCATACCCAGGCCAGCGTTCACGAGAGGGTTCGACGAGTGTTGAGCAGGAAGCTGCATTGGAGGCTGACCTGAAATATGATGGAGACACTCGTTAGTGGCAGTTCTAAAGTTCAGTTGCTGTAGGATAAATATTCAACTGGCGCTCTTTATCACCTGGAGTGGTTTTGGAATATAAGGAAAGAATGCTCTCTTTGTCTATTCTCGGGCCAGCGCCAGCATTCGATTGAGGGAGCACAGAACTCGTCCCTGATCCAGCCGACACCTGATTGAAAAAATCTTTCTCTTCACTCGACGCGTTCGCCGGAGCCGCTGAGACCGGAGCTGGGAGGGGTGCAGAAATGAAATCCGCGAAAATGTCGTCGCTTGGAGTCGCGGGCGTCGGTGAAGTCTGGCTCGTCGGAACGGGCGATGCGATGTCCTTGATGTTCCCCGAGGAATTCGGTCTGGGAACTGAACTCGCCACGGAACTTAACTCGAGCTTCTTGTCAGAAATTCTCGATGTGGGAGCACTTCCTCCGAGAACGCTGAAGTCGGCCTTGTATGGTTTCACGGGAGCGACCCACTCCCTGGCGATGTACTTCTTGTGTTCGTACTTCCCGCGGATGAAAGTTTCCAAGGCCGAATCGTTCTGGGGTCTTCTAAAGCCATCAGGTAGATTGGCTTCGTACACCGCCCGACCTGTTTCAAAGCAGAGAAAGTGTCATTTGGTGGGTTCCAACCCAGTTGATTCGGTTTCGTCCCGACTTCCGTTTCGAATGGAATCTGTTGTTACCTCTCGATTGCTAGCGATCGTAAACTCACCTTTACTATTGCCCATATTCTGCATCGAGCCAACCTGCTCGTCAGTCCACGAATCCAAGTTGACTGATTTTACTCTTGAAATATGAACTCCGAGATTCCTGTGGATGCCGGCACATCTTATGCAAACGAAGATTCCTAAATTCCATGATGCCCAACGAGGTCCTAGGGAGTTGATCCAGATTAGTTATTCAGTATACCTCGCAGGCAGCGTGTAGCGCAGTAGTGGCACGTGACAAGCCATTCTATCATGCCACAATGACGAGAACATAGATATGCACGAAGACCGAATGATCCAATCTGCGACTTGAAAAGCTAACGTAACATAGAGAACGTGTATCCACGTGACGTTGGAACGAGAATCTCGTTCCTGGCAGCGAAATATCTTCCGAAAAATCAGAGAATGGGGAAAATTCTATGCAGATCTGAGACTGAGTATTCCAAGACATCAACTTCGGCCGCGAAGAGACTGCCACATAATCCGCAGCTCAGGGCACGTTGCAAAATTCGTTACGCTTCATCTCTGCTCCAGAGAGTCACGTCAGCTCTAGCAACTAGTGGGCCGACGACTCAAGTTGTCACGAGCGGATTCAGCCATTCACAGGTGGACCATTTCAGATACCTGCATTCAGATTTGGGCATGCCCATCACGATCACTGGGAGCAGCATAAGCGATCTTCGAAGAAATATTGGAGCTCGCTGAGGCCGGAATTATTCCACCCCTGTTGCATTCCTAAAATGACTTGCCTTTAGCATCGCAGTCGGCACAGTATTTGTTGTCTTCCTCACGGAGCAGATGGCTGAGAAGAGCCTGCATTTTATCCTGCAGCTGTTTGTCAGCCTTCGCGTTTCGATAGCTCGAGTTCGACATTTTCGAGGGATTCCGATCCGTCTCGCAGAGAGAAAATCCAAATAAGAGAACACTCCGACTCGGTCGGCGGAAAACCTCTAGCTAACTAACGGATTTCGGCAATTTTCCTCGCCACCTCCGCTATCTCCTTCACAACACTACCACACAGATGACGGCAGGGCCGATGATGATGATCACACGGGCGGTGTTCTAAAAGGTGTCTCCTCAGTTGCTGGACCGCACACTCATACACGACACGACGATCTGAACTAAGGTACCACAAACGTATCACAGCGTTCGGTAAAGTGAATCGCCAAGGATTCCGGAATTCCGGAGCAAGAACACCGCACCAGTCGGTCGATAAATCACCAGAGTCGATCAGAATCGCAACCCAATCGTTAACAGAGTATATTCCAGGCACGGCAGGTGCAACTCGGTTCGATGCCGTCATTCGTGCATCTGACATGTGTTTGAATTTGGCGCCAAGACTTCCGTTACTTTTTAAATGAAATCTTTCGATCATATAAGCCGATTTCCTAATTTTCGGGGTTTTCGGAGGACAACAGCGGAAGGACCGGGTTGAAATTCCGGGGAAGAGCGTCGCTATTTCGAAAAAGTGGATCATCTCTCCGAGAGCTCTGAGAGAGCACCGACGCTGTCCAGCTTACCTCAGAGCGTGAAGATAAGGAAAATTTTTATTCTAGTAAATCAACATCGGGAGCTCTTAGCTCGATTTGCAATTGCAATGCCGCAGTCCCGGTCAGTGGTCGAAAAATCAGAACTCTCTGCCCGAGTTCGATGCCTTGCGATCAGACATCGGAGATCGGAGGATCAGCGCCCACCGCGAAGCTTGAAGCTTAACTTCTGAGCGCACCGGTGAGTCATATGCTTTGCCGATGTTCCTCTGAGATGGATTTTCTTTCCTGTATGCGCAAACGTTCCAAGAGCCGGAACGAAATCCGTGAGTTTATGAAGGGGCGGAAGTTCGGTGGAATCTTGAGAAACACCGCGGTGCCGCAAGCTTAGGTGAATGGCTCGTTAGGGTGGTGGGGCGCGAAAGCTACTTCGATTGGAACCGTTCGCAGGTGATGCGAATATCTGATCCCGGCTTGGTATCCAGCGAGAAGTGCGCGCGTTACAGACTTGCCGTTCGTCGACTTCTCGGGAGATGGAAACGGTGGGTTCTCCGTGTTTCCAATACGAGTGGGTGTGTTCTCTCGCGTACTAGGAGCTCAAGTCTCGCGAGACAGATAGGATTGAATCGGATTCGTTTCGCAGTCACTACATCTTCGCTCCCAGTCTTCAACGGCTGCGGCTAGAAAGAGGGGTGAGTTAATCGTGAGTTTCTTTGAGAACAGACTCAACGTGATCGTGAAGCTCGAGTCTCTCCATTCGTATGAGGTGCGCTCGGTGCGTCGAGACGCGAGAGCATATCAAATTGCTCTCATGAACACAAAAGCTCGACGTAGAAGGATCGGTGCAGTACGATTGGGATTCTGCACATGAGCTGCTCTGTCAGCGTTGACGATGTCTCAATTCACCATCGCATCGAAAAACCGGGGAAACTCCCCGCCCAATCGTCGATACGGAAGCGTCCCGTTCGGCTAGGCTCCCTCGCCAGTACTCGTCCGAGGTTGATGAAGAAACAGAATCACAATGGAGTTATAGATAGTCCCATCTGAGTGACGTAACCCCGACCCAGAATATTGTAGCACAGGCCACGACAGAGCGGAGGCCAGATCCTGACAGAGAAACGTCCGACTCACTTTGAAAACTCAGCTATTCATCGATTCATGGAGCTTGGAATCGTAGTACGACCACTCATCTTTCTTGCAACAAGCAACGGTTTCCCTGTCCGCGGGGAACTTCCTCCAAGCTAGAATGAGCGCGACTGGCGTTATCGGTCAGTCCAGAAGACGGCAACTCCATTCAGAGGGAAATCTGCAAGTTGATGTATCGGTCTAACAGACGCCCCGGATTCTCGCCTTGCTGGAGGCTCGTTGTGTACTCCACGTACAATGATTGAGGATGTTGTCGGAGCATGAGTATCGTACGAGGGACAGTGGTGGCGCGACAGGGATTGTTTCCCCGTATCGAGAACAAATTGTTGGAGATCCCCCTCGACCCATCGCAACAGCACCGTTCATGAATGCCTTGCTTGGAATCGTCATGACACCAGCAAACACGTCATCGGGAGGTGCGGCGTGTTCGACGCCTACGGTGCCACGAATTCGCCCACTTCAAGCTTGCGTGAAATTGTATTTATGCGGCATTTGAACTTCGATCCAGCATAATCAACTAGGCCGGGACAACAAATTTCTTGAGTGGTAAAAAGAGGATTCAATTTATATCAGAATTAAATCTGAACCATCTTAAGACCCAAGCCCACCGCTCGCAATGGGATTTGCGGGGCGATAGGGAGTGTTACTGAAGCAATACCGAAAGGTGATTCCGGGACACTTCTGAGGGCTGGCTGAGAGGTTCAGCCGGAAAAACAAAGCATAATCAACTATACGATACGAGACAAGCAGGAAGCAACTTAGGTCACTTTCGGGCTCGTTTCATCGGTTCGTAGGAAAACCCAGGGCAGGTTTCCGCTGAACATTGCGAACTCGTTTCATCCCTGGCATCGGGTTTGTGAATCCGACATGAGGCAATGAGTCGCCGGGGCCCGTGAGTGAGTAAGAGAGCTTCGATTTCTCGGTGCCACGTGAGGTTTCGGCCGCATATGCGGATCGAAGACTGCGGACTGAATGGAAAAGGAGAGAAGATGGCATAATCAAAAACTCGAAACCTCGCTTTGTCGACGCCGACTGCAGCAGCATCAAAACCACTCTGGCCTGAGTGGTGCCACGTTGCTTATCACATATTTAGATCAAGAACCGTGAGGAACGTTTCCATGAGGGTTGGGGATGTCAGGAGAACTTCGATCGTCTCGAGCATTTCCAGGCCTTGTCGCGAAACGCTGTTCATCGACCGGTCGCTTCGACTCGCGAAGAAAAACCTCCTCGTCAGCTTGCTTTCAAGGCACTCCAAACGAGTCAGACGAAATAGATGGCTTGTCTCTATCCACCCGTCGAGTTATCCGTCCCCACAGTCAACTCGAATCATCAAAGTTTCCGAACCTTGATGTGATCATAATGCGAATAGCCTGGGTAGCGAGGGAAGATGTCTTCAAAGTTCGATCGTGAGGAAGGCTTCATGAATCGGTTTCCTGAGAGCTTTGACTGTGGCAGGGGCCTTGGACTTAGTGACATTGAGTTTTGATCGAAGTGGATAACTATGAGACTTGAGGATGAAAACTCACTAGAATGTCCTCCAGGCGAGAGATCACTGGGCGATACTCCCGATATATCCGGAATTCATTCCGTGTAACGCGGTATTCTTAATGGAGTTATGGGCTTCGAGGTCCTTGATGAGTTCTAGTCTCAGGCAGTAACAATAGGCATAGCAGTTTGAGACTCGAGTGCTCGGTCTCAGGAGTTTTTCGAGACGAGCCGTTGCTGTTAGTGAGAGTCGGTCGATTATCTGGTGCTCCCCACCGACTTATTCCTGCTTATCAGCTCCGGGCATGCACCGAAGCGTGTCTGGAGATCTTATCTAACGCTATTGATCTTGGATTCATGCACCCTGCATACATCACAGCTGGCTGCCATCAACGCCTTGGACTAGGTGCTTCCCAAAACCTGGTTGAATTTTAATGAGATCGCTCGTCAGAGTATCCTTCAATCTCCGAACGAACTATCCACCGTTCGTTCCTTCAATCCATGTAGGACAACTGGCGTGAGCCGGCTGCAGCGACGAGCGAAAGTGTCGAATACAGCGTTCAATGTCCAGTTTTGAGTTTCATTCAGTGATGCTTTCATTTTCAATCCCTCCCTGCGTCTAGCCGCTGTGCTCCATCTGTGAGAGCGAACTTGGGCCGAAAAATCGAGATTTTCGAGTTAGTCAGTCAGCGAGAAATTCGAGAGGCAGCCGCGAGCTATCACCGATATCGCTCCTAAGTTTTGAGAGTTCTCGAGCAAAGCGTTCGATGAGAAGCGATGGGTCAAGGTGATCGTCAGACGTTCCTTGAGAAACCGCGGGCGTTTTAGCTGCGGCGCTGCGCTGGCTACAACATTTTACCAACGTACTGTTGCAATTCTCCGCGTTTTCTTGTCGGAGTTCCGCGAAGCGCGATATATAGTATCGTGAATGATGTTTGGCATCCGGTATCAGCACGCATGATAGCTACGCAGTGTGGTCATCACGCTCAGAATGAGTCCCGGGCCGCTTGAGAATTCTTTTCTATCCGTCTCGACTCTCAAAGGGGATCGCTCAATCATCGATACTTGTTTTCTTCTCGCCAACAGAGCAGTTTGAGAAGAAGGCAGTAATAACTCCCCCGTCGTGGGGTGGGGTGTCGAATGTTTTTCTGAGACTATGGCAACAGGCTGGGGAGTACGAAGTGAGGGCTCTCTCTGAGGACACGACAAGCTCCGTGATTGGTCTCGTCGGCGGAGAGGACTTCACGAGGGAAGCGGAAAACAGACCTGTTGCTGAAACAGTGGCTCCCGTAAAATGCTCAAAAAGATCAGATCCACCCATTCCGGTTTGGGCTCTCGATCTCGAAGGTTGTAAGGCCTATTGCCGGCCATCGACGCGAACAAGTTTTTGAACCCGGCCCGGAAACTCCGAACACTGTGCGCGCGTGTCACTCTTCCGCCTCAAAAAGACTCGTTTAATACACGACGGTGAGTTCCCTGAATCCGGTTAGTACAGTTGCTCGTTGGGTCATTTTCCTCGCACTTTCGTCGTCGAATTCGTCGGGTGTGATGCGCGATTCCCCTCAACTTCAGCAGGCCCGGCCATCTCCCGCTCGCTTAAATTTCGAAGTTTCCTAGCCTCAACATGGCCTGAGTTCAAGACCAGATCTATGAGAGGCGGTATCGAGACTCAGGTCCCTTCCGTTCCCGACCGTGAATATGCATGAACGCGGGCTGCATTTAGTCATGCCAGATAGCTTTACGCTGAGCTCCGTTCTTGGCCAGTTTGAGTGAAATCACTCAAACATCGAGAGCACACTGATCACCGATCGCGTACGGAAAGACCTCTGTCCGCCAGATATTTTCAAAGCTGCGCATGGTGAATAGGGTTTCGGAGTACTACGCTTTGCACTGTAACCTCAGCTAGGTAAGCCGGCACTCAAGGATGTAATCTTCGCAGACATAATCCGACCGGAATTCAATCGAGCGAAGATGGCGGGCATGCTTCGTGATACAACGGCGCTCCATCTTGCTCACAACGATTTTTCTTCCTGTTTGTCATCTAGAACTTGCATCGGCTTTCGTTCCCTCGCATCGTTTCCGAGCTACCGCAGGAGTCCTCTGATGCTGAATGAGAATTCACTAGTCAGGATATGTTATTGTGCTCTATTTCAATTGAAGTCGAATCTCGCTGTGTCCTTTGGGACGCCGTTTCAGAGCGGATTTCGCCGCCATGGATTAAAGAAGGTTCTCGCTTCCTGGAAGACTATTGATTTTGATAACGTGTATTCGACAGTCATCAAAATCGGTATCTTCTTATAGCGTAACCTCGATCGCTGTCAATCCACTCCACAAAATGTAAGTCTCCATCGGAATTGTTCAACGGGTCGCCACAGTCCGCAACTGAGCGCTCTTCGAGCTCCTGTCCGAGGCAGGATTATTGCATGGGTTAGCAAAAGGCTGGAACCACCCCGGAGCCAGACACCTCATGCATGTCATGCTCGAAGCACAGCTTACCCTCGCATGGAGATAGCGATTCGGTGTATCATCGTGGCAAATGGTTAATAATAGCAAGAGCTGCGCGGAAAAGAATTACATTCGATATTCCAGGCTCGACTTCTCGTGAGAGCGTTGGGCAGCGCTTGCCTTGCTGTAGATTCGTTGAGAGGGAGGATCAAACGTCTACGAGGTTCCCGAGCGCTTCATAAGCCCTCAGGACATCTTGCGCTTCACACTCACTGCGCTGGTCGGGTCGTCGAGCCGATTCCGATCTGAGAGTTCTGAGTCAGATCAAGTTCAACCGCCTCCAATCGGATTGGAGTCGGGTGTTGGTTCTGCCGATGCCTCCCACCTAGGACCTTACTTGGTCTTGAAAGCTACTCCCAAAGGTCTACTTATAGAACTGCTTCCTCGAACGTTGGACGCTCAATCCACCAGCCTCGAAGACCCGCGCCAGTTCCCCTACTCTGGAACTCCACTGTCTATTCGTCCGCTACTCTTTCATGGTTCTTATACAAAAGTCGAGCGTATATCCAACAAATATAAATCAAACGTGTGTCCGGTGAGAGAAACATCTGGGCTCCGCTCAGACTCCCGGTGCAATGTCTCGTGGCTGGAGCCCCGAGTTTCTCGTAGTCGTGTGGGACGTGAGCGAGTGATCTGTTCACAAGCTGAGTCGTGTGTTCCCATCATCGAACCAGTTTGTTTCTGGGTGTTGCAAGATCGATTCACCGATCCAGGAACGCCTTGATCGATCTTCGCCGTCTTCAGGGTCTGAGCGAGCTCTCCGTGAGTCACGCAGACTGTCTCGTTCCGGGACAACGAGTGACTCTGGTTCTGTGCCACCTCGAATGGAGTCGAACGTTGCAGCGGGGCTGTTAGAGTTTTGGAGCTGTGTCCACTCCTTGGGGAACTATCTTTCAGGTTGAGGTCGGCAGCCAGGTCGGCAATTTCCCTGGCGGACCTGTATCACCGACGCCAGGCGATTTCGAGAAATGTTAGCGTTACTTCCACAGGAGCGGAAGATACATCCATGCTCAATCACACGGTGGTTTCTCCGACGTATGGGGCCATCTCCCTAGTTATTCCCGACAGCTCTTCCCATGGAACATACTTCAGGTTCCATCCTGGAGATTCACATGGTGCACGAGATGCGCGACTCCCGTCTCCAACCGAAACGTTGAGATCGCCAGCAGTGCCCCGCATTTATCGGAAGTTCTCCAACAGCTCTGGATTTGCGACGAAATACTGTGCGGTTTCGATTCCTCTCTCCTGTCTCGTCATACATCTGGGAATTGGGCTGTCATGAGAATCCTGCGAATATATTCAAAGGCATTGATTGGAAACCACCCACAGCGGAAGGTTCTTGAGTAGAGCATGTATGTAATTTCGTCAGCAAGACGAGACTCGAGGTCTCAACGCTAGATCGTGCGATAAATCTCGCGGTAGTCAGCTCTTAGCCATTTTTCGAAGACAACCATTGAAACACCGCCCGTGCAACGCAACGCATTCGTCTTCTTGACATCTTGGTGCGGGTCCTTCTCGATGCGCTTCGTGGGATGCTCGATCGATGCTGGCACAGGTCCCTGTCTCCAGGTCAACAGATCGAGGAGTGCGATGAGTCTGATTCCTCAAAGGTGGCCTTCACTCCCCTCGAGACGCTCGCAGATGCAAAATTTTCATCGATGTGATGGGGGTCACGAATGCAGTTAGGGGAGGCGGGATCGAATGAAATATGTCACAGAGCGAGATCCATTCCAATTGAGCTTTCTTCCTCTTCTTTAGTTTCGATAAACTCAAGTACGCCTCGTACATCTGGAATGGGGATATTCAAGGAAAACGGGAAAACATTTCAGCACTCCGGTGGTCCCTATCCGGGTAGGATCGATTCATTGTCCATGGAGTCAACCCGAGAGCTGAGTGTCACGTTCGCCTCGCGCTCCTTGCCAACTACTGTGTGGTAAATGGGCGTATGGAACTAGCCGATCGGAGTTTGAATCACATCAGCGGCAGGCCGAGGCAAAAGCAACTCGGCCCCACGAATAGTCCGCGGCAGACTTCCGACTCACAGGATGGCTGCTCGGAAGGAAGATTCCACCACGCAAGCCGCAACTAGACATCATTGAGCAGAGTGATGCCTCCGGCATCCCGTAAGCAAGTCTCCATAATTCTCTCGGACTTGAGCTTGAAAATCTGGAAGATTTCCTGTCGTTTCCATTCCTATCGCGGGTCTATTGACTTTCGCCAGTCAGGATTCGAGCATCATGGGGGATAGGCATGCGGCATCATGGGTAGGTCCTGACGGACTCTCGAGCTGGAGGGCAGGAGGAATAAAATGTCGACGATGGCTGCGACTCGAATAAAGCGGATCGGTACTTCATGAGATTAAGTTTGCATTCCCCAGAGCTCAGGCGGCTGGATGTCCACTCTTCGCCTGGATGTCCACTCTATCAACAATTCTATTCTCTGAACTGGGATCGTGATTTCTGGGGACGAATCCACCCACACCGCCAAGGCGCTTTTGATACGACTGATCGAACAGGGAGCGCAACAGTTTGCTGTCATCGCAACGTTGGCACAGCTTTGGCGAGTTGATCGTGCCCGTTCGGTCCCTTATTCCAACGGCTGGTCGTTGCGTGGAAGAGCCACGTAAAAATCTTTGCTACGATCGAGTGTGAGTCACCGATTTCCAGCAATTCGATCGAGAATCCTACGAATCGCATCGATAGTTTCGCTAGCCGACGAAGCCTGATCTCTCCACGTTCGCAGATTAACAGGCTTCAACACAAACGAGGGAATCACCACAGATATGAAAACGTTTTTTGGGAAACGGACCCTCCTCGTGGTGACCGGGGGCTCGCGTGGCCTGGGGCTTGAGATATCTCGCGCAATCTCAGCGAAGCTGGCCGCAGGGTCAACTGTGGTGCTCCTAGCGAGGAACTCAGAGCTGCTACAGAAGAATTGCGAGGAACTCGCTGAGAAGTTTCCTGAGGTATGGTGCTCTCTGCAGCCTCATACGATCGAACGCCGGGGAAGTCATTCCTCCCTGGCAAACTTAACCGGTTTCTCTCGATGTCGCTCAGATTACATTCCATTCGTCCCCTGGCACGAACGAGGATGCGAAATTCGCCGATTATGAGAGACTGCTCGATGAGCACCTGAAAAGCTCGCCAGAAGCTGTGGCGGTCGTTCACAATGCTGGATCCCTTGGTAAACAGGCATGAAGGCAACTTGGCGAGGCACTAATGCTGAGATAGAACGGAAACTGTTGCCGAGAATATAGTAACGCCTCAGTTGTGGACTGCTTGAATGAGATCGTGTCGCTACCCTGCAGGAAACATCGACAGTCCCCTGAGTAGTCAAACTGACGGTGCAGCTATCGACCGGTTTCTCGAGGCCAACGTGCGGCACCCGATGCTGCTCTCCGCTGCAGCCATCTCCAAATCGAAGGTAAGTACGCACCGTTGAACTCGGACAGTCGGCTCCAACAATCAAAAAAAATGTCGTCGAATCTACTTCATCCCCTCCATGGGAGAGCTACAAAACAGCATCGCCATTTTTCAATCTGCCTGATCTTCCAAAGCTAGAAGCGTTCCCTCTTCTTCCGGATACGTTGCGAAAGTGTGCGTATAACTTCGCGTGTAAGCATATTGGATTCTAGAGTGCACATTCCAGGTTCCGCTGTTCATGATCAACATATCGTCGCTATGCGGAGTCAAACCCATGAAAGGAGTGGGGCTTTATTGCACAGCGAAAGCCGCGAGGAAAATGTATTTCTCATGCTTAGCGGAGGTGAGTTTGCATCTCATCCTCAAGGCATCGAACTAAGTGGGGGCACTCTGTCTGACGACATAGACCTGAGGAAACTCATTGAAGGTGACTCACTCGAAGTAATCTCCAGGAGAATCCGGGCGTGCGGATCTTACAATATTCCCCCGGCCCGTTGGAGACCGACATGATGGGAGAACTTCGGAACTCAGCTCAGGAAACGGTGGCCTTCATGGCAAAGGGAATCAAAGAGAGCGGAACGCTCCTGACCGTTGAGCAGACCACCTCAAAACTCTGTGAAATCCTCGAAACATCGGTCTATGAATCCGGCGCTCATCTCGACTACTTTGATCGTTAGATTTGAATGTGATTCCCTGGGTCAGGAGCTGGAGGGAATACTTGGACGAAACAGGGCTCCTCTGAACGAGCCCTCATCGAACCAGTGGAATTTTCCCCTGTTGGGAGTGTGCTTCGTCGTTCACGTGCCGACAATAAACCACGCCACGCTCGACAGATAATCTCTGTCTTTCCACAAGGCACAACTAGCGTCAGAAAATTCGCTCCTGAACACGAGGATATTTGTGACATTAGCGAGGGAAGGTCACAGTGCTCTCAGACGAACAAAAGCTTGAACTTGTCGAAGTGCCATTTATTGCCAGACGAACATTAACCGCAATCGGGCAAGCCCTAGTGTTCCGCGAATGAGTCTCCACATCCGCGCTCTACACGCGTTCCTGGTTTGTTTGCAAGTCTATAGTGAGCAAGGTCGGACTCAACAAGCGTTCAATCGACGGGGAACAGGGCGGTGAAACTGTCGCGGATCTCTCCGAGGATGTCGGTTGTCAGTGTGCTCCGTCGCATCTCTTTGAAAGCTGTTCTGGCGCTGCGTCTGGTCACCTGTAATCAGAGATTGAAATTCAGATGCCTCATTATAGAGAGCTGGAAATCGAAATACGGCTCGAAAAAGAAGCAAAAAAGTACAGCACCATCGAGGCGCCGAGTGCGGCCACGATGAGCGGTGAATGGGGGCAGCTTTTACTGAACACTTTCTGTGTTTCGGTATCAGTCGCCCAAGCTGCGAAGGTTCCCAACAAGCCGGCCAAGATATCACCCTGTCCACCGCATCTCCTGGGGCAGCCTGAAACATTAATACAGAGTGAAATGACTCATGTCAGGTATTCCGATCAGAAGCTGCTCAACTGCTGGCGGTGTTCCTCATGGCAGGAGCAAATGCGCAGTATAAACTCGATCATATCGAATGATTCCTGGTCGAAACGAGCGGCGCCGCGAATTTCGAACCGTAGAACCAGAACTAGGAATGAGTATTTTGCTTCTGGAGGATCCCATTGCATATTTTCCCCCGAGGAAAAGAAGCTTCAACATGACGCGATTACCTTGCTCGTCAGTCAACGTCGTACTGATTCCGTCGCTTATGATATCGGTGGGTCCCTTACTGAGAATCGTAACGTTGCCCAGCTTGGCAGCAAGGTCTTCAACAGCCTCGGGTGAGACTGCGAGACATTCCGTCTGGAGAAGAACCAGTATTCTGATTCAACTCACGGAATCGGTATTGACCGATATCAATTTTCAAATAACTGAGGGAAACACACCTTGAAAACCGCATTGTGAAGTGCTCTGAATTCGGGGTAGTTTGGCGTCAAGATAGCTTTTTTGTAGCCACTTATTAGTTGTATATTGTGCCGTAAGAGAGGGAATATTGTAGCGTCAAATATGATTGGCTTGTCGGCGTGCTTCGCCTGCAGAAATGTAGCAGAGTTCGTTGCAGGCTCTCGGTTCATATGTTTGAAAGACTTTGGGTACAATTGATGAACACCTGAATCACCTTTTGGATTATATCCGTCACGATTTGTTCGAGTTCTGCATCCAGTCTCAGGCCAGGCCCGATCACCAGAGCATGAACGCGCGGTAGAAGAAAATCGCATATTTTCGACGAGTCGGAGGTGTTCAAGTAGGGCAAAACCATCAGCTCCGGACTGTAGGATTTGATTACAGGAGCGGCTTCCTACAACGAAAAATCTTTTGAGAACTTCAAATGAGGCATGGAAGAAATTATCCGCTCTCCAGGACACAATTCGTTACGAGATATCGAGAGACTGTAACTTGCCTTTGTGGTAACGACGTAAACCAAGTCGGCGCCTAATCTGAGAGCAGACATTCCAACGTAATAAGGAGCTCCTGCGAATCGACGAGCTCATAAGCGTCTAGCCGTTAGGAAAAATCATACACGCTCACTGAAGCGGGACGGCTCCTCACCGGTGTAAATGTCGGAGCCCCCAATGACTGCGATCCGTCCACATTGACCTTTATGAAGATTGAAATCGAGGGGGGGAACGATTGAGCACACATATCGTTGATACTCGTTCACTCCGATTATTGAGCTCCTGCCCGTGCCAGACATTTTCCCTCTCAAGGACAGCACCACTCGAGTCCTGAATCGGAAGCACTGTTGAGATCTTTTCACTTTGGGATTCGTCGAACATTAGATGAAAGTCTAGGCGGCTTCCTGAAATGCCTCTGATCAGAACTATGAAATTGTTGTGCACTCGGCGGGTAAGGCGTCATATTCCGGGCAATCCTACCTAGGGTAATCGACCTAGGGAAAACTATGGGAAACGTTTCTCTTACGTCCGGCAGGCAAGCTTCGAGTTCAGGTGTCGACGAGAATCGTTGAGCATATAGGTCGCGTCGGACGTTTGTAAATCAGCCGATGTTGTAGATACTCAACAGCAGATCAACCAGCTGATCGGAGAATCCGAGTTCCTTTGCAAACGATAAATTTAGCAGAAAAGATCCGGTGCTTTCACCATAAATAGTTTATAGATTCGGAGTCTTTCTTCAGCTGATCTTGCGCGGATCATCGTCATCATCCAAAGAACATTAGCAGAGGAGAACACATCAACAACAGACAGCAGTTCGGGCGCCCGTCACCAGTCACACAAGGAACAGCTGATCTTTTATTTTCTTCTTTCATCGATCAGTGTCGTACTTGCCGGGAGGGGGAAATCTCTGATTCTCGAGCGAAGCTCATGCTTCGTGTCAAAGGTTTGATGAATAACTGCCTCCCGACGATGATTCCGTCTACCGGTGACAATGAATAGGTGTCCTCCGCTCTCCGAGTGCCACATGGCCATTGGCCATTCAGTGATCGTGCATTCCTGGGGAAGAATTTCTCTCAAGTTCTCCGATCCGCATCGATAAGGCTGCATTATTCGGAAGCCATTTCGATTTCCCGCCCGAAGCTTCTCCGAAAACCGGAACGTTGGAACATTCGAATCCGTGTGTGTTCGAATACGGGAGGCGGTATATTCCGAAAACAAGACTGCCGAGAATCGTGGCGAGTCAACTCAATGATGATTCTTTTTGCAGATGGAGTTATCATCTTTTGCTGAGTCGACGTTCTCGGCCGTCCAATGGCTGAACTCCATCCTCGATCCTCTGGAACCGTCCGAAGCCGTGATCGAATCGACTGCTCACGAAGTGTCCTTCAAACTTCAGCTGTTCATTCATCAGCTGTCTCTGTCCCTACATGATACGGCATACAACGTGAGTACGGCTTATGGAATATAGGAGTTTCTTGAGGAGTTATCCCCGCTGTCCGGCATTCAGGATGAAAAACTTCCCGGTTACAGATTCATCAAAGAGCGGGTTTACTGGGTAAGCTTCAGAGAGACTTTGAAGCCCTCAGGAGCGAAGTGATAGTGAAACATGGAGTCACCCTGCAGGAGTTGGAGAGCAGTCGAAGTGCGCAGTACCTCGACCTACTCGACACGATAAAAACGAGGTGAGCTAGCAATAATTAGAAAAATCGGAAATCCAGAATCTCTCATCATATCAATCCTTGGAGCGTATCACGGGGCTCAAGGCTGAGCAACGCTGTATTATGAATGAACCGCTTTGATCTTCCAGGATGGAGAAAGCACAAACAGCTCTGAGAGAAGCTGATTCTTGGTCTGTTTTGGTGTCGGATGTTGAGTCGCTCTTCCAGCAACACAATCTCGAGCTTCTAGTCGAGCGGGTGATCCAGCTTGAGCGATCCTTGGATACCCTGAAGAGCGCACCGGATTTCCAGCAGAAAAACCAAACGCTTGAGAGGATAAAAAATCGACTCGAGGCGAACATGGCTCCTCGGCTAGTCTCCGCAGTGAACTCCATGATGGAAGAGGAAGCAGCGAGGTGGTTCATTTTGTTCGGGAAAATCGGCATGGAGAAACAAGCGTTCTCCTATTATCAAGGCTGCATCAAAACTCGGTGAGTTCCCCGCACAGACCATTTGAGAACTCGAGTCTCGGCGATAAGAATAGATGCGAAGGGAACGCCAGAACGTTTCTCAGACGAGCGACTCCTTGTATTTCCAGTCTCCAGGAGCTGTGGTCATCGCAGAATCACTCCAACCTCAAACAAGCGCTCTCTTTATTCCATCGAGAGCTGACGTCTGAATGTGAGAAGCAACTGGTTTTCGTTGACCGCCATTTGAATTTGATGGATTCAGGAGCTCGTGCGGTCTGCGCAGGAATGGCATCCGACGTATTGAGTGCCATGGAGCCCCCTCTCCAAGAAACGTGCGAAAACTGGCTGACCGAACAAGCCGATGTCCTCGAGTCTGTTCTCGAAATTCTCGATATCCAGCTCCGGCTCGCGATATCTCTGGAGCGTGTCGTTTGCTCCGACGAGAACGATAAAAGCATTCCAGAAATTCTTAAGCTCGCCGGCACTTTGTTCACATTCTTGCGATCGGCAGTGAGTCGTTACGCACAATATCAAGAACAACAAATTCAGAGGAAAATGCAGAGTGTTGTGATCCCGGAAAGGAATGCGGACTTGCGCTCTCTGCAAGAGTTCCACGCAACGTTGAAGAAGAACGGGGAGAAGCTCTTCACACTGCTGCTCGCCGCAGAAATCACATGCAACGAGCGAACGCAGAGTTCCTGCTATCCTGGTTTCCTTGACGCGACTTCGAAACTCCTCCGAGCATTCGTCGAAAGCTGCAGAAAAGATCTGAGTCTACTCGTCCAGATCTCCAACGATTCGGACTCGTTCGATCACTGGGACCTCGTGAACGAAGTCCTGCAAAGAGTTAGCTGTGCGGCGAGCTACCGAAAAACAGTTGGAGAACTGTCAACGAAGGCAAGTGATTGCGTGAGATCCGTATTCCCCTCCCCTGTAATCATCAACCTTTACTGAGATTTCACGGCAGAACGATCTCCGTTAATTCCCTGATTTCACGACAGGTCGAGGTTACTATAAGCCGCATTCCGTACATGAAAGAGAAGTACGGACTCCTCTCGGATCTCGTCAACAATCTTTTGACTCCATCCCTTCGTCAACGGTGAGTTCACCATCCCAGTCCAGACTCTCGATCCGCTCTGACCCCTTTGGCGGGCCGCTCTCGAATATTGAACTTCTTCGCTGGCTTGCGCAGGTACAAAGCGCTCCTGACTTCCAAGCCACAGTCCGAATGGATTCAGCTTCTAGACAAGCTAGAACAGGACACACTTCGGATGGGAGTCAAAGTGATAACTTCACGAGTCAGTGAACACGTAAAGGCGATGCCGAACGCGCTGAGATCTGCCGAGAAGACGCCGAATTTCGCTTCTGCTCCGCTGGAATACGTCACTCAAATCGGTCAATATTTGATGACGTTGCCACAGTACGTGGAGATAACGAACATGCCGACAGAAGAAGAACATCCATCGGTAACTATCAAAACTGTGACGCCAGTCTCGGATGCGCTGGCTGTCGATTTTAGGCGGTATTGAAACCGCGTCGTTCACTAACTCTGTCTGAACTGCTGGAAATTTCCATAGGGGGTCACGGAGGCAAGCAGCCACTCAGTGCTGGAGCACGCGTGTCGAGAGGTGACCAACATCACCATCAACGAAGTCATGCAGCTTGCTTCACTGCCAGAGTCAACTTGCCACCAGCTGGCTATTGACTTGGGATACCTTTGCGATGTTCTCGATGATCTCTCCATGGCGGAGGTGGGTCCCATCTGTAATCCTCGTCTACGAAAAAGAGTGATCTTACGGAGCTACTGATGAAATATTGTTGTCAAGGGAATCCCGAGTCTCGATCATTTCACATATTTCAGGTGACTCGACCGTTGCAGGACGTCAAGGAGCTCTTGGTATGCAGCCCCGACAGCTTCGCTTCAACAGCCAAAGGGAAACCAATGCAAATTGTCCACACGATCAAAGCTTCTAGAAAAATATCCTAGACATAACCTTGGTAAAATAAAACGCGCAGTTTCGGAGATCTCTCGTGCTAGTTTCCCTCGTTCTCTCGGAGCCTCTCAAGCTGAACCGCTGCGTCGTTTTCACTGTCTTCCGGGAAGGAAGCAAGTTTCACGTTCGCTTGCGGAGTTTGATTCGCCGTTTCGAGAACGGCAATGAATATGATCGGGCTGGGAAACTGAGGTTATCGCTCTGTGACGACCCTGGATGTCCGCGAACGGGAGTGCTCGAAATCAGGAAACTGTTATCACCAGGATGTGAGAGAGGCGCTTGAACTGATTTTGCGTGGAATACCGGAAAATATCGAAGCTCGAATATGTTTATTCACGAAAAGAATCCGTCTGCGACTAGAGATCATAGGTTTTCCATTCGGTACGTGTTGTGACTCGACAAACCTGGTGCGAAAGACCGGTTTGCACAAAGCAAAAGCCTGGCATATACATTTACAACGGTATTAACACTGCGAGACACGTGCGTCTGCCCGAAAAACTCTCGGTGTCCTCAGGTGAGTCGGCGTACTTCACTGTAAGGTGGCGGTGGCTCGGAATCCTGAAACAAAATCTACGTTTCTGCAGGACATCGATGGTTTCACCCGTCATATTACTGAGGGAAGCCGTGGATCGTGCAACCCACTCCCTAACTGACTTCCTAATCTCATTGCCGATCGAATGCACGCAAAGATATTCCAGGGAGGCTCCCTGGAACGATTTCCCCCTCCGCCCTGTGGTCTCGATGAAAACTGCTCACCTCACTCAGATCTACGATATGTTCTCGTCGATGATTCTCAGCAGGCTGAGTCGGAGACTTCAACTTCTGTTCTTCTCGGTAGCCGCTGCCTCGCTTGCGATCGACGTGACTGTATGTAGATTTATTGGTAGATGAACAGTCTCCTAGGTTGCGAGAAGTAGAAGCCCGTTTCGGAGGAACTTTTGGCAGCGGATTCAACATTTGGCGTTCGGCTTTCGTTAACGAATCCATCCGGACCGGCACAGGAGGCGCCTCACTGTGGAGGGCGGAACGCGGCTTTCAGCGGATGTTTACAGAATCTTTCTTAGGATACAATGAACCGCTTTTCTCAGATCGATCCGGTGAATGACTTACGGTTCGGGCAATACATCTCCGAGCGCCTTGTGGAACTTTTTGGCGTTTCTCTCGATCCGACTCGGTCGTAATCTTTTCTTACAGACACTTTTATCGACGACATTAGCATCGATGTCACCGAGCAGCTCGGCTGGCCAGCCATACGGATTTTGAAGCCCCGGCCATCGTGCGTCTCTCCGGAGTATTTTCCATCTGAAATCGTAACCGCAGTCTACGATATCTATCCCGTCTCTCGAGATTGAATACAGCAGAACCTCGATGAGCCGGTTGATTCAGAGGAAGAAGGACTCGACTGATACTAAGACTATCCTCCTGCTCTGTGGACATTATGTTACAGGACAACAATCAATGATCATCGCAATTACAATTTGTGTTTGCCGTGACCAGATAGTTCCCGCGAGCGAGGTTCTGCCGTTATTCGATTGGGTCGAAGGGCAGGAATCCACCTCCGAACGTGCACTCACAGGTAATGAACAGCAGCAATGATGCCGAAGATAAGGAAGAAGGCCGCCAAGGCGATCAGAACGAGGAGGAGATCCGGTTCGAATGCGACCATGCTCCAACTTGAGGTAGTCCACTATTCCAGCTGATGGAACCAGGGGTGTGACATCTGCAGCGGAACGATGGATTTTCAGCGTAGAGTACAGTCACGACTTCCGTATGAAACCTGCCTAGCCTTTGTTTTCTTCCCGTTGATATCTGTCGAAACCAAACGACCGTGTTCGAGCCACGCACGACCTGGCAACCGTAGGCGTCGCATGACTTACGACGCGGGTGTGGTTGGCTCGCTTTCGGGATTCATGGGGTGAGGGAGGTGACAGCGAACAGTGGGTTCTTGATCTGAAGGCTCGACGCCCGGACTTTCAGTTCGATCTAAGGTGAAGGATGGTGGCGTTTGCTGTTACGGATCTTCTGATCGAACGTATCGAAAGATCCGTTGTTGGTGGCGGATCACATCGCTTGCTATGCCGGCGCCCCGATATGAGCTCGAAGCCGTCGTTGGCACCCCGAAAGATTCAGGAAGGATTGGACTCGAGAAAGAAACCTGTCGTTTCGTCGAGGGATTTGCCACATCGCTTTGTCGGAGAACTTCCTGCTCAGGGATGAGGGAAATTTTGGTAGTAGCTCCGACAGGCGGCTCTTGGTCAGCGCGAATGGCCCGTGTGGAGAGCTAAGCAATCATACCTCGTGAGCTCGGCTCGAGCAATCTTCTTCAAGGTCTTCACGAGGCCCGGCACCATCACCGCGGCGTCAACGCGCCGACGAGGCTTTCTTCATCAAGCAAAGCTAAGCATGTCGTTACACCTTCCAGCGCTTCAGACGTTCTCAGTCGGGCTGCGACTTCATCGAATCGAATAGCGGCGCGGCGTCGCGAGCCTGCATAGACCGCTGTGTCATGAGGCCGCGCTTGAGAAGAAGACCAGCGGAAGAGAAACGAGTGCTCTCTTTCGGGACTGTTTCGGGAGCTGTCTCAATTTTTACAAAATGAGCATCAAGAGCACCGTCAGGGAAGCCATAGATCCTGGAAGTGCTGAGAGTCGCGCAATGCTTCATCCTGAACGAGGCTGCTCTGCCCAAAGATGGAACTCCGCTCTTCTCGTGTTCGTTCACAGCCGATGGCGAGGCGATAATTCAAGTTCGCACATGTGGCCGCCATATGCTCTCGGATCGATATTATCTCGATCTGAGTACTCTACGGTGTGGATCCCCAACCGTCAAACAAACTCCTTCTGATACCTTGTTCAACCGGTTCCAGACCAATGTGGAACCGGGACTATCACCGGTCGCCAGATGTGGAACAAAGACGGCGGACACGAGTTCCGCGGTATCCGATGGGAATTCATAGCGTCGAATCTGATCATTTCGATCAAAGCCGTAGCTCCAGTTTGGGTTCGGGTTCTTCCGCGGAAGTTGAGCGAGAGGGACACGCCGAGTCGCGATATATTTTCTAGGGTGTATTCGATCGACTTCCCGGGACGTAAGTTCGAAAGCCGAAACTACCGCTACTATCATGATGGATCTTCTAAGACGAACCTTCCGAAAGTTTGCTTCGACAGCAGCCACGCACCATCAGCTATAGCGATTTCTCCGGGGCCGCTGTCCTTTGAACGACTCACGGCAAGTGTTCTCACTTGTGCCGCTTCTCCAACGGTGTCTTCATTGAAAGACACCGATCGGATTCGTACCACATTCAGCCGAAATTAATTCCTGGGGCGATCACTGTGTGATAGTTCTCCAGAAGCGGAGGCAGAAACGGAGAGCTCAGCGCTCGTTCAGAACGAGTGCAGACTTCGAAATAGCGATTTCTCACACGCGATATCGACCCCCAAACGGTTGCGCTCCAAAGAATACAGAGATGATTCCGGATCCTCCGCTCCATGTCGAATAATATCGACCACCTCTGCTGGCTGTCTGACGGCTATCGTGAGGCGATGATAGGATCCCTGACGTCAGAGTTCAGCATCGGTATTGTCACTTACCCTACACCCCCCGAATGTAGAAACGTATACCACTGGCAAGGGCAGGGAAGGCTCCTTCGAGATGTCGGTCGCTGAGCACACGACGAACACCGACAGCTCCAGTGTTTCTGCGGTCACCTTAAGACGGTGAGTTTAGCGTTAGGAGAAATTTAAGGCCGACGTTTGCGCGGTGCTGCCTCACCGTCACGGACACCACAAGACCCACAGCAGAAATCGTGAGGAGTGTCTAAGCGCCCGCCCCACCTCCCGGGCCTCTCCCGACGCCATCTAGTGGTGGATCCGCTAAATTGGACTCCGTGCAGGAACCGTTCCAACAACGGCGACGTCCACTTCGTTCCATGTTTCGACTGCCGAGCGTACCATATGGATTCCTGTGCGAATCGTCACGCGCTTCCAGTCCGCTCGTTTCTGATCTCGGCAGAGTCCAGCGATAGTGACCCGCGCAGAGCAGTGTTCGAGAATAAAGCAAACGGGAGAACTGCGTGGAGCTGACCATTTGTTTCATTTTGGCACGAGCGAAAGCAGTTCGGTGACCGACGGCGCTCAAGCTGATCCTGGCAGCGAGGTTTTGGCAAACAGATACAAACTCAACCTCGCTTCCCTCCACTCTGTCGTCGGGTCGTAAAGTGATAGTATTGGTCTACTTCCTGCTCGCGGTAGGCCCGCCGCAAGTGTACAACAGCTCATCTTGGGGAGAACATGTGGACGATCTTCTGTCAATTCATCTCCGAGCTCTTCAGCTTTCTGCTCATTAGAGGGTATGAGTCCGTAAAATACATCTACCATCAAGGGTATCGAGATGGTCGGAGGAAAGTGCCGCCGCTCAAGCACAAGTTCCTCCAGTATCCGGCGACGGAACTCGCGCGGATGATCCGAGACAAAGAGGTGTGTACGAAGCAGTAACTGCAGAAGCCGGGTCGGGGGCTGGAAGATGAAACATTCGTTCTAGATTCGATCACAATTCTAGATGACCTCCGAAGCTCTGCTCCTTGCGGTGATTGGACGAATCAAAGAGGTGGAGCCGTTTGTGAGAGCTTTGGTTGACGAACGGTTCGACGACGCCCTCGCGGAAGCGAGAACGGTGGACCGGCTACTTGAATCTTCTCCGGCCGAGATTCACGAACTCTTCGAGCGAAAACCGTTTCTCGGCATACCGTTCACTGTCAAAGATTGCGTCTGTGTCACCGGTAAAATTCAAGCGAGCGAGGATCTTATCGCCAAACACGGTCGTCCGGGTGTTAGTGGATCGAGGAGCCGGTCATTCAGAGCCGACTTGACAGCGAAACTAATATCCAATGTTCCGCAGGCTTGCTCGCCGAGATAGGAAATGTGAGTCGACGGGGCTTCAGAGCTGAACAGGACGCGGTCATCGTCGAACGACTCAGAAAAGCCGGGGCGATACCTCTGGCTATCACGAATGTCCCCGAGATGTGTTTATGGATTGAAACTTCCAACCATCTCCATGGACGAACGAACAACCCTTTCGATCTCCACCGGTAAGAATCTCTCCCGCTCAATACTCTCTTTTTGCCGCGCACGATCGTCTGGATTTCGTTTGCGGAACGAGTACGGATCTCGATTCACGCCACTCCCGAATACATTCTTACAGAACTTGCGGTGGAAGCAGCGGTGGCGAGTGCGCGTACGTCAGTTCGTGTGCCAGCGTCCTGGGAGTGGGTTCTGACATCGCTGGCAGCATAAGATTACCAGCGGCTTGGTGCGGGATTTTCGGCCATAAACCGACCCCGCGACTCGTCACCCGACAAGGGGTTAGCATCACTATGGGAGTTCCCTCTTATGTGGGTTAGTCTCTAACCAAAGATTAGGAATAACGAGACATCACCCTCGTTTCTTCCCAAGCTCGTCCCGCTTGAAGCTCAAGAGCTGAAGTCGACCATCGGGGTAGTCGGTCCGATGGCTCGATCAACTGACGATTTGGTGGCCATGTTGAAAGTCGTCGCGGATGATCCTGCGGATTTCGAGTTCGATCAGGAGGTGGACCTCCAGAAACTGAGATATTTCTTTTGTGACCATGACGGATCTTCTCACGTGTCTAGCGTTGAGCCCGAAGTTCGAGAGCAGGTTCACCGTGTCGTGAAGTACCTACGGTCCGAGCTCCATGTTGAGGTAAGAGTCGGAGTCAGTGGAATAAGGACTCTGGTCCCTCGATACAGAGACAGAAATTCTCAGAGATTCACAGCAAAGCCTCACAGGTCGAGCCTCTCCCTCAAGCGGAACAGTTGGCGAATGGTGGCAAATATTGGTTCGGCTACACCCAAACGAAAAAGTTCGGCCAGCTCAAGAAAGCCTTTTCGGCAGACGATACGTGGCAGCCGTTACTCGAACTTCTCAAACACGTTGCGGGCCTCTCACAACGTACAATCTATGCTATCATCTTGAGCATTTGCGACGAAAGGGCGAGAAGCAATGCTTCAGACATCGAAAGGGCTTTCGAAGAGTACAAGGAGTACAGACAGAGAATCTACGAGCTCCTGGGTAACGACGGCGTTCTGATCCTGGTCTCAAGCCTCACGATTGCACCATTCCATCATGGGGTACGTGTCACGGTGGTGTAGAGGTATGGGCTCGATAGCTTTTGCATTCCAGGAATATGATCGAACATAACTCAAACTTCTGCATCGCTGTTCCAGACCCTCTGTAGTCCAACGCAGTATTTCGGTCTCGCCGGACTGATTAATGTTCTCAAACTGCCCTCGACCGTCGTACCGATGGGCCTCTCGTCAAAAGGGATCCCACTCTCAGTACAAATCGTTGCTGGGCCTCGGAACGATCGACTGACTTTGGCCATCGCTAAGCAGCTGGAAATGCGGTTTGGGGGCTTCGTTCCGCCATTCGAGGTTTAGCTTCATAAACTGGAAACGACGTTTGCAACCAATCCCTGTGTTTGTGTGAGATGAAGCTGTGTGGGAGTCCTGATTCAGGGGGCCACTCCACGTAGTTTTTCCCTGCAACACTGACATCCTTTTACAATTTCTCCAATAAACAAGTTGAAGAGAAAACTCGTCAACTTTTTCTGCTAGGATTCCATACTGCAAACCAATGCAGATCTTGATGCCGGAACTTGATACAACCTAAACTATTGATCTGCTCGAGCGTCAAGTTCGTCTGTATCCGATAAATAAGTCGTGGGACGCCACCATGGCGATGCGTCAATAGGGAACGCCTGACCTGGGCCAATTCCCCAGGATTCTTGTAAGCGAACCTCTTCCAACCTTTTCGTCCATGCCATGGAAAGGTGTCTTACAGAAGTCAGGAGATATTATCCGGGGACGAGTCAGAGAAGGCCTCAGATCACTGTTAACTTTCCATCATCTGCCTCAATGAGGATCTGGAATCAGCGCCTTGAAGTTCCCAATCGATAGTGAGCGACATCGGCTGAAGATCGCGGGAGGCAGACAAAGCCGCCTGATCCTGCTTTTTGCGCAAACTCAACGAGCTCACTGCTCTCAGCAGGTGAAAGCCTGCTCAGCTCTCAAATCTCATAGTGACCTCCATAGGATCCCGGATCGGCTATGAGTTTCCGAATCCCGCAGAATGATGGAATGCCTTGAGATCATTTACTTTTACTGAACGTCAAGTTGGGAGCGACATGAAATAGACTCCCTCTTCCAAAAACTTGTCCCTCACGAACCCCGAAGGTTATTCTAGCCATCGGAATGGGATCGTTCGGACTAGTACCCTCCGAAAGGGAAGGGGGCAGACCGCCCCGGGCGCCAGCTGACCGAGCAGCACCGGGAGCTCCGTTAGTAGCTCCCAACTGGAGCTCCTGAAATTCATCAAGGACTGTAATTTCGACATCGGCTTCCCAAACATCCTCATTTCCTTCCGCCGTGCTCCGACCGTAGCTATAAGCTCGGCAGGCTGGGAGAACCGCTTTGAGATTGATCGAGTAATATGTCCGTTTGGGACGATTGTGACTCGCATGATGATGAACTTCCCGGATCGAATCAGTACATTTGATATTTTTATTCACGTAATTGTAGCTTATGTTTCGTGACTCGGTGGGAAGGTGGCGGGCGTCACTGTTGTTCACCGCCCCGGGCACCAGAGACCTTTCTCAAATCATTGATTCGGAACCTTCAGCGTTATCGAGATCCGATGGCCGGAAAACTGATATCTTAATGCTGGAGAACATCTACGATCTTTCCCAGGTTCCCCTCAGATCCCACTCTCTATACCCAGTGGGTACGTGGCTGTAATGGAACGACCACATGTTGGTCATGCTTCATAATCAGCGCCAGAATCAGTGTGTTCTAGATGTTGTGGAGGGATAGGAGTCCTGTGAATTCGACGAGAGCGAATGCTAGAGGACACGTTGGATATGTTCTCGAAGAGGAGGGTTTTCAATTCGGATGATGGAGGAGGCGAATTAGCTCACTTCCATCCAGATCTGCCCCGTAGAGATTGGTAGAATACAGGAAATGGGCCGAGGTTCCACCATCAAGGATTGAGCTCCACTCTGGGGTGTATGAACAATACCATCGATACTCTTGCCGACCTCGACGGATTTATTGGTCAGCCAGAACTGATGAGTTCCAGTCGGGCCGGAGTGCGATATCATCCTGAGGTTGGTCGACTGTCGGACGATCCTCCGACCGAGTACCTCTGAGCTGTCGATTATCACAGCCTATGCCATGCAACTCGGCAAGATTCAATTTTCTGAATATCCCTGCCACAACTAATCGATGACTCTGAAGGATCGCAGATAGCTTTGGATAATGCGTCAGACTCGATTGGAGCAGTGGCATCCTTTTGGGTCATCTCATTACCTGAGCGTCGTTCTCGACGGTGAACGGAGGCGACCGACTGGGAAAGCCCCAGGAATCGTCTTTGGCTTTCAGCTCGTTGAAGCCGAGAGCTACATCCGAGCCGCACGATTCCGCGCTCTTCGAGCTCCGCAGTCGGGCCGCGCGACTCCTTTCGCCCCCGTCGATACGCCAGTAGTTAAGGTTGACGCCGAACAGCACCGAGGGCCCCAATGGCCCGCCCGGCGCTCCAGCCAGATTAGAAAGCTCCGACAAAGAGAAGTAGAGCGATCTTGGTCTTTTCAGCCAACAGTCTGAGTTTTCAACAGGACTCTGTTGAGCACTCTCGCGACAGAGTCCGTCTCAGGGCCGGAGCTGCCGCTCAGGACCTTCCGACTCGCTGGCTCGCCCGCCAAACACGGCCTCCCCTCCCGCTGAACAATGCGTCCATTATGTAAACACGTAGGGCTTGTGGCGTCTTGAGACCGATTATTATCATCGCATTCGTGAGAACGCACCAAAAGCGCCACATTTAGTGTCGATAATTGTGATTAAATAGGATCCAAAGACTGCGGAGAGCTCTGGGGAGTCGATCGTAGCCATGTGACGCAGCTACTCGAGTCACTGAACTCAGCTTCCGAAGCTTCTCCCTTGGCCTCAAGGTATCTAGTGGTGTCTCAGAACATCCGTGTTTCTTCTGTTTACTATGAACTGAGTGAGTGTTACGAATGATGAGTGGGTGTCCATCCACCCACAACAGGAGCGTTCAGTGTGCAACAGAACGAGCCGCGTTGCATGGTCATCCTGGCCTGTCATGAAACGTTCTTCGAGGTTCGTTCTCCACTTGTAAACAAAGCACCAGTCCATCATATTCATGCAGGGCTCAGAGAGCATCCGGCCCCCGGGACAGACCTAGAGATCCATCAACTTGCACAGTTGTTAGAAGTTCTGGGAGTTACTATGCAAGGAGAATGCAGATCACTTCTGCTTGCTACGTCCCATTGAATGTGGATTTCTAGTCTCATTGCGCGAATCGAACCCTCATCTGATTCACGGGTTTGAGGTTACCTAGTGAGAAAGGTTCTTCATACTCGGCTGGATGTTCGCGCTAGATACAAAGATGATGAAAGTGTGTGTGTATGTGAAAGCCAGCGTCCATGAGTGAGTAGATATGGTGCGTCGACTCTCACTGCAGTCGGTCACCATCGGTTGTCCGACAAGTGTTTCATCTTGCCGTGAAACAGCACCCGCGTTCGCGATACAGTCGGAAGTCAGGGTTCTTCGAACAATAGCCAGGAATGACGTGTTCGATTCATCATGAACCGTCCCCACTCCGACAGTTGTTACTCGGATGGGTTGTTGCGCTCCGGGAAGAGACTCCGAACCATCCTTCGCTGTTCCTTGTCTTGTCCAACGATATTTCCCGGAACGAATCCGCGTGAGGAAACGCGTTCGAAGTTCTGTGGAGCTTATTTTCGAACGTCACACGCGGAGGCCCTTTCCGTCCAGGTCTGGAGCCGAAGCAAGCCCAACTCATTCTGGAAATCAAGAGTACACGTTTCGGTGACTTACTCCCCGGCTGAATCATACGAACATTTTGGGAGGCATTCGTCGTTCCGATCTGTAAATCTTCTGGTTCGATCCTGCGTCCAGTTCCAGCGGAAGCGTTCCAGCTGGAAGGCCCGAAACATGGAGTCAACCTGTTACAATATGTTCAAGGTGCCACTCTCTCCGGCCTTTCCATATATGAACCCTTCGTGGCGACATCTGAGCACTTGCTACTTTAACCGCTCTCTATGTTTATGCTACTATTCATGGCCGCGGCAGACATATTGTCCGGCAGGTTATCTGCTCGCTAGCCACCGTTTCGTTCATCTCTGATTCTGTGGCCTTCAATCAGAATTGACTCTCGTTTGAGCCCTACGATCGTTTTCGGATGAAGTGCACGGCGCGGCATCCTGTGAGAACAAAGAGTTGAATGGAGAGGTACACCACGTCGCCAGGAGTCCGCATTTCCCAGGGCTGGTTCTGGCCGCCTCACAAGAGACTCTCCCGTCAATCGGAGAACACTGGGAATCGACATAGCTTTGGCGAATGTTGAAATCGGTGCGAGTCTGTTCGAACGCACCCAGTCCAGGCCTGACTAATCGAACATCGATCCTTTCGCAGATCTGGATAGCACACAGCATGTCGGACGAGAAACCTCCACCTCCGCCCGTGAGGCTGACTTCGGCCCAGGCGAGAAATCCAGCGTCATCTCTGCCACTCGAGCTGAGGCCTTTACCGCCGGAGCCATCGAAGAAGCACAGGAATACCGAACCTTCCCCGATAACCATTTCAAAGCCAACAAACTTTGCTCATACGATGCACGTTGGCTTCGACCCTAACACAGGAGAGTTCACTGGTGAGTTCGTTGGAAGTTTTCAGCCTCGGAAAGCTGGATCGTTCCGTCGTCACCATTCGCCATCTTGTATATTGATCTTTTCCATTCCAATTTCCGCGGTGCTCTCATCAGGCAACCCTGATTACTTTCCAGGCCTCCCACCTGCATGGTTCAAACTACTGCAAACTTCAAATATCTCGAAACAGGAGCAAGAGAATAATCCACAGGCTGTTATCGATGCGTTGAACTTTTACAACAACAAAGATGGAGGTCAAGGTCTCATTGAAGCAAAAGCCAAATATCTCATGCAAGGCGGAGTGTATCCACTTTCGACTACATCTGAGGAGAGCGTCGCTTCCGGTGATAAGGTGTCAACTCCGAGTGAGAGTGGACACAGTCGTCAAGTGTCCTGCGGGAGTCGAACCTCTGTCGCATCGGAAGAGCGATCGTTGAGCTCCGAAGCATCGGCGGCTGGAACACCGCTGGGAGTGGCTGCTAGGCCGAAAGCACCATCGCCTCCCCCACGGCCTGAAAGAACGAAGTCATTGTACACGCGTCCGGTGTCGTCAATATTTCTCTCAAAAGAAGAGGAACGAAATCGGAATGTTCCCGGTCAAGACAACATCGATCTGGCCAATAACAACGATCAAAGTCGGGTCGCGGACACATCACCGGAAGAAGCGCCCGACGCGCAACAAGATCAGAAATCTGTGAATACGGGCCTAGAGAAACAGGACAACAACGCCCAGGTCAGAACGCGATCAGGCCAGAAGAAGAAGATGTCCGAGGAGCAAGTGATCGAATTGTTGAAGGGGATAATCTCTGTTGGGGACCCGCATTCTAAGTACACGAGACTTCAAAAGATCGGCCAAGGTGCCTCGGGTGTAGTGTACACTGCGATCGAAACAGCGACGGGTTCAGAAGTCGCCATCAAGCAGATGGTTCTAGCGCAACAACCCAAGAGAGAGCTCATCATCAATGAAATTCAGGTACGTTTCCTGATTCTCCCCTCTCTCAATCGACTCCGCTCCATAGGAGTTAACCTAGGATGCATTTTTCCCCGTTCATCGGTTGAATCTCCGATTCCCGAAGCGCTGGATTCAATCAATCAAGGCAGATGGGGTCTCCCAGCGCATAGGAGGGGTATACGAACCCCGTTACGGGCGTAACGATCGATCCCTTGGGAATTGATGAATCCATACACGGAGTTATTAGAGTCAGCAAGGAGCCGGCCCCGTCGAGTTAAAGCAGAGGAGCCAGTTCTAATGGCTAATTATCTAGGCATATTCGTGGCAGCGAGGTATCGAGTGCCAGGTTTCAGTTTACGTTGGAATAAGATGGATGACGAAAGCTGTCACTTTTCGGTGGAAACTTTCGCCTCCTGCGGCGCGGCAGCCCGCTCCCGCCTCGTGCGTCATCTCCCATTCAGCCTTTCCCGTGCCGGTCTTGCTCCGGACCGATTGTCAACATGTTGCCGTCAATTTTTGCCCCGTTCCATGACGATGTCGAGAGAGTTGGGCTCTTGTCCGTTGCATCGGCTGATCTCATGGAAGATGCTCCACGATTGCAGGTAATGAAAGCGATACGACATCCCAATATTGTGAATTATCTGGACTCGTACCTCGTTCAAACCGGTCCCACCGTCACCTCCATGGAGCTGTGGGTGTGCATGGAGTATCTTGCTGGAGGATCTCTGACCGATGTTGTTACCGAAACCCTACTGGAGGAAGGTCAGATTGCAGCTGTCTTGCAACAGGTAATGAACGCGCAAGTATTTTCGCACGCTCGATCTCCTGGGTACACGTAATAGTGCTCAGATGGTCATGTTACAGTGAGTCGTTCTGTAGCTTGGCATTCACACTTGCATCAACCTCACCATGGAGGTTTCCGACAGCCAATTTGTCTAGAGCTCCGTTGCAGCACGTGTCCATTGATCAAAGTATCTGAGGCCAGCTGCTCAGGTCGTCGGTGATTGACAGTGATTGCCTTGCGCTGTGGTTTGTCTTCTTGGATGTCGCAAAGAGGCCTTCGAGTAATCAATAACGGACCGTTGCAGGTGTTGCTCGCCCTCGAGTTTCTCCATTCGAAACGCATCATTCATCGGGATATAAAGAGTGACAACGTCCTATTAGGTATGGACGGAAGTGTGAAGCTAACAGATTTCGGTTTCTGTGCTCAACTAGGAGGTGCTTCAGAGGCACACAAACGGAGCACCATGGTCGGAACTCCATACTGGATGAGTCCGGAGATCGTCACCCGGAAGCAATACGGGCCCAAGGTAATTGCGGTGGTTTCAATCAAGGTTGAGTATTATTTCTTTCTTTCCGGGCATCGTTCTCAAGCTCGGCTTCATCACGGCGGCGTTCGTTTTCAGGTTGACATATGGTCGCTTGGTATAATGGCGATCGAAATGATCGAAGGAGAACCTCCATATTTGAACGAGAATCCTCTGCGGGCTCTTTACCTTATCGCGACTACGGGGCGTCCGGTCATCAAAGATCGAGACAAACTCAGTCCATTGTTGCAAGGATTCTTGGACGCCAGCTTGACTGTGGATTCTTCGCTGAGACCATCGGCGTCTCAAATGCTTCAACATCCTTTCCTGAAACTGGCGAGGCCCCTCCATAGCTTACACCCGCTGATCGTAGCAGCAAAAGAAGCCATCAAGCAACACCAATAGAGTTGCGATCGGAAGAAGTCAATTTCGAAGTGAGTCGCGGGAGGTGCTCCTACTGCTCGATTTATTCCGGGTGACGGATTGCTTCTTGAGGAACAGCACCCATTTGCGGATTGTCTTCCAGGTGATAAGTCCTATTTTTCATTTTTCGTTCCCCCAATCTGAGGGAAGACGTCTCAAATCTTACAGCTGAGATAGAATGAACGAGGAACGATGAGCACCGTGTTGGCGCGCACCACTTCCGCAGATCGATGAGGTGGAACACTGCAGGAGATCTGACGCAGGAGATGAGGACCACAAGTCGTTGTACATAGGACTAGTTGACTGAAACTTCATCAAAAATTGAGACCTAAAATAAGAAACGAATGGAGACATCCAACAAGAAATTTTATGTTAGAGAGTGTTCGCCGATGCCTCGAAGTTTCCATAGGAAATCAAAGGATCAACAAATTTATTGAATGGGGAATCGCCCGGCAATGTTTCACACACAAATCTCAGCAGACCAAGTTGCTCAGAGCGTTCAAATTGTTGCTTTTGTTGCTCTGTTCTTGAACCCAGACGATGGCCTCTATGATCAGAGGTTCTGACTGTTTCTCGCCAATCAAACCACGATAGTGAAACACTTTGGGCAGACGGGCACGCTTCTTTTTGCTATAAAAATTGTGTTCATGAGGGGGCATTGTTGAAAAGCGCGCTCGTTCACTGGTTTCGAGCGAGTGCAAGAATTCGCAGAACTTTCTTCATCTTTTTGCGACTCCGATATAAGATATCAGAGCGATTTCGATTTTTCAACTTTGTTCACCGAATATTGATCACAACCTAATAAATTATGAATTATGAACGGTTCGCATAACATTTCTGTATTCATTGACGTCGACGCCTGTCTGCATTGCAAACTCCGTGGCTCCGCTGCCCTAGGAGGAGAAAAACGGTCGAGCTCCTGAGAACCTGGTCAGCCAAATAGATTAGATGCTGAGGCGCCGGCCTGCGTACCTGCTCTTGGGAGCCATGTTTCTGGAGGCGTTGTGATTAGAGCCGGGCTTAGTTATTCATGAGAGGCAGTCGTTCGGGAGTTTGAGTGGCTCGCTTCGAGGAGCGCTGGGACAACTGAATTCGATCACGTTCCCTCGTCGCGTGCAGCTCGCAGTGGTGACGGCGTCGTCGTCGCCGTCAACCTTCGAATAGTAGTTTTGTTTCGGTATCCTGTTCGTACAGCGCCGTCTCGCGCCAGCCAGGCCTCCGGTCCATATCGATCGAGCCCGACGGAATGACTAGCTGCTCGCCTTGCAGCGGACATCCAATGATTAATTTGGAGAGCAGAGATGATTTTCCGCGCCCATCGCGGCGGAGGTTCGGCTCGGATTGATCCAACCAACCACCTCCCGAAAATTGTGACGACGTTCTCCATTGCGACGGAAATCTAGGATGCTCCGAGCGAGCCCGTCTGGTGGCTTTTGTCGGACGAGAACGGCACTTCGAGCGGAATGCCGGACTCTACAAAGAGGGAGCTGTAAACCGCCGAAAGGGTGATTATTCTCTCGATTCCAGAGCGGAGAGCATCATCGTTTCTGCAATTTAGTTTTTTTTTTCTTGCTCCACATCTCTGCCGTCGACAACAAAAGCCACTCGTGGTTCTTACATTACTGGCTGAGTCGAAACCCACGCACTCTGCGCTTATTGAGTGAGCGGCGTTCCAGACAGAAGCGCTCAGAATCGGGAGTTCGCTGGAGCGGTGGCTGAAGGAGCCTTCCAACAGCGTCTGATATCATTTCCAATGCCCATCTGGAACCAACGGTGCGACGAGGCTCGCAATCACTCACTCTAGCGGGAAGCCGGACACAAGCTCGCCGTTGAGCTTCAGGATTCATGTTCTATTGTGATGTTATGGATCATGATTCGCCGATCTCCCCCGCCCCCTTCTCATCGAGGGTAAACTTTCCCAGTACAGCCCGGATCTGATTAGGCGTCTCGGATCATCGGCGAGAGTCTTATTCATGGAGCTCACGATCATCTTTGAACCCTCTTCGACGAGTCTGACTTCATGCCCAGCGGCATCCACCTTCTTTGACCTTTTTGGGCGTTCGTTGTTCATTCATCTCGATGGGGTGAGCAAGCCGGCTAGTGTAAGATGCAACGCACGTCCCCTTAGTTACTCTTCCTCGACGTCTTCGGGTCTCGCGGGAACTCTTGTCAATCACCCAAAGTGCTCGCTGCCTGCTGGTTCGATGTATAGAAAACATGGCGGGGTGTTCCATAAAAAAAAAGCGAATGAATGCAAAACCTTCGATTAGGTGCAAACGACTTTTCTGTTTATTTCATGACTTGCTCCTCCGCTCCATCCTGATTGATCTCAATCCTCTAATGAGCCGTAAGCAAATCGAACGCTTTGAGTGTTCCACCTACATCGCTACCGAGACGGTTGAATATTAGACCTTACTGTATGACTGACTCATTAACTCACTCACTGACTAGCTAGCTGTCTGTTCGTATGCGTCGCTGATGAACTACCGAACAACCTGAAGCAACTGACCGAAATTCGAATGACTCCTCAGGGAAAGCTGTCGTCTAAGTCTGCACTGGACCGAGGGAGAATCGGAATTTCACAAAACTCGTATTGCCGCTGCTCCGATGCTGTCGTCGTTGGTACTTGAGCTCCTCTGAAGTCCACCCGTCACCATACAGTTTTTGGGCTGTTTTCCTTCTTCCTTCATGCACGTCAGCTCCGACTGACAGGAGAAACCCGCGAGTTGACTATTCTACCTCCTTCCGGGACCGAAGGGATCGTTCGCGTACTTCAGGCCGAGTCGTGCCTTGGCCGCATCGACTCCTGACATACCGCGCGCCAATCCGAAATCAATCATTCCATTCGAGCGCTTGTCACCCAACATGTACTCCATGCTGCAAGCAAAGACACGAGTTCTCAGATCAGGCTCGTGCTGACTCAGGTTTTCTCCGCGATCTTTCTGCTTCGCTTCGACCCGAGAAAAGTTTCGAGAGTGTCTCGAGCACTAAGCGGTCTGGTCTGTACCACGAAAGTGAAATTTGATGGATGACGCGTCCTACAAGATCGATGGTGTTCAACCGAGAGAACGAAATTTCGACTTCAACCGCCTATTTGGAAGGGGTAAACCGCGGAGCCGGATTCGCCAGACGTTTCCACGGGGTGAGAAACGAGCAAGTCCAAAAGCTGCCACAACACACAGAGCACACGAGTTTTTGGGGTTCAGGAAAGGTACTTCTCGAAACAAAGTTCTTCGCTCTACGAAAGAATTTTACTTGATCGAGCTTACTCGAAAATAGAGGATTACAAACCTTGGGGGGTGTTGCATGAAGTAGTAGTATTGAAGGGCTTCATCGCTGCGGGGTGCGGGGGACGCCAAAGTTCCCGCGAGAGCAATCAAGAAAATGAGTGCGACGGTTTGCATCATTGTGGATCCGAGGAACTAGCTGCTGTTTGCGCGAAATCGCCGACGTTCCAGGCTCTGAGCGAGTTTCCTCCGCGAGTTCCCGCTCCCACGTTTTATTCTGGTTCCCTCCTCCGGTCGGGTGCGGAGGCGCAGAGGGTGAGGGACAAGGGCTAATCGACACGGGTAGCATTTGAGGTAATGTTCCTCGTGCATGAAAATGGGTTAGCGAGTGCGTCGCGAAGCAAGCAAACGAACAGGCGGTTGGGCAAGTCGAAATGGGAGAGGGGAGAGCGGGGGAAGCGAGCAGGCAATACTCAGACTCCCCGGGGACCCTGTAGTTCTCGTCGCGACCCGATAATACGAACAATTAAGACGACAGTCACCTTCCGGCCGCCAGCCTCATTCTTGGGCTGAGACACTTGCCTCGCCATGTTAGCCTCAACGCACGCCATGTCGGCCACCGGTTGCCATGGCGTGCGGCTGGGAATCTGTTCCTGTCCGCGTGAGCTCAATTCTGCGATGATATATTGGGCAACTGGACCAACTGCGAATTTTCGAACTCTTTCAAGTTCTCGTAAGGCTCGATATGCAAAGCACGTGATCGGGAGGTTCGCTCGAGATCAACGAGGTGATTTCCCGATGCTCCCGATCCTCAAAGATGGACATGGGTAGACGATACCGACGTCGAGGGGAAGCTGCCGTCCCAGCTGCAGGCTGACGGTTAGCCAGTTCCAACCTGGCGAACAGTTGCCGGTACCCGTTTAGTGCAGACTTCCAGAGGCCGCACGGTTGCCATGATGGATGAAATGTCTTCATTGCTCCGCTTCCGCCGAGCGTTTGTCATTACCTTCCCTCGTTGAAATTCGCGTGTTTGGATAATTATCGTTCCTGAATTCCACGGGAATAATTTATTGCTAGTCCCCTACCGTTCCGGTCAAGGGCGACAAGAGATTTTCGAGTTGTAGTTTCTGGCAGACACGGACGTCCTCACGGCGTAACCCGACTTTTGCGGAGTCGAGAAAACGTATTGTAACGGTTCATATATCTTCCTGATTGTCTGTCATGCTCGCGTGCCACTTGTTTTACGCTGAGAATCGAAGCGTTGCTTGACCTCACGTTCGTGCTGCGCTCCCCCGAGCGCATATTGGAGCAAGTCTCGAGTGCCGTTTCCATCAAAGTTTTTCGGGAGTCTTCCTCCGATTCTCTTTTCACTTCAAGTGTATCCATGAGAGAAGAACTGTTTTTTTTCCATAGGCCAACGAGCTACAGCGGATCATCTCCTCATGAACACCTGACCTACGGAGGATTCATTTTTCTGAGCCGGAGGCTTGAAGGCCTCGTCTCCCGCTGTGCTGCTCCTCGACCCCATCAAGCTCCAGAAACGGAGAACTTCGAGATCCGACGCCGCAGTGCGATGGCTCCAGACTTTCACTCTGTCTGGAGGAGTCATAGCTATTCTTGGGAACTCCAATGCGAAAGTCTCTATGTTGGCGCCGAATGCGGTCGGAACTATCCGCGCTCATCTTTCAGGGGAAAGAGGAATCGGACGCAAGAATTGATCCCATCGTTTATTTCTCATTAGCATCGGGAATTACTTGACGATGATGCTCTCTGATCGCTTTGTTGTTTTGTCGACGCATTGGCATCGCACCGTACGATCCTCCAGAACCTGCGGAGCACGCATCAAATATTGAAATCAGCTTGATGCGTCATGCACGCATAGGAGTCGGGGCCCCGGCGGAAATCCGAGATGCCGAGCCTTGAGGAGCTCGTCAGTCGATACTTACTTCAACGGAGAGTGTCAGATCGCTGTTATCGTTGAGGTCGCTCATGACCAGCTTGGCCAGTGGTTGACCTTCTTGAAGCAGGACAACCTTCACGGATACATCGTCGTCGCCAAGCAGGATGGGCCCTTCGTACTTGCACGGGGTCGCGCTGCCCTTCGCAAGAAGCGTTTCCTCAGAGCCATCCCTCAGCTGAAACAAAAACCGGCTCGAAACTCAGAACAAAAATCTTATGTTACCCGAGGCTGACTCCTGGAAAACCTTTCGGTAATTTGAAACCGTGCCTGACTTTCGCTTCAGCAAGTTGATTAGAATTCTCGAGCTGACTGGATAAACGGAAGAACCAAAGCTTTGTTCGGAAGAACCAAGGCTCGCCGTCTCCGTGGTGGTTCTCAGAAGAAAGGCTGGCGGCCCTGTGCAGACGCGGGGAGCTCGACTTCCCGAACGATCCCCGCACGATGTCGGGGGGAACAGGATTTGAGAGGTAGCCAACGCGAGAACTCATTTTATTCTCATGACTCTCACGAATATTTCGGCAAAGCACGTGAATTTGGGTGCTATTGAAATCGAGGCATGAGACTCGTAGACGACGGGAATCGGGTCGTGCAACTCCATCGCGAACGTCCACAAACAAGGGTGAGGAGTAGTAGTTACTAGCAAGAAAGAGCATGGCCAGTCTCTCCTTGCAACTTGAGGCACCTCGCCAGTTAGGATAATCTGACACTCTCGCTTGTCGAGGCGCTCCTTCCGAACTTACGATTGAGAACAGGAAATTACCTCTCCAGAGAACGAGTATTCTTCCTCGTGAAGTCGCATCGAGCACGATTACTATATTTTCTCGAGTGTGGCCAACAGGGGCCTTGAAAGATTTCGTACTGAACTCGCGATCGGATGCAAGTTAGTCGAAATTGCGTTGTTCTCACGAAAGCGCCGAGAATGTCAGAAACTCGATTACAACTGCACCTGGAACGAGTTCCCGGGGCACAGAGAAAACAACAACACGGCTGCAGGTGGACTGCGGGACGGAAAACAGGCGAGCAATCACGCCGAAGCATTAATTGACTCCGAGTCGCCGACGTATGGGAGTTTTTTTTTGCGCCAGATCGTTTCATTCTTTCACGGACCACCGAAGTATCAGACGATATGACGTTTCCGGGAACTCGGTTCCAGTGAGAGCTGGTAACACTGCACTGGCAAGTCTGGGAAATCTCGGTGTTCAATTGGAAAAAACAGGTTCGGTTCAACCGGGCCTTTGAGTTGGGCGCAGCAATGCCCAGAGAAACAGGAGAGGAGACGTATCCCGGGGATTTGACACAGAACTTCCTATGAACACCACCTCACACCGTTGTCGCCAGCTTGTCTCAAGGGTCTCCCCAACGGACATCCTGTTCCAAGACTTTCTATAATTTCCCCATGTCGCTGAGCGGCACCCAAGCCGTGCCCTTCGGTGAAGCGTATCCACGCATTTCGACGCTGGGAGCGCTCCTTGGACGGCTCTCTCCCCACGACGAGCTGCTCCCGGGATCAAGACCAAACCAGCCAATCGAGATTCCCGAATCAGCGTTCACGGTGTTCCCCGTGCCAAAACGACGCGACTTTTTTCTCACCTGAATGTCGATGCTCTTCGATAAAGTGGGCAACCGAATTGCTCTCTGCAGATGCTTCTCGTCGCAATCCACTTGTCTTGAATGAAGAATATCCGCCTCGATGGCCGAACCGACGGCGATAACCTCGTCCGGCAGGATCCGTTTGCATATTTCCGCAGAAGTGAACTCCGTCGCGATCATATTTTGTATGGAAACCATTCGGCAGCCGCCTCCGCTCAGAACAACCTGGAACGCCCCATGAGGAATAGTCTTAGCTCCGAAACATTGTTCTTGAACATTAAACGACCAGCCGCTGACACTCCCGATTCGAGCCGATGTTCCCGGATCATGGTGCGCGAGTTAGTTGACCGATGTCTCAAAACTTTGCCTCATCGCGCAGTGAGTAGGCTGCATAAGCAGTATATTGCGGCGACGTCTGACCGAGGCCGAATCAAGGCGTGCAACCCTTCAAGGAGTCTCTCCACCAAATTAAACAATGCACAGCGGCTCGGCGATGATGAGATCTCAGGAATTCTGTGATGTGATCTTCTCTGATTCCGGAAGAGCTCGGGACAGAAGGAAGCGGGCGGCTGAGGAATTCCTATGATCGACTCGGAGCGAGTCTCCTAACCATGCGGTCAACAATCCGAGAGAATGTTCGATTCGACCGCAAACAGTTCTCGGCTGGTCCTGAGATAATCTCGAAGCGATCTCCCGGGAACAACTAAGTCCACAGCCAGCGAGAATGGATGTACACATACCATGTTCACTTGATCCCGTGTGATTTTCGCGTTCCGGAGAACGTCCAATATATTCTGTTTCGCTCGGAGCAGATGGTTCTGTGCGGACTTCTCGAAACGAGCTCGCGTCAGCTGCACGTTCATGTCCAAGCCTTCGTGGATGCTTTCAGCACTGCACAGACAGCTTTCCATAGTTGACAGAACATGTTTCGCTACTTCGGCAGCAGCAAGAACTTTGCTCCTCGAACGTTGCGACAGTTCGTCCCACGGAACCCTAGTCTTCCTGTGGAGATACAAATGTGCCCAAGGGAACAACCGGTGAGCTTCTGCCCATAAAGGGCTTACACGAAATAATCTCCCTCCCTCCGGAAACCGCTAACGTTTTTTTGTGGGTTGATTTTCGGTGAAAAAATGGGACCAGACTCCGCTCGAGGAACGACGAAGTTACGGAGCGACTTCAAGTTCGATCGTCTCGTTATGGGGTATGCGACAGAACTATTTTCCTCACCTTTGGAATTCTTCCGCGGCGTATTTCGCGCACTCGACAGTCCACTGATTCCCACCAGTTTCCATGATCCTTTTGGAGCAGAGAATCTGCTGTATACCTCTGTTGTACTTCAGAATGGTTACGTCACTCGATTCTCCACCGAGCCTGTACACCAGAACATGACTGGAAGAGGACGAATATGTCAATGGAGTCGCTCCTCATTTCGATAGAAGCTCTCGAGTTATCTCTTAGAGTATTGTAACGGATACATTGTGGATATATTCCCAGCATCCATATTCCGAACGTCGCCTGGAGAGCAGGAGCACTGCCAACCTCCCGAGGGGAGGGGTGGGGTACGACGCGGCCCTTCGGACACATCACCGACCAATCAAACATCTGAGGCGAGTCGTCACGGGGAAGTTTTTTCGCGAGATATGTCGCCCCGAATAAGCCTGAAAATCATCCATCAGAGCCACATGGAGACGTGGAGGGATAAGATAGACAAGAGTTACCGCGATATTCGAGGTATTCTCTCTAAACGCGAGCTTCTCTTGGCTCAAATATTGATGGATCGGGGATCGCCCAATAGAATCGCCATTGTCCGATAATTTTCAGCGGTCTACCGATACAGTTCGCGGGTTGGGTTGGACCTTCTCCCGTGACTCTAAAGAACGGGAACCTCGTAAAAAAACAGTCGATAAGATCACTGGGATCGAATGGTAGTCAACGTGAGCAGAATGAATAGCGTTTGAAGTCTCAGACGAAACGGTCGGAGGGTTCGGATGAATCTCGCGGATATGATGTGAGATTCGATCGAGACCCGAATCCAATGCACCGACTCGAAAGGTTGGACGGGATCGGGAAGTCTAGGTGGGAGTCCGAATGGACATACTGGATGTTGATACATGGTGAGTCAGCGGAAAACGTTGCATCAGCTTTACGCGTGATCTATTCGAGATAAACGCCTCATGTCGCTCTACCAGAACCTTCTCATGGGAATCCCCCTAATATTCGCTTGATGACAGATATGCCACGCCTTAAATGCAGACATGCGCGAATGTGACCGTCGCCGGGTTCTTCCACGGCCGACCTATTCGAGGCTGTCATTTCCGCTCGTATCCGGAAAGTTCCAACTTCAAGTATCTAAACGCTCCAGCTCCAACGTATCCATGAGATTACTTTTGACAGAACGCTATACTCTGTTTCTGGCAAGGATGCAAGCTACGCAAAACGGAAACCACTCCCGAGATAAGATGTTGTTTCGCGCGATAAGAAATCCAGACGCCACCAGCAACGGATCATTGAGCAAATACTGCCTCGGCTCAGACATTGAAGATCTGGCCGCTGCTGCTCCGCCTCTTTGTTGGATCGACTCACACTCATTATCAGACGAATCAGTCACGCAGCGTAAATTTCCATATTGCCGGTCGGTTGGTCTGCTTCTGCGGTTTGCCACCAGCTGCGATCATATCTCTGAGGGAGCACGGAGGCTCGACGGATATTTCACTATCGCGTATCGGTTTCCGATTACGTTCGAGTCTCTGCAGAGAACATCCGCAGGGGGTCCTCTCTCGCAGGGTTCTCTTGTCCCGACCACCTTCGAAAGAGGGAATCCCCGACGCAATCTGATCATTTTCGGGCCACCTGGTTCGTTGCGACCCCTACGATCGGAGACGAACCGATCCTGGGGTCATGATGGAAAGGGAGTGGGGCAGAGCGCACGATTCAGTGCAGAATACGAAAATTTCGTCACCTTCCGCTCATGTCGATGATTGGAATTCGTATTGGTATGCAGACGAACAGTTCTGCAGGCATTCACATTTCCGCCGCGGTGTCAAGCTCACGAGAGCCGTATCTGGGAGTGACTTACGGGGATTCTATTGTCGGCTCCTTCCGATTCAGGTAGGCCAGAGCTGCGGCGGATGGTTCGTTTATCACTCGTAAGACATCGAAACCGGCCATTTCAGCACAAGTTTTCACGGTGGCCCGGAGTCCCTCGGAGAACGAAGTCGGTACCGATATGACGCAGGGGTACTGGTCGTCGTTCCGCTGGTTCTGAGCGATGTCTGGAAGGTAATGCCCAATGAATATCAGAGGAAGCCGTTGAGACTAAGCTGAGTAACTGTTCTCCGCAAAAACTTGTCGCTCACCGTGGAGTTTTTTCAATTGGTAGGTGATCAATTCCTCTGTGGTGACTTTCCTCTCGCAAGGCTCGCCCTCATCCGTCTCGTAGGTAACAGTGAACCGGAGGGTTCTCTCGTGAGCCTCACAAGGTACCTGTGAGGAATGCTTCCAAAGAGACGAATTCGTCGAGCCCAAGAAGCGTTTCACTCCAGGAATCGTGGCTCGCGGCTGGCGCAAGAGACGATTTTTCGAGAGTGCGCCGACGCACTGCAAGAGACATTGCATTGAGAATTCAAGTTTTCGCGATCGCTAAGCGTCACTCGAACGCCAAATTTCGTTTCGAACTTCTTCTCCACATCGTCGAGGTCGACGGCCCGCCAACGGTCAGGAGAGGGATCCTTGGTCGGAAACACCACATAAATCATGAAATCCATAAGATCGGGGCTCCGAGTGTTACTCTCGTGATAAGAGCTCCCCGGAACTTCTCACGACGATTAAAAAGGACATCATTGGACTTTGCCTCGACTCGTACCCGGTTTTAAGGAAAATTTCCGATATTTGCCTGACGGGAAATACATATTTGCCTGTATTAATAGACAGAGAGCGCAGATAGACCGATAGCACGATTCTGTGAATTCATTCGTTCAGCATGATCGTTTCTCATGAGGGAATCGACGGTTTTGCTCACAAACTGGTCTTACGAGACCTTCGGAAGGAACGTCGTCTAGGACCGTCGAGGAAGCTCCCATAATCCGTCAGAGGTTTCCTGACGGTAAGGGTGAGAGGTAAGGGAATCGTATGCCAATATAATGGCTCCCTCCGGAATAGCACGCCGGCATGCCCTGCCGCCCAATGGAGGATTTTCCGCGCGGTGTCCGAAAGAAAAGACTCCCCTTCATGGAACTCCGCGGATTTGAGACAGCGCTCGCAGATCAGGCGATAGCCAGGTTCATACTCGTGGTGAAAACGGATCCACGGAACCGAATTTATGGTAGAGAAGTTGAGAGAAGAAGTTAAAAACCACCCGACGCCCCCCGTGCTCGCCGCCCGACGCGGTGCTTACCGGGGTTCTCTAATGGGAACGTGAGAAGCATGGATTCTTGGCTGCTTTGTGAGCTTTAGATTGACCGCAGTTCGCGATTGACCGGATGCCTCAATAAGACGGGCGAACGTCAGCCCCACCGACCGTAGCTTCTCCGGGAAATCGATCGAAACAATCGATTTTATCGTGTGATGCTCAGATGAAGTTTTGTGAGAGCCACGGAATGATTCTTACTCCCAACAGCGGGCAGCGGAATTCGGCACTCGACGCGGATCTCCAAGGCGATTTTCCGACGCGAAGGATCCCAGAACTATCAATGCAGATAATCCTGGGAGTGACTCGTTGGAGCTTTTCATATTTCCTCGCAGAGGTTTTATCTTTTTGGGAAGCTGTGATGGCTCCGAAATCTACTTCATCAGCGAATATTATGATTGAGTGACTCACGATTTCATGCTGCGAAAAGTTGACCACAGCGGGCGTGGTGCGCTCACCCGAGTCATTCGCGACGACATCTGTTTTGCCGTCCTGAAACGAAGAGATTCCTCTATCAATTATGCGAAGGGTTGGCGGATCGTCCCAACGATGGGTCCGGCGTCTGTTGAGCCATCAACAAGTCGAGAAAATGTGGCCTGGCGGGGTCGGAGTTACTCGAGACATTTCCTGGGGCTAGTTGCTACAATCAGCTTCTGGGGGTAGGAAAAAAATCGCAATCCCATCAAGCTCCTCCCGATTCGTGAGCCTGAGATGAACGTAGCTACAGTGGACTTGTTCGAATCGTATCTTCGAGCCATGTGTGTCATAATATAAGGTAGTCGAGGCTTTCTCCGCTCGTGGAGGTGCCACGAGAAGATTCCGATCGGTCGCAAGGGGCTCTTGATCGGAAGAACACGAGACGCGCTGGATGCGTCGACTGAGAAGACGATTCGGGAGATATTCGACTTCGTGAGAGGAGTTTGCGCTTTCCGCCAATATTTACTCACTTTGTGTACAGCAATACAGAGATTAGTGTTCCCGAACGAGATTCCGAAGCAAGTTCTGTGTTTGGTGATCATGGTCACGCTATCTTTCCACGTCTCGAGCTATCTACAGAGTTGAACTTCTTCCGGGAACAAACTCCTTATCTAAAGTTCAGACTTTCGAATGCTCAAGCGGCCCCGGGATGGAGACCATGTGTGCGCGATGCTGCAGACCGCTCGATGCGCCGCCCACCAAACCGCGCCCAAATCGAAACAGCAGTAGAACTTGTACTCGGGTCTCTAATCTCCGAGAGGAAGTCCGAAATTTCCAAGGAACTGATCGGAAACGGAACGAGGCGAGTTATCTGACTTGGTCGGAGTGCACGCTGTCAGGCACTATCTGCTTATCTATATTTTCGAATTTGGCGCGCCAGGTGATCACCACCATAGACAATGCTTTAAATTTGAAAGCCGCGGTTAGTGGTCCGTTGTTGAGAGAGGTTGAGCTCAGTCGGTCTGGAGGAGGCAACGAAGACGTACCTTGCAGTTGCATCTCTGGAATCAAAGCTGTTTGTGATCCACCGTGCAGGCGACGGTCGAGCTTTCTCATCGAGCTGAACGGGTACGCCATGGCCACTCAAAGCCGCATCAACGTTTTCAGTGACGAAAACCATGCTCTCGGTGGTTTTGCAACTGCAGATCTACGCGGCAAGCGAGCTCCAGTCAGTGTTTTGTCTGAGATGGGCGCCAATCAGATTGAAAGCTGCGTCGCTCTGCAGCCTCAAAATATCCCCGGCTTCTATGACCGTAAGCCTTTGTATGCAAGAGGTCCATCGAAATCACTCAAGGCCAGGCCGGAAAATGAAGAGATCTTCACGAAATTTGACCCATCTTCGGACAACCTGCAGTGTGAAACGCGTGCAGCCCAAATGGCTTGCAGCACGTTTGAACAGCCCCTGTCGAACTCATCGCTGATCGAGTCCCCGATGGCAATTTCACCGCTGACCGATGAAATCAGCAAACTTCAGACTCCGACCCAGGACGACCAGAACAAACTTCTCGACGATCGGTATTTCACTGGGCTGTACGGTGATACGCATTACAAACACCTCAGGACGTTGGAGGTAAAACTCAGACCTCGTTTCGACTACATGCGGCGGCAGAGAGATATTTCTCCCGACATGCGCAGCGTTCTCGTCGACTGGCTCGTTGAAGTCAATGAAGAATACCAGCAGTCCGACGAAACATTGTTTTTAACCGTCACTCTCATTGACAGGTGAGTTCGGAAAGTTTCCAACACCAGTGGATGAGGAGCCCTTAAGGCGAAGTCTTGCGGATTCCGGGTTCTTACCCATGTTTCGCTCAGAGTTTCATTCCGTTGGACTGAAAGTTCGAATTTTCTCCTCGAGTTCGCTGCCTCGAGAACCAGCGGGATCCATCTTTTTAGGGTGATCTGCACTGGATCGTATTGTGTGGTGCAGTGCATAGCAGTCAACATCTCCTTCTTTGCAGGTTCCTTTCATTGATGTCCGTCGTTCGAGGAAAGCTTCAGCTGGTCGGCACGGCAGCCATCCTGGTCGCCGCGAAAGTCGAAGAAATCTACCCGCCTCAACTTTCGGACCTGGTATACATAACTGACGACACCTTCACAGCGTCCCAGATCATCCGCATGGAAGCCCTGTTGCTGAAAAACCTCGAGTTCTTCATCGGAAACGCGCATCCTCTGACTTTCATCAAGAATTTCGGAATCATGGCTCAAATAACGAAGCAAGTTGCTCACATGGCGCAATATGCTTGCGAGCTCTCCCTTCTCACAATCGATACCCTTGCTTACATGCCGAGCGAATTGGCTGCTGCCGGCATTCTCCTGGGCCTCCATCACGTCGAAGGGGACATCGTCCGATGGACTCCAGAAATTCACGGTTTCTCTGAAATCGACTCGGAGGTTTTGCAGGACGCCGTTGACTTCCTCCAGAGACTTCTACTGGAAGCAAACACTTCGCCTCATAGGGCGATCCGGAATAAGTTTGCCCATCGGAAATACTCCTCGGTTTCATTGCTTCCAGTGCGGCCGACAGCACCTCATGTTCGAACACTTTAGGCTATAGCTTGTTTTCAAGGTTATTAATGGAAATTTACGAAGACCACGTCGTTCGGCAATTGGATCCGGCGAAGAATGAACGACGAACCGAACGATCGGAACTGAAGAACGCGCGCTGAAAATTGTTCCAGGGTTGGATGTTGAGCGATGCCTCATCCAATGATTGTTTCTGCGTTAGTTCCAACTTGTTGTACCTCCTCATATCGATCTCTCACACTGAAACATGACTTGTATACTCTTCGAGATGAAATGATCGTCGGTTCGGATGTCCGACGAAGCTGTGAATGTGCATTGATGTGTGACCCGACTAATTGTATGTATTTAACGAGGATTATCGTAGTTATAATGCAGATGATTGTAACAAAGAGACACACGGCAGCCGGCTCAGGGGAAGCGTTAGTGAACAAACAATAAAGGCCTGCCGAATAATTGTGAGATAAGCCTCATATATTCTTCTCGAGGACTTTATCCTGCGCAGGCTTCGGCAGTTCCGCGGTCTGCGGGATGGCATCCGCTTAAAAGATGCGTTGTAACGCACTACTCACAGTGCCAATCGAACGAGCCGTGAATTTAAATTAACCGATGGCCGTCTCCGGCCGGGCTAAGAACCTAGGTGTAAAAATCATCAACGATGAACTATGCACCGTTGGTGTCGGGAGTGAAACTCAATGGAGCCTTGTGCCAAAAAGAAGTAAATCAAGAAATTCGCGAAGTAAACGGTGCTCTTCTCTTAATCGTCTCGAGTCCCTTGAATTAGATGGTTTTCCCCAATCTGCGGCATGACGCGAAGATGGAAACCGAGCCGCTACGCCGATCAAGTTATGCTCCTCATCAAGTTTTCGTTACTTCGTGCTGAGCCCCCTCCATCGCGATGATAACGCGGATCGAGGCGCAACTCGGACGGGTTGCTTGTAGTTCTCTCTTCTGAAATTGGAGCGGGCCCGTTGGCTTCCTGACAGCCCCATCGTATCGTCGGCGGAGCGGAAGCCCCGTTGCTCTGCGGAAGAATGAATTCCGGAAACTTGGTGCATGAAGTTGGCGCCCACAGACAGGTTCTCATTGTGGGCTGGGACGCAACGAGGCGCTCGGCCATGCCTCGACCGCAGGGCTCAATGTGGGTTTTCTTCGTGTGCATCGGTCGCAGTGGAGGCTGCACAGTCACGCGCTCCTGTGGGAGAAGCGCCGCTCGTCCCATGTGTTGAATATCGGATTCGATGAAAAAGCCAACTTCAACAACTCGGCTTCCGATAGTGGGAAGTCCCATCGGTAATCATTCCTCTAGATGCGAATACCTAGCGACTCGCTAGGTAGCGAGCCCATCTCCTCGTGAATCGTCAGTGTCAGCACTCAATAATCCCGCAGCGCTGGTCTTGGTCCCTTATTATGTGGAGTGGTACACAATGGCAGAATAGAGCCTCCAATATGCCGTCTGGGAACTGCGGAGAGGTCATTCTGCTGGAAGCTCCAAAGGATTTTGGCTCTCTTTTTCGAATCGGGCGCGGTTCCTGCGGTCTGCTCCAAACCGTTGGTGCTACAGCCGCGGCGGCGAGAGGAGGAGACAGCACCCCTTCGAATTTGAAACTCCCGGGCGCTCGTTGGGTTTTCGGAAAAGGCTATCGACGTTGAGCGGCTTGTGGGGCTTTCTTGAGACTGAGAGCTGTGTTGGAAAGTTCATGAAGGCAGCGCTCCCAGTGGACACGGTGTCCCAGCCGTGAACTAGTCCGTGCAGTTCCCGTGTCGTTCCCTGTATTGTGAAGTGCAACATTCGCTTGTTCTGCCATCCTGAACCATGGCATCCCAGAGGCGTTTCGTGGTTTTCAGTGATGAGAACCAAGTCGGCCCTAAAGTTGTCAACACGAACGCACCCAACAAGCGAGCACCTCTCTCGGTTCTGTCGGTGCATAATAGGGGAAGCAAGCTTGCAGCAACGTTGAAGCCCCTCGCTGACAAAGAGAATCAAGCCAGTCACGAAAGTATCGCTCAGAAGACCGACACTGACAAGCCACAGGCTAATTCAAGCGACAAAGAGAACCAAGCAGTGAAGCCGAAGTTCACTGCGAAAGACGAAAACCCGAAGCGAGCCGACAACGAGAAGGATGAAACTCGCAATCAAAGAGTGCCTCTCAAAGTTCTGGATGAAGTTATGTTTTCCCCAGCTTCGGTCGGCTCGCCCATGGTCGTGTCCCCCATGCCGGAAAGCGTTCAACAAGAGGAACGAGAAGATGCCTCAACCAATGAGGATTTATTCGATGACGAGTTTTTCACAGAGCAATATGGAGATTCTCATTTCGCTTACATGAAACAACTGGAGGTTAAGCTGAAAGCTCGTCCCGAGTACATGTCTCGTCAAAGAGACATATCTTCGACGATGCGGAGTGTTCTGGTGGATTGGTTGGTTGAGGTCAACGAAGAGTATGACATGTCAGACGAGACCCTATTCCTTGCAGTGTCATTCATCGATAGGTAAGTTCAGGCTCTGGATGAGCCCGCTTTAAATGACGAGACCATTATCACAAGAAATAATTGGTCGACCAGAATCGGTCCCGCTCCTATTGGAATTCATTTCTGATCAATACACTCTGTGTTTCGGTTGCGAATTTTTACTGAGATCGCAACCGTTGCGAGAAAAATGGCGGACTCAGAGACATGCCTTCTTGAGAGCTGAGCTTGCGCTCGGCTCTCTCTCCCGCCTTTTCTTAGTCCGCTTCCTTCGCAGGTTTCATGTTCAGCAACATCTGTCTACTGGGAGATAATCACATTACCGTATTCATGGTGTATTCCCTCTACTCATCAGTATATTCACACTACTTTACTCATGGTTTCATAATTGTTCCAGGTTCCTGTCTGTCATGTCGGTAGTCCGAAGCAAGTTACAACTCGTCGGCACTGCAGCTATGCTTGTTGCATCCAAAATGGAAGAAATCTATCCCCCAGAGCTCGCCCAGTACGTATACGTCACAGATGACACGTATACGGGCTCTCAGATCATCCGGATGGAAGCCCTCCTACTGAATACGTTAGGTTTTTCCCTTGGTGCTGCCCACTCGCTCGCGTTCATGCGTCGTCTCGCCGTGAAAGCAAAAGTCAGCCGAAGAGTGGCTCATTTGGCTCAGTACATCTGTGAGCTCTCTCTCATCACAGATTCGTCTTTGATGTATAAGCCGAGTGAAATCGCCGCTGGAGCATTGGTCCTCGCTCTGGATCAGTCGAGCAACAGTCTAGATCTGTGGACCGACGAGGTCGAACGATTCGCGGATATCGACAAACTGACGTTGAAGACCGTCGTAAGCTTTCTTCATAAACTCCTAGTGGACGCTTCGAGCTCGCAGCATAAAGCTACGACAGAGAAATACTGTCATGCCAGGTACTCTTCGGTAGCGATGTATCCGCCGAAAACACAGCTGCCTAAATTGATTTGATGCAACAAAAAGGACACAGCAGCGATCGTTTGCGTTTAGAGTATCGTTATCCGGAGTGTAAAAATTGTCTCATAGTTGTCATAGACCCAGTAGCCCACAAGATAATCACGGTGTCGCATGCGATGACCAATTCTGCCGTTTCTTGGTTGGGCTCTTCTCTCGCAATCGTATCCGATTTTTCATGAGAAGAGTCATGTCAGAGCAAACTGCGTGATCTTAGAGATCGAGTGAATCACCTTCCCGGGAAAGCAACGTCCTGCTCCGGGATCGATGGATCGAGTATTGGTTCTGTGTCTGTCTCCTGTTTCCATGATAGAGCTCGTCGTAACAGACAGTTATCGATCCAGATTATTCCGACTCGAATCTTCAGAACGCACTTGTGTGACTTCAGCGTCATCTCAGTTGACTATCATGCCCATGTGACTCAGTTGTTGGGACGACGAGGGGAATTTCTCTCCGCCGATCCACGCAGATTGTGATCTACGGTTGGATATGACCCACTGTGAGCCATGCTTGGAAGGCTCCTGACTCAGATTCTGGGACGACGATTGCCTGGTTGCGTCAGATCACACCGATCGGAGAAGACTCTGACTGCGTTATTGCCATGTACATCTGTGGTCCGAGTTGGAGTGTCGACACCTCTATTAAATCGAAATTCGATGCGCATCGTATCCGACTGGGGTAAGAAGAGAGATTTCCCGAGTCGCGAGAGTGATGCGATCCTATCATTGTGTACATAATGCGATAGAGAGTTCCGTTCAGAGTCGAATCACCCTATATTTTCATATGATATGGTAGCTCGCTCAATGAACGAGTTCGTGGTTGAATCCGCATCTTGAGTGCTGCGCTCCACATGATCGATCGAAGAACTTAGTGGAGATTATACCGTTAGGGATATGTATGCCTCATATTGAACTAAAGAACATGATACCCACCAGAAAGCTGCAGGGGCGCGCATCAGCTGTTCATAACTTAATGAAGCGATGACCTAATATTCCTCTATCTACCTTACAAAGGTCGACAATTGCTGCAAGTTTCACTCGAGATGAAAGTGCATATATCCCGATTCTCAATAAAATTCACTTTGCCATTGAAAGACAAGCGAGCAGTGTCTCTGTCTCACGCTCGGGGGATCGGGTTATCCGATGCGCATCATCAATTTTCGCGTCCATGTCAACCTGAGAAAACTTCTCAGATTCCAGTTCTGCCTGGCTTGTGCCTCGATGCTTTTATGCGTCTCATCTGGTGCAGTTCGACGCATTTCATTTGAAAATCTCCAACGCAGTATTCCTGCCGAACTATGTTGGTCGAGGACAGGTTTCGCTCCGCTACTTGAGGTTCTCGGAGTGAATTTCGGGACTCATTCTGGTGATGCTCCGATGGGATCAAGCTGAGGCGGACTTAGTTGAAGTGCGTTACTAGCCGCTAAACTCTTGAAGGCCTGGACGCGCGCAACCTGAAGACGGAGAACGGTGCTCCTTCAACTTCCCCGGAGATGCTCTCTTCAGTGGCTTTCCGCTCGTCCTATCGGAGCAATTTTCTCGGTCTGCCTTCACCACGATCCAGATTCGGCTTGCAGAGCTGTTTGGTAACACTATTCGGTTTATATCTGTACATGGCGCCCCCGGATGTGGTATTGGAACGTATACATTGATAGCACGAAATGCCGTGCCTGCAGCTGCGGTCCCTTAGGACTTTCCAATAGAAGTACGGGGAAGAGACAACTAATTTCCTGCCCTACGCCCCTTAATTCAGATGCCGATGTGATCTGCTTCAACCCATCTCACACAAGTACGGCTCGCGCTCCTGCCGTCTCGGGGTCGCTGGCGCTCACTTTAGACCCATGTCCTGCCCTGACACTCAGGAATGAACCGGCAAGGACTCTAATCTTTCGTATATTGTCCGAATTGCGAGACACCTCGCATGATGAAATCCCAGCACCGCGAGCTGAGTCGGGATGGCTGGGGAGATATCCATTTGAGAACCACACTGAAGATTTAACAAACAATAACTAATGACTCGTTGATTCTCGGCCCATTCTCATCGAAATTCTCGGAAAGTTCGGGGTTGCCGAATTTCGAAGCCAACGTTCAGGGGGGAGGCATCGCGCGCCTGTCTCGGTCGCCTAGTGTCAGAAGGAGCATTAAAACACGAGAGGTTCTCGAAGAAATTTTTCTTTATTTGGTTCTCGAGCCTGTACACAATGAGAATCAATGTACAGATATTGTGCGCACAATGCCGGAATGGATCTCAATATGAAACTGCGGATTCCCCGGACTCCACTTTCTCTATCAGTTGCGTCAAAGTCTTCTCTGATTCCTCGCGGTCTGCAGCAGAATACAAAGCAGTCGCTTCCATTATGTCGGTCTTGAACATTCGAATCAACTTCTTCGTCACCGTTCGACCGGTACCGGCGACCTGAAACACACACAGCGGAATATGTGAGTTAGAACGCTAAAGAACCATGAGGAATATTGAGCGAGCCGAATTACACGGAATGGGAAGCATGAAGGTGAAGGGGTTCTTCTCACGATCTGAGTCTGCTGAAGCGACTCACCACTCACCTGGCATATGGTGAAGTGGAAATCTCCAATGGTTGTGTTCGCCACAGCTCCGCCGACAATGCGCTGTCCGGGAGGTGCAAATCTGAAGATCACAGTTCCTGCAATGGAACCACGTCTTATGAACTATCGAACTGAGACCGAACATCTGATCGAGTGGAGAAATATATCGTGTCCTTTTATCATCAAGAGCTCGAGTCGACCGTGGAGAGATATGCTAACACTCACCGGAGGCGGCATGGAAATACTTCACTGTGACCTCTCTACATATAGCAGCACCATAGGCTCCATACAGTCGATCTATCTTTTGTCGGACTGCTTCTTCCACCTCGTTCTGCGTATGACCGAAGAGACAGAACTTGTTGCCGCTTTTGTGCACCAGTTTGCAGAGCATGTATCTCTGTCGGATGCGAACCATGGTGCCGGCAGACAGTATCCCACAGACACTTTGTGCAGAGTGGATCCGAATCAGCGATATCGGCTCGACATTTTCGTCAATGCTTGCTCGACTATGCTCGTTCGACTGTGTTTGTTTACATGGGAAAGGGCACCTCACCCGCCTCTCCACACACGGAGGAGCTCGTACCTCAGAGCCTGAAGCTGTGAATTCTTTGGTGGAATCGGGACCTATCTAAGGCTGCCGTCCGCTGCAGTTATCTGTTGACCCTATACTGAAACCCTTGTTGCCGAGACTATTATTCGTCGGTTTGTCATCAATCCGATGAGAATCCTTAGAAAAGTCATGAATCATACCCATTACATAATAGAACACTCTCTGATCGTGATTTCATTCCATTACGATGGGTTTTGAAGCTGACTCGGAGAAGGAAAGAAGGCTCAAGATTCGATTTCTCCTTTATTTCGACAAAAATGAACTGTTTTTCTTCGTCGGGTATCTCATGTTCGAGATGCTCAAAATGTTCGTCGACCATGAAGTTTTCGCGTTTTCGATAACATTGGTTCCATATACAACAATTGCAGCCAATACTCTTCCCTGCCGGTTTGAAGCCTATGATCCATCGGCAGTTACTTTCGCCCGGAAGGTCGTTCTGATGGAAGCGACGGTACGAACTCCACAAATTGCGCGATGTAAATTACATATGTACAACGAGCCTACAAAGATGAGGGCGATCTCCCGAGGGCGGTTCCGTAACGGCTAATAATGATATGATGCCAGCGGGAATCTGCAGCTTTCGAGTGCGCAACATTGCCGAGGCGACCAAGCTTTATCCGCGAGCAGTCTATCATCGCGTCCAAACTCTTGCCAGTTTCCTTTCCAGCAGGAGAGCCGACGATCTAGGAGATTTGTATAGGACGCACGCAATCGATAGAATCAGGGAACTTTTCGTGGTAGCGTTCTTCGCGTAAGTACTTCGCCGTGACGAGCCGCCCGTCGAACCAACTGCCGTGGAGCTTGTGATACACGTCGCCTGCTGCCTGCAACGAACTGGTCTTGACAAAGACCAAACCCTCGTCCGAGTCGCGAACCACATGAACGTGAGTGATGCCGTGAGAAGGACCACAATTATTGACAATGGCTCGCTTCACATCATGCACCCAACCGTCTCCGTGCTCCTCTGTCCTGTTGAACATATTCCTTATCTTGAGGCAGTTCGTGAGTGGCTGAACTCGATGATTCCCATCGAACGCCTTTCCTTGCCAAACTTTACCACTTCCATTGGCATTCGGTGGTCGCAACCAGCGCCAAACGACAAACCACTCGCCGTGGATCCTCTGTTTCTCTTTAGCAACTCTCGCGCTTTCTGTGGCCTCGAACTTTTCCTCGACCTCTGCCCACAGCTGTCTTGCTCTCTTGTTGTGCGCGGCGCTAGGCAGAAGTTTATCGCGAATTTGTACTGAAAGCGAACGAATTTTCTCAAGTGAGTCTCCGTGCAGGGAAGGACTGCGATGTCCAGGAGCTCGACCTCCTTCAATCCAGCCTCATCTTATGCTACTGTGAAGGCCCGATCGGATGGCTCAATCGAGGGAAAAATGAGTTATTCAACTTACGGACGGCGAGGTAGGGGGTTTCCGGATTGTCAGCGGCGTTGTTGGTAAGCATCTCAGTGATATCTTCAACGAGACCATTGATTTGTCTTTTCCGCTCCTTCAGATTGCGTTTCCTCCTTTGCAGGAGCCAGAACGATGCCACGAGGAGCATCAGAACGAAAACCAGTAACAGAAGCTGATACAGGATCTGCATCACAGTTCTGTACAACTGGCAGAGCAATGGCGGTGAATAGGCTGGGAGCTTAATCGAACTTTGAGTTTCTCCTTCTCCCAGCTGCATACCCCACACGGGATTCTCCTGAACCAAGTACAACATTCCGTCGAAGACGTTCTGGAAAGGAGCAGAACATCGTTGCCGTGAGCGGCCTCGAACCTTGTATGGTGGACTGGAGATGTTCCTGTGCACAACTCAACGGATGCTCGGCACTTCAGAACGTGCTCTGCAACGGCCGACCGTTGATCATCAGGATACTCACATCATTTTTTCCGATGACTTTTGCGGCCTCCGAATACGGCAGGCCTCCGGTAGAGTCCAAGTGCTCACCGCCGTTGCCGCAGAGCTTTTCGTAGTATTCCTGGGCGATGACTCTTTGGATTTTCTTGGCCGAGTCAAGGGAAGCTTGCAGAATTTCGACGTCTATGCAGTCGTAGCCGCCAGTGCTTGAACGCTCCGGAACGCAGAGCGTATGTCTGAACGACGATCTGTCATCGAGGATCTCGGTCGGGTCCGCGGAACTGACCTGACGGAAGTAGAGAACAGCCAGGCCACAGAAGAATAAAGCTGTCACACCAACGAGGAGCTTCGAAATGGGATGCGACGGTGCGCCGCCGACCGCTGCCGGAGTGTGACGCCTGCTGCGCGAACTGCTATTGCCACTCTGCGTGAGCGAAACTGTGGAGAAAGAGTTGCGTTTACTCAGAGACTGCCTGAATTCAGCCTTGAGTGGAGAAGAGGGCATAAATGTCGGGAAAATGCCGCCGAGTGGGGTCCGTGGAACCGTGACAGTATTCACCGTATGGATTCCCGTTGTGTCGTGGAGCAGAGGGTCTATGACGATATTCTGCTTCGTCGTCACTGAAACCGTTCGATCCAGAATAATTGTAATTCGGTGGATGCAGAGGTCTTCTTGTATACTTGTTCGTTGTCAGCGTCGAGATGGGCGTCGGCAGCGGTCTGACGGGCGAAAGATTCGCAGAGAGCAGGCTCCGGTCATCCTCGTACGGGCTTCGGGACGGGCTGTACAGTGTTGACGAAGCTGCAATAGGTTTGATCGCACATAAACATCACAGTACAGAGACATTGCTGCAGTGCTCGAAACGCGAAACAGAGCCGCACCGCCGAAGCTTCGCAGCCCTGGAGTCCAAAAGTCGTACGGCACCCGATGTTGCTGGATGTGCGGTTTTGGCAATCTACAAATCATTGCGTCAGTTCAGTGAGCAAATGTAGAATCAGATAATGGAACTCACAGCTCGGCAGCATGGGACTATTGTCTCGTTTCTTGCGGTTTGTGGTGGCCACTGAGCCTTTTTTTGGAGAAGCGTTCCTCTTGGGAACCGCCACTGAGATCGGAAGTTCATCATCTTCCGAAGCAGGTAGAGAATGGTTCCGAACGTTTCGGCTCTTCGACGCCGCCGTGGTAGAGGAGCGACCTTGTCGCGCCGGCTTCGCCTCGCTTTCACGCCTACAATCGGATGAAGAATTTTAACAATCACCGCATACCACGAGAATACGCGACGCAGCGGCGCCGCTGCCACCTTTGGCGAAGCATGCGAATGCAGAGATGGGCATCAAAAAATGAAAATGGAATAAGTTCTCACCGCTTCAGAAGCGAGACATATAAGGGGCGCGTTGTGTCATCAATAGGTCCGACGTCGCAACCCAGTTCGGTGAGCCGGTACCTGAGGTCTTCGTCACTAAGCGCCATATCTCCTTCCAATCGTTTCCGAAAAGCATGCGCAGTTGAATCTGAGCGGAGCAGCACTCGAACGAATCGCGGCGGTCCGACTTTCCCGAAGCGTATGCTCGAGTTCGTGATCAAACCGACATAAGACAAATAGCGCTTTCGATCGGTTATGTCGGGAAGTCAGCGGCAGCAACAGCAAGGAGGCAGTCGAGTGAGTAGACGACCGTACACAAACACACACTGGGATGTTGATGGGCGCCCTTTGATAGTGACGCCAAAACACTTCAGATGCACCCGGATGTGCGGCTTGAAGTCCGGAGGTTTCAAATTTCTCGCTCTGAAGTTGCGACATAAACTTCAGCTGCAACCGCGTTCATACCTCATGAATGGATTCCGAGACGGACGGGAAGCCAGATTCCGTGAGAATCGACATCGACGTTATTCAAATGTCGAACCCAACCGGTAACTCCCGCTCTGTCTGTTTGGAGCGCCTCCGCAAGAATTGGTTGAGACCTCGGTTTCCCCCTGGCAGTGCACAGCGAGGCGATGGACCGACGCGAGCTCTCGAAGTTCGGGCCACGCGTTGACAGTCAGAGAGTTTCTCCGCTGTTTCGCCCGTGGAGAACAGACTGCGCTCCGCCGGCACTCTCCCCTCGAGAAGAAATACAGATTCCGTGCATCAAGATAGCGATCGCATTCCAGAGAAGCTTCGGAAACCTATTTGACGCAATTGATGCTGCACACCCTGTTGTCCTGCCTCGAAAAACAGATCGATGTGGACGGCGATCGAGCGAATCCCTAGCACCCGGCTCGCGCCACTTCCGGGTGCAAAAGCGAACGGTCCGATGCCAGCATCTCTCTATTTGTATGCGTGTGTTTACCACCACGAAGCTCAGCGATTCTTCTCTCAACAGAAAATGACGTGAAATAGTAGCCGAAGTAGTGTAAGTACTGGAAGGAAACTGAGCCGTATTCTATTTTTCAGTGTTCAGGTCGCAGTGCTGCGGCGGCGCGGCGCGCAACATCACGGGACCCAAATTGCCGCCCAAATGGGATTTTTTCGAATGTCTCAATTTGGAGCTCGATTAATTTCGTTTTTGAATCACAATCGTTGCAGAGCAGCTCTGGGAAAGAATCACTGTCCAGACTGCTCCTCAGACGGTTGCGTGGTTGAGCATCGGCGGTCGTTTACGAGCTCGATCGAATTAACGAGAGGTCTTGCGAGAAGCAACGGTTCAAACGAGCTGCTAGATGATCTGAACTTCTCTCTAGATCCTCGTCACTCCACCATGGACCCTGCAAAAGGACGAGGTCCATCACACTTCTCAGCTTTCAAATTGATGAAGGATCCGGCCTTGGAAAAGGTCCCCCAGAAAGTGATCCGCTATGACGGAATCGTTCCAAACACGGAGTCTCCGATCATTCCCCGGGATCCTCGGACGAAGTCGTTCTTTTGGGGTGAGTGGGAGATTCCAGCAGAGTTCGCCGCTTCACGGAGTTTCATGAAGCGACAGCTGCGTGACACGAGACCGACCATCTGGTCTTGACGTTAGTCGTGGATGAAGGGGAGGTGGTGGTTTTCATGGCAACGAGATGTCAGGAGCTCATGAGTGGTCGGATGCGCTCTTCGATTTCTCCTCGGACTGACCATCCTTCGTTGCAGCCCGTGGCAAGGCCGTCGAATTAGAGAAAACAAAATTCACCATAGACAAGAACTACGTCGGGACCCCGCCGGCGATCGAAGTGACGATGACCAACCTGAATGACAACGCTAACACGCAGTTCCTCGAAGACCATCTGCGCAAACACTATGGGACGATTGAGGAACTCGAAGTTTTTTACCATCCGAGGACGCGGAAGCATCTTGGAATCGCGAGGGTCATGTTTTCTAATACCAAAGCGGCGCACCTCTGCGTGCACAGAATGCACAATAACACACTCATGGGAAAAGTGCTCAACGTATTTTTTGATCCGTTCCGCAAACGTTGCAAGGAACTCGTGGACGAACAAACTAGCGAACGCCCGGCGCCCGCTGTTCCGGCAGCCTCCACTCAGCAGCCGCCAGCGCAGCCTCATCAGCAAACGCCGGTAATCGCGACAGCGCCGGAGCCCCCGGCAGTATCGACGCCATCCGCAGTGCAAAGACCTCTCCCTTTCGCGGCTAGTAAAGACTTGCTCACGGGGAGGTTCAAGAGGTCACCATCCAGCTCACCAGAACGGTAAGATATTTGTCAGGATATTGATCGAGAACGAAGATTTACCGGAGCGATTGACTCCCAAGAGGTTCCGAGTTGATGGTCTCCAGGTTAAGTTTCTCTAAGTACCCCGCGCACTTTCTACAGACCTTACGAGCGATCGACGAAATACTCGCGACCCCCCACAACCGACCAGCGACAATCACTCGACAGTCGATTGGAGATGTTGTTCAACAACAGGAGCGGGAAATCGAATAGCAAGCCACCGCCACCGCAGCCGCCTCAAGTTCCGCCTCCTCCCCCGCCTCCACCCAAGAAAGCCCCTGCGAGTACCCCACCTCCCTCGCCGTTCAGGAACAAACGAGTTTATCAGAAATGGCAGCGGTATACCCGTCTCCGGAAGGTTCGTATCTGCCTTGTCGACCGAATGGGACCCGTTTGGTTCCTGTTCGGAGATATCTTGAATGGGTCCCCTGTCACTGTGCGGCCTCGCAGAACTGTTCGACTCTAACCGAAGTCCACGGTGCTGTTGTAGGAAAATCGCCTCGATCAATGGCACAGCTCATCCTCGGCATCGGAGATCACGAGTTCAGAGAGCGACTCGACGCCCGTGTACGACGAGAAGCTTCCGAAGTTATCCGGAGCTGAATCCTTGTCCGAGAGTTCGCTCCCTGACGATGATCAGATGAGCCTCAGTCCGCTCAGTTCGGGAGAAGCAGACGAACCGAGAAATCCAGTTCTGACGCCCCCGGTAGCGCCGATACCCGCAGGCGCCCAGCCCCCATACGTTCTCAACTATCAAATGTATGCGCAGCCGACGACATCTGCCGGGACGCCGTCGTACAGTATCCCTCCACCACCGCTGTCGGGCGCGGCTGGCGCGGCGCCTTATCCACGATATCCCGGAGGTTACGTCCAATACCCGCCAGCAGGAGGCCCCCCACCCCCCTCGCCATACAATCACGCAACAGTCGCTCACTCACTTCCTACTCACCATGATCAGTATCCCTTGCCCATGTGGCCCGCTGGTCAACCGAATGTCTCCCTGGACGATGACGATCCGACGATAAACAAAGTGCTCAACCTTCTGCTGGCAGAACTGAAGCAGATCATGCGACGCGATATCACCAAGAAGATGATCGAAATGAGCGCATTCGCTACGTACGACCAGTGGTGGAACGAGAACGCGAATCGAGAGAAGGAGAACATCGAAACACCGAAAGAGTTCGTCGCGACCACGAGCAAGCCAGCCGAGGTGGCCGCTCCTACTCTATCGACTCTGTTCAATCCCAACAATGACGAGGGGGGCCTCGGCTCCCTACGGATGGCTCTCCCGAAAATGCCCTCGTTCCGGAGGGCTCGGCCCCCGCCTGCGATCCGCGATGACAATCAAGACGACTCTGATCGACTCGAATCGATCTCAGAAGGAGAGCTGTCAACAGATCAAGATGTTCCTACTACCTCTCGACCGCCGAGGCGCCAGTTGACGTCGCGCAAGAAGCGTAGACGAAGCGACACCAGCTCTGAAGAGAGTAGCCGGAGCAGCGAGAGCGCGGACGAAGAGTCCCACGCTTCACGAAAAGTTCCCACTCCTTCCCAGATCGATGAGAACGTTAGCGATATTTCAACCAGTGATGATCTCAGCGACGGCGAAGTCACAAAACGTCCGAAGAAGAAAGTTTCAGTCAAGGGTGAGCGTTGTGAACAGCGTCCCGTGCGTATGACTCGTGGAGCATCGGGGCCTTGGCCGATTCTCACCCCATTCCTCTTCCCTTCCAGAAATCTACTCATCCACGTCGTCCGAGGATGAGGCCGAGTCGAATAGGAACGAGGACGCTGACCTGAACATCGACGACACATCGATCGACATCGTCGGGGATCGGGGGAAATCATCGCACGAAAACAAGGAGATTCTTTCTGTGAACAACGTGTTCACGGACTCGGATTCTGACGACGAAACCATCTCGGCCAAGACGTCGCCCACGAAACCGAAGGAAGAGCCGTCCTCGGACTTCGAATCGACGTTGCCCTCCGCGAACGCCACAAAGTTGACGAGCGCGGAAGACCTAGGAACCATTTCCAATGCCGAACATGTTGAGACAGAGGACAGCGTTTCTAGAATGAAGAAGGAAGTGAAATTCTTCAACGAGAAGGACCGAATTCCGAGCGGGGCTCTTGAGCCCGACCTTGAAACTTTAGAACCCACAATGCCGAAGAAGAAAGCCAAGAGAACCACGGCTCCGAAAGAGTCACCCAAGGAGATTGAAGCACCCCCTGAGGACTCCGAAGTGCTGGATACCCGAAAGGAGAACGATCCCGTGTACATTGACCATAGTTATTGTCTCCCCAAAGACGCGGAGCCAACGAAGAAGAAGCGCGAACCCAAAAGAAAGACTAAGCAGGAAGCTTCGTTGAGAGAACTCACAGCGCTCTTCGATTCTGCCCACGAAACGCCGAAGGCTCGGAAAGCTGCTCAAGCTGTCGGCAGCGACTTCGGACATCGAACCGACCTCGAAGAAGAAGAAATCCTCAACCTCTGTCTCAGAAAAGGTGGGCCTTCCTGTAGCGCTCGCGATTCCAGGCGGACTGGGAGCGGAACATTCTTTCCGATGATCCTCAGGAGCTGGGCTCTGACGAGCTTTTTTTCGTAATATTTCCGCAGGTATCGACGCTGAGGACGTCCAATACCTCAAGAGAACCTACGACATGCTGCTCCAAGACGAGAAGAACGGTGCTTGGCTCAGCGATACCCATTGGGTGGACCACGTTCCCACGAATATCCCAGACTTCGTGAAGCGTAAGAAGGACATGCGAAGAGTACACGCAACGGGATGCGCGCGTTCCGAGGGGTAAGAATTTCCTTCCTTTCGTGTTTGGATGATTCGCTCTGGAATTTCCTCAGGAATACACGAAAGCCGGAAAGCCGGGATCTCAGCGTTAAACTGGAACGCTTTTTCAGCTTCTACAAGGTCGATTCCCGAGAGAAACAGCAGTACAAGGCGTCGCACGCCCAAGTTCAAGAACAACACGACGGCAAGACCAACAAGCCCGTGGTAGCCGCTTCGCAGATGTCCCGCGAGGCCCGGTCGAACCAGCGTCGTCTGCTCACAATCTTCCAAGAAACCGATGTCGTGTCGGATCTTCTCAAGTTCAATCAGCTGAAATTCCGTAAGAAACAGCTGAAGTTCGCCAAGTCCACCATCCACGACTGGGGTCTGTTTGCCCTTGAGCCGATCGCAGCCGACGAGATGGTCATCGAGTACGTCGGGCAGAGCGTTCGGTGCAGTGTCGCCGACAGCCGAGAAGTGCAGTACACGAAAGTTGGCATCGGATCATCATACCTGTTCCGAGTCGACCACGAAACGATCATCGATGCGACGAAGTGTGGGAATTTGGCTCGTTTCATCAACCACAGCTGCAATCCCAACTGCTATGCGAGGGTCATCACCGTCGAAGGTCAGAAGAAAATCGTTATATATTCAAAGAGAGATATAAGCGTCAACGAGGAAATCACCTACGACTACAAGTTCCCTCGCGAGGAAGTCAAAATCGCTTGTCTCTGCGGAACACCTCAATGTCGGGGTTATCTCAACTGAGTTCGACCGTGTCAGTCATTATTGGTCTTGTCAGTGACTTTTCTCGAGTTCTTGATTCTGTGAGTTGGCTGAAGCCACCACCATCACGTTTGTAAAATTGTACATAGGGACCTAACGGAAGCAACTAGGAACGCAGAAGAAGAGAGGGAAAGATACACCGAGCTCGAATGGTGGTTGATGACGATGATCACGCATGCGAAGACCTCCGTTGATAGCTGATACTGTTTCTGTTAGAATATGACAGCGAGCTGAGAACAGAGAGCGGATGGACGAAGCAACCAAGGAACCAATGGTTTTCGGAAACTTGTTTTAGGCTGACAGAACGGTTCAAGTATGCCTGTACTGCGATGGGAACTCGAACGAGTGTTTTGAATGAGGGAAATTCAAGTATGACAATTTCCTCGCGGAAACTGTAATATAACAAGTCGTTGTCTAGGAATGAATTTTTCTCATTGTGTGATGATGATTTTGAATCACAAAATCGGCTTAAATGGAAATAAAAGGAAATGTTTGTATACACAGGAACGCGTAAGAATCTCGCGGCGATTCATACTTGTTGTCTTTCGCACTACTCTCTCGGCGCTGGATCAGAGGAGTGGGTTCCGACGTCCTGAACTCTGTGCTCACGGTTGTTCCCGTGGTGCGATCCCCTTGAGGCTTCCCGGATACATCCTGCAGGTATCTGGCTTTGTCTTCCCGTCGATCGTGGTAACGGAAATAGAGAGAATTGCAGAGTTCACTCTTCATCGTTCGTGCGAAGAGATGTTTGTGTGGATTTTCCACAACTCTGGATTTATTTGACTTCTTCTAAGGCGATGCTCCTCTAGCATTCGAACAACATAATCGGCCAGTATTCACTTTCGATCAGCTTTGGGCTGGCCGATTCTTGTGCTGAACATTTCTGTATTGAGGTCATAAAAAGAGTACTCAGTATGCTTAGAGTATTCTGGCACTCGGTACTCATTTCCTGCAGCCGGGTTCCCGGTGGGCGAGGATGACGTAGGCTCAGATTTGACGAGGGGTTCCGCCACGGGGGGCCGAGCTGGACTAGATTTTGTGGCTTTCGTCTGAGATGCCTTGGTAACTTCAGGCTTCGGTGTAGTCTGTGGAGCCAACGGGTACGTTCTCAGATGACGCTCTCTGAGCAAGAGAGGAAGAGAGAAGCTGAACACCGAATACCTCGATCAGTGTAACAACTCTCTGGTCAGATATCGCCAGATTGGCACTATGTTTCTTTTTCCGAATGGCCCCAGTAGATAGGAGCGATTCGCATTGTTTCTTGACCAGAAAACTTGTGTTCACGCAACTGGGTGTTTTCACCCACGATTACTCCGCACCCTAGATATACTTGTCTCAGCTCAAATCGTTGCGAAGTGAACTCCAGCGTCCGCGAACCGTGAGTCGGACATCATGCTGAGACTTCGCGAACGAGAATCTAGCAGTCGCGAAACTCGATGCACGTACCTCACTCATCCCTTGAGCCATTTCTGAGAAATTCTTGAATTTTCTGGGCCCATTGTCACTAAAGAATCGTCGCGCCAGGAGAAGAGCCTTATGTTTTGACGACATTCTCATAATTCACTAGGCCAAGATTATCAGTCTGCCCTTCGTGAGCTCTCGAAAACAGCTGATGCTTCCGTTGTTTCAAGTTCCGACGTTTACCACCGCCGCTCTCGGTGGCGGCTGGCCCTCGAAATCCTAACTGGCGGCAACACAGCCCAAGCGGCTGATTCCTCTCGAGCGAACCACGAGGACACAAACTCAGACGATTGACCGGAAACAAGACAGGCAAATCGTCCTGGCCAACATCCGCTTCGTCGCTGGACTCCCTGCCGCTTGGTCAGGCTCAGTTGCGTACAGATCCAGATCAGGCTGGATTGTCACGTAAACCTGAATTCCTGTCAGAGATCGATTGATGAATTACGTTGCGACTTGGGATCGCAAAAATCCGTGAGTCCGAATCCAGCTGGGAGTGCGGATTCTCGGATACGGGTTCGTGTCTCAAAATCTCGGATACTGACGTGGTAACGACCGGAATCGTATTTGACGCGAATACCGAGACATGAATCTTTGTTTTCCGGCTGAACCTCTCAGCCAGCCCTCAGAAGGGTCCCGGGATCACCTTTCGGTATTGCTTCAGTAACACTCCCTATCGCCTCGCAAATCCCATTGCGGGCGGTGGGCTTGGGTTTTAAGATGGTTCAGATTTTGATGAATCTGGCTTCAAGTACAAGATTTCGCGCTCGGCTCGACTCGTGGACTCGCGAGTCTGACGACTCCAAGGACTCTGCAGAGTCGCGAGTCCGGCCCCAAGTCTGCGTCCCCTGGTTGCCACGTTCCCTGGAAGACGTGACATGCGCATGTACACCATGGTTCATGAAGAATCAGGAATACAGCCGGGAGGTATCACCGCTAAAAATATCGAAATCGCGGATATCTGTATTTACTCATTTGTTTTTCGGGAGAACCTCTTCATGGGTGTCCCAGCTGCGTCGTTCACGCGACGAGAGGTCCGAGCTCGAGAATTTCAGATCTGCTCAAGCGGAAGACGTCGTAAGGATAGATCAGCATCCACGCAAGGTCCGGGCTGCTACGAGGCAGATCTACTGGTTCCCCCTCCTCAAATCGTCACATCCCAAAATATTTCCACTCGGGAGAATAATCGTCCTCTCGCTTAACGCTCGCAGAACTTTACACCATCGTGGAAATCGGTTCCATTCAGCTTGGGTGGAACGACGTCGGTCGGGAATCGCGCAGCGCTGTCACGTGGCGCCGCATTGCAGAAAGTCGTACTCAGTTTTTTTCTTCTTAAAAGTGGTCTCGCCCTTCCCCAGAACATCATCGATCACGTCGAGACCTCACAATCTGACAATGAGTCATTACTCTCATATGATGGTGCTTTCAGTGCTCTCGTGAGAAAGCGATGACCATAGTCGCGCTGGAGCCGCTCAGCGAGGAGAAAAAGTGAGTTTCTCGATAATTGTCAATATAGATTGTCCTCGATGATTCGCTTCGGAAACATTAGCGCCGGAGAAAACATCACTGTTACCAGGATGCGGCCTTCAGCTTTTTCGGCCTCCCTCGTTGGAGCTCCAGCGGGACAATAACTCGAGCTCGGAGCCCTTCTGCCTGCATCATGAAACGAACTTAGTCTGTCAATTATTTGAATTCGCCCGCCACATCGGAGTTAGCAAGAACCATCGAGACGGGTACGACTCATTCTGAGGTTCGCGCGCAATGGAATTCACGTTGGTGGAGTCTCGAGATCCGTGATGCGGTCCAATTGAAGCCTCAAACTGCTCCAAGATCTTCTCTAAGGTCCATCCTCCACGCAGACTCTCAGAGATTCTCCTTCCACCCATGAGAAAATGCATCCATCGTGTAAGCAAACTAGTCCGTGAAAACTGCTTTCGGAGCTTCGGAGCGGTCGCAAAGAGCGGTAGTACTGGTGTGGGCAGCGACGGATTCCCCCCGGGATGGGTAAAGCGGAAGCTGGCACTCCGAAGGCGATTGCCAACAAAATCAAATCGAAAGGGTTGCAGAAGCTGAGATGGTACTGTCAAATGTGTCAGAAACAGTGCCGCGACGAGGTATGTTTGTGTTCTTGTCACCTCTTCCTGTTGAGTTTTGGAATCTCTAACGACCTCCGATCGATTTCCACTCTGACCGAATCTTTTCCCACCGAAACTATTGCTTCCTCTGCAGAATGGATTCAAATGTCATACAACCTCTGAGTCCCATCAGCGCCAATTGCTGCTATTTGCGGAGAATCCGGATAAATACTTGGACTCTTTCTCAGAGTAAGGCGATATTCGAGTTGAATGCTGGTGGTTCCTAAGCTGTCTTGTCAAGCTTGGTCAACATTTACGTTAATTTTGCAGGGAGTTCAAAGAGGGATTCCTCGACATTCTGAAGCGGCAGTATGGTGGCAAACGCGTGCACTCGAATCAGATCTATCAAGAATATATTCGTTTCAAAGAGCACGTTCATATGAATTCCACAAAGTGGTTGACTCTGACAGCATTCGTCAAATGGCTCGGGAAAGAAGGTGGGCTCTCACTCTTCAGACATCCTTCCGTATTGAATATTGATTCTTCCTTAAAAATCGTAGGGAAACTAAGGATTCTGATCCGAACCGGTTTCAGGCATTTGCGCGGTGGACGAGACCGAGAAAGGATGGTTCGTAGCGTACATCGACCGGAGTTCGGATGCGATTCTCGCGGAAGAGCGGAAATCTAAGAAAGCAAAACTGGATCTTGATGATGACCAGAGAACTCAGAAATTCATCCAACAACAAATAGATCGTCTCAAGGAATCGTCGCATGCCAACGATGCACAGAAAGAGGAAGAGCAGGACAAGAGATTGCTCCGTGAGAGTGAAAGCGAAAAAGTCGTCATCGCCCTCGGTAGAAAACCGGCGAGCGAGCGAAGGTAAATTCGGAAAGAACTTTTTTTCCAATAAGGGATCATTCGAGTCAGAAGCGCGGCCTTGATCGTGGAATCTGGAGAAGCTCGATCTGAGAGACCAAGACCCCTTTTGGATGACTCAATACCTTGCAGTGTGGAACCGAATTCTTCCACGAATCCATTGGCCCAGTTGAAGAAGAGATCGGATAGAGCGAAAAAGAGCGAAGCGTCCTCGGCTAAAAAATCAGCGCTCGATGAGATCATGATGGAGGAAGCGCGACGCAAGAAGAAACGGAATGATTATTGGCTCTCGCCTGGAATCGTGATAAGGGTTGTGACCAAGAATGCTGGCGAGGAGTACTACAAGAAGAAGGGTGTCGTGAAGGTAAGTTGGTGAATTCCATCCGGGAATCATAACTGGGAACGCTTCCCAGAGGATCCGAGGAGCTGCTCCTCGACAACCAATAACAAGGGTATATCCTTCCAGGAGGTCATTGACAGGTACGGGGCTATCGTAAGACTCTTAGACAGCGGTGTTTCCCTAAAGCTTGATCAAGTCCATTGTGAAACAGTGATACCTTCAACTGGACGCAAAGTGAAAATCGTCAATGGCCCGTACATCGGTCAGGAAGCCACCCTGCTAGAGATCGACGTGGGAAGATATTGTGCTACTTTGAAGTTGAAAACGGGAGTCGTTGTGAGAGGTGTGGAATACGAAGACTTCTCGAAACTACACGTGTAAATAAACAATGGAAACAATCTGTACATAAGATATGGAAGAGACATTCAGTCACCCGTGTTGTTATTCCGTTCCGTCCTCTGTATGTATGATAACCGAACATGCGATTAGCGTGAAAGCACCATTTCTCGGATGCGTAGTGAATTCGAGTTCTCGCGGCAGGCAGGGAGAGATTCCGTCCGTGGGAAGGAGCCCCCTACCAGCTATCGGTTATCAGGGGGTGGATATCGTACCTTTGCCAGGGACGGATACCATGATACGAACCGTCCTGATGGCAATGAGTACTTTCGTTAATGAGAGCCCAGAAAATTCAGTGATCGTAGTTGCTGACTTTGCCGCTCCCTCCCCTCCCATGGAGACAATTATCGGAATCTAAAAAGGTGTCCAGGTTGGCGGCTTCTGCGATTCAGCCATGTATGTCATCCACAGACTCATGAAACCGGATCAGTGAAAACCAGCCCGGACTTCCTCGCTTATATTGAAGTTCTGCGTTTATGCGCTTTCATGTTCGATTTTCCTGTCTTCGCGACTACTTGCTCGTACAATCGCTCACCGGGTGTGCCGGAGATGCGCGAGAATCGCAGCCAAGTCGATGCAGAAATATTCTCAAGATTGTCAGAAGTTAGAAAACCGACTGAGAATCGCGAAAAGTACAAAATGCGGGGAATAGAAAAGGAATGATGGAAGGACGAAAAGTTCGAGATCGTATTATAGGATGGAAAAAGAGAGTGAGACTGGGCTCTATTCGTTAACTGGATACTAGGGGCGAGAATCGCGGGCCAAGCTGCGTTGAGCGATAAGCGTTACGCATTTCTCAATATGAGGAATTCCCAACTTCCCGAGGAGCAATCGAATCGAGAGCCTGTTGGCTGCGCATCAGGTCCAAGCATCAGCTGCCGTGCTGATCGAGATCGCCTAAATCATGTCGATATCCTTTAACGCAGGATCGACGTGCAGCTCTAAAGCTTCAAGCTGGCCTTGATGACACTCTGTTTCATTCCCAAAATCGATTCCGTTCCTGCATTCTTGTTGGTGAAGTACAATATGATGAGGTCGGTCTCTCAGGCGTATGTCGTAAATATTCAGGATAATCCCGCTCTGGCCGGAAAGAAGCAAGTCTCTTGACGGTGTCAACCAACCATGTGCCTTCAGGCCCGTCAAACTCCCTTTCAGCGAGGCCGCTCCTGCGGACGAATCAGGCGGGTTACTCCGGGCACTGATTATCTCGATCGATTGGGGAGAGAAATCATCGTCTCATAAATTTCCCAGACGCGCGTTTCCAGCCGACGACCGAGGGGCAATGGTGTGTTTGGTTTTCCTGCATCAAGGAGATGCTCAATATGATCTGTATCTTTAACCCGTGCAGCCGGTGTGCTTCAGGACGCCGGAGAGACGAACTGATTCGAGACGCTGGGCCCTTGTCCCTCTGCGAGTCCCCTGATCATATGTGTTTTGCTACCTTGGCTCACCCGTATATTTGTTTCATCTCCTCGTGCTAGGTAACGTGACGCGTCTCTACATGCCTTCATGAAGTTCCCTCGATTCATCATCGTGAACTCCTGTGAATCCCCGGAGTGAAGCCTTTGACCGGTGGATTCGTGATTGTCGTCGATCGCACGGATCGCTCCTCCATGGGAGTATTAAAGTATTCCATCGAAATGCTGCCGTCGTAACGCTGCAGTACAATCAGATCTAGATTACGAGAACATTGGCCCGGCATCGAGAAATGTTTCCCATCTCGAGCTGCTCACTAGATCAAAGAGATCTGACAAGGAGATGAATGCGAGAGAGGCTCAGCGTTAACTTTTGCCTCTAAAATGAGTTGTTGACTGAATCGAGATACGGCCCTGTGCGGGCCATCCCCGAAGCCGATCTCGATTCATTTTTTGTTCCTCATAGATTCCGGCGCTCGGTCGGCCTCGGTGTTTGGGCCGGTCGAGCCGTTTGGAGGGTACTCTCCCTCTACTTGGAAAGCAAATAAGAGGGGAGAGGAAAGGAAGGTAAAGATGAGAGTCAATCTCGAAAATAAACTCGACTTTATTCCAACGATCGATGACTTTGTTCAAATCACTCTTTGGTCTCGTCCAAATGCGGGAAGTCACTCCTAAACTCCGAATCATAGAGCATAGTTCCGCTTCGCGTATGCTCCTATGCAGCCACAGCTGAGAGTGATGCAGATTGCGATTCCCAAAAATAATAAAAACGCATCGAAGGTGTTCACATCTTCAGCGCGAACGCCTGAAACCATGGACAACAAACCGAGTAGAACAGCAAGGATGCTCAAGTTGTGTTCGTCCATCATGCCCCTGCAGAGAGTGAATGTTTTGAGCAAGTGTTTCGACGCACAGTCCTGAATGCATCATCGAACCAGAGATACAAGATCTAATTGTGAGTATAGGACACAGTCACGAGATGCATCGATGGAGTAGATCGATTCATAAGTAGAGCTGAGGAGTTCAGGCATTTTTCAATAGTCATCACCCATCAATGCATGGATCTATATGCAGATGGGCGGATAGATGGATTGATGAATCATGCATGCTTGCCATGAGAGCTGAAGACTCATCCATCTATCTCCGTATATTAATAAATGGGAGGTATGAAATGATGAACACCTGGACTTCCTAGCTCTTTTCATGAGCCCCCGGAGGAAGACTCCGCGGAATATTTCTGGTTTTCGCTCTCGATAGTGTCTCAGATCGGTAAGGTCGTTCAGCGAAATTCGAGGAACTCACGAAGACGACACGAGGATCGGAGAACCCCAGCGCGTATTCGAGTCTCAGCTTTTGGCAACGTTGAAAACTTCCAATGAGCAGATGAGCTCGAGGACGCGACCACCTGTTCTTCCGTTTTCTCCCTCAGAGATAGAACTGCTTGAGACTCCGAACAACAATGAACACTTGCAGCGACAGCACTTGTAAGAGGCGCAGAACTGCGAATAAATGACGAACGCACCGAACCGCCTCAGCTGGAGGAAAATTTGGTTCTTTCCGGCAAGGCGGGGAGCGAGCTGCTGGTGACCGTAGCAGACGAAAGCAGCCCGCTAGCATAGTGGAATGCGAGCCAAAGGATTCAAATGGGCGAGCGAAGCGATGGGAGTGAGCTCACAGGCCCTTGTTGAGTCATTGTGCGGACATGAACTCAAGTGATCGGTTAAGGGTTCGGAGCGCTCTACCCCACGAATTTGAGCTTGAGATGGAAGCACGCCGGCAGCCCGCGCACTGATTGCCAGCGCCTACCTATCTATCGTCGCGGCTCGAGCAGGAATGGAGGAAAGCTCGCGCAGTGAGACGGCTGAGTCCGCGTAATCTATGAGTCTCACGTCATTCGCCGCGAGTTTTTTCTCTGATATGCCGTTAGGGGAAAAACTGAGAGCTGGACAGCGCCGAATATCATCCTATTCAGGCGGCATGAGCTATGGGAAGGGGGGATTGGGCGAGTGAGGACTCGACTCGAAACGCAGCCTTGCTTCATCCCGAACGATATCGGAAGACTCGTACGGAATCAAGAACGCAATGTTATTGATACTCAAATCAAATCAAATCTCCCAGTAGATTCGACGCATCATAAACACAAAGACTGACAGCTGGTCGATTGTGGAAACCCAGAACGGAGCTTGCTACTTGGATGAAATCGCGAGGAAAGGCGTGGATCACGGCACAACGGAAATCGACCGAGAACTGGCGTCGGCAATCCTCGGAGCTGATCTTAGCATCGGAAGTTTGAAGTCTTGGGTATCGTTCTGAAATGGAGCGAACTTGAACAACGTTTCCTTCGGTTTTTGCGTTGTTTTTTTCTCGGTTGCTGAATTGACCGAAGAGACTCCGCTCGCAGGCCAATCACACCCAACCATTGCAACAAAAGGCTTCGCGCTGATCCCGTTTCACCGGATTTTCTTGGAGAGTCCGCGCCTGTCCACCGATTTGGCAGAGCCGCAGTCATGTTTTACCGACGATGCGGCCCGCGTCCTATGATATGAATCGCGTGGGCTCTCTCATTGAGCGTTACGACGGGGCTCCTCTGGAAGAAATTCGTCACTGCGCCTTGTGTGATGAATTTTTCCCCAAGGTAATCGTCAGTCTGTGGCATGGTTTCTGCTGAAAGTTGGTGACTGGATTCATCTACGTCCCCGTGAACTGGCGCCATCAGCCGTGTATTCTATTGTGGACAGTCGGATATCAGTAGTCGAAACACCTGGAAGTTCGTACTTGTTATGGATCGAATCCGAATCCCGGATTCCCCTGTGAAATCAGGGTAGATATACACAATCCCGCAATGCCTTTGCATCGGGAGAGGTTTCGCGTGTGAGTCATCTACCGCGGGAGAGACGGTCAGAGTTCAGACGACTCTCTACTGCCAGCCTTAACACTTTGAACATCTGTGGTATTCCGGGGAAGCCGTTGCATCAGCTCAATGAACTTGTTTCTCCCCGAATATTGTGCTTCCCGGCGCCACGTTGCGTGAATCAACGAAATAGGAGCGAACAGAGCTGGATCCTAAGCCTCTGAATCGCTCTTCCGGAGCCCCGGGAAATCAAACTCGACTTCTACTCTATCCATACTTCCATGGAAGATGTTCAGCTGAAATCTCTTCCCTCGGTCCTCCCATTTCGGTCTCCATTCGTGTAAACAGACGTAGTGCTAGGCAACCCCCATTCTGTTTAATTATTCACCAACCGTTCCGCTCAATTTGACTCTGCCTTCTTCCCCCGCAAATCTCGGCTTTTGAATGGCTTCCCGTCGAAGGTACAACCCCGAATTCTTACGAACTTTCATCCTCGCGCATCTTCAGACAATGAGCCTCGATATTTTTCAGTGAATATCGTCTATATGAGCCCCACACTCCAGCTGAATTTCCCATTCTCCTGGGTCGTGCGTAAAGTTTTTGTTCCCCCATTCTTCTTCTGACTGTTTTTCAAAGCTTAGTGAGCAGATTTCGGGAATTCATTTCGCAAGATGTGGTTCATTTATTTGACTACATTTTTGAGCGCTCATGGCTCTTCCATCTCACCCTCAATGTCATCTTCTTCGTATTCGCAGCCCCTTTTGTGAGTCATAGGGTCCACCCTTTGTGAGTTCCTGCTCGAAAAAAAAACTGATGTCGAAGAACTCCGACGTACTCACACCGAGATCCGGGTGTGAGAATCGGAACTCCTCGGCTGGGGACATTGAAAACTTCAACTGCCTGGTTTTCTTCCTCATCCCTCCGCTCGGAACATCGAGAGAGCCGACTGGAAGTATTTGGTTTGATGTCACCTACATTTATCGAGAAAGGAAGCTGAAGGGTTTTGAATCCACATGATAATAGTGCGCAAAGTTCTCGGCAATCACCGAGTCTCAGGGATACCCTCCATGCAAAAGCATGATCGACGACAGAGGTTTCGACCGGAGTAGAGATCCGTTATTCGAATGAGGTCCACGTCGAAATTCCTCGATAGCGGCGAAACATTGGACTGCGGTCCTCTTGTTCTCATTGCGATGCCCGCTTGGTGTCTCGGTTCCGTCATTGTGCCCGTCGGTAGGCTCCGGTTCCAAATCCCGCAACTCATTGAAATCGGTCAATCGCGGCTCTTGGGCTGCTCATTGATCGTTCTTTTATCGTTTGAGTACTTGCAGGGAGGAGCCGACGGGTGTCCCTGAGCAGGTAGGGAGGAATGGGATTCCAACTCGGCACCGCCGGTTCGAAAGGTTCGACATGCGGAAGGACTTGCGAGCCGGCCACGGCACGATTGGATATTGATTTCATGTCTGGAGAGATTGTAGCGCAGGAGTGGGCAAAGGGTCTCCTCACCTTGGTGAACAAGTCTGTTGAGTGCTCACTCTTCGTTAGTCACATTGAGATGTTGTGATATTTCTTGAGCTCAGGTTCCTCATTCACCCCAAGGAAACAATTCCTGAGCTTGAAACCCCATATTTGCCGGATTTCGCTCTTTGGAGACATGTCATAAGGCCCACGAATACTTTGAGCTCGCTGAGATGCGTTTTCGGTAGCGACCCGTGAGCTTGCACGGCCGCGATGGTGCTCTGCACCAAGTTGCCCCCCCCCCCCCCCTGTTGTAGCGAAAGCGACGCTTCATGACCGGGGAGCGCGTCAGCTGGGCCACGGGGTCAACTGGGCCCCGGCGTCAACTTCCGAGCGGGCCGGCAGGCAGCGGACTTGAAGCGGATTGGGAGATTGGGTGGTTATAGGTTAGGGCTCGGGCGAGCGAGCGGAGCGATGCGAGTAGATCGACAGCCAGCTCACTCGAAGTCGTGCGAGGGAATCCGGTGAGATCAGGTTAAGGCCCCTGTTGACCCCGTGCCTTGGTTGACGCCATGGCCCAGTTGACGGGCACCCCATGACCGCTAAAAGGAGCCGCTCGTCCTCTTTGGAGGAAGGGACGCCAAATCTCGCAGCAGTGGGTGAGGTGTGTATGACATGCCCTGGGAAGAATGTTCCCGCAACGAATTCTCAAATCCGGCCGGCTCGTCGGGAAATTAAGGTGGCGGATCGGAGGTGGTTCGACCCATTTCTTAGCGAATGCATTCACAGGGTCCCTGTGAAACTAAGGATGAGAGGCCGTTCAACCCCGAAAACATATGGTGAGCGGTGATGCATCGAACTCCAGGGCCACTTCTAACTGCGCTGTGTTTCAGGAAAGTGTCTTGCGAATGTTTGAATCATGACTTTGATCATACGCTGCTGACAAGATCAAGTCTGTTCGGCCTTTGTGGTACGCGACCAGATTCGTATCGTTAGCTCAAAGTTCTTCTTCCTTCAACGCGAAATTCCAGGTTCGATTACCTGAATGTAAACATGTATCCATCTTTTTCTCTGAGTTTCAGAGGAGACGGTTCCATCCCAGTTTGGAATCGTCGTTGCCGCATCGAATTCCACAGTCCACGAGAACCGCGATGGGTTGTTCGACGGGATAGTATTACATGGACGAACTCCCGAAGTACACTCAAAGTCCAATCGTTCGCTCTTGAATGATTTGTAGACGTTGCGGACAACCGCCGAAAGGATCCAACATGGAATGCAATACTCGTTCCTTTCGGTGACTTTCCGAGTTCTGAGAGCATTTCTCAGCGTACCTCGTCATCCTTCTGTTCCTCAATGCTTGTGGGCCTAATCGAGCGATTGACTGTCTAGCTCACTCGGAAGTTTTTCTCGGAAGCCCCGGAGCAGTAATTGCTTGTCATCGGATTCGCAGTTCTGCTATCGGAAGCTGACTCTCTGCCTTGGTCTGACGTGTGGCCATGGCGGCTACTAGGCGGTGGCGACGTTGTCGGCGGATGCTGCCGTTGTTCGGCTAGAGCGCCCTCTGCGAGCGACGTCGCCGCGCGCTTCGGAGAGATAAAACTAGCTAGCGCGACTGCTGTGAGCATCACAACAGTGAACGCCTGTTGGTTCTGTGGTGGTATACCTACTGCGCTCAGGTGGCTATTCCACTGTCTGTCTAGATAGCGCGTTGCTTCGGACCTTGTTGTGAACGATACCAGCAGCGTCTCGAGCAGCACCTGAGACGATAAGCGCACGTTATCACTGACGATCTTGAACTTCTGAAAAATGGCATACATTGACGAAAAAACAAAACTCGGAATCAAGGATGAAGAGCCGATACCCCTCAATACTCCTTGGACTTTCTGGATAGATCGGTGAGTGTTTCGACTACGATCACGGGCTCTACGCGCGTAGAAAATCTCAGAAGCGTCAGCACGATCATTGCCTGGGCTCTGGTTTGTGTACGGACGAGCTAGCGCCGAGGGTATGGCAGGGAGTTCTGCGGATGGGAGTACCTTTCGTTCTGAAACCTCCGTCTCGGTGAAGTGGTGGTCGGAATGATTGGGCCGTGAGCCCATTGGGGATTCGCTTCCTGTGTGTATCGAACCAGATGACTTCCTCGGCTTCCCGAGAGTGAAATCGTGATTCTGATGGTGTGGACAAGCGGGAGTTCTCGATATTGTCTGACCCAGACCTTTCGGAGAGACCGGACTCGAGCCGGCTCGATATTTCTATTCGTTTCGTGAGGTCTGGGTGAACCTGGCCGGCTGTGAGTTCGTACACGCTCCGTTAGCTGTGTCGATGACTCACGTCAGCCTTCGAGAAAGGAGTATCAGCCAGCTGCGTAGCTTTGCAGCCTATTTATGAATCTTTCTGCGTATTTAGAACCGTTTTGAACTGCAGCTGTGCGTTGGCACGAGTTGTATTCTGTGGAAATGATTCTGTCGTCTTTTCTATACCGCGTTGCTTCTGAGAAGACGGAGTTGGCCAGAATCTTCCGGAATCGTCCTCAACAGGTAGTCGAAGTCTGGTCGCGCTGCTGGTCGTCTAGCGTAAACATCGATTCCGGAATGCGCTTGTTTCAGGGGAGCGAGGCAGACACTTCTCAGGTGGTTCTCTCGAATAGGAGATCCTCCAGGCACAGTATCAGAAAAAGAAACCGGTTGACTTGAGCAAAGATTATTTTTGTTTTATTGACAAAGTTGGAATCATTTCTAGGCCGCCAAAGATCAACATAAGTCTGAAATGCTTCAACTAATTCATTACAGTAGTTTCGTCACTTTTTACATTTTTCGAAGATCCGTCTCGACATCGTTCATGTGATGTTTTGTACAGTCAAGTTCCTTCTGCTTCAGTCGGTTTCTTACTCACCTTCTTCTCGATCATAACCCTAAATCTAGTATTTTACCTACGGAGACTATTTTTTTTTTACAAATTTCCCCAAAAAGTGACGATCCCCACCCTGGGGAAATAAGTTGAGAAGGAGAGGAGGGATTCGTTGACACAAACAGGTTGGGGAAGTGAGCACGCGCAAAAAATTCCATGCGCTTCGGAGTGGATGTGATGGTTTCTTCCTCTGAATATCAATCCTCAGACCATTGCTTCTCATGTCAGTTCCCGTCAGAGTCGTCGAGCCACCCAAACAATTGCACAACAGCTTTCCATCGATTTCCACCTTTCGTCACGTAGCACTCATCGAGTAATTGCTGCCACGGACAGTATCCCCTCGAATAGCTATACCACTGTACACTTGCAAATATATACAACCGCTAGCTAAATCCGTTGCAAGGTTTGGTTTAGAGAAACATACCTCGAACGAACATTATATATACTCCACAATACTGAGTCTGACTGCTGCGGAAGTCACGGATGTTCCTCGATCAGACGTCAAGTCATCAAGTAAAAACACACGTCCTCTGACTCGGGATAACAGGGGAATTCATCATTTTGGACTAGAGATAGTCGCTTCTATCGTGTTGCTGGCCGTGCATACCGTGGTGATTCCGTGAAGCTCGGGCCGCTCCGTAAACACTCGCGTAGTCCAGTTCAGGAGCTCCCATCATGACCTGATAACGGGGGCTCATGTGGCCTCCGAGAGGGCTGGGATTATTCGCTGCATAAGGATAGGCAACGTGCATGTTGTGCATTTCGTACTGCGGGGCCGCCGGTGACGCGGTAGCACCTGCAGCTGCCATCGCTCTGGGTTCGGTTGCTTGCTGCAGGTAACGAGGTTGTGCCGGCTCTCGTCGTCGTTCTCGCATCCCTGATGGCAGATAGGAAATATCACATTTCGCTGGAAGATATGCTGCCGGAGGAACATAGGCCGGGGGGGATGAAACGTTGGGTTCCATCACGCAGCACTGAGGAGAGACACCGACCCTCATCTGTTGATGTTGCAGTTGGAGAGGCGCGGGTATTACAGTTGTCCGGACTGCTTGGTTCCACTGCCGGGTTTGCGGGAGCAGAATCGCTGAGGACGACGTAGAGGACGAGTTGCTGTTGCGACGGTCCATTGCGTTCGCGGTCGTCGGCGCCACGACGCGGGTCTGCATTGAGATGACTTTCACATTTTTGGGGATCTTGATCACTTTAATTGCGGAATCTCCGGGCAGTGAGAACGGCTGCTTCTTCTCGGACGCCGGCTCTCTACTCTTCGCCCATTCTTGCATCTGGCGGTAGCGTTTTCTGTCGGTGTAGCTGATCAAGCACGACACCGGTATCCATAAAACAGTAACGAGTAGCAAAACGAGGCTAACTATGTTGTCGTGGAGAAACTTCAGCACCGTGTTGATGTCGATGTCTTCGATGATATCCCAGAATCGTTCTACGATATCTTGGACCGTTTTCTTGCAAGAACCCTCTTCGCAGAAGCCGTGGATGCACGGGGTGCCGTCGTGCAGAATCTCGATTGGCTCCACCGGATGGCACGTCGAGTTCTGGTGTTGCCGGCAGCAGCGTTTGCACGCGTCCAGCTCATTATCACACATGCAGGAGATTTGTCCCAGCGTTTCACAATATGGAAGACATTCGCCTGCGCGGCATTTGCCTCGATCGAGGCAAGCAGAATCATCTTCCTGTGGCTTAGACGGCGGGCATTCGGCGCTCTCTCCCGAACAGAACGCTTCTTTTTTACATGCGTTCGGCATCGCTTCCCTGCATAGGTTGCCCACTTCCATGTACTGGCAGTCCCGGCAACAGGGCGAATTGCGATCGCTGCACTTAGCTCCAGCTTTGAGCTTACACTGGGCGGTGCAGCAAGGATCGCTCCTGTCGGACGAAGCACCCAGTCCCGCGTCGCATTCTTCTCCTTCTTCGACGAGCAAATTTCCACAGAAGCTCTCCTCCGGCTTGGAGAAACATTTGCCGGCTTTGGCTAGCAGAACCGCCCTGATCGAACGGACGCTGCACGGGGAGAATCGTTTGTTGTTGGCGTCGTATCCGGACACGGAGTAGGTATACATGAGATAGGAGCCGCCTTTCTGGGAGTCAGGACTACATTCGGGGAGGTCAGGATCATGCTCACTTCCCCAATTATGTCCGAACTCGTGAGCGGTGACGAGGTCGGCTTCCCGTGTGATCACTCGATGGCCGTAGTGATTGCGCGACGTACTCAAACCGGAATTCAGATAAAGCGTGTGACCGTTTTTCACGTAGCCCGGGCTGCAAATTCCACCCACGGAGTTCTTCCTGGGCGAGCCGACGTAGGCAAGCCCGAGGATTCCTCCCTCGAATTTCTGGTCGGTGAACAAATGGGCGAGGCAAAACCACCGGTGGTTTTCGGATCGCGAGAAAACCTCGAGCAGCTCGCGAACATTCCAATTTTTCCCCGGCATGTTGTAGTGCTCCTGGCCGTTCACCACGGGCGTTGGTTCTGTGTGCACTAGAACCTCCTGTATGACGAAACCCATGCCGCGGAAGCCTTGTTGACGTTCATTGTCCTTCCATTCGGTATCGAGAAATATTTTGTTCACTCGATCAATAAGCGAAATAATGAAATTGATGGTGCCCTTCTGACTTTTGCCGCCCATGTTCTCGTAGAATTTATGGTCTGCCACCAGCAACAGCGAGCAGCGAGTTTGCGTGGGCTCGTACTGACGCAAAGGTTCACCAACGACCGGATCTCCTTCAGGACCTTCTTGGATGAGATCTCGTTTCCCAAACATCCGGGCCATGTTTGTTGTTGCGTTCTCGTGGATAGCCCCACAGAAACGCGATGGGTCTCCGCGGTCCCAGCTGTACACTACGTCCGAGGCACGGTAGACGATCATGTTGGTGATGTTGGTGAGATCGTCTCGTGCCGCTTCTCGATAATCCGGATGCTTGAGAGCTTCTGCATGACGCCACGAAGGCTCAACTATGTACACATCGGTCGGCAGTCGGATCGACGCGGTCAGAACCCCGTCGTCAATGTGCGCGCTCACATTAGAATCCACCTCTCCCAGGAGTTTCCCCTCGAAGAACTGCGAATTATCCACCCATACGGGTTTCCGAGCCCCGGTTCGGTCCACCGTGTAGGCCTTGAACTGAGCTGAGAGCAACCCTTTTGTTGGAGACAGTATCAGCTGGAAACTGCGCCCGAGCGCGCGGAAGCTGACTTCCTTGCTTGCGCCACTTCTCTGGATTTCTCTCTTCGATAGATGTCTTGTTCGAATATCAGAGAGACCGATGGTCTCGAAATACCGAATTTGACCATCGGTGACATCATCCGTACTCAGGCACGAAACGGTGTATGCCTGCACTAGCAACGTTAACAGCCATGCTATCAGGGTATGGTAGAAGCACGTCCTGCGGAGATACATAGCTGTTCACTCCATCAATAAGAACAACTGTCCATGATAGTTGTTCACGGAGAAACCGTCAGCTGAGCGCATCAGAGTGCCTCCTCCCAACCGAGCAGCCACTGGAAGATCGTCGACGGCGACGCTGCTGCTGCTGTTGCTGCTGCTGTTGTGGAATACTTCCTTCATTCTCTGGCCATGTTAGCTGCAGGACGAAGTACCAAGGCCAACGGAAACGCGCACCATCAAAATTCCGATACACTGGTTCCGCGAACGTTCATACAGTTAAATTCTCCACTCGCTCACTCGGACCTCCGTTCTTGTTCCTAGTCTGCTGCAGGCCCTACGACACCAGAGTCAAATTGTTTCGATGATGACCTGATCTCTGCCAGTGTTCTTCATTCGAGGGATGCGTGTGGCGCGCGCGCATGCGCCCTCCTCTGCACGCTGAGCTCTGTACCTCACTTGCAAGATGAACAAGACAAAGAGCTGGGTACTGCATCGGATTGCTTGCTGGAGATGGTTAGAATACCATATCAAGGAACTGGATGCTGTCCCAGGTTGATCATCATTTTCTCTCGGGAGAAACGGTCTCGAGACACGATCTTCGGCTCGACCGATTAGATGCCCCCCGTATCAGAGAGTCAAGAGTCAAAGTTCCGGGCTCCGATTCTTTCAGGACTGTAATGGACTGCTGAGTTACCAATACTGATTCGTGGAACCCTCTGTTGCAGGACTGATAGTCGAGGATTGTCTGCGGCAGATTATGAACGCAACTTGAGGAAAATCTACACTGTGGACACTGTCCAGAAGTTTTGGCAGGTTTTCAACAACATCCCCGCGGTCGAAGAGATGGATTGCAATTACAGTTATCACCTTATGCGCGAAGACTATCGCCCCATTAGAGAAGATCCTGTTCACAAGGCAGGAGGCGCCTGGAGACTGAAATGTCTCTGCAAGGACACGGTGAGTGACGAACGGTGAGCGATGATATCAGTGATCGAAAGTGCTTCCCTGATTTCTGGATAGAACTGCCAGAAAGATCCATAGAGAAGCGCCGCGCCCGATTCGTTCGGTCAGATGAGACGTTTGAGTCCTTTTTTCTTTCAAGGGCCTGCTTTGGAAGGAGTTATTGGTCGCGGCAATCGGTGAACAGCTCACAGATCCTGGTAATCCTCACGAACTGCTGGGAGTTTCGGCAGCGCTCAGAGAACATGAAGATATGATCCAATTGTGGCATCGAGACGCTAGCGCTCAGTCGAAATCACAAATATTGCAAAATTATCGCAAGATCCTCCCACCGCGATCGAACAGCGCCTATTTCATCGCAGAGTTCTACAAACGTGAGTTCCTCCTCTCGGACAAGATCGTGTCTCCATCGCGGTATTCGGAAACTTCCATTTCGTGGCGAGACTGAAATCCTTCTATCAATTGCAGCTCATGAAGCCATCGGGTCCTCCAACCATTCCTCGCAACACGGTAGACGAGTGCGATCCTGAGCGCTCGCCGCTCCAAGAAATCACAGTCGTCGAATATGATTGTACATAGTTTTTATTATCTGCCCCTGCACGCGCTTCTAATCCCTGGACATTTGCTCCGTTCATGATACACATGTGAGCGCAATAAACCACGAGCCGGGCGAAGCTCTCTTCTCCTCGAGCTGTCGTTCCCTTGATCACAATGATATTCCGAACGGAGTTCAGAATGACTCGGAGGTGGGGCAGCAGTTTATCGCATATTCATTTACATCGGTTGGCTCCGCTTCTGACATCGCATACCTATTATTTGAAACCGAAACCTGTTGATCGTCGAGGCTTCTTCGAGGACATGTCGGAATCAGAATGGCGGAGTCGGGCAGGTCTCTTCACTCCCTCAGGTGGATGTGCTCCCCCCGACCTTTCGCTAGTTTCGTTCGCCATCAGTTCTTCAATCTGCTTCACGACCTGGGGGGAATAAAGTAGAGGAAATTCGTGATTCAATCCCTCTCCTGCTCTCCCTCAGGAGCATTCGTATACCCCATGCATGAAGATCTTATGGTCACTCACGTCATCTTGCATTTCGATCGCCATGTGGTATACGTCGTGATCCGCACTGTTGTACATGATCGCATTTTGGAACATGAGCATCATATCCCGAAGGAGCTCCATCGTCGTCTTGATAGCACCGCTCTCGATATTTCTCCTGATCGTCGTCAGATCCATGGGTTTAAACACGATATCATCGTACCCTGGAGCCATGTCTTCCGGTACTGGACTCATGAATACGTTTGCATTGCTGTGGTTAGCTGCTGTTCTCCAGACAAGTAGAGCCGATTTCTTCCAAATCTTCTGATCTCGTTCGCGATCAACATCTCTCTCCTTATCCGGAGTGGGTTCTGTAAAGGCACAGCTCTGTTTGAGCCTCTGCTCGGGATCCCTGGCTAAAGAAATGCAATGGAAACCGGCCTCAGCTTTGGGAACATCCCAACGCTGTATTCGGGATTTGAGCAACGCAAACCAACCTTTCGGGGTCTTTACTGCTGGCACTGCAGTTTGACTCTCCAGCCCTGCCGTATTCTTGATATCTAATTCTTGGTCCTGATCCTGCGCAATTTCTTCTTCGGAGACTTCCTCTTCAATCATTTCGTCTTGCTCGGGAAGACCGTCCTTGGCATTTTGCGTGAACGGATCGGATTCAACATCGGGGTGACCGGTAACGTGTTCTTCGTAGATAGGTGCTTCCTGACAGTCCTGTCCAGAGGCCTCTTCGGTGACGAAGGCCGAACTACTGCACTTTGTGGTTTCTGTACGTTCCAGGGTCTCAACTTTGACGGCTGACGTTTCCTCCTTCTTCTCGGTATTCATTTCCTCGCTCTGAAGGGAAAGACATGGATCATGAGGAACAAAAGTCTCGTAGGAATGCTGAAGAAGTCGGGGATCGTGAGAATACGAAAGAGTCCTTCTTCCAACAGTGACATCAATGGAACACTTACCGCTCCAGGAACACTGGAGATCTTCGACGCTTTCGGCACCTGTGATTTAATTGTAGACAGCTGGAATTCCTCCGTCGTTGCAGTCGGTACTTTCGATGTTTTCTGTGCGGAACTCGATTTGGGGGACATGACAGCCGAGCTTTGCTCGACCGACAATCTTTGCTTGTGGTCTCGTTCTTTGATCAACTGTGCTTCCTTCGGCTTCTTCTCTGTAGACTTCTCTGATGCAACGTTCACCTTGGGAGTGCCCTGTTTTGTGACCGAAGTTGTTTGTTGCTGCGTCGGAGCTTGCGATTTCGATTGTTGCTCCGGCCGAGCCTGATCAGGCTGAGCCTGTTCTGTTTTGGTGCCATCAGACGGGGTGAGTTCTTCCTTCAGATGTAGCTGGTGCTGCTGTTGAGGTTCTTGCGGCAACGGTGGATCTTTTTGTTGCGGCGGCGGATGCGGCTGCTCCTGTTGCTGTTGTCGTTCCAAAGCTGGCTGAACCGTTCGCTGTTGATCTTGGTTTTGGCCTGTTTGCAGAGGCTGATGATCCTGCTCTTGTTGATGAGCCTGAGCGCTCTGGGTTTGAGGCACCGACTGCTCCTTGGCCGGGGCAATCTCGAACGACTGTTGTTGCTGTTGCTGCTGCTGCGAGGAAGTCTGTTGAGTTTTCACATCAAAGTTGGGCGAGGGCTCAGGAGACGGCAGTTCGAGAGAGCTGCCCTTGGCAGCAGCGGCCGCAGGAGGTTCGAGAGATTTGAAAGTAACAGCATCATCGATTAGCGGGGCGTGCTGCAACTCGGACTGAGGAGCGGGCTTCATGCTGGAATCGGCCACATTCTCAGAGCCAACTTCCTGCGTTTGCTGCAAAGCCATCAGCTGCTTCCGGTGCTGTTCCTCCTCTTCTTTGCGCTGCATATCCTCCTGGAGTTGCTCAATGACCGAAATTATGTTCTCGTCGCCGACATCATCTTCCGGCACAGCGTCCACTGCTCCTGCGATACTGGGATCTAGAGGCGGTATGTGATGTGACTCCTGGAGTCGACTAGTAACGTCTTCGATCGCGGATAAGGTCTCTTGGAACGTGGGTTCTCGCTTCAGTTTGTCGTCCGTCACAACTTCCTGCTTAACGGTCTCAAATTGTAGCTTGACCTGAGATTTGTCGTCCACAGCGCTCGCTGTACCCGCGGAAGTGGAGGTGGGGGTCGATAATGGCTGTTCCAAAAGCTTTGATAGCGTGGGGGCTTGAACGCTGGATGGAACCGTCGGCGTCAACACAGGAGTTGCTGCACCCGAATGCTGAGATTCTGTGCTCAGCCTCTGCACGGAAACCGACTGAGCCGCGCTGAGCTGGAGAGAGCCATGGGACGTACGTGGACTCTGGTTGGGGGATTGGGAGGGAGATCTGAGGAGAGTTGTCAATAAACTCGACGGCGGAGGGGGCAGAGGCGACTCCGGAGCAGCAATGAGATTCGAATCGTCCGAGTGAATCGAATCTGAAGCGTCGCTTATGGTTCGCACTTGCTTCTTCGTTTTCATTGCCAACATCTGGAGACGAAGCTGTCGCTGCCGCTCGGCTTCAAGCTGCAATGAAAATTCGATGTTATTCGTGATCGACGTATCATCAGCAGGAAGAAATCGGAGCTCGGGAGATTGGGCGCCCGCCTATGGTGGGGCGCTGCGGCGTCAGACGTCTATGTGGCTCACCTCGCGCTCCTTCAGCCATTGCTCATACTCTTGTTCTTGACGCATCTCATTCTCGACAGCTTTGTTGGCTTCGTCCACCATCGCCTCGATCGCTTGATCATCTGTTCGCGCATCTTTCAACTGCGCCAACTCCTTCTGCAGCTTCTCATGTTTCTCTCGTCCATCCTTCAGAAGTTGCTCCAGCTCCTGGATTCTCTCCTGAACTAGATTCTTCACAATGATAGATCCTGAAAAGAGAATCGTAGTTATCCGATATTGCGGTACTGCGATCGGGGGGATTCCCCGCACACCCACCGTGAGGCACCTTGAATCGAGCCCGGTGCGATTTCACAATGGTTCCTGCCACTTTCGCCTCAGAGGACGACGAAGACTCATCGGTTTTCGATAGACGACAACTGCCGAATCTATATTGCAGAACTATGACCGGCTTCTCCGTGGAGGGCGGATACAATCGGCTACAGGGAATAACGTGAAACCCTCAAGAACCCCCGGAAGCGGGGAGCTTTGCGGAGGCGAACGTTGCAGAACCAGCACACTCACCTGGAGTAGCTATTTCTTCTCCCCGTTTCCGTTTTGGGTGTTCCACATCTTCAAGAAGAGCGCCGTATTGTAGTGCGCAATTTTTCTGGGAGAACCAATCTTGCGGGCGATTCGTTTCAGCGAAAGGTTTGATTTGACGACTGACCGAGACCCAATTCTGGTCTCGCGTTCGCTCTACCGAGGATGCGAGCGCCAATTTCTCGCGTATTGACCAGGTATCTATGGGCTTTTGTCTCAGTTGATAAGGCGGGACAGCCATTATTGTTCTCGGAATTCGACGGTGGTCTTCCGAGTTATCTGGTTGACTGACAAGTCTGTCCCGCCCTCAGACTTCTTCCCCGAGAGACTGATGCTCGGATTCACTGCACACACAAGCACAAAGCAGCATCCGCCGCAATCGCACGGCTGAACCAGAATGAACCACCGAGTTGCACTCTTCGATGCAGTCGGAGAGGGCTTTTGTTGATGTTTGCGGCAAGAACCATCCGAATGATGACGCTCGTGTCGTGGCTGGCCGGGCGCCCCGACGCGATGAGCTGGGTTCGGTTCGTATCTCGTCAAGTTCCTCTCGTATGTCAGCTTAGCTCACCTTTCGCCAATTAGGCGTTGAACGCGAAAATAAATTGAGAACGTCTATTGGAGGGAAGAATCATGTGATCATGTGAAAGTCCGGAATACTGTCAGGCGGATACCGCGCCAGGCTCCTCATGGTCACAACGACGACCTGGGAGCGACAATCTGTCGACGTTAAGTGTGATTTGATTGAATGGAGAGAACAGCATTGAGCCGGTCTCCTTCAATCATCACGGATTGAAATTGATTGAGCTACGTTGTAAAAATACTTTGGTGAATATCTGAGGTATAAAGTATCGTTACGACTGATATCTGAAGCGTGGAACTGCGAGTCGGAACGCGGCCGATGCGCAAGGTACGGACTGGGAGCGTAAAACAGCTGATTCCACAGAAGTATTACCTGATATGGTTTTGAAAAACAGCAGCGTGGCATGCAGTCGCTTGTATTCCACTCGGTCAGGTACATCGCATGCGATTGGATAGGATACAGATTTCGGGAGCGCGAACCATAGAACGTTTACTCCCAGAAAATCATGTGAATAGATTTGTCCGCAGAGATGTCAAACTTCGAGGTGTTTCAGTGACGGCGGGCAGGTGATAATTTAATACTCTCACTTCCCAGATAAATCATGGGTAAAAAGAAGAAATCTCAGAATCCCGCGACCACTTCTCCGCGAGAGGCTCACCTTTCGCAGCATGAAAATGCGACTTTCCAAGCGGCATGCGCCAAGATTCAAGAGAACACCAAAAGACATCTTGAACGGATGAAGGGTATCGTTGGCGATGCTGAAGAACAGGAGGAGGTGAATGTGGAAGAGGAATCCATCCTGAACAAGCTCTCGGAAGGTTTCTCTGGGAGCAAGCAAGAAACTCAAGACATCTTGGGAAACATCCTGTCAGGTCAGTTTCCTCAGTGATCGCACAGCTCGAGAAAATTCTGAGGCAACCGCCCCAAGTGAATGAGGAATACGGATGTCATTCTTCTAGGAGCTGTGACCTGCCTCATATGCATCGAAAATGTGCGCCACACGGAATCGACATGGAGCTGTCCATTCTGCTTTCAAATACTACATCTGGACTGTGTTGGCAAATGGGCGAAGGATTCACTGTTTCTACTTGTGAAACCTCGGGCCGAGCATGCGGCTGGAGCCACTTGGTCATGTCCGAACTGCCGATCTCAGCTGGAAACCATACCTCGTCATTACGAGTGTTTTTGTGGCAAGGAGAGGGATCCGAAATTTGATAAATGGTAACTCAGCTGAGCTGAAGAAACTCAATTCATTTATTGAACTTCTCTCAACTCACATAAAACTAATGAAAAGCTAAACCTATCGAACATTACTGCTCCCACTGACAGGCTGTGCCCCCATTCGTGTGGATCGATCTGCGGTCGAGCACTCAAACCTGCCTGCGGACACAACTGTACCCTGCTCTGCCATCCCGGGCCGTGTCCTCCGTGCCCAAAAACCGTCCAAGCAACTTGCTTCTGCGGCGCCGCGCAAACCACGAGACGTTGCTCACAGAAGGAGTGGTCGTGCGCGGCAGTGTGCGGACGCTCACTGTCCTGCGGGTTGCACCAGTGTCCTGAGAAATGCCATCGTGGCGAGTGCTTGCCGTGCAAGAAACAAAGTGTGCGCAAGTGCAACTGCGGCGCAACGCAGCGCAAGACGGAATGCGCAGCTGCTCGCTGGAAATGCGAGAAAGTCTGCGGCAAGCAGCTGAGCTGTGGACAGCACAAATGCGAGGAGAAATGTCACCGGGCTGACGAGTGCGGGACCTGTCCCCGGAGCGGTACGAGATTCTGCCCGTGCGGTCGAACCAAGCACACAGAGCGGAGTTGCACGGAGAGCAGGGTGCCGACGTGTCTCAATACTTGCGAGAAGATGCTGAGTTGTGGGGAACACCGATGTTGGAACAAGTGCCATGAAGGTGAATGCGAAAACTGTCTGGAGATGGTTACGAAAACGTGTCGGTGCGGCGCGAAATCGAGGCAGATGCAGTGCCTGAAGACGTTCACCTGCGACAAGAAATGTGGTCGTTCCAAACCATGTGGACATATCTGTACCCGTAAATGCTGTCCACCTGAAGAGGACTGTCCACCGTGCACCATTGCCTGCAACAAAAAGCTCCACTGCGGAGTCCACAAATGCCAAAGTCTCTGTCATAACGGACCCTGTTTCCCGTGCCGCGATCAGAAGGAAAAAGTCTGCCCCTGCGGGAAAACCTCTGTTTTGTTTCCTTGCGGAACGAAACTGCAGACGGCGAAGGTTGTCTGTAAAGAGGTTTGCGAAATACCGCCGGATTGTCACCATGAAAGCAAACCGAAGCATCGGTGTCACTCGGGAAGGTGTCCTCCGTGCGCTCTGCCGTGTGGACATACGCTCTGTTGCGGTCACGTGTGCCCTGCGAAATGCCACAGCGCAGTGCTCACAAAAATCGTTCCGAAAGAGAAGCCCCGAGGACCTTGGGAACCTCAGCCACAAGTTCGCTGGGAGCTCGTCGAGAAACCTTGTCCTCCTTGTGTGGAGCTAGTCAGAATAGACTGTCTCGGTAAACACGGATTGACCGAGTGGCCGTGCCACACGGCGAGAATATCGAGCTGCGGGAAGCCGTGCGGGCGTACGTTACCATGTGGACAGCATTTCTGCAGTCTGGAATGTCACGTTGTGGTTGATGCTCCGAACAGTTTGGGTTCCGGGTCTAGTTGCGAGAGCTCATGCGGGAACGGTTGTCAGTCCAAGAGTCGGCCAAAGGAATGCTCGCACCCCTGCGGCAAGCCCTGTCACTCCGGTGATTGCGCACCCTGTAACCAGTACATGCAGTTCCGATGCCATTGCGAGAACACGTTGACGGTGAAAGCTTGCAAGGAGTGGTGCTCCATGACTGAGGATGAACGCCGAGCTGCCCGATCCTGCACACAACGTTGCGGGAAGAATCTCGAGTGTGGACACCGCTGTTTCTTGAAGTGTCACTCTGGCGACTGCGGGGACCCGGCGTTATGTAAAAAGATGATAACACTTCATTGCGCTTGCAAGAGGATGAAGAAGGAGGTGTGCTGTGAAGGAAGAGCTGGAAAATCACAGAAACTCAAGTGCGACGATGATTGTCGTGCTATACAGCTACAGAAACAGCGACTTGAGAACGAGCGTAGAGCTGCAGAAGATGCTATCCGGAAGCAACAGGAGGAAGAGCGCAATGCGCACGAAGTTGAGAGGGTGCTGGGAGGTCGCAAAGCCAAGCGAGGAAAGAAGAAGGAGTCCGATGATGGTGTTGATTCAACTGGAGGCTTCAAGTTCGATAGCGTCTCGGTGACATTGTTGGCGTCAGTGGGTCTAGTTTTCGTTGGGATCGTAATCAAAGTATGGTTCGATTCGTGACAACATGTTTTTTAACTATTCTTACCGATTGACTGATGAAAATGATTTTTTGTGGAGTATCATGCTTATGAGCAGAAAGTTGAATCGTATCTGACCAATGGTGCCGTCCTTTCTAGTTTCATGGTAGTTCGCAGCTTGCCCGAGAATTCGGCTGCCCTAGTGGAAGTTTAAGTGATCTCGCAGTTCCTGTATATGGGAGCTCGTCCCGACGCATCGCTCGAAGCTACTGGACAGTGTTCATTCTGCTCCGTCAAATGCATCGAGCAAAGGGTCCGAATTTTCAAAAAAATAGTTTATTGAGTGAATGACTAAAGACTGCCCAACGATCTGTGTATTCCGCTCTAAAATTCTGAAAAGTTTTCTCCTCACGGAAACGCGTCATTTGACGAATTAAGATGGCAAACCGCGTCGAAGCTGCTCTTGCATAGGACTTTCAGGGGAGGGGGGGGGGGGGGGGGGGGGGGAATCTGCGATCACATCCCGCTTCCGTCTCATGCAAGATATTTCGCGTCCAGAGTGAGGTTCAGGAAGCACATGATTTCGACCAGCTCCTCAATGACCTTGGCCGTCGGCTTGCCGGCACCATGGCCTGCTTTCGTGTCGATCAAAACGAGTAAGGGTTTCTTGTTTCTCTCGCCGAGACGATGTTGGAGCTCGGCAATGAACTTCAACGAGTGCGAGGGCACCACACGATCGTCGTGATCTGCAGTCGTCACCAGCAGGCTTGGGTAGTTGTCGATGTTCTCCGGAATGTTGTGCAAGGGTGAGTACTTCGACTGAACATGGAAGTCCTCAGCTTTGTCGGGATTTCCGTAATCAGAGCACCAGGCACTACCGATCGTGAACTTGTGGAATCGATACATGTCGGTAACCGGGACTTGAGCAATTGCGGCACCGAACAGTTCTGGCCGCTGGTTGATACTCGCGGTGGTGACCATGCCGCCGTTGGAGCCTCCCATCAAGACTAGTTGCGAGGCTTTCGTGTACCCGGAGTCGGCGAGGAAGGCAGCAGCTGCATGAACGTCGTCGAGAGTGTTCTGCTTGTTCTTCAATCTTCCAGCGTTGTGCCATTTCTCTCCGTACTCTCCGCCTCCTCGAACGTTGGCCACCGCGACTGTGAAGCCGAGTCGCTTGATGAGCATGAGACGGAAGAGGCTGAAAAAGGGCGGCAGCGCGATATTGAAACCTCCGTAGACGTACAGGAGACAGGGGGCGGACCCGTCCAGGGGCCGGTCCTTGTTGCGGATGATGAACATCGGAACCTTGGTCCCGTCCAGGCTCGTGTAGAACACCTGCTCAACTTTGAGATCGTCTGTGGCGAGCCCCGCGAGCTCGATGCTCTCTTGTTTTTCCAGCACCGCGTTCGGAGCCTTGTCGATTTCGCAACGATAGACCACACCGGGCGTGAGGAACGACGTGAACTTCAGGAAAACTTCCGAGCGCTTCCGTGTTCCCGATATTTCGGAAATCGTTCCGATGTCGAACGGGAGAGTCTGCAAGAACTCGCCGTTGAGTCTGTACACGAGAGCTTTGCTCACAACGTCTTCAGAAAACTCGACGATCAGCTTGTCACCGTTGACGCAAGAAGCAAACTGCAGAACATTTTTGGGATGCATTGGTACTACATCGATCCACTCGTCGGGTTTGCTGATGTCGATCTTCACTATGCCATAATTCGGACGATCCTTGTTTGTGCGAAAGTAGAAAACGTCGTCATCGTTTGTGATGTACTCAATCTGACAATCCAGCTTTCCGTAGATGGTCTTGAGTTCCAGGGGGCCGCTGATGTTCTCCGGAATCTCAGCGATGAATACCATGTTGTCCTGGCACTCTTCGTGAACGCTGAGGACGACATAGCGACCGCACTCAGACACCTCCGGTGAAATCATCCGCTTCGGGTTGTCCGGAAACTCGACGCACATCACGTCATCAGACTGCGGAGTCGACAGTCGGTGGTAGAACAGTTTCTGTTTCTCAACTGCCTTCGATTCCGTCCCGGTGATTTTTCCTGCGACAAGGTCAGAGGGTTGGATTGAGCGGGTCGAACGGGAAGGGGGGCGGGGGGCTGGCATTCTTTGTTTTCAGGACAACAGCTCTAGGATCTTATCATCGAACTACTTGCAAGCTCACCTGTCCACTCTGGGTACTGGCCGTAGAAGAAACCTTTGTCGTCTTTCGTCCACGACACCGAAGAGTACCGGAAGCGCTCCAGTTTGTCCGGCAAATCCTTGTTCTGTTCCGTTTCTTTCACGTGGAGCGTAGACCAGTCCGACCCGGACTGTGTGAGTCCATAACAGTAGTACTTGCCGCTCTCGGAGAAGGTTGATTCCGTCGAAGAAATCGTTCCATCATCAGAGAGAGCATTCGTGTCGAGGAATACTTCCGCCTCTCCTTTCAGCTCCTTTTTACGGTACAGGACGTACTGGTTCTGTAAACCGCTGTTATGGCGGTAGTAGTAATGGTCGCCTTTTTTGGTAGGCACAGTGAACTTCGGATAGTTCCAGAGCTTCGTGAGAACGTCCCTCAGTTCTTTCTTGTGGGGACACTTTTCCAGAAAAGGCCTCGTGATGCTATTCTGAGCTTCTACGAAAGCTTTAGTTTCCTCTGCTTCTGGGTCTTCCATCCATCGGTACGGATCGTTCACCTGGATAGGAGAGGAACTGCTGTTCTGAGACGTACACCTGAGCGGATGAGAACCTTTGTCAGGGAGACCGTTTGTTTCCAAATGATTCACCCGGGTCGTCACAGGCGAAGCTACTTTAGGCAAGACGAGCAATTTCTCCTCGATCGAGAGTATCTTCGAAACGCTCGAGACTAAAGATGTATCGATAGGTTCCAATGGATTGCCAAGCAATAATTTTCAAGTTTTCGGGTGGCTCACCGTGACACCGTGAAGAGTTTCTTTCACGTCAGACCTCCGAGGCGTGGGATATTTAATTGCCGACATTGTGGAGATCCAAGAATACAAACTTCGGATTTGACTCTGTTGGTTGATGCGGAATGCTGACTTTCTATAGAGTCGGACAAATGTCCTAATCATTGCCGCTGGGAGTCGCCAGCCACACGAGGTAGACACCGCTCTCTTGACCCTTTCCCATCGGAACGTCAATGGAACAGCGGCGGCGGTAGTTGTGTACTGCCCTCGCCAGCCGCCGCTGTTCCGCCGGTGTTCGGTAGTCGGGATCATCATCGTCATCAGTGACAAACAAGAGAATGAGCTCAGCACCCCGGTGTGCCGAAGACATGAGGTTGTCCTTCCTCCTCACAGATACGGGTTTGAGTTCGACTGGAACATCGGAATGTCACACCATAGAAGAAGAAAATCACAAAAGTTGGGTTGCCCCCGAGAGAAATAATCTGGAAATCTTTTCGAAACATAGCCTCCGTGAGGTCTGCCTTTCGAAAGGGTGGTACGTTCCAACCTACCATGCCGGTAAAGGAAGCGGTGCAACCATAGCAAATGGGAAAGATTCCGACGTCCACAGAAAGATCACCGGAAAAAGTCCGTACTAGTCTACGGGAGCTCTACACGATCCTTCTGCTACGTGGATCGCTGAGTCCACGATCCCAATCGACGTCGGTAGTCTAGCTCGGCAAATGCCAGCGCAACTTCCCCCTGTGGTTTGAGCTACTCTGCGCGACCGAGAAATTTGGCCAGTCGAGTCGGACACTTGAGAAACAACAGTCCTTGTTGCGCTGAAGGTGTCCATGGAAAAGCCTTGCGTGAGAGTCCTCCGCCTTGGGAGGAAGTCGTACACCGAGGCCTTGAAAGTGCAGAATGGATTAGCCGCCAAAATAAAGAGTCAGCTTGAGTCTAAATCAGAGCCAGGAAACACGCTCATTCTGGTAGAGCATGACCCGGTCTACACGATCGGCATCCGAACTAAGAATTACGGCACCGAGGAACAAGAACGGCTGGAGAAATTGGGTAAAGTTTTTTGGAACGGAGGATCATGCGCTGTTCCATATGTTGCGAGGAACTCAGTTTCTACCCTAGGGTTTATGTTGAACAATTCAAACGGGATCGGAATGTCAATACGCAACTATGACATCGATTCCTTCTCGATTCGATTCTTGGGAATCATGGACGCGGCTGGAGTTCACTGGATTCTTCAGTCGTCATCAAACGCGAAGTATTGTGTTTTGCAGGAGCTACTTTTATACGCTCAGACCGCGGTGGCCTGATAACGTTTCACGGTCCGGGCCAGCTCGTCGTATACCCGATCATTCACCTGCGTTCGTTCGAGCCCGCGAAGTCTGTGCGCTCCTATGTTTGTCATCTGGAGCAATCCATCATAGATACGTGTCGCAAACTAGGCGTTGAGACGGAACGAACGGCGGATACAGGAGTTTGGCTGAAGGGGCAGAATCTGAAGATCGCTGCGATCGGCATCCACTGCTCAAGGTTCAGTATGATGACCGCCGCATATGAGCTTCGATCGAGATGATTTCTTGGATCCATAGAGTGACTATTCTATGAATTCCAGGTATGTCACCACCCACGGGCTAGCTTTGAACTGCGATACGAACCTTAGTTGGTTCGATCACATTGTACCTTGTGGATTGGAAGGCAAGGGGGTCACCTCATTGAGCCGCCAACTTGACCGAAATATATCGGTTCAAGATGTGGAACCGGTCTATTTGGATACGTTCGGAGAAGTATTTCGCTGCCGCGTTGAAAGATGAAGCTCGACGACACATCCGGATTGATCCAAGCTGAGCTCGAGGTTGCGGTCGGTTGATGTCAAGAATAAAACGCAGCTGTCGTTCACGCCTCAGTGTGCAGTTGATCGTAAGCCCGGAGTTCAGCTGAGAATCCGGCCGCGAAGATCCGGAAAATAGTCTCTGGGCCGAGAGGCTTCGCGGAGCTCCCTTCCGGAAGCTCTCGGAGTCATGGGCCCTCTCTGGCGTTCTTCCGGCGGAATCTGCAAAAAGTTGGGCAAGCGGATGACTGCGCCGCGCTTCGACTCCAGCGATCCCTCTCGAGGAAGGCCGAGAATCTGAGGGAAACGGTTCGAGCGTTTTCTACTTTAACCTCATCCCTTCTGCTGCGCTGCTGAAATGCTAGCAATTGCACCGCAATCAGAGGAGACGTGTCAGCGGATCTCGGGCAGTTCGAATGAGTTAGAGTGATCGAATGCTCAAACGCAGGGAGATGTGTCAGAACGGGCGCTTCTGTCAGGCGAGGTTCCAGCGTCGATTCTGCCGATCCCTAACATGGTCTGCGGAACCCAGAGGATCTCGGGGTCGCCTTTGGAAAGAACTGACTCAACGGTGATCGTAGCGACTTCTAAATTCCACCGTCACGGATTCGAAGCAATCATAATGCGAAGTGCCTCCACTTTCCGCCGCTACCTTTGAGAGCGAGCTGAACTCTCGTGACCACCTAATGTCTTGTCTGCTCAGCGCATCATTTCCAGACGAGCGGCCAGCGGCAGTTCGAAACCTTCGAAAAGAAAATTTGCGTCCCTCAAATCAGACTAGGGGTCTGAATCAGCCGGGGGAACACCACTGGCCCGCAGGGATCGGCTCACAGAAAATCAACGCCATCAACGTCCCGTGCTCCAGGTCCAGAATCCAGTCCCCCTGCGCTGTAAGGGAACAGGCCCGTCCCCCAAGCCAGGACCGCCAAAACCATGTTATTTGTTCCGCACTCTCTCGTGAGGTAATCGATCCCTGTTGGGTTCTTGAGCGCATGAAGGCTCTCTCGCTCCACGTAGCAAATTTGGTTGACTGGCCATCTTGCTGACGCGGTCAGTTGCTTGAGCTTGAGGTCGACGCCGATCCTACGCGCAGAAAAATCATAGCGTCAACAAACGACGCTTTAAGGCGCGAAAGCGCTTGAAACTGGCTTGAATGACCCCCATGAACTCGTGTACCCACGAACTCCGAGCAAAAAGTTTCGAATGGTAGTAACGATGATGAACCTCTTTCATTCGACAATCATTTATTTTTTTCTAATATATAATATATATACAACAATGCAGTAAACGTGAATCAATTAATTATTCGGCATACGACTCTATTTGAAAGTACATTACATAAGAAAGGAAGACAAAATAGAAAATAATAAATAACTAGCTATCATAGTTCTCATTCATTGTATGTTATTGGAGTCATTGCTTGCTTTTGTTGATGTTGTTCGCGCTACGACCTCTTGAGACCGTTGATAATCGATACATCAGAAACGTTAAGATCAGACGGCAAAGAAATTCCGTAAACGATTCAAAAGTCAGAACTGAAGGGAAGCTGGAGGAAAGTCAGGGAGCCAAATCGAATGTCAGCATCGAACAGAATCAGAAATTTACACAACCAGTTATGTCTCGGAAGGATAACTCGCCGCACCATAGAAAGGGGGTCCAGAATCGGTGAAAGGAGGACTGGGTTTCTTGGTCGGTCACCAGGCTGCCGGCAGGCAAACCGGCACCCGGACAGGTAGAAATAGGGAGAGGAGTTGGGAGGGTAGATGACTGATGTGGAGGTTATTTCGTTTCCACACGGTTGTGAGGTCATATCTAACAGATGATACATTGTTTGATAAGGAAGAGTCACACGAGTAGGCGAATCCCATTCCTCCACATCTCACTCGCTCGTTCGCTCGCTCTCTTTCTTTCTCACTCGCGCGCGTTACAATTGAAAAACCTAGATAGTTCTAATGTCATCATTATCAGTACGTTCACTGACATCGTTTCCATTACTCTCCGTGGGTGTGATCGTAATAAGACTAATAATGATCGTATTTTAAAAAGAAATACGTAATCGTTCCTTTTTTTTGTCTGTATGAGAATATCAATGTCACAAGTGTCCAAAGCTCATCGAGAAACTTATCGCTGTGGTTCCGCAAGTCGCATTCGGATCTTAGTCTCTCTCGGAGCATTTGAAAAATTTGGATCTAGAAATTCGGGACACGTTTCTCGACGACCTTGGTCAAAATACATGCTAATGAAATTGTTGCCAAAAAATGCAAGCGTTATAGTCTTCATCAATTGGAATAGTTCTAAATTTTGCAATTCTACAATGATCCACACATGTCGCTCTCCGTTCATATTGATCACCCGCTGCGTTGACCCCTCGGGACCAACGAGCGTTCACGTGACGTTCCGTTCTCAGCCGGTACATTGAAGATTTCGGACATCGTTTCAGCGGTTTTCGAAAGCTCACACCCCGGATTCTAGATTCTGTCGATCAAAGATTCCAAGGGCGTGAGCGATAGCAAGGACGCTAAAGTCTCCCAATGGTTCCGAAAAATCGAACTCTTCGAAGCAAACAGTTGACAATCCACTGTCATTCGGCCGGACACCGCGTCATCACCCTGTTCTCTCAAAACGTGATGTTCACTGCCTAACTTCCATGCGCTAGCTTCCGCGATCATTGGCGGTGGCCCTAACTGAGACCTTCCAACGATTAACCGAAGTATCGGCAGCTAAGCCGACGGAACGATGGCAATCGTCGGATTGCACGTCACCCTCAGACACGCGGCGTCTCCTCGGACCAGTGATGGAGTCCGCGCATGGCATCCTCGTAGTTCAGGCATACTGTCAACATCAACCCGATCTGTCTCAACCGGCTCTGTCGTAAACATCATCGCCCTGTCACTGTTTTCCGTTTCCTCATTCAGTCAAGGAGCCACTCGAGGCTTCGGAGTCGTCCCACCGTTTTTTGATAATGTTAATGGAGTGCCATCCTCACTGCAGACTCTCTATGCTTGTCAGCAAGAAGCGTCACTCTCACGATTGGTCACATCCGCCCATGATCTCTGAATTATCGATGCGATGTTTCGAATTGTCTATCATAGTTACTCAAATCAAGCTCTTAGTCCCTCCCTCTTTTTCCTTGAATCTTTGCTACGTCGACATGAACTCGTCACCATTTCACACTCCCTCAAGTTTCGCTACATATGTATATATGTATATGTATGTATTTATACCATCAATGTATATACGCATCAGTAGTTTCTTTCATCACACCGTCAATGATCATCATCTCCATCATATTGTCATCATCATGGATAAGGTAATACACATTCTTTTCGTCGCATCAGTCAGACCATCTATCGATTGAAAGGTAGACCGTTAGATCGATCGATCAGTAATTCAATCAATCAATGGATCGAATTATCGGGATCGATTCCGAGAAAGCCAGGGGGACATCCCGTCGCATGCGGACAGCAAGCAGACGGTCGGACAAACTTCACCGAAGAAACACACATTCATTCGAGATAAAAGTTTGTTCTGTCTCTCATCCGAGTGAAGATTTGTTCAGCGATGCCTCTTGGCCTCAACCGATCTCATCGAGACCTATCCGTTGACCGTTGTGAGTGGGCGGCCTGCGGATGGTCCTTGTGCCAACTGAAGTCTCAACTGCTTCACGTTCGTTTCGCTAATTCGGCGACTACTACAAGTTATAATTTGCTCAATTCTTGTATTCACGTTCTTCCCTTTGATGAGGTGGGGATCACAGCCATTGCGGTAGCTATTGTCGTCGGTTCTCAAAGGTGCGTTAGAGGGCCAAGCTGTTCAGAGCTCGATCTCCCCCTAGACCGCGGTTCAACTTAACGAGAAAGACGGGATTTAATTATACACTGTTTTCTTCGGTACACGACTCCTTCTTCTCCCCTTTTTCAGCTCGTTGTCAATCGATTTATCATGACGAAAGAGAGAAATTTTCAAATTCGATGATTTGCTGGATTGACGACAATCCATCAGACCAATGTTTTTCCTTTTCTTGTGAAAGTTTCGGCGATGTTGATACATCTCGAATCGTTCAGGTCGATCGATTCGACCGTTTCTAGGTTCAATTTGAAATATCCACTACGTCGTTCCATAAATCAGCTCTCATTTCTTTAAAATTCTAGATTCAATCCACAGGTATCGGAGAGTTTCCTTTGCAAAGATAATAAGTTGACATAATTAATTGATCGATCTATCATCACTTATTAACACTCGAAGATTATCGCGATTTCAGTAGCTGATCGGACTTTCGCGGCCGGCCAATTCTCGTATTCGAATTTTTGCCATGAGCAACAGTTGATCGGAGTTTCAAGCTTCGCAGAAAATAGTGCTTTCCTAGATTTTGTATTCGTTCAGTGCGAATGTATCTGTGTTGTCGGAAAGAGCAGACCGCGCTCCGATCATCTGGCAAAGAGTTTTGGTCTCCGTCAGTCAAGTGCTTGTTTCGTCACGAGCCGCTGTCGAATTCGTCGATTAGGAGAGTCCAACTGGACAAAGTCACGCGACTCTGTCGGCGAATCAGTCGGATTCCGAAAATTGGGATATCCTAAATTTGGGGCTTTTCTTCGATTGCTAACTACACACACACACACACACACACACACTCACCCACACTCACATTACTCGAATAACTTGCCACTTGGGAAAATCTTGGATGAATGGATTAGACAGGTGGATGGATGCATGGATGCTCTGCATGCATGCCGCTTCATGTGCGATCTCAAAAGAGTGACGATCGAAGGTTCAATTCGCAGCACTGGTTCTTCTCATCAGTTCTCATCGCCCGGGACGCTCTTGTGAGCCCTAACTCGGTGTCACTTTGTTGCTGTTGCTCAATCATTGATGGAATCAATCAGGGCTGCTTGAGATCAAGGTTCCTTCTTGGGACGACCTACTCGGGCGGTGGTTGGACGATCGGTCGTGATCAGACGTTCCTAATTCACGTGAATTTATCCGAAGCTTCACGTACGATGTTAGCCGTGTGAGTCGTCGAGGATGGAATGCGGCGGTGACGACGAAGGAACACGGGACTGAAAAAGCGCTGATCGGATACACTGGGAAATCCGTTCTCTGCTGCTGCGCTGTTCACTGGCCGGAATGAACCGGAGTGGCCAGCGTGGTGTTTCGCAGCGCCGGGTTATGCTCTTCAAGTGAAACCCTATTGTAGTGCAACACCAAGCTCTTCAGTGTGGGGAAAAACGCTTGATTCTCCGCGAAACCATATCCGTGTGTCGTTTCGAAGATCAAACAATGTTCGACTTTCCCCGTGACTCTGCGAGAGGAGAAAAAAGCAAATTAGACTTGAAAGAGCTCTCGACCGTCGGCTCCTTCCATGATAAGCGAACACAAGGTCAGCATTCCGCGGGCTGCGGTTTCGACGGCACGTGTGCGTCGTGGAACGAGTCTCATGAAGAGCTTTTATGTAAGGAATTTATGGATGGTTACGAAAACGCCTACAAAACGACCACAAAACTTACATAAGCGATAAAGCAAATTGTCCAGTTTTGGATTTTCGGATCAAAAAAGTCCCATGATGCCTTCCTTCCAACATTTTCTCGGCCTCGGAACGAGTGCACTCGCTGATGAGCCAAGTGCTCTCATTGTTGTGAGGCAGGTTGGAATCTTCGCGAGCGGTGGGGTTCGTCATCGTGTAGTAGTTACCTGTGCGGAATTCGTATTTCAAGCCTTTTTGTGAGGACTACGATCGGGGGAGAAGGAGCATCCACATTCACCACTTCCAACAAACACCTAGACTCGATGGGATATGTACTCACCGGTTGACGGTTGGTTCGTCCACGGACTCGCGGCATCTTTATCTTTGTGTTCGTCGAACTGAGAAGATTCCTGCAGCAATTTGTTGATCTCGTCTTTGCTAATTCCGTGCCGTATGAGGCTCACTTGGCAGAAGTTGCGTTGCTTACTTCGTTGGGCGATTTCCACTTTGAGGGTGTTCATTGCGGTTTCGATCTCTCGCTGAATGTTCAGGTGCTTCTCAATCTGAGTCTTGACACAAGCGTGTTCGTGCTCTAGCGAGTCTTTGCGCTGCTTCAAGAGTTTCAGATTGTCCTCGAGCTCCACTCGGTACTGTGGATACTTCTGGATAGCCTCCTGGGCGGCTTTCGTCTGGAGCTCGTACATATCGGTCGCCTGCTCGAACGACTTCTGAGCGTGATTCTTGAGATCCACTTCCTGTCTGAGTTGGCTGTATCTGTCATGGAGGCGATCGAGCTCCCGCGAAAACGAGAGGAATTCCCGGTTGCTCTTCATCAGCATCTGACGGAACGTAACAGAGTCGAATCGGCGAGAGTCGTCGTCGTGGAATCGTGACACCGGATACAGCAGCCGGACATTCAGCAGAGGGTTGTATTGCGCCAGCGAGTTGGTCCTGAAGTGTTGAACGAGGTCGACGACAGACTTGAACGTGAGAGGATCGGTGAAGCCGTAGTGGCCGTCCCGGTGGATGATCTTGATGAGCTTGTTACAGCCGCCTTGACGCAGCGTCAACGTGAAGTCGCCGCTCGCTTTCGACGCGGCATCCCGGACGATGAACGTCCCGTCGGGAGTATCTTTCAGCTTCTCATTGCACTCCTCTCGGCTGATTTCACCCCAGTACCATTCGGCGTTCGCCAAGCCAGTTCCGCTTTCGACGGCACTCGACGTTATTCCTTTGCTCTTCGATGACGTTGCGGTGCTGGTCGTTTTCGTCATCGTCGCCGTCGTCGGAGGGGACCCGGCTGCGTGCGGGACCAGCGGCTGCTGCTGTGAGGACATCTTGCGCGGAGGGACTACCGGAGGCAGCGATGGAACCTCGAAGTGCGGCAACGTTTCACCCCAGTCGCCGCGGGATAGGAGTAAACTGCAGATGCGGACGTGCAGAGGCGTGTTGCTGATAATCGAGACTATATTCTCGAATTTGGGCCTCAGAATCAGGTAACAGAAGGCGTTCACCAAATCGAACGGCGGTTGGGTTTTTCCCCGGTTGAATTGCAATCTACACACACGACACAGATGCGACAATAAAGCTCGTAACGTCGACTCGTGGGTCGCGGGTAGTTGATGAACTAGTTGACGGAGATGAATGGCGCAATTTTCGTCGTTTTTCTCTCCTGGAAGCAGTGGAGCGGACGAGCATGAGTCTCCTGAGCAATGAATCCCAGTCAAAGCATCGAGTCGAGATGAGCGTGCGCGATACTCACCGGCAACTTCGAGGAAACGGTCGTAAAAATTGAAAGGTATCAATGGAGAACTGAGTTTTGAAATGTAGTGTTTCAGAGCGGCCGCGAAGCTTTCAACAGGATAGCCAGAAAGCTCAGAGTGTTTCGCCGGGTTGCTAACGTCTGAAACAGAATATTAACGTCAGTCGTGACGTCAGACCTGTGGACTCGTTCGGTTTGAGGCTGTTACTCAGTTTCTTCGCGACAAAATCGACGTCGAATCATCCTGCATACGATGAACTGCATATGATAATCCAGAGGCATACGCGTCGGCCTCCGAGTCGACGCGGAGAGTTTCCACAGTTCGATGATTCATCGCGTTCGACCATTTCGACTGATGCTCCAGCTCTACGACATGCCGACTGCTATCGGATTTGGCAGACGGCAACGGCGGCGCCTCGGGTCCCCTGCCGTCGATCTGAGCTGTGGCGGCGCAGCACGACCGCCGACACGGAAAGCTAGCCAGAGCTGTTATACAATACGGATTACTCACCCTGCGATAATTTTCGGACGAGATCGTTGACGTCGCCCGGTGCGTTATGCGATCCGTAGACGGCGTACAAATCAATCGAGGCATCCCGATGTGCCAATAGCTCGATGTTTTCGATGCAACTCAGCACGCAATTAGGGGCCGCTTGTTCTGCCACGCTGAACTGCTCGGAGAGCTCGATGGATGCGGGCGATTCTAAGACGGCCACCAGACGACGATGGAGGGACTCGGGCGGAATCCGGCCAGGGGAGCAAGGGGGCAGTTCGGTCGACAAACAGTCGTGATGGCTCACCGCTCCGCAAGCTCGGCATAGGAGACCTGTGCGGGAGGATAAAGCTTTAGGTTCCTCGGTTCAGAGTCTGTTTCGAACGTTCCGGCCGCGGACAAGAGCGGCAGACTGGGGAGTTTTCACGCCGAAAACTGCTTGGCGGAAATTTTCGAGGTGGAAAAGTCTCCGCGACCGCAAGGACCCCGCTCAAAAAGTGTCACTGATCGCATCGAAAAAGCTCCCCGGGACTGTGAGCGTTCACCGCCTCTGCTTGTCAGTATTGTCTGCCAGCGACTGCAGAGTCGAGAGCCTAGGAAGAGACTGTACCCGGCATCTATAGCCGAAAACGCTCCTCAGGCATAAAGCATAATTCTCGCAAGGGTGCAATAGCGCCGCCGATCCTCAAACGGATCGCCGGTCGGGCCGTCAGATGGAAAAGGACGGATTGCAGATCGAGACGACAATGAGACTGGCAGACAAACGGACATACGGAGGAGCGGACGGACGGACGGGTCGGTCAAGAAGGTCGCACGCACGCGCTTGCAGACGCACCTTGTCTTCCAGAGAGTGACATTTGACACTGTTCGCATTTATCGGCTGCCGATCGGAAGGCAACGAGCTGCAGCTGATGACTGGGCTGCATTTGCTGCTGTTGATCTTCTGGAACGGAGGTGATGCCCGGCGTGGAAACCCGTGAGCTGATCGTACTCGAGCTCGTGCTGCCATGATGACTTTCGAGACTTTCGCGGCATTTTGTGCTTTGACACTTCGCAGAAGAAACGTTTTTCTCGTCCTGCAGTGCGCCCACATCGGCCAGTGACGCAGCATCCTCCGCCGGCAGGTTCTGCCAATAATAAACACATTGGTCAAACTGAAGTCTAACTCCCATTCGCCTCGCATGAAACCGTCGCAGCTTTCGAAAAGCAAGGAAACTCCATCTTGAGGCGGAGATCGGCTCTCCGGTGCGCACGAACAGAGGAAGACAGATATCGAGGGGGAAGGAAGAGGGGATGGGGGGGGGGGGGGGGGGGGGGTCAAGCAGAATCCCGATGAGCGAACAGAGACAAGAAACGGGTACTAGGGCTAACATCGGGTTCGAATGAGTGGTCGATCAGTTTTGCGGATGGCAATTCGAGGGAAACAAAGCGGGAACGCGCCACGGATGCGAACATGGCAGTCTTGACGCTTTTACCACCTCCACCACCGCCACCGCTAAGGCCACAATCATCCAACACCTCTGAACCACCGAAACCGCCAACAGAACAACAAGCTGGTGCTGACGAATTGCCTGGTCGCCAAAAAGATCTGATTGAATTGGCTGTGCGAGAGAGGAGTCTGTTCGCTGGGAACTGCATACGTGCTTGTAAATCAAAAAGTGGCAGTTCTAAAACAAAACCCGACAAGAGCCACAAAAATCAGCAACAAAAGAGAGAACACCTTGTCTCTGGATAGAATCGGAAAGATCCCAACTGGCAACGGACATTTTTCAACAAGCATTCGTAGCCCGAGGGACCGAGACAAAAGGAATTGCAGCACTTCCATCATATTCTGTGAAAATCGTTACTTACGATGCCTCGATTCCTGCACAGTTCTGAGATGCAGACCAGAATCGTTTGTTGCGGGTAGTCTTCTTTGATGCCCATGCCAGCCAGTTTGTGCTTGTCCAGCGCTGGTAGGTCGCTGCCTTGAATGGCGGTGGACTCGAAGGGTCCACTGTACGAGATCATGTTCACGGAGGCCATCCACTCCAGCACGTTGCGGGTCGTCCACTCATACACCGGCTGCAACACATACACCGAGTTGTGAGGCTTTGGCACTTTCGGAATTGCTACGGGAAACCAGCTCCAGCGAACATCTATGGAGGTCTTTCCAGCGTTAAGAGAATCACTGATTTGGAGAGCGTCCGTCCCCTCTCGTGGAACGAATACGGGCATAGCCTCATAACCTATGTCATCTTTCTGGGGTATCGCAATCGATACATCAACGACGGCCGATGAGGCAAGCTTCGCCGCCAGTTGAACCGAGCGCGTTCTCCCGCAAGACACGGACAGACGGACGTTCGAACGTTTGCGATGAATGGTGGAACTCACGCACGACATGCTATTCTGAATGCTGTCTCTATCAATGAACCATTCTTGAATCGGAAACTCGCAATCCTTCCGGACAACCTCGTTCGGCAGGGGAAGGATTTTCCCGGAGGATCGGGAAAAGTGGAGCTGATGCAGAACCGCGATGGTTTCAGCGACGTCTATTCGATTCACCCGCTTCCCGCTAAATATAAATATCCACCTGTCTGGGAGCACTTGATGCTTCCACAGTGAGGATTTCATTAGACTACTCGTTAATCGTTGAGCAGTTTTGATCGAACCGGGCCCACATTCGCGGAACCATTTCGTTATCCGATCGTGCGTCTTTCCGATGCAAGTGTGTTCGAAGTAACCTTCTACATTAAGGAGATACTGCCTAGCTTCTACTTGAAACAGACTGTCTGTGGAAAGGCGAGGCGAAACAACAGAAAACTGAAATCCGCAGCCAGACCGGCTCACCGGTGCCGCCAGCTCTTCGCGCTGTGTCGCTCCCGAGCATTTGAGAAATATTCAACTGGACGTTCCGTCCCCTCGACCAACTTTGACTTCATCTGAAGACGTTTATGCTCATTGGAACATCGATCTTCAGGATCCAGTTCATGTTCTTCGCATTTCGCTCCGTGAAAAGATGCCGCAGTTCGTATTCGTCGTGGTGCTTGCTACTTCTGGTGGTGGTAGCAGCAGCTCGCTGGTGGTTGGTAAGCCTCGACATCAGCGACGATGGTAGCTGCCTGCCCGGCTCACTCACTCACCCAAGCAGCAGCAGCAGCTCTTGTTGCTCAAGGTTAAACACAGCGGCTAGCGGTGGCGACCCGAGATGACGAAAGAAGGAAGCCATGCCGGGCTTTCGTGTCCGCCGTAGCAAACAAAAAAAAAAACATGATTCCGTAAAGCAATACCAACCGCCGGCAATGGCAGCCTATTCGGTAGTCTCTCGTTCTGTGGATCCTAAACGATCCTCAAATCATGCGAGTGCCCCGATGGTTAGCAGTCTTTCGCGTTATGGAACGGCGACTATGGAGGGAAACCGACGGATCTTCTGCGGTCGCGGAAAACACAGAAACTCCTTCGAATTCTTCTCGCGAGGCTCCTCGGCCAAGAAATTAACCGCGAGTCTCCGAAGGCCAGTCCACCGAGTCTCATTCCGACGTCCAACAACGAACCGCAGAGTTGAAGTTTCGATATTTATACAATCAGGCCGGCCGCGGAAAGACCTTCATCCGAAAGAGCAACGTTCATCCAGAAGAACGCTGCTGAATATTTTCTTTCGTTCGAAGGAACAGCAAAGTTTATCAAGAGCCACCGAGCTCTCCTTCAACCTTGCGCGTTCGTGCGACACACTCCAATGCCTACTTTAGACGTGACTCTAGACGTGTCTAGAGACTGAGGAATTGAGAAAACACTCGACCTGCTGCTCGCGTTCGATCGGCTTCGACAATCTTCCGCTGCGATAACGTTCAGATCGGGAACTTTGCAGCGAAGGATGCTTCGAAAAGGAGCAAACTCCAAGAGGGTATACTAAAGGACCGTCCTGATTCCCAATCGGTTTCAAGCTTAGCTTACCTTGCAAATCATCGATCCATTCGGTTCGGTCGAGGCTCTATCCGAGTTGGGGGTCAGTACTAACGCAGCGCCCTTCGTGCAGAAGAAGCACGATTCCTCGAGAGGTTGCTCGATAATACGACAGCCGGGGACTGCAACTTCTGACGTTGGGGATCACTAAAAGTTTCCGACTCGGAAGAGTCATTCAGTCGGATTCATTGGCAGATCGATAGACGACGACTCGACCGAACATCCTATCGATCAAGACAGCTCCGGATATTTGAGCACAATCTCTCGTGCCACAGTTGTTCTTTCCGGCGTCTCGGTGCGGCGATTTCCCCCAATTCAGATCGGCTACCCGACTTTGGTTGGTTCACACTGAGCTTGTGTTGGCTCGACGGTGACAACGGGTTCAGAAGTCAGACGTGACAGCGGGTCCCTCCGCGGCCGGTGACGATCACTCCACTCATTACCGTCGATCCTCCGTCGAAGACTCACGGATCGAGGACGCTCTATGACTCCGGAGAGTGGCGGCTGATGCAGTTCCTGTTCCTACGCTCGCAGCGCAAGCTGGAACTCACGTACACTCACTCATCCACTGATAGATCTCGACGAACGATGCCCTGAGCATCGGAGGTGCTCGAATGAACAGTGAACTGTAACGGAGACTCCGTCGAGGATGTCGACAGCAACAACAACAAACGCAACAAGGATGGCGACCGCAACATCAGAGCCCAAAGCAATAAAAACAGCGGCGACACTGCTTTTCACTCATCTGCTCGACGGCACCTCGAAGGGAAGGAATCTTCCCGAAGCTCTCCGGAGTTGGTTACCGGAGCTAGCACCGAGCTGTGACGGGGGCAGGCATCCGGGCCCGGAGTACACAGCTTCAAACTCAAGTTCCGAGCACTTCGTGTTCTCGCGTTCGCTGCTCTGTCAGTCGGCCGAGCTAGAGAGGCTACGCAGTAACGAGTTGGTAGCGGCGTTCACACTACGGCAACGCTGCTTCGACGACGAGAGCTACGATGAAAATTGCCTGTATCGCTCGTGTCTAGGTTCGCAGCCCTCCACTGCTTAAGATGCTCTGAGCTAGCAAGCCGGCCGGCCGGCAACAAGCGAGCGAGCGAGCACCAGTCGCGGCGGCGGCAGTTGCGGCTGCAGCGGCTTTCCAACAGCGAGAGCCTTGTTCACATTGGTTGGCTTGCTAGCGCAGAGAGCGAGAGAACGAGCCCGAGCGAGCAGGCCAGCGATCGTGAGGGAGAAGAAGCCGCTGGTGCTCCGGATCGTGGCGCACCCTGGCGGAGCGCCGTCAGCGCCATGGCTGACTAGCGGTCACCTGCTCAACTAAAACGTAGTGGTAGTGGTGGCGGCGGCGGCGGCAGGAGAAGCAGCCGTAGGAGAAAGTGGTTGTTGCTAGCTGCTTACTGAGGCGACGGCGGCGGCGAACGAGTATGGCCAAGTAACACCTATTCGATCCTTCATCAGGCGGGCGGGCGGATGCGTAGGCAAACCAGTCGCCCAGCCACCGGCCAGCCCTTCATAGCCTCCTCGGCACCAGCCGCAACAACAATCCTCCACGACAGGCTGAGCATCGACGGAGCTTTTTGACAGATATCTTTTCTTGTTCAACGCAGAGCGTGATCGTCGTCGACATCATGATTTGGACGTAACCATGACGAGTTTCTCTCATACCACTCACAAGCCAACAGATCGACTACCTGTCCATTTCCGTGTGTGAGCTAACAGTAGGGCACGCGAAAATCCACGCTCTTATTCACAGAAATCGTATTCGATGTTCCCAGTCACTCGACCACTGCCTCATTCAGAGAAATCGCGATAGATCGGCTAGCTGTCTCGGCTGTGACCGCGTTGTATCTAAGAACCTCCGTAACCGACTTCACAGCTCTGTATCATGCCGCACGATGCCTCAGTTTCGTATAGATCGTCGTCCCCTGGCCTTGAGAGATACCGTTTCCAGTACGCTCCATGGTACTTGAGAGAAGCACGGGATTCCCGCATCGAAATCGTGGACTGGAGGGGTCGCCTCCGCCAGCCAGCGATGCACGCAAAATGAATTTATAATCATGCACGTATTTTCCATACGTGGCTCCGCGCGTGAGTGCCTCTTGGCCTGCCTGCCTGCCGTACCCGCTTTCTGGGTTGTGGCTGCGTGCTTGCATGGCGTTCACGAGAGTGAATTCAGACTGTTGCTCTTGGAATGTAGGCCAGGCCAATGACCGGGGGTTGGCCGTTCGCTACCTTCCCGCGAGGCCGCTCGCCTGCGTGCCAGCCGGGCGACCGCCAGCTCGGAAGGCAGGCCGGTGAGCCGGCGCTGAACTACACAGTTCACTGCGATCCCCACGGACAGCCTTGCCTTGAAGACTGCCTTGGTGATGATTGGACAGACTACCTGGCTGGCTCGCTGCGGCTCTTTCAATCGTTCTTTCTTTCGTTTGCTCGTTCGTTCGTTCCTGTAATGCCGTTGCCGAGGACGGCGGCGACAATGATGATGGCGGTGCTGGTGGTGATACAGCTCAGGCTGTCTATATTGTCGTCGTAACACAGCTGGCAGGTAACAACAGTGAGCTGCTGGAAGTGCTCACTCCGGCAACTCGCCGTTGAGCGGTCCTTCAAGTGAACTCGTTCGATTGCTCATGGAGTTCAGTCAGGTCACATTCCAGTCTAAGCTCAGCTCACCGGTCGTTCGGAAAGACGGAAGTGTCGAATCTGAGAGATTCTTCCATGATGCGGATACAATGTATTCTCTGGTTGAAGTCTCCCTGACAGACGGGTACGTCTAAAATATTCGAAAAGTAGACGGGCGTGACCTTCAACGAGGGAGAACGCGGACCGCCGGGAGTGTGAAATCCGGAACTCCGCCGCCGATAGCCGAACGGGGCGCATCTCTGGCATCAAATGGAAGATTCACTGCCACCATGAATTGATCGAAACGTTGACCGTCAGCGACTAGCTCCGTTCGCCCGGCTCACGAAGCCCCCAATCTCGAAACCGCGGGCTGGCGCGAGCCGTTAGACCCGGCTCCCTGAAGAGAGCGGAGTGCGCTGATCGATGAACGCGGCGTCATCAGTAGCAGCAGCGCCGACTTTCCAGGACCAGCCGAGCGAGTTTTCTAGCACGCTGCAGAAAGTTCACGCAGCGCGCTCGAAATACATTCGTACATCTGCACTCGCTAACGATGCAAACATTATATGTATAGGTTGCTGGGGTTGTTGACCCCGTGACGTAGAGGCCAGCCCATTCGCAGAGAACTGCGGTAGTCTTCGTCGACGTTGCAACGAGCGACGAAACCGCAATAACCAGGTTACATCCGCTCGCATAGATTGGGATACCTGATGAGCCGATGGATGGACACAGTGAACAACAGACGACTCGGCGATTCTCGGATTGGCCAAACGACCCGGGGCATGCCACCATTGGGTAAGCGGGATCCTAGGCTAGCTGATATGCGTGGTTGTCGATTGCCGTCTTGGTGAACAGTCATCTCTGGCGCGCTGGACATCGCTCTCTGGAGTCAGATCTTTCGATGAACGCTCGATCCGGGATCGGCGGAGCTCCGCAAGTCGGACCGCTTCCCGCCGTTATCTGGGCTCATGTTGAGATATTTCGCCACTGTCAGTGATTCGTGGGTTCGTGCGCTGTCGATCTGGGACAACCGGGAGCTCCGAAGGGGACTCCTCCATACGAACGTCGAAAACATCTCTATCCATAGCCAGCCCTTGGCTGACACTCGGTTTGGAGCTTCGAAGAGTTCGCGGAGGACTTTGATGCCATGATTCAATGTCAGCGACATTTGATTCCTTCGTGAGTATAGTTGCGCGCTCAATGACGTGATACGGTCAACGCATAACTCGTTCGAGGAGTGATCATTGACGGAGACAGTCGAAAGTAGAACTGCTGAGGTGCGTCGTAACAGACGAGAGCGATCTTATCGTTGCGGTTGGACGGGGCTCGAGAGTGATGTTTGCTCGTGGAGTTTTGTCGCTTGCTTCGAGATTCTCGATCGACCGCTGCATCGCACGCCTTCGACCGTCCGATATGTGCAGTGGAAGGGTGGCAGATTGTGTCCACAAAAACTGTGGTCCACAGTTTTCTCGGAGAGGTCTGCCGAAACCATGAAGCCGCGACGGACCTTCTAATCGACGACGACGAATGTCAACGAGAATTCGTCAAACGACAAGTCGGTCAGAACAACTGGATGGATCGCTCTCTGTGTTGATGTTTTGAGGCTCGCATTGAATCGTAGAGCTGGCTGGCACCTAGTAAAGACGAGGGGAGAAGCAACGCCCGTCAGTAAAAGAAGGGTGTGGAATCGCAGACAAACCCAAACCAGACAGCCGCCCAATGGAGCGAGAGTGTGAGTGGCGATTAGGAGCGTGTCTGAATGCTGCACACGGCCTAGCAGTTCTGAGTTTTGGAGCTTTTTGTCAATTAAAACTCAGCTGGTCGCTCCCTCCTCCGCTCTCGGAACGACCGAGCAGCCAGCTTGCTTGCTCAAGCTTCGTGAGGTATTATGTAGTGAGTTGGCGAAGGGAAGGGGTTCACTACCGATCGGACCGTTGTACGGATTCTCACTTGTTTTTAAGCGTCTAGACAGACTCCCGCTCGTCCGTGTACCCGCCTGTTTGTGTTTCCCCGTTTCTGAACTGGTTCGTCCACGAAGCCGAGCATGAACGAACCGGATTCGGTTGTGTGCGCCATGTCAAGTTTTTACCTTTTGAGAGTTGTGAACCATCCATATGGCGACTGATTCAAACGGACGGACACAAGATTCTATGAAACGCGATCGGGAGCGATTTCTGCGGGGGGACCGAGCGAGTTACTGACTCGCTCAATGCCTCGTTCAATTTGGCCCGAAATGCGCGCGGTCGTCTCTTAGGCTGAGGAAGGCAGGCGCTCAGAAAGAGTGAAAGCAGAATGGATGACGGCGGCCAACAGACCAACGCAGCGCCTTACGGCCTTGCTTTCGGTCCGTCCGGCCACGCATCTATCTGTTTGTGGGTCGGATCGTCGCTCAGCGCTGCATTAGAGCCAGTCGACTCGCCTTGGCCCGTGCAGAGGAAATTCTGACAGTGCTGTAACTGGCACGGGTTTTCCGAGCCTGGCTTACTTTCTCGATCGATCGGTTCCAGTGAAGCTCTTCTTTCTCGAGATTTCCCGGGTCTCATTCCAACAGGAGCGATTGTATCCAAACATTTACCGTCTCGGACCGTCATAGTTTTCATTCCAACTCATGCTCGAGGTCGGTATTCGAGGTTTTGAATGCAGGCTCTTGAACCTAGTTACAACTCTCAAGGGATTCGAACGAGAGACTCTCCCACACGGGGACCTTCAACGTCTCGATCGCCCATAGCAAACGCCGTATCTCCGGGAGAAGTTCCCCGATTCAAGTGACGAATCTCGAGAACTCCGCTGCCCATGCTGGGTGTATCGAGACGATTGTCGTCTAGCTCGCTTCGAATGCGAACCAAGCCTACTTGCGACGCTTTCTGCTGAGAACCAGCTGGTTCGTGGTCAACCTTGACACTAAACTAGAGCAGCAATCGAGCTACAAAAAGTGGCGTCGCCGATGAAAACCTAACGATGCGGCCACGGAACTCGCTGTCGGTGTGTATGTGTGCGTGAGGCCGTGCACGCAACCCGCTTGAGCATTGCACTGGAAGGCACACCCGCGAAGCCGTGATATATCGCTCGAACGAAGGAGAAACTCTCGTGTTAACCCTTGCACAGTATGGCATAGAGCCAAAGACGCCGCGCTCGCTCGTCAAATGCGGCAGTCGGCCAGCAGCCAGACATTTTTCTGTCATTGCTTGACATTTGTCTCATCGTCGAGTGATCATTCTTCCCGCGAGAAAATGAAGAGAATAAAACTTCCCTCCCGTCAGTCGTCGCAGCGCTCTGTGGCTCAGAAATTCACGCTTCCCCCACGCGGAGCATCATATTATAATGACATGGCTGTGAATAATTACAATTGAGCGAACCCTTTGCATCCGACAAGACAGATCGACTCGGAAAACAACGGCGAGGCAGAGACTTACCTACGAAGCTGGCGTGCGCTCTAAGAAACTGCCGATCAATGCAGTTTCGGAAATTGAGAGCTATGCGATCATGGTGAGTCCAAAACCTGAGTTGGAGAAACAGCAACAAGCACGCTCTGTGGTCTCTCTTATCCCGCAAAGTTTTCATAACTTACTCCCGCCGACACTACCTCAACATGGACCAAAGCCGAGGTGGAGACACAAAGGTCTCAATCGTTGTTCATGAGTGGAACCGCACCCGAGATTCGGTCGTTCCGTCCGTCATCGCCTCGCTGAGCCTTGATAGGAGCAAACTTTTTCTGTTCTCTAGGTGGAAATGTCGATCAGAGCGGTGGCGGTCTCGAGTTTCGGGTGAGGCAGCCGCCATCGTCCCCTGATCTCGTCTATGGTTTCGAAAAAGCCGCTCTGGTCTTCAGCTTCTGAGTAGTCATTGACTTAGCTCTAGGGAAATTCGCTGTCAAAACCCGTGGGAAAAAAGAGGCGGAAGAGATGGCAAATGGTGAACAACCCGAGCTTCGAAAACGCCTGCCTCTCAAGCGCCCGCCTAAAGACCTCCTGGTCGCGAGCCTTTCCACGAAACGAAACACTGCACTGATCGCTCACAGCTCAAACGAAAGGCGTCGTGGTAGGACTGCGGATTTACGATGGGCCAAACTCGCGGGACGAAGCCCCGACTGAATTATTCGAGTAGAGGCCCAGCGAAAATGAATCTCTGAGATCTGTAAGAGCGCAAGGAGGTCTGGACGGAATCTGAAAATTTCGCACTACTTACCACGCTTGTATCGAGTATCACGGGGAGTTCTATGATGAGTCTTTGAGGATTTTCCTTACGACGAGTAATGGAACGGTAGCCGTCCGTCGTGACGGTTCGGACTTTTTGAGCTTTCAAGCGTACTGCGCACCTCGTGAGGCCACTCTGAAACAATAATTACCATGATGTTGATGATAATAAATTCATTCACGGTCAGTCGACTCTATTTTGTTTCGGCGCGAAAAAAGAGCCCCATGCACTATATCCTAACAAAGCGTATGGGAACGAGATTTCGGCCGGAGCTGTGAAGCAAAACGGACACGACTTATCACAAACATTGCGAGGGAATTCATGAACGTGTTTGCTCTCTCAAGGTTAATGACGGATGTGGAACAACTTGTAGAGCGAAAAATGTTCTGAACGCCACACCGAACGTTGATGACTGATCGGGAAAGTGTTTCTGGGGGCCTAACGCAGAAAGTTGAACCGCTGCGTCCAGGCTGATTGACAACTTCGATTTGGATTTGGTTGCATTCCATTATTCTCTGTTTAGCTGAGATCGTGGACTCCGCGAGCGCTCGAGCATCGGGTCGGACTCGCGTCGACGCATCGTTCCCGTATCAACCGAACCGCGGCGATGCGAGTGGGAAGGTTGGTCTGTACACGGAGAACACTCTTGTACGGAATATAGCAAACGGCACACAAAATCAGGTTTTGCTGAAGTTGCTGCCGTTGTCATCGCCGCGGACCCGGTCGTCGGCGCTGCTGCCGCTGCCGTCACTGTCGTCGTCTACCCAGCTTTGGCGGCTTTGACTGAACAACAATACAATGAAAGCGCCGCTGTAACGCTGCCGTGTCGCGAAGTCCGATGATACAAATCTTTTCTGGCCTTCCTGACTCCCCGCTTGCCCGGCTAGTTTGATGTCGACTGGATGGTTCTGGGCTGGACGCGAGGACGGACGAGCGGACCGACGAGCGATGCGACGGCCGGACGACCGGGTGCTTCAACAGCCGGCAGCCAGTAACAAAAGAGTGGCGAATTACGTTGAATTAAATACTTCGCCGTCTCCGCTACCACTGTGCCGCTCAACTTTTGCCAGTCGCCAGCCATCGTCACTATTAGCGTCCGGCTAGCGCCAACAGGCGATGACCAGCCTCACCCCATCGTTGGAACAACAGCGACGAACAAATGGACTAGCGGACGGACGGTCCGACTGAAAAACCGAGCGCCCGACGGCCTTACGAACCGACGGAGGAGGGGGCTATTGTGCGTAAACTGCGACAGAACTCATCAGTCAGTGCTGAGCACCGTCGCGTCCACTGACCGACCTGCTGAAGCGGCCCCGCCGCCGCTGGTTAGCCAACCATCCAGCCATGGGGATGAGTGGGACGGTCGGACCAACGGATGGAAAGACAACCAGTCAGTCAGTCAGTCACTCGGTCGATTCGTCTCGCAGCTGCACAAGTTACTGACTACAATGGTCTCGCTTCAGATCAAGCGAGCGGCACTTTCTGTCCGCTCGGACGTCTGGCTGAGCAACTGACAGTCTGGCTGAGTGGGGCACTGCCTGGACGCCCTCCCGCCCGCCGCCCGCTCGTCTGGCTGTCATGAGGGGCCGCCCTTTGTCGTCCGACGACAACGACAAAGTCGTTGACGTTCGGCTTTCGAAGCAATAACGTCGGAATAGCGCTCAACTATGCAAACTTCCGCCGCGCGGAGCTGGGGGCCGACCGGCAGGCGGGAAGAAAAACGGGCAAGCGGACCAACCGAACGATCAACAGACAGACATGTATTCATGAACGAGGCTCACAAACTTCAGCAGCGAGCATTGTGGAGGGACATAAGAACGATTTCACACGACTGATTAGCGTCCTCATAGTCGCTATTGTCGCCGCCTTCGAAGCTGTCGTCGTTGTCGTTATCGTTCCAGCTCTCGGCGCGTTCGAACGCATTCGGAAGACCTGCCCGCGGTGATCTAAGAAACATAGCGACGCGGCCCAAGATCTTGCGTCGCAATTCAGACCACGGTGTCGTCACCCCGATCTTACCATCCTCGACAAGCTTCCTTCAGTTTCGTGAATCACGAAAGCGTCTCCATCTTCAGCGACGGCAACCAAGATGGAGGCAATTCATTGGAGTGACCATGCTTTCATGAATATTCATGTGGTTCTGAATTTATTTTCATCAGTTGGTCTCGTGTTCATGCTTTTCCATGAAGTGGAGCTGAGTTTTTGAGAGATAAGATTTGTTTGGCTCGTTGCAACAACGGCTTCCACGCACACACAGGCACAGCGTATTCACTCAACTCCGTCGCCGACCTTATTCATAGCGGACGTTTTTGAAATTGTTGCCGCAACCATGCCGATGCAAGAGTGACCGTTTAGTTCCAACCAACAGCGGAACCGAATCGTCTCCTGACTATCTCCGACCCGATAGCTCGGGAGCAACACTGGCCTGGGAACGATGTCTGACGGACAGCAGCTCATTGTAATCCCCGAAGCATAGTACACTTGTTGCCGCTCCAGCCGATGAAACTATAGCCTGCGAACCGACAGCCCCACGGACCGGCCGGCCGAGCAAACGACCGAGCCGTCTGGCCGTGGAAGCAAAGTTCGTCGACGAAGTCGGTAGCAGTAGGGGAAATCTGCATTTCTTGCCTCAATGAGTCGAAGTGAACAACACTGTGCACAATGGAATATTCGCGTCATCGCTACTTTACTTCTTATTCCTTCCTTTCGGTATACCGTATTTTTGTACCTGTAGTGTCTCCTCGTCAAGTCGTCGAGCAATGCCACTACCGATAGCACCATGTCACGTGCTGAACCTGAGAAGGACGGACGGACGGACGCAAGAAGAAAAGCGAGACGGCGAGAATGGCAAACGCCGATGCCTCGACACGATCATATCTTGTTCCAACCTGAGTAAGCTCCAAAACACTGACTTATGGTAGCCCGTCGGAGTAAAGAAAAAACAGTCATGGAGCGGCTCGGACTAACGAGCGAAAGGAACCGCAAATGAGTTCCCGACGCACGACAGCACCCCATTATTCATCGCTACAGCCTGAAAAGTCAAGCTTTGATTATTCCACACCTTTCACCTATCCATAAAGGTCGATGGGTGAATGATCATCCGATGGCTGAATTTTCGAGTTCTGACGGCAAAACGGTATTGCTCATCGAACCACCGTTCATGCATCCACCATATACATCTACCCACCGTATGACAGCCCATATATCCAGGATTAACGGATGGTGATCAATGGACAATGCCCAAATGTTTCGGCTCTACATTTCAGGGTTGAACCAGTATACTCCACATAGACTACCCAGACTGCTGTCGGCGCCATAATCATACTCAATCGAACTCTCTCTGCGAGAAAGTCGAACCGGTCGATGACCCACTCTCGTGCAAGCGGTGTGCAAGAGCTCCAGACGAGCCAGAGGTGCTGGAACAAGCTCTCCGTAACGTTCAAGACCTATAGCGATTTTGACATGAAGCTCTGTCACTGGATTCGATTCGGCTCAGTTCATAAACCTATAGGAAATTCGACTGCGAGATTTCAAACAGCTCCAGCTTAATGGCTTGGATGTCGTCTGGTGTGTGCGTCAACTCCATCGGCGTCGGGTGGCCCATGTGCTACGGCTTCTGGGGACGCCGCAGGCCCTGACCGCGACTGATATTCTAGCTCCTTGCATCTCTTCCTGGCTTTCTTCCTCCTTTTACTCTTGTTTTCGACTTTAAGATTATTTTGAGGTCAACGACCGCCTTCTCGATGGACATGGCCTGTGAAAGAAGAGAGTGAGACAGACAGCCAGCGAGAGAAGAAGCAAGTGAGCGACCGAACGAACCGACCGGCCAAGCTAGGAAGGCCGGTCGGCTGATCCATCATTTTGGGCTGGTTGGCTTTGTGCAATGCGGTGGTGTCGGCTGGCTTCACGGCACGACAAACACACGCAGAGAAACTCGCACTGTTCCGTTGGTTTCCAGCGCCCGAGGATTCGCAGATCGACGAAACGTAAAGGAAATAATAGAGGCTTCATGTGACACGAATTTCATGAAGCCACTTCCACTTGATCGCTGACGCCCCAACGTCGTTCTTCATAGGCGCAGCGGAGACATAGATGTCCCGAGCCATGCGGTTGCGAAAGCTGCAGACCGAAGAACGTTTCGAGGTGTTCCACCGTTCGACACAAGTGGGACCAGATCGCGGTTTCCGAACATGGACCTGAAACGATTTTGTTTGCTGACTCGTCGAAACGGAGAAGAAGCGATCGGGACAGAAATGTCAACTATCGATGATTCAGCATCGATCGACGGAACCTAGTTCCAGGAACAGGTAGTGTTCCGAAAGACCTTCTTCTCCTTCTTTGCAGATATGGTTCCGTTTCGGGTGAGCCTTCAATCAATAACTGACACTTGGCAGGTGTTCCATGTCGGTTCCTGTTGAAGGTGAAGGGTCGGTCTCTTGACGCAGGCGGCAACCAGCCACACCAACCGAACGAACAGCCGGACGGCGGGCAGGCCGGTTGGCGTTCGTCGGGCCAAGAAACTAGGGGTGGGTTTTCCTCTCTTCCCTTCTCTCACATCTTAATTTATTTTCCACACAATGCTTTCGGCGAAAGCCGAGCTCTCGAACTCAGTCAGTAGCCAGCGAGCTGTCTAGCAATAGACACTTGCAACAATGTGAGGAATACTGGTAGTTTCAACCTGACAATTGAAGCATTCAACATAGCCGCCTCAGCGGCCGTTCGTCGGGCGGACGAAGAAAGAACGTTGCGGTCGGTGGCGGCGATGGTTGCAGCAACAACAGCAGTCGCGGAGGCAGTGAAAAAGCGAAAGTTTGCAGCAGCAGCAGCAGCTAGACAAAAAGAAGTTGACTGACCACCGAGCGTTCACCTCACTGATGTGAAAGGGTCCAGCCACCACCGGCGAGATTGGAAGCTGCCGTCGCTGCTGCTGACCGACGGACTGGCAGGTTTGCCGGCCGAGCAGTCGGCGGGCTCGGCGACTCGCGTTCTAGCTCCACGTTCTAGCAGCGATGCGACGCTACGGCGCATGCGCCACAGCCCATAGCGGGCAGCCAAGCTTACCTCTGGCAGCAAAAGGAACCAGGGACCAAGCTACACACACAAACAGCATCGGCATCAGCGACCAAACGCTCGGTGGCTCGCTCACTCTTCTAGCTGGCTGGAATATAAACTGAGCCGCTGTCCCGCCCAGAAAGACGATGATGATGGTATCTTTCGGTCTGACTTCCAAGACGAAGTCATCAAGCCGACGAGACATGGGGGAACGTGAATCTCGACCGAAAACCCCTTCCCTACAGAAGTGGTTTCTGCAAAAAGATCCCCACAACTGCCAGGAAATTTATGGACGAAGTTCGGCTCTTCGCTTCCACACTCTACGTCGAAATTCCTTGTAGGAAAATCATTCCGCAGGTTTCCGTTTCTCCTTTCGATGGTTGGCAAGCCGTCGTAGATAGGGTTACGTTGAGTTATGCCTCGCCTCACTGCCGAAATCTTTGAATCGTAACGGCAGCGAGTAGCCGACATCGTTTCATTTGGAGCCTCAAAAGTTCGGTGAAGTTCTCACAAGCGCACTCCTTGATTACCCGCTGTAGTTTGTTCGGTTTGTTTCGACTTTCGGAGGATCTGATAGCGAGCTGATGATTGAACGTGCTGTTCTTTCTACCCGGCTGCGGCTGGTGCGGCCGCTAGTGCTCTTGTCGTGAATAGCGTTTCTGGCTTTGTTTCTTTTCTTCACCGGCGACTACGGACGGATTTTCGTGAAATAGGAACAGGGTACCAAGCCCACCAGGCACACGCTAGGCAGGCAGGCAGGCAGGCAAGCAGTCAGTCTGTCAGTCAGTCGACAGAGCGACCGGCCATGAGGCAGCCTCTGATGGTGGCCTTTGACCCTAGCAGAGCAGAAACAGCGAATATGAAGCAGGCCCTATCGCGACAAGGGGACCCCACTTCAATAAGCTCTCATCCTTTGGCTGCACACCCACTATCATCACGAAAGCCTCACGAGAATCAAGTTGTCCTTTTGACTGCATCTGACACAGTGCCGAGGGCTCACACCGAAGTAATACAAATTAACCGAAAATCGAGCGTATGATACCTCTTCGCTTCCTCGGGAGCTTCTCGTACTCCATCTGCGCGTACATCGTACAGGAGACTTTTGTCATGTTCCAAGCCGAATTCGAAGTGTGCAGCAATTGTGTCGAAGAACCTACCAGTACTGACACTCAACTCAGAATGGACCTTTTCATGATGACCGGTTCCGACTAACAAGAAAAATACGTCTCGATGTCTGAGCTCCGCATAAATATCGAGATGACGCTGATGATAAATGTTATTATAATGATGATCCGAATAAAAAATGTTATTATTTCGAGCGGTCATCTCCACATTCGTCATTGTCATCGAAACGATGGTTTCCTCAACGAGTTGCACCCCTCCTGGACGCGAAGTCGCTGAGTGAGTGAGGCTCGTGCGTGTATCTCACGCCTACAGACATCCTTTCCTGTTCTGATCGAAAGAAGCATCCTGATGACAGGAATCACGTATGCGTGCATCTTTTTCCGCAGGCTTACGGAGGAAATCCAGCCCGAGCCCACTCCTTCAACGGTCGCTCTGCCTACGCCCTCGCCATCGAGCCCCGTCTCGATTCGACAGAACACCGGAGTACGGATTTAGAAGCAATTGAAATCTGTCACCGCAGATTATTCTCCGTTTCGATGGACGGTTGCTAGATTTTACTTGTTCATTACATAGAGCGATTCCAGCCGCCGATGTTGTAGCAACTATGGCGGCGGCTCTGAAGGGAAAGAGAGGATACTGCCACAGCCGCCAGACTCGGCCAGCCAGCCTGTCAGTCAGTCAGCCGGCCGGCTTGGCTTGAACCAAAGCAGAATCACCGGGGAGCTAGCCAACCAGCAGCAGCAGCCGCCACAGCAGCGGCGGCTGCTGGAGGAGAGGGGAGGCTGGTCTTTGTGTCGGTTCGGGTGGTTTCGTTTTCATTCGAGAACCGTCGGAATGATATTTTTTTCTCTAAAATCGGAGTCATTCCTTGCAGTAAATCATCCTCCGTTTTATACGAACTATTCTGAAGACTCCTCGGACCAAGACCACGGTATCCAAAAGCCGCGCAAACCATGGAAAGGCACTAGGCCAAGCACTAAGCCTTACTGCTGCGATGATCGAACTGTTTTGTGGACAATGCTTTCCGCCTGAAAGTTCCGTTCATTGCCTACGCAATGATCACGGAACGTCGTCTGAGGCAGTAGGGATGTTCTAGATAGAGCCTTTCGCTTGCTGATGACAAGACACGTACCTGATAACAGCGTTTAGAGACGCATGTCGAGTTGTTGTGTGTTGTCTATCGATGAATTCAGGAATGAAGTTTTCCGGCTCGACAAACACAGTGAGTCAGTTAGTGAGTCTTGTTGAAGGACGGCGTCTGGTTTCGACTGCGGCAACAAGACAATCGAGAACAATTTGAAGATCCTACGCTTCGTAATTTTGGTAACAATGCGTATCCCGCGGCAGTTTATCACTGATGTATGGTTCTTGACTTGAGAGTCTGACAGACCCGATCCTCCGTCGATCCTCCGTTGATTAACAACGATGGTGACAATTGCACGACACAGAAACCTCCTGCGGCGACCGCTGCTGCTGCCGGAAGGTGTTTGACGAAGACGCTGCTTGGGGTGATGGCAACAGCGACAATGATGCCATGCATTAATTAGAAGAACTACTAGTATCTATATTGTGGCTGTTGGCAACCTGCTGGCTGAATCCGCTGGTTGTCCCTGGTTCAGTGATGACAGCCTCGACGGAGGCTTGTTACGGGGAGTCGCGTCTGTTGGATGGTGGTTCCGGAAGATAGTCAACTTTCGAGACAACTTGCTAGAACTACTCCTCGGCGAGCAGGTCGAGTGACACACACACACACACCGGGTAGACGGACGACAGGCAAACCGTGGACAGGGTAGTCCGCCGGTAGATTGATTGGAAAATCCTAAGAGAGGCCAACGGCCTACATCGAGTTAGGACAGCCGAAGGACATCGCCAATCCTGAGAGGACTAACACGACTGTAGCTGCACTGAGTTCCGCAAATGTTCTTCTTCGCCGAGTTGTTGCTGCGGCTGCTGTTGTTTGTGCTGAAGATGTTGGCGTCGGTCGCGTTGTTGTTGGCAGTAGCACGAGAAACGAAAGCAATTCTCATTGGCTTGGAACACAGCAGAGGCAAACGTTCGAACTACCGCCATTCGAGGCCTCACTCAGTTAATGTTGACTGCCGTCGCTACTGTTGCGGCTGTGGCGGCTGTTGGGCTCGAAAACGACAACGACGACGACGGCGGCGATTCGCTTCGACAACGACTTGGCTTTGCTCGACTCGGCTGGCGTTGTGCTTTCTGTTCAGGGTGCCGCGGTGCTACTGGCGCTCCGGAGTCGCTGTACTAGCAGCCGCCAACACCAAGGCCACAACTCGCGGGGAGCATGCGCGTCCTCTCCCGGCAGGGCCTTCCTACCCTTTCCCTTTCTCGATCACCACCACCACCGCCGCCATCACCATCAATTTGTTATGCCGACTGGCCTGTATTTCTTCTGCCTAGCGGCCTGCTTGAATACCCGTCTGCTCACTGTGGGAGCCGGTATCACCTACACATATGCATATGCATGCTTTGCTCGCCATATTTCTATTCAGCTTCAGCCATGATTCGATTCATCACGCGGTTCCAGCTCCTGATCCGTCATTCCACCCTGCTTGAATGCTCGTTGCTGTACGCTTCGCGATCGGTTTTGATCTCAATTGCTCCATCACGGCGATCTGTCATCGACGAGTGGGAGGCGGGTGTTTCGAATGGAAATTAGTCCAACGATGAAACCTGGAAAACGTTCTGGTCCATCTCTGGCCTCGAGCGCGACCAGCAGAAAACCTGGTGATTCTGCGATCGCACGGTGTTACAATTGAAGGCAGAAGAACTCGATGGAATGTCAGTACGTTTGAGTACGTGCACAATCAAGCGTTTGCAAAAAAACTGGTTTCAGTGAAAACTAGGATGAATTCGCCGTTCCGGAGACGGACTGCACTTGGTGTTCAACCGTGAGTGCGCCGAGCGGCTCAGCCAGTCGCTACTTCTCGAATCATAATGATCCAAATGTCGATAAGGTTCATACGGACTTGAAAGATTTCTGTGAGTTCCTGGAATAAATGCTGGTACTAGTTGATGCCCGTCGCACTCGTGGATTTTCTGGCTGATAAATCCATTCTTTCGAAACTATCTGTCCGCCGGCTCGTTGCTAGTTAATCATTTCCTCAAGTGCCATCAATTCTGGTCACTCTGGAACCATTTCCCGAGCGAGGTAATTTTTAAACAAATAGTTCCGAACGCGGACTTTCATCTGCACCGCGAAAAGAGCGGCAGATGATTTGTGGAGCCATTGTCGAGACAATACCACTGCTACTGCCAACCTTACTGTGATGAGCCTATACGTTCGCTGTCTTCAAACTAATTATACAAAAACGAAACCCTTCAACGTTACCCACGCCGTTCAGAAAGAAGAGAGGAAAAAACTCTCTAAGCATCAAAAAAGATAATCCTTTCCCGTAACAACATTCTTCGTGTTTCACACAAGCGTGGAACAACTCGTTCAAGCCCGGGAAATGATGCCGGGGGGAACTTGTAGATTGCCAGGGTTGAACAAGAAAACAATGCCTAGGATGTTTGACATAACTCCACAAATTCTCATTGCTTCATTTAGCAAGCTCTCTTTGCTCTTGCGTAGCTCGATCATTGGCCCCGAGAGGAACTTTGGCTCTCGTCGGGGAGTTCCAGCCACTCGAGCCATACGGCTAAACAAATTAGCAAATCCTTGAGTGTAACATTGTTCTGAAATTCATTGATGATAGAATCAAGTCGAGAATCATGTCAGCCCTACGTCGAAACATTCTTGCAGCTGTTCTCAATCTCCGAGACGTAGTAGAGTCGAGTGGTCTCGCCGTAGATCCTACTTGAGTCATCTCTGAATGAATCCCAAGACGCAGTATTTCCGCGTTCGGATGCCACCAAGTTTTCCGAGAATAGATCTCATGATCCCGCAACGATTCTTTAAAGTCTCATAAACGAACACCGCGCTCAGGCCTTGACGCAGTTCAGGAGATGCGCTCGTGACGGGTTTCCTGCGTTTTGATGATTGATGTTCTTCCTGAGAATCAATTCCTGTACCGGCCGATCTTCAAGGGATATTGGAGATGGAGTGACGGTGAAAGTGTACCTCCAAGTGCTGGGACCGATCGATCAGCGAGTTCTTGAATTCGTTGTGCCGACATGTATTCGATTCCTTGCGCTCGTAAGAGCCAGAGCTATTTCTGAGTGACTAAAGGAAGCGTGACCCAGCGATATGTTCCGAGAATATGGCTCGACCAAGGTCTCTGAAATGCTCTCGGATGATCCTCTTATCTGATATTCACGCGAAAATTTACTAAGAGCAATACGAGCTTCCACTACATGACTTATTACTACATCTCATGGCCAGATAACCACCGGCCAGGTGCTGTTTCCGCTCCTCTGGTCACTCTCCTTGCTTATTCATTCATCGTACCCATATGTATGACCAGTCACTAGTCACAAACTCGGTCCAGCATACATAAAACACGACATTCCGGGTTGAATAGATAGGGGAGTCATCAGGCGGAGGAACTACGGGACTCTTCTCAAGACTCATCGCCCGGCGGAGCCAGCATACTCTGAGCACCATCGTCCTCTGAACAAACTTGTCCAATGACAAGCTGCGACTCTCCATCGTGACGTCTCGCGATGGCCTGTCTCGAGTTTGTTTGGACCTCGGAACCCCGGAACGTAAGCCACGGTTAACACGCCAACTCGGCAGTTTCGATTGTTGAAATAGAAATGAAAATTAAATACGAGAACAGCTAGCCGCGAGGAACGGACGGATCTCTGAACGGATTCGTTCTCCCTGGGGGCACTCCTGCCGGAGCCGTCACAAGCTGTTCTCGAGTGGATCGAATCTCGTAGAGGAGTGTAAAATGTGAACTTTTTCGCAGAGTTCGGACCTGTACGTTCTATCTCCCCCCCCCCCTCCCTCCCCAAACCTGCACGTCCAGAAAAATAGCTGTGTGTAGCATGGACCAGATATTAGTCGCGACAGACTTTCTCCACTCTGACAGATCTCGAACTTCTTGGGAGCGACTTCGTGGAAAAAAAAATCAGTGGAGGGCCCTACTGCGCGAGTCGGCGTGAAGTGAGTTTTTTGCACCACTCTGTGCTGTTTCCGATATTCTGCAGTCTACGGCCGTCCACCCAGCAGGCAGGCAGGCAAGTCAGCCATGCCAGCGCGAGCGCTGAACGAGGAGGAGTGCAATCTTGTTCGCTCGTTTCTATGGTCTTGAGACTTTTTTTCTTTGGACAATAACTCGAACACCAGACGAAGCCGAAAGAAGAAGTCGACGACGACAACTACGGGAAGATGAAGCAGAAGAGAACAAGCCCGTGGCTGACGTCTCGGCAAGAACAGTCGAGCAGCCCACGCTTTTGCCGTCCACTTTTCGCAGCCGTCGACGGCAGCGGCGCGGCGTCGTTTTCGTGGCTGTGCTCGTTCGTCGCTTGCTTCGTTGGTTGGTTGGTTGCAGTTTCATTCCATTCGTTGATGGTCGGAGAGAGTGTGCAGACCAGTCAGTCAGTCCGTCAGCCTGTCGGTCGGCAGGTCTGTCAGTCAGTGAGCCAGTATTCCAGCGAGCCAGAGACCAATCGATGCCCGGAGAAAGTTGAACTAAAACTCTGTCGAACGGACGGGGCTTATCGAGGAATGCTGCCTCTGCCGAACCACATGAAGTTCCGTTCAGACCATCGGGAAATCTCCGATTCAGCAATAATAAAGGTTCATCAGGCCATCGCAGATTGGGCGCCACTTGGCGAAAACTGAGCGCGCAGGAAGCCGAACGAGCTTCAAGTACTTCCTCACCCCGGCCTTATCCCCAAGTTTTGAGTTTTCATCTGATCGAGATGCGAGAAGAACTTCCGCGCTCCGAAAGGTTCTCCTAGAGGAGGAGGCCACAGTTTCGTATTCGACAACCGGTTCCCCTGGTCCGGTCGCACAAACTCATCGTCGTCTTCCGTTTCCGCCGTCCGATGTAATTAAAACATTCTGAGCTCTCGCGATGAAAAACCATGCGTGAGCAAGATTCGCAGTGGAAACAAAGCGCCGATGTTTCTCGTCTGCCCGATTTCTCAAAAAATTTGATAAGATTCCAAACCACGCGCACAGAAAATTATTCAATTCTCTCTGATTCGGCTCACGTGACTCCGGATCCCCGGGATTCCTGGATTATTCAGCCGATTCGAGATTGATCATCACCAGACCAACGATGTTACTTTCGCCAGGTGAGACTCCTGCTAATATTTTCTCAACAATGGCGAGCTCCGGGGGACAATGAATTTCGAAACACACACAGAGACGTTCTCGTCCGCGAATCGGTCCCATTCTGACAGATATTTGCTTAGCAAGCGGAGACTTTGTTGAGCAACGAAAACACAGGAGCACTCGGTTGCCTCCGCTGGTTGCCCATATCATCCTGCGTTTCCCGATGTTGCGGCTCGCGCTGCTGGGACTTGCAATTTCGTTGTTGTTGTTGTTGCTCCTATGACCGCGGCCGCTGCTGTGCTCGTTATTGTTGATTCAATAAGCATTGATAGTGCGCGGAGGCGACCGCGAGCTATCGGCGCTGCCTCCCCGCGCGGGTATATCCCGGAAGAGGAGTTCAACATTCTTGTACCTGGACGCGATCGCAAGGGAAACGAGCTCCTCCTGACGCCCTGTTCGCCTCCATTCCCACTGGAGATTCTCCCTCATGCCCTCCTGGCCGCCTGTCTGCCAATGAGAACGATTCGCCTGCTGCTGGAGATCGGGAAGAGCACACGCAGAACATATGCAAAACAGGATAATCCGTTCGGTGATCCGAGTACGGATGAACGAGCAGGCAAGCGAGTGAGCCGGGGAGGAGGGGGTAGAGGAGGGCGAACAGAGCTACCCGAGAGAACTCTGTGCTTTGTTGAGCCCTTGACATGCGACACAAAAACTTGCAAAGATCGGCACTTGCGAACTAACGTCAATCGTCCGAAGCCGACGTTGAGCTCCGGCTCCGTCGCCGTTCTCGGGAGAAGGGGAGTCTTGAAAAGGAAGGGAGAGAGCTCCGACAATAAGAGTACTTGTTCTGACGACGTCATGATTATTCTCTTCATTCTTGAGCAAACAATATCCCTGCTGTCGTGTGCTCCAATGCGCTCTCGAGTCGATCTCTCACGGAGTTTGAACACTTCAAGAACCGGAGAGAAAAGAAAACGAGCTTCCTAGGGAATCTGCCAGTTCACGGTGGCCCGTCGCAACTTTTTCAAAATTTATGCAAATCGTCCGGGTGGGTCGAGTTGATTCTGCGCAAACAGGCTCTGATGCCAACAGGATTTGTTCAGCCGTACCTCATGGGGAACTTTCAAAACACCGCTCTTAGTTGATTCATGGTCTCAGCCTACAGCGCCTTTTTCTGGGAATAAGAAAAGTAGTATTCGTCTTGGGTGCGTGAGTGGGGCTACTTCATCATGCAGAGCGAGGAGTGCACTCCTTTACGCGATCAGGCCATACAAGACAGAATCTGTCTTGGGATAACACCCCTGAGAGCTACAAACTTCCAAATCGGAGAGCTTGAAGGAGGCCTGGGAATCCGAGGTCGGTCATGGGCTATCTCGACTGTAACTTTGTTCCTCTCCCATACAAGCGGCATACGCTGCGGCTCTGGTTTCTTGTTGAGTCAGTGGCGGACCTCGAGAGAGAAGTGGCGATCACCCCGCTTGGCTATTCTTTCCAGGACGACGAAAGCGATCGAGGCAAGCTCATGATACTGTTCGCCTTCGACGCAGAGAATTGGTGTCGCGATAGAACCGAGCGCCTCCTAGTATCTGCTTCGTAGAACCCTCCTTCGTTTGGAGGGGAAAAACTCCGACGTCTGCGCCTGAGTTTAATCGTCTCCTCTCGGGCAGATCTTGAATCCACCAGTATTCTTTCGAGATGGTGACATAAGATCTCGCAGAGACTTCATGATTATGGTTTTTCGTGACGCCGCGGTAGATGCCGTCTTCTCGTTAGAGAGATCACTTCCGGACGTCTGCTGCAACATGACGGGAAATCTCGCGTTTCGGATGGATATCGTATCGGAGCCCCCTCAGAGATCCCGTCGAAAACAGACTGATCGCTCCGTTTTAATGTCGAATATATGCGGAAAATCGATTTGAATCGGATGACTTGATACAGTTTCTAAGTGGAACAACCGCGCGTTGCAACAGTCGATCAAAGGCAGTTGAGTTGAGCAGTTTTCGGAAGCATCAGGGCCCACCGGAATCGATCATTCATCCCATCGATCTCATAAGGATAGCTGTGGCCTTAGTTCAGCAGAGCGCTTCAATGTAAATGCATTATTTCGAATCCCCAAAATCGCTCGTCGACTCGATCACATTCTTCAAGACTAGACTTGGGTATCCACATACAAGCCGAATGAGCCCGCCAATTTCTGGTCTCAGGACAGGAAGTTCCGAGAGTTGAGTTCCAGATTCCCGTAGCCTCCCCAGCAGAACTTCCTGAAGCGAATTCCGAATCTTGTCTGTTGGCAGAATCAGCTGCGAGCATGTGGCTTGCGATCTACGCTCGCCGCGATCATCTGCGATCTCGCGAATTCACTTGTGTGCGAAATGGCGGGTGGATTGGATGTCAAGCTTTTGAGATCTGCTCCTTCGACAAGAGTCCGCAACGCTTGAATATCCAGGGAGGTTCAGTCGCTGTGACCCTGGTGTGGGAAATATTCGCGACGAAAGCTCAGCGCGGTGCGGCGTGGGCTTCTTCCCAGTTACCATTTTACGATACGGCGGGACCTGCCGTCACGGTTGCCACGAGTTGAGGTCTCACACTACGAGTGGGCGTGTCGCGCAAAAAGGATGATCTGGTTCTTCGGCAAAACGAGCAAAATTTCAAGTTGGACAATCCAAAATGTCGCCGCCTGCTGTGCTCGGAGGTTCGTTGGCGCTGGAATCACGCGCGCAGTAAAGGACGGGCCTGTTGCCAAGTTGTGTTCCACCTTTTGACGGTTTCCTACTTTACGCTTCCAGCACGATTCGTCACAGCCAGTGCAAACGGCCCCGGATCGAGGAATTAATTCTCGCTTTGAGCGGGCCTATGCATCGAGATAATACCATTAAAGCAAGAAAAGGGAAGGAGGCAGGAAGGAAGCGGACAGGCCGGTCGGCGGCTCGGACGGGCGGGCGGGCGGGAGGAAGGTAAGCTCACTCAAATAGAGGGAGCGGTGCTGGCGGCGGCGACGACGACGGTGGTGGTCGACGACCGTGCATCGGATATTCCACCCTTTGCTATGCACGGGGAGTCGCGCGACCGCCATGAAACTGTCGGTGCCCTCGCCAGCCCGCTGTCCGCCAGTCGAGCTCGACGATGTGCCATATATTTCATATTTCATCAATTATATTCACACAGAGAGCTCCCCACAGTCATCTTCATCTCAAACGACTTTGCTCGCTTTTTCTCGAGTCAAAACTTCGGAGCAAGCGGGGACCCTGGAAGGCGAAAACTTCCGCGCTGGAATCCCGGGATATCTCAAGTTTGCGTTTCAAAGTAGGAGAAGGGCTCCGAGGATGCCGTGCCTCGTCGCTCGGATCGCACGAAACTCGGGGAGACTTTCCATACGGAATCGCCTCCCGAGGGAGATTCCGGAACGCAATATTCAGCCGCGATATTCAAGAAAGCTGTTCTGGCGAGTTCCGCGATCAAGTCACCGGAGGGGATTCGAGAACTGAACTCAGAATACTGTCGATCACGATATTCAAACTGTAAGAGGGACAAATAGGAAGCTCGAGGACCTGTCGCTTGCTGCCCCTGGGATTGCCTCGTTCCTTACCAGACATCGTTGCTCCCGAAGAGGGAAAGTCAACCAGTGATTGTGGATTGCGCCTGACCGCAGCTGCCGCAGCCGACGGTGGTTCCACGGTCGGCTTGCAAAGCTTCGCTCAAACGTAGTGCTGTGCCAGCAGATATAGCCTGAGGGATATGCTCTCATTGTGACCTTTCGAGCCGCGATTCCGCGGCAGACACGTTCGTGAGCGGGCCCACGACCTGGAACAAGAGAGGATGCGGTCTGATGCCGTTGGGATGTCCTAGGGGGAGAGAACCTAGTTGGCTGGCCAGGGTACGAGAATCGTTGAAATCCTGAGGCGGTTCCCGAAGGCGGCCATCAGCTCTGGGCGAAGACCATTGACCTCGGTTGAGGAGCGCAGGAATCGAGCAGAACGGAGAGGATCCGATCGGACCCGGACTCGGCTCCCCGTACAACAGCGGGAGCGGAGTATGAAGACATGCGACTGGAAGTCCTGAAACCGTCGTCCCCCGATGCGTGGAGCAAATAAACACGCGCGCGATGAGAGTGACTCCGTTCGAGGGTGCGGTGAAATCCGACCTCTTCATAGTCATCTCGGCGGATGTCGTCGTAGACGTCCACAGTCGTACGCTGTAGCCGGCTGTGGCCGTAAATACTCCTCTAATGCGGTGAGCCAGCGAGTGAGTGAGCGAGCGAACGAGTGGCACGGAAGGACAGTCCTATAAATTAAATGGAAACGTGGAGGCTACAGGGAGTTCAGCTCACGTCGGCGTCTAATAAACCGTATCACTACTTCTTGGGCTCCTTGGGTTTATGTGGAACAGAATCCGACATCGCTGGCTCGACTACCGCCCTCGAGAAAAAGAGAACGACGAGCAGGAGCCCGCGTTGCCACTGCGTCTCTGGTTTTATCGCTGACCGCCGATGTCTTCTCTGAAGCCATGAGAAAGTACTGGTCTTCCAAGTCGCCGTGCACTGAGCTCAATATAGCGATGCTGGACTTGCGATGAAAGAGATCATGCGCTCCTGCTTTGAGAGCGAGGCGAGACTGCCACGAGCTAGTTTACAAGGAGTCGTAGAGCACTTCTGTCATTCTCGTCTATTTATGGAGCCGCATCGCCGACTCGCAACGTGTCAAGCACTGTTCAACTTTTAAATTCTCGTTTTTCGTGACCAGACTCATTTTACTTCGTTGTTGAAGGTTGGGTCAGGGAGTGTCTCCTCGCCGCCGCCGCCGCCTCATCATCATCGTCCATAATAATCCACTACTTCTCACGGCAGAACTCACCCTTACCAGGGGAAACTTCGTGCGCGCATACGCACTGACCTCTACGACAAACTTTGAGCTTACGCGTTCCGCAGTCTGGTCGTAGCGGGCCATGGCACGAATCCGAGGCTCTGATAAGAGCTTGGTGTCTTATCAGGGGTTTCTCACCGCCACCGCCGTTGTTCTGGATATCTCGGTCTTGAAAGAATCTGTGGGAGCGCCACGAACAGAGTCGCGAGGATCAGATGGAATGCACTCGAGACGGGCCGATGTGCTCGAGGGGAACCGAGCGGAATCAGTGTTGCTCTCGATTCAGCGGGCGAGAGAACTGAAGCGCCGGACGGCTCGCAAGATCCGGAAATTAAATTTCTAAATTCGCCTTTATCCGCGGACTCGTGCGAGCCAGCTTCAACCTGGGAGCCTTCACTGCGTGTAGTTAAAGTGAACATATCCTCACAGGCAGTTTTCGAGCGACTCGGAAGGCTGACCCTCACGAATCCCGTATGCAAATTGAGTTGACATGTCGTCGCACGTTTACTCTCGGTTCTTCTCGGTGAATACTTGGCCCATACGGTGTTTCAAGCCCTCTCGGAACCCCCTCCATTTTCTCGAGCTGTTGTACGCAGGTCTTGGTCACGAAACAGAGAGAGAAAGAGTGATACATGAACGGATGGATGGAGGAAGAGTGAGAGAGGAATAAAGATAGAGAGATACATGGACGGATTGATGGACAAAGGTGTGCGTGAGAGAGAGAGATACATCGAGGGATTGATGGAGATAGGTGTGTGTGAGAGAGAAAGAGAGAGATACATAGACGGATGGATAGAGGAAGAGTGAGAGAGGAATAAAGACGGAGAGATACATGGACGGATTGATGGAGACAGGTGTGCGTGAGAGAGAGAGATACCTGGACGCATTGATGGAGATAGGTGTGTGTGAGAGAGAAGGAGAGAGAGAGATACCTGGACGGATTGATAGAGAAAGAGTGATAGGGACATAGATAGGTAGATGGAGAAAAGGAGATGAATACACCGATAGACATGAAGAGAGAGATATGACTAGAAGGACCGAGAGATATACAGAGAGGAGATTGAAGAGTAAAGGTGGAGGCTGTCTCTCGGTACAAGGACTCCGACCACACTGCCAACTCCTGTTCTGCTGAGTACAGATACCATCGGGAAGACGGCCCCCCCATGGGAGCCGAGTCGTCAGGTAGTTAGCCGGCTAATTGGCGACATGAGAAAGATCCTCCCTGTGACTGGATGTCAGTCGCTTGCGAGGGAAGGATTACCAACCACATACATTCCGTCGGACCGGGCTTACCCGGTTGTCGCCTCTCTTCGGCTGATGGTGTCCGCTCGAGGAGCAGTCTTGCCGCTGGACGAACTGCTCGCAAGATCGAACGGCGGAAGTTTTCATGAGTCATGTGTAGGCCGGAATATTTCATCAGGAGTGAGAGGAACTGGTGTGAGACCACTTCCGCCTCCTGTAACGTTTCGCTATTCGTCGCCAATGAAAAATTGTTGCGGCTTACAGACGACATTTCGTTCAATCCGAGCGGAAGTTCAGGGTTCAACAAATGTCAGAACTCTTTTTCCATCTATAATAACTGCTTTTCTCTCTCCGCGCCCGCTCCGCGATCAACAGTACGTGTTCGCAGCTCGGCGCAAACGAGCTGAGGTAGACGCTCCGACCTGACTTCGGAATGAAGTGCGAGTTTTGTTATTTGCTGACGGTCGGTGTTGCTCGCCAGCTCTCCTGGCACCGGTACACCACACGACTTCTGAGAGCTCTGGGCAGAGAATGAGCGCATCCACTGGCTGCCTGGTGCGGCGTGTCTTCTCACTCCTCCTCGCTGACTCCCTCCCTCGGGCTGGACGACTCATTCGTGGTTGTCATCCCCCCATCTTCCTCGTCTTCTTCGTTTGAATTGCAAATCAGCACGAAGTTCTAAACTATGCGCGTCCAGACGTTCAGTCTTTGTCGAGGCTTGTACCCTGGACCTGTGGGCCACCGGTCAGACAGGCCTGTCGCTTCGCCGTGACAATGTAAAGGCCACGTAGAGGAACGGGACGTAATTGTCACATTTAATCACCGCCACTCAACCGTTCGGGCAGAGATTCAATATCGCGGCTCCGGGTCATGCGTGCCACTCGAGGCCTGCCGTTGGGTCGATGAGGTTGTGATGAAGCCATCGGACGGGCGGCCTCACGTCCCGGAGCTGTCTCCCTGCGGGCCGGACTCCCGATTATCGATTCGCAACGCCCTGGCTCTGTGCGCGCTTTCCTACGCTCGTGCGGCGCCGGATCGCGCCGGCACGGAATCGGAGAGCGAGAATCACGCTACGCGTTTGGTTTTCATGGAACTCCTGGATCGGAGGAGGGGGGGGGGGGGGGGGTAGTGAGACATTTTTTCGTGTTTGCATTCTCCCAAAGCCGTTGGCTACGGTGGGGCTGCGAGAAAGAATATGCGCGAATCTCCCGCCTCCGGAGCACGGATTTTTTCCTCTTCCAGGAGAAAGCCCGCTCGGTTCGAGAGCGGGTTCGCGAGCGGGAGGGTAATCGACCACAGCAGACGGGAACGGAGAATGTACCGCATTCACTCACGCTTACACATGTCTCTCGCTGAATGGCTCGAGTAGGTCCTGAAGAGGGACGCGTCTAATCGCTGCAGTCAGTCCCGGCGAGTCGAATAGAGTTCAGTAGTAATAATCATAACTCTTCCCTCACAGTTTAACGCCTTGAAAGGTTGCAATGAGCGCTTCGCGATAAGCTATCGCGGACGGTGGTGATAGAATGAACGGTACGGCGTTGCTGCTCCCGCAGCTGCCACAGCTCGACCAAAGCACTAAATAACCTTCGACCTCGAGGCGTCAAATATCTACATGTGCTCCCCGAGGTCACTATGCGGAAATGAGCGAACCAAACCGTCGGGCGGGCGGGCGAGTGAGCGAGCGAACGAACGAACGAACGGTCGAGGGCGAGGAGATTGGAGCCTAAATTTTAGAGGAGCCTTTCGCTCGATCCGCTGATGGGTGCTTCACAGTGTTGGGCTCAAGTTGTCGCGGTGACCTTCTTCCGGGCCTTTCAGGTCTATTTTGACGATCTCTACTCGATCTAGGCCACGAGACGGTAACTATCGCCAACGAGCAGCTTTAGTTTGCCTCTTCGGTGGGATTTTGTCGACTTGCCAAAACACCGCATTTCACGGACGGACCGATAGACGGACAAACTCGCCAGTTCAACTCTCGACTCTGACCCAGTTAGGTCAATCGTAACCTTTCCCATGAGAATAACTCGGAAGCAGGAATCCATAGCGGCTGCCTCTCTGCCCAACTCTAGTTTACCTCTACGCCGTTGTCACCTGTAACGCGTGATCGGGTTGAATACAGCAGAAGGATGCATTTAATTACGATTCCAATCAACTGGAGAGAATCAGACAACGCCACTAATAGCGATCACTATTAGTTTGTGTAGGACTACCGGGAAGGCACACAGCACCGCAGTACGGTTCCAACAAATACAGTCATGGCTGTCGTCTGCATTCTGATTTGAATCACAATTGAGAACCACGAAATCATTAACGTATAAGTGACGTGTCGGAAAATCTCAGAAGCGCTCTTGAGAGATTCAGAAACTCGGTTCCTCGTCGATTCCGGAGGGAATCGTTGCGGATGCCCTGTCCGTTGGACTAATTGCTGTCACTTCCAGGATATCTGCGCAGCGTAATGGCTTTTCCTATTTCTAGTTGTTCCCAGATCGGCGCACTAGCTGACAGCCGTGTCTCTCTGGAAGAGCGTTCGTTGTGTTCAACAAAAATTCCGTCACTCGAACACAGTAGAAGTGGTGATATTGGCGACGGCAGTGGTATCTATGACAATGCTGCGCAGAAAGCGTTCGTCCTTGAAAGAACTGTGAACATAAGTTTGATCCGGACTCACTCACATGTACCGACACTGATCAAAATCGCCGCCAGAACCGCTCTCGCGGATTCCGCAAAGTTCGGCACAGGAGCTCATTATGAAAACCTCCTCCGTTCTCAGGGACTGATCGAAACGATTCGCCCTCGAAGAAGCCGGGAATATGGGCAAGAAAAGCGGCCGCACTCCGCGCCTCGGTTTGAATTCCTGAAACGAATTCCGCGAACGTGCCGATCGTGAGGCTTCCGATTAAAATTTCGGACATTTCCACGATCCTTTTCCCGAACACGCTCAGGAGTTTGGGGAAAAATGTTGAAACGCTCGTCTAGGTTTCCATCCTATCCGCGGCTATTTCACCGTATCGCGAACCGTGACGGCGGAGTATTCTGTGGTTGTCAAATGTCTGCCTCGGCTTTGTGCTGTAATGAATCAGATGCTCTTTCGGAAATTTGAGTTTTTCTGTGTGATCTGCATGACGCATAATGGAAGAAAGTCTCTTCAACAATCCACGTCGATTGTATGCGGTCAGGAAGTCTTTTCCAGACTTTTGTAATCAGTTGGCAACAACGAACACACACACTGGAGCGCGAACGCGCGCGGTTTTCTGCTCCGTGGTACCGGCGGCTCCGTCGTGCTTCGCTTACTAGTAGTCGTAGCTCGCTGTGCTGGTGAAGCGAATGGTTTTTTCTTTTTTTTCTTCACTTACGGGCCACATGCAACAGCAGACGTTGGCTAGTTATAGTACAGTTGTAGTCCGGCCACCAGTGGAACCAAGGTCAGTCTAACCAGGGATCTTCATGATCCGTGAAGGCTGCAGTGGTAGTTGTTGGAGTTCTCAAATTCAACGAATCTCCTCTGACGTAGGTTTATTTCATTCAATCTCTACCGTGTTTTCAACGACCCAGCTAGTTTTCGCTGGAGACAGTGTGCGCGAAGTCCGCCGGCTCCAAGGCTCATTAAGCGACTTCTTGCGGAGACAGACTTTTATGAGATGCGTTGGAAGTGCGAACACCTACAACGGATGGCTTCAGAAAAAAGACTCACTCTTCTCCGCTCTACATGTTGAATAAATTCACGCCAGAAGTTTCAGGATGAGTCAGAAGGCAGAGGTGATATCGCTAGCGGTGTGCGTTCCGAGCACCGATGTCCCCGAATGAATCCGCTCCCGAGTTCTCGGTTGGAAACTCGAACTTCAACGAATTTCGTCAGCCAGATGACGGGTTCTCCATCTGAGAGATTTCCGAGCCCGTGTGATTGAGTTCGATGAAAAGTTTCCTCGGGAAAGAATATCGCGATTTGCTTCTAGTTTTGATGAAAGCCAGAGGCCATGAAATGATGGAGATGATGTTCCCGACAGGCTCAACATCAGGCTCCCGCCAGCGTTTCCCTCATCGGAAGCCGATACCTCCCCGAAGTTCAAGCCAACGCTATTCAAGGGGGTAGGATTGAAAATAGTACATGACACGGGTGCCTCGGACGGCACGAGCTGGATTTCTCCAATAATACATCCATCAGCCCGGCTTCATCCCTAAAGAGGCGGATCATTGTGTTCCTTCCCGCATAGCCTTCTGCTAGCGATCGAAAGATTCGGCAACTCTTGAGCCAAAGGATTTCTCCGGCGTCGACTATCATTCCGAAGATCAGTACCAATGGCCTATCAAGAGCATCCTTCGTTCTTGAAGGCAGTGCAGTAATAGGTTATGAGCGGGAGCGGCAATGAAGTTTTAAAAAGCGATCGGAGCTGTCGCGGCGCTGGAGCCGACAGCTACAGGGTTCGGATGTGGGCGGCTGAAGCTTTCCGCAGTCTTCGTTCCATTCTCCCTAGAGTCGTTTCTTCTCAGTGATCTGATCTTTGTTCCAGATCGATCGTCTAGCGACCGAAATCGCTCTCCCGTCCGGAAGGCTCCAACGACAAACGCAGGAAATTCTGACCTGACGAAAATTTCACGAACGCTTTGGGAATATCGTTAGTTATTCGAAGACAGTAAAATATACACAAAGGTTGTTGTGTGAACAGCCAGCGCGAGTTTGAGTCTTCGAAGCGAAAAATACGGCTCTTTTTCGAAGATTCGTCGGAGGGACGATTACGACACCCCCGAGAGGCGCGGTGTCGTGATCCGCTCGGCCCACTGTGCCGTAGCCCCACAAGTGTCTGTCAGGGTGGTGCCTCTGGGAAGCACAAAGAAAAGACACCTAAGCGACTCGTGTTCGTCGGCCGACGCCAAAGGAGCCCCGACATCGGGACCAGCTCCTAGATATCCTCCTCAAATTTTCGCTGACTCATGTAAACAGCTCATCAACACGTTCTCGGCTCTCAAAGTCACGGCGGAATCCTCTTCCGTGAGGTGATTTTGAGTGAAGCCCTCGCAACCCGACGCCTGTACTCGGGCGGCTCTTTCGGTTCACGTACGCAGCTAATTCTAGTCACATATCGTCGTCGCCGCCGATGATTCCTCACCGAAATTAAAGGGATTCTTCTCTTCGGCTGGCCAGGGGAAGCGAACTCGACCCTGAGTCATCCGTTTCAGCCTGAAATTATTGACGAACTTCTCCCATCCGGATGGAAAGCTCTTGCGTTTCTGTGCTCGCTCACTACCCTACCGCACTAAGCCGACATCACTCAACGAAATCGAACATCGTTCATTGATCACTCGTCTGGAATCATACGCGAGGAGGCATGCACTCATCCATCAGATCTGAGCTCAGTTCCGTGCACTAACGCTAGCCTCTTCCTTGGAGCCGGTTAAGTTCGGAAGTTTTTCCATCTGAGTCCGGGCAACAGAAGTGACCCCAGACACTAGGCAGCAGTCCATCGACGATCCGGGACCCGGTGTATTTTACGAGGGAAGCGATTCAAGTCCGCCGAATAAGTTGAATAAGAGAGATTGGAATTGTTTTTGAAATTTTGAAAACGGACATCAACAATGGCAACAACGTCAGTAGCGAAAATCGTTCCGGACATTATCCACTTCTGTGGCACAGCGGCCATTCCACTGGTGTATGATGTGAACGTTTTTCCAGAGCGTGAGTCTGCTCGTTGGTGGATGCGCACGAACAGTCGAAGCACGAGGCAGGGTCTGCTATTCATCGACATTTTCCCTCTTCCCAAGTTTCAGGACACTTGTATGCCCGCACGTGAATCTGCGCGGCGCACATCGGGATTCCCCGTCCAGACCAACCGCTGTCCGCAGTTTTCGGCCATCGCAACGGACACCGCGGAGTGCGATGAGTCACGTTTCGAGTTCGCTGGGTTTCTGCTTGCGCCCCAACATGGAATACTCCTGGGATTCTGATTAACACTAGTAATGTCGGAGGAGTCCCGTTCTTCGCACCCACGTATAGCCTCAAGATTCCGGGGATGGAGCCGTTTTCTCCGACGGCGTGAAACATTGTCTCACTCTGACAAGAGCGCAGCGAATTTATCTAGGTGCTCGAGACTGTGCTCGATCGAAAGCTCGTTAGCGGTGAGCTGGTCTCATTTATATCCCCTTTGCGTCTTTATCCTCGGCCCGACGCGCCTGCTGGCTCGGCTTGAGTGAGGCAAAAGCCGATATAGCGTCCTCTGTTCTCCGGGGAGTCTGGCTCGCACGAGAAGTAATCGTCGAGACGGCTGAGCGGACAACGTGGTGAGGACTGCAAGCCCAGAGTCGAAGGAACGCGCCGACGTTTTCTTGGACGGGAGGCCTGCTCTCGCGACGTGTCGAGTTGAGGCCGGACAGCTGTTTTGATTTTCGGCTCATCTTGAGGTCGGACGTCGGACAGGGTTCTGGCTGCAAACAGTCACGAGGGAGAACTTCGCCCGAAGGCTCGCTGAGCCTTCTCTTTGGGATCGAACCCAGAAATCATAGGATTCCTGAGACTCCCAGCCTCGCCCCCTGATGTTTCATGTGGAGCCTGGAAGTTCAGAGTTTTTTCTTTGCAAAATCAGCTCCTCATTGCGAAATGGATCAATCTCGAGCGATTGACGGAACGATTTCGGAAAACCACCTGAACATATGGGCGCTAGTTATATGATTCCGATATTTTATCGAGAGCTGCGGAGAGCTCCGAAACCGCAGAGCAGGGACGCGAAATGGGCGTTGGAGACAGCATCGGCAAGGAGGGCAGCCGGGAGGAGACTGTTTCATAAGACGGTGTATGCTTATCACGTTGTGAGTTATGAGCGATTATCTCCAGACGCTGCGAAGCATAGCTACTCAGTTTACCTTTGCTGCTCGTTTTGTGTGTGATATTTCCGCGCTCCACATCGTGCCGAAAGAGCTTTGCATGTGAGTGATGCACGGCATTCTTTATGAGATCCGCGCGGACGTGTTCTGAAAAGTAGCACTCAAGTGAAACTGACAAAGTTCGCAGGAGTTTCAAGCCTCCGGACTTACAAACACTCTCGCCGTATTTTTCGTCCGATCTCGAGTCGCAGGTCTTGAAGTTCCTCGACCCAGAACCCTTCTCGACATTCAAAAGCCAGAACAATGCTCTCCAATTCGAGGGGAGCCGGTCCCGTTGTTTTGAGTACGATGCTCCCGGAATACGATGGAGGCTCTTCCCGAGAAATTGCGTCGATCGGGAACTCTCCGGGACACGGAGCAAACGTCCACATATAACACCTGGCACCGCTAGACTTCCAGTTCTCGTGCCGCGAAATGAAAATCGACTTTCTCGATCCGACGGGTAACGAGCTTGTAACGAACGTCCCGGCTCGACGAAGGGCGACAACGTATATTAGCTTGAAGTATGTTAATGTGAGCAATGTTCACGAGCAACCTGAAATTTGCTTTTTCGCGAAATTGCACTCGCTCGACACGTTAATATGATGGCAAGCGCGGGCTTCCGTAGTAGGCGGTTCGCTTAATGAGCCAGAAACAGTCGGCTTTGCCTTGCTCGGAAGCCTTCTAATATTGCTGCTTCCCGATGACATCGCTGCTTTCAAGTGAGGTCGAACTCCTTCTCGAGGAACGTTCGAAGAACGTTCCGCTTCTGCGACTTTTCAAAAGCATCCGCGGGAGCTTTTCACGTTTCTTAGCTTGGCAGGTCGATTCAGGTGCACGGAGGAGCTCTCATAAAACTGAACGAGCTTCTCGAGGGCTCGTCTCAGGAAGCCACGACGCAATATATGACAGAAGATTTTAAGCGGTCCGAATTCTTTGTAATTGAATGAACTGCGCGATTTCCAAGCTCCGAACGCTGCACGAGTTTTCGGCCGAGGAGCCAGCGGAACTATGTTCATCACGGCACTCCTGGGAGGGCGAAAAAGTCAGATTCGGAGGTTGATTACGCAATCTCGATTTTTACGATTAAGGCTCAGGTCTGGGGGCGCCTCGAACGTGTTCGACGCTCACCTCGTTGAATTCCCTGCTCATAAATCTGATGGTACCGCTTTTGGATCACGGCCACAAGATATTCCTCCCAAGGAAAACATTTCGATCGAAGTTTCGCCCTCAACCCCAAAATAACTTCCATCGATATTCTCGTCAGGTCAGATGGACGTCGAATCGTGAGCTCCGAACCCACGTCAGCTGGCAGCATAAACTGAATTTACGACGAAGATTGCTGTTACTCTTGTCATTGAAAATTCATTGTCGTCTGCGTTGGCTGAGGGGCAGGCGAGCGAATGGCCTCTCCGGTTTTTGCTTCATAAACGAAAAGTTTTGGTTATACGCACGCAACGAGGAGGTTTAATAGCGGCACAGAACTAATTTTGCGGAGAACAAACAGAACCGAGCATTCTGACTGGGTATTCAAGAATCAAGAAGCAAAGCAGCCTCAAGCGGGCCTCATCAGGCATCTGATTACGTTGTATAAAAACCGAAAGTTTTGCCCTCGTGTGCATCGCGGGAGGATCTGCAAAAGCTCGTTGCTGCCCGAGAGAGGGAGTGAATTTTTTTCCCTCTCGACTGAACCCCTCCAACGCATTCTGATTGGATGAACTCACACCGGTACTCATTCGTTCCCGTTTTTAGCCGACAAATAGCCCGATGATTTGGTTCATACGCGAGTGCATCGAGTCAGGTCCTCGAGGAGGAAAGATAGAATGCCATGCACTCGGTGCTCGGCCTCTACCTATTCCGGCTCGCTTTCAAGTGCACGGATGATGCCGCAAATCAAGACCCGGGCGGTAGTCGAAGTGTCGCGACCGTTCGAGGAGCCCGCGCCCAGGAGGGTTCGAGCCTGTTCCGGGTCGAGTTGACTTCAAGTGAGCGACTCGAACCCGCGCCGTCTCCTCAGACATCGAAACCCCGACTGTGATCCGAGAGGCCTCTAGTAATCGAGTAGAGCTCTCCGAAAAAGAGTCGACTCCCGAGAGCAGTTCGCTCTACGATATTGGATGCTGACATCTTGTGCAATGGAAGGGATGCTCAACGGTGATCGCATCGAGACTGCGTTGATTGTCGGCATTGTCATCGTCGCCGCGCAGTAGAGAACACCAGGACAATAAGTTCGACATTCGCTCAGCGCTCAAACGTCAGCCGGGGTAGTTCATGATATCGTCTGTTCCTAGGGGCAAGTCGGAGGATCGCACTGCTCCGATACGTATTGAGCCGAGCCTCGTATAACGAGAACTCGGGGCGGGGCGCGGGGGCGACCAAGGCCGTGATTGCAGAGCATCAACAGTTTGGATCCGATTCGCTACTCCCGTGCACTTTCCCTCTCTCTCTCTCTCTCTAGCACGGGTCGCAAAAACTTCCTCCAGATCGTCGAATCCAGAGTGAATCAAATCGTTCCCTCAAACGGAACTCCGGATCCCGAGACGTCCGGGTGAAGAAATTTAGGACGCTCTAATGCGACGGTCGTTTCGGATTCGTCGTCATATGTTCCATCAATCCCAGGGTTTGGTTTCCACATGGTGTAGAACAAACATCACCTGATCACAGCTCGACAGGAAGTCGGGATCCGAGTTGATTTCCTCCCTCCTCACCTCGCCTTGGCTGACGGTCATTGGCGACCGCCGTGGCCGGTTTGAACTGGCCGTTTCTCCATTCCAGATGGCTGCCTGAGCCCACGACTCGCGGAAACGAAGAATCTCTAATCTCTTTTGGAGTGATCCTTGATTGGGTGTGCCCAGGAGGTATGCCACGAGCGGCGCAAGTATCGAGTCTGCTCGGAGAATTCGTGTTCGATGATGATTCTCGAGGAAACGTTCGGGTTAACATTTTCAGCGCTTCCCGTTTCTCTCTTGCGAGCCGCGGGAGGCAAGACTCGGTGCATAGGGTACACCAATCGATCCATCGGATAAATCCCATCAACCGTGTTTTACCTCCACTTGAGGTCAGCCGGGGAGCCGGTTCAGAATAGTTTTATCCGGTTAGTCTCCAGAGAAAAACCTGGAGGAAAATGACAGTTTCGTTGTTGCTGGCTTGGTGAGTTTTGGGAGCTATTTTCAAGGGAGCTGTTGTCTGTGGGAATCATGATACTATCTCTTCAGGACGCCGTTACTCAGCTCCCCTCCATCAAGTTCCCCTCGAGTTCCATCATCTTCTGAAACTTTCAACGAAGGTAATCCTGGCGAATCTTGACACTGTGTGTAATCGGTAGGAGAGAGATATTCGAAGATGCAGGACTCATCAGTGAACGAAGTGGAAACTTTCGGAAACTCCAGACATTTATTCACCTGATTTCTTCACCTTGAACTACTTCCAATACTTGATCACGCATTATCGACACAGTATACAGTTCGAGCGGAGTCCAGAACTGAAAGCATGGGCTCTTTTCGATATGCGCGCATCTGATGGAGACACATTGTCGCATCGGAAACACTAGAACTCTACAATCCGATCGGAGCAGAATTCTGCAGGGGACACCCATGGGCTGGGCTTCTCATTCGTATACCCTGTCTCCTATGTGACGTGTTTGATCATGTTTTCAAAGCAAGGCTGAGCTGGTCCAAACTGAAACACTGCGGGGCCAAAATCTTGTCTCGATGCCATAATTGAGTCTCGTTGAAACTCCGTGCTTGTCTTGGACGTTTGGCAAACGCCCGATTCAAACGAACCAACGAAAGATGCGTTTTTTATCCAGCTCCCTGACAGTGAGATTAGCCGAATTCGCTCGAGAGGGTGCCAAGCTATTGCGAAAGCGTCCTGAAGAGAACGCAAAATGAGTCCAATCAGATCAGACATTCCTCGGAAATCGCCACTGAAACTCCAAAATCAAGCCACAGCAGAAACTGTCATTCTTCTCGATATTCTTTCAGGACACAAATCGGAGGACACTATTTCGAACCAGCTTCCCGGCCATAAGTGAACGTTCACTTCTGAGATCGTTGACTACTCACGACTGTTGACAGAGTTGGATGTGTGCCGTTCCAAATGCTGCCTTCGTTAGACACTGGTCGGGAATCAGCTGCGGGGCGGGAAGCACCGAGAGAGATTAGCTCGAGACCGAGGCTCCTTCATTACATCCTCAGGGGCAAGCCGAGTACTGTGGTGGGAGTATCTCTTCGCTCCCGAAGTCGATGGAAGGGAAGGCAATGGTTTTTCCAGATCAGTGGCACTGTTCTTCGGATGCTTAAGCGGAGGGCATTACCGGACAGCGTGGTATTTGGTGCCGAAGCAGCAAAATCCGAGGCGGAGATCCGAATCCAAAGTTTTCGATGGTCGCTGCTTCGGCCAATCCGGGAACAACGCTGCCCTCGAATGGCTAATTATTGTAAGCCAATGGGAAGCAAAGTTGGACATCTGAGCGAGGAGCTTTGATTTTAGATTAAAAAATGCCGCGGCAAACGACGGAGATTCAGTTTTTCAGTGATTCGAAGTAACCCGAGCAGGGTGCTTCGAGCGAGACTAGAACTCGTATCCCAGTGACTATTCCGTGCATCCTAAATGACGGTGTTGGCGTCGGTTCGATGCGCCCCTGTTTCGCAGAATATCGATGATTGTCCATTGTGTCCGCGTATCGCTCACAAATGTTGCTTAACGAATTCTGTCTGAAGCTTTGTGTGCATTAACAGATAGATTGGCGGGCTTCCCTCTTGCGCTCCATGATCACGAGTGGACTTGATAAATAAGGTGATAGCGTATTCCGGAGATCCCAGCGGAGCAGCAGACCCCAAGTCGATCGAAAAATCCTCCTGTACTCGAATGGAGCCTCTGGGTTCAAGAATCGGAGTTCTGCACGGAGTGACGAGCGGAATGAAGATGTCGGAATCGAGCTCTCCCGGAAAGAGACTCCATAGAGCTCTCGAATGAATTCCGCATCGGCGCCTGAAGAATGGGTCCTCACGAGAACCTGCTGGGGGAAGTGGTGGACTGCGTCAATCGGAGCTCAATATCGAGCAAACGAACTCGAACAAAACTGCTTGTTGAAACCTCCCGGGATAGAGCTGGAAATAAGTTCGATACGGAACAACGATATCGAATAGAGTTCCCAAGTAGCAGAGCTCAAATCTGGATATTGCGTGTGTGACTCACCTTTTACGCCTCAAGGTCGAGGCGACCTATTCTCAGGAAACCGGGTAGAAGGTGGAGCAGCCAACATTCACAAACACGACTTATATCCATGGGCCCTCACAGCTATATTTGTATCCATGAACGATTAGTGCTCGCAGAAGATACTGGCACGTTCGTTTTTCCTCCGTTGCCGACACCGCTCGCGTGTTCGCACAGAGCTTTGGCGGCCGGTCGGTCGGGAAGTATCCCTTACAATCGAAACTGAGGAAGGATTTTGTCGCACGATTCTTGAAATCGGAAGTGTCATTCCGCCGGAATCGGAACAGATTCTTTTCGAAGGGAAGCATGCGATGCGCGAGGTCCCGAGCTCAGCAGCTGCCGTTACCGCCCCCGGAAGCGAGCGGCCCCGAAAGATGAAGTTAACGCGTATCGTGAGTTGCAATCGTCAGCAAATAGTGAATCGAGTCTGCAGACATTCCTCGAACTTTTTCGCCTCCAGCGCCAACTTTGGGCCCAAGGTAAAATCCAGCCTTCCTTCATAAGCGCTGATCATACTGACAATAGCACGAAATGACACACATTGTATGTAGGGTCACGATGGCGAACTCCCAGACTCGAGAGGGAGCGGGTGACCCTTAGCTCTCATCCCGATCTCCGAGACTGTCAGCAGGATCCGTTGCTTTGCTTCGTTCCGAAACTGATTCAAGTGCTCGCAGCTACGAACGCAATCCTCTCCCCTTTTCAAGACTCGCCCGAACCATGGGTAATTTATAGTTCAGATGAACATCGAGCGATTTTGGTACCTATCAGTGATGATCAGGCAGGAGGTGATACTCTAGGCATGGTGTGGCAAAGAATTACGCGATAGCTGAGCGGTGAAAATTCTTCGAGGTCCAGGGGACGACCGGAGCACTTTCCAGCAGTTGCCGGTGAGGGGCGGGGATTCTCCATTGAGGACGAACGAGCAAATAAAAGTTTCCACTCTGGTATCCCACCAGGAGCGGGCTGGAACACGCTCTCAACCACGCGACTGGTTGCGACTTGTCATAGCGCAAGCTTCGAAGGGTCATGCCAGCCAGACGAAACACGATCGCCATCACGAAAAGACGTCTTCACAGCCCGCTTTCGTCGAGTTCCAGTCTTCATGGTACGGAACACCACCGTTCCTAAGTGCTTCCATCAGGATGCACTTCGTTCGAGAGGGCACACTCATACAGGAGCGTTTACGTAGATAAGCTTCTGTCGCGCTCAGCCTTCGGGCCTAAATTTTCAAAATCCATTATTTCAGCATACACGGAAGCCACACAGGAGTTTCTCCGGTGGAACACTGGGTAAATGAGGGAAACTCAAGGGAAATAGGATAGATCCACGACACGATGGCCGGAAAACGACATTTCAGGTCCTGGACATGTTACGGTCGTCCGAAGCGGGAAGAGGGAAGGGGGAACCTTCTCTGATGGAGCGTCCACTGAATACAGTTTTCTCCAGGCGGGATCCGTCATGAGGAAAAGAGCCCTGTTCTCAACCCTCCATAAGAAGATAGGGCAAGCGGAGTGGCAGTCCCTATCCTACCGGCTTCTCTCGCCGTATTCATTCTTTCTTGGTTCTTATGTTGGGATTCATCATAGTAAAGACCTTGTGGCTTAATCCTCCCATCGATCCTTGCAGGGAATCCGAAAACGTGCCTCCAGACGGAGTTTCCGACCTGGTCGGATAATCTCCGCCATCTCGTCGCCGATAGATAGCGTTAAAGATTAGTGAGGCTCAGAGGTCGATAAGTGTGGCGAGCAACAAAGTGTCAAAGTTCCGTGTCCCAGTTTCCAAGGGAACAGTCGGACGTTCTGAGCTGCTTCCCTCGAATCTCCCTAACACAATCTAATCATGGACGCAGTGCGAGACACGTGCCTTTCGGTGAGGTGAGAGGACATTCATCAAGTCGAAATCGGGAATAAGTCCGGAAATATCGCTCTCACGTTGAAGTAGATCGAAAAAGGGAGAGAGAGAAAGCGGCCAGCCGCAGACGAAGTCGTCATCGCTCCAGCACTTATAATGTCACCGAGTTCGCGAGTAACTTCTGACGCGGATCAATTCGACTGTAAAATTGAAGGGCGCACGCACACCGTCGAGTTGATTATGCATGAGCCTATTCACGATCCGGAATGAAAACAGATGGTTCTGAAAGTCACGAATGCTTCATAGCTCAATCGAGGGAGTGACACAAATATATTGTAGAGGACTGTTTCGAGGTTTCAAGGTGACAACGTTCATCGAAAGCTACTATTCGTCATCGCGGAGGTCTCGCGAACGCCCAACTTTGGTGATCACTCTCCAGAGTTATAGTGAAACTTCGGAGAGCGCCCGATTCGCGTGCTGAGATTGAACCGGCGGACTTTGCAGCATAAAGCAAAAGCCTGTCCATCGATTGCACGGCAAGGGGGGGGGGGGGGGGTCGCATTTTCCCGCGTTGCTCCGGCTTCTTGCGCGTCGGCGTGATGGGGGGGGGGGGGGGCGAAAAGAAAAAAAAAGCTCCAAAAGCCCGCTGCCGAAGTTCCATCAGAAGGGCAGCCGAGATAGCGAGATCCGGAGCGGAGGTCGCGGTAGCGGCACCGAAGTTTTAATGAGCTACGCCGTCGGAATGGTTGTATCGAGTTTCATTCGTTACCTTTGCTTCGGCAGCGAGGTTCCCGCACCGAAACTGGATCTACCCGTAACTCATCCTCACAGAAATAATGTGATAGAAGGAGGGATATCGAAAGCGGCACGAGTCCATTGCCCTCGCCATGAGAGGCGACCTCAGGCTTGCTCTCGTCCGACCGCCCGCCTTGCCTTGCACGCTCCTCAGACTCATGGCCGGGTGTAGCTTGCGCGCACGGGAACGCACAAACGAAATGAGCGAAGCTCGTCGGTTGCCTTGCGATTGCCCCGCCGTTTCCGAGATGTTGACGCTGATGGGTTCGAGTTGCTCGGCAGAAGATCGGGCTGAGCCGGGAACGTGAATGGAGACATAAAAGAACATAAATAGCCCCATCAGCGCCCCTCAGCCGGCTGGGCTCACAGTCGTCGGGTGAGGGACGACCGACCGGCCGACCGGAGAAACTGCTTCTCATGAGCAAAACAACGATGAAGGCGCGCTCGTCGCTGAGAACGCACCGAAATGTGCGGGTATTATTTCTTTGTCCGAGAAAAAATGCACGGATCGACTCGCCCGAGCGGCCCTTCCGCTAGATTTCCGAAGCGGCGGACTTGTCGGCTAACCGGATCGAGATTAGAGGGAGAGCGAGGAAAGTTCAGGGCTGGAGCAATCGACACCTCCTTTGTTTCGTACAGGAGCGGCTCTCGAGGGGGTGGTTCAAGCATCTTCTCCTTCTTACGAAAAGAAAAAGAACACTTAACGAAGAATGATGGTACTGGCTCCGCGCCTTCCGAATGGTGTGCGGTGGACGTTGTCTTCGGTCGGCGAGCGGAGCCGGTCGGTCAGCCAGCGAGCTGTGACTGGCGATTCGAATGGAACCATAAAATACTCGTAAGTAAACAAACAGGGCAGGGCGGAACAGCCTCCTGAGTACCGTCTCATCGAACGTAACTCGCTTCGAGCGGAGATCGCTGTCTAGAATCGTTGTCTCCACCACAGCGGTTACGGCCGCGCAGCTGATGGGAATTTTTCATTCGGGAGGGCGTCTTGAGCGACCGACCGATGACAGCGCTCCGTCCACGATAATGTTTGCGTTGCAAACTCTGTCGAGACGACCCGCGCAGGGTCTGAACTCCCGAACTGCTAGGGAATTCATTCGAGGTGAGATGTTACTCGGAGTCTCCGCCGCAGGCTGACGACCGAAGCTCGGGATTGATGCTCAGAGGGAATGTGGATTCCGATAGCGCTGATTTCGGCGAAAAATAAAGTCGGCGACCCGGGAGCAGCCTTTCGTTTCCCCTCCAGTGGGCGTTCCCCCTCCAACGCTCTACACAACCCCTCCTGAGTTCTAGGAATCGCTCCGCACCGGGGCGAAGACGAGGGGAGGAACGGAACAGGAGCGACCTAAAGGAATAGTTCTCCACGTCACTTCTACGGGAGGCGAACCCCATGGCGAGCGTTGCTCCTATCTACTCTGAAACAGCAAGTGGAAGAGAGATCTGGAACTGGTTTGAATCCGCCTAGTGTCCTTGAAGATTGGCCGCAGCCATCCCTGTGCCCCTCATGTCCATTCTTTGTCGGTCAGGCTTTTCGAGATCCCATTCGAGCCAGGCTACGGATTCACTGACTTCTGGGGGGGGGGAGATTGAGGTTTCGATTCCAGGAGCCGCCGCGTGCTTCGTAACTCGCGGACAGTATCCCTGCGACGTTATCGCTGGGATGGGATCTTTGGGAAGGGTTTCGATAACGAGAAGGGTTCAAGTTCTCTGTTCTCCACGTTGATGAACGCGCTGAGGTTTCATTTCAGTCTCACACGCGAGCTCGCCGCGAGCTCTGAGCTCTCTTTCCTGAGCGCAGCTCCGCACCCGTAACGACGTGCAAATAAAAGGAATAGCTGATCGCGGCGACACTGTTTCAAAGGATGATAATCTTCCGAAGACCCAAGTCCACTTGAAAGCGGAAGGGCGAGCGCAAATGGATATTTTATTCACTCCAAACATCGTTCCCGAGAACCGTCTCCAATTTGAAGACTCGGACTCAGATTCAGACATCCGGCCTGAAGATCCCGGCCGGCCTGCCATCGGGGCGAAGAAAGCCCTCTTACACGAACGAGAGAGAAACTGCAGATATGAGAAGAACGAAAACGTCCATAGCCGCTTCTCAGAACGGACTCGGGGCTGCGCTTGCGTCCCGAACGCTGATTCCAGGGTCTCTCGGGGAGATGTTCCTCCGCTCCGCTCTCTGCCGTACCTCTGAGAATAAGGGACAATGGATTAGCATTATCTCCTCTTCATGGCCGGATCCTGGAATTATTCCTCGGAAACATCACGGGGGAAACCCGGCCGAGGATATTCGCTGTGTCAGAACTTGGACTCATTCGCAATGAATGCGCCAGGTTCACGACCAGAAACCGCCTTGAGGACGAGCTTCACGTGAGAGCGGAACGTCCGCATCTATGCAGGCTCCAGCTCACTGCGTCTTTCAGAGCTTGAGAACAACGCTCGAAATACGAAAAGAGGGATGGTCGAGGCATAGGAATGGCCGAACTTCGATTTCCGATCCAAACGCTCATCGCATGCTCCAGTCCAAACATCGTCTCGGGAAGCCCGAGAATATCTCGCGCGAATTCGGGAGAGTGGAAGAAAGGGAGAGAGAGAGAAAGAGGGCGAGGGGAGAGAGAATAGCGGTAGAGAAAATCAAGTTTCACCGTGGCAAGGTTGGAGAACCGTCAAGCGTCGATAATGAGACCACGACACTGAATATTGTTGGATTCGACCCGAATCATTTCCTATTTGCATAATGAATTCTCAGTCTATTCCTTAAACGCGCTTCTAAGCCTCCAGCAGCGAGCTGAGCTCGATAGGTTTGAAACGTTATAGCTGACTCGTTTTTCCTCGGCATCACTCACTTCGAGTTGGCTCGAAGTCGTGAGATTCCGACCCTACTTCCTCGGACCACAATCTCTCGACGCACAGCAAAAGCGATATCGCTCGCGTTTTCCCGAGACTTCCCGTCGCCGGCTACGGCAGCATCATCATCCTCGTGATAGGCATTTCAAAGCTACCTAGAGGCCAATTTTGGGGTATTTGATTCCGGTTGCAGGCTGGGGAATTGGCCCTCTCCTCCTGAGAAGCCGCTCGGGGTCGACATAGGATCTGAAATCCCAAGCATGGGATCAGCGCTCATAAGTCATCGTCTATCTGGTGAAACGAGAAATGCAGCGAAGCTGAGGGAAACCTGAGGAGGAGAAAAGCTCGCCCTTCTACAACTTCCATATCAATCCTGGTTGCATCTTGACTTCTCTAAAGACCAATCATCCGGCCAAGCGAGCCAAAGAGCGAGCGAGCAAGCAGGCGAGCAGTCACGCTGAGATCACCATCGGCTACGGAAATAGCGAGCCGACGCGAGCCCTAACTGTATTGGGAAACCTGGGTCGGCGCGGGAGCGGATCGCTCGAGGGCGTGAGGAAGGTTCACTACGTCCGTTGGGTGGTCCGGTGGACGTCAGCGCAGTCACATCTTACCACGTCTCAGTGGCAGTGGAATGAAGCGCTTTAAACGACCGATCAAACTAGTTGACGACAATTTTGGAACCGAGTCTCAGCTCCAGGATGGCTGTCCAGCGCTCCAACGTGACGAGCGCAGACGGCATACCCCGATGGCTACAGTCAACATGGTCTGAGATAGGTGATCTCACCCCCTAACCCCTCTCTGTGCCGAAGGGAGGAGGGGATCAGACAAGCGGTTACACGTTGTCCTCTGTGGTGAATTGCTTCGTTCTCTTCGAGTCGAAACAGCAAGGCTCCTGTCCGGGAAGGGTGGTCGCAGAATCGTACAACCAGCGGAGGAGACGGATAGGCAGTGACCGAGTAGCCATCCCGAAACCTCGTCATCGCTCGACTCCCGAGCTTCTCTCGGAGCCGAATTAATTTCGGACGGATCTCAGCTGTTTGTCCAGGCAGGCTCACATTTCGCAATCAACGAGCCGAGGGAGGAATTATCTCGCGGTGCGTAGGGCTGACCCTTGTCACAGAACCTCCAGCTGCTCGAGGATAAGATTTCAATTTCCTGAGGGTAAGCAGTGCGCATCCAGTTGTTGGGCGAGCTGGCCGCGTCTCCGAGCCAGCGCCCGCCTCGCTCGAATTTAGAGAGGCGAGTCCGATTGTGTCACCGTGGAAGGAGAGTACACAAGCGTTCGATCTTCGGCAACCTCGTGATCCTGTGGAAGGGACGACGACTTGACCGAGATTGCGCGACTCGTCCTTCCGCCGGCGCGCTCGGGCGCAGTCTGGAGGGAAGCAATCTCACTCGATGAAATCGTTCGGCAACAAGATAATCCGGCCGTGCCCCGTTCGATTGCAGCAGCTTTCGTTCGGCGAGGGAAATATTCAGAACGTTTCTCCCACAGTCGACTCAGTCCACCCCGAGAAGATGGAACCTCGCTGTAGGCAACCGCGTACATCGTTTCGGACGCGCGGGCATACTTGTATGCTCGTGCCTACTCGTCAGCACCAGCAGAAGCAGCGAACGATGAGCGCAAAAAAAGGTGCGCTGAATGAGGCTGTGAGGGGATTCCGATGTTTGATCCTCTTACGACTTTGTAATATTCCACTCGTTCGCCAGTGCAACGAGAGTCGCAAACGAGCGGAGCAGGCGAGAAATTCTAATCCTTTCTTCATGATTGCTGAAGGCGATGTGCTGACTCGGCACTTATTTTGGATTGTTGAAAAAAGTCACACGAGACGTTGTCTGCCCAAGCTAGACTCTCTCGGAAATCAGACTTTGTCACATCCGTACTTCACGACTATTGCCACTTCTTACCTCATTATTCGAGGATGTTTCGCGAACGCGGAGGATTGAGTCGCGTTGGAGGTATGAAGATTCCCGACTCGACCGATCTCCTTGGATGGGGGCGCCTTGGAATAATTCCCACCCGTCCGATCCAGAATTCGAGGAGAACGCCCTCCACCCAAGCGAAAAGTTCCAGGGGGACAGGTCTCCACTTGACCGGATAATATGTGCACGTCGGCTGCGCATGCGCGTGAGTGTAGCGACGGGAAGGTCCATCTGTCGATCGTAGTGAGTCCAACGTTTCTTATTTTCTTCCTCGAAAACTGCGACCGCTGTTCCCGCTCCCCCTTGACATGAAAGTCACGGGTGAGGGGAGTTCGGGAGGTGAGGGCGGTACTGTTCCCGGGGTGTAAACCTCTGCCGAAGGAAACTATTCCCGGAGAGGGGGGACGGGACATCCGACAGTTCGGGTCGCCCTCCTCTACCAGCTGAGAGGGCTGTAAAATGGACGAATCGGACGACCCAGAGGATTCAGCAAGGATTTACTCCAATATCCAGTTGGCACAGGCAGGAACGTTTCCGTATTGGAGATCGAGCTTTTCACTCCAAGAAGCACTCGTTGGACCGCAATCAAAGTCGACTCTGAGATAAAGGTGCGCGGAGCTACCGTGAAGCCCTGGTCCTACTCATCGGGGAAGTCCCGCCACGAGATGTCGTTCAGGGGTCTCTTCCGGTCGGTTTCAACTTAAGGGGATGCTGAATTTCTTCTCCGTACAGTTTATGCAGGACTCCTTGAGACATTCCCCTCTTCCATTCCTCATCTCGGGTCTCAACGAACAACCGAACGTCAAGGGATGGACGGCTTCGGGACTCTTCGACACGATTCTTGCATGCCGGTAAAGTTGCTGCAGGACAGCTCCGATTCCGCTCGGAAGGGGATGGGGGCCGTCGCGCGACCCCCGACAGGATCACGGTCACTCCGGCGCGCGAGCCGATGGGCGAACTGGAAGATCCGTGGTGAAGGAGTTCGCTCATCCTGTGACTGGTTTACCGAGCGCGTCGAGAAGTATCGCTGTTCTTCTTTTCTCGATAGATAAATGACCATCCACAGATCCCATCTCCGGAGAGCTTCACCCTGTTCCTTGCCAGTGGCTCGTGAGTCTTCTCGATCCCTCTCGAGCATTTCTCTAATCCTCGTCTTGTGTTTCCTTCCCTCCTCGCTAGCTCTGGCTCCGAATGCGTTCGGGTCGACCGGCGCCAGGTGCGGGTGGAAAATGAAGATGATTTGTTTTCCTCGATTCGCTGATCTCCATCCTTGCTCCGCGTTGATTCAATGTCTGTGGCGCGGGCGGTGAGGCTTGTCGATCCAATGACAACCGCTTGAATAGGACTTTCGCGAATCGAGCTTAGCGGCCCTCCGACGGCCTGCCGATCTACCGCCTCCATCATCAAACATCATTCGGAACAGCAGCCGCTTCTTCATCTGGATGCAGACTACGATTTCAATTATTCAACACCGGCGCGGGCGACATTCAAAATTCATGAGACGGTTCGATCCCTCAGCTAGAGACCTTCAACGGCTTATCCGCCACAGAACACTGCCACACGATCCGGAAGGTTGTGAACCTCTTTCCTCCCCGATTGCCCAGGAAAGCTTCTCTGCTGTTCTCCGCGACGGAGGGAAGAACTCCGTCCCGGGCTCGCGCTTTCTCGGCCGAGCTTTCGGAGATTGCAACAGGAAGATAAGCTGACACGGCAGCGCACCACGAGTCCATTCAAATTACAAGAAATATGTATGCCTACGTCTTTGCGAGCCCGCGCTCTCGAGAGCGTAGGAAAACACGAACTCAGGACGATTCCCAGCTGAACGAAGGCTTCAGCTGCTCACTGTCACTCGCTCGGGTGTGCAGGCAGGCAGACAGACAGACAGGCAAGCAGGCGGCGGACTCACTGGTGTCGGGCGGGGGGAAAGGGGGCGAGATGTTAGAGGGAGACCGGGAAGGAGCCCACTATGTAGTGGGTTTTCCGAGGAGTCAGAGGATGTCGAGGGCTAGACGAGGAAAGAGCGTCGGAGGAGCCCTCCTCGGCTGGGGGAATGCGGAAAGCGCGCAGACACTCCGTCCCCAATGACATCACTACCATTTTGTTCTCTCTTTACGAGCGATGGAGCCTGTGCAGTAGCGAATTCCACTGCTTTGGCCTTCGCAGCAAAACCCGTCGCACCATTGGCTGCATTATGCAACAACAACATCCGTCGTTGTTGGTTGTTGCTGCCGCTAAGACATCAGCAACAAAGACAACACTAATGACATCGTCCGGGGCCCATCATCAATACACGGCGCCGTGTTTCGCAGTTTTTTCCTGACAGGATCACGCCTCACGGAGGGGAGGAAGAAAGATCTTTGCGAGAGTAGGTGTGTCCTGATGCACGGTCTTCCTACTTCAGGACGATTTTTTTTCGTGTGACTCGAACACATCGCGTGGCTGCTGACGAAATCTCGTCGAGGGGAACGAGATGGGCGCTTCCCATATCCTCCGTCCTTCCCCACCCGACCTGTGATATCAGACTGGTACCACGACGCTAATCTCTCGACCTCTCTCTCTCTCTCTTTGAAAAGCGACTTCAGAGGAACAGGCCACAAGCTGTGCTCTTAGGTCTGCGACGAAAATCTCAACCGCACCCTCCGTCTCGCAATGCATTCACTTATTACCCACACATGCGTGCCGGACGGAACGAATTATGCCGGGGGATACGTGCTCCCATACCCGGTTGTCGTTGATGCCTCGATCACTTCGCTGCTGATTCACCGTCGAGGAAAGCGAGTAGCTGAAGTATTCACGATGGGGGAGAAATCGACGCAACGAGCTGAGCTCGGTTCAAACTTCACAGCGAGGGAATCCATTAATGACCGCAGAGTGTCAACTGTCTGAGCGTCCCGGTCCGGCGAAGATGAGGGCAACCGATCATGTTCCGTCATCGATGAAGTTTTTTGGTTCCTATCGTGCACGACGTTGTATCCATACATCGATGTCGACGCGGATGTCCTGCTGCTGTGATTGATGGGTTCCGACGATGACTCCGAAAGCAAGCAACACGCACTCACCTACTCACTTACTTAGTCAGCTGCTTGCTCGGCATGACTTCCTTGACCCACGTTTTTGCCTCTCTCGGTTGAACGCTCGGTCGAGAGATATTTTCAGAGACGGCTCCCTGCCAGGCCTGCGGAATCTCTTGCCCAGCTGACCTAAGCAAGAAATTCTGTTGATCAAGAGCTCTCACAAAGTTGATTCACTATCGAGATAATAATATCGAAATTCGCTATCTGACACCGAGTGGTGCTCCACGATATCGAAACTTCGTTTCCCGCGCTCGAACCGACACGCGAAGCTAGTGGTGGGAGGGAACGGGGCATCCTGGCGGCGATTCAAGGACCAACCATGAACGTATTGGTTTCTGGGAGCTCCAGGAAGTTCGGTGCTTGCGACGGACCAGAGTCCTGGTATTCCCTGGAAGAGAACCCGCTAAATACCCGATCGCTCCAAAACATCGACTCCGAACGAAACCTCCCCCATCGTTTTTCGATTCGAGCAGCGGTGGGAAGCGTCCCCGAGAAAATATCAACCGTTTCCAATCCCTGTTTGGCTTCCCTCCGGACCACAGTCGCGGTGAACCACTCCCCCCCTCCCCCTGTGGGGGAAATACTTGGTTTGGCGTCAAAAGTTGGCGGAGATTTGATCCTCAAGAAACGAAAGTTCCCACGTCGCTGCCAGAGATTTCATTACCCAAGAGCACAACCATGAATTCGATATCGGGTAAAGAAGCAAAGATTTGGCAGACCACGACGACGTTGACCAAGGCAATAAAATAAAGTACGCGGTGGCGACAGTATTGCTCCGGCTCGCTCGGGGTGGGGCAGAGCCGGCGTAAAAATGTCCGCCACGGACTCCACTCCAGCGCGGCGAAGCGGGGCTCGGGTCCGAGTCGAGCCGATCGGCCAACACTGCGCCAATAGCCCAGCAAGCGTCGGTCGGGTTTGCTTGAACGATTGAAGTGGCCAATCTCAGACAAGATCGATGAAGCCTGAAAGAGGTCCCGCTTCGCTCTCTATGACTCTATGATCACGAACGTCGCTGCGGCCGAGAACCGCTGAACCAACCACCGGCTCCTCGGATTGCCTCGTCCTCTTGTTGCCTGGTATGGAATTAGATTGATAATGAAGGTTTGCGACGAACCGGATTCCCTCGCGTGCATCGCCGCGTGCTGTCAGAGTGAGGGAGATCGGTCTCTTCCCGCGCATGGGACCGCAGCCCTTCGAGAGACGATCAAAGATCCGTCCCCCGCCCTCCCCGAAATATTCCCAGGACGTCGCGCTGGCTCACTTTTTCCCAGACTAGTCCATCGCAGTGCTGTCCCAGGCGTTCCCAACATCCAGCAGGCCTTAGCGTTCCGAGTCACTCCGGAGGGCATTCTCGGTCGATGAGCGACGCGATTGGGTCGTCGACAGGACGCGAGGAACAAAGTGAGTCGTGGATAACGACTGAGATAGCGAGGAAAAAGGAGAACACACGCGGCCATTTGTGACTCGAATGAGCAGAGAACCCTCCCCGTACCAACGAGACAATAGCCAACAAATGAGCCTCCTCAAGGAAGGGCATAGCAGAAGGAGGCCAGCCATCGACGGAATGCATTGAGGACTCGTTTAATGACGACAGAGCTAGCGGGCCCCAGCTCGCAACCCATCGCAGCACTCATCTCTGGGTGAGCAAACGTGTGCCGTTGACAGCCCAGCCGGCATGTCCAGCGAACGTTCCCTCCTTCCAACGTCTCGGGCGGGACCGGACAACTAATCAAAACAGCCATCGTCGTCAGATCCTGGAGGTGGATTTCAGGAGTTTCCAGTGCTCCCAACGGCTCATCTCGCTGTGGCAGGCTCGCTCGCTCGCTCACAATGAAGACGGCGACTGTCTCCGGGAAGGGCCTGAACGAGTCGTGAGAAAGCTACAAGCAGCTCCGGAAGCCAACCAGGAAATGGCAACGGAAGTCTTCCCCTTGCTCCGTCCGCACACTCACAAACAACAAATACATATTAACACGGTATAAATGACACAAAAAGCAGCCAGCACCGCTCGAGTCCCCCTCGCAGCAGTAGAATCCGGGGCCAGCAACGACTCTATAGCGCCGACACAGTATCGGATCGGAAGCGCCTTCGGTCCTGACTCGGGCCCGCTGCTCAGAATGACTTATCGGGACTCCTCCAGTATCCGTTTCGGCAGGAGCAACCTCTGGAAGCTGGACTTGTGGACGAGTATCAATGGAGGGCCGCGGGAGATTTTAGACCTCACTCACCGAGACTAATTCTGGAACTCCCTCGATTGGGGAACTCCAATTTTCCGAGGGAGTCCACCGATTTCCCGACCACAAGGGCGAGGCGATGGAGCGCGTCCTCATTAGCTCCTCGGGACTCCGTCGCACAGCCAAAAGCGGCATCCAAAAAAGGAAGACAAATCCACAGTGGAGAACGGCCTGCTGGGACCACACTCGTATATCTTATCCCACCCTCATTGATGGCCTCTGTTTGCGAGGCAATTCTCGACGACAAGAAATAGACTTCAGGAGAAGGAGGAAATGAGATGGGAGATGCTAGCGGTCATGACCGGGGGCCACTGCGTTGCAGGAGGATAAGAGGGGACGGTGAGGCAGAGTCGGGCCTGTGAAGGAAAGCCTTCTCTTCGCCGGAGGACTCCCACCAGTTTATTGTTCCGGTCCCAGTCATCCCATTTAGTTCGCGCAGTCGGCCTCACGGTCGCCCTGCTTATCGCCTATGTCCTTACGTCTGTGTCTCTTTATATTTTGTTCTCCGTGGCGAGTCGTCTCCTTATCTAACAGTTGTTACCTGGTCGACTTTTGGCTTGCACGGTTTCCGCTGCCGATTCTCGGTCGGATCGTGTGCAATCGTAGTGGTCTGTAGAGCCCGGGCGGGGACTTACGTCACTGTCGAGTTAATCAGCTTGGACACGAGGAAGAAACAAAGTTCCCTCCTGCGACAATGACAATCGAATGCCCTCCCTCCCTCCCGATCTGGTCCTCTCCCCGTCTGGTTGTTCGGATGATGGCGATCCTCAGAGATGATTGATTGCGATCTTGCGGGCTCCCTCCTTAACTCTCTGAGGCCGTACTCAGCGAGAGGACCGTCGAAACAGCTGGGGAAAAGTTGTACCTCCGAGATCAGGGTCTTGCGTAGCACAACATTCGTGGGATCTGCCCGAGGACCGAGAGCGAGCGGTACGCAGTGAACACCAATCCGTCGCGACGTATTTGGCCGCCAATCCCTTCGGCCGCTACGTTTGGCCAGCAATTACTGAGCTCTCGGGTCATCCGACTGAATACGTTTCCCGATCTTGCCCAAACTGTGGATGATTTTTCTGATCATACTTCGCAAACCGACTCCACCTGTCCGCGAAACCGCAGCGCTGGAAGGTTAGGCCGCCAAGAATGATTTGATCGTTTACAAAAACACCTTCTGTTCAGATTAAGACTCATTGAATTGAATTGGATTGGAAAAGTCGTCAGCGAACGAAGCCGCTCCCGAATGCTCAAGCAGCATACGACAGCGATTTTCGTCCGTAGAATGATCGCGGAAGAGTTCTCTCGCTTCTTCCGCAGAATTCGTGGGGGGGGGGGGGGGGGCGAGTATATGTGGTCGGGGAGGGATGAAACCGCGTGAGTTTAAGAGACTACTCTTGACGATGAGTTCGGAGAGGCTTGAGGTTTCATCCCGTCGAGGTCTCTGTTTTCTCGCCTCCCGAGCCAGAGGGAATTCTCTTATTGCATCGCTCCTCTTCTCTTCTCCAGGGAAGCGTCGGCGCCGTGCCTTATCTGTGTTTCTCCGTGCCCGGTGAACGTCGTTTAATTTGAGTTGACTTTTTCATCTCAGCCTGTCAGACTCGCACCCGCTCGCTCCTGTAATTTTCTCGGACGTGCAGTCGTAGAGCAACTCCAGCAGAAGTTCGCTCGAAAAGTGCAACACCCTATCCTGTCGGGTCAATGATGTTGCCCGAGCTATTCGTTTCACGAAATCGAAAGATCGAGCTCTCCGCTCGAGCTTTCCCAAGCACGTTATTCGCGGAGCTAATGAAGGAGAAACCTCAGAGGCGACACCGGATGCGAACACGGCATCCATTCTCCGCAGAATCAAAGATATGCTCCAAGGCACGGGGTATCAGCACTGTACGGACCGGGCGAAGGCCCGCGTGACGGGTCCGTGGGAATGGCGAGCTGTTGGGATGATAATTCGAGCAGCTCCTCGGTGAAACACCTGGTGCGGATGGACTGCAAACGAATGTGCGTCAGCAGTCGAGCCGACGAGCATAATTGAAGGGAATGCAGATGTCCGTTGCAGGTTTACGCCACAGCCCACAAGCACGCGCGTGCACTTGACAGATTTTTCACGAAGAAGAATACGGCTCCACCTGCGAATTACGTCAACAAGGACACGCTTCACCGCACTTGCGTACGAACAGCTGAGCCAACGAACCTTGACGCGGAGCGCCTTTTCGAAATAAAATGCGCCAAAGTTTCATATTCCATTCTTCCATACGAGGCCTTAGCTCACGGTAATGAACGGCCGGGACAGGCAGCTGTCAATAGTTGATGGATAAGAAATTTCGTTATGAAAAAAAACTTCGCGCTTCATGTCCTGTCCCATCTAAGAGCTCTAAAGCGGCATTCCCCGACGAGTCCGTTCTCGAGTCGCCAAGCCGGGGCGCAGAGAAGGAAGACTGGGGTCTCGATTCGACGGGGGAATATTCGCCAAATCGCGAAACGCACAGGCAAGAACACGACATGAACGAAGCTTCATGTTTCAAATGAGTTCGAGCAACGACGGATTACGGAGTCCGCGAAAAGCCGCACGTCCACATGCAACTCGGGAATCCACTCTGTGTCCCCTCCCCCGTCGGGACACTTCCGATAGTCCCTCGAATGGTCGCGAACGCGGAGCGGCTCCAAATTTCCAACTCAATCAAAGTTTCGATTGGCGCCGAACAACGCGCTCTGGGGCATATCCAGCTCGGTGAATGCGTGGAATTATTTACATTGTGACCTCAGACAATATGACGGGTGGGCACTCGCAGTGGGTGAGTTTGTAATTATTTGCTCGGCAGGCTTTGTCAATGATTGATTGCTGACCAACTTTCGCACGAGTCGTTTCGACAGGATCGCTCCGAGCGCGAGACTTGGTTCGTTAGGAGCGGGGCTCGTTCAGCCCCGGCTTCGATTTGGGTTCGGAAACAGCTCCTAACACCCTCCTTTCCCCTTTCTGTCCCGGGACGCGAGCGCAGTTTCCTCCTTGTCTTGAACAGGGGAATCGAGACCTCGAACATCGAACCTTCAGGACATCGGGAAATAGGAAAAGGCGGGTACGAAATGCTATTCCTACAAGATCAAAGGATCGTGTGGAACTCCCGCCGACATCCGCTCGCTTGTTCGTTTGCCTCCAGCAGAGCGTCGAGCCAAGAACTTTCGCTCCACCTCAGAATTTGAGAACAGGGCTACGAAATCACCCTAACAGATGTACGAGGACGCCCCATCTTTCTCTTCAGAACGAATTCGTTTGAAGCCACGTATGCCATTTGAAAGTGAGAGGGCAGCGGGGAGCTCCCCGTACCCCGGTCCACCCGCCGGCTCGCTGGCCGGCCGGCCTGTCTGTCTGTCTGCCCCAGCCTGTTGGGTATTAGGTTTGTCAGCCGCGGTGCCGATTTGCAAATACATTGGCCTAATGAAGCTTTTGCTCCGTCTGCAGCAGCCCGTTGGTTCTGCCGTTTTTTCACCCTGTCCTACTCTCTGGGAGCTCAAGCACCAGCGAGCGAGCACGCCAAAGAGGGATAAAGGCGGATTTGAGAGATAGAAGAGGAGATAGACGGTGGCAACTCGTCCTTTGTTCGCAGAAGGGCAGAGCAAAAGGAAGATGAAACTAACTCGATTAAACGCCTGCGGGCTCGCTCGATTAGCCGAGCCGAGTTGCGGGACTCGGTCCGGCTCCTCAATCGACTCTATGCCCCGGTGGAGCCGCCACGAATGTGCGAACAAATCAGGGATTCAGTGGACGTGGAAGTCTCGCCGGCCCCGATCGTCTGAAAGTCTGGATAGGTTTGTTTCCGACTCTGATGAGCTCGTCGAGAGGCCGCGCCGGATGCGGCGCGTTTGACAGAAGTCAACAAAGACAATGCCTGCCGGATCACACTTGGAGTGTATACCGGCATCGTCCAAAGTTTTCTTCGCCGTGCTCGCTGTGAGCCCCTCGGTGACTGACATCTGAGAGTAGTTTTACTTTTTTGGAAGTTTTGCGGCGGTGGCTCCTCTGTGCCTCGTCTCGCCATTGTGCTGCTGTCCTTTGTCTGACGGAGGTGGGTAGTTTTCTGTAGTCTTGTTTCGGATGAGCTCTTCAATACTTGCATGAGACACCGGAGTCACAATGTTCGGGAGTCGGCCATGGACCTCATCGGGCCATGCTCATTGTGTCCGCCCGCCTGTATGTATGATTCGTCGGAGGAACCGTCTCTTGTTCATTAGCCTTATTGACTCCTTGTATCTATCGGATGGAATGATACTCCGCTTGCTCCGAGCGTCGCCGCTCCCACTTCCCGGAAGCGGGCGCGGCAGCGCTGTGCAGCGTCTGCCGCGCCGGTTGCTCCGACTACTAGAATTCAATTTTTCCCTCGATCTCCCGCGTCTGAGGAGGTCAGTCGGGGAAGGGGAACAGAAAGGGGGTGGAGAACGAAAAAGAGGAATTGAGAGGCTGTCAAATTGTATTGCACACGCTTCCGAGGACGCGGCAGAGCTGAGCGGGGTAGCGAACTCAGTCGCCTCGAGAAAGCGCAGTTGGGTGAGATCGCCGAGGGGTGGGTTTTACAGCTGCACGACTAGGTAGGAACCGAAGTGCGTTGCGAATGATGAGTGTAGGAATTTATCTTTCAATTCCGTCTTCTGTTCCGCTATAGCCGCGAAGAGATGGAAAACTCGGTGGCGGCGCTCGCTACAAGTGCCGGGGAGTTTAATTTCGAGCTGTCTCGCCGAGCGTCATTCTGTGACCACTCAAAATGCAGCGGCGCGTTCGCGCTGCATGTTCCGCACGCCTCAACAAGCTCCAGACAGATGGTAAATTACTCATCACGGAAATTGCCGCATTACAATATTAGCAACCGCTACACTGCAACTGCGAAATGCCACATCACAGGGATGGCCTTTGTTACATGGGCGCCTGGTCGAGGGACGACACGGAGGGGCCGAACGGCGAGCTCTTCGTCTTTTCCTCCGTTTGATCGTAAATTTCGATTCGTTCCGGAGGCCACACGGGCGGCTTCCCTGTATCGACCGTTCATCACGAGTTAAACATACGAACTCGTGAACGAGCCTGTGGCTGTGTTCGGCTTCTGCAAACTCCGAATGGCCGCCGTTTCCGGACAAGCCCAGCGGGTCATCAAGAGCACTTTCCCTCGACAGTCATTGGCCCAGTCCCCGCAGGACGCGAGTGACTGAAATGCCGATGCGGATCTTCGAGCCGTTCGCTCGAAGATACAGAGAAGAAACTCGAGCGCCCATGAAAAAGTTGCAACTTGAACTCCGTATCAACGAATCGCTTCCGTCGCTCGCGCAGCTGGAGCTCGATTCGGCGAGACTTTCCAGATTCGCCGCTGCAGCCCTTTCGCCCGAAGCGCGCAGCACGTGTTTCGAGGTCGCGGCACGCGGTTCCCCCGCACTGCGGCGACGCGGTTGAACTCCGTCCGGGTGGGTTCGCTGCGCTCGAAAAACTTCGCTCTGAGATGGAGGTAGAACGATTTCCGGACGGCTCTCATATACTTGTCGGATTCATTTCGCTCCATGTTCGATCGGTACATAAAAACTGCGAGGAAATGAACAGTAAATTAACAGGTACGACCTGCAGGCAGGCAGGCCGGCGGCCGGCCGGCCGTTCGGGCCACGCAGAGAAGACTCAGAGCAATATGAACGTCGACGACGATTTCGATGGCGCGCCGAACGACTGATAAGTCACGAACTTATCAGCTTCCGTAGGCTGTCATTCTTAATCGCTGCAGAGAGTGACGGTCGCGCTGCGAGCCGACAGGAACAATTACTGTGGGTCTCAGCCTCCGACATTGCGACAGCTTCCGCTTCATGAGGAAATCATAAAACAGAATGAGGGAACGAATCTCGTCGGTCCGGATGGCGAGTATGGTTATAGCAGCACTTCGTTTCGACTTGTTCGGCGGCCGAAGTGAGCTGAAGTGCATGCTAAAGAGCTCCAGTAAGAGGAGAATAAATAGCGGAGAATAAGGAAGTCGCCTCCACGAGGATCCGTTGGGTTCATTACCGCCTAATGTAGTGAAAACAGCAATGTGTCTTCCCCGCCCGCTCGCCCGCCGACCGACCGGCCAGTTTGCTCCCCGGCACCCTCCAAGAAAACGACTCACTCCACGGACGGCGCTAATGTGATACAGTTTCAACGACAACAGCGATCGGGCAAGCACCGCTCGCGACAGCAACGATTGTCTTGGAGCGCGTGTGGAGTTACGATTGAGCAGACTTCGGACATCAACTCGTTCCGTTTCCGGCCCTGCTCCCCTTCCCATCTGGGGAAATCGTCCCCTTACCGTGTTGGCAATGCTCTTGGGAGCGCACATCTTGAGAACCCGCTGATTCGTGGGGGTAGGGGGGCATTATGAGAACTCGCCTATTTCGAGAGTACGGCTCAGGCGAGAAGAAAGTAGACAGAGGCTGTTATAAGTCTCCCCGTGGACATACATTACATGGGACCGAAACTGAATAGGAATTCCTGAGCGTAAGGGGGAAGCCTACCAAACTCGGGCCGCGGACCATTCTCGTCGAATGGAGTTCGGACGCCCGCGGCACGCTTTTGTCCGGACGGTCTATCTGGACTCGGACAAAAAAAGCTCGTGTAATTCGTCCTTTCGCGAACTGGATCTCGCCCTGAAATCAATTCCTGGAGCCAGGACGACAAGGGATTCTTTTTTCGGTTCGAATAGCAGCAGCCGGGTCAGAACTTTTTCCTCGGGAGTCTTCCCAGCGCACGGCCAATATGTTCTCGAGCTGTTGCGAAACGCTGTTCGACTTCGTTCAGAAACGACATCGTGTCATGCTTAATGGAAAGCTCCCCTCAGCAGAAAACACTGTCGCTTCCAAACACCCCTCATTGTTCGGGAGCTCCGAACGAAATCATCGCCGGAGAGATCCGCTCCGCCGGACTGATGCCCCACGAAAATAAGGTGAAACGCGAGAAGCTGGGGACGACCTCCGCTACCTGAAACCTGATTGCCGGCTCTCTAGACTTGGCAAGATGTTGCCAGCATGCGTGCCCATCATGGCTTAGGAAAACCAATTAATGGGAGCAGAGTCAATTTCCTCCTCTGCCGAACGTCGATACATCGCCGACCCGCCAGCCAGAACAATCTTGAGTATGATTAGCTTTCGCCCTCTTTCTACCTATGAAGTGGGCAGCGCCATCGCACCTCTAGGGATTCGAGTTGTGTTTACGATCGATCCGATAACGATATTCTCTTGATCGTTGGGTTTTATCACGAGGCGCGCCACGGGACGGGTGCACAGATGGGCCGAAGCCCGAGAGACTCGACCAGTTGCCTGAATGTGCACGCCGCTCTCGCTGGGCCTCCACGTGCAGTTTGGACGCGCACCGTCTGACGCGCTCGACCGCTTCCAGACTGTTTCCGGGCGAAGTCCGAGAGTTCCATCCACAGTCGTTGGAAGGGAAAGCCTGGGTCGCAACCTCAAACGGAAGGAGAAGGACCTGAGAGGCGGGGGAGGAGATAGCGAGCGAGCGAGCGTACTGACGGGTCCCCGACTTGTCGTCAGAGTAGGTTTTGTTGTCGACAGGGAGAATTTCCTCGCTTGACGAAAATCGTCGGATGGCGTGCTCTTATATTGTAAAAGAGGAGGAAGAAAGAGGCGATGGAGGGAAAGAGGAAGAAAACGACGACGATCGGGGCGAATGGAAGGCCCGGACTCCAGGAGTCTCTCGCGGGATGCCTCCGGGCCCATCAGAGAGAATATGGGGATCACAGCCGAACGAGCGGAGATGACAGCGAACGACACGCGGGCGAATCAACGAAGCCGGTCGATCGTCCGACGCTCGATGATGATTATCTTCTTCTAGTCCTTGAAGGTATCGGGAACCGTGAACTTCCTCCTGAACAGCCGGAACTTGACGAGTCGGACTGACGGAGGAGGCGCTCTCGGAATCAAGAGGTTTCGAGTGCTTCTCAGGATGTGCCCATTCAGCATCTGGAGTCCCCAGTAGTTGAGAACTCGAGAACGCCCCTGGAAACATGCCGTTCAGAGTTGGGATACTTTGGAACGATCTCCCGGGGGGGCGTGGTGCTGGACGTAGAGGAGCTCGAAGAGGACGCAATGAACGCGCGGTGAGAATGGCTGTGATCCGCGCGCAACAACCAGGAAACAAGTTGACTATTCTCTGATGTGAGTTCAGGGGAGTTCTCTCTTGTGAGTATCGGCTCGGCTGACGATGAGGCTCCGAGGGAGCGGGAAAGAGCAAAGGCGGAACGGAAGGGGCTGGTAATATGGATCCTTACTGTACGCCGAGTGGCGGGATAGACAGCGGGTATCTACGGACCGTTGATGCATCGAGAAATCTCGTCGGAGCGACTCAAAGAATCGGTTCGGGGAACCTCACTCTATGCAGAAGATCACAGAGCGTCCCAACAGGCTCCACATTATTGCTTTGATCTTATTCGAGTCGTTCATACACTCGATCAATGGCTTGCAACGAAAAACACAAGGACAGCGAAGTAGTCACCGGGACGAAGATGGCGACCGGATGAGATCTGACTGGCGCTCGCCGAGAATCAGTTTCAAAAGGAGCTGGCCTCAGCAGCCGAGTAAGGAATCCCGCCCATCCCCACCGACGTGGTTGCCCAGTCTCCAGCTGCCTCCTTCATCAGCCTATATTTAGCATGATTCCGAGTCATTGATAAAGATGAGCAGCCTGTCGTAAATCGTTCTTGGCTAAGGATGTGTCGAGAACTTGAGGCTCCGGAAAAGTCTTATGAATGATCCGACCGAGAGTTTTGAGGGAAGTATGTACATATATCACCAAGGCACCTCCGCTATATGAGCTCCGCAACCCTTAAAAATTCCCGGCTGTGCAGACCGTCATAAATTCCGGCTATCAGGCATTTTTGTTTACGGAATTATCCTGCGCATAGAGGGAGATTGTCATCGTTATCCTCAGGACTTTGTAGAAGCAGGGAAAGGAGACTGATTCGCAAGGACGGAACGCTCGAGAATCTTGCTCCCTGATTTCGCTACTACGCCCAATGACTCAAAGTGCTGCTGGGAGTGGAATATTCTCACCAAGCCTGCTAGCGCACTGTCTGTAACTCATGATCTTTGAATTTGTGAGTCAACTGGATGCCCGTCAAACAGAGGATGCTCGGCTCTCGGAATGTTCAGGATACTCTCGGAGTGTTTTTCATCCTCGAGCGGAAACGCCGAGACGTGCCCTCCCCCCCGTAGGCGAGCGAAACGAAACGAGTTATTCAGACAGCTGATTCCACTGGAAAGAGGAAGCCCCCGAGTTTTATTCCCCGTGGAGTTCATCGGGCCTATGTGAGAAACCCTGTGCAATTAGAAAAGAGCGCGGGATGTACTCTACGCTCGCCTGCAGAGCCGAGTCGAGTTTTGGGACGTGATTTCTTCGACGCTCCGGGTGATTTTATTTCTCTCTTGCTCCCTCGGTGCTTCAGCCGCTGGAATTATTCAGAAATGAGTATTTGCCCCCCCCCCCCCATTGCGACTGCGCAACCGATCTCTATTCCCGGATAGAGTTCCGGGATTCTCGTTTGTCGCCTCTATCGGGAGTTCCGGCTCGGATGAAACTCGACACACGTGTGCAGCAGCCATCGACCGAGCTTCGGCCGAGCACAAATTATCGCCGAACGCCATGGAGATTATCCCTCGGCAAATCTCCCCGCGGACGAGCCCTGAAGGCTTGCTCCGCGATCCGGGCTTCCATTTCGCGTTCAATGTTCTTGCTGAACGGAGTTTCCTTTCATTCTAGTTCAATCATTCGATATCGTCTCCCGTCGCAACTTCCAGTGGAATTTCGTTCATTTGAGAAACGGCACAATATCCTTGAGTGTCGGAGAGGACTAGAACATACGATTGAAGGAGGTCATGGCCCGGCCTTGGAACTTGTCTCTCTCCCTATCTAGCCGGAGAGCGGGAGGGAAGGTGCATCGGCTTCCTCGCAAGACTGTTGCTATGGGTATATTTCACCACGCTCTTATTCACAAGTTTGAAGGGCTACGCGGATTGAGCAACAATCGGGACGGATACGTGCCGGCCGCTCGTCCGTGACAATCAGTCGAGAGGTTCGGGACCTGTCGAGAAGGATTTGATTCGGCGGGAGGGTGGGAAAGATCACGACAGGAGTCTGTACCGAGATTTGGATCCCCACGACTCCAGACTGGGTGAAGCTAGCGTCGGGGGTGATGGAAATGAATGTAATGATGATCACAAACACGGATCCCTGCGTTCGCTCGTCTCTCGAAGGTTCGAATGCGGGTCGGGAGCGTGGCTGTCGCGGGTGGTGGTAGCCACGTGCCGAGAGAAGTAACACAAGGACTCCTGCTGCAAGAAGCCTTTCAATCTCTGTGATCCCTGGTTTTCGTCGGCATCGGAAATCCCTGAAAATCTTCGATCCAGGCTCGCAATCTCCCTCAAGCTTTTCTGACGGCCAACGGAGGATTTCAGCTCCAGAAGAGTTAGTCTCAAACCAGAAGACCCGTTACTCGCAAGTTCGAACGCCGAGAACTCCGCTCGATCCCATGTCCATTTCGAGTTCACGATGACGCGATCGAGACGACAATGTACCGCCGTTCCTTCCGGAAATTTCCAGATAATCCAGGCCGCGCGAAATTCGACACGCCCGTCTACGCTCCGTGTGAATTCCCATCAGAGGCCCCGCTTCACACGAACCCATTCTCGCAGCTTTTCGATTCCAATGTCGAGCAAGACGAAACTTTGTCTCCGATCGAACCGCAGAGCTCCGATTCTGCCGTTTCCCCCTCGCTTTCGGTCCGAGTTGATATCGGGGGACGGATCATAATTGCAATAAACGATCATTTCTCGTCTTTTAATGGCCGCCTTCACGCGTTTCAATGGAGAGGAGGGAGTGGCAGGTGAGCGGTTAGCAACAGCCCAAGGCCAGAGCGATCGATGCAGTTGCCCGGCAACAGTGCCCCTGCCGCTTCCCTCCTCCTTGTTCTCCTTCTCGTCGTCGTCGTTCTTCTCGTTGTCGTCCTCATTCGTTCCTCTCTACATCTCTTCTCCGCCTCTCCCTTCTTCGGCCTGTCTCACGGCCTGGCTGCCACCTTGGACAGTCTCTCACTCATCTGCTGCTGCAAGTCCCCGTTTGGGACCAGCGTCCCCACTTTAATGAGACACCGCCTCCTACCAAGGGTCACGAACCTATCTGAATAGGAGTTGACTGTCAAATTTCCGAGAAGCCTAGTCTCCGCCATCGAACTCAGCGGGAAGTCTGGAATTAAGACCGATGATCAGCAGTTTGTACTTGTGGTAGCAATAACCATCAAACTAATGGTGGGAGCCCGCCAAGTACTTGGTCATCAGAGTCCACCCTCCCTCGATAACTACATTTTATCGTATTGGATAGCTTGACCCCGTTGGAGTTGGATATTGAGTTTTGTTTCCCGTGTTTTGTCTCAGCTAGTATTGAAACCTGCACCGGTCACGATCAATTCAGAAAACGGAGACTACGCGACTTGAAATTCGAGGAGGTTCGCCGGCGGTCCTCCTCATCGTGTCTGGAGAGCACGTTCCCCCAACATTTCAAATCAGCTTCCATATCTGGCCTGGCTCGTTACTTTTCGAGCAGAGCTCTTATTTGCTCATCAAGAGGCTGTGCCCCAACTGATGGATGGGGGCTCTTGTACTCCGTCAGGGCATTTCGAGCCATGATGATCACCGAGCTTCTCACAAACATACTCAAGCACGTCCGAGTCTTCCAAGCTCGAAGAAATTACATGAGGGATGATTAAAAGACTCCCACTCCCAACAGCGTTCGAGTTAATCGATGAATACATGTGGAGACGATGCAAGCCTGATTTCCGCACGGGAGAGTGCATCGCCACTCTTATAGAGATGCTTCGTTGATTCCGCTTCAGATTCTACTTTCCAGGAGTGAATAGAATTAGCCGAAGGCAAGGTACAACGTGGTGGATGAGTGTGTTCCTCGAAGCTCCATCCTCGAGCCAGACGGCTGACAACAGAATGGCCGATCAAAGCGAGGCACTGAAAGACAACGCATATTGTTTTAGCCGGAACGGCCGCGAGACCTTTGCTCAATCCTGTCCACTCCTTTCTGCCTTCAACGGTAAACGCACTCGCAGACTATTTGTATCATATTAGACGGTAACCCCAAGGCTTCAGCTCGGCTCTCAGTTGTTGTTTCCGAATGCTCGTCGCATGGGTCGGAGCCGTTGCCCCCCCCCTTCCCCCCCGAGAGGTAATATCCCAACCCCGCCTGGGTGCAGACGCGTCCCAATAAGCCCCCTGGTTTTCTATGGTTCGGTACGCGCAGTTTCTCTCGTAGACACCTCGACCTTGATCAGAAGGTCATCGAACTCATGCAAAAGACGCTTGCCTCGAAAACTCTGACTTTTCGAAGGATTGGACTCGAGGAAGGATTATTCCCGTCATTCGAAGCCGGATGAAGGTCAAGTCGTTTTGATCGATTCCTCAAGGTCCAGCACTTCCCATCGACATCCGCGGTGGGGATCACTGTATCCTCGCTCAAATATCGCGACTACAATGCATTTTCTGAGGATGATGACCGAGTCTGGACCTGACCTGCCATGTGTGATTCCGAGTCCCGAAAGGAACCATCCGTCACACCTCTCCTGCAAGGCCGCGTTCTTGCCGGGGAAAATCAGACAATCCAACTGCGGCGACATCGCGAACAGGCGCTTGCTCATTGGATGCGGAACCTTCGTTGCCTCTGAAATTGCAAACTTGACCGTGGCGAGCGGCTTCGATCGCTGGGTGTTTTTACTTGGGGCACATTCACCGACTGAAACTGGCATCCGATCTAACCTCCTGAGAGCGTGTCCGCCCCTGGCTGGAAAAGGAATCTGTGCTCATCCTTATTCGACAAAGCCGCCAGTTTTCGGTGGGCTCTGGCCAGATTGAATTTTTTCATCGAGGGAAATAAGTTTCCTGAAATTCGTTCCTTCCCTCCGTCCGACTTGCTCGCTTGAGCCTTGTTATCTTTGTTCCGAATTGCCCCAAAGAAAATCTACTTTTTCTCTCCTTCATCCACTGTTCAACTTCGATAGCAGCGCTACCACTGCTGCTGGCAACGACAACCAACTTGTTCTTTTCCTCCGTCCTGCTCCACTGGCACTCTCCGGCCGGGTCCTGTCTCCTCCATTTTGTTCCGAACGCCTGCCTGTCCCCCATCCCTTGTGTTGGCTGGCTGGCTGACTGGCTCTCCTTTGTCGGAACGATAGATTCCTCTAGCTTTTATCTTATTTGTCCAATCCGGCCTTTCCTCTTGGTCTCTTCAGAAGTTCGAAAATCGACCCGGGAGCACTGTTCTCGATGCTTCCCGAGCCGATGGCCAGCCGGTCATTTGTTGCCCCGGCTCGCTTCCCTCGGCGTTTCTCCGCATGATGCCAAAACGCCGCCCTGCACCATTCTTGCGCTTCCTCTTGGCTGCAGAGCTCCGTGAGCGTAGCCAACTGCAGTTTCCCTCCTAACGAGCAGAATAGAAAGTTGGAGGGCTCTCAGAATCAAATTTCTCCGAATCTTAACGTGCCCATTGTTGTAATGATCATGGCGGTGAGTTCGCTCGGAGTGTTTTGAATCAAAGCTCCGAGCGAAACCATGCGATCGTGAGAATCCTGTCCAGATCTCCTTCGGCCTTGGTGGTGAAGTCCTGAAGATCCCAGGCACTAGTCCTCGATCACGCTCCGAGTTCGTCTCCATCCCAAAAGTCATCCCGGGTCATCTCGAAACAGTGAAGCACCGCGTTGTTCTCAATCAACATCAAGCCAGGACCCGGCGGCATATTGGACGCGGCCATATTGCCAGCCGCCTGGACAGTCCGCTGGTCTCTTCCGTGAATACCCTCCGCCCGGATCTATCAAATATGCAATCGTTGGAACAAATTGCGGTCCATAATTCTCATTATCGTAATTACGCCACACGGCGCAGAGTCTGGTTCAAGGCGAGCGGAAGCTCCCGCCGGCCATCGGGGCTGGTTCGACGGACGAGGGTCGGAACGAGGGGACATGACATCGAGGAAGGAACATTGTCAACAATCGATGCTTCGCATATTTTCGTCGCAATTTTCCGGACCGGAAGTGCTTGGCACAGGAGCTCGAGTGCGTCCATGTTGATCTCAATATACCACGTTTCGAAGAGGGTATTTTCCAAGCTCCCGAGGAAGTGGGTCAGACTCCCTCAGAGCTTGATTTCCAAGGACTCGACCCGTAGCCCGTATTTGCGGCAGCCCTGCACAAGCGCAGCATGAGCAAAACGTCGGATCGTGCGACGTGTATTGAGTGCACCATGTTTGCGTAGCGAGTTTCTTAACAATGGTTTCGATCCAAGGTCGGTCCAACGGACGATCGCTCGGTCAGCTCGATGCTGGCCGAGACCGGCTCAACTACTCAGCTTGAATGCATCTCTCGACGACAGCAGGTCGGTGATTGAAAGTGGAAAATGATGGAAAACATCCTCCAAGCAACACGGCATCTGCTAGACAGTCGAAATTATGATGTATCCGACAACTGAGGCGGTGGCGGCCGCGGCTCACACTGGAGGCCGTGAACTCCGGTCCTGACTGACGCGTTGTTAGCAAGGCAACGAATAAAGCCTCGAGAACGCGGCAGACAGAAGAAGCTCAACGAGATGCGGGGAGACGCACGGGAGGCCAACCGGAGAAGCGGGCCGAGAGGAAACGAGACGAGGCCTGAGAAAAGCATTCCTCGATCCATCACTATCTCCTGGCGGAGGCCGAACGAGCCGCCAGCAAGCAGGAAGACTCCAGGCAGGATGAAGCCCGATTGAAGCAGCGAGCAAGAAAGAACAATATGGCTTTGGTTGGCTGGCGCGCAAATCCGCGCAACTTGTGCGTCGCACGAGTTTGTTAGCTCAGCCTCCGCACCGCGACCGTTCAGGAGTGAACCACCGCGAGTCCATGGCTCGCGGCTCAAATGAGGTTCCTGGGTCAGGGAGGAGGGGGGGGGGGTTCTCGGTTTGGCAGGGGACATGCACACGTGGACGAGACGCAACTCTCGAGAGAACCAGCTCCCTGCATTTTCCAATCGTTGTCGAGAGCCGTGGCAGCGAACAGCGGTGCACAACAACAAAGGCATACCGCTTGGAGGAGCCTACTTCCCTCGGGCAGGTGCGCCAACCCAGCGACCTCGCGTTCCTGAATTCATGAGAAGCTCACTGCGGACTTGGACGTGCGAGATCTCCAGCAGAACGTAAGCCTTGTGGGGCGCATCCGATTCGAGACGATATTCCCGCGGAAAAAGGAAACATCTGACGGAGCCGAGAGCCCATCTCCCGTTCTCAGCATGCGATACCTCTAATTTAGCTGATGGAAGCATTTTGATGGTTTCCTCCCGAACTCATTGTCGGAACACGCAATTCCTCTCCTTGAGAGGCAGGGATGGAATCAGGAAACTTTCGGCTCTATTTCGGGAGCAGAAGCGCCCTGTACCTCTACCATGAGTGAGGTTTGGGGAACGACTTTCCCGCTGTGGAATCACTCGATGAATGGCGACCTCGAGGGAAACACCATGTTCTGTTGGAGGCAGCTCGGACAGCAAGCCTTCGGAGCTTCCATTGTTTTCTGTGCAAACCGGCGGCCGATGCCCCGCTGCGACAATCTTGCAGCGGAACATGTTCTGCTTTGTTCCAGGCCGACGGGCTATTTTGAGATTCTTGCGCGTTTTCCCTCCCCATCTCATTCCTCCAGCCACCTTTCCAGAGCCTGCTTTCGGCCGCACTTTGTGGCGACTCGAGTCGCGTTCGAAAGGCCGCACTCCGGCAGTTTTCGCGCCCAAGATAACCTGGGAAAGCGAAGCTCGGGGGGAATGAATCCCAGGCATAACCTTGCGCATTCCCTTCTGAGATATTCTCGGCGCCCGGCTCCGCATCGTTCCGATTTCTTACATGACATTTATTCTCAGATGCTATTCGGGAACGGCAAAAGCGAGTCAGAACGAAGGGGCCACGGTCTCGGGGACTCGAGCTCGGCGTGCTGGGCCGCTGTCACAACCAGGGCCGCAGCGGTAGTGGGCAGCCGTGATTGAGTTCAGTGTTTCTGAGCTGAAACCGGAATTCTCTCGAGTGAACCTCTCGAGTCCTCCAGGATCCGATGGGAGCGACGGCTCGGACGGTTGCAAAAAGTCACGGAGGTTGCATGCCAGTGACGGAGGCTGACTCTCAAAGGGTTTCCGCCCGAGGCTTCATGCAGCGATCGATCACGGAATTCAGTTTTCAATGGTTTCGGGAATTTCCGGATGCCGGCACCCGTTTCTGAAGTTGCTATCGGAGAGGTTCTACGCAGCACACTCGAACTTTGCCCTGTGCTGGCTCCGTTGGAGCGGCGTCTCCCGCGGGACCATTGTAGCCTGTCGCCGCCAAGTCCGGTTGTTACCAGCTGCACAAGCATGAAACGGAGTGGGTACGCTGGAAAGAGAGGGCAAACTCCGCTCGCCGATCATGGCCCTCACCGAACCCGGAGCGCACTACAGTCGTTCCGTCCCGTGGTTGATGTCGCACTTTGAAGAATCCTTAGGCCCGGAGTTTCCCCACGATTCGTCGGAGGGAGAGACGATCGAATGAGATCAGACGCAAACACAATGCGGCGCGCAAGCCACACATTCCTCCGGACTCATCAAGAGCGGCGCTGGGTTTCTCGCGAATGGGTTTTTGCCTCAAAAGCAACCTCCCCGTCATTGGTTCGCTTGTTGATTCGGCGAGCGCTGTTGACTCGCTGAACATCACTCTCCTCTTCCCGATTCCCCGTCTTCGATATGTGGTCCGTGCGCGCAGAGAGAAAACGAGATAGGCGCGGGACGGCATCAGTATTCGACGTTCAAGTACCCTACGGGCTCGACAAACACGCCTCCCGATACGGTCGACGAGAGCGAACGCGAGGGTGTTTGGATCCAGCCCGAGCGGGGAGGACGCCCGGTGGCCGGTCAGCGAGGCAGTCGAGTACAAATAATCTACATCGCAATGAGGATAGAAAGATTGAGAAGCCTTTGAAGCCGAGCTTGTTACTCCTTTCGCGTTCTGGCTGTGGCGGTCGCTCCTGGGGGGAGCTTCCATCGGGGCAAACAGTGCCACAGCCCCCATGAGCTGGCTGAGCTCTTTGATATTTGCAGCATGAAATGAGAAAGCAGAGAAGAGTCAGCTAGAGACCTCGGTCACAAACGCAACGAGGGGTCTGAGCTGAGGGGAGTTATTTGCATGTGAAAGTCTGGAAGGAATTCACCTCCTCCGTACCACCCGAAGTTTGCCTCTTTCAGGACTCCGGCGGGATCTTCTTTCCGGCAACACGCGAAATTCTCCTCTCGAACCCCGCGAAATCCCACAGTCGGTCATCGAGCGAGAGCTCCTCCGTGTCGAGACACAAACCGCTCGAACACAAGCTTCGAAAGTGGTTGCCTCGATGAAGTCCGCAGAGGAAACAGCTGAGTGTTTGAGGTTGTATCCAGACTGCCGGACAAAGAAGGGAGCTGTGGGGTGTGAAGAGTTCCCACTCACATCGCTGAGCCAAACTTCTGAAATGATACAAGCGGACGTACAAGCCAAGGGCCGTTGTCGCTCGGTGGTCACCTCCTCCGTGTACTCGATCGGTGGCTGCCTGCCTTGCTTTCGGCGGCAGGATGAGTCGCCGGTCTGACTGACTGGCGAGCTTCTTCCAGTCAGCATCTCAAAGTCAGAGTCACTTGATTATACCAAGCTGAGTCGGCCAAAGCTCCCCTGGGGCTAGCGTGGCCGAGCAACCAACAGTGTCGTCCGACCGTTCGTGCGACCGAACGACCGTCCGCCTGTCCCCCGTCACGGACATTGCAGCTTCGGCAGCAATATATTGTCCTTCGGGAACCGAACGCCGGATAACTGACAGCGCGGCGTAAACGCGGTCGAGCATCGGAGCTCGCAGAGTTCTCCTCACACGAACTCCGGCTTTAACTAAGAGCGACGCTCTGAGTTTATCATGAAACCCGGTCTGCGGATCAAGGACGGCAGCTCACAGAGAGCCTATCGGACCCGACTCAACCGAAAATGGTTTGAACAGGATTTCAACCGAGATTTTTGTCCCCTAGCACTCGTTTGGCACTCACGAACTCTGGTCGTTCATGATCGGAGGATCCCGATTCGAGCTCCGATTGGTTACGTTGAATGCTGTTTCCAGGGCGGAAAACACGCGAACAGCGGCCGAGATAAATTGCGTTCAGGTTTTAGCCAGCCTCGCTTCGGACAAATCAGGTTAGATTCCGAGTCGGTTGTGGGGCGCGAGTGGAAGCGGGGATCGTCTGCCTCCTCGCTCGCCTCACTGTGCTTCCTTCGCTCCAAGGGGAAATCACTTTGAGCTCCTCACCTGCCAAATTATAGCATCATCGTTCGCATCCTACTCAGCCAGAGTGAAAAAGAAGCTCGCGGGTTGGGAGAAGCCATTGCAGCACACCGAAACGCTGTTAATATGGCTTGAGTCAGGAATGGGCGGGTGAACGCTGCAATCGATTGATCCTGACATCCGTGCTCGTCCTCGACCTTTTCCGTGACCAACGCGATCAGGAAACCCGGGGGAACCGGCCTCCTGAAACCGCGGGAGACCCGGCTCGGGTCTCCGGCGAGCGTCGCCCATCCTCGCCCGGAGGGCGATGCCTTCTCGTCTTGGACCTGTGCGTAACACGAAGGAGACTGCGCCGCAGACCCTGCGAGGTTCAACTCGGAACGGGGCGTTCTGAACCGGCCAGCGCTCCGAACCCGATCTCTTTATCTATTTATGTCGAGCGGCCAAGCCGAGACCGAAGATGACACGCATTTCCACGGCCGGACGGAGGAGAAAATGTGTTTGACTAAATTGGTTGGAAAGGAAGGGATGGGATTGCATCCGGCTAGCCCCAGGCCGTGGGCGCGCCGAGAAATAAGCGACCAGGTAGAAGAATGATATTGCCAACTGATTGCTGCCGCACCGCCTACCACCTACCAGCTCTTGCTCCCGCTGGCGGCTGCCAAGATATACACTCTAAGCGCCACGAGCGAGATTCGGCCCCTGCGTTTGACGAGGGTTCGAATGAAAATCGCCGGGGCTCAGATCCCTCACCTCGGGCGACGTTTTCACAAGAGCGCGCCGAAAGTCATTAAGTTAGGGCCCCGTGCAAATACATGTATCGCCCTAAATTCTATCTTGCTGACATACAGGGAAAATTTGCAGCCAGCCGAATTTCAGGAAGTGCAAACGCACCCTGTCAGGATCTATTTATTTCGACGCCGCTTCAGTCATCCGATTGCCGCTCTGATCGTCTCGGGCAGCCATTCTCATCGCAGCCGTCTTGCCCAGATCCCCCGAGAACGTCCTGTCTTCAGGCATCCTGCGGCGGCTATTGTTCTTGCATCAGGTGTTCAAGTTTGCAGCCTACAAGAATAACAAAATGCCCGAGAGCAACTTTCGTGCGCATCTGCGCACGGCCTGAAGCTGTTGATTTCGCAGTCCTGAGACTCTTCACATTGGAGGAGAACTACTTTTGGGGTTTCCCAACGGGTGGGTGAGCGCTTTGAACGGCAATATATTCGTTTCAAAGTTTGGTGTCTCGTTTAGGCAGACTCGTGCGGGCTTTGTGAGATGGATGAGAGCAGAAAGCCGACGCTTGGCGCGAAGCATGGATGATATTCATCCCGAACCTCCCCAGTTGACAGGATACGATTGTCACGCCCCTCGATCAGCGTGGATTTCCCCCCCCCCCCCCTTTCCGAATCCCCTTTCAAGACTCCCATCCGACCAGAGGTCGCAAAGCTAGCGCGTAACCGCAAGGGAGCCCCGCAAGCGAGACGTCCGTTCGTTGTTCGTTCGCAATTCGTTGAAAACACAATTGTGACGTTATGAAACTGGGAATCAATATCCGTTTCGGGCCCAGACAATTTATCGATGCTTCCTGTCGAGGTAGATCTCTGGAATCCAACTTCACAGTCAACTCCTTTCAATGAGATCAACGCATCACCGGATCACACGCCTAATTGGATCAGAATGGTCCGGTAACGATGCGATCCCCTTGAGCGGAGCTGAGTGTTTTTGAGAATGATGGAACAGGAGCACCTCAGGCAACTTCACTTGGGGGAGACGCACGGTGTTCCCGATGCGCCGATGGTTTCGTGGAGGTGCTACTTGGATTCAATCAAAGACGCAACGCTCCCCGGATCAGAACCTGCGGCCGTGCCGTTTCCCAAGGAAGAAGACTGCTCTAGAGCAGGCGCGGGAACTCGGCGAGTATTGCCCCCCTTGCTCTGGAGCGACACGAGGAGCTGTCATTTGAGCAGGACCATAGATGAGCGTGACCTGGTCGCTGCACACGGGATGACTCCGCTGCGCTGATGGTTTATCATTCTTATCACGGAGGCGTCAATGGAAACCAAAGCTCACTTGATTATGGTTGCGCTTGATCAGATGGACTCGCCCCGTATGCTCTTACCACCATCCGACCCGATCGGATTGTAAGCGGAAAAAACCTTTCTAGGAGCCGCTTCGACGGCGTCGAAGACTCGATCCTCTCGTTTTTCTGCGAGAGCTTCGAAACAGCTGCACTGCATGCCTGACACCGTGAACCCCAAATTGTGCCAAATTTTCCACATGAGCTCCGAATCGTTCAAGAGTTCGCTCTCTAACCCAAACTGTGTTAGCCAAATAAAGGTGACCCTAGCTTACCTTCCTGAGCTGTGATCGTCGGATGCTCTCGTAACCGCCTGAAGAGACTAATCATCCGATGTCGCTGGAAACCTGGCATGAAGCAATAGTATGGAGGCAATAAATGACCGCCCGAATGACGCGCTGAAGAAGAGGCATAAAGCTGCGAAGACTTATAGAATTGTAGCGCAGCATGATTTGAGAAATTTGATGAGTCCCGGGGTACTTGCGACACCATGCTACCAACAAGGGTGGTGGGAGAGCTAGAAGCTGTTGAACGGCTCTGAAGATTTCGTTGCTTCGGTGATGAGCTTCGAAGCTCCTTTCTGAATGAAGGGCCCCTGGATTTCAGCGATCGCTGCCCCGTCCCAGAGTCGGTTCATTGGATCCTTGTAGAGTTGTTAAGCAATACTTCCTCGCGCCGAAGGCCTGGGCCTCCAAGTTGCCCGAGCTCCAGAGATGGTCATGGTGGGGAGCCAGACCGCTTCGTCGCATTGTAGTAGGCGTTCAAAAGCAGTCCATGCGTTTGGAAGGCCCCCTCTACCTCGTCAAATTACGCTTGGCTGATCATCCCTCTCTCAGAGCACACTGGCAGATAGGCCACCTCGCTTCGTTTTGACCGAGGCTGCCCGCATCAGCGGTGTATGGCAATGCGCGCCGTTATTTTGCTCTTTCGTTCGCTTAGCCAAACCCCGAAGTAGGCGTCCCGGCTCGGAAATTCATGCACATCAGGTTCCCAATCGTGTGTTCGATGAGGTTCCGGCCGAAGCACTTTCGAACTGGTTTTCTGAGTGCAACTGTTGTCATCATTGTGCTGATATTGTTCGTATCCCCTCCGAAAAAAACTCCTCCGGAGAGAAAGTCTCATCCTGTGGGCGTCAAGAAAAGCCACAAAGGAATATCCGATGCGCCTGTTCTGATAACGCAGCAAAAGGTTCCCACCTGACGTTTGACTCCTCTCCGAAAATCCCCTCCCCAGCGGTTGCATTGGTTGATCGTTCGTATGGAATCGAGGCGGTCGGAAGAAATGTTCTCTTTTTACAGGCTCCGCATTTCTGCACGAATGAGTTTGTCAAAACTTTGTTCCTCGTACACACGGCTCCTTCGAATTTTGCCGACAGAGACCAACTTCGCACCTATCTGAGCCGACCGCCGGGAGTGGCTTTGCTTTTCGCGCTTGGTGAGTTAGGTTGCGACATTCGACGGCTCCCTCCCCTTGTTTCGAGGAGCATTTTGTTTCGAGAAATGCGAAACGATTCACTCGATTCCGATATCCTCCTTGTTGCAGGAAAAAGTAATAACAGCACTCTGGACCTTCTCGTGACTGAAGAAGCCAGCATGCACGACGACATGATCATTTTCCCTTTCATTGACACGTATAGAAATTTGACACTGAAGTTCGTAAATGCCATCAGATGGATCAAGAACGAGTGTTACTTGCCGGGCATCCAGTCCGTTGTCAAAGTGGATGATGACGTTTGGGTCAACATGCCCATGCTGCAAAGGTTCAAACAGAGAAAAATAAACGATGTGTGTCCCCACGAGAGCCTTGAATGACTAGAACTTAGAAGGATGTACTGTTCTCCACAGGTACCTCGACGCAGAATTGCCAAAACGTCAAGACCGGATACACTGCATGGTATGGCGTCATGTTCGTGTAGCGCGCCGATTGGAGTCGAAATGGTTCGTGTCGAAAGTCGAATACTATCCGGCGTACTACCCACGATACTGCGGAGGATTAGCGTACATAGTGCCCTTCCATTTGCTGCGCTCATTAGCGGAGGCGTCTTATGATGTGCCATTTTTCTGGATCGACGACGTTTATGCAACGGGACTCCTTGCCCGTCAGGCACATATCGGACATGCGCAAATATCACATTATTACGCAATGAGACCCAACGAAACCGGAACCCTGACCCTCAACTGGTCGGACACCATGGAAAACGTTTTCGGTGGAACGCACTTCATGTTCGCCCACATGAACACTGAGCTCCTCCGGAAGGTTCGCAACTTACTTTTCCAGAGCATTGATGATGTGAAGCTTAATATCAGCAAATTCGACGTATTCTGAATAATCCTTGTAGTTCTCTGATTCCTATGCTCACAGGGAATCTATCGCCCGAATAAAGTTTTCAAAACTCTCGCGATCGATGCCTCAGGACTCTCTCCAGGCGAGGTGCTCGCGTTGATATGCATCATTCATGCATCATGATACTGCCATCTTCGGTCTCCTTTTATTTCTCAGTGAATCCCCCAAAATTTTGTCAGTGCCGACTCTCGACTACGAATTCGAACTATTCTTTTGATTTCTAGTGCCTTCATGCGGGATGCGAAATTCTCTAAGACTCAATACTCCGAGTTTAGGAGATTTGGATTCTCTCCGGAAGCGATTGAAACCTTGAGTAATCCGACGGAAAAAACGGTGGTACCGATCGAGTATCTGGGAGTTGGATAAGTTTGACCCCTTCTCCTGAGAAATGAGATGAAGAATTCTGATGAAGTCAGACCGGCCGAATGTGGAGGAACCTCGCCCAGAGGTTTCCCGAACGGAGGATGCAATGAGTAGTGATCAATCAGGAAGCGGAACTCTGGTTTCACTGAAGCCGAGAGGGGCTGAAACAGAGCTCCTGAAGCAAAATCCTTCAAGTCCCCACTCCTTCAACCAGAAGCTCCCCATGCCCATCGAGCCCCAAGTGCCATTGACTTTGAACAAGTATTAGATGCGCTTCGGCCTGGACTTGTGAGGACTACAACTCCATAAACGAACCGAGGAACTCCGTGCCCCATTCCTTGTTCCCCACGTTGAGAAACACTGGCTAGAATATTTGTACTATCCAGAGTGGTCAGCGCAAGTCGGTCCGACTCTCGAGATTCTTTTCAAGATCGACAGGTGGAAGGATGACGCAACTTTTCTGTTCGCAAGTGTACATCGATCAACAATCGCATTTTGGAGAGCGGCCCAAAGACCACTCTCTCGTTTCCTCTGACTTTCCCTCGAAAACTGGGTGAAACACTTCTGGAGTCGAGCGATCGAATCCAGAAGTGTGAGAATCGACGCGGGATAGGATGCTGCTCGAAAGCCCGGCCACTCCGCATTACTAGCTCAGGATTTGTGGGAAGGGCAAACGATCGTTCTAACCTTGAGGTTTAGGGCTGACTCCTTGACAATATCGCGTCCTCTTTGCATTCTTGCCCAAAACTTCTCGGCTCTGATTGGATAACGATCGGTTCGGGTCGACCCGAATTTTTCACGCCCGAAAATCAAGCAATCAGTTTCTGCTTCCAAGACAAAAAGTTCGATTTCGAGAAGCTCGATTTTCGGATGAGAGAAGAAGCGGTCTGATCGACCCAGAAACTCCGTAATCGGGTAGTTTGGACCAATCGTAGACCTTTCTCCCATCGGGAGAATTTTCAAATCCTGCTTCCCTGGGGACTTACGAAGCGAATGTAGTGAGGACCCGTTTGGTCAAGAGGCCAGCTCTCGACGTGCAGGTTGAAACGATTGTTCGCCCTTCTCAAGGATCCTGAGCTAGGAATATGGAGTTGCCGGACGTTTGAGGAGCACTCTATCCTGCGTCGTGCCTCGTTCTCCTGAATCCGATCGCTTGACTTCAGAAGTTCTTCGATCAACTTTTTGAGAACAGTCAGAAAAAGCTGAAGGAAATCTTCGAGGCGCTCTACAAAATGTAAATTCTGACCCATTCGCGTGATTGGGAGCATACTTTGTGGGTCTGGGGAGGTGCTTCCGGGATCGAGACGACCGTTCATTTCTGGGTCTGGGAAGGTGATTTCGGGATCGATTCCACCATACTTTTCTGGGTCTACAAATGTGTTCCGGCGTCGATCTGACCACACTCCTCGGAGTCTGTGGGATTGATCCCGGGATCGACCTGACTATACTTCTCGGAGTCTATGGAGGTACTTCCGGGATCGATCTGATCGTACTTTTCGAGGTCCCTCAGAACATCCTGAGAAACGGTTCAACGTCGTCTTTGAGAGGCTGAAGCGAGAACCATGGAACGAGCTCCTCGCAAGAACTATGAAGCAATCCAATGTCAAAAGCGTGGCGCTCGAGCCAGACCGACGAGGAAGGCTCCAGAGACAGTAGAATAAATTTTCTGATCTGCGACGATATTCCACCAGCTCAGTCGATCAGGGAGGTCGATCACCAGTTTGATCAGGGAGTTATTCGATTTGATTAGGACTTTTCGTAGTCGAGTGCGTACGGTTGACTCAAAAACCTCGGTTCACTGCGGTGAGGTCTCTCGCGAGGCGCGACCGCTGTGTCGCTTGAGGGCCGAAGTGACCATACACCAGATCTACACCACACTTTTGAACCACTGATGTGAGCATTCTAGGAAGAATCCCTTTAGCACCAGGTCATGAGTCAGCGTGAAAGAAATCAATGGCCTGGGTCAATCCTTGAACAACCTCTGGTGCCTGAGAGCGCTGAGAAAACCAGCCACATTGCCAATCATAGCGCCGAGTATGATACAAGAATGGCCTCCTGGGTAATGATTCGTGAGAACTGAATAGGCTCTATCAAGACGAACGATCTCGCCATCTCTGGTTTGTACAGAGTTTCTGATCGATTCCTCGTCGATTAATGCGGGCTCCGGACAGAAATGATTCCGCCAATCGAGCACTTTATCTTCAATCCACCCTGGATATTCAATCATGTATGGTGGGAAACCAGTTACGACTGAACGACTTTTCGTTGTTTCAGAGGTTTCTGTTCTCAGTCGAGTGGAGTTTCCATAATCCGTTTGGATTATGATTCTCCCACACCTGAGAAAGCTCGCATTGAAGTTGGATCATGCCGTCTAAATCACTGACCACGGGGTTGAGGTGGGAAAGTTCTCCTTGGTTCAATTGATTCCGCGAAAGTCAGCTTGCGCTCACCGCCGACGCTTAGCAGACGCTCAGTTGGGCTCACCGCGTGGGTCAAATGTTCAACGTAAGATTCCGTCATTGTACAAGCACGGAACGTGCTCAATACCGATCATAACTCATCATTGGAGAGATCACAGGGAGCTCCGTCGGATTTGGTGCCGCGAGCTTGTGGGCGTCTACATGATTTCCGTTCCAGTCAGTTTGCTAGAGATATGAGCCTCGGGGAAGGTGAAGTGGCCTTCATCTTACCGCGCATCGGGAGGGGCAAATATCACGGCGGTTCTGTTCCAAATTAGAATGTATGATGTATGATTCGTTCGAGTTATGATCAATCATGAAACACACGTGGCTGCATCCCACAGAACATACCCCTCGTTTTCCATTGAAAAACATGTTTTGGTGTCCTAATGGAGTCATTGATTCTCGAACGCCCGGCTGACGGTGTTCATGGCGATATCTCCGAGGGTTTACCCACGTCTTGATTATGAAAACAAACGCTAGAATCGATTGTGAGCTTAGTCGATCAGGGTCGCTCCTAGTCAGGTCAACCACAGAGAAGAATGTTCCTCAGCTCTCAGAAGCGTCCAAGGTCACGAAAGTCGATTCAACTTCGGTCGAGTTACGGTTTCCGAAGGAGAGGAGAGGCAAGCGTGTAATATTCTGACATGACTCTCTTCTTGAGAGGGCGGACAGTGATGATAGTTACAACGCAGCCTCATGTGTCGGGCTGCTGATGATTCTAGCGGGATCTGCCGATGAGAGAACGAGGAGGATGAGATAAACTGGACTGCATTGGGAAAAAAAACACACACAGGCACGGAGGTCCGGCCCGAATCCATGGGAAGTAGCCCCGCTCCTGCACTCGGCTGATGCACTGTACTCTCCCTGCTCACGTCTGCAGCCCATCGGTATTCTAGTTACAGATTTGGACAGAGAATAGTGAGCTTCGACATTGATCGCTCGTGGCACCGAAGCTGAATCTCGCTGAAATCCCGCTGACAACGAACCTTTTCCTGTCCGATCATTTCCCAAAGTAGATTGCTTGATGAGGACCCACGCAGATAAGTCCGGAGCTAGCGAGCCGCTCACACAACGAATGAGGAAAATGGTCAACTTCGCGTATTCTCTCCGTCTCTTAGGTATATTGGAGGCCTTCTTGCAGTTTGTGACCGCGGTATCTTGCGAGTTCGCTCTGTCCGGGATCGAACGGTGCTCATGGTCGAGCCGCAGATCTTCACGATCTTGTTGATGATCGGTTGATCCTCAATCTGTTGACAAGGCTCAGGTGTAGTGATTCTTTACACGGAATTGTGCAGCGGAGCGAGGTCATGAACGAGTGCTTCGCTGCTGAAGACTCGAGTGTTCGTTCATCGCGTGACGCGCAACGGGTTTCATGCGATGAGCGGAATGGGTCACTCGCGGAAGATCTCGTCACGTGCCTGATCTATCCATACAACTCCCAGACGCTCAAAAACGTCTTGCTCCAAGAGAAAGGCCCTGTTAAACGGAAAATCTGCCGAGACTTTTCCCGGATGCTGGTGTGGATTCCGTATCCATCGGGCCAGTTGCTCCCGGGAAAGGTGGACGCATATGTCGCCTTGGCGACCGATGGTGAATCGTTGTTAGACTCGGTCATCAGGAATCTATAACCCGACCAATAACCGAGCTCTTATGTTTTAGAGTCTTCACGAAGAACTCGTCGCCACATAATCGTTTTGCGATCATTCGACATCTATTAATGACCATCCGAAAGCTATTCCGCGAGCAGAAAATTCGTGTAGGGGTTCGTGGGAAAAACTTCTGCGAATCCGTATTGTTGATCACAGATCGATTGCTGACCGGCTGTGCCTGATCATCCCAGGGCTTGGAACGAGCAGTAATTCTTCTCGCAGACGCGAGAGATTGGTGCATGAGAATACTTCCCCAGCTGTTGGACGACGTCAGCTGTCGTTCGGATTGTGAGGCAGGATTCCGAGGAGATTTTCCCGTCTTTGCGAGCTGCACCGAACCGCAACAAAGCGGGGATTCCGAAAGGATTCTCTCGAGGCTTTGGCGGGGACTCCGCTTTGAGAATAATGTAACGGAGCGTGCGATATCTCTCCCCTCGGTGCTTCCTCGCTACGCGTATGGTTGTCCAAGTCAAATCACAAACAGTGACTTCGATTCCGACAAAGGAATCCACACCGGAAGGCTCCTTCCCAGGCCCAAACTCTATGCATGTCAAATATTCCGGAGCTATTCCTTTCGGGAGGGAAATATGACAGAGGTGAGAAGATAATTACTCATTGATCGGAACCTGCTGGATTCTCCCTAACGTGCGATTCGTGGCGTGGAACCTATGCAGGGAATAAGCCCAGCATGAATCCGCGGCTGTGATTGGAACGTCGAGAAAACCACTGGCTGTCACATGCCATACGAGGGAACGGAAGTCTTATTGCGAGTTTGCCATTTCAATTTCGTCGGAACGATTTCCCGACCCTGGGCGTTCGGCAAGGTGGATACCACGATGAGGGGAACAATCTCTCAATCGATTTTCCTTTCGCCACGTTCACTGGGATGCCCGGTGAGACTCGATCCCCTAACTCGCGCCCGACCGTTGGAATCCGATCGATACGTCTGACGCAGACATTTTGCGATACGACATTATTACCAAGTATCAGGAATTCGCGGACGACGTTTCCTACGTTAGCGGACTAGTTAGACTTTTCCAGCGGGCGTGAGGAAGCGGCTGCTATCAGCCTGTTTCTCGAGTGGGCACCTTCCGGAGAAAGCCTCCAATCATTGGATGGCCAACAATCGAGGTTCCTGGGATATACTGTCCTCAACTTTTTTTTCTGAGGCAGAAAGAGGCCACCATCGATCGATTCAATTTCCTTCAAGGGAAATAACTGAGAATGGGGGATCTGCCCGTCACCGAGCGACGCCATCCAGGAGAGGCAAAACGCAGAAACTCATATGATGTTTCCTCATCAAGCAACTTTCGAGACATGCATGAGAGAGAGAGGAACCTCAAGTTACAATTAGAGCCAAACTCGGAGTTTATTCAATTCGCTCGTCGGCGTATCCGGAGCAGGCCCTTGAGCTCTGCTGCTCGCACCTTGGTAGTGCTCCATCCGTTCCAAGTATTCATCGTTTCTGCAAGACATTCAGGGTTGGAGCAGTTGAAGATGAGTTCCACAAACCAGATCTGAGCTGTGGAAGATATTTGTCGTGCCACATGTGTGTTCCTGTCCGCTCTTGACATCCCATTTGGAGTTCATCTAAGAGTGCCAGTGGTTTTCGGTGTAACAGCTCAAAGACTGGATGTAATACACTAGCTCTACGGGATATCCATCTTGGCGATATTATCGAACTCATTGCCTCGAGAGGAAGAGATGAGAGCGTCCAGTGGAACCCAGTTCTTATGCATGTTGTGTCTTCATCGTTTTATAGATCCGGAGGCAATCAAATATATTCGGTTGGGCTCACCTCAGCTCTCCTTCTGATTAGCCGTGGCTATAAAAGCTTCAGAAAATAGCACAGGACTTGCTTTCCTTGAATGGGTTCTCCGACTGAGGGACCCCGTTCACCAAGACATCGCTCGTCTGATGCTCCGCGCAGTATTTGATGAGACTGCAAAATTACATTTTAGACCGTTGCCCAAGCAACCATCGAGGAGATACCCTGAAACCACTGGAACCGCGACAGGAGATCACACGGAGAGACGGATGTCGAAACTTGCGGAATGCAGAACTATGTTACTCTAGCGAGCAGCGACAGATTGAAGGGTCGCGGTCACGTCGGTTATCTAGTCGTATGGGAGCTCCTGGGTCGGGCGAACTTGTGAACGACTTTTCGGCGGATGGAGACGTCGTGACAATTCAAATTGGATTTCGTTTCCATGTGAAGTCCCAAGGGAGGGAGCTCACTCTGACACCTCTCAACGTTCCGACGTCGGCGCAGGCATGGCAGAAGGGCTCGTTGGTCGCTTGGTAGAATGGCAGAAAGTTAGCAATCAACGTCAAACAATCCAAACTCGAAGTGTTGAGTGAGGCCGTCGACACAGCGTATAGGCCTCGATTGCTCCGAAGTTTTGTTGACGCGTGAGTTTCCTCGTCCGTCGGAGTTCCCCCACGCAGGGAACAGTGCCGGCGAGACTCGGGTGATCCAAGGAAGCTTCGAGGGATATTCGGGGAGTATTGACACAGTTCGAGCTACCTATTTCCGACGGGACAATTGCTATTTCCGACAGGAAGCTTCTCGGGAAAGTTTCAGGAGGGCTGTGAACAGAGAAGTCGTGTGCGGGTTGGCTCGAACTTCGATACCCGAGTTCCCGAACGCGGTTGACATGTCGACGACGTGTGCAGCGAGGGCCTCGATCCAAATTCTCGAGAATCTCGGGGCCGCTCTCATTCTCGATTTCGACCCTCTAACGGCGGCCAATCGAAGACCTCAAGGTTTCTACTCCGCATGAGCTCCGTTGGCGCTGATTTGTTTCCGCGACAAGAGGAGGTTTCGGACACGTGGACTGCACCGAATCGAGTGAGGGAGCTGGGTGCCGTTCCCCGGAACGCGGGGGTAATAGAGCGGGAGTCGATCTGAGACCTTTGTGCTCCTCCTGCTCGGTTCGTTTGCAGCTCTTCGCAGTGTTCTGCCGCTGAAGTCCCCTTTTCCTTCCTCGAATCGACGGTGAGACGATGATTGTCCCAGCCGTTCATCAATGAGTAAGAACTGGGCTAGACACGAGTCGGTCCGTCGCGAGCTATCGAGGGCGTTGGGTAAATCGTATGTATGAACAGAACACTGTTCGGAGATCTTTTACCAGCGCGAGAATCCTTCAAAGGTGCAGAGTGCGACAGTGAAGGGAAACGAGTCGCCGTCTCTTAATATCACACGGCGTTAAATGGCTCCAAACTTCGAAGCAGCGTCGCACCGTGGATGGTGATGACCACGAACCAGCTTCCTGACAATGATGCATCAACGGATCTGCGAGAATTCAAAAACGCGCAGATGGGGCGTTCGAGCTTGAGGGTTCCGGCATAAGGCTTGAAGCGAGCTCGGAGCTACTCAACTTCTTCCAGAATCCTTTGTTCACCTCCGTTCGTTACACGAGCTGCCTACATGAAACTTCTCAGAAGTCGGATGAAAAGAGCTGTCGCGGCTCGTGCGAACGAAACTGCATCTGTTAAACTACCGGCTGGCCCAAGGATACGACTCTGGAAACTCGAGCGCTTTTTGTGCTTCGGATGCTCCGTGCAGAGGGGTTCCAGGTCCTCGTTACTGCCGCTTCATCGTTGGAGAGCTCGCGCAGGGACCCCTCGTCAGCGGGAACGGTGCTTAGGAGTCTTCGTCTCAGCCGACGCTTCTGTGAATATCCCTCAAATATGGGCTGATACGAGCGTACATCAGGACTGGAATCGGAAAAAGGGAACAGAACTATCGAGTTTCATCGGAACTTATCAGAAGGAACTTCCCCCAGTTCCGATTGAAGCAAGGACAGGCCGAATCCATCCATCCAGTAATGAGATGGAGTTGAACTTTGTTAATGCAAATGCAGCTTCCCGGTTTTTGCACAGCGAGGAGAACCCTTGACTCGGGAGAGCCCTCGAATCGGGATCAGTCTCTTGACGTCGGGATTGTTAATCACGAGCTCTGTGTGTCGTCATGCCAACCTTTCGCGCAAGCTGTATCTGATTGAGCGTAGGCAAGTTGGCTTCCATCGGAACCGACTTGATCTCGAACTCTGTTGCCCCCGAGGCAGAGAACCAGTAGATCAGACAGAGCTGACGTAGCAGATCCGCATCGTCAACTAGAAATTTCAGAAGCGTGTACGAAGCGCGTTTCGATTCGGTCTCGGAAAGGATAGTAAAATCCGTCAATGTATCGGAGATGGCCAACTTCCGACAGTATTCGAGGTTTCATGGAGAGGAGGAGTACGCGGAAATCACATCAGACCGCGAGACGGGACGAGGATGGACGTGTTTAGAAGAAGAAGCTCTTCGGACGAACACAGGCCGCGAAGCATCGAAATTCTTCACACTCTGCAACCAGATTGATCGGGAAGCGACGGCCCCATAATCCGGCGAGTTGCTTCCTTACTCGCCCATCGAGCAACCAGTCGCTATGTTGAGCACGCCATGAGGTCTGCTGTGTGTTATAAACACAAACCAGCTAAATGATTTCCTCTGGCTTGGCCTCGGCCGGGAGTCTGTTTGCGTTGCCACTTTCGTTTGTTTCCCCGTAAGTTCTTTTTTTCTTCCTCCTAGTGCCAGAGTTCGTTCGGCGTTCGTGGTCGCTAATTCGTTTCGGTAGTTAGTAGTCTGTCCCGGCCATGACTGATTAGTAACCTAAATTCCAGTGGCAATGTGTGCTAGCAGAAGGCTTCTTCCCCCCGCGTCAGCTCTTGTTTGTTCGGTGGTGAGCTCCGACGCTAAAACGGAGAGAACACCACAAACAATCGAGACCCAACGAGACAAATCCACGGACAGAGGGAGAAAGTTCCGACGCAAGAGTCGAAAAGAAACAGACGACGTGCGCGGAAAACATTACTTACGCCGCCCATACTCGAGCCGGCGCTGTCGCCCCATAGCTAATAATCAATGCTCCACCACATTCAGACTCCCGGGTCCAGTCGCAGCCCGCAAAACAGTTTCGAAACCAGCTCGGCCCGATTTATCCATGCGTTTCGTTCGCAACTGCGCCGGGACGCGGATTCGGCCGCGTTTCCTGGGAGATCATTTCTCTCGTTCAGTTTGGAGGTTGAAGAGTCCTCAAAGCCGGCCTCGAGTTCGTAACAGCCTCGAGAGCTTGGGACTTGACACATTATTAGGGCGGTTTAGCCATCTCGCTGTGAATGTATATCAATCTTCCGCTCCGCATACGGTATCTCAACAAGCTACTTGGATTTTGACAGCGCGGGCCCTGGGAGTAGTTTTTTCCGCAAGAGCTGTCATATACGACACTCAACGGCGGCTCAACTTGACGGGTTAGAATCTCCCCACGAAGGCTCTGCGCCACCTTCGGTAGCTGAGCAAGTTTGGTATTATTGCTGAGCTCGAGCCTCACGGCGAAACGAAGCCTCGAGCTTATCTCTATCCTGTGCTCGCCGTCATTAATTTCTCGAAACAAAATTCGTGAGTCTCAAGAAGGTTCCTGGGGACGGGCGCTCTGAAAGCGGTGCTTCCATCTCCTCCTCCTTCTTTTTTCTTCTTCTCTTCATCGCTCAGTCCCGTCGGCTATTCAAACTTCGCAAGCTCCATACCCATAACGAGGCGGACTGCAAAACACTCACATTGTCGGAAGATGCCGCCAAAATTTATCGGGAACTATTCAATCCGATGACCCGATCGACAATATATTTGATTGGATCATAAGTCAGCATATAAGCTATACAACCGACCAACGGTCGGCTGGTCAAGAAGTTGGAAGAGCATTGCGAAACTTTCAACGAATCTGTGGAACGAACACCGGAATCGCTGAACTCCACGGACCACGCCTGGTGGATAGGGCTCTGCAGACGCACATAACCGGTGGCTAGTTGGCTCCGATCGTCCCCGAGGTCTCGAATGAGTTTTTCGATTGATTCTGCAGTTCTACGCACCGGCGGGATCAAAAAAGCGTGGCATACGCTTGGAACGACTGCGGCCTCCCGACAGGCTGATTGTACAGCTGTTTTGTCTTCTCCCGAGCGGAGATTTCCGGCTCAATCTCATTTGTCCCGCTTTCTTCCCCGCTTCCTGCGGACGTTGCCCGGCCTCCAATTCCAGCCGGTGGTGTTCGGTGTCCGTCCGGGGACTCCCAGTTCATCTCCGTCTCGCACTTCCTTCCTCCCGCGTCTTTCGTTATTCGTGCTGCACACTCCGTTTCTCGCCTCATACCAGGACCACAGAGAGTGAGGAGGAACGCTGTTCGTGTCAATCACACACACGATGGGAAGCCTGTTCCGAGATGCGAGAGGAGAACGTTTATCACGACTGAGCGTGAGGGAAACAGACATGGCAAACGAGATCCGATATCTTCCCATGTAACCAGATAAGTAAACTCAACCCCAAATAAGGAACATCTTATGCCAAGATCGACTGAAACTCATCGAGACGCCGCTTTAGCTTCTCGATTCAGTCGCGGAATTGTTTTTTCTTCTTTTTTAGATCTTCGTTGGAAAGGAAGGAGGAAACGAGAACATTTCGTGGTCCGGTGCAGGAAGCATCCAAGGGTGAAATGCGGGTCGCAATGTCCGGCGAAATATCCAGCGGGTGGAAAGTTAATGGAACCTTAAGCTCTTCAATCATGGTCTGAGCTTCAGAGAACTCTTGCGAGGCTCCTTCTCCAGAAAGTACGACCGCGATCTATCGTCATATGAGAGCCTCGTTGGCCGGAGGACCTCAGTTTTGTTCCTTCGAAAGACGCTCATATGGATTCACTTGAAGCAAGTTGTTCCTCTTATGGGAGTCTGCTCTTGGAAGGGTGGCGACTCGAAAACTCCTCATCTCGTCTGTAGACTGCCCAAGCAGAGGGACGTTGTATATAAGAAGGGAGCATGCTTTGTTCTTCGGCTAATCCTCCGTTCCGCCGCTGACCATTCCTCTGAAGAGCGTCGAAAAATAATCTGTCGCGGCGCGGATGTATCAGCTGGGAAGCGCTGGAACCTTTCTCTCAGCGCCGACCGAGTTTTCACTCAGATCATCTCAACCAACGCTTTCGAGCTCTCAGACTTGGTACGAGGCTCAGGTATGAGAATAATTGCGCGGAGTCGTAGCTGAGCCGCCATTGGATCCAACACTTCTCAGGGAAATGCATTGCACACTTCAGAACTCTATATTCGCCAACTGCCGATATTGGTGAATTTCTTCGTGAACGCGGTGAAAATTCCTTTTCTCCACTCCTCCCGCCACTCGGGCTCGTCGCTCGAACAGAGGGGTGACAGGGAACGCCGAACGACTCGTCGGAATCAGCACCGACGGCGATACCTTCGTCGCTCACGGAGCTTCATAAGAGGCGCCGACGTTCCCATATGACAATTTCCCAAAGAAATGACGGTTCTTCTCCTCACACCAGTGTTCGGCACGCTAATCGGAGATCGGTCTCCTTGGAACCTCGTTGTTATATCGTCAAGGAGGCACGCAGCCCGATTGATAGGAGGAGCTTGACCGCAGGAGTCTCTCCTCGCAAGGGGAGCCCTCGCGAAACTGTAGCCGTCATGAGGTGCGGTTACCTGAGCTGCGTTTCGGATTGCTCGTCTGGGGTCGACTTCCACGACTGCTGGAAAGCATGCGACACGGACAACTTGTTGTTGTTGTACTCACTCGTCACACGCTGCGGAGACGGTGATTCTCTGCAGCGCGGCTTCCTGGCGGAGCTGGATGACGCGCTTTTGCATTGCGACTACCTGCGAGATTTGCGATTGTATTGCGCTTGCCATCTACAACAACAAATGCAAAAAAGAATCAGGCATGGTTAAGACACATGGTGCTCATCTTAATCACATTGGACGACTTCTGGAGGAACGATCCCGAAACAAACACGATCGCGGCTTCGGGTGAGAATCTGGGAACGCATGGGTTGATTTCTGGCCGACTCAGCTGCCCCCAGCCTACAGTGAGTATAGACAGCCTTTGTTTTGTTTATTCTCATCCTTCGACAGGCAACTACTTCGATCGTGAAAACCGCGAACGATAAATCACATTTCAAAGCTCATTCATTAAGAGCGCCTTACTCAGCAACCATTCCGGTCAAGCGACTAAACTCATGTGCGGAGTGATCCAAGAAACATCACATTGGGGCTTGTTTCGAGTGAGGGGGGGGGGATAAAGGAAAAATATCTTCTGCTCATTCGAGTCACGGCGATTCAGCGTGCAAGTTGAAATTCCTCTGGCTGTCGCCAACCAGGAGACTTGGATGAGGTACTCAAGAAGGAACTTATGTGAAGAGCATTCCACAGGTGTCGAATCCTAATGTGAAGCGAATCGCGCGAGCTTCGAATTTTAGAAAAGTTCGAGTGTAACGGAGCAGCTCTCCTCGCACTCACCTTGTGAACGTACGCAGCCTTCACAATGTGTCCGAGATGAGATGGAATAAGCTTTATGAGTGATGTTGAACTTCCAGCTCCTTTCCGTCGAAGAATTTTCCCCCGAAGGCATATCGGCGCCTCGGTCGGGTGGGTCCGAAGCAGGAGAGGGAAGCCCGACGTGTGCAGCGCCCTCTCCCGCGTTCAAAGGCAGTCGCGAAATCTTTGAGGAGTCCGCGTGAGCAGCGAAACGAGAGTATTTCCTCGTACCGGACCGAGCAGGTGACTTTGCAGTCACCTGCTGAGAAGACTCCGAAGTGCTCTTTGGGCAGCCTTTCTATCTTGTTCCGTTACGTTCGATTCCTCCATCAGCATGGTATCTAGCCTCCCTAACAAGAGTGGGTGCGCGTGTGTGACTTTCTGATATCCCCCCTGTTCGACATGGCGAATTCCTGACGAGGGAATCGGCGTTTACGAGAACATCAGCGCTCAGGCCATGGAACGATATCCAACTCGCGCATCCTGATTTTTCGTTGTAGAGAGAAACGACGAGGAAATTCGAAGTTTCGGGATGACTGACCGGAAAGCAGTCCAATGAAAGAACGAGTTCGCTCTCCGCCCGTGGGGCTCACCGTCGAATGAGTATCTGGACTGTTATCTATCGGTATCTACGAGGAGTGCTTCGACCAAGGTTCATCATGGTGCGGCCTCACCAAATTCAGCCGGTGCGGTGATGTTCTCCGTGATGTCTCGAGGGATGTTTTCCCGCTGTGCTCATGCGTTTCCGAGGCTGGTTGGACAGGGTGCGGGCATCGAGGAACTGCTGGAAAGCCGCGGTTCCATTTCTTCAACGACTCGGAGCTTCATGGAAGCAGTTTGTTATGATCGAATGCGTTCAGATCCCTTGATCATCCTCTGAATAGTTGCGGATTCATTAACTCGTTGACCATAGGCTGAACTGAAATGCGTCCTCGCTTGAACGATAATCACTATCAGGGAGGAAGATGTCAACAATAATTAGGGCGGCGGAATTCGGTGCGCAGAAATAGAGTGAAAACTTGGATCTCCAGAATCCCGCCACACACTGGAAATTCGCCGCTGTAGGCTTCAGCCTGGTCGGTTCATATGAAAATCCGCCGAGGTTCTCTATCTTCCGCTTCCCCGCGCAGAAGATTCGATGGAACAGGCCGACACAAGCCTCGTTTTTCGGGTCACGAATCCGTTTTCTCTCAGCTAAGATACGAGATACGCAGGCCCGGGAACTTTGAGTTTTGGGCTCTTTGATGATCCAGTGTCTTGCTCATCAGTCTCTCCACGACGAAAACGTCGATTCAGAAATTCGCAACACGCGCTTACCTCACCCCATCGATATCTGGATTCATTGCGCCATTTCGATAACTTTAGTGTCCGTTCGAGAAATCACACCTGCACAGCTTGATTTGACTCATCACTGAAAGGAAACGCGAGCCTCAATGACGCCAGTGCCCATTTCCCTCGAAACCGGAGTCGTCTTACAGTCGCGAAAAATTGTTCTTCATGATGATTTTTGAAGCTATCAGGAGCTCTGGAGATTCGGGTGGTAGCCCGTCGCAATTCCTCAACCTTCCGGAAGGAGATAGGACTGAGCCGGCCGGATGCCACAGAATTTTGAAATCAGCCCACAACTTCATTCTAGTACTCATGTCCTTGGAAATTCGAGAGAAATATTCCTTGGCGTCCAGACCAACCTCAGCTCGAGTCCGATGTGGGTAGCAGCCGTCTGGTGTAGAGGGGTATCCGCTACACTCGAGCCCGTTATACTGGGATTCTCCGTTACTGTAGAACGGAATTCCAGCTTCGAAGCAGGAGTTCAAGTGGCATCCATCTGAACCTTCTACGAGCCTCTATTCCGGATTCCTACATGCACCTCCCAAGCGGACAAAGGAGATCCCATCCAGCGCATACACGCACAGCGATTCTCCCCCTCTCAGCTTCATGCTGCATCAGGCATTGCATTGTCGATGAGCTCCTAGTTGGAATATTCTATTCGAATGTCAAAACCGAGAGTGGCTTTTCCAGGAAGGGTCGCAAACTCTGCATCGCTTGGCATCGTTCCTTTCCGCTTGGATGTATTGAATAGTCAGACCTCTGTTTCACTGCGTACTTCGAGCGATCCTCTCTCTATCGCCGTTGTCATGAAAGTTGAGTGTCACGTCCCTGGAGACCCCGACAAAAAAGTGTGAACGATTCAGAAACCTGATGGAAACAGTCGCATCGGGAAAAAACTGCGTAAGTCTGAGCGAGTTGGAGAATTATTGCTCTGTGGGGCTCCCCAGACTGCAGGATCAAGACCGTGATCGGACAATCTCCTACCGATTGGCATACACGTTTAAGCTAAGCTTTGCAACGGTAACCGCAATGACCGCCAATAGTTTGTGGCTATTACCCGAAATGGTCGCGAGCGAATGGCGGTTATCATCGCCATGGACCGCGATTTCCCAGAGCGTATGATTTTTTGAGAAAGCGTCTTGTTTCACGAATGATGAATGTACTCTGAAGGACTGAAATATGGAGTTGGGCGTCAAGAATCGAAGGGGAATGAATTGCTTGTGGAACCAGTGACATCTTTTGTGATGGCTCCCGATGAACGAAGTTCGTGCCGCTTCCAAAATGAGCACCCAGCTTGCAATTATACCTGGAGATATCACTCATCGGCTGCAGGCTCTCGATGTCTCCATAGACAAGCCGTTCAAGGACTCCATGAGCGAGCATTGGAGTCAAAAGACTCAATCTTCCAGAGCTCTGCGCATTCTATAGGATCGTGCAACAGAGCAGTGCGGAAGAAGCTATCATGTGAGTTGCATTCGCGCGGGGAGGCATCGATGAAAGAATCGTGATGAAGTCCCACAAAGCAACGAGGATCTCTCATGCACTGTTCAGAACCGAGGCTGACTACATTCATCGCTCGGGAGGCTCTACAGCACAAGATGAACTCGTTTGGATGAGGTTATTGTGTCAGGGATATCGTGATTTGAAACGTTCAACCAATGTCGGCGATCCCAACTCATCTAGGTCGAGTTGTAACAAACGAGTTCTTTATGCTATGTGTTTTGAGCTCTTGTTGTATCCGTAAATTATGGAACCTTCTTTCTGAGAAAAGAGGATAACATATCTTGGAATCATACGAAGTTCTCTCTCTCTCATGTGGGAACATTCCTTCGAAATTCTGGGGAGGATCTCGAAGAGTTATAGTATCGTTACTTCGTCTCCGGCAATGGCTCGTTCCAATATGATTAGGCGTGAAAACGATGGTATCAATGTAGGATCTCTTCGGAATCACATCTCCGGGCACTTCCCCATATATCCGCGGCTATTTGCGGCTATAACCCAGCTTATCCACGGTTATAACCGCGGTGTTCGGTCCTAATTTTGCGCCTAACCGCGATTGCGGTCAGGGATTTGCGGTAATCGGCTTACCGTTACCGCAGTGATTTAGAAATGCGGTTATTTGCAAAGCCTAGACGTCGAGACATACTCTCAGACCGCCGGACATCGCGTATGATGATAATCTTGAGAGAACTTCCCGAGAGTCTTGCATCTCCTCAATCTGAGTGAGCATGAGTCCAGACTTCGGTCGTCGGATATATCTTGTCGATGTCGAGCAAAAACTGGCGATCGTTGCTGCCTGGTGCCACGTGAGTAGGGATGTCGGGAAAATTATACGACCTAGAGCTCATTCTTCAATTCCTTCCCAGGGTCTCCCACGATTTTCACGTCACAACGGGTGACTCTGAGAAGTGTTAGACAATGGAGCTTATTGTACGCTGCGAATCGGTCTCAGAAACTCTCACCCGTTCACAAGTCTTCTCAGGAACCCTGCATGATTCCAGGAGCCATGGAGAGGCTCTTCCTGGAATCGGCATCCGCCGAGCAGACGGTTTTTTTGAAGATTTTCAGATACTGCGAAGGAGCTTTGGTTCCGCGGCTGAGGAGTGCGTTGTCGAAGCCTGTCAGACGATTCCTGTCAGACCTGTTGGCCGCCACGCCGTTACCATCTATGTTCATCTCAGAGATTCTCGCTCGACCCAATCGGGGTGAGGCGCATGATGGTGGTCTGTTGCCACCTTTTTCCCGGGAGTGGTATCAAAATTGCCACTGCTATCCCACAAGGAGCAGCGCGTGATAAACATCGAATTCAACTCTTGATTACCCGAGAATCCCGCGACTGGTGGGAGAACGTGCTTATCAAAATTATTTCCCCGCAAGTTGTCTTTCTCGTGCGGCCATGGTGGGCGGCGGCAATCATCGTGCAATGCACCGTGGAATTCCTATTCCTTCGCATCTCCTGGTGCATCAGAGTCTCGTTTCCGGTCCACGGGGAGACCTCTGATTTCGAGGGTTTCGACTCGTTCGTTCCGGGCGGTTGAGAAAAACTCCCGTGAAAAATTGCGGAAACTGAAAGCAATCGATCACGCCATGTTTCGTGACCCGAGAGGTTCCAAACCTCGCGAACACACATCTGAAAAAGTCTCTGAGCCTACCTTAAAGAATCTCGTATGTTCCTACCCGGCAGCCACTCAAGGAGAATCCCAGCTTTAGGGGTCGTCGGGGATGAACGGTCACATTTTAACATCTGTGCATTTTGCAACCTCCGATGGCATCTTAGTCAAGGGTTCATCACAGCATCGTTCCACGTGTTTATATTTCCATCATGCGACAATAAGAGAATTTCGATACCTCTCTGGAAATTCCAGCGCTCCGGCTCTCCATTCACTCGTATTCCGCGACTGGGACTTTCATTCATGCTGTGTGGTGACCAGTTTCTTGAACAAATTGCAGTAGATGTTTCGCCTTTCTCTGTCGCCCAACTCATGAGCTTTCCGCGCGAGGAAATCGAGCGCACGTCGCTGGTTGTAAACATCCCTCGTCAGTCTCCATTCCTCGTAAACCGTTGTCATACGCGCGATGCTTCTGTATGCGTTCTGAGACAGCTCAGTCATGGCCAGCCGGAAATGGAGTCTGTCTTCGTGCATGCCCTGTGATAAGATGATCGGTCCAACAATGCGGAGCGTGGGTACCGTGACGCTGAAAGAGCATCCGATGCGGCCCTGGTACCTGACCAGCTCGAGTTTCAGCATTGCGCCCAGGAAGACCAGATGGAAGCGTTCGCATTCCGCGAGGTATTTCAGGATGCAGTTGAGGACCTGGTCGGAGCCGGCTTCGAGCAGAATTCTGCTTTTCAGCAAGCCCCGGGCAATGTAGAACGGGTTGCCGCCCGGTTGAGAATCGCAGTCCTCCAAAATCCTCAGAGCTGCACTATGGTCCCCTTGTTGGAAATGCATACGAGCTCGAAACACTTGCGCCATCACCGGCGACGTTAGACTCATGGAGTCGATTAAGTCACCCAGTAAACCGTAATGCTCCCTGCGCAGCGCTCTTTCGCAGGCAACGTTGTGAGCGCTGACATCCACCATGTCTGCGAGTTCGCCGTGTTGGGGAATCATCGCGGCGGCGGTCTGCATGAACTGAATCGCTTCCGAATCACGGTAGTTGCTCACGGCGTTCCGAGCCAGCAAGGCGAGAGCCAGTATCGTGCTCTCCTTCATGAGCACTCGCTCTTCCTGATGATGCGATACCTTCACCTGACAGAGGTGCAGGATCATTTCGCAGTGCAGTTGCGCGAACTGGTAGAACCCGTATCGCATCCAGAGGAGAGCCTCCTCCGTATTGCGAGCAAGGAGGCTGCCCGGCCCCGTCTCCCCATCCGCCCACTTGCGATACAGGCGCTCGAAACTCTCGCTGAGAGTATCTTCAGTCAGCGGGAGGTGTTCCAGTTGGTTGATGTACCTCGCTGGGTAAAGCCGATGCGAAGAATCTTTCGGCCGGCTCCCGGACTCCGGTCTGCAGTTGACGGGCTGCAGACCTTCCAACCAGCTGGAAGCCTTTTTCAGAGTCTCGGTGTCGCCCGCTTGCTGGCACAGATTGATGCATTCTTTCAGAGCGAGCTCGGCCTCCTTGAAGTGATAGAACCTTCGGTGGAGCATGGCCAAGTTCAAGAGAGCGAACCTGAATTTGACCGCTGAACTTTTCTTGCTCGAGAGGAAGAACTTGTGACAGGTCTCCATGGCACCGCTGTATTCACCGAACAGCATCAGATTCAAGTAGCTTATGTAATGGACATCCGTGAACTCCGGATCCTCGGCGAGGATCTCCTCCAAGTCTTTCTGGAGCTGCTTCGGCTTCGTGGTCAATCCAGGACAATCCCTGAAGCGCCTGGCCTGTTGGTTCAGGTAGGCTATAGCTCGAGCCTTCCCCCACATCGGCCACGGGGCCGCTGGCGCGCCCGGTCCGTTGGGGGGGTCCCCTTCGATGGAAATATCTCGCATCGAGGAGGAGAGTCCTCGAAGCGAGGATTCGTCGCGACTCTCGATGCCGGTCTCCCCATCGAAGTAGCGCGTCAGATATTTCGAAAATCGCACCAGGTGATTGAAGTCCGCCACGTTCAACGTCAAGTGTAACTTCCGCAGGAATCTGCCCACCATTGAGACACGGCAGATTGCGGAAGGCTGGACGCGAGTGACTTCCTGTAGATAATCTCCAAGTCTCTGATTTATGTTCATGACTTCGTTCAAGGTGTGCAAGCGTAATCGACGCAGCTCTTTGCTGATTGTCTTGAAAACGAATGGATCGATCCCGTTTTTGATGATTGATATCAGATCCTGAAGATGGGAAACGCTCAATGAAATTATCTGGAATCAGTGATGACGTCCCAAAAGGTGACAAAGCCACCCCCTCCCTCCCCATATAACTTGAGTCTACCTTGTAGGACAGTTCGGGTAGGCTAACGAGACTCGAGAAGAAGTAGGCCATCGCTCGATGACGGTGGTCGGTGAAACCCGGCGTGACCGTGTTCTTGTGCTTGCAGTATTCAAGAAAGGTGATCCCGATTATGAAGTTTTGTCCCGTCAAAACGAAATCCTTCCGAAACGGTTCGCTTGTTTTGAATGAATTCTCCATACCGACCTACAAGCAATCGAGACGCAGCGTAGTGTGACATCAATTCAGAAAGAGCAAGATTCGGATCTCATGGTTGGCGGGGTCGTCCTGATCGATCTGATGCCTGGTCGATCGAAAAGTTCGTTAGCGATTCCCCCCGTTCTCACAGCCCGTATTGTCCACCGGTGGAAGCCCCACGCGTATGAGGGGAGCTGAATTCGCTTGATATTGGTAGGCGACATGAGTTCGTTGGCTATCGTTTCCCAAATTCCAAGAGTCGATTTTTTTTTCGTTCTCAACTCTTCGCTATGGGCTCTCGAGCGAACGTCAGCCTCGAGGCTCACATTCTTCTCTGCTTGGCTCTGGTTTGGAAAAATAGGCCGCCTCCACCTCGCCCGTGGAATTCTCAATGCTTTTCTCTACGTCACAGTTCCCTTTAGAGTTCCTCATCATGCCTCCTGCTTCCCCCGATGGCCACAATGACCAGAACTGGAAGTCACGTCGTCAACCATGCTATGCCCTCCATCTGTCCCCGAGGCTAGACGTATGAACGAGTGTTTTCTTCGGCGGAATACTCTGATCCTCTCTGTATTGCGGAGAAGGCATTCATCCGCGATCCATCCAAGAGTCGACCCTGCCATATGTCAGGATTTGAAGAATTGTGATCAGTGAATAATGCCTGAACTCCCAGGCGAAAATGATTACAAACCAAGCTCAGGTGATAGCTGTGTCTCAGCCACTCAATGAATGCTCGAGGAGTGCTTCAGAGCGAATGTTCATCTCAGGTGCTCTTAATCATGACTGGAAGGCCATCGAAGAGGATGAGGGCTTCTAGGCTGGACAGCGTGAAGTGGACCAAACGCGTTGAAGGATGAATCCTTGAACGCTGGTGACAGGACTTTACTCGCGAGAAAACTCCAACAACGCAACTTCAGGCTCCGGGGTCGCTTGAAGTTGGCGACAGCTTACCTTCTTGTGGACGATGGGCAGGCGGAGACGAGGCAGCGACATCGTATTGTTCCTCAACGGGAGGAAGAAGGACAAAAATGAGGTTCGTGTTCTCCCCGGATGGCTTGTTTTGCCGACTCTACGCGCCCGAACGGAGTAGCGCGGGGAAACGTGCAGACGATGTTTGGTCTCGATGTCACACCGGGGGAAACTGTGCTCGGAACTACAAGAAGAATGACGGAGCGGTTGGAGTTGGGAAATTTACGCCATCCTAGTTTTATTGAGTCCCTCCGTATAATTTTCCGCCTCGATTCGAACGAGAGTCGGCGCGTGCGTGAACCTATCATTCCGACAAGAGCGGCGCACGCAGGTGTCTGATGGAACGAAACGCAAACTTCCACAGAACTTACTATCATTGCTCCAGCACCAGAGAGATTCTGCTATTTTTACTTGAAAAAAAAACCTGAGAGGGGAGAGTACCGTCGGGAAGCGACGGAGTTTGCTTAAAATGGAGTTCTTCCAGGCGCGAGTTGTTCTTAGGAGGCGGCTCTCCATGGAGAGAGCGTGCCCCCCACCTGTAAGCGCATTTCACGAGGAATTCCTCTCTGCTTACGACGAATTGCCGTTCTGATAGCCGGGAGGAAAATCTTTGGTAGAGTCTCTGGCGCTGAAGGCGGGAAAGCGCGAGAGGCTTCGGTGCTCGAATTCGTTCGGTCTTATATTATATTTCATTTTCTTCATCGAGATAATTTGAGGGGAACGTCGTACAGCGAGCCACTGCATACGCTGGAGAAATTATCGTCGGCTTTGACACGGAGTTGAGAAAATATAGAGCGCGTTCATATCATGTGAGACAGCCTGGAACGTCCCGCCAGGAGTTTCTGAATATGTACAGTATAAAATTACTTTTGTCGAGCGTGCAGTGAGTGCTTGTCGCTCGACCGCGGCTCGACGCAGTATCGCGTTGGAGGTAATCATCGTGATCATGTCTTTCATACTAATGTCAATAGATAAGTTATATTACTCTGCTATCGCTCCTCAACTTATTATAGTTTTACTGACGGGCGGCCCCGAGCTACATCGGGACCACATCATCAGATATCACAAAGTTCTGTCCATTCGATCGGCGCCGCTGCTCTCGTCGCTTGTGTGATGGAGAAACAAGTTCAACCGGACTCGGAGCAAGACGCCGACCGGATCGTGTGTCCGGCGGGTTCGAGAGCCGGACTCGAAGTGTATCTGACCCGTTTCGTCGGGGAGGATCGCCTCCGCCCGGTTTGGAGTTGTAGCCGAAGCGCAGGGCTCGGGCCTTTTTAGGTCGAAAGCATTGTTGCGAGGACCTCGATCCATCGACGAAATGTCCGAGCTCGAGAGGGAAAACATCCTCCCGATCGGGCATTCAGTGCTCGCTCCCGCTCATGTTGTCGCAGGACGATGGAGAGGATTCGCCGATTTTCCGGAGGTCCTCGGGCTCGGCCGGCGTCGGAGGTGGAGTCACGTGGGTCGGCGGCGGACTCATATCGCCTTTCGAGTTCTGGAACGACGTTCCTCCGGTCACGCTCGGATTCAGCATGATGTCACGGAGGGTGGCGACCTCCTCGGCGAGCCTCTGCATTTCGGAACGCAGCTGTATATTCTCCGTCTTGAGATCGCCGGTCGCGTTGACGATGACCCGTCTCCGCTGTTTGGCGGGACGCGGGGGACTCGCGGGTACATCGGTCGAAGACGCCCCGCTGTCAGCGTCGGACGAGACGCCGTCATCACGTTCTCGGTGTTCGGGAGCGCCGCTCGACTCGCTTCCCATGAGCCATTTGTGCCGTAGTTTGTGGGGCAACGAGAAAGCTGTTCCCACGCTGGGCGTAAGGGCTGGAGGATGGTCCTCGGAGGAGGCCCACGAGCCGGAGGACAGGGGAGAACTCTCATGTGGGGGCGAAGAGATGTGCTCTTCGGCAGGATGTATAGGAACCTGATGTGGTGGCTGGCTATAGATTGGATGCATAACTTTGGGCATGGAGAGTGCCGTGATGAGCTTGGCGGGCGTCGGTGGCGAGACCACCGACGGAGACGGAACCGCTCGCTGCAGATGAGGATGATGCAGAGGTATCGGCTGATGAATAACCGTCCGCTGCAGCGACGTGGGATCATTCAGCGGTGAAGGATGGTGCGGCTGGAGCAGTTGGTTGATGCCGTGGGGGATTTGCTGCGGCAACATGGCCGGACCCAGGCCAAACTTCTCCCGGATCGCGTTGAGTTCTGCTCGGAGCATCGAGTTTTCCTTGACCAGCTCGAGCACTCGGGTTTCGAGAACCATGTCGTTGAGACGACGCTTCTCCCTCGAGCGCTTGGCGGCCTCGTTGTTCCGTCGGCGTCGGTCCCAGTACGAGTCGTCCTTCTTCGAGTCGGGAATGAACTCCCGCTGTTTCCGCTGGGGGAACAGATCCCGCGCTCCCCCGTTCATCGGGGGGAGCGGCGAGACCGAGTTTCTCACAACATCCATGGATAGCGACCACGGATTGTTGCTGTGTTGTGATTCGGGAGGGCGTCCGATCGACGATACTTCGAGACGCTGTTGTTTCTCGGGGGGCTCCTCAGAGACCATTGGTTCTGGATGACGGCATCGATTTCTGAAACAGGTCAAACCACTGAGTTCTGATGGAAACAAAAGCAAGTGACGGTGGGGATCGGGGCTCGGCCGGTCTGAATCTTCTCATCAGATAATCACTCGATTGTACCTACGCCGCGAACTGAGCATTTCATCGACAAGCAGCGAACGGCACCCGCTATAGTGAATCCAGAGGACGCGACGACGGATTTCGCTCCGGCCGGGTATCGGTCGAGGCTGGCTACTAAAGAAAGAGTTCCGCTGTCGTTGTGATTGCTGCCTTAACGGATGGGGCTAAAAGGTCCGCAAGCGACCATATCCTGTGGCCGACAAAACGGGTCAAGGTGGCAGCTAAAGAGTCGCGTTATGTCACAGAAGAAGAACCCTTCGAACGCTTGTTTCTCTCCGACTTCCTGAACGCCCGCCCGCCCGCCGCGATGTTGTGGAGGGTGGTTGCCTCGAGAGCGTTCCGTCTGGCTCGATCGCTGCCCGGCTGACTGGCTCATACACGGAGAGGGCCAAGATAGCCTACTTCTCGTAGTAGGTCAATGCCAATTCGCGTAGGGAAAGAGGGCCGCCGAGAGCTCGATGTTGGCACGCACACCGAGAGTCGCTTTGCATTTCCGCTCGTAGGAGCCATAACTCAATGCGCATAGGATTTCCAGCCGCGCGAGATCATTCTCCTTGGCCACGAACGTCACGGGCTTGGGGACTGATGCCGAGCTCGGGGTCGGTAACCCCATTCGATCGATGCAGAGTCCAGCCCGTTCACCGTGGTTCCGATGGGTTCGAGATCACGCGCGATAGAGGAACTAGGGCCGCCGGATCGATGATAAGGTTGACTCCGGGGCATCCCATGCCATCGCCAATATGTGCTGACATCACGGGCCTGGAGCAAATCGGGGCAAGGCTACATCGAATCCTTGGCTGCCTTCGGAGGACTAACGAGTCATGCGAACAGTTTCGCGAGCCTGCCGGTGAGGGCTCCTTCAGAGCGGTCCGACCGAGATAAATACATTAAGTTGAAAAACATGAGCTGTAGCCGCGGAAAACGCCGGGGCTCTAGCGGGGGAGTTTCAGTCTCAGGCGACTTGCTGAGCTCGGGCTCCCCGCGCGCCAACTCCGTGGGACCGAGGGTGTCGGGTGACTCAACCGTCGTTCACCCAACGACCCGTACCAAACTACCCGAATCGTAAGGAAATATAATTCCGAACTTCAGGTGGGTCAGCAGCATGAAGTAGGACGGAAAGGACTATCTTCCTCAATCGTCTGCCCATTCTCAACTGCATAGGAAGCGCGAAAGTGTTATAACCGTCTGTTCGTTCCCCTTAACCCTTTCAACGGTCACGAACGGCTCGCTCGTTGCCGGCTAGCCGGTCAGCTGGCTGACACACTCGCCCGCTCCGTTATCAGCACCAGTCGCATCGGTGAGAGGCCGGCAGCACAATTTGGAAAAAGAAGCCCCAGAAATGGAAAGTGTGCTACACGCCACAACGACCGCGCTGTCTCCGCGGACAACAACAATCGCTACGACCGAGAGGCGGCTCTCAGCTCCGCTCGGCTCCACTAGAACGAGTTCCAGATCTGGGTTAGCAGGGAGCCGCGATTCGGGTTGCGTCATTAAAGCTCACCGAAGTGCAGTTCTCTTGCTCTCTTTCTTCTTCTGGTGGTTGATAAAATCCAGCGCTTGGCTGTCCGTTCGGCTTACTTCACTTTCTGTGGAGTAATCATTCTCAAACGGGATGACCTAATGCCGAGAAAGTGTGGGTTACCGGCTCCGCTCGGGGCTCCCGATCACTGGCGGTGAATTATGAACATCTTTACGAGCTTCCAATCTTTCCACGAGGCCGCGACGCGACCGGTCATTCGGCCGCAATGTTGCCTCAGGGAATTCTCAGTTTTTTTTTTCAGCTCATTCCGAACGGTCACTGGGGCCCGAGCGAGATTTTGAGACGACATTTTTCTCAGACGTTTCTTTCTTCCATCCAGACAATGATCTTGGCTCAGCCGTGATCCGTTCAAGTTTTTCAACCCTTCCACAGAACCCAAAGGTCATCCGTTACGAGGCTAGGCTTTGACCCTGGCTCGCGGTATGGAACACGGGTTTCTGACTATCATGCTTTTAAAACCGAGGGGGCTGCTCGCTTGTTCTTTTCTTCTGGTGTGACTGAAATAGCAAGCGATAACGATTCGTAGTGCGCGGCTTCAATCAGCGTCGGGATTCGTGAAGGTGATCCGCTTCCAGTCCCGAGCAGAGAGTTGGGAGTTCCCGGGAAGACCGACGCGGCATCGAGAACCGAGCGCAGGAATCCGTTCGGTCATCTGAGGAGCTCGTTGAGAACTAGTCGTCGCGCACTGTAGCAACGATTCGATGATGTTCCCAGCTCGCCTTGGCCGTGACTGCACTCGAGTCAAATTCTGAACTGGGTCATGGGCTGCCGGCTTTCTGGCGATTCGCATCACTTGCCCTTTCTCCGAAAGTCTGAGCATCGCAACAAAGGAAGCTGCGTGCTGTCCAGAGCTTCATGAGAACGCGATCAACGCGAAGAACATTTCTTGGACTAGAATCGAGTCGCCTGAACCGATTCACGAGTGAACCGCAGGGATAGTCCGCGATCGGGATAGCGCCTTCCAGATGGAACGAGGCGATCCGAACGGGCCAGCTCACCAGCTCGAAAGAGTGGGTTCCGATCCGCCCAAAAGTCCCAGGGAGCGAACTTCAAACGTTTCGTCACCTCCAAAGGTCGGCTGGGCTTCGATTCCTGACGAAGCGAAACTCTATCGAGAAGCTGCGTTGTCACATACGATAACTCGCTGTTTCGGTCATTCAGCAGTCTACGTTGTTTCTATATTTTGAAGTCGACCTTTGTGATTCCTGGCGGTGACCGTTCCGATCCGCACAGAAGTTTTTTTTCGCGAAAAAACGTTCGCGGCCGTGAAGGTCAACCGACCTTCGCCGACGAGGGTTCGCCGGCTCTTCGAGCGCTTCCCCCTTCGTCGGGATCGACTTTGAAATCGTGAATCCTAGGCTCGAGTCCAGGCTACTCCAATGCTGACCGCACAATGGAAAACTTTCTCCCCGAAACTTGTTGTTGACAAACATTCTTTGTGATTTCATCGCGCGGGGAGTAGCGTCGTGAGCAGCGGCCGACAGCTTAACCTCGTACTTTGGATCCATTGAGCAGTTTCTGTGCGAATATTTTTGGCAGCCAACCTTCGCATGACCTCCCGAGTAGTCGACGGCACACGCCTGTCAGTTTGCTCGCTTGCTTGCTGGTCGTCCGTTTGTTCGTTCGGTCGACGTGGAAAGGCATTCGCAACGCATATGATGCGACCGCAGGGGTTCGTAACCGGACGAGGGAAACCCTCGTCGAATCAACTCGAGGAGCTCACCTGAGTGATTGGGCTGCAAGTGGACACTATGTTCAAGCTGGGGTCCGTCGGATGCTGCCAACGATCGGGACTCCTGGAATGAAGAAGATCACAAGTGTTACACAAAATACCATCTTCCGATTCGATAATGGCTCCCCCCCCCCCCTTCGGCATCTTCCAGATGATTCGGCCCGTAGTGGGACTTCCCATCGAATCAGATTCGACCGATGCCCAGATAGAACTCAAAACCGGCCGACTTTGGTCCCTTCATCTAAGAGACACGATTTCGCGTCGGTCCATTCATACGCTTAATCGGGTAGTGTCGACTCCGTTACCGTAATTAGCCCAGAATCCTGATGAGGCGCCTCGCCGTGGAACGAGGCGACCGAGCAAGGGTACTTTGTTGTTCAATGTGTGCGCGTGGGTCTAACGGGCGGCTAGCTTTCGCTCGCTTTGATCACGGTGACGTTACGGTGACGCTATAGCGTTACGGACGACCTGTTGACTGTTGCAGCCGCCGCGGAGAGGTAAACTGGAGCCTGGTGCTGTGCGACGCGGACTCACTCACTCACACAAGAGCACACAATGCTGCACATCGAATGGACCAGGGCTGAACTGTGCCGCGTCGTCTTCTGGGGTCATACGACCAAAGCTAGGAAATGGGTCGCCGGGCACCAGACTACCGGCTTGGAACGGGCAGAATAAATGAAAGTCTCTCGGAACAAGATCAGTCCAACGAAACCGTGAACTTCAAATTTTCAACCGAATTCGGCGACGACATTCGGCTGGAAAACGCGCCCTCGGTTTTCGGGGCTGCGTTCGCAGGCAGCCTTGAACGGAGCCAAATCCGGGAAGAAGCGGGTTGTGGGATCGCCTTCTGAGCGAAAGACTTGATAGCGCCACTTCTCTCGGGAATCTCAAGATTTTGGCTCGAACGATGTTGTCCCGCGACCCAGAGTCTACTTCTACGAAGAACGACGTCAGTTGCCGTTGGAATCATATCGATCCGCTCCTCTTCGAGCAAAGGAAGAAATCCGAGCTGAAGACTTCAGCCTTCAGCTCAGGGCCGCCGCTGTTTGCCAATGCTAACTATTCTGGGATGTCTTCTGCTCAGCGGGCCGTTTGACAACGACAAAGCCAATTGGCAGAACTCTTCAGTCGGGCCGTTTTCGATAGCGGCTCTGTGGACCCCTCGCCCGAGCGGTGCGTCCGTCCGTTCGGTCGGTCAATCGCCGACGAGGAATCGCCGCCGCGATTCTGCGGCCACTCCGGCAGAAGTTTGAGCAAAACAGAAGCCGGCGTTGAACGGAATGAAATTTATTGGTGACTGTCCCCATGGCGAGCGAATATATCAGCTGTGGCAGCAGCGACGACCAGGCCCTTGGCCCCGTTGGGCTTCACGTGAGCGGGGACCTCCAGAAAAGGCCTTCACAGAAAATACAGCCCTGGAGTCCCCAGCGCTGGAGCTGGCTAGCGGACCCTGGCACCACGATCACAACACAGTCAGTCCCTCATTTGCCCGCTTGGTCAGTAACTCACTCTGTCGGAGAAATCGGGGGCGGCGGCGGCGATCGATCCGTGTCACTCACCTGGCGCTCATCGATAGCGAGTAACCGTTTCACGGGCGCAGTGGCGCAACTCGTGACAACGAGAGAGATGTCGGAGCTTGGTTCCCTCTTCGGGCGATTCATTGGGAGGAAACCACCTCGAACGAACTGTCCCCGAGCTCGGTTCCCCCTCCTGCGCCTGTCCCGCCACCGAGCTACCGAGTCACTAGTCGAAGTCGGACAGCGTATCAAGCCCTCAATCAGCCGCAGAATCGTCTAATCGCTGTTTCTACACGCTTTCTCCACTCCCAGCACAAGAGTAACCCTTTCGAGAACTCTGTGCGACTGCGCTAGCGTGTGTCTATGCGTGTGACCCACTTTGCCAAGGACGTGTGGCTGTGTTACGAGTGGCCGGGCAACTCCCAACGTCACTCGATTGACGAAACGACATAACAGAGAGACGAGAGCCAGCGGCGCGGACGTGCCACATGAGTTTCCAGAGTCCTTCCCGGTTGTCGGACGCTTGCTTGTGGATCGCGGCGTTTTGCGGATCGCCTCTGGGCCTACTTCACGGAACCTACTTGAGACTTCACCCTGCCCGGGCGATGGTCGACCACGCTCGACCCATGAGCGAGATGCGAAACGATTACGAAAACGAGATAGTTCCGCCTCCTGAAATCCTCGTCACAGTGTCACGCAGTTCGAGAGTTTCGGCGTCTTCCATCGCGTCCGCCGTGGAACACTCGGCAAAGCCGGCGCGCAACAACTTGAGCACCAATCGGAATGAGTTACGAGCGGCTCAGCACGTTCTCTACAAGTGGGAGGATGTGAATCCGCAAAAACGCTCTCGTGAGCGCGCGGGGACATCCTTGACCCATTTGCTTTGCCACTGATTCCAGAAGTAAACTCTCATTGTATCGCGCGGCCGAGCTCGATTCGGCCGCTGCGCGTTTGTCAGCAGCCGCTCGAACGTTGTTGAATACTCACCAACGCTCGATCGTTCTCGTTGTCTGCCATCAGTCGGAGTCCCACGGGAGGAGCGGAGTGTCGCGAGGCTGGTCCCGATCCTCGGACCGTGGGCCCGTTCCCGGACCGCTCGGCTCTCATCGAAAGTCCAAGAAACCGTCGAGTCGAGCCGGAGAAAAACAGTGTAGCTTATTTGGAAGCGAACGACCTTGACTCGAAGGCTACTCTTGACAGAAGCCTCACAGAAGTATTCAAGCCACCGTCTCGCTATTCTCGCGGATCACGCCGAGAATATCGGCCCAAGGTAGGCCGCGTGAACATCCAGAGCTCCGCGTAGTCGAATTTCTCTCGAGAGCAGCCGGGAGAGGTAGGTAGTAAACGATAGCAGTCGGGAGGGCGCCTGCCTCCGGCGTAGGGTTTCGATGAAAGCAAACAAATTAACCCTAAGAGTCGCCGGGATTCCAGATGCTCGTGATCCGGCTTCTTGAGGAGTTTCAGCAGCGCCGCCAAACGCGCTCAGCATCGCTTCCGCTTCTCGTTTCCGTTTCGAGATCAGGAGTTCGTTCCACTGCTGGAAGCACCGGTCCATTCAAGGGGTTCAGTGCATTCTGTGCAGAGAAGGCATTCTATCGGGCTCTGTCATAAAAAGACGAGCGCTTTCTTAAGAGGAATTCTACACTAAAAATATTCTCGCGAACAATCTACCGGCTGCTCCGTTTTCCAGCTACCGAGGGAGGGAGCGGTTCGAGCGGGGATCCATCTGGAACAGTTTTTTACGATCTCTCGCTCGTCCTCCCGACAGCACAGCGCGGAACGGCTCCGCAGTTCCGAGCCTTACCCCCTTTCTTTCAAGCTTCCTTGAGATCGGGTTGGGTTAAGTTAAGTGTGCTTCGGTTAAGAACTCGGGCCCCATTGAATGTGGGTCAACTTCTGCTGGAGGGAGAGGCTCTTCTGCGGAACGGAGCGAGTGAGCTCAGTCGAGATCAGTGACTAGAACCAGGTAGACGAAAGTGAAGGCCGTGCACAGCAAACAGGTGGAGCGGCACCGGTGAGGAGCAGCTGAGGTATGAGGAACTCAAGACTCGTGACCCAGTTCGCTTCGATTTCTTAACTCCGACCGAAAAAGTGAATGGAGAGAGAGAGAGAGGGGGGATCTCTGCAGGAGACCCGATACGAGTCGAACGTCTGCAGCTGTTTCACGGTTTCATCCCACGACATACTTTCCCGCTCTTCTGCATCGAACGAGAACCGCGCGGCTCGAAACGGCGGGGCCGAATGAGGATCCGGTCACTTTTACCGTTGGAGCCAGACGAGCGGTGCGGCACCCGCGATCGGATCCTCAACAATCCTTTTCTGAGACCAACGAGTGAGCGGTAAGCTCGTCGTATGTTATCAAGACTCGCGTAGCCGTTCCTTTCGTACAAAAGAATGTTTTATCTGCCGCTTAGAGGTCAACGTTACATTGTACACTTGGAGGAGGCTACGCGAGCAGAGAATAGACGGAGTATTTACTTCCCTCTGCTCGAGAGACTTCCGAGTCCTTGGAGGGACTTTCGGAGAGAGTTCTTCCGACGGAAGAAACCAACCCGCACAATGTCAGCCAGCAACTCGATTTCCTTAAATTGCTACAAGGGTTGCCGCTTGCAGTCATTGTGTAATTGTGAATATGTGTCGATTGTGTTCTGAACCCCCACAATGGCCGGCGTCTGATATCGGTGAAGGTCGGAGAGAGCTGGAGGTGCCGACTTTAAGAGACTAGCGACTAACGGAACCTCTTTCTTCTCCTCCACCAGATGGGGGTGAACCGATCGCTGCTCTCCACCGACCCGGCGAGGCCTGCGCGTAAGCCCACGCGTGAGCTTGACCCTCGAGAGCCTCAGGAACGGGAACTCTACGTGCGGGATGACGTCATCTGACGCATGATCCCGTCGCCAGATAGTTACATTGAGCGGTTGGCTCTGGGGTCGCCCGGCCCAATCCTCGTACACTCGGGTTGACACTTGTGTCCGCGAAAGGGAATTAAAAAGAGCACACCATGCGCTCGACGCGGAGGACAGGCCGAGCCAGCGCGTCCTAAGTGTGTCCGACGCCCTACTTTCAGTCTACGTTGGAGTCATAGGGTTGATTCCACAGTCGGATCGAGGGCATTCCCGGCGTAGGACTCAGCTCGGCTGGAGTGACCCACTTTCCGAGTCGACGGGGTTTTCCATGCGGAGCGCTGCGCCCCAAGCAAACAACTCGGGAATCTCTGTTGCTAGACTCGAGCGATCGGTGGGGACCCGGTTGGAGCCTTTGCGAGAGTAGGGCCGCCCCCTAGATCAAACAGTTGCGAACGAGCGAGACTCGACGTTACGAACAATCAAGTTGGGGCAAAGTGCATCGCACCGCTCAAAACAGTTATGTGTGACACCGAGCGGCCGACGTTGGCTGTAAATCTATCGACGGCTGTGTGTCACCTATCGCTAAGCGTCGAATGGTAAGAGCGTTCTCCCTTCTCCTGCGGTTTGCCGGAACATTTTTCGAAGTTGCTGGAAGGCCTGTTGACTCTCGGAGATTTCTTCCATGGAACGCCTGGTGCTCCTGACATGGGGTTCCATGGGCAGGCGGCGGGCAGGCGGACGGACGAACGGACAGGCAGACAGGCGAACACGCTGCCATTCCGCCTAACCGCCAGGCAGCGGCCGCCACAAGGCAAGCAGGCCGCCTCTGTTCACCTGTGACCCACTTTGCGGAGCGCGCTTCTAACCGACTCTGCGGCTCCTTTGTTTGAAAACGACAAATAATATTTTACAAACACTGCACCACGTCTCAGCTCCTCCAGAGTAATCCGACGGACGAAGGGACGGCCGACCGCTCCAGCGATTAACTCACTTGTCCGATTCGAGTGCGCAACCACTTGCACCGAACTCAAGCGACACTCTCCAACCGAACCACTCACAGCGGGTTTCTCTCAGAAATCTTCGGAAAGTTGAAGCGAAACCCGCTCACGGATCTGTCGCCAGAATGTCGATCGACTGCTCTGGCTGTAAGAACTCGCCGGGGCTTAGCTGCCGAACGAGAGCCCGGCCACGCAGAGAAAAGGCCAGGGATTACCTGGTCGATACCTAGACCAACCTCTACTAGAGCCTGATGATGCAATCCCCGACGCAATTTAATTATCCCACCGGTTCTCGAGGGAAAGACGAAAGGAGTGGGGTGGAGGGAAAATGTGGGAGAAATGTCACGAGCTCCGAGTGGGATACGAGTGCCACTGAATGTGCTTCGGGTGAGGCTCGTTACGATGAGTAGGTGATTCATCCGCTCATCGATCGGGTGCCACAACTGGGTCCGGTGCATTACGCAACAGCCGGTAACGTGACGAGCGAATCTGTGTCGCTCTTCCAAGATCGATTGATTTAACGGAACGCCGTTGTCCAACTCGGACAGCCGGGTTAGGCGGTACAATGCTGACCCCTCTGCTCAGTCGTCTGAAACAGCGAAAGGCCTCCTCCGCTGGAACAGGGTCAGTCGCTCGGCTCAACGACAGATCAGGAACGTCATCTTCGAATGGATCACATGAGTCTCCCGAAACTTTCAGAACGGGGAAAAAACGCCGAAAAACTGAGATCTTCCCACAGACGTCCTGCTGACGTGAGGGCAATCTCGTCCTCCCGTTCATCGGTGGGCCATAGGTTCCGTTCGTCGCGATCTCTGGCGGACACGGTGTCGAAAATCCATTCGAGCCAGATTCTCTGCCGGAGGGTTCCGCACGGATGGGTTCGAGGGCCGCTGACAGTGAGTCGGAGTGGGAGATTCCGCCAACAGCGAGAGCCGGAGAACTAGCAACATCGTTTGTTCTATCTCTCTCCAACGGGATTCTCCCTCGGTGCTCATGAGTCAGGGAAACCGGCGGGGGCGGTCGAAGGAGCATTCGTAGAATCTCGAACCGTCAAGCTATCGAACACGCACTGACCCTTGCGTCCGTATTGGAACCACGGCCGCAAGTGAGCCGGTAACTCCACGCTCCTGCGAGGGGCTCCTCGTCCAATGTCACTTCACCACCGAGATGTGGAACTTACCGGACTTCTGTAGGGTTTTCGGCTGCAGTTCGATGACAGTTGATAGCGATCGCACAGATTCAGATAATCCTAGAGGCACGAATCCGCATTCAAAGAGTTTGCTCTTACGTCCGGTCGTAACACTGAAGTCGCTGTCACTCGAGGATGATGACGAACTGGACCGAGCTGATTTCACCGGCACACAACAGGTGCGCGAGCAGCCGCGCTCAACGGCGATGCTGCTCTTTGAGTTTATCGGAAGGCCCAGCAGTCGATGCCGGTTGTCAAAAACGACGACTACGATGATCCCGGCCACTAAGCCTACGAGGACTTGACTTATTCAACTTGAGGGAAGAAACTGTGTAACTTGAATTCACCAAGGGACGCAGCATCCGTCTGCAGGACGCTAGTCCGTGAGGAGTTCTGGCTGCGAAGCGGTACTTCGCCGCGCGCGGACCCTGTCGCCGATGGAGAGGAGACACCAGAGAAAGCCGGAGAGGGAACTGGGTCAGGGTGTCGGATCTGGGCCAAGGACGCCAGAATGAATACAGAAGATACGCGGCTATGGACACGGAAAGATTAGACTTTCACCAGATAATTGTCTGATAGTGTATGATATTCGTCGAAATGAGGATGTTGAGACCGATTAGAGGAATTAGCGAACTCGTCGGCGGGGGGCGGAGAGGGGGGGGGGGGCGCTCACCGCATGGGGAGCTGCTCAGCCAACGACGGCTTAGCGTCGCCCCGCAATTTTTCTGGTGATCAGTTCCTAAAAATAAAGTACGGGATGCGGCGAACAAGTAAATTCTCAGCCGCATAACGATGCATCGTCAACGAGCCCGGTCTCGATTGTCATGCAGAGCAACAGGTTGTGCGGCGGCTCCGAAAACCGTTAGAGGACATTGTTGCTCGACCGAGGGCATCGTTGATGACTTTCGCGGCTCTGGGTCTATGATTCTTTTCGTGGTTGACGTGATTCATTCGCGGTTCAACCTGTTCTGGATCACGACAACGACGATCGAGCCCAATATTTGACGACGAACAAAACAGATGTTAAAGATGATGGCTTTGGCGACGACGGGATCTTCGCTCTCCGGATGGACTCCGAGCTGGAGCAATCGGCGAATCCACGGGAAGCTGTGTAAACAAGGGTTTTGCCGAAGTGCTTTATCAGCATGGGCTGATTCGACCGTTTTTGCAGCCCTGATCCATATCGCAATCGAGATGTTCATCCTTGACCGAGCGCATCAACTCCATGGCAAGAACGACACAACATCGACGGCCACGATCCTGTGTTGATACCTACGGCAAGTGAGCGATGAGTCCTGTGTTCCGTCAGCCTGTTAGCCTTCTCGAAGAGTACGCAGATCACCTTCACTGGTGACTGACCCACATTTGCAAATTAAATTGGAGCACACTCTCGGGCGGACACGCGTTCCACTCTCACACACGTTATGTGTTTGTCTTCACTTTCTAACGAATCCCAGACGACCTTGCCCCCGCGGAACGCCGCAACCAGAATCCAAGGCCGTTTCACAGAAGTACTGTTTTATTTATATCTTCACTGAGCCGACATCAAGCCAATAGGGTCAATGTCTCGATGAAATCTATTTTTTAGTGAGACGCTCATCCTGAATATTCAGGATACGATTCCCTTCGGTGTTTCGCCGGTCAGATGCACACACTGCCCCCACGAGAACCGTTCGCACACGGATGGAACGCATGAAATAAATGATAATGAGACAGACTCAGTTCGTTCGAGAATCGGAGCTCAGACTTGAGCATGTCATACAACCTCCGTCTTGTTTGAGAATCTTTTCAATCACGTCGGGCATACACAGAAAAATCAGAATCTATCTGGATGGAAGGAAGTCCCTGCACCAGAACCGCGCTTTCATGGAGTGATTCGGCAACTTTCGAGAGATTTCGCGGGAGCTTACGACCTCAGGAGAAGACAGTGAAGAAACCTCGAAATTGTTGCACTCGAAGGAGAGCCGCGAGTCTCAAGGGTTGAATGGAATCTCCAGTCCATTGAGAGACGCTCTTGTTGACAGCTCTCTTCATCTGGCTGGAGGGTGTGATGTCGGATGCAGAGTTCAGAACCACCATACACCGTGTGTCATAGTGACAATCACTGGAAATGAAGAGCAGAACTCATATTGTGGAGCAGAATCCGTAAATTTGACCATCCATCTTCATCGTTTTCTTGCATCGTTGGCTTATTGATGCTCAGAGGCGCGAGCTTCAGTCGGGAGTCTCCAGAGAAGTCGAACGTCGATATTGGTCTCCCCCCTCCCGAGGAAATGTTCGGGTTGTCAGATTTCGTGACGAATTGGGACGCGCGGCTCTCTGTTCTAGAATTTCGGCTCGCGAGTGGTGTGTTGAATGTATGCAGAGTTGTCATCAGAGCTGGGTGCGTGTTTGGACATCAGAGCCTTTGTCGAGGCTCGCTGGGCTATGCAAATGAGTTCGAGGTTGAATTCGCCCTCTGGCTCGGGCCATAACACTCACTCAGTGAAAACAGTGTTGCAAACGCTCTCAGAGGCGGATGGTTAGCCTCGGAACACTCAGCTTCACAGCAGCTCGTGGGCATGAATGAGAGAGATCGCGGAAACTCTGAGGGAAAGATCTTCTTCGAGGAAGATTTCATGGCAATCCCCGTCGGCTTCGGGGCATCAAAGTGGCTCCGGTTCACAGTCAATGAAGCGAGAAACAGCTTGTGCGCCTAGCCTCCATGAAACCTGCTGAAAAAGTGGGTGAAGGATACAGAGTTCAGAGAGGCGCTCCAAATCGGCAGGTGGGGCGCGGTGTTATGCAATCAGACCTCAGAAAATCAGGAGGGTTTGATGTGTTCGGGTCGGCATTCATTGTCTCCGACCGAAATTGGACGAGAATCCGGAACGATGGCACATGAACAGCTCAGAAGACTCCCATTTTCTCCCCGAAAGCAGAAGTGATAATTGGGGCATGGTCTGTCTGGAGCTCTGGGGGTTGGTCCCCAACGCAGTCAGCAGAGTCATACATCGTACTTTCAGATCGTGACATAATTGGAGCCGCCCTGAGTCGTAAGCAGCGACGTCCCGTTAAGCACAAAGTGGGAGACGGAGCTTGCCCACGTAGTTCAAACATGGTTTCCAGCGATCATTGAGCAGCAATAATCCAGCAGCATTTCCGCGACTTTCATAATTTTTGAGTTCTCTCAAGCAGAAAGCTGCGGGAAACTCTCCAAGTTGAACTCCTACTCGAGCATATCTCACTCGTTCCCCGGAGATGAAGAATCTTTTGGGGGAGCGAAGAGCGAAAACATCGATCCTGGATCAGGAAAAACTGTGCTTGGAAGGAAGAAGTCACATGTTGGAGCATTCTGAATATGTAAATGGGCCTCAGATGAAAATAGGAGATTGAAGAGCCCTCCCCGAAGACAGGACAACAAGCATATGCAAACAAGCGGTAACAACGAACCCAAACACTTCTGCGAGCTGGTGCTGTATTCGAATGGTCATGTTCGCTCGGATCTTCTCCAGAGCTTCCGGTACACAGAGTACCGTAATAGAGACACCCTCTGAATGCGAGCACTATCTGAAACTGTGCCCGATTGAACGAAATGACACGTGAACACTAAAGATAAAGGGACAAAATTTTGTTGGAAGAAGAGTAATTCTCATAAATTTCAGCACATTGATGGTTGTGGTCCACGCTGTATGGAAAGAGGGAACCGGGAAAAAAAACCCATTCCGATACTCCCTCATGTCAATCGTCTGTCCAGTATTTCCTCGCGACACTCTCGGAGCAGGATCCTGCATACGGAGTGTGTGGTCCTGGTAAAGGCTTCAGATTGCTTTTCCATTTTTCAGAATCCGACCCTCAACGTCCGAGCTATTGTGCCGAGTCGCCTGGCAAGCCCAACTCAGGGAATACTCTCACCTCCTCTCCACCGCGTATGTACCAGGGGTGATCGAAGAATGGGGGAACGATTGCGAAAAGATCGAAAACGTCGCGGAAACTTCCAGGAGAATCAAGGGGAAGAAATGGGGATCGTAAAAAGCCACGACCCATCGCCGTTTCCCCCTCTACTTGGGACCACTTGCTCATGACAACCAATAGGTTCGCCTTTTGCTCCTTATTCTCTCGATCCGAAGGAAATTCCTTCAGGTCATCGACGTTTTCAGGGGGTGGTTCAATTTTTCCCGGGCGCCCGTTGTTGGCAGACCATTGGAAGAGCATCGATTGGAATTGACCTTCCACCCGAAAAAATGAGTCTCATCGATTGTGGTCGGATCAAGGAGCCGAAAGCAGAGGAGCGGTTGCCTGATCTAGTTGGAGGCGTCTCATCAGCCCGACGATCATCTTCGGCGTGAGGCATGGAGCCCACCGATCCGAAGACGGAAAAATATGGACTCGGATGCGAGGGTCGCTAAAAAAAGAACAATGCCATCGTATCTCCTTCCAAAAGGGGAAACTTTTTCTTCTCAAGCCAGCAGAGCGACAGCGAGCCGGATAGCCATCCGACGAAGCCCAGAAACACGAACCGTGACCTGAAGTTTGAGGCCGCCCGTGACATAACCCTTTTTCTCTCTTACCGCCTCCGGGTAAGAGTGAAAACGATTACTTTCCGATTCTTGTTCAGCACGATAATCGATGTTGAGTGAGATACTGCTCGCGTCTGTGACCGAGATTGACGTGGGGAATATTCTCGCCCGCCGATATCATCGGCGGAAGATTCTCAACTTGTCACAACTCAGATGCGGAACCCGGGAACGGCCCTCCTCGAGGGAGCTCGACCCGAGCTGCTCGTTCAAGACTCCCACATCTTTACGTATGCATCTCGCGGAGATTCGGAATCACAGCGTCTTGAGCCGCCGCAACATGAAGACAGAGCTTATCATCGCGCTCGCGTGGACAGCGAAGCCCGAACGACACCGTCAATGGCTCGATCGAGCTTAGGATCCATTTTCTTTGGGCTCGGATCTTCAACGAGGACGAGCTGGGAGCTTGACGAGGTGGAATTAGTAGATCATCTCGGCGCTTAGTTCGGTACTTCGCGCGAGCAGCGAGTAGTCGACACAGCGGAAAAGCTTCGCTATTTCGTGAGGATCAGCGGCCTCATTGTCGGTGTTGGCGTCTGCGGCTGCTGCCGGCGTCGCTTGTACTATTTTTGCTGCTGCTACGGTATTATGTAAAGCGAGAGATGATACCAAGCCGAAGGAGACAGAATCCGTGCCACACTTCTCTTCTGTTGTTCGCAACTGGGTCGGTGGTCGTCGGTTGAGGTCACTAGGAGCAGTTCAAAGAAGTCGCTCGCTCTCGCTAACGGAGCAACAGAATGCTCGACTACGAGCGACATGCGCCAACGACTCTTCACATGAATGGAAACCGAGTTCCCGTTGGAATCCATAGCATCAGAAGCTGATTATAAGACACCGTCCGAAACTAATCCGAGGGTTGCTGGAGCGAAAGTGATTTCAGCGGCGTCGGGAATCGACGTCGATCTGACTCGCAGGCAAACGCAACCTGTCAAGGGACCGAGCGTCTCGAATCCTCGCGGGAGACAACCCGTGCGGCTCATCATTAGCTCGTCTTGATCCTAATTCAGAGGCCGTGCGGCAACAATTTAGGAAACTTTTGAAGCAAACCGGCATCGTTAGCCTTTTAAGGCCTCGCTGGCCTCGCCTCCCACGTTGCTTTTCGCGCCGTATTTTCCATTCGTGAACTCAGATCGAGGGTTCCGACGGACACCAGAACGAGGGCTCAATCGCACACTTTGATGAAGTCACCCCCGTTTCGTCAGGCTCCCGCCCGCCCGCAGCCGACTCGCTGAATAGCTCGCTTACTTCGTTTGAAATTCAACACAATGTCGGTCAGTTTCTGTGAGTTCCAAGTTCACCACCTCCTTGGACTTCTGGGCCAGAGCTGTTGTTTCTGTAAAAGTGAAACGAAGGTTCTTTCCACACAGGGACTCCTGGCTGACGGGTAACTGACTGACTGACCGCGGCACTGGGTTGCGGACCCGCGGCCAACCAGGGATCGGATAACGGGAATCTGGAGTCGAGCCGCGGCTCTGGTCATTTCAACTCAATCGGTTGCCAGATCGGAAACCGCCTCTGTTTCTAGCATTCGGGAATCTGATTCGGTTGCGAAAACCACTGACACGTACTGGATCGCCCGTGTCGCGAGCGCATGCCCCGAGAGGGAATCTGAGATTTTCACTTAATTCTTACCGCTGGTCTCAGACGTGGAGAACGCGCCGTTGCGGCTTGGCGGCAGGAACCTCGGAATCGTCAGGCGTTCGACATTTCAGCGTGTTTCGTCAGTTCAGGACAGCAGTATCCCGATATTCACGTCATATGTACCGCAATCCTTACTGCATGAACCCTCCGTGTGGAGCCTTCTGTGTGACCCTGTAAATGCCAAGGCGACAGATTTTCTGTCGACGCGGCTCCGATTTGAATTCGTTCAACGACGTCCTTCAGTGTTGCCATTTTGAAAGACGACCCACTTGCACAGTGCACAGATACTTGGAGCTCTTGGCTTCTGCGAATCAGGTGTGGAGGAGAGTCATGAATATGGAACGAAGATTCATATCGCTCGCTCACCGGTAAGATCACTAGCAAACAGCCATGAGTCCAAGGGTTCCGAACAACTTATCCGGCCCCCGTCACTCGGGAACTAACAGCGAGGTACAGCTGACACGAGGCATGATGATCTTCCGGTAAACACTCAGGCACCAATCACCTCAACTGAAGTGTCCTTTGCTGCTCTTGAACTTACTTCCTCGCCATCTATTCCTGAAGAGTTTGAGGAGGATTCGGCGGAAAGCTCTCATTCCTCGGACCATTGTCGTCTCCCCAATCCACGAAAATTTTAAGCCTTGCTACATGCTCAGTCGACAGAAGCTGTACTCATTGCCGCTATTGACAGCTCCCGGAACGAACACCGGAGTGAAAACCTCTGTTCCGAGGCCGAATAAACGGGAAGTATTGAAACTTGAGCTCTCATCGGAGCAAGCCCTGCCCTTAGTTTGATCGAACATATTTTTAATAACCGCCGTTTCTTCTCGATTCTGCCGCGGGGCGTAGCTCGAGGTGTTCTGTACGCTGAACAAGTGTCGAAAGCGCATTGTCTGTTTCGTGGAATAGGATGGTTGCGTAGCCTCAAGCGATCGGCTCTGTTTCGTACGTATCGTGGCATTCCAGCTCTATCCGAGCGCGGAGTGATTTTGGGCCGACTCCAGAGCGTCAAACTGAAACAGTGTTGCAAACGAGCCGGGGAACCGGAGCAAACATGGATTTTCCGTGGAAGAGAACGAGTAACCGTTCTCGTCGTAACCCAGATCGATACCAAACATCCCGCGCTGAAGACACGGAGGCTGTTCTGCATCATCGAATGACATCACCAGCTTCACGGATCGCTCATTGGAAACGTGAGATCAGAAAACGGTCACATAGGAGCTCGGACTTGTGTTCGAAGGAGGAAGAAACGGCCGAAGGGTTGCTCCTTCCGATTTCGAGTATTTGAGCAGCATTCGTCAGAAAGCTTGGATTCATCCGCCTTCGACGCGTGCTGCGTTTGTCAGAGTCACATCTCACATCCGACGACACGGGTATCTTGGTTACTGTTTTGAGCCAGGGTCGGTGGAGGCAAGGTCGCTCAAGGATAAGCTCACCTCCGATGTTTCTGCCGTCGATGTAAACAACTACGAGCAAACGGGACCGTGGTTCTGTAACGGACGGAAAACGTTAGTAGTTATTTTTAGCAGTGGTTCGTGGTTAAGGTCTAGGATAGAATAGTTGACCTAGAAACGCAGAAAATCTCATAGACACCGAATGGCGTTTCCCTGCAGGAAGGTCACCGCTGCAGCTCCAACATTGGTTATTTCTATTGACTATAACTACGATGGAAAATGGTTCAAAACCCCTGTCCTTCGTGTTGAGTTTCCAGCAGAGATGGTGTGGGGACATTTCGCGTGGATGCTTTTCATAGTTCACAATTTTTTTCTGAGAATCCGATTCGAAGATACAGGTTATGAACAGTTATGCTTCCCGTTTGCGCTCGCGAACGGATCATTCCGAGATCGGCCGCCAGCCGAGCCCCCGTTGGGCATCTCTCGTTCGCACTCGAACTGGGACAGATGATTCCAGGGATGGATGCCCTTTGCATGAGGTTTTTTTTTTCACAGGTTCTCAGCTATCGAGTTGCGGGAAACTTACACCTTTTCGCCCAAGGTCGCCTCCTTGGATCGAGAAACCTCAGAGGGAGGCGCCAAAGGACTTCGATTTCATTCATTGAGTTGAGGCCAGGAGAATGTGTATGGAAACCTCCAAGTTCTTTCTGTAACCAATTCAAATCGAGCTCGTTCCCCGAGAGAACTGCTGAAGTCGGACTTACGAATATCGCTGTCCGAGACTTCTGAGCATGCAAACGCAGAACACGTTCGCCAGGCCCGCTGTGAGGTTTTCTCGAGCATCCGTTCTGACTGACTCGCTCTCGGTCGGTGGAAGAAGCGAAGACCAGGTTAACACGACTCGTGTCCACAGAACTTCCTATCGATGACAGTCGGCCCAGTTGAGTGACAAGAGGGGGGTGGGGTCTGACCGCCCCGGGCACCGCCTGACCGGGCAGCCTGTGAAAGGAGCTTCGAAATTGAGCAAGTCATATTTTCGCTCCAACTGGAACCGATCGCGACTCTCAAACCTGGCGGACCTGTCCATAAGGAACCATCCCTCGAATAACATCGATATTGGCGATGCGATCAATGAACCCCCCATGATGGGAGCCCGCAAGACTCAGTCGATGTTTGACATTTGATGTTTTCATTCTTGTGATTCTAGATGATGTTTCCAGACTCGGTGAAAGGAGGGGGGGGGGGCATTTTCGTTGACCGGCCGGGGCACCACAGACCCTTGATACGCCCATGAGTCGTTTGTTTCCAATCGCTTCAATTCGCCGTACCAGTAAGCTTTCCCCAAGATCCCCCGCCGTCGTCTCTGCGCAGACACGGTAGCAGATCATAGAATCGATGGGCGGCTCCTACACTTGGGAAAAGACGGAACAAGACACGGTAGGGTGGGCTATTGGGTCCCGGACCTCGGTCCGAGTAACCCTCATAGAGCTCAAGACCCTTCCGGCTCAAGAATCAAAAGCCACAGTCGTCACTTCCTCCGAGTACGCCGAATGGCTCTCGATTTCATAATGCTCTCCGCCTGGGGGTGAGAGAAAAGTTTTATTCTGCATCGAACCTCGACCCGACTCAAGCGTCGTCGCTATGAATAGTTCACTACTATTTCTGTGAGTTTTGTTCACATTCAGCGGTTCCTTTTCACAACTATTCTGAACCGCGGGTAACCCCGCGCGAGTTCGACCGAAACACAACAGAAACCAAAGTTGAAACTTTCTAACAATAGGATGTAACGACGGGAAAACTTGTAAGAATCAAGTAAATAATGACCCAACCTTGAATGACTCCGAAGCATTGGGTTGAGCCGAATCTGGCTGACGATTGGCTGTTTTATGTTTGTCGGTGCTCAAAAATCGGTGCCAAGACTCGGGGATTTCTGTAAAACTCGGAAACGGGTTCGCATGTTCGACTCGGGTTCCGCATCGGAATGGTCGCTCGGAATCTCTTCTTTCCCAGGATCCCATCCAAAGAATATCGAGAGCCACGATTCTTCTCAGAGCTCGAGCAAGTTCTGGCATGCCGGAAAGCTTTAGCCGGATTCTCCAGTTTCGACTCGTTCTCGCCGACTCGTCACTTTGGAATATGTGCGACGGATTCGTCGTAACTTTCTCTGGGCAATTGGCGTGTCTACAAAATAAGTGGGCCATCCATCCTCGAGCAAGCGCCACTGACCCAGACTTTCACCAAGGGACGTTGACTTCGTCTCTTGAGCCAGAAAAAAAAAGTGCTCTGTTCTTCTGGCTGGCTCTTACTCCGCTTCGCACACGCAATCGCTGCACACAGAAGAGTGTTGGCGCTGCAGTTGCTCTTCTGGAGCTGAAAAACGAAGCCAGCCGTCGACCGACCGACCAGCCACCGCACAGGCTCACACAAGAGCGCGTAAGACCGCCTCATAAGGAGACTGAAAGTGGCCCGGAGGGGTTTGAACCCGAACTGGGTCACGACGAGATGTCGTAGACCCCGGAACATCGCCAAGAGCAGACCGGGCGGACGGGCGGGCAGCCGGCCGTCGAGCAAGTGAGGGTGGGAGGTGATTCTGGACCCAATCCCAGAAGAAGACTACGACGGCGACTTCGATCTCTTCAGCGAGCGACTCTGTGCTCCGCTAACGGGACGTCCGAACGATTACGCGGCCGAACTGCATCACAGTCGTGCTGCTGTTGCGGCCGCTGCTGCTGAAGAGATGGATTGACTTTCCTTTTTTGTATCTTGTCACACGCAGCGTGCGGCCGCTATGTGAAACACTTTCGCTGTCAACCGGCTCGAGGCGGTAGCCTGGTTACGTTAGGCAAACAGGGTCAAGACCCACTTGAAGATCCGGGCTTTAGCCGCGGATATGCATTCAATAGAACGATTGTTACTTATGATTCCCTCACGGAGGGTTTCCACATTCTTCACGATTCACCCTCGAGCACGACACGAGTTTTGATCGATCTTGATAACTCGACCTCTATCCTACCATCGAACAAGTTGAGGCTCATCGTTGACCCTTCTTGTCGGCCCTGAATTCCTCGTTCCATGCTCTCTGTCAGTGGCGTAGCCAGGGGGGGAAGGGCTGAGCAGGCTTTAGCCCCCCCCCCCCCCCCCCCAGAACTTTAAGGTTCATACCATCTCAGTCGAGCTTCCGACTTGAATGTTGGATCTCTAGCTTTTGGAAACCGAGCAATTCCCTTACCATATATCATCCGCTTCGTCTGTCACTTTGTTCAACTGTCCGGCGTCGGTGATCTGTCGATGCTTTTCGGAGTCTGAGGAGAGGATTCCGGGATCCATCTGATTAAGCGTTGCTGAGTCTATGGAGTTGACTCCGGGGTCTATCTGTCCATAGTTTCCAGGGTATATGGAGGTGATTCCGGCGTCGACGAAACGTTGCTACATCGAGCAATGTTATCATACTTTAAGGAGTCTATAGCGGTGAATATGGTGTCGATCTGACCATACTTTTCGGAATTTAGGGAGTGATTCCAAGATCGATCTCACTGTACTCTTCTGGGTCTTTGGAGGTGATTTGACATTTACGTATGTCTACGAAACCGCCTTCAAGAATCCACCTGACCGTCTTCAAGAATCCACGAGACCGTCTTCAGGACGAGGAAGGAAAACTTACAACATGTAAGCCGAAGAAAGTTTCAGGTTCTACAGAACGCGCGGGGGGTGAGTGAACGGAAAGAAAATTCAGCCCCTCCCCAGAGAAAACCTTTCTGCGCCACTGCTCTCTACGGATCATCAGTGCTGGAAATCAGGTAGGTGCACTCAGCGACAGAGCGGCCCTTCTGACGATTCACCACATTTTTCAATAGGAGGACATCAGGCCCATCGGTTCGGCCCTCCAATGAGGAGTTCACGTCACAGATAGAGCACTCCGATGATTTCAACCGGCAAAGAATCTAGCCGGATTAGCCGACTCTCGAGCTTGCCGAACCGGTTCCACAGAGTTGGGAGTAACGTGTGAGCTACCCTTGGGTTCGTCGTACTCAAAATCTCCTGAACTCTCGCAGGTTGCAGTTCTCTTGAACGGAAAGCACCCACCCCTTGGATCGAACAAAGGGCCGCATGATGGCCGAGTGGTAGGACGCGGTCTGCATGTCTCGCGGAAAAATGCGTTGACTCATACAGTTGACTCGAAGTATCACAGTTTCGAGCGAGAGGTCGCTGTGCCGGCTCTCGGTCACTTGGTAGCAGGGCTTCCTTTCCTCGCAGATGGTTCGTAGAGTTCCCGTTCTCCAAAAGCGAATTTCGGAGGAGCTACCTTCTGGCACCAGAACGACCTGCGTTATCCAACTCCTGAAAGGTAAATCTGCAGGGCCTCTAGCGGGACGGCGGAACCACGAACGAGAAACATTCAGGAGTGGAGTCTTATTGCACGACGGTGGTCGTCCTCAGACTCTCTTCTCCTTATTATTTGCACGTGAGGAACGTCTTTGACAGGTGCCGCCCAAGAACCTCCACTTCAGCAGATGGGGCTCAAAGCCGTCGAGAGGGTGGCGACGTTGAACCTCATGACAGGACGCGACAGTTGTTGCCCTGTTGGATTCCTCAGAGTCATGGGTTCTGATATCGCTTGGCACGAGGAGAGGCACTATTATGAATCGACTTCCTTATGGTTGTCTACTACGGGTATCTCCGTCCCCCATGGCAACTATCAACTCCATTATCACATGGAACACCCAGCTCCGGATCCACTGACCCTCCGACAACCATGTGAGCGGTTTCTCGGCGCCGGCGGATCCAAAACTGAGCATCTTCCTCTCCGTTACCCAATTGATAGTGCTGCTGTATCCCATATCGGACGGTTACAGGAATACTTTCTGTTCGGTAACTGCCTCCGCAAATTGTTCACGCGCAAATTTTCCGCGACCGTTTCCTGCAGCCACGACTACGGTCGTCACAGAAAGGTCTGCTTGCCAACGGCCCCGATTCGGGGCACAGTCTATTCACCCCCGTCACGGAAAGAGGAACGGGCCGTGCTGAACCACCTACGGTAGAACGAACACCGATGCTGGATCTACTGGACAGTGCGTAGAAGTTAGACTGTTCCTTCATCGCATTCGAAAAATCGAGAAGAAACTGGATTCGGAAGTCTTCTGCTGGAGAAATCATCTCGTCGGAACAGCGAGCCTCTGACCCTCTCGAACTGACAACCGTTCACCGACATGCAGGACGTCAACGAGTGAAATGTACGGATGGCGGATGGCTGCCTATTCCGTGCAACCAGGTTGCAAAAGTGACTCGGATTACAAATCGATCAATGGCTGGAGCGAATTGGAACGGATCGAATCAATAACAATCGTCCGCCTCGAATGAGATCTGATGGCTTTTCCTCCCCATCTTCGGCTCCGAACTTTCACTCTGGGCATCCATCGCTTAGGGCACCAACCGAGGAGCGAGTCACTGTAGGCTAGAGGTAATCGTTGAAGAAATCTCCGATCCCCGGTGAACTTTCTGCGCAGGGCGTCACTTCCCCATCTTGAATCTCCGCGTTTACATCTGCACTTTCGCCCGAAAGACATCATCGCACGACCGACTGCTGTGATGGTGCACACGTGACGGAACGCTACGTCATCGTTCGGTTCAACTTGTGCAAAAGTAGTTCACCGGTGCGGCGAAGGGGTCGGCGACCGGCCAGTAGTTGGATCAAGAACATTTCCTGGTTCGGGGAACGAACCCAGAATGGCGAAGAGCGACCGATCGGGAGATGATCCAGCCGCCAGAAAATGAGTGAAAGTGCTCCGCGTCGCAAACGTCTATCAGCGAGTGCTTCGGGCTGCGTTCGCTTTGCGCTAATAGGGCCAAGCCAGACAACCGTTAACCATAGAGGTCGGTTGATTCGTTTCCAGCTCGTCAAAATCTGGTAGAGCTGGTGACGCAGGGCTCATTGGATTCCTGTGATTTCGGGTCGATCTCAGGTCGGCTGATGAGATTCGAGAGAAAAAAATCAACAGCTAGGCTCCATCCGTTTTAGACCTACGTGACTCGATCACTCGTGATTGCAACCCCAAACTTCATCGATTGGCGCATTTTCCCTCTTGGGTTCAGCTTGATTCCTGCTAGGAGCATTTGCCATACGTCGAAGTTTCGCGGGTTTTGCTTCTTGAACGACGGAGCACAGAGGTTTGCGACTTGGATGGAAGAAAAAAAAACGCTAGATTGTACACTCGAAAAGTTTTCCCGCTGGGGGAGTCACAGATTGTGAAGCCATGATGGTTGAATGGAGCTCTGAACACGGAACCGAGAATCTATCGCTCAATCACTCTAGGAGCTGTAAAACTACTCGGTTGTGCTTGTTGTCGTCTCAGACGTTCACACACGTGGCTTCAGAAACCGCAATCCCAGATGGCGATGACTTTCTACATTCCTGAGCCGGACCAGCTCCCTACTTGTGATGTTCCGGATCCTCACGTACTCTCGTAAGGCCAGGCGCTCCTTACCCAGTCCAAACATTCTCCAGTCATCTTTGAATGTAGATGTATATTTTTTGTTCTGATGATTCTTCACTCTGAGGTGAACTACTTCTTGAGTTTGTATCGGCTCAATATCTGCTGGGAACTGCGAAGTTTTTTATGAACCTCCGGTTTCGCACTCGGAATGATTCCTACGGTCGCCCTGCTTTCTTCCTTGAATAACGGGATAATCTCCGTTGCGCCATGTTTTCAAATATTGCTGCAAAGCGCTCACTCCATAGACGAGGTCCCACGAGTAGGAATGAATTCGGAGCTGGTCGGAGAATTCGACGAATCAACGTCTGGCGACATCAGCCGACGAATGAAAGAAAACCTATCTTTGTAAGTTCCTGACGGGGTGACTCTGCAAACTCCATCTGCACCTCCGCTCTCCGCTTCGTGTCCAACATCGATTACGGCACCTTCATGGGGTCGTCAGGAAAGTACGTTCAGAAGAACGTAACTTCAAGAGATTTGCTTCAGCTGCTAGATTCGTGCCCTTCCGCTACGAACGATTCACTATCTTTCATCGCCTTTCATCTCCATCTTCGCACACTCTGAGCGATTCAAACCCTCCGAGATGTGGCGCGAATCACGAAGTCGCTCGAGAAATACCATCGGGAACTTGTGATTCCACGGAAAATTTTACACAAGAAGAAGAGAGAGGAAGGTCCGAGTATGAACAGGGTTTTTAATTAGGGTCCCCGACGACCAGTGATGTAAGGTTTATAATTACAAGGAGTAAGACTCCGCAGAGCTCCCGGAGTCGGAAGAGCACCACGCGATGGCGCGGTGTCTTCAAAATGCGAGCGTGACCGTGTTGTGCTTCTTGTCGTATTGGAAATTGTGGGAAGAGAAGAGATCGCTCTTGAAGAATGGAGTCAAATTGGTTATGTTGATTCTTGCGGCCTCGCGTTTCAAGTAGTCAATGTTGACCGAAACCTGTTCTGGTTCGATTTCCAGCCGACTGCGCTGGAAACTCAGCTCTTCCTGAATCAGCTGTTTGAGGATGAACAGCAAAAGTTCGTTGTTGTCTCGTTTGTACGTCAGATACGAGGAGAAAGTTTTCGACATTTGACGCATTACCGAGAACTTCTGGGTGGAGACGAAGCTGTCCAACATCACCCGGATCGCCATGTTGACGTCGTCGTCGTTCACGTGCTCCCGCAGATGCATCCGAGCGTGCGATTCCGCAAGTCGGATGATGGATTCCAAGTGTCGAATCGTGATCGGCATCGAGCCGGTCACCATGGATTCACGTCTGAGATCCGAGTACAACTGCGAGATCTTGTCTTGATCCATTTGATGAAGCTTAGGCTCAATCTTGTCCTTCGCGTAGAGGATGTATTTTTGGAGGAGTTCTTGCTCGATGGGCTCATACGTTTGCGTCACGGGTTTCGTCTTTTTTTCATCGGCGCTCGCCAGAGGATGATGTCGAGCATGAGAATCCACAACGAATCTAGCCAAACGCTCGTCTTCGATCGGGTCTACGGTGTCGCGCACGACACAGAGGACGTCGAATCGAGAGAGAATCGGATCAGAAAGATTGACGTTTTGATGGAAAGTCATAGAGGGGTCGTAGCGTCCGCCGATTGGATTTGCTGCGGCTATGATTGTGCAACGAGCGCGGAGTGAAGTGACGATGCCGGCTTTGGCGATCGAGATCGTCTGCTGTTCCATAGCCTCGTGGATGGATGTTCGATCGGAGTCATTCATTTTGTCAAACTCGTCAATCAGGCACACACCCTTGTCTGCCAACACCAAGGCACCTGCAACGACAAGAACCACCCTTGAGAGCCCCGAAAGCAGCACACGGCTTGATTATGTCCCGAATACAGGGAGTTCAGACCACGACCGCGTCGCCTCTCGCTGTACTCACCGGCCTCCAGCGTCCAGTCACGGGTGACGAGACTCTTTTTGACGTACGCGGTTAGACCGACCGCGGTTGCGCCTTGGCCCGTAGCGTAAATGGCTCTCGGCGCAATCTGTTGAACGTACTTCAGGAACTGGGATTTGGCAGTTCCGGGATCTCCGCAGAGCAGGACGTTGATATCACCACGGATACGATGCTTATCTCCCGGATTCTTTGAGACTCCCCCGAACAGAGATAAGGCGATGGCTCTCTTAATGTCATCGTGACCGTAGATAGAGGGACCAATGGAAGCCATGATCCGCTCGGCCAAATTCTCTTCTTTCGAGAGTTTGACGATCTCTTTGACATCTTCGTCCGTGAGGTATTTGCCGGCAGCCTTCTCATCTTTCTTCAGAATGTGGTTGGCGACGATGACAGTGGCGAACACAGGAAAACCGTTCGCCTTGTTCAGGGATCCTTCGAATTTGTTGCTGTAAATTCCTGTGATTTCGATCTCGTCGCCGGGCTTGCAGGAATCGCAGAGGTCGTTCAACAAGATGGCGTCTTTCGACCGCGGCAGTCTCCCAGCGTTGACCTTGCCCGGAGCTTCTTGAATCGTGATCCTCTGATAGTCTTGGAAGATCGTTTGAGAGATGTTCAAAATGAACGGCCCTGTGCTTTGACACTCGGGACAGGACGTTGGTCTCACCTCGTTGTCCTGAGACTGAACGAACGGACCGAGTACGTATTTGCATTTCGCGCAGTCGTACTTGACCATGCGAAGTTGGGGGAGCACACCCGTAGTTGAGGTCACGACCCCAGAAGTACGGATCAGCTGGTCGATGTGAATTTTCCGCAGAGTTCGGATTTCTTCGAGGATCGGGAGCTCCGTTATCCGGACGCGGATCTCGTGATGGATACGTTCGTAGTGGGGGAACATCCCAATCACAATGTCTTTCGCCGCTTCATCGAAAATGGGCAAAACTTCTGCGGGTGCTTCAGGCAAGAAGTAGGCAAGAATCTGTTCGGACTGGGCCAGGTTGTTGTAGGTGACTTCTAAGCTCATCTTGTTCTGTTCGCACATGGCCCGAATTTTCTCTTTGTACGTATTGTGGCCCTTGTCGTCTATGTGAGTGCGCAAGAAATTCTTGAAGCGGTTGAAGATTTCAGTTTTAGGTCCCAACTGAGTCACCCACTCCTTGATTGTGTGGCCCTTCATGTCCTCGAGGTTCTCAATCGATTCGACCATGTCATCCATGCCATCGTCCTCTTCCCCGGCGGCAGCTCTCTCGGCGAGACGTCTGCGCCGACTGGGACGATCATCCAGCTCACTGCTTTCCTCTGGGAAATTGGGCAAAGATTGTGAGGTTTGCGCTCCAGGGGGAAATACCGAGCGATCAACCGTCATGGCGGAGTTTGATATGATTTGACTGAATTCGCTCATGGAACAGCTGATACATACCACCGAACATTTCAAGCCCTCGGCGCATGCCACCGGGCACTCTGCCTTCTTCTCGATCCCTCCTGCGCATCTCATCTTCGGCTGCACGACGATCTCCTTCTGATAAAGCACTGAATTCGGAATTTTCGTCGAGTCCCCTCGGGTCGTACCGATCCAACTCAGGAATGTGGCGATAGTCACTGAAAGAATCGATCGAGAATAAGATATCCTTGATGTGAACCCAACACTGTGCGATAGTATAAGGATGTGATTGAGTTTGAAGGCCGGATTCAATTAGAGGAGATGGTGGTGGGAAGCAACGTACTCAGCCATGTTATCACCGAAAAGATCTTCTCCGTCCTCTTCCTCTTCGTTGACGATTTCATCGCCTCCATCGCCACCGATGAGTTCGTTTTCGTCTTCGAAAGGGGGAAGATCCCTACCCGGTGACGACGTCAGGGGATCGACTTCACTGCGGTTTCTCTCTTCGGGCGCATCGACTTCGGAAGATGGGTTTGACTGCCTTGAACGCCGTCCATCACCGCGAGGCATCCTGATACCAGCTGATAAGGGTCTCGTCTCTGAAATTGATAGATGAAAGCCATCATTAAGTGACTCAAGAACACTGTCTGGCAGAATTTAAATGTCTCTGGAAGTTGAATGTCCCACAATGAAGCGCCTCGCGACTTGATCTTGAGATAAAATCACTGTCTGTTCCTGAGAAGGCTCCAAGGAATTGTCTCCCAATTTCCATACATACACATCAACAGGAAAGCTGGGAATATCCTAGAAGCACAAGTGAACTTACCTCACGAAAGCAGAGCGATTCTCAAACCTATAGACCGAGTGTTTTGGCGCCAAGCGGATGATATCTCCCGCGCAAAGCGTGGTACGCTGTGCAATAGGGCAACGGATTAGATTTCCCTCGTCGAGCATGTACTAGTTACCGAAACATCTCACGAGCCAGTTGATACAAGCGTTCGAAAAACTTCGTCGAGTGAAATCAGTGTGGGAAAGCCATTATAGATTGTGGGAGCCGGAGTTTCTGAAGAGTGTGGCACTCCTGTGGCACTCTTTCGAAACTATTCCCGGACCCCTATCTACAAATGCGAACAGCCATCCTTTTCGGCGAGGCTTAGGGCTCGGGTGTCTCTGTGCAACAGAAGACTACAGATTTCGGTAATTTCGCATTGTTTCGCTTTGATTTAGAGACGTATTTGTCAGTATCAGGTCTCGTAGAGGCTACTCGATTGCGGAGACGAAAATTTAGTCCCTTGCTTCTCGATTCTGCCCCTCACGTCGGCACTGTCGTTTTTGTCGGCACACGTGGAACAAAATTCATTCAGAACTTTCTTCTTTCGTGAGGACACTCAAATTCATGACACTGGTTCATCGTCACTTATCATCTTATGTGTAGTAGCTTCATGCAATTATTCGAATACATATCTCGTTTCAATGCAGCTGCCGGCTCGTGAGCTGCTGAGAGGAGAACTCCACCACAGCGACGTTTTAGTGAATCGGGCATGATGTCGACGCTCAATTCTGGCTCCTCGCTATGCATTGAGGCTGTAGCTGGGAGCCGAAGTAACGAAGTGCAATTTGAATACCCGCAAGGGTAGTACCACCCACATGCAGCGAGGTCTGGACCATTGTGGTTCTAATAAGTTAGTCTCCGAGATACTAAAAGGCAGTTTGTCTCTTCGAGGACGCACTGTCAAAGGATGTCTCGCAAAATGAAGTGATTCCTCGCTATGGTTTGCGGCCCGTTGGCCTGTCGGATCACGCACGGTCTCGGACAAAACAGACTTCACGTAGAGAGCGGGGAGAAACCAACAACGGGGTCTCTCCAGGACCATGTGGTCTGAGGACGTTCCGAGAAAGCTCTCTTAGCTCGAGTTCGAAACTGTCGTATCTGTGAAATTCGGCCCTCGCAGGGATACTGACACGCGTCTCCAAGAAACTGTCCAACTATGGACAACATGGTCCATTTCACCCGAAGCTCGCTTGCCAGGTCATTCGATTGCTGAGTGATACTGTCCTTTTATGCTTCGAAAAGAATGAAATGATTCCTCGCTATGGTTTGCGGCCCGTTGGCCTGTCGGATCACGCACGGTCTCGGACAAAACAGACTTCACGTAGAGAGCGGGGGGAAACCAACAACGGGGTCTCTCCAGGACCATGTGGTCTGGGGACATTCCGAGAAGAAATAGCTCTCCTAGCTCGATTTCGAAACTGTCGTATCTCTGAAATTCGGCCCCCGCAGAGATACTGACACGCGTCTCCAAGAAACTGTCCAACAATGGACAACATGGTCCATTTCACCCGAAGCTCGCTTGCCAGGTCATTCAATTGCTGAGTGATACTGTCCTTTTATGCTTCGAAAAGAATGAAATGATTCCTCGCTATGGTTTGCGGCCCGTTGGCCTGTCGGATCACGCACGGTCTCTGACAAAACAAACTCTACGTAGGGCGCGGGATGAAAACAACGACAGGGTCACCCCAGAACTTTGTGGTCCAAGGACATTCCGGAAAGGAATAGCTCTCTTAGCTATGGTTCGAAACCGTCATATCTTTGAGATTCGGACCACGCAGAGATACTGACACCGGTCTTCGAAAAACTGCCCAAGAATGGAATACATGTCCCATTTCACCCGAAGCTCGCTTGCCAGGTCATTCGATTGCTGAGTGATACTGTCCTTTTATGCTTCGAAAAACGAAAGACCTCTATCATCCTTACTCGGGTTCGCAAGATTTTCGAGTGCTTTGAGGAGGTGGACAGTCATTGCAGAAGTTCATTCCGTTTGCGACGCGGCAGAACACCTCTGAAACGTCATCCGTAGAGAACGTGAATACTAACTCGTATCGTGCCTGTCTTTCCAGCCAGGATGGTTGCGACGAAGAAGACAAAGAAGACTCTTGAGTCTATCAACTCCCGTCTCGCGCTGGTGATGAAGTCGGGAAAATACGTGTTGGGACATAAGCAGACGCTGAAGACCCTTCGCCAAGGCAAGGCGAAATTAGTCATCATCGCCAACAACACGCCTCCACTGAGGAAATCTGAAATCGAATATTATGCCATGCTCGCTAAGACCGGAGTGCATCACTACAATGGAAACAACATAGAGCTCGGCACCGCCTGCGGAAAATATTTCCGAGTCTGTACTCTCAGCATCACCGACCCCGGAGACTCAGATATCGTCAAGGCGGTTCCTCAGGAACAATAAATCTTGGTCTCGAGGAGAGTGATATGATTTGTTTTGGATTCTCGTTCACGACAATGGTCGGGTCAAACTTCCAGTTTTCTGCTATGGTCTTCAGCCTAGGAGACGAGAGATTCACCCTTCCAGCTATTCTGCAAGAACTCCTCGACTTCGATGGCTCCGGTGCGATAAGATTGCGCGGAGCCGAATCGTCTCTGTTGACTAGATTTTCAGAATCGATTTGTGATAAACGGAACCATAACGCGCGCTGAGCTTCCCAGGCAGATTCAAATTTTGGCGCGGGTAGATTCCTGTTTTGGTAAGCCGCTCACGGTAGCAGACATGTGCCCGTCTCATTTTCGCGAACTACATCCAAATCGAGCAGCACCGTTTGTTCGAGGCATGGAGGATTAAAATCTCATTCTGTTCGGATTCAAAACTGGCGAAGTCAGCCCGGTGGATTCTGTTGGCGCTGCCCAGTTTCTAGTGGAGAACACAATGAAGCACTTCAATTCTCCGCGCCCGGCTCGTCAGCTGTAAACAACATCCACTGCTCACTCCAGACTTCAGAATCCGTGATCGCCGGCTTGGAAATGGACTCGGATTTCGAACAAAATGGGTTTTGTGTGCTCATATCGTCAGTTGACAACGATGGCTTCCGAACTCCTCATCCCAACGATAACGGTGAAGCTGGAGCCACCACAACATCCGGGGAATTCCTCACCGTTGCGGAGTACAAACGAAAAATTGCGCCACACATAAAGGTGTTTGTTTTTATAGTTTGATTACCTCTTCGCTCTAGAGAAAAAGAAGTTTCATCTCAAGCTCGTCGTTATCGGAAGCAGTCCGAGGGACTGCTCAGAAACGAGATGCGGGCATTTTTTGCACGATTATTCAGGGCAAGGATGTTCGGATTTCAAATCGGGCAGCAGGAATCTTCGCTCCTGAGTGGGCCCGGGATATTCCACTGCCGGTTGTTTCGCGCCGACCTGATTTCCTGATCAGTCGATCGCATTTCACAGTCGATCCTGAGGAGATCTGACTGGGCGCTCTCGTACACTTCAATGACTGAAGAAGCCTCATTTTCAGAAGCTGTTCGGTCCGCTGCGGAATCGATGTCTTGGCAAGCTACTTCAGACTGATGCTTCCAAACGGAGGAGACAGTACAGGAGGGTACTCATAAACGACGCCGACGTTACTGTGCCATCGGCTCACGACAGGGCGAGATCGAAGCCCAAGGATACAAAGCAGTGGAAGGATAGTCTGTTCCAAACTCTCCAAGCACTCCAAGATGAGCGGATCCTCGCGGAAAAACGAAGGCAGAAGGCTCGACAGACTTATCAGCAATCTTGTAACAAAGCACGGGTCGACGTATTCACTAAGGAAAAGTCAAATCCTCAAATTCCACCTATTTGCGAAGACATGATCATCACGATCAAGGAAGCTTTCAGGAACCCGCCGAGTCAAGTTCTCGTTGACGTCTCGAGGCAGGCTGTGACACGTGGTGATTTAGAAACTCTACTCGGTCTGAACTGGTTGAACGATGCGATCATAAACGTCTACTTGAACCTCATCGTAAACCGGAGCAAAGAGAAGCCGCATTTGCCGAAGGTGTATGCATTTAATACGTTTTTCCTGACGCGCTATATCGAGATGGGCTATCATGCTGTTCGTCGTTGGACAAGACGAGATGACATTTTTGCGCATGATATCCTCCTCGTGCCTGTACATTTAGGTATGCACTGGTGTATGGCGATTGTCGATTTGCGGGTCAAGAAAATCAAATATATGGACTCTATGGGAGGCAGAAACGACGAGTGCTTAGCGACGCTCCTGGACTACTTAGCCCAAGAGTCGTCGGATAAGAAAAAATGCGAAATCAATTTCGATGAATGGCATCTGTCAAACATCCAGAACCTTCCGCAACAACAAAATGGGTCTGATTGCGGGATGTTCGCATTGAAATACGCCGATTATGGAGCTCAGGACGCTGAAATAAACTTCAGCCAGACTGACATGCCATACTTTCGCCGTCGCATGATGTTCGAGATTCTGACATCGGCAATACTTCCGACCGGGTACGGCGAATCATGAGTTTTATCGGAGCTTCTCCATCCGTAACACGCACACCTGTCCAACCATTCCGCTCAGGAAAATCTTAAGACTCCAGGAACCCACAAACAAGGTTTTTATAGGCTGTATATATCCCTTGAACGCATCGGAATATATTCTCGCGCGAGTTCCCGCGGCCCGAAACTCGTTGGCCTCGTAGTTCGAAACAGAACTCCGACTCACCCTCAGAACGAGGAAGACAATCGCGCGTCGATCGAGGGCTTGATGATCGTATCGAGTCATGTAGACGTCCATCCCAAAGTCGTTCTTCACCTGGCCCTGCGGAGGTGATCATTACGTATCAATCACGGTCTGTCCATTGAATGGTTGTATAGATAGGAGGGTTCCAGATATATATGAGTACATCGCGATTCTTGTTAGATCGAATGAGTTATGATCGTCGTATTCGCCCCGCGACCGAAATCTCAAGTCATGATCCTGTGAGGACATTTTAGAGCGAAGCGTTAGAAATCACGTCAGTGCTCAACTCGAGCAAGAGTAATATACAGAGATTTTGGCTGGAGTGAGAGCTCTACTTCCCGTCTTTTCACTTCTTGGAGGTGTGGGATTATCGGAATGTAGTACAAGGCTATTGAAGGGAAAAACTGAGCGGAAGATCAGAACTTCCTCAGGGACGGGGGAGCGTTGAATGAGAGAATCCACGATCAATGACGAGATCTTTGTGACCATATCACTTTGTTCTTTCTCGGACAAACGCGCGCGGATTGACCACTCCTTCTCCAAATAGAGTCCAAGGGAATGATTCTGGGACCCAGAAGTATGGCGATGCGTTCCGCAAACCGACGAGACAGGGCCTAGTTGAGCGTCGAGCAGAACATCTCCCCACCTCGAGCCCAATACAGCGGATTGTTCCGTTCCAATGGACCAGGTCTGTATCATCCGCGGCGATTCTCATTCTGTTTTCTCTGGCCCTCCGACCCCGTATGGAAGTCGTAACATCAAAGGGTTCACCACCTAGTTCAACAAAAGACAGAGAATCCAGAACAATGATGACTGACCCCTGGGAAACTTGGAGCGCTGACTTTTTCCACTTCCACCTCGATAACTTTGAATCCAAGTCTTTGGATCTCTTCACCAAGCCCATTTCCTACGACCCATAACTCCCAATCTATGGGACATTATGCTTCGAAAACCGCTCGTTCTGTGCACGAGGAACTCGCTTCCTGTGGACACCCGGTCATGCCTGGGCGGACGCTGCCATTACTCACAGACAAACGTTGAGAATACAGGAAGATTCTGGGATTTCGTGCCATCAGAACGTGGATAGGACAAGTTATCGGCCAGCTCGCAAAATCCAGGCTACTCGCTAGCGGAAGTGTGCGCAAGGGATCTTTCTCCTCTGAAGCTTTGCTCAGTCCGTAGCGGTCGACTACCCGAGTGAAGTTCTCCGGAGCCCTCTCTTGGACCTCTCGCAGTTTGATTCGAGTTGTATGGGCCTGGAGTCCGTCGAGGGGGGTGTCGGCGTGACACGATTATCAAATAAACCGCTTCGAGCTCCCTTGTACAATCCACATACAATGCAAGGGCTGAGCATGAGCATGTACTCCAAGTCCGAATGGTCCTGGGGCCGGGTGGTCCTTCTTCATTCGGAGAAAATCAAATTCCGAAACTGGGAACAGGTTCACATGAGCCAACATTCGTCAGAAATTTCCTGAACGAGTGATGCTCATCATGCAGTCGAACTAAATGATCTGGAACGCCATCCTGCTGTCGATTTCCATGCATTGGTATGAGTCAATTTGCCCTCAGCACTATTGAATCTCAACCAACGATGCAGTCACCACGAGCCTCTGCAGTAGGAAGTTGACTGGCTGGTTCCAACTAAGAGGGAGGATCCCTACTGAGCCAGCAAACCCTGAAGGGGAAGCCATTGATTGCGATCCCTCCCACAGAGAGAATACTCGAATCTTCCTGATTCAGATTGGAATCCAGCTTCCGTGGACGTTGCAATTCGATTCCAGCTGTCGAAGAGTGATTGTTGGGGCTCATATCATTCCTCCTCTCAGTCGATGAAAGGGTTCCGAGAATAAGAAGAAAAACAGGATCAAGTTCCGAGACGACAGCTTCCGTGGTCAGAGCCTCCAGGCCTTCCCTCCCCCGAAACATCAAAACTCGCTACACGAGAAGAAAGAAGGCTCGCGTTTTCTTTTAAATCGTCTACAGTCACAGTTTCGAGTCCAGAGCGCAGAGTGCGCGAAAAACGCAGCAAACGCCGATGATCGGTGTGGAGCCGGAAAACGAAGATAACATTCCCCGAACAGCTTAGCTCGTTTTCACTTCACCATGCAGGAATGGCGAGGAAGATGGACAAAAATACCTCTGACGTCCTAGGCTCTACGTTCGGCCCCGGTGAGATAGGCTGAGAGACCAGTCCCCTGAATGGTGACCATATAAGCGCCAAAGTTTAAAAGTCACCGGGGAGAACAGCTGCTGTGGGGTTCAATGCGTGAACACCCGGATCCACGGGGGAACGACGATGCCATAAGGGATCGAGCGCAACGATGTCTGAAGTGGCTTCCTGGCCTCGCTGATTCTGATGTGGAGCCGTTCGACTCATCTCCTCGGGAGCATACGTTGAAAATGATGATATTGATTCGTTCCATGACAACACGAGCGCGTGCTTGTGGTGCGCGTTTCGTTTGAGTGCTGTTTTCTCTGCAGAGGCACCGCTACTCTCACAGTCCTGAGCATGATAAGTTCCCCTCGTTGATTCTTGTTCATCTGTATTTTCCGATCGAGCGGAACTATCATGGCTCACAAGCAAGCATTTGAGAAACTCTACAAAAGCGGCATCCACAAGACATTTAAATCCATATTCCCTGTTCGCAAAGAGGTTGGCGAAGACCCATTTGAGTTCAAGCAACATATATCTAGGAAGCTCAGTTTCGGTGAGTTACTCACTGTTCTCCAAGAGCACACATCTCTGCGCCCTTGACGTACCCAATATGCAGGACCTTGAACGCGCTCTGTGTTCACAGATCTCGGGGTGTCTACGTTGAGGACGCTGGGCGACTTCGAAATATTCTCTGGGGGAGTACCAGATACTTCGTCTTCGGGTGTCACTGTGCTCATAGTAGCTAAGGACATGCAGCGTATGCTGTGGCTCAGATTGGGGGAAAGGTGAACGCAACAAGTTTTCTCTAATATTTGACCTCTCGAACTCGCTTGTGGGTACGCAACGCCTGAATGAGCGCTTTTTCACAGGTGCTACGACTTGGAGATAAAGTTGGGCGAATCCGACCCGTCCGGAGCAGACGAGAGCAGAATTCCGGAACAAAAAGACTATTCTCACGTCACTGGCGACATGGTAGAGTTTCAATCCCACTCGAGATCGGAATCCCCAAAATATTCCTTCACCCTCCGCCTTCACTTTCAGATTAAAGCGGCTATACCGAAGTTCATTGGGCAGATCACTCACAAACGCATCATTCCCTCTTGTCCTGGCGGAGTAATTCAAGAAAGACCGGCTCTGAGCCACGAAATCCAGTTTCAGGATTTCGAGCCGCCCGTCGTGAAACTGCGGCTACGGTGCGGAGCGGGCTTCTCGCCGAGATTGTTTGCTTCTGAACTTTCATCAGGTAAATTTCGGCGGCACAAGGATTCTACACTGATCCGGCCCACCGATTCTACCTGAGGCTTTCGTTTTCAGAACTTGGCACGGTCGGTCACGCGAGCCGCCTGCATCGATTCGCGCAGGGTCCTTTCACCTACGAGGAAGCTCTGCCTTCGTACGCGGTATCTTTTGAAAACTGCAGAAACTTGGCTGAGAAATACGTCGATCGATTACGAACGTACAACTACGAAACGAGACGTAGTTTCTCCGAGAGCCAGCTCAAATTGTTCATCTCGGACAAGCGCTTGTATAGGATGCTGCACAGATCAAAACGAGACGGAGCCAAATCGATGGAGTGAGTTGTGAGTGAGAATCTTGTTCGAGAACAGTTGATGGCAAGCGAGACGGGGTATCGCAACGGTTTCGGAAGGAGTTGACTCCACGAGATCGGCGAAGCATGCTTCCCTCGCTAGATCACCTTCCGAATTCAATGAACCACTTTTCTCCGATGCTCGTGGAATCAAGGCTTAACTTCCGTACGTCCTGGTCAAGATCTACTGTAATTATTATCCTTCGAGATCGAGAAGATGAGGTATATTTGTTGTCTTGTTCCGGACGAAGAGGCATACCAGTTTTCAGCTAATCGAAGAAATGGAGTCGGGAGTCGATGTCTTTGATTAGTTTTCAGTTACAACTTGGGAGCTTCGGCTAGGGGTGGTTGGAACATTCCGTCGCGTGTAGAGGCAGTCCAGATTGCTTGCCTCTACTACAGCCATTATTGCACGGGGTACTTACTCTGGTCATTTCCATTCGGTTCGCCTGCTTCATTTCACTCACTCAGCAGTAGTCAGACATCTCGCCGAATCCTCAGTCTCGAACTCTGGCCAGTCCGGGGTTTTCGTATCCGCTGAACAACCGGGGGTCGAGTACAGAGGCACTGGCGGCAGGACTGTGATCCTGAAACCGCTGATCGATACTTATGGACACATTCTCTTAAGGACACAAATCGAATGGTGAAGCATAGCGAGAAATGCCAGGACGTCATGTCGACATGCGAATGTTTTCATCACAGCGCACGCGTGCACGGGTTGGGGAATTGCAAGGTAATCTGGCATCCCATCGATGAGAAATTCTGGGATGGGGGCATTGTAGAGAGCATAAAAAAGACAGAATATGTTCTCAGCTGCGGAGGAGTGTTCCTCCTCCCGAACCAAGAGGAGCGCAGTTCCATTGAACGTTGAGATCCGCATCGGTTCTGCTCAGGGATTGCTCCCATTTTGAGGAGGTTCTGAGCTCCGTCATGCTGTCACAGGAAGAATTTGATATTGTCCGCTCGAGCCGCAGACACAGAGAATTCTGAGATGGGCCAACCCGAGTCTCTGTGGGTGAATTGTGATTCCTCTACTCGGTGCGAATCGAGATCGGGCGTCGATGTTGTTCGCGAACCAATCATGACCCTCACAGAGCGCCTCAATCATGACGTTCAACGAAACACGAAGTAAGCGATTTTTCCACACCCTCCCACGTTTCAAGCGTTTCTCTGAATCCAAATACTCGGCAAATAAGGCAGTAGGCGTAAAACGCGAGCTGTTGAGATGTAGCTGCTCACTAGGAGAGCACTGGGCATTTGAATAACAAGGGTTCAATCACACGAGCCTGTCTGATATAGCACGGAGCTTTCAGTGAGTTCAAATATTACGAGAAGCCCAGGCAACGGGGGAGTCAACCGACTACATTGAGGGTCCCGGTACACAGACATCTCCAGAGAACAAGCACCAAGTCCATCCAACTCGATTCCGAGAGTATGACAGCGGATATCCGCTTACTGTCAAGTACTCCAAATTGATTCCGGTGATTCCTTGAAGCGAGAGCGGACGGAAATCTATCTCACTCAGCATCCTTCCGTCGAGAGAAGCCGTGAAATATGTATCTTATGTCATATAATACTCGTCCGGAGTTTCACGCAGGAGGAGCAGTTTCCTCTGGCAGAACCTCTGAGTGGACATGTGATGTTTTCTGGGAGAACGTGGCAGATACATTGGAACTTCTGGTTACTATTGTTGTCAGGAATGTGGAATCCGACAGAAAACTCTCCCGTCCTCCCGTTCCATCAAGCACTGTCCCGTCCGAATGGATCGGGTTTCGGCTTGTTCTGCTCCTATCCAGCAAAAATCATCGTCGTAGTCATAAGATCTTGTCGGTATTCGGATCGGTTTCTGGTCATTTCCAGCGAGCGGCTCAGCGTGTTCCCTCGGAACATGAAGTTGAGGAACCGCTGTTCCTTCGAGGAAGTGTAGCTCGTGGGAATCGTTCGCCTGTCCAAACTGCATCGAGAAGGGTCTACGTCGAATGGGGTATAGGAACTTTGCCCGCAGTGTTTACTATATGAACGCATTTTCAGAGAGAGCGGCCTCCGCCAGCTTGGCGGTCTGCTACTGGCACGGTGAGAGCTGTTGCTGGGAGACCGCGACGACAGCGGGGCGAAACACAATTGAGAATCCGTGTACTTTCACAAGGGATGAGGGTTGGAAATGAGGAGGTTCGGCTCTGAGTTTCCGAAAGAGAAGATGATTAGGGGTCGGTAGGCAGTGTATGACACGCATTTTCGAATTCCGGGAGAGTTCATCCAAGACACTTTCCGTCCAGGAAGCGAACGTTTCCGAGGGAGACGCGAAAAACCCACTGAGTCACTACTCTGCACATGGAGCATCCGCTTCAGTGTCGAGGAGGCCTCACGGCCACGGAGTTCTTCGGTCTTCAACCGCCGAAGACCAGAGGTTCCGTGGAGTTTCATCCCACTGTGTCCTGTCCGAGATGAGAATCACTCAATGCGTCTCGCTGTGGACTTCTTCTCCTTGTATTGAGGCTGGCCCAATGTTCTGCCGTTCACCTTGCGTATCGACTCCTCGCCATCTGAACTGACATTGTACACGATGGATCATGTGTAAACCATGGAATCTTTGGAAATTTCATCATTACCCGGCGAACCATCCCAGCTCTCCTCGCTGTTCCGCGCCTGGATCTTGCTTGAGATGCTCGGTAGCCCCGCTAGACTCCCCGCTGTCGTAGCGGTCTCCCAGAAACAGCTCTCGGCGTTCCCGTAGCAGACCGCCAAGCTGGCGGAGGCCGCTCTCTCTGAAAATGCGTTCATATAGTAAACACTGCGGGCAAAGTTCCTATACCCCGTCGAATGACCGTAGGACAAGATGGCGGCTTTGGACGAATTGAGGGAGAGGAGGGAGAGAAATAAGAGTTTTCACGATCAAGTGTAAAACCGAACCTCATCTGACCGGCTGGTCGTCCAACCAGCTCCGAAACGGTCTTTCGGCCCCCAAACATTGGAAAATGATCGTGCGCAAGTTCCGTTTTTCTGCTCTCCCTCGAATTCGTCTAGAGCCGCCTTGTTGTCCTACGGCCATTCGGCGCGGTTCCTCTCCTTCTAGGGTTCGAGATCCCTCAGAATCCCACACACAGACTGCCGGTAACATTCTGTATGGAGCAGTGGTGTGTCGTTCTGCGGATTTCGTGGATAGGAGACCTGCAAATGTGAATGTATTTCCAGAATCGCCTCCGGTGGTTCATTCGAAGAATACTAGTTTCGTTTACTCCCTCGGCTCTCTCTGTTCCATCTTGATTCACTGACAGAACTCGGTCGGATTCGCCGTGAATATTGTCTCGAATTGTTCACCACTAGAAGCGCCGAAATTGAGAGCGGAGGAATCAGTCCGTCCGTGAGTCTTGGGGTCTCATGTTTGTTGGATGAGAGCTTCATCCAATCTAGGTGAGCTCTGATATCGTCCGAGATTCTGTAAACCTATTGGACGAGATCAAGGCAACCATCATGTCTAAAGTGGTTCCCACAGCAGCACAGTTTTTTGCCGAGGAAGGTGATGTAGGACCTGAGGACATCAGCCAACGAGTGAGAATAGTTCGCTTCCTGGGTCGCATCATGCTCAGCTGACCGTCTTTTGTCGCTGTTCTGAACTCGGCCTCACTCCGCATTGCAGGTCGTGGCACTTCTCGATGAAGCGGCCGTGGCGACGAAAGAACAGCATAAAATACAGAACCTCCGCATCGTGCAGGAATTGATAACGAACAGGGACGCCGCCTTGCTTGACAACTTCCTCGACGAAGTGCTTGCCTTTCAAAATGACCGCAGCCCGGATGTTAAAAAGTGAGTCCCGAGGAATGTGCAAACTCTTGCGGTTATAATCGCGGCGTTCCATCTACAAGCTCTTTGTCTGATTGAGAACTGAAGACATCTTCCAGATTTCTCATCGGTTTCATGGAAATCGCATGCAAACGAGATCCTGCTATTCTTCCGAAGGTCGTCGCCAACATCAGAATATTGTTGGATGAGGAGAATCCCAATGTCCAGAAACGGGCTATCCAAGCGGCGACGCAGCTGTATAAAGTGTGCTTCAAGTAAGCTTCTTCTCTTCGACTACGATCTCCACAGGGAATCGCGCTCCGCACCCTCAGGTTAACGACCTCCCACTCTCGACCTTCCATTCTTGTGAGTGAATGCAGATTTTGTCATCTTTGACATCTCTCCGCAGATGGCTGTGCGCATCGAAAGGAGCCCTGGACATAGACGATCTCAAGAAAAGCACCTGGAAATACTTCCAAGACATCAAAGAGTCTATCGTTGGACTTCTGGATAGTTACAACGATGGGTGAGTAACCTCGGGCCATTCTCAGAACTTATCGATCGAGCTACATCAGAACTTCCTCTTCTGCCTTATGAACCTAGCATGGATCCTTGTTTTTAGGATACGCACACTTGTTGTCAAGTTTATGGAGATGGTTGTCTTGACCCAAACGTTCCCTGACGCTCATTCACCCGCAAAAGGAGACGATGAAGTGTCCCTCGACGATGCGTCAACTCATGTTGCGCAATTCGTTAGATTGAGTCAGCTGGAAGATCAAGCGAAGAAAACATTGGAGAGACTCCTAGCTTTCCACGGAACGCAGCATATCTCTTCGGTCAACTTGATGGCTTGTACCCAGGCCTTGGTTATCATCGCCAAATCTAGGTGGGAGATTTCGAGTCATCCCTCTACCCTCCGGAAAATTGTGCATTCATAGGTCCGTTGAATCTTCTCACGCGCCGATCGAGCCAAAATTGGTCCCTAAAATTTCCAGAGCTGAATTCATGTCTCGCGTGATCAGCGCTTTGGAGGCGCTCCATGCGAATCTTCCGCCGACGCTTTCCAAATCTCAAGTATCTTCTGTGCGGAAACATCTCAAGCTGCAACTTTTCCTCCTGTGCAAACACCCAGTGGCGCTGAGTTACGCTGCTCAATTAGCAACTCTGTTGTCAGATCTCGGAGCTACTCCGCAAGAAATGTGTAGGCAGCTGCCTCCGAAATTCATGGAAGGTGAGCCGAGCTCCGGCATACATGGATTTTGAAGCGCCTGCCTCTCAGAAGTCAACTTTTATTCATAAAAAAAAGTTGGATTCCCTGATAGCATTTCGATAGCAGAGCTTCATTCGACCTTAACTGTTCTTCCAAGCTTGCATCTGATTGATATGCTACTTTCCACTGCTTGATGAAGTTTGTTTCTGCTCGACAGAGTCATCTCGGAAGCGATCAATTCCTACCGATAGTCCAGTTGCGAGGAAGATACCTCGGTCAACACCATCGGCAGTGTCCGCTGTTGCCGATGAAGAGGAGGATGAAGAAACCACGAAACACTCTTCGATGGCGAAAGACCCAACTCAGAGTGCCATCGACATAACTGCAGATGATGTCGCACCACGATTGACGACACTGAACGTCACAGACATCGTTCTCGTCACTATGGTCAGTTTATGACAGTTTCGAGCTCCACCACACTCGATACTTCAGTCTCATCCGTTCTCGCTGTTTCGTACGCGCTGAGGCACTATCGTAACCATGATGACCCCAGACGTGAAATCTGTGGTTCCAATCATTATCACGGGCGTAGTTGTGGATGCAATCACAGGATGTCATGAAAACTTGGGGTCCTTTGTGGGTCGCCGAACCCGACACTAGATTATGGACGCAATCATGGGTATCGTGGCAACCTTGGTACTCGCACACAAACCAGAACGTATTCACGATCCCGCCCTCGTAAGTGATCACGAGTGATCAGCGAGCTCCACTCGGATCTCCGCGGGCGGAGCAGGGAAGTCAACGCCGGAGTCGTGGTCAGGCGCCTCTGGCACAAGACTACGTTTGAGCAGTTCGGGTTTCTTAGAAACTTCCATAACCGCGGCGTTCGATATCATCATAATCACCGGAAGCCTATGAACATGGTTTAGCAGGTTCTGAGGTTATGACTGAAGCCCATCTCTGTACTTGGGATTCATGGGGTCGAAGACAAATGCGGAAGCCTTCCAGCGAGAGTCGCGTTCACCAAGAACGTCCTGATAGTCTGACAGAGCGGCTTTCGGCTTTTTCGGGAATCCGAAACTGATGAATGTTACGAAAGCTCCGTCTTAAGGGCGTATGCTTGCGGCTTTTCTTATGTTTGACCAACGTTTCCCCCTTCAGTTAAGACTCCCTGATACCATGCCAGCGAATTTCCAAGCCACATACACGCCGATCAGTGTTGCCGGGACCGAGCAGCAAATTTCTCATCTTTCGAGGTTGATGGCCACTCAGATGACAGCTCAGAATTTGGGTAAAGGAGTCGAAGAAATGATGAAGAAAGCTCAACTAGAAATGAGTAAATCCGAAGTGAGTCCGCTTCACTCGTTCATATCTGTGCTGGTTCTGCGTACATGGCCTCCGAGCTGGATTTTTCCTCATTCGAAGATATCGGGATCTCAAAGCTTCTGATCTGCGGGTTCCAGGCGGAGCCGATGCAAATCGAGACCATTGGTCGTGTGAATGCAGTATCATCCTCAAACTCGCAGCATCCGACTACGTCGCAGAAATCACGCGCGGAAGCGAAATCTGAAGAGTCATCCGCAGTTCTCGTACCGGCTGGAGCCGAAGCGTTGAAGATGAGAGCGCGATACTTGAACCTCAGTGACGTCACCAAAACTCTGAACAAGAAAGAAGGAGAGCAGTTCATGTCGTCGGCCGTGAAGAGATTGCTGAGAACTGGTAAGAAAGAGCGATGATTACACTCCCACACGAATCCGTAACGAAATCGGACTCAGAAACTCATTGGGAGACCGACTTTGCAGGAAGCATCGGCCACTCGAAAGCGAAGTTGAAAACCATAGCTCGATTGGCCATGCAGATAAGAGGGGAAATCAGTGAAGTGATCCGAGAATTCATCTTCCAAAATGTTCGAGCGAACTCCGACCTGGTCATGGTTTGGCTCTTCGAAGAGTACAATTCCGACTTATCATCGGATGGCTTGGATTCAAGTTTGAAGAACTACAGCCAATGCCTGCAAGACATCCTGATGGATCTCCTTATCAAGGTGGAAACGAGGGATCGCGATGTGATTTTCCAGAAAATTTTCATGGAAGCTCCTGTCGTCACTGAAAACGCGATTGATATTCTGCAACAGTATTGTCAGAACGAAGTGTCGGTCAATCACGGCTTGAATATTCTACGATCCTTGATAGAGTATCGACCGATAAAGCAGAAGCACTACCTCGAGCTCTTGCTCCAATTGACTGTTAACCACATGGAAGAAGTTCGCCAACAAGCTGTCAAGCAGTGTTTGATTTTGGCTGAGAAATCGACGGAAATGAAGGAGGCCGTGGAGCAGTACGCCATACAGCACCTCAACTCATTGCTACAGCCGTCTCCTCCAGCATCTCTGTACCCAAATCAGCAGGACGGGGATAATGTTTGGCTGGAAGATGACATCAAATTATGCATGACGTTATATCTCGCCCTCCTTCCTAAAAATCATTCGCTCGTGCACGACCTGGCCAAAGTTTATGTTGAGGCCCCTGCGGATACGAAACGAACGATACTCTGGACTCTTGAGCAGCCCGTCAAGGGAATGGGCATGGAGAGCCCAGAGCTGCTACGTCTCCTGGAAACCTGTCCTCCTGGGGCTGAAACGCTGATAACGAGAATAATCCATCTTTTGACAGAACAGAGTGAGTAACGGTTTTCATTCTCAGCTTCGATCCGCTAGAAGTGCGAATTGGATATTTTGCCTCTTCATCGCTTATTTCACTTCCCCAGATACCCCATCACCGGAACTTGTTGCCCGCGTTCGGGACCTGTATCATAAGCGCGTCGCTGACGTTCGTTTCCTCATACCAGTCCTGACGGGTCTAACGAAAAAAGAAGTAATCGCGGCTCTCCCGAAACTCATCAAATTGAATCTTAATGTTGTGAAAGAAGTTTTCAATCGACTGCTCGGATGCGGAGAGAATGGTCCTCTGAGCCCAGCTGATCTTCTCGTTGCTTTGCACAACATTGATCCAACTAAATGCGATGTCAAAACGGTCATCAAAACGACGTCCCTGTGTTTCGCGGAAAAGTCCGTCTACACTCAAGACGTTCTCGCTCTGGTTCTGCAACAACTCATGGAACAAACGCCACTGCCTACTTTGCTGATGCGAACGGTCATACAGTCTCTGACGCTGTATCCCAGACTCCTCGGATTTGTAATGAATATCCTGCAGCGTCTCATAACCAAACAGGTATCGCCTGCCCCCGCTACGAATTATCTCGGCCTTCCGAGGAGTATTGATCAAACTTTTTTTTGACCGATCCGTTGCTGAACCTCTGGACCTCGCCCCTACAGGTGTGGAAACAGAAGAAAGTTTGGGAAGGCTTCATAAAGTGTTGCGAACGAGCTCAACCTCAGAGCCTCAACGTTATAATACAACTTCCTCCGGAACCCCTGAAGGAACTGTTTGAAGCAGCACCATCTCTGAAGGAGCCGTTGGTGCAACACGTCACCTCATTGACCCAGCATCAAAAGTATGTGCCGAGATTCATGAATGTTCAGGTCCAAATGGACCATGAGCCAATGTTTGTGGTCATTTACATAGGAGGAAACACTAATGAGTGTATCAATTTCCAGATCGCATATACCATCGAAAGTTCTTGAAATCCTGTTCCCAGAAGACGTGGCATCCAAAGTCCAGACCCCGGACAAAGGCGACACCGACGAACAGCAAATATCTTGATAACTTTGTAAAACTACACATGATTGCCGTCGAGAATAAAAACAAATCATTGAAGGTAGAGCATTTCGGAAGAAAAACATCGTCGTATTCTCTGGCGTCGATACGTTTGAAGGGGTCCAATCGTGTGAATCAGCACGACGCGGGTTCTCAGTGCCCTTCGCAAAAAAACAAGTTCGAAATGCGATCGTGGGCCTCTCCTTGATGGATATCGCTCTGGGAGCGCATTTCTTCCCACTTATATTTGACAATATCCTTTCAATCTATCGATTTCGAAGTGACTTAAGAGGAGGTTGCGTATATGAGGATAAATCCATCATAGAATCATGCCGCTGGCTCTGACACTGGCTGAGCCACTATCCTCGTGAATGAAGGTTTGCATCGTATTTGCATAAGCTCGCTCTTTCCTAAACGAAGCTTCGTAAGCTGACGATGAAAATCTGTTCAGATGAACGGAGACCAACATTGAACACAATTTGAGTTTCACAAGGAGCCGTGCTCTCTTTTATTACTCATTTCGCGGCTGCTGCAACCTTCTTAGCGATCGCTTTGAAGGGATCGACTTTCGGGGGCTTGTTCCTCTTCATCGCTTTCTTCAGGTGGCGCATGCGGCCAGAACCGGGAGCCTTCCTTCGGAGAGCTTTGACTGACCAGTTATCTGCGGAAGACCACATTCGACAACATCAATGACGGGCACAGTCTTCGCGATTTTCCCGAAGGTTTCGGAATCGGAGCAAGTGTCTCATTAACAGTCTGATTGACTACAAAAACACGTGGAGTTGGCTCGGCTCATACTCACAGCTCCTGGTCTTCGGATCGGGGTAACCACAACAGGCACATCGGCTCTTCTGTATGTGGTAGGATGATTTCCCACAACGGCGACACAACGTATGTGTCTTGTTGTGCCGTTTTCCGAATGATGAGGTTCCTTTAGTCTGCGGAGAATAAGGGTATTGTGAACGTCGTTCTCAGCCGGAATTTTCACCAGCACCGACTGATCATTCCGCATCGGGAATCGCGCACTGGAATCAATGCATGCTTCAAGAATCTCTCGCGAAAGAGTGGAAGCGAATTCGGCCCAAAATCAATGCGATTAATTCGGATATTCTTGATCACAGAATCAACACACCATCGTAGCTCGGCTCTCGCTGGCAAAAGGACCGGATGCCGTGTTGTTGGCCGAATCCGAAACCACTCGGTGTGGCGCTGCACGCAGACCAGGGCGGCAGTGAACGGCGGGAAAACTCTCCGGACCTGGACCGAGAACGAAGAGAAATATCAGGTACATTGCCTAATATCGCAATCAGGGCCCACGAGTGCCGGCCGTCTTCGGTGCGATATGCTCCCGCTTATCGGGACATTTCCAGTCCCAAGGCGCTCCTGCTCTCAGAAGGGTAGCTTGTCGCTCTCATGTACCGCTCGGGGACTGAAAGAAAATTCTTCATATCCTGGGAATGCTGCCTGGGTAGCGGAGGTTAGTCAGTCTTCATTCAGTTGCCTGATGGGGGCGAGGGACGATTTCGCACTTCAAAGATGTATCCGCAGTTGCTGCCAATGAATCTCGCAGAACTCTCCTTTCGAGGCCGATTTGTTCTCACTCAGTATCAGTTGTATTTCTCACGCTCTTGCTCGTGACGAACTCCCTAAATAATGCCCAACGCCACTTTACTGCTCCGAGTTGGTTGCGAAAGTAATTCAAGTTGTCCTCGAGCTCACGAGGGGCGCTCGAAGTTTCCCCCAGATCTCGGCTCCGTTAACCAACATGAGATCTACTGTGCTTCCAATCAGAGTCTACAAGCATGCAAGCGAACAGCAATGCGATAGTGTTTCTCATGCTCCTATAGCTATGAAGTTTTTTCCTCATCAAAGTACATGCGATGGGATTGACTGATCGGTGATCACGAAACATTCTGATGGAGCAGTGTGAGAGATCTCAGACCACTCACAGTGCTTAGTGTGAGATGAGAACACGCCGCGGAGTGTGTAATGACTGGAAGATACCGTAAAGGGCCGGCAGCGTCATCTATCGCCGCTCCCGAGCAATATGACGAACTTGGAGCTTCACTCTAAGAGGTGTGTCGCCAGTCTGATCTATATCACAATGTATTTCGCGAACGAAGTTTCGAACGCAGCATCTCATTGATACAGGGGCTCCTCTGTCTGCTCGGAATTGTGAAAACATTTATCTCACCCGTTGGATCACATTTTCTCAAGACCCTAGTTCAAGTCTGAAGGAATCGACCACGATATTCGAGTTTCGCTACCCGACGTGTCTCACATAAGTCGGCAAAGTGACAGATTCATTTCATGATTCAAGCTCTCAGAAAAGAATGAGCAGTCCTCCGCCATGGGAACTGAGCGGAACATGTGCTTGCGAATAGCCTTCCCTGGCTGGAAAGTATTTCAGAGGTTTTCATGTAATGCAAAACATCGCAGAAACTTTATCCGCTTTCCGATATTCCCCTACGTCATGAAGTTGCGCATTTCTCGCTGAGTTCCGTGACGACATTGAACTCTCGGCATTCGGAGTGAGCTTCCCAGATTGTGCCGACGCCTTGTGTCGTGCTGGCCGAGTCCCCTCCCCCAGCAAAGTCCCTATCGAGCGACGCGTCTGGCTGAATGGCTGCGGATGTGGCGAGATTCCACACACGAGCAGCTCACACAACGCTTCACAAAAGACTTGTTCTCTCCCGCTGGTTGTCCTCATTGGAGTTAAGTGGACTCATTGGGACTGACAGATGGAAATGGATCGCTCCCCGAGAGCAAAATGATACGGTGAATCTCGTCGCTCGAGACAAAGTCGAGGGAGGAATGATTGTTGATTGATTCCCAACTCTCGGCTGCCCAGCTTCTCCGGTTTTTCTTCGCAAGCCCAGTCAGAAGTTGAATTTTGGCGCCATCCGAGAAGAGGAGCAGACGACGAGTGATCGGCAAAGTATCTCCCGCTGTTTTTGGAGTTTGCGCGTTTTGTTTATGTTGTGGTTGAAGCTGCTGTTGATCAATGATCACCACTGGCAGTGCCTCCTCGACAGAATATTAGGCGGGTGTGGGAGCGTGATCGTCGGAGAACTTTTCACCACTGAGGGAGGAATATCGCCAGCGAACATATCCGAAAATATCACAAGTAGGATCCGTTCGTCGTTGAGAGTTCTCTTGAAAAACTGAGACCCCGGAGACCGGTGCGAGCGATCAGTTTGAAGGCGCGATCCTCGGTGGGGCGAACCCATTCAAAAGCGCGACCGGCCGCGATTTGAGGTTGCAGTTGGAGCTTTGATTTTGACAGCATGGGTCGCAGGCGGAGCAAACGTAAGCCTCCTCCAAAGCGGAAGAATATTGAAGCGCTAGACACAACATTTAATTGCCCGTTCTGCAACCACGAACGTTCATGTGAAGTGAAAATGTAAGTCCGCTCAAAATCCTATTGCAGGGGACTCATGAATTCTATTCGAGCGAGCGCCGACGGTGATGATGAGTATGCTCATTCTTCCACAGGGATCGCGTTCGGAACACGGGCAGGATAACATGTAGAGTTTGTTTAGAAGATTTCCAAACTCAAATCACTTATCTCTCAGAAGCCATCGATGTTTACGGAGATTGGATAGACGCCTGCGAATCAGCCAATCAGTGAACTCGAAACCTGTATTTTATTTCAAACAATGTATATTGACGTAATTTGATAAAAGTGATCGTGTTGGAAAGCGTTTCCGTTCAAGTGCTGCGGCAATCATGTTCCCTAAGCAGTCTGATGGTTGTTTCGAGTCTCGACGAATACCTACACGGCTCCGGGAGGATATAGATGCAACTCATGGGGCTCCCTTGCCCCTGTCGCAAGGAAATCGGCAACTCAGCCTCGTGGAATAGCATTACCATTCAAACGCAATGCTCCACCGAATGAGCTGGGAGTTCTGAACTATAATTGGTACCCTCTTGCGACCAGTGGCGCACCCAGGGGTAGAGGGGAGCCAAGGGGGCCATGGCCCCCCAAAAGTCTTCGATAATATTGGGGAGCGGGGATTGAATACGACTTCGGTGGACGAAATTGTTCCGCAAAGATTCTGTGTTATCAGGAAAATCTTTGCAGGTTTAAAAACCATGTTGATTGGGTCACGAAGAACTCTCGACGATGATGATGATGATCCTCATCATCGTCATCATATCCTTGCCCGCCCCCTCCCCTCCCAAAAAAAAAAGCTGAGAAGGCTTGCTAACATTCTGAAAATGAGTCCGAATCAATAATCGGAACGAAGGTGAACGGAACCAGGTTGAAGTACCAGTAGCGGATACATTAAGGGCAGCGGAGCGAGCGCAACCCCCCCCCCCTCGAGTACCTCTTTAGGGAATCATACACGAGAGCAGCCAGGTATGAATACTGCTGCGGCTTCCCTATCGGAAATCCCCAACTGTCGTGAGTTCAAAGGCCGAAACATCAGTGATCAGCACGGAGACGTCGCAGCTCTGCTGTGCGAGATCACCTCCGTGATAGGAAGGCGGCTCTCTAGGTGGGGAATGTCCAAACCTGGGTCCACAAATCAACGCCAACACGTTCATCAACTCCAAGTTCAACTATACGCCGAGAATTCCAGCTCCAGAATCGGTGTGTCGGGGTCGGAGAATCTGCCTGTTTTCCTCTGGAGGCGGAATGCCATCTCTTTGGACTCCTTCGCACGATCGTCCCATGCCATTCTTACTCATTGCACGCGGGATCGGTGCTTACCTCGCGGCTCGCGTTGTGACCTACTTCTGGGATCTTGGATCCCATATCTTGTATGAGATTCTGATAGAGGCTTCAGATGAGCCACAGTTCCGAGCGTTATGAAGTCGACTTTCAAGATATAACCTGAAGCTCCGCATCGCCCTGTCAGAAACGTGATTTTCCGTCAGATGAAACCGTCACCAATCAACCTATCTGAGCGAACGCTGTATCAGAGTCGAGGTCTCGAAGCAGTTTGAAACTCTTTATTCACGGCTTCTCATGCACAAAACTGTTCTGCGAAATCCGGACTCAGACAACCGCTTTCGGCCACCCCGGGAATGTTTAGCGGCTCACCGGTTGGCCGCCATTGACTTTAGCTCATGTACGGACACCTCTAGGCTCCATCGGGCTTTCATCGGGATTCTGCTGTTTCACAATCGAACCATCCTAGCTCCCGGTACTTGAACTCCGGCTCGTGTAACTCGTGAGATTGTCTGATTGCTGCTAGGCAAAGCTCACCAACTCTCAAGGGAAAATGGTTCCATAAGGTAGAATAAATAAAATTGACCCAGAGAAATGGCGGGATGTGGGCGACGATGGACGCTTTTGGAGAACGTAGTGTCATGTGGTGGTTGAAACTCTATGTTGTGGCTTTTGATGAACTGCCCACCTCAGCGAATCATTGGGAACTCCTCGCGAAATTGTACTGGTGGTACAGTGGTACGGATGCTTCACATCTACAGGGGGGAACTGAACAATTCCCATGACTCCAGACCGTCCCTTACACGAGAACTCGGGAAGACATTCTGCGTGTTTCAACCCGACTCGGTGATTATGATCATGATTCCTTGTTCAGCTTGCTGTGACGAATCCCGTAGGTGAAGTAGATGAGCATACCTGGGTAAGACAAGCCATGTGAGAGAGACTCGACGATTCGCAAGCTTCGACGCGCTCACCGCATAGTGTCTCGGCGGGACACGTCACACCGTTCTCGACATCAAGTCTCAACCAGACGAGTTCTTCAACCATAATGTTCGGCTGAAAACTCGATCGGAACTCGGGATCATCCGCTCCTCGTGGTTAGACATCATATTCCTTGGTACGGAGTACGGCAATTGAATTTCCGTACCGGGGCGGCAAAAATGAATTTCCGTACCAGGAAGTATGGGAATTGAATTGCCGTACTGGGCGGGTACGGAAATTGAATTGCCGTACCCCGTACTACGGAAAATGATGTCTACTCGTGGTTCCGATGAAGATTTCCGACAACGTTGTGCTCTGTTTCGAACAATCACGTGAATGCTGCTGATTGAATGGTGGAAACCCACCCACTGCGACCCAGCCCACAAGACGTAGCCAAGTCCAACCATCCAGAGTCATCATGAGGCCAGTGTTTATCACGATAGAGCATATTGGCAGGAATGGTATCCAAGGCATCTGAAAGCATAAGGGATAGGAGCTTCAGAAGAGGGAGTGTGGCCGTCGAAACAAATCGTCGGTTCCCGATACTCTGCGTTTTATGGTACAGTCGTTACTTACGTTGTACTGACCGCTGGCCGCGTTCTTATTGCCTGGTGCCTCGTGGGCGTATAGAAGTGCCATGCAGAGGAGTATTGTGACAATGCTGAGTACAATAACGACCCACCCGAGGGCAGCCCAACTCGTTGACGTTACTCGAATCATTAGACATGCAAGAACCGTGCAGATGACGACAATCCACAGCGTTGCTGCAACGCACGATCCAGATGTCAAGTTTCTTGTGCCCCAAGGAGCATGCCCAAGCGAATTCTTCCGTAACACTTCGGAACCCCAGGGCCCCCCGATCTCTCAGCCGAGAATTGTGCTTTCGGAGACGAGAATAAGACGAAGTGGTTCTCCCTACCCGAATAAAGTTTCCAGTTAGGGGTGCCTTACCGATGACGAGTCGCCGTTGGCTATACTTTTGTGGTAGAAGTCTACCAACAAAAGAGAACTGTGGCTTCAAACATTGCTCGCTGTTCGACTCCGGCTTCGTCTTAACCTTGAATGAGCAGCCGTCAGACCGTATGACCTGGGACAATTTCGGGGAGTCGGACACTCTGGGGAATGTTGAAGTCGCTTCGAGCTGGAGCTGGAACAAAACTTATATTTGGCTAAAAGCTTCCACCCAGCGTGTGGAAATGGTTCGCGGGAGATTGAATGGAGTCTGTTGAGGGTAAAATCCGCTCTAAGGCCGGCAACCAGCGGGCTCGAAGAACAGAGAATTATTCCACGATTCCGGAATGCTTACGTCAATTGTCTGCTCCAGTGGAGTATATTTCGAAACGAGCAGAGCGCATGCCACCAGGAGATAAGCCATCAGAGTTCCTATAGAGAGCATTTCGATGATGGTCTCAATGTCGAGCAGAGTAGCGACCAGCGCGGACAGAAACGCAAAGAAGTACATGGACACTATCGGAATTTGGGAACGCGAATGCACGGTTGCGAAGGCTCTGTGAAGGAGACCGTCTTCCGCCATGGCGTAACAGACTCGAGCCATGGCAAAAACAGTGGCCATGATGACCGTTGACATTCCAGCAATAGCTCCCACCGAGACGATGTATTGCGCCCAGTACTGCTTGTGGAACTTGAGGGCTTCGGGAAGGCCCGATGTTTTGCTGATATCGGCGAAATACATCATCAGGGTCATAACACCCGACACAAGAACATACACCGTTGTCACAATCACCATCGACGCCAATGTTGCGATAGGCAATGATTTCTGAGGGTTGATGGCTTCCTCGCCAGCTGCTGCGATCGCGTCGAACCCCACGTAAGCGAAGAAACATGATGCAGACGCTCTGAAAACGCCGTTCCATCCGTACGGTAAGAAGCCGCTGATGAACTCCGGATGGTTCTTCGCGTCGAAGGTTGGGTGATCCTCTTTATATCTCCAGTTGCCGAGATCAGCGTAGATCCCGCCCACGACCACCACAATCGCCAGTATGGCCATGTTCAGGCACACGAGAGCATTGTTGAGGAGCGACGTTCCTCTTACTCCGAATGTCATGAACACCACGAAACCCATGAGAACGACAAAGGCGAGGCAATCGGGTGCCTCGGACCAGAAACCACCTGCGAGTCTTCCTACGATGCGCTCAGTTGTGTTGAAAACCGCATAACCAGTCAAAGAGTCTATGTAGGCACTGCAAGCGCGCGCACACGCCGCTGTCGACAGAACGTTTTCCAGTATGACATTCCAACCCACGTAGAAAGCCCAGAATTCTCCGATACTAAAGTATATGTAAGAATACGCGGACCCAGCCCGAGGATAGCGAACTCCGAAGTCTGCGTACGCGAGAGCTGCCAACAAGGAGGCTATGCCGGCAACTAGGTACGAAATAATTATCGCGGGTCCTGTGACGTCTCTTGCGGTTGTGGGTGACACGACGTAGATTCCAGACCCCATCATGTGTCCGATCCCGAGGAGTGTTACATCGAAAGACGTCAGACAGCGCTTCAGGTTGGTTGACAACAAATCGACCGACTCCGACTCCTTTTTACGGGAGAGCTTCTGCAGCCACATGGCGGCACCTTTGCCACTCGATGCAACTCAGCGAGCCAGGACACAAAGCGAGCTGAATTCTCTCACAGCTGCTATACGCGATCGCCGTTCTTAAAGTTGCGTCTCAGATGGCTACAGGCGTTCACGAATCACAAAACAAAACAACTGGTTCTCCCTTTCCGCTCAAATTGAAGTTGTTCGTTCGACGGCGCTGTGGGTCGGAGGTTGCACGTCGCCCGCTGTAAGGTTCATCGAAGCTTCCACACGGATTGAATCTGTGTGTTGTCGTCAATCCGGGGACCGATCCGTACCCAGGCCGTCGAAAAGAACGACCTCAACAAGCTCTCGAACAGTTGCCCTCTGTGTTCGAAATCAGCGACGATTCTCTCAGCTGTAGTAGTTGCATTCATGGTGTGCTTCGGAAGTGTTTTACGACCCGATTCGTCCTGTTTTACGGTCAAGCGAGTTCGGTCCTTGAAAACGGTTCCAGTCCATGCTTTATGAAAGGAGCAAGAATTTGCTTCTAGTGCCCCATCATGAACGATATAGGTGCTTTCTAGTCAGCTGACATCGGCACGTCTACGGGGTGCTCGAATGAGGTCTGGAATTTCTTCGCCATTTTCCTCTCGGCTGTTATACCGAGCCCGGTGGCGGATTGTATGGCCGGACGTGACTCATTTGTTCGACCAAAACTTGGAGCCAACCAATTGTCTCCATAGTTTCTCGTTTCGTTCCAGAAGCAGATTTGAGAGACCCAAAAGTTCGGGAGTCAAAAGCGGCAATGTCGAAATCTGAAAACACAGTCTCTAACTGCGATTTCCTCTTCCTCTCAAATTCAGAGCGCTCGCAAATTTTGCACAGGCGGCGCAGCTGAGCTCGCCACTTGCCCTTAAGGCGACATTTTCATGTTCAGATGGATTCCGCTCCACATCATACCGAGCGAGCTTAGCTACGCCGCCTATCGAAACTTGGCGGGCCCTCTGAATTGGAGGGGAGAAAAAATTGCCACTTTCCGTAAATCTGGCTTGAAAACTGAAGGAAAAATGATACAGGCGATCAATTGGCGCCAACTTAGGGTCAAAGGGAAGAACCAAAATCCCCCCACTGGCCTCGGAATATCAGCCGAAAGAAAAGTTGCAAACACGACTGACGATGGGGAGACAGCAGGTGAGCATATTCGAGTCAAACGAACGCAAGACTCACTTCCGTTGGAAATGTGAGCGTTAGCCTCCGCAGACGGCTAAAAAGGAGAAGCTAGAAATCGCGATATATAGCGTACCGCTGGTGCTACAAAGCCGACAGATAACTTCTAAGGGAGCTCTCATTGGGGACCATTTTTTGACGTCATCGCATCCGATTTCTGCTATGACTTTGTATCTTACAGTGATGCTTCCTAACGAGTGACCTGTTTGGCACCTGTCTAAGAATGTAGCTCCAAGGCACACACACGGAGGATATCAACGAGACCAGAGTTTCCTTTCTCGATTCATTTTACTTTAGTGGCGTGTCGATCCACCCGGAGTTTCACCATTCCGGCCCGGGACGCAATCGAAGCTTCCTGGAGTGAGAGCCTTCAGCGCGCATCGAGCACACGGAGAAGATACTGCTTTGTGCGCAAGCAGGGAACACCCTCTTGTTTCAATGTGTCTCACCGGAACTCCGATTCGATCGATATAAAACCCTCACAGGACCTCCACAGGGACATCAGCCCTCAGTCTCGATCCGGACTTCCGTTGGACTACACCTCCGGGATGAATCGAATCACCCTTTAATTTTATGGTGTGCTGATTATGTGACGCTCTTCGATAATCGGCGTCATCTTGGCGCGATTCTAGATCATCCTCAGCCATACGGAGTTCCACCAAGTCGCCCGACGCAGGATTGGTGTAGACCTACCAAGGGAAAAGCAAATGGCTGCGCCACTTGGAATGCATTGGAGCGATCCAGTGCATCCCGAAGTTCTTAGCCATGATGGGTTGAACGGAAATTCGGACGGGGCATGGATAGTGTAAGGCATTGAGCCTACTGATGAGGGATACAGGACGACCTGAGTCGTGAATGTTCCCACCCTTACTCTGTGAGAAATTTTTATAGAATTCTTGGGAACGTTGACACACCCTTTATTTTCCATTCGCGCCAATTGATCGAGTATCGCGTTCCCTAGCAGCTCAAAAACAACCCTCCTCTTCACTCGTTCCACAAAACTGCACGGGAAACAGCGGAAGTCAACCGTTTGAGTTCGAATCAATTACATTGGATCCGGGAAACGATTTCAATAAGTGGTCATTCGAAGTGGCGGGAATCCATCGAGAGCTCGCGACAAGTAACCGATCTTATGAGCCTCGCGAAAAGTTCAGATTTCTTGACAAGATCTCGTACTACATGCATTCCCGCCGTTCCTCCTCAGGGAAACCGGATTCGTAAAATCGACTTTCTGTTCCATTGCTTCGACGCTGCATCTCGCCTCTGACACGAGATGGCTCAATGGTTCCATTTGTGCATACACCTTTGGTTGTTCTGTGTGAAGGCTGTCTGTTCTCAACTTGTTCTCTCATAGCGCAACGTTGTAGGATTGGACCACAATTCTTTTCGCCCGGAAATCTTCTTTTTTTTTCCAGTTCCTCTTTCTGGAAGCATTTAATAACCCAGGAAGAAGCCTCGGACATATCGAGATCGGTGAACTTTGCCCACCTGCGGGAACGCAAACCTCCGGGATTGCTCCGGAACGCAAATCTCATCATATCTACTCGAATCAGGGATGGATATTGCCCCGAAACTTTATCTCTGACCCCCCTTCGATTTTCATTGGAACGGCGTAGGGTATGGCCAAAACAAACCTGGGGCTCAAAAATCCCCACCTGAAATAACCACCCGGTGAGTCCGTTCTTCACAGGAAGAACTTTATTTGCCGATCCTGCGGCAGGTTCGATCTCTACTCTCACGAATATCCAATTCTAGACACCGTGATGCAGCTGAAACCGAGGATCTGTTATGCATAGGTCACCCAGTTCGAGCAGTGTTAGGAGGAATCAAATACTTCTCGGAAAATTCCCAATCGAGTGCACGGTGCAGTGTCATCGTTCAAGTGCTCGACTTCTTCCAGCAGTGGCGCAGTTTTGGGATATTCTTCTGCAACGTTTCGGTGTCCCCCTACCCTTATCCATCCAGATTCCGGGAGCAACTTCCTCATTCCGTTATGTGGACTGACCGAGAAAACTGATGGCTTTCTGGATCACACTCAGTGCCGAGCTCGATCGAGATCAAAGCTGCGGCCATGTCCCGCTCGGTATGATTCGCTTCCTTCTTGAATTTCTTAATATTGTTATCCTCCGAGCTCCTGAGAAGTAGTCATCCGGAAGTGCTCTCCTGAGACGAGATTCGCAGGACGAGTGAATGACTGGTTTTTAGCGATCTGTGATTCAATCTCACGACCAACGAATGATTCTAGGAAGTACTATGGGGCTTGTTATGCGAAATGACCAGATCCAATCTGATTCCTCTCTTAACGGTGGCAACGGTGCACAGCGGGTTACCGCGGCAGCTCCAACTTGGACTCTGATTGTGTGGAAATATAGTTTTTTTGGATAAGACCGAGCATTTACAATGCTGGCTTTTACGATACGCATGGATATGTGAACGGTGGCGGGTACGTCATCCGCGCTGTTGGTATCGAATTCCTTCCGACGGGATTCGTTCAACATTGTGACGCTGAGGAGTGCTTTGGCGGATGGGTAGCGGATCGCGGCCCCACTAAAAATCGTCATGTCACGAACCACTAGGGCTAAAGCGCCCATTGACAACTTCCCTAAATAGTTTTTTCCGTTCTCCAATCGTTGGAACCGCTCGGAAAGATTGCATTCGTGAATGATTTCTCAGCTATCGGGATCTCCATCTTCCGACTCGTCTCAACGTCCTGATGTTTGCGGTAGACCAGTGCGTTCCAGAGCATTCGACAGAAACGCTGAAAAGTTGTGGAGAGAGGTGGATTGCGAAGCCAAAGTGGAGACAGAATGACCATGGAGAGCTGAGACTCTCACTCGCGTTGCCACAAGTATTATAAAATAGTCGGTCGGCCGTCCTCGCCGTCGGACGACTGGATCGAGTCGGAACATTGTGATCCTGATGATTGAGGAGTCAGTTATGAAAGAAATCTTTCGATCTCAGGATGATGGATATGTGTTCTCTCTTTACTCCTTGCACTCATTATGAATGGTGCTGTGCATCCAGAGCGAGTTCTGGATTTTCCCATGCGTGTTTTGTCATGTATCCTTAGCCCGTATCGTTATCACACATCATTCGGAATGTGACGTGCCGTGTGAGCCCACATGGGGCGTCAGGCCGAGGGTCCGCTCAGGGCATTGTCGAAGGTCGTTTCGCTACTGATTGTCATGGAACGTTTTGTAGGCGGGCTAAGTTGAGCCAGTCATCCGAAGAAAGCGGTTCCCTTGGTAATGAATTCTCGCGAATTGAGCAAGGATACTCAATTTTGTTTTGATGATACTTCCTGTGTGAGTCAGTCGTCAGCAACATCTTGTCGATTCATGGAAAGGGTGTTTAATGTGAGAAAAAAACGATCGCAGAGTATCATCAAGGTTATTAATTAGTATCAATGTTCCTGTGGCGAGTCCATCAATCAGCGAAGGATATTCAATGTAATAGCAAAGCGGGGCAAGCGGAGCTTATTTCACCTCAAGCGTCGCCTCGTTTCCATTCAGGTGACACTCCACGTAATAGCGAGGGCCGTGAAAGAGAAGGAAGCGTCGCATCCGGAACAAAAACAACTCGTTTCGCAAAGCACTCCTGATAATCAATGCATGCACTCTAGCGTGCGAACGAAAAAACACATTTTTCAAACTGGAGGTGAAGACTACAAAGTCTTCCGCTCAGTACATTGCTTCGATCTAGCACTCTGGTGTTGCGAAAGTGACGCTGAAGGCAGGGGCGTACCCAGCTTTCTTTTTTTGGGGGGAACAAGGATGTGATGATGATCATCATCGAAGTCGAATTCAACCCACCCTTCCCACAATAATTAAAGAGTTCGGTGGGAGGCTGGCCCCCTTTGCCCCCGAAACCAACCAAGGTTCCAACGCGTCGCCATCAATCCAGAATGAGATAGTCGCGGGTTCGGGGGAAAATCTTGAAGCGGTTGGTTGATGCTGGATATTTACGCATTGTCTTAGACAGCAGAGCACACTAGTCGCATAACGATCAGACAACATTCCGGGAAACCGTCGAGGTTGATCGACGGACTCACGAAGTAGAATGGGATTTCGCGGTGTCGCTGTCTGTACTGCATGATGAGAGATTCAATGATGAGACTACAGGTCAGACTCCACATGTTTCTCCCACTTTGGAGAGAACCCTCCGCAAGTTCGAATGATATGGAAAACTTGAAGAATCAGAAAGGCCTTGTTGGAGTTGAGAGATCGTCGTCGACAGGAGTGTTTCCATGCGATGAGTCGTCGTCAGGGGGTGTAGACTTTTGTGATCAGTCGTTGTTCTCTGCTCTCCACCGAGTGCATGCACTTTTGTTTATGCACTGTTGAGAAAGCTTGTAGCAATAACGAACAGCACGACCTGATGAGATTATCCTATCTGCTGGGTGATAGCAGAAGTATGGCGGTACTCCTCCTCTTCATCGCGAAATCCGCGATTCCCTTCGGGTTAGATGATACGGCAATTTTCATAGCTGGAGTACGTTTTAAGTGATCTCCATTCATCCGAGGCGATGAGCAACCTCCAGGCACCGACTTCGGAGGCTCCTGTTCTTGATTGAATGGAATGCTGTCTTATTGCAAACAAGTGTTGTCCGTGTCGCTCTGCGAGCCCTAGATACCCGCATCCGAGCATGTTCGCCAGTGCCTGTGGAGGTCCATAAAATACAAGCAGTCACTCTGCCGGGATTTCAATGTGCTTTGTACAGTGGCTTTGGGATACATCTCGTTCGGATCCTCCTTTCCACTCTGGTAGCGATTTGGAATCTTCTCTAATGACTGGGTTAGCGGCTAGATACATATATGTATGAGAATCTCACTTTTCCTGATCAGTTTTCAAACAGTCTCAGAGAGAAGCGAGGGCAAGAACTCAGATCATCTTGTCTTCGACGATCGCTGAAAGTGTTTAACCCGGAGTTCGTTTTCCCGACGTACACAGAGCCAGGCGCTGTCTTCGAAAGTTCGAAACGAGAATGATTGCGACAGTGTCGCGGGAACGAAGGAAGGTTGCGGGATAGAATTGTTTCTCACTCTAGATGATGTATGCATCTCGCCTCACGTCCACCGAGTGCTTTTGCGGGAACCGGTTTGCCGAGAACCGGTTCGCGGGCCTCTCCAGATCTTAGCGGGAGGCATGAGCCTAGTCATATGCAGGGTTTGGACTCCGGGCTACAACATTCGGTGGCCTCTTCATTGCGGACATTTTCTCCAACAAATTCGATTCGATCCGATCGGTACGAGTTCCTCCTTGATCGATAACTCTTTACATGGCGCGCCCTCCGCATCTCAAAATCGGATCCCAGCAGCGATTTCCAGAGCCCATCGAAGTCCACTCCTCCGTTGTTCATTGATCTTTCGAAGAGCTGGCTGATTCTTGTGTGGGGAAAGTGTCATCGGATCGACCCGGTAACTTTGTCAGCAGATAGTTAGGTTCGGAATGAGGAGCTTCCAAGAGTACTAAATTCCGGATCCGGCTTCCCTGAGTTATCGCGGGAGACGTTCCACGGGAGCGGTATAGGCTGATCCATTAAGGAATTACGATTGCTCAAACAGTTCTCTCGGGGACCCACGAAGCAGATAGAATAGCAACCCTAACTTGATTTTGAAAACCAAGAACTAAAAGATGCGTATTTCTAATATTTGTCCGGGGAATGACTCGCCCGATCGGATCAATCGAATCGGATCGAGACATGGCTCAAAGTACGGAGACCACCAGAAGGTTGCAGCTTGAAGTCTGAGCCCGCGTCTTTGACCTCTGGGTGTCCACCGTGGGTGAGGCATTCAAGAACTCGCTGTTACTGGAAGCTCCACAGGTGGGGAGTGATTCGCGGGAAGAAAGGCCGTAGGTTGATCTCGTGGCGTATCAAAGAGTTTGGAAATGAGGGCTCGAATCGTTGAGGGTTTGGGCAAGACAGAGAAACAGACTATGAGTCAGCTGAGGCTCATGGGATCCGCAGGCCAGGATCGTTTCTCAAATGGCTTACCCCGCTTAGTCACGGGCGAGCGCGAGTCGTTCTACTAATCATCTATCCAGGTGTCTGCATCGCATTCATCGAAGAGCGTATTCCGGCGCGACAATCCGTCTCTTTGGAGTTCTTGGTGGACTTGGAGCAACGGAAGGGTTTATGAAACTCGGACGTTATGCGATTGACTTGAAAAAGTCCGAGTGAATCGAGTTAACGTTGCCTCTTGGGGTTTTCACAACATGCGAGAAATTTATTATTCAGATCCGCGCTTGCTCAACATGGAATCGAGGAATATTCCCAAACGCCGGAGGATAGTCCGAGGCTGTCATGATATCCACAGGTGCGAGTTATTTACTTCAGCCGGGACACTAATCCGGGCCGAGCGGCGTCGTACGTGGTCGCTGAGAAGTCCTCTGATTCTCACCCAAAGCCGAAGTCTGCTTCTGATTTGGTTGACCACCGATGCTCTTCGGCGATTTCGATGTCTCAGTGCTCTCATCCGTTTCAGATGAGCTACTGAGATCTTCTATCACACAAGTCTTACAGTTGGGACAAATGAACTTGCGATAGCGAGGGACAGCCTGCTTGGATTGACAGCACAGCTCACAAAACTGTGGGTCGCTTTTGGTAATGACTGGAATGAACAGGGAACAAGGCTTCAGAGCTCAGTTGGTCATTTCTGGAATGATGCTCATCAGTGATGCTCCGCAACATCGATTACCATCGCAGTCGACCACAAATAGAGTCAACGAAACAAGAACGGAGAACAGAGCATGCGGCTTCGTCATGTTTACCCGAGAGACTTCCTCCGGCATAGACAGCTGCGCCAGCGTCATGTGATGAGCGAAACTACGAGTTCATTCGAATGTTTCCGCGCGTCACGAACTCAGATAAGACTGCTATCTACACTGATACAAGACTTCAACATCTTGATAAGCTCATGTGAAGCTTCACGATTTCCTCAGCTTCGCAGTCACCGATGCTGACGCAGAGATAGCTCGATATTCAGGAGGACATACTTGGAATAGTCATACGGTAAAACACGAAAACAGTCGGAGGAGCAACAAACTTCAAGTTGATTTTAACTTATCCATTCCCACTACCCAAAGTATAGAATGGAGAAGGAAACTAGTACGTGTCAATGGAACGCGTCATTTCGAAGGAGACGAACTCCGGAGGAGGCTGGGGTCAACGGAGATATGGATCGTCGAAATAAGAAGGACGACCTATCACTGGTTGAACGTTCAAATGAAGAAATGAGTCGAATCTCCACTGAGATAACCGGAAGCCGCTCCAGGATCGGTCATGAGATGCTGCGGGAAGATATTTGTCCCCAGCGTATTCGTCGAACACCAGAATCGAAGTCATCTTAATTACAAGCTATCGTATGCTGCCTGTCATCCACCAACTCAGAATCTGGTGTGCTGTTCACGATCAACACCTCTGGCCCAATCCCTATAGGGTGCGCCCATCACCGCTCCTGGTTCGCTCCCTCAAACTCTAGTCAATATTAACATCGTGATACTCAGAGATTGAAAGCTTAGGCCAATCCCCCACAATGCCTTAAATGAGCGCCTGTCCATTTTTGCCCACTTCGCGTCTGTTCTTCGCTCTGGTGTATTTTCTAATCACTTCCAGCGTCCATCTCACTCGAACGCTACTGAACCTCTTCTTGATCGGCTCCGTGAAATCTCACCTGATGCAGAAGCGCCGTGAACCGGATAACTCCGCACATTCAGTTTCGAATGCCCAATCTGCGAAAATATGTTTCGAGCGCTCAACCTGCGAGAATATGTTTCGAGCGTTTCTTTAAACACTTGAACGCTCGCTTGAAGCAGTGAAACCATGACCAGATTGTTGCGATGGAATCATGGGAGGACGCTGTCACCAACAGGTCTCTGGTGAAGTGATCACTATATCCCCACAAGACATTTGAGTCGAACTTGCTCCGTCGGAGTTAGATCCGTCAGTCGCTCCCTGTTGTATGTAGATCATCACATTCTCGAAGCTCCATCACGCGATCAGGTCTCCAGATCATTCGCCGCGATATTCCTCTTTCACCAGAGCCAGTTGGAGAATTCGGGTTTCAGCTTATACGGCTGATACTACTTATACTCAAACTACAGCGGCTATACGCCGCGGAACACTTCGAGGAACTTCATGCTCTTGTCAACCAAGTCGAGAGAGAGGACGCAGTTGCCATTTAGGAAGCAAAACAGCTCTTGCGTGGAAGCGAGGTGGAATGCAATCTAGGCTTCATCGCATCAAACTTATTGGAAGTTCCGAACTGCATGAAGCATCTCGAATGCAGTGCTCAACCTCTCAGCGCTAGACGCTCGCCTCGGGAAACTTGAGAAGATGCATTCGGTCTGCGACAGGAGACGAATTTGAAGAGATTATTCTGAACTACCTCCCACCAGACACCCTGATGTGGGTCATCAGCCGCTCCAGGGCGACCTTGCGGATGCTGAAATCTCGAATCTATCTGTCGCAGTTATCACATCTCTCATCAGATATGCTCCGCTCGCGAGTGTTCATGTCGAGCGACTGTTCTTGCACTGTTGGTCGCTTCTGCCGGATCGTCGTCACTGGCTCACTGCGGACAGTGCTGTGTTTCGTTCAATCCTCACGGCTGACTCGATCCACTCCCGACCGGCCCTGGAGCACAAATGTGGCGATCGAGTCGGAGGTATTCCGGTGTATCCTACGTACTGACAGAATCGCGGGATTCGACGCAGCTCATACTCATACTTGGGCAGTTCTCTCTATTCGATATGAATAAACTGATATCGAGCCATATCAACTTTGTCGAATATTCATTCAATCATATGCTCTGAATGTATTTTTTTTCCAAAAAGATCACATGGCGAAGTTCTGGTTCGCGCCTGCAATAGGAGTTGTCCATCTCCACGGTCGCATATCAGACACCGATCAATAGCGGAAAATCCGGGAGATGAGGGAAGTAGCCTGTTATGTTCGCGGAGAGTCACTCCATGATATTACAGGATTGCATGTTTATCGGAGGCCGCCTCATGAGGGTTCGCCTTTGGATAGAGTTTCCCATTCGTGTTGCATTGCGCATGTGCCACGAGTACCAGGCGTAGTATCATGTGGATACGGTGGACATTTGGGATTATAGTTGGAGGATACATCGACACTTTTTACTCTCTCAGTATCTTAGCAGAGGAGAAACGCCCCTCGTGGCGAGCAAACTCAGCAATGATAGGAATTAATGGACGAGCTTCACTAGAGATTTATTTCCGCTTCGCAACGGAAGGCGGTCGCGGTACTGGGGCAGTTCACTATGCGCTGGAGGGGCCCGCTGGTGCTCCTATGTAGCGCTCTCCCATGACTTCGCTCCCTTGGAGCGTCTGCCACCACTGCGTTTCCAACTAGGGCTGCTAACACGAACAGCGTTCAAAGGGTTCCTCAATCGGGATGCGAAGACCGTTGGAAATGAAATGATAGCGGAGTGACAGCACGATCATTGTCTTTGTGCGCCAGCCAACACTGAAATTGGATGTTGTTGATGATGGAGTCGAACTGCCGGCTCCAGGGCAGAGTTGGATGTATAATCATAACCTAAGTTATGATTGTGATTATTTCCGTGATTCTGATGATTATCATCATCACAATTATCCTCATTTCTGGCGAACTCAAGTACCCAGTGAAAGGATGACCCGCACATGACGTTTATAAGGAGCCGGCATTCATGGAGGTGATTCCGGGATCGATCTTGACCATATTTTTTGGAGTCCATGAAGGTGCTTCCGAGATCGATCTGGCAATACCTCTTGGAGTCTGAGGAGGTGATTGCGAGATCGATCCGACCACACAAGAGCCAGAAGTGGGAGAACGTCAATGGGAAGAAGCGAGCTTGCTCGTTCGACTACGAAGAATCGACCACCTGTGAAGTCAACCCTACTCGAGGGAGCAGATCAGCAATCTGTCCGAGGAAAAGACCAGATCAGCCAGTTCGACGGCCCGAGTGAGCAGCATGTGCCTGATCAGGAAAGAATCGCAGAAAAAAGCACCGAATGCTTGACTCGTGACAACACGTTTGTTCACACGAGCGATGCTCCGGAGAGGATGATCTGGAATCCACGTTCCATCCGAGCATGAATCATAGAGGCGGAGTCAGCCCCGGAACCATATCCGAAGACTCCGAACAGCATGGTCGGATGGATCTCGAAATCACCTCCTCAAACTCCGGAAAGTTAATGAAGCTGAATCAAAAATCATAATAAGGATATGATAATTTGGATTCATAACTTAATTATGATTATTATTCATAATCACGATTATGATGATGCCAAACTCTGCTCCAGGGTTTCTAGAGCTTTCGAGAAGATTGCCGAGCACTATTTGGAAGCGCTCGAGCGGCGACATAGATGCTCTAGAACAGGGGTGGGCAACTTGGTGCGGCCCGCGGGCCGCAAAATCTGGCCCGCGGGCCGCAGTGCACAGCACCATCGCGGCCGTGCAAACTCACGGGCCGCCACATGAAACGTATCTCAGCGAGCTCGAAGTATTCCTAATCCATGTGACATGTCTCCAGAGAGCGTCATCCGGCAAAGATGAGGTTTCAAGCTCAGGAATCGTTTCCTTTGGGTGCATCCGAAACCTGAGCTCCAGAAAAATCACAACACCTCGATGTGCCTATCGAAGAGTGAACACTCGACTCACTCGCCCACCAAGTTGAGGAGATTCACTCAGGTTGGGGAAGATCGTAGGAAATGTTAAATCTATTTTCCATGGAAGCGATTCGTCGTTTTCAAGCGCTCTTTGCGCGGGGCCCTGCCCGAACACAGCGGGCCGCACTTTGCCCACCCCTGCTCTAGAATATTCAACCGGCACACCAAGTGCATTCCTGTGTCGAGCAAGTTAGTCAGAACAAATATGAGAAGAGTGAACAGAAGTAATTGATCCAAGTTGAACGCTATATCCCGCTCTCGGCCGAATCCTTTCCGGGAGCCTCTGTTTGTGCATGCCACAAGGTGGCAGAGGGGGGTTCGAACGCATCGCTGGCTGCAGATCAGTTCTCCATGCTATCTTCCGGGAACTCTTCAATTGCTCTGCGTGGAATCAACTGCGATCTCCAATGAGATTGCTCGCGTTCCCGTTTCGTAGGTACTCCTCAGTGTGCGATCAGCCAGCGGACGTAGCTGGCGCCGACGTACACTCTCCAAAGCACCCAGTTGGACATCAGCACAGAGCGGAATCTGCGGGCAACCGCAGCAGCCAAGGCATGGTTGCCGACATGTCAGACTGCCGACGCTGAGTTGGCGGAAAGCAACCGCTCGACTTCCTATGTAGGAATTTTGCGATAGGGGCTCCGGCTTTCCTGAGTCCTAGAATCATCTCCATCCTCTCGGAAAATCGTGCGATCACTCTATGGCTGCCCCGTCCAAGAAATCTCCGGCGGTGCATGTTCCAGTGAATTAGTGCACGAATCGATCGCCACCGTGTCTTAGCGAAGTTGGTCTGCGACCCGGTGTGTGTGAGCGTGTCTGAGTGTGTGCGCCAGCTAAGTCAGTGAACTGTAAGCAGCCATCTATCCACAAGCAGCACCAACAGGACTGCCTTTTCTGCATACAAGTGCGAAGGCTGTTCTTTCATTTGCGACTTCCAACTGCGCATACGAGATGGCGGGTATTGCTTACCAGCGGCTTACTGAAGAACGCAAAGCTTGGCGGAAGGAACATCCTTTCGGTTTCGTAGCAAAGCCTTCGAAAGGTACGGATGGCCTGCCGAATCTCATGGTTTGGGACTGCGCCATCCCTGGAAAAGCCGGTGAGTTCGCGATGTTCTGACCTTTCGCGGTTTCGTGAGTAACAGCGATGTGCGAGCGGTTCCTCTGGCTCAATAAAGGTGCCTCTCACCTTCTTTTTGTGGAGTCATTCTCGAACATCGGTGTTTTTCTTCCTCGTTTACCGCCACCGGGGTTTACGAGCCCCTTTGGAGTCTTCAAGAAAACTTCAGTGAAGTTTCACAGGCTCAAGTCCCCCAAAAATTGTTTGGTGTTATTCTTCAGCCGCAGATGGGCGAAATCCATCCACACCCTCCGTGTAGTTCCCTGTCGAAGTATATTCCGTCCCCTCATCGTGGCCCGATAAGTATTTCCCGCTATTAATTACAGGTACTCCGTGGGAGAAGGGACTCTACAAGCTTCGCATGACTTTCAAGGATGATTACCCTTCAACACCTCCCAAGTGCAAATTCGACCCGCCTTTGTTCCATCCGAATGTCTACCCGTCGGGCACGGTATGTCTCTCTTTATTGGACGAAGAGAAAGATTGGAGACCATCTATCACGATCAAGCAAATACTCGTTGGAATCCAGGTCAGTCTGATGAAGAATAGAGAGAGGAACATAAGAGAGCTCTTCGATTAATTACGAGGTGTTCTCCTTAGTCTCAACTTGTGGTTGCATTAACTCACGCGAGAGGAATCTCTGACTTCCCCAGGACTTGTTGAACGATCCGAACATCAGAGATCCCGCTCAAGCAGAAGCGTACACCATCTTCTGCCAGAATAGAACGGAGTACGAACGTCGTGTCAGAGCCCAATCCGAGAGAATGGCGCCGACTGCTTAGGGTTTGAGCAGTTGCAGTCAGAGATGTATCGACCTGAAAAACATCCCAAATAAGCTCGGCTCAATCAGTTGAAATCCTAAAACGGTTTGAAGAGGTACCCAGCAGAGAGACAGCAACATCACTGTGTATATTTGTAAACTTTATGAATACAGGCGACTGATAACTGGAGCTCTTCTCACTCGCGCTGCTTGGATTGATTGGCTCCAAGCAACGGATTATGAGCCTCTCTGCCAACGACAGGTGTTCGGTTCTCAAGCAAAATCGGATCGAGTATTCGCTGTAAAGGACATTGCGATTGTAGTTGAGAACATCGATGAAGTGGTTAAGAAAAATTATTAAAGATATCGCTTTCCAACACTTCCAGATAAGCAACCGTCCTCGTTGATTTCTAGAAAATGATTAGGTACGACGACCCGCGGTGCAGATGAAGTCTGGGATTGGCGACATTGGTACTGCTCCACCGTTGCGATGCTTTGGGGGAGCATTATTTTCTGTTTCGGCCTCCAGTCAAACAACTAAATTCTAGCAAGAGCCGGATCGTCGGCCCATATCCCAGAATAACGAACAAACCGTCCTCAGAATCAGATTCCGTGTCAGCACGGGCCCTGTAATCCGGTAAGCAACTCCGAACCGTGCGCGATCGATATGCTCGTCGGATGCTCTGCTCATTAGTCATCATCGGGCACTGCCGCTTCGCGTTCGGCGAGGTGGGTGATCGGTGCTGGATGAGGAAACAGCTCTCGCAGTGTCATCTTCTTGAGAGTTTCATGCCCTTGCGGTCCTGACCCATGAAGTTGGATCCAGGTGCAGATCAATGACATCACGGACCTATTCAGCGAGAAGATACGATGCGGAACTTTTTCATCCATGTCGAGCCTCGGATGACGACGCGGATTGTGGAAGCAAGCCTGGCCACTTGTAGATACTGAATGAGCCGCGAAGGGGGCAGCTTCTTCCCTCATCACCGCGATACACAGACCGTTATAGAGCACTCAATACATATCAGTGATGCAAGGGGAGAGGAGGTCGTCACACCCAAGCTCCAATCAGTGTATGTTGTTCCGGAGCAGAACAAGCCAAGAGTCAGGAAATTCCATTCGAAGTTCCCAGTGGAGTAATGATCGAGTGGGCTCGAAAGCTCGAGCCTTGCAGCCTCGACTTCTCCACGAATCCATACTTAGATCCTCGACCGCCGCAAGGATTGTCTCAGCCCCGACTCGACTCTTGGCGACACTCTGAAAATTCGAATTCCAGGGCTCTTTGTTGCTTGCGGCCCCAGTACTTGACCACTCGCGGGGACACTAGCGTTCGAGGGGATCGCTGATTTTGTTCTGAAGGTTCCCCGATAGATGGGGAACACCAGACATCGGCAGCCAGATCGAGATTCGTCCACGGGAGCGATGATCGATTCTTAAGAGAAAATTTGCAGGATTCCTCTGAGAACTCAGAGACAGTGCTTGGGAAGGAAAAGAACAAGTTCCATAGCCGACAGCTCCGGATGGTCTGAACTCTGTTGGAGACTCAAACTCTCCTCGGAGTCTGAATTCCCGAATTAGACACGAAATCATCTCGATTTTCCGCTGGTAACGCCATTCCACGGCGATGCCCGTATTTCTGGTAGATTCGTCTAGGATACTGATTCGATTATCTCCAAGACGAGAGATTTAATCATGGCGCGAAGATCTCGCTCAATCGCCATATCCATAACGGGCAGTCGTAATAGTGCAGCTCAAGGGAGCCGCTATCCTGATGAGATCGCCGCTTCGAGGGATTTCCAATGCCGAGTCTGGTGCTTTAAGTTGATCCGACGAGTACGGACATTATTCATACCATCTTTTGGATGATGCATGCCAGAACGACCGATGGATAAACTTTGATTTATAACGCCTTGTAGATGAAAGCAGGGTGAAGATAGCGGGACTGGCTGTGGGCTGACTCGGCACTGCATCCGGTCGTATTGAGCGCGCGGAAGCCGACAGGCTGGCATTGGATAGTTGGGGCATTTTTCATAAATCGTCATCCATGGATACACAGTTTGCGGGTTGGGCACATTAGTGAATGACATCCGATAGTCGCCTGCTATAGAATTTGAGGAACCGGGGGTCACCTACCAACTCAATTCGATCTCTCAATTCGGTCAGTTGGGAGATGGGCAGCCCGTTCGATTGCATAGATTCGCAGACTCTGAGGAAAACCTGGAAACTTCCCAGCCCCGACTTGGGGCCAGAGAATTCCATGCACCAATCGATTCGAGCCACTCTTGTTAACATACGAGGTTTGCTTAGGAATACGCATGAAAAGCACACATTCCGGGAGGAAGATTTTCATGCGCGACATCCGTATTCGTCTAACAAAGCTTGCATGTTTATGGAACTCGCTCAAACCGACCAGTGGATAGAGTCCTTGGCCCTACTCCGACTGAATCCGCCACGCGAACGGGAATGGTGCTGCAAGCCTAGAATACGGCTACGACTGCTCATTTCGAACGGGATTTGGTGGGATTGTACAGCGATAGAATTGGAGCGACAATCGTGTCAAGGAAAGCAGTTGAAGTAGAGGAACACGACGGATCGTTTTGCCAAGTGAGATCATAAGAGGCGACCAGTGGCCCCTTCAAGTCCCGTTTCGACAATCGTCACAAACTTTCATTCTCCAGCTATTCCTCCATTAAAAACCGTGCCTTACCCAACACGGGCGTAGCTGTGACGGTTCGAAGCAAAACTGCATCAGAATCCTCCTCTCCTGATCTCGTCTATTACCCATTGAGAGGCTCTGGCGCTCGCGCGCAGAGGAGAATATACCATGGAGGAGCTCCGTGCACTACTTCGCTGTTAGATTCATCTGTGAGTTGAGCCGAGTTCGTTCCTCGATATGTCTGTCTAAATATATCCTCAGCTCCACCTCATCTCTAACAGCCTTTCCATTGTCAGCGAGAAATCCAGTGGCCGACTCTTCACCCAAAGTGCCGGCTTGTTTTCAAGTTATCCGTCTCTGTTCAATGGCACTGATCTCGGAGACTCGTTCATCTAAGCGAGGGGTGAGTTTACCATGTGGGAGTTTCAGTGCTTGGCTCACCTCAGAATCGGGAATTCGTCGTGGGAAGTATTCACGAGTGCGAGGAGGGATTTCGTATGGAGGATTGCGAGAGGTATTTGTTTTTCGGCTGCGGGCAGCGTTCGTTCGGGGAACGGCGGGAAGGACCCCGAAACAATTTCCAGGACCGACTTGTTCGGAGAACTCGTATCGTGTGGGCAAGCCGGGGGTAAGAAATTCACCCCGATTTCTGAAAGCCGAGAGAGAGTTCCCGCGGCGCGCCGGGTGCCCATGAAAATCGACATTTCCCCCTCGATCAGGTATACCACAACCTCAGACATATCGTCTGCCTGAGAAATTCCATCGGCGGTAGATGAGGTGATGGATCACCCCGCGGCTGCGTCAAACGAGACAGATATCGATGGGTTTGGAAAAGAACAGCCATCTCTCCTCCAAAAGTGAACATCCCATTCAGGCGGAATGCTTCATCTAGCTACGACATCCCGCAGGTCCACTTGATTCGTCGCTTCCTGAGCAACCGGATGGAGTCGCCACTAATTGATTACTAATTGGTGGAGGCTTCGTTTCATCCCATCCGACAATCATGGCCGCACTGATGAGAGAAATGTAACAGCAAGCGTATCTCATGGCGCTACCGCGCGTCGAGAACACTGTTGTTCTCCACCTCATCTTCGTGGTTGCTCGTGAGACAGTTTCTGAATTTTTCCGATATTTTGAATCTGACAGCACTTCATTCCGTCATGCGATCCTTGTTCTGATTCCAGTGGGATTCGCGCTCTTCGCTTGTCGTGTCTTAATAGAGCCCACGAGAGCATGGGTTCTATGCAACGACCCCACCGTCAGTTTCCCTCTCAAAACCGAAACTATTTCTACAACTCACATCATCGCTTACATCTGTCTCATTCCCCCACTCGTGGTAAGATCATACGCTTCTCCGATAATGGTGATGACTGTTAACTTGCACGTTTATAGGCAAAAACAACCTTGCGTGTGACCGAGGAGAGATCCCCATGATTGAGGCTCTTTCAGTGGAACCTTTTTACTACCCAGCAGCAGTTTCCGATTTTCGATGTTCTGGAAATGCTCTTATTTTGGGGTGATACCAATACTTGTAGTCAAGCTTGGGAAAGAAGGTGAGATAAACGAGCTCTACATTCCAGATCCTTATTATCGAATTCCTAAGATGGCGACTCGACGAAGTGGATTGGTTTCCAGTGGAAGCGTGCACGATTTTCGGGTTGCGAGTTCCGAAATTGGTGCAGTGTCTATACTTGAGCATTGGAAATTTTCTCTACGGCTCAGCCTTGACGATGCTCACCGTTGAGTTCGGCAAGAAGACCGTCGGACGTCTGCGACCTCATTTCTTCGAAGCTTGCAAAGCGACGAACCTACAGGAGATTTGCGATCCCAGCAGACTGAATTTGTATATCTTCGATATCAAGTGCTCTCATCACAAGAGTGAAATAACAGCGAGGTGAGTAATCCGCCATGTGCGAGCCGTGCTCGGATGGGTCCATCGATCGTCCCTCGAGAGGAACTTTCTTCCATTCCAGAGAGTCATTCCCATCCGCGCATTCGGCAGCCACATTCTACATCGCAGTCTTCCTTTTGGTGAGCGTTTCCGGAAGTCATGGACAGGATCTCCGACTTGGTGGCGCCGTCGATATAAATGAGATCTCATGACGTCGTGCATATTCCCTTTCAGTTTTATCTACAAACCCGAATGTCATGGCATTCGAACCTTCTTCCCATCTTGCGACCCACGGTTCAGATGATCTTTGTTCAGATTGCCTTCGTCGTGGGTTTGACACGGGTTCGAGATCACTACCATCATTACTCTGATGTCGCGGTCGGAGCTCTCATCGGAACGGTCTGCGCGTTCATCACGGTGGGTTCAGAGCCTTCACGGACCCCAAGCTCTGGGATGACGACTCATCGAGTATTCCCGTCATCCAAGTGAGGAAGAAACGTAACTCAACTAGGAATCACACTTACAGGTGTTCTATATGTCGCCTCTCATGGGGAGCTGCTTGGGTTGCAGTGCGAGAACGAGAACTAGGACGTCGTGCCCTGCTACCACCGCGGCAGCCAGCGATCAATCTTCGGTCTCGAGTGAAGCTCCTTCTTCTCAAGCAGTCTCGAAGAAAGAGTCGCATTCGGTCATCGTTGAAAAAATTGAGATGCGTTGACAATACGACACCGGCGATGCAGGAGCCAATTCACTCACCTCATCGTCGGTTACTCTGGGAGCTCAGTTCAGAGGGCGGGATGTTCGTCGAGCAATCAAGCGCTATGGCGTCTCGATCGTTTAGACGAAATTCTCAGAGGCATTTGAGAATCTGTCCGAGCGAACCCTCAGCTGGAGAATCGGTTTTCTGTCGAAAGGCGGTCCGATACGTGGGGCAACTTTTTAACAGTGGTCTGATTCACTCCCTTCGGTTGAGCTTCCATAAGACATCACCTGCGGAGGATTTCTCCATCCGGGATCTTCTCGACCGGGTCGGGTGCTGATCGATCGCGTTCCTCGACTTCGACTCCCACGGAGGGAGATCAATTTTTTTTTTACGGAAGGGAGTATATTCGACTCAAAGAGCCAGGAAAGCTACCATTTGCGCTATCGGTGTCGTATACTGTGAGAGATGCCAGCCCTCGCAATATCTTAGAATACCATGCCCTGCAGTCAATAAACGGAAAAAAGGCGAAACAATCAAACAAGGCTAACTCATGAATGTTATAGAAATTCGATTCTTCTCCACGACTGTATCGACAGGATCCGCTACGAGGGTAGAGCCACGGTCGTTGGCCGAGGGGTTTGCTCTCCGATATTCCAAGTCAGAGAATGTCAATGAGGACAACGTCAAGAAACCGACCCCGTACTGGCCTACTCGAACACTTCCGACTGTGAGTTCGCACTCCCAAAATCAAGGTTCTGATCGGGAAACTCGATTTCGGAAGAGTTGGGGATACCAACCTTCCGAAAGGACTCAAGCTATCCGTCGAGGATATTTGCTTGCGCCCCTGATGAGAACAGAAGTTCGCAAAAGACGAGAGCTTCGATGGGATGTAATCTGTTGAGCGCGTCCGATTCGGAAGACTATTTTGCATGATTCGGGCAGTCGTACCCGTGATAGTACCATGCGAGACTCATAGGTCCCATGTCCCGCAGTCGCTCCAGCGGGAGAGGTCCGATTGGTCTTCTCTGTGTATGGTTAAGTTTCCTCGATCAGCCGCCGTTTTAGGTTTTCCTCGGGTGGGCATGTTTGCTGCGTCACTTGATCAACAATGGTGCATGGAACGGATCCGACATGAGATCCGTCAGAGACAGTGTCTCTCTCCAAATGAGCGGAGCACGCCAATCCAATTTCCGATTCCCCTCAAGGTTGCCGTCCATCCGGTACGAGATCCTTGGAATACAAGAAGGGCTATTGTCAAGATCCGCGACCCCGAGACCTGAACGAGAAACATGGCGGTGACCCAATCGTAGGAATATTCTCGGCGCAAGGCAAGCCAGCTCTGAACGCACACAATTCTCAAATCAAGGAGAGAATACGCGAAAACCTTGAGCAGAGATGGAGAGGAGACATGATCCAAACCCAGTTTGGAACTATACCGGAGAGGGAAACTATCTCTCGGTGTACGAACCCACCCCTACGAGAATCGGCAAGGCGAGACGATGCTCTCCTAGCTCTGGCACGAGCATGTATGCTCCCAACCGGAGCACAGCCGATATATCTTACTAGGCCGGAGAGCAGTACCTGTTTGAGGTGGCAGGTACGAAGAAAATGTGGACCACGTCATCTTCGAGTGGGAACCCGCCTACTTCACAGAAGATGATATCTCCGAACGACTTGGACTCTTGGGGGAGGAACAGAACTCATCTCTGCTGAACAAAATGAAAATAATCCTAGAAAAGCAGGAGAAAGGAGTCCACTTGATCCGCGAGAGCACCTTACATGGGAGGCAGAAACGAGCTCACTTTGAATATTCAAAAGGCTCCAATCTAGGTCAATACATACCCACACCCATACAAACATCCTGCCATTTGTTTCCATGAAAGCAGAGCGTGGCGTTACACTTTCCTAACCTCCCAGAGAGTGTCCGTCTATCATGGAGTACCCGTGAATTGGAGTGTGGCCTCTAAATGGAGAATGACCGTCATCCAACCCCGGTGCATTCGTTGCGAGCATATGCATATATCTGAACATTTTTGGTCATCGTCGATGAGACCAAGAACACGACCGCCTCGGATGAAGCGTTTCGAAACCTTGCGGTTTTCCAGTGGTCAATTACAGCCTGCACGCTGTTTCGTGACGAACTGGCGGAGTCGGGGCATCGCTTGTCGGTATTGATGGGTTCGAAAGACACCGAGCCCACGGCCTCCCTTCTCATCGGACTATTCTAAGGATCAGCAAACTTGAGAACACTCAATTTGTTGTCCTCATCGACGAGCTGCTTCCAAGGTCCTTCGAAATCCCCGACAAACCGGAGATCGCGGTAACGATAGGAATTTGACCGCTGTGCTCGAATTTGACGGGGACTGAGCTTCTTCTCCGAACATCTGATTCCTCTGCGTCGCTTCACAACCGGATAGAACTGCTAGACGTGGATAACTCTGAGGGAAAACGAAAATCTTTTGAAAGGAAAATGAGCCCTATCTCCAAAAAAACTCAAGAACGGAACCGAGCAACGAGTCACAACGGATCACGCTGCCGAAATTGATAAGTTTGATATGATTACAACTTCCGTCTCCAGAGAAGCGTTATCACGCCGAAATACAGATTCTCCCGCGGCAGACAACGAGCCCTCGAACTCTATTCACCAATGGGGGAGACCACCGTTGAATTCAACCACTAGGTCGGGAACACTCGGGGCTGGGGGCTGCCAACCTTGTGATCCGCTGAGTCCGCGGAGTTTCTGCAATATTGTCGATTCGTGGTTTCTAGGAGTCAGATCGAAACTGCATTGTCCCGCTCAGATCCGGCAGGATCCTGCATTCGACTTCAAGGAATGTAGGGTAGTGAATCGGGTCTCGATGCCATATCTTGGGAATTCCCGAAGGTTTGGGGCGATTCCAGTCTAGTCCGCGATTGCAAGTTGCATCATCAGACAGGGCCCAAGGGGTCGACTCCCTCTCCTAGAGTTTTTTTACGGCTCTCACAGGTCCGTGAAAGTGATCATCGAAAAAAACTGCAAAATGCTCGGGAATCTGGAGCACGGAGGGCTCCGATCTACTATCGTCAGCGATTCTCATCGGGTGCCATACCCTATGCTACATCGGTAAAGAGTTGGCTTCCTCGAAGTTGATGTGACTGCTCCGGTGAGCCTTGAACTTATCCCGGCTCCTAAATCACGACGTCCTCTCTCGCTCTCGTATCATTTTTCCTCCCTGACCCATGCGCGGGACCCCGTCTCCCTGATTGCTATCTTCCTGGGATGATCGAAACAATGACGATGGGCTGAGCGCTCCAGTAATTTCCAATTAACTTTCACTGACCCACTTGAGATCTAAGTTCTCTGCTGCCGGTCTTCTGTCCCCGAGAGGGTGCAGCTATTCATGTTGCTCTCTATAGCTGGAGCTCTTCCTCTCCTCCTGCAGCGCGGACAGGCGGGCGGCCTGCCGGCCGGCCGGCTGGCAGTCTGTCTGTTGGAGGCTAGCTAGATGTCTGACATCGCTCGTCACTCGTGGTTGACAGCAAAGGACAAATTTTGATCCATCACATTTCAAAGCGGTCTGCTCGCTCGCCTATTTGAAGAGAAGGGGAGAGAGAAAGACGGCGGTTGTCGATCGCGATTGTACAGAGAACATCTCGAACAACGAATGCAACTAGCTTGACTTGCACAAAAAACACACATTCTGATCATCGCCTGTACGCTAGAAGCGCTCGCAATCTACAATATTCATCGTTTTTTGATGATGGGGAGTCTTTGAGCTTTTTTCAAACTACCGTGTAGAGATCTTCCGCTGAATGTTTTGTTTCCTGAAGGCTTCTCAGCGGATCTCGAGGAGGAAGGATTTGAAAGTCAGCTAGCGGTTCTTCTATTTGACGCCCTCGGCGTGACCGAGAGAGAACATTAAAAAAAAAGTTTCAATACTATAAGATTGGTTCCGAAATTTATTTTCATACAATAAGATCGAAGGCCCCCACTAACTTTTCTCACGAGGCAATGCTTCAATTGAGATATCTCTTCTCTGGCTTTCCGAGTCTCATGCTCTCTTATGTTACAATGATTGAATTACAGCTCACTTTTCTCAGCGGTCTGGAACGATTTTGGGGGCTTTTCAGCCGGATGATTTCAGACGTTCTGATATTCTCCGCAGATTTCCGAGATTTCCCCGCGACGATAAGTAGCAGCAAGGCATAACATCTTGAGTGCATAGAGATCGTTTTTAACATTGCGGAATTTCCCTACACTTGGATGAGACTATTTTCGCCTATCGACCAGCAGCCGCTCGAGCTTACCATGTCTACGTAAGAATGGACGCGCGTAAGTTTGTGGGTCTATGTATCATGCATATATGGATGTTTTTCTACATGCTTATATACATGCTGACATTCATGTATACATAATACCCTTCACGATTACACTGTCAAGAGTGCTCTCCAAGTGTTCGAACCGTACGGTCCGACAGCCCTCGGAATTGAGGAGGTCGCTCGAAAAAATCGTCCCTAAAGCAATAAAAAGCGAAGTGAAAAACATATGAAACAATCTAGTTTGGCATAACTAGCTAGAAAAATCTGAAATTCGATCAACAAAAGTGCGGTGGACTCAAGGCCGTTGTGGAAGAGTGCACGAACGAAGTTGAGTTTCGACTGAGTATGCAGGAGTCAGGGGGAACGTCGAAGGCAGACGTGGTTGTACGGGGGTTGTTCTTGTCGGATTCGTCGGGAGGGAAAGGGGACCAAGGAAGCGACTTCAGAGCTCGGTTCGTGTATCTAGAGTAGCGACTGAGTCCACCATAAACGAAAACAGAAATCTCCTTTCATTGACTACGAATTCCAAATTCGTATCAGACCTCACAAATGTTATTTTTTACTTTCCATGGAATTTGAACTATTGCGCGTTTTATCACAATTGCGTTGCCGGAATGAGAGTCTGTAATCCAGAGCGAACCTCGACCAACATTCCAGACGACCCTTGCTGTTGAGCGGCTTCTCCCTCCACAAGCTACTGACTTCTCCCCCAATGTTCCCTCTATATCATTGTTGCTATTGTATTTTGCTCTAAAAGATTCACGTTCGAAATGCTACTATCGCCCGACCGTCGGAGATGACCATCATACCACGGTGAAGGACTCTGTGATTCTCTGAACTCCGCTAGATTTCATTATTTACACTGACTTTCAGTAGTTCCCGCACGCCTGCCTGCCGGTCGGCCGGCCGGCCAGTCGATAGAACGAGCGGAGGCATCCCCGAGTTTCCTCGAAATTCCCGCTGAGCCAGCACGGAATCGTCGTGAGTTTGGCTCCGTGTGTTCTAAAGATGTCCCACGTCGAGAGTGTAGTACAATGTCTCAAGGTCAGAACGTCTTGAAACCGGCCAGAACGGAATGCTCAACTGAAAGGGACACGAACTGGGTGCATGAGAGCCACTTCGGGGTTTCGTATAGAATCGGCGAAGAAATTTCCGGTCTCGAAAATCTGTCGCTTGCGCCAGCCTCATGCTAGCGAGCAGATTCGCTTCCGCGACCACCGTGAGCTGAGCCCTCGGAACGACCGACTTTGGGAACTCGCTGGAACGTCTCGAGACGTCCTCCCCGCTTTCGTGATTCCCCATCAAAAAGCTGGAGCGAAAACTTACCGCTTTGCATGATTTCTCGTCGTCTTCTGAGGAACCGATGACGACGTAGGTGCATTTCTTCCCAAATTTGGTCAGAACTCTTTCGAAGCAGCTCTCTTTGCTGATCTTCTGAGCCGAGTAGACGTTCTCTATGGGGAAGAGCTCTCCAAGACCGAAGACGAGAACTTTTGATAGTGTGACAACCAGCTGATTTGACGAGACTAGTACGTTGATACACTTCGATCTGGAAGCGATTCTTCCATCAGAACTCCGCGACGTATAACAACACGAGCACATCCAGACCCGATTCATTGGGGCGGATTCCTAATTCGACTAGAGGTACCGAAAAGCACCTGCCTCCGATTTATGAGATCTATGCACATCTGTGCGTGAGACAGCCATTTGTCAGTGGCTTCTTCGAGTTTCTGGCGGAGCCTGAGCCATTCGTCAGGCCCGCCTTCGGACCCGTTGAGGAGAGCTCCGACGTTGCCAGCATATTCTTTGTACACTTCTCGGATTCGTTGGTACCGATTCGCTAGTTTCCGCATCCATTCGATCCCAGCGGGGCGAGTTCCTAAGTGGTGAGGGCGAATAGCGGGAGACGGGTCAGTCCAGAGAAATGGAGATTCCCAATCGATTTCCAGAGCGGCCTGCGGAAATATTCAAGACCTACCGTTGATGCAAAGACCCCCGACTAGAGGGATTAATGGATTGTTGGGATCTTGCTGTTGCAGGGCTAACTGCTCGTCGCTGGAGACATCATCCACATTGACTTGATCACATTCTTCCAATTCTCGGTAGTAAAGATGCGCGTCGGCAACGAAATACATGAGCTGCTGTAGCTTGGTTGCGTACTGCTTTGTCAGACTCACATCCTGTGGAAGGGCAAAGTCTAACTAATCGAACCCAACTTCTCCATTCTCAACCGGCCCTCGACTCCACTCATGTCTCCCGAATTCACTCGGAATGGTTTATGCCAACAGAACGCCGGACAAAGAAGCGGAAACGATGGAACCGGAGAAAACTCTCGTTTGTCGCAGCCCCTCGAAGACGACTGGACTGGCAAACATCATTTTTGAGGCGAAGTGCTCCATGGCGATGGGACCGACCATTCGCTCGCAGCTAGGCAGCAGCAGCAGCAGCAGCTCTTCTGTAGCTTGCTCGCTTGCTCATACCCCATTGGTGAAATGTGATGCTCGATGGGTGAAACTATACACCTCGATGGAGGCGGAGCTAAAAGACCCTCAAATCCTCCCATTCTCCCCAGCCGTCCTTTTCTATGGTGTCCTCCCCTGCACAGATTGAGAGCACGCACCCAGAGATGATCGCTGCAAACCACGAATAGCTTTTTCTTGCTTTCCTCTGCTATCCGTGTCTTTTTCGCATCCCAGCGTGTTCCATTGCTCATCTCGAGCTCTGGCTATTCCACGTTACTTATATAATGAGCGCTGGTGCTTGTTAGAACAGTTTTCGCTGTTCGCCGCAGGAGGGAGCCCGCGATGCGCAGTTTTTTCTTCGTCACAAACAGAGATATCCTGATATTAACAGCACACAAAGGGGAGGGGGGGGCTGATCGTCATTTGGGCATGGCAAACGATCTATCCGGAGGATCAGAGCATCTTCCATTTGAAAATCTATCAACCTTCTGGACAGATGAGGACTGTCAATCTATGAGGGTGTGGGAGACCCTGTGAGGTTCGCGCCACGCCTGACGCCAATGTATTTTGACTAGAGAGTCAATCGTGCCGGAGGGTTGCAACGACTTCCCTAGGGGAAGAGGCCCCATCGACGAAGTTTAAAATCTCCCGCCGCAAAGACACGAAAAATCTTCGTCGGACAATGTGCGGACCAGAAGCCGGTATAGCTCCGAACGAGTGCCGGACACTTCAGACTCACCTTCCTATCATTGGGGACGAATTTTCCATTCAGCAAAGCGTTCAGCATGACAACTGCTTCATCGAGATCCCATATGAACACTCGATCCATGGGTTGGTCGGGTTCGGGGCTGAGACTGAGTGAGTTCGTCGGCAGATTGCTCTTCCTAGTTCGCTTACTCGAACGGTTGCGCTTGAACATGAGCGGCGATGGAGGACTGCTCTCGCCCGACATGCTGTACGTCAAGTCTGTGGGGTGCACAAATCTCTGAGTCCATTTCGTATGTGGAGCGTTGTTCTAACGAGCTAGGCTCACTGTTAGTAGTTCTCTCCCGACGTACCGGTCGGTGTGATGGCCGCGGGGTACGCTGGCGACGCTGTGTTGGGAGTTCCTTGCGTGAGTTGGCTGAGAGCGGACGCGTATCCACTACCGGGGTAACTCTGACCTGCTGCCGATCCATAATACGAATAGTTTCCATATGCGTAGGGACTGTAGTCGAGAGGACCGGGCTGCGGGAACCCCTGACTGGGACTGGTCGCGGGAAACGACGCATATGACGAGTAAACAGCCGCCGATTGTGATGATGCCGTTTGAGGACTCGTCGAAGTTGATCCTTGAGGTGAGCTGAACGCAGTCGGGTAGGGGCTCAAGTAGGATGATGTCGTCGGGTGTTTGGTTCCTGCAGAGAGCGACAGTGTTCCCTTTCAACCGCATTATCGATCGTCCCTTCCGGTCGGTGAGTTCCCCACGACGGAGTCGAGAATGAGCTTTCCACCGGTCAGTTTTAGGGTCGTCTCAGCGACGTTGTGGTCTAGAGCTCCGTGAGGCGGTCTCTTTCGACCTTGATTCCTCCTCGGAAATGAGTGAATTCCCCCGTACTCACCGTAAGGTGTGCCAAGCGACAGGTTCGTTGAGTATCCGGAGTGGACCGCGTTGCCATAGAAGCCGTTCCCGTGAGATGGAGGATAACCGCTCCCCGGCGTGCTCGACCCGTAGGTTGTGCCTTGCATGCTGCCGAACAGCGTATCGGAAAACGGCGCGACTTAGCCAAAGGGCCTTCTTCTGAGACTCCGAAAGGAGACCTAAGAACTCGACACCGCCGAACTGACAAGTTCAAGGGCAGCGAATGTCGTAAGAGCTCTCACATGGAGACGGACACCGTGGAGACTTACCTCGTATAGGCGGTATAAGACGCGGAGTCTTGGAACGAGGGTAGAGATTTCTCTGAACTCGTTGACGGACTGGACAACGTGTTCTTCTGGGGGTTTTCCGGGAAGTCCGAATACGACCAGAGTGAACCCTTGATGTCGCTTGCGTTGAGCAATGGATAATTGAGATCCAGAGGAAGACTGAATGTTGTCTGTTGATTGAAATCTGCGATTCCCGGCGACGAATTCACCTCGATTTTGACCAGAGGCTCCTCACAGTCTGCCACGGACGGATTCACAGGGCTGCTGTAACGAAAATTTCGAGATGTGATGCGGACCCCGACTTTCGGACTCGAACAGCTCGAAGCTCGCACGGCTCCGGGACACGGAGCTGGAAGGAAGCGTCAGAAAGATTCGAGATATAACCAAACGCGTTCGGTTAGTCATTTCGAGAAGTGATCGCCCCGAAATCCGATCGCAACTCTTGTGTCTCCGTCTAGCGAATTCCATCCGTCGAGCGGCGAAGAAACTCTCGTCTCTTGCTTTGTTCGTTTTCTCTTTTCAAATTCTTTTCCGACCAGATTTCCGGTCGTGGTTGGAGCACACAGAGCGCAGCAGCCATCAGGCTCACTATCATTCCGAGAGCGACGAGGACAGTTTGCGTGGCGGAAACATTCAAAGCGGATTCAGGGAGTCGAGGAAGAAGAAGCGCGGAAGACGAAACTTCGTCGCTTCGGAGCCTCGTTCAGAGATCGAATAGCCTTGTGCTTCTACGAAGCGTCAGCGGCTCGCGCACCGCGGGCATTGCAGGTGTGGAGGGAAGAGGCAGAACTGACCCTGAGCGAGAGGGCACGAGAGAAACTAGTTGGCAAAAACTGGCCAAGAAAAAAAGCACAATTCGCTTAGAGCACAGCGCGAGGCGAGCAATCAGAAGCGGCAAGCAGACAATTAGCGAAAGGTGTGAGATACCTGTGAGCAGCGGCAACACCGCCGTGGCCGTCCTGACCAGGCGCCAAACCGTTCTCCACGGCATCGTGGGACGCTAGATGTGCTGACTTCGCCTACGAAAAATATAACACATGTTGTACTTCGACCGGAAGGAATCAATGGCGATTGGAATCGAAGCTCTTTCGAATCGAAGCGTCTCTGGCCTGAAGGGATTCGGACTGAGTTTTTCCTCGGAGTCCGAGCCCGACAGACTACGAATCCTATGCCCAAGACCTCGTAGACGCTCCCAGAGTCCCGAAGTATCCATCCTGCTCAACTCGATCGAGGAGCACGCGTCCGACTGTACGGAGGGAGTTCGTGTTGACCAAGCGCAAAGTGTACCGAGCGTTCGCAATCGTTTTCCATCATCGTTGAAGGCAACGACTCCGACAGGACCCTATCGCCGGCACGATCATCGTCGTGGTCGTCGTCGTCATCAGCGCCGCTCTTGAACTGCGTCGACGATATAAAAAAAAAAGGAGGGAGGCCTCAAAAACACAAAAGTAGATTCAGCCCGTATTCTCTTAGAGTCACAACGGATGCGCGGCTGTTCACAGTCCCCGTTATTGTTGCCACCGGTACCGATCTGGTTCACGTAGCCAGTTCTCATGGATGTTGAAAAAAACTTCGGACGCTTTCGCCTAACCAACAGTAAGCGAAAGATCCCTTGTTCGGCATGATTATTGTGGGTGGAGAAACGGGAGCGAATAGCGCGAGCACCCGCTCACGTAGCGGAAGGTCAACTGATCGTGGCGGTCTGAGAATTCGCCGCTGACGACCGATGTTGCTCGAGTAAAGCTTCGCGGAGTCTCGGCTCGAGGAAGAAATCGATGCGATGGCGGAGTCGAAATGTGTCCTCTGAATAATTGGTCTTGTCACAACTTCCAGCCTCCTAGTCCGACGGAGCCAGAAGAACGACAACCGCACACAGGACCGGCGCCAGAGATCTCTAAACAGACTCCGTCTCGACAGATCCAGAGGAAGAACAACCCAATACTTGAGAACGCATATTAGGTTACTGATGTCAACCGCGCTTGCTTGCTCGACTGTTCGTTGCCTGCTAGCTTGTCGCGGGAAGACGATCTCCGCCGCGGCGAAATGTTTTCGGAGGAGTGCAAACGGCTCCAGTCTTCTCGAGCGTTTTCCTACGTCCCCAGACGAAATAACAGATTCCAGTGTGTTCGATAGAGTTTTTAGCTCAATTTTCGCTCCACTTCACGAGCATTGCATGCGTGGCTCAAAACTGGCAGCGTGCCAACGGACGAAACACAGCTCAACGAGTTTCGATCAACGCCGTGGGGCGATTCGGGTTCGGTCTGGAATTAAGCAAATCAGACCCCCGAGCGACGCGCCCCGCTCAGCGGCCCCTTGTCCAGTGTCGGGCGGCGACAGTTGACGAATGAAGCGACAATGAACTCGCCGTCGGGACGGCCCTTAGGACTCGCAACCTATGAGGCCGAGTCAGTTCCGGCTGATGCGATTGCGGCGCGAACTTCTTAGCGCAGCTCAATCTTCTACACCGTCACAAAGTATCCGGACGTCATGGAATTCCGAAGCGACGAATCCTCACAGCGTCGCTCAGGTGGCCCACTGCAGACAAACAGCTCCGGAGGGACTTGTTTATATTACCCCTATTTTGAACCGCACTTAACCTCTTATCGCTCCGAGGCTCTCTGGGTGAATGGACAGATATTCGCATGTTGGAGCTGTTCAAAAGCACTTATGCTGATGCAGTCACTATTAATTTGCGTCGGCCAACCTTCCTCCCCGGCTCCTCCGACGGCTCGGAGCGTCGCTTCGCATTCGACCCCGTATCCAGAGCGGGCCGGGCGGGCAGACAGACAGACACCCACCCACCCCGACCGCTTCGTCATGAGGTTGAAGGAGCAATTCGAGCCCATATGCTGCTCGACGACAAGCAGGGGAGTGATAGAGATCTCATCGCACAGCATAAGAGAGACGGTCGAGCGAATCCAAGGCATCTATCCTTCGACTCACCTATCGCTTCGTTTCCAACCGCTTCGAGCTCCAGGAATATCTCATACTCTGCTCCCCGCTCTCGCCCCAATCGTTGATAGTTAAGCCCTTCAGATGACCCCGAGCCCCTAGGTAGATTTGGATCCTTCCATGACTAATCGTTGAGTACGAGAGATTCCCCCAAATCAATCGCCTCCTTCCTCCATTCCCGAAGCACCGGCTGTCGTTCCATTCAATGTCTCATGTCGGAGCATCATCGGAGGAAACTCGAATCAAACAAGTAGGGGAAGCGAACTGTACGTTCCGAAACACTCGCTGCCCCTAAAAGAGACCAGTGATGGGTGATTTTTCTATCGACTTGGTGATGTGCCAAATTTGGTAAGTGGTACTCGTTCGGGCGCGCAGAGCCAGTAAACTATTGCGCTTCTCCTCTCAGTCCCTGGCTCCGAAAATGTCCGCCACTCGCTCGACATACAGATTCTTTCCGGCAATGGAGGCCTTCAGGCATCTCGAGTCGAGAAGGTGTCGGACCGCTCCGCTAGCTCCTTCTCTTCTCCACACTTTCAAGCCACATGGCTTGCGGTCGCCACTCTCAAAGCGCAAATAGCTCCTTCACACCCGTGGAAACGGGTCGTCGCTGAGGAATTCGTGCGCACGGCATCATTCGACGAGAGTAGAGACCACGAAACGTTCCCCGACGCGCGGGTTGGTCACGTGCGCCAGATGGAGACGAGGTGCTGTCGGAGGAGCGTTCCAGAATGCCGGCGTCGGGATGGAACGTTGGAAAAAAAACCGAGCTCCATGGATATCTCAGAGTTTCCCGAAACTGGTCGAATGGGCGAGCAAAACTGGGTCTTAGTATCGAGAAGTTCGCTGAAGCCGTGCTCGTTGTAACAGGATTTCACTGTATCACAGGCGAACATCATAACCTTCGGTTCGTTTTCATGAGCCTTGGACACGGGCGGATGGAAATAAGTTCCACTCTCATTCCAAGCCACGTGTTACCCTCGACGACTTCTTGCTAGACCTAGATTAGATTACCGGCCGAAGACTAGATAAACAAGCAGGATTGATTTTCCGGTGGCCGGTCGGCTGCCAACGCATTTCAGTTTTCGAGATGCGGATCTCGATTGGGTCAACGAGTTCTCGCTCCGCTGGATCCGATGCCAAAAACAACTCTTTCTTCGCTCATCGCCCTGATTCGCACGAGTATAGCACTCGATTTGGCGTAACTGAAAGTTGTGTGGAAATTCGCCGAAACTTCACGGGCCGGGAAGCTTTGCGGGCGAACCGACTTCCTGAAACTCGTCTTTCTCTCCTCGCGCGTTCCAGGCCTCTGACATCCAGAACCGACTCTGGGGTGTGCACCGACTTGATAACAAGAATGGTGTAGTAGCCCAAAATATTTGGAGTTTTCCTCCTTGGAAGTTATTTCATCGAGAGTGAGTTTGATTTCGTGATGAATTGAGCTCATTGCAACAGCAAAGAAGGTAACATCTTGTTAGCACGGCACCCTCAGAGTCGAGGGTACGGGCTTGATGTGCTCCATCCTCTCCTGAATGGAGAGCATGTTGGATATCGATTATGACGTAAGGTTCGTGTGGAGCAGCTCGAGGTTTGCAACCCTGATCCTGAACTCGCGGTCGGTTTGGGGCCGCGAGGTTTTCTGGAATTTGTTGCGGCCGTGGACATTCGATAGTGAAGAACAACCTCGAGACTCGGTGAATTAGAACCGATCGCGGTGTATATTTGCTGTGGTCGTATCTCGTTATTTTGAGACGAAACAGCGTGCTGAAGTCCAGCACAAAGATGAACCGCACCACCAGGACGTCATGAGCTAGGTCACCATCGGACTACTTCTATGCTTCGGCCATCATCGAAGGCTCACTTGCATTCCACGTGAAAGAATCCATCGTGTTTGTTCCTCGGATCATCGTCTAGAACAACCGGCTATCAGATGCGCTTGCTCGGACGGGGAGACGAAAGAGGTCGGCTGAGCCGAAACACTGTTTCGATCAAGTGTCCTGATACGGCTGCTTTATCTCCACAGCGTTGGCATGTGCTCAGTTGACTGATAATCAACGCAGCAGAAGACAAATACAGATCGAATCTTGCTCTAACTCGGGTGCTCGTAGCATAAGGTCATGAGGTTCGATGCGTTTTTCAGCCGCACGCCGATGGCTGCTAATCGCCGCGATCGCAGAATCGGAGATCACTCCACCCGATGACCGGTCGAGCGAGCTACTGACGGACTCCATGATTGAATTCACCGCGTGTGCTCGAATCGAGGCTAGACAGTTATCGATCTTCACTGCCTTCCATCTCCTCGGGTCCTCTCCGAGACAGAGCCAGTCAATCGGAGTCAGCAGTGGAAACCTCCCTGCGTCAGCACACCCGCTACACTGAGCTTCAGGTGAAGCTGGATCAAAGGCCACAAATCGCGGACTCGACTTCGGCACCGATTCAGGCCCGTGGCTGTTGTCAAGTGTTTCGGCGAGTAAAAGCTCCGAGTCACCGCAGGCGAGTCCTCTGGCGCAGAACGCGCAACGGAATAGAGTCGTCAGCGGGTCGTCGGAATACCCCTCAAGTTCCCGTGCCGGTCTGATGTGACTGGGAACCCGGACCCCTCCCAAGAGAGCCGGATCACGGTCGGTCATGGCGGCAGTAACCAAATGAGCTTTCTTTTGAAACATCATCCGGCTCAACGCTCTGCTACCTCCGTGGTTTCGCGATCTGAGAAGCAGGCATAAGGGAACGTTCTGTTCCTCTAACCTTTTTTGACAGAACGGGAGAGAGGGAGGGAGATTCGGAGCGAAGAAGAATACGGGGTGAAAACGAAACAGTCTCTGTCTTTGTATTCAAGGAATAGCTCCTTCGAGAAGTCCACAAATGTCAGGACGCAAAGCATCTGTGTCTGCCCGTTCCGAAAGAACTCCGGGATATCTCGGAAAAAAAAATTGGTTCCGGCATTGCCATTCGAGGATGAAGCGGTCGGAGCCAGATCACCCCTTCTTTTCTCAGCCACGGAATTCGTCATGTTGCAATAGTGTGAAAAAGCGCACCCTTCCGCGAACTACGCCGGGACGAAGGGAGCGAATCGTCGCTGCTCGTTCGGGGCATCGTCCAACCCCGCTCGCAGCACTCGCCGAACAGGAATCCCAGTCTCGAAACCTACAAGATGCTCGTCAAGCGTGGCTCACTGAGTTAGTGAGTGAGTGAGAGATTGTATGTGAGTGATGTTCGCTCGCCCCAGCTATCTCTCTATATTTCTCTCTTTTCCTTGTACTCGCTCGCACAAGCGCTGCCGTCAACCACCGTTCCAGATGCTCGCTCTCAGGGGCGTTGCTCGTCTGCTCGGAAATTCTCTTGTTTCTGTTTGTTGGAACTACCAATTAAAACACGACTGGAACGCACGCTCGCTCACGAGCGGTGTCGATCGTCGGTCGCTCGGTTGTTCGGTCGGAGGCTCACTCTCTCGTAGCTCTTTTGGTTCACTCGTTTATACGTCGCTCTTCCTTCTGCGGGGTTAACGAGGATGGTGCGAACGATTACGGCTGGGACGTTGCGGCCTGCGACGGAATGTTCACTACCCGACGACCATGACAGCGACTCCGGATCGGTTCTGTCGATGGTTCCCGGCTGTTCCGGTTGGAAACGTACGCAGACTCGATTCCCCCCAGCTTAGCCGATTGCGCCCCGTTGTTTGTCGCCAGAAAACGTGGCAAAATCCCTCTCTCACTCATCTTTCTTGATTATCTGAGTTTTCGGCGAGCCAGCCGCTGTCAATTGCCCAGGCTTGGTTGCCATCCAACCAGTGGGTCCATCCATGATCTCGTTTCTCTGTATTTTTATCCATCCCTCGTAACGCCGTACTTTGATCCTTTGTCTGGTGGTCGGTCGGCCGGCGGGCCGGTCGCTCCGTCTGTGTGTCTGTCTATCTTTCTGTTCGTCTGTCCGGCTTTCCAGCAGCGTGAGTGCGATCTTATTCTGCTAGTGAGTTAGTTGCCTGTTTGGTGGCTGGCTAGGTAGCTCGGTTTGTTGGCTCCCTGGCAGGCAAGCCGCAACGTCTGGCCATCTACTCGCTCGCTGAGATATATCTACTGATGTGGAGGAAGAAGACGGAGGAGACGTCAGGGATGCTTTGTTGGTTAAAGCAACTGTTTGGTGTATTTACATCTGACCGACTGTCCGTTCGTGATAGTCCGTTCTCTCTGTCTGTCGACGGCTCCGTCGTTCGGTCGGTCGGTACGAATCTCTCCTCGTCCGTGAGTTCGCTTCCCGAGCGGCGATGGAACAAGCTTCACAAGTGGTTGCTGTCGGAGGAGCTCCGTATTTGAAGAGGTTCGAGAGAATGTTTTTTTTCCCTCTGATATCGAAGTAAATCTAAACAAGCTCGTTCGCCATGAGCAAAGAAGACTACCTGCTCAAAATACATTCGCCATGAGCGGAGCCTTTGATAGTTCTATTCCGTCACATGGGGGGTTCAGCACTCGGCCTCTCATCGATATTCATGATGTGCGCAGTGAACTGTCTGCGCACGGAAAGCCGCCATAACACAGTATCGGTCAGTTGGATTCTCCCCGACGTCGACTCGCGATGAGCTCTTTCCGAGTCTGTTCTTCTCGATCGGGGATTCCTCGTCTTCAAAGAAGCTGTGAGTCCTAGATACACTACGAATGAGGGTCTCCAATACGCGAATGGCGGAAAATCTTACCGGTGGGGGGTTTGCTGTAGGATCATCGATGACATCAACCATCACTCACAAGAAAGCAGCGGTGCTCCGCAAGTACATTCCCTGATAAGAAGGTTGATGGTGCACCTTCTATCGTTGTTTATAATCCACGTTCTTCAAATCTCCCTCCTCCGGGTGAAGAACTTCTTGAACAGGCAGAGGCGGCAGCACCTTCACGCACAAGGAATCACGCACTTACACAGCGAGCCGATTGTCCAGCTCTGCGGAGCCTATGCGACCGATAAGCGCTTCGCAGGACTCACCGGAAGACCACAGCACTGTTTTTCCTTTCAGGTGGTTTTTCAGCCACTCCGTCCACTCAGTTGGTTGACCAGTCGTCGTGTCCTCACCGGAGCCAGTCGGTAGCCAGGGAAGCAGGCAGACCGCGAACTCGCTCGCTCGTTCGAGAGCAGGCCAGCTAGCGAGCGAATATGTGAGTGAGCAAGCGAGTGAGCAATCTCACAACGCGCCGCCAATCTGCCGCTTGTCGTCTGGCCGCTATGCCGTTGCTTCTATTCGCAAAGTAACTCAACTCTCTCGTTAAGCTTGTCGAGTGAAGAGGCGGGGCCTTCACACGGACCGCCCCTGCGGACTCTTTTCCCCATTGGTGTATCGACTAATGATATGGCGAATCGAAGAAGCTTTCGAGAGGGCTGGGCGTGGTCTTCGCGAAGACGACGACGACGACGGGGGCACTATGAAGACCCTCCTGAAAAGCAGCCAACGAGGGGCAGGAATAAAGACGCAGGAGCCTCGGGAGGGGACAGAGAGGGAGGAAGAACAACTGGGGAGGTGGAGAAAAGTGGATTGAAGAAAACGAGGAGGCCGGGTGGAGGCAAACCTCAGCACGGAACAACAAATCACATCAAAGCGAAACCACTCATTTTCTTGATAACCTACGATCTCCGGGCATAGAGCCCTCGAGCGTTTATGGTGCCGTGGACGCATTAACGGTTCGGAAAGATCCATCTCGAAGATATTGTATTCGAGCTGCGTTGGTTGAAGTCAAGTTTCTGGATTACGTGAGTGCTGTTGGGTCCGACACTTTCTCTAATTTAGTGATTGTCGTTATCCAGTCTTCTCGTCGCATAACTGCCAACGTGTTCTGCCATCCTCTGGGAAAGCGTAGCTTTTTTGCGCCCGCGCGCGGATTGCGTGCCGTTCGGGTGTCATTCTCGCATCGTTCTGCTCGGACCAGAATCAGACTCGAGCCTGGCCAGTCAGTCTCAGAGACAAACTTCTGCCCCGGTTTCCGATTTGCAGCCGCAGAGCCTACATGCGTCCTCTCGCTGTAATCCGTTGATGTCTGCCGCTCGTCCTGGCGGCTCCCAGACTCCGTCAGAATATCGGGAACTCTCGAAGAGTTCTTCCACCGCAAGGCCTCCTCCGTTTCCGCCGGGAGTACAGGGCAGGGAGCAACGTCACGACTTCGAGACCGTTCTGAGGAGATGATGCTTCTGGTACCGAAAATGGAATTGGCTGTATATTGCTTTGGAAAGATGACTGTTTTCGCGAATTCCCTCGATCGGACACCCCTCCGCGCGAGGTCTCTAGCGCTGCTCATTTCGTCGCGGGTAAAACTGATTTCCTCCTCTCCCGTCCTCACTCCTCCGTCGCTCCTCGTCCTCAGGCAGCCAGACAGGCGTTTACTTGAATCATGTCGTCTGCGCGAAAGAGCTTTGTTGAACCAGAGAACAACTAAATAGTCCAGCACGAAGCGAGTAAGCAGTTAGCTGGCAGGTCGGGCAACTGACGGTATTAGGAATAGTGGAGCCAGACGAGAGCCGAAAACCACAATGCACCGCTCCAAGAGAATGCCACTCACTAAAACACACATGGAGAGTAGCTCAGCAGCGGCGGTGGCACCGCAGCGCCCACGAATGGCCCAGAGACGATGAAAAGCGACGAGAGATGACGCGGTACATTCTGTACATCAACCGAAAGATCAGCTTTTCGATACACTCACAGAGACGACCGCTTGCACGAGACAATGCCAACAATTTCCGCCTTGAACCGATGTCTGACCGAGGAGGCTCGGTGTTATTTTTCGAAAGTGTTTTCTAGATTTGTTTCCCCGATCGGAACGATTTTCAACAAGCCCAACGATGGTAGCCAAGCGAAAGCTGCTCGATGATTCGAACTACTTCTCGAGCGTTACACAGCCGATCGAAGATTACCCGGCCACGAGCTTGCAGCTTCGCGTGATGGTTCTACATGAAACGGGGACTCTGATTCTTCCAGTGTTTTGCCGAACCCTCAGCAACTTCCAGCGTGACTAGCACTTGTGAAAAGTCTAAAGGGCATGATCGGCATCCGCCGGATCGCTGACGGATCCGGGATATCTTTGAGTGCGTTCGAACTTGTGAATCGTTGACACACGGTGGTTCTGAGCGTCTGTTCGGAGTCGTTGTCGGGACTAGAATCCGGGTTCGAGATCCGCGGGATCACGATCTCGAGTGGGTCAGACCATCGTCTGGCGAGCGACTGTTCCGACGCCTTCGGTCGTGTGCGTGAAATGCGGCGAAGAGCCGACTCGCCTCGGCCTAGATGAGGCTCGCGACTCCCGTCACAGCATTGCTGCGACATATGTCCGTACAGACTGCTCACTGGCCATACATTCACGGTCGCAGCTTTTTCCTCGAACTGAAATAACAGATTAGACGCTATTATGTTTTCTGGGTGGCTTGATGGACTTCACCTCCGAGCCGGACTCGCACTACTCTAGCCGCCGGAGTGAGAAGGGAGATCTAATCTCTACATAAACAACTTCATCCGAGCGGGCCAACAGCCGCATGGTCGGTCGCAGCCATCTGTCAGCTGAAGCACCACGGAGTTCGAGAGTCCCGCTGTGAAATTCAGTCATTGCAAGTAAAGAGGCATCAGCGCCAACAAGACTATTGAGCGACGTTGCTCAGCCTCTCACTCCTTCAGAGCTTTTGCTCTTTTCGAGAGAACAAGCCGGACAAACTAGCGAGCGCTAGACGAGCAAACCGCTAACACTACCGGACGGCTGGGCTCAGGAAGTGCTTTTTCTCGCCGGAGCCCAAGATTCGAGAACGGTGGCTACAAAGACATGGGACATTCATCCACTACCAACATCCACACAGAAACTCATAAGGAGCATCAGATTTCGCGAGAGGCGTTCCAGCAGCCTGGCTGACCCCGGGTTCCTACATGATACTCTCCGGCATGAAGATCATCAGATAGCGTTTTGTGTATTGTCCCTCTCGGAGGCCGTCGATTGAATCGCTGCGCTCGTTGCATCTCATTCCGCTTGCCCATTACATCTGCAGCCAGGCGACCATTGTTGTTACGGAACGAATCTTCGAGCTTGTCGGAGCCGCGAAGCTTTCGGGTCGGAGCCCATGGTCCCCGTGACGAACAAGATTCGGCTTCAAGAGTCAAGTGAAGCCTCCCGTTGTTCAATCGAATCAGCAACACGACCGGGATTCAGAGCTCCAGGATCATCCGCCCCGAGGTTGCTCCCGTGTGACTGATTCGAGGGCTCAGGAGGGATCCGAACACTGGTTCGAAGCTCGTTAGAGCGAAGCAGAACCCGCAGAGCAATCAATTCCGGATCGGACTTCAGCCGAAGATGGATGACGACAACATGTTATATAAACAGCGGTCGACAATGAGTGGAACTCAAAAACTGTCGTTTCTTGTCGGCGAGAGAGGTCCGAGACACAGTACCCCACAACCACCAGAACGCCCCCGGTGGCTGACCGAACGAACTCGAGTTATTATTGTGCATTGTGGAGCGGTTGGAGAGCAGCAGCTCGAAAAACTTGGGTTAAAACTTCATTGTGCGCTGGAGAAAACATCTTCATAGGGGTTGTGTCATTGAGGACAATCATCATCGTTCGCTTGTTAAATCCTAAGAAGGAATCGGGTCGAAGGAATTTATGTAGATGTTGGCGATTTTCAAAAGAGAGTCCTGTTTGCGTTGAGCCTTGGTTTGTTCGATTCGCACCCAACTCTCTCAGACGAGAATGTTGCGATACCGAAGTGAATACAATCACCATGAAGTTCATTTCGGCCGCCTTTCGCTCTGTGCAAAGCGAAATCTGGAAGTGTATACGCGGCCCGGCAAGAAGCGTTCGGCGGAGGCTTCATTCCAACGGTCGGCGCAGGAGATTCCAGACTCTCATCTTCGCTCCTCTGTCAGCGCCAGCGAGTAACGAACAATTGCTGAGAAGTCATAATGATGACATCGTCGCGGAGCCAGTGTGGATTGCTTCGGAACTCTCGTTCAGAGATGTCTCAAGCCTACAGGATCCGAGAGTCATTCTGGAAAGTGGTCAAAACCACCTGCGTATCGCGCATCGAGTTTGCATCGAGCTTGTGACCCAAGAAGTTCTTCTTCGTTTTCATCGCTCGTCGGGAATGAGTTTGGAGACTTTCGGTGCTCCGTGGAATATACAGCCTGCGGACCACCCAGCCATTCAGCCATCTCATAGGGCGAGGGGCGGTAGCACCATGCGTTGGAATCGAGCAAAACGTGGCGATTTCTCCGGGATTCATCGGAAGGCCACCCTGTCGCTAGAGCGGGTGCCTATAAATTCCCCCGAAATAATTCCTCAACGAAACGAATGGATGGCGCTCGCCTCCCGCTCTAGCAGAACATGCAGCACCATTTTGTCGTTTTCGCTTGCGGGAGAGGAGGAATGGCTTTAATGGGACAGACCAGCCTCCGTATATTCTCCTCGACTTTTCCTTGAGGGTCTGCTGATGGGAAAGAAGGCACACGTGGGAATCGTATGCTCGTACCGATAGCACAGCTTGTCATGAGACGACTTTGCGATACGGAAATCGTGTCCGAGCTTTTGACGAGATGACTGAACTCCCTCTTCGACTTTCTCCGTTCCTGATCAGGGCGCAGTTGTGGGCTTGGGAAAATTATGCGAAATTATGCGTTTTCGGGGTGGTTTGTGCATTCCTCGCCGCGAGAATGAACGGATTTCTGATGGAATTCATGAAAAACGAGCGTAGCCAGAAGCCGATAATTGACGTTCGAGGAAGTCCCCTACTCGGACTCCCGAGAGGGACTCAGTTTTAGTTTTTCGGGCTCAGGAGAGTGGAATCACGATGAGTCCGTCGGGCGAATTCGATGGTGCGTTCCCGTGACGTCCGTGCCTTTCGGGACGAAACGTCAGACAATTTCACGGTGAGCTGCGGGAACGCGGATTGAATATCGTCAACTTCTACAATGATTTACTCAGTAGTTGTGGAAAATAACCGACTTGTCGGATGATCTTCGACGCTCCACTGAACTTTTCAATTTTGAAGCAGTCGAACGAGATTTCCCGATTCCCGTCACTGCTCCAAGGATGCCTCAGAGAGTTGGAGTATAGGTCAAGGGTCGAAGTTCAGAAATTATCAATAGGTTCTTACATCTATCCTCAACGCGTGTCATCAGTGTAGCCTAGCAGGCTATGTGTTTTTTTTTCGCAATCATCCTTTCATTTCAGCGGATCGATCATGGGCGATTGATTGGATAATTCCGAGAATCCCCTAATTTTCCGAATTCCAGTTATCAGGAACGATGTTGGGAACCGTCTCATCCCTGATTAATCTGATTCTGATTCAATGGCTTTGTTATTCGCACTGAGGCTGAGCCTGATTCTCAGGACATGATCGCACATTTCCGAGGCTTCTGGAATGTAGTCGTTGGCAAATCACAACTCGCCTACTTCAAATAGCCGATGGTGACGGGGCAGCACGACAGTAAGTAGAAGAATGATGATATAAAATGGGAGTGCAACGAGAATCGGTTTCGAACCAGACTCGATTGGAATGCTCCGAACTGCCCATACTTTACGCGGCGGTCGCTCACTCGGTTTTCGATTTCAAGCTTCTTTCCATTATTGCGGATGGAATCAATTGAGATGCTTCCCTGCCCAACTGTGCCCTCACCGGCTGTCGGGAAGGGACGCATAGTGGTCACGGGTCCGACACGCGCCCGCTGCTTTAATACGATGCCTCGCTTCCAAGCTCTCAAGTTACAGGGATACAGCAGGGAGAATAAACAGCACCGCCAAGCTTTTCTTCAGCATCCGAGGGTGCGTAGACCGTCTGAAATCATTTCTACGAAGACCATCCCCGGCCCCTCTTGCACCGTCCTCCATCATATTTCGAGCGGATTCATCACCAATGCATTCGGGAATCGTGCGAGTGGGGCGTCCCTCAAACGTTTTCCCCTCTTACCGAGGAAGACCACATATATTCCGTTTCGATCGAGTTTCGCCAATTCATTCATATCGTTCCGGCTCTGCAGCGGATTCTATAGGACTCATCTATTCGAATATTATTCAGATGAATCCGATCCAGAAGTCGAATCGCAGTCGGAGATAAAAGAATGAGGAAGAGAAGTCGGTCATATGTGACGGCTTCAGTGGTTTGACTTCTGGTTTCATATGAAGAACGATCCAGCTGTTGTTTCACGCGGACTTCAGCGCGCCCAATGTTATCACCGTCGATCGAGTCGCACCTGATCTGCAGATACTAAAATGACCCCGTCTCCTGAAGCCAGAAGATTGTAAGTCGAAGTTGTTACGCGGGATCGGGTCCTTGTGTCCCGTTTATTGACATTCAGCTGCTTGTTTTTCTCGGTTGCCGATGTGGCAAATCTCAGGGAGTCTCCTATAGGCTGGGGACGCTTCTGGCCCGACAGATGGAAACAAAGTTCGAAATATCAAGCATTGATGAGCATAGTGATCCGCGTGAACTTGAGGCTTGAAGCGACGAAAGTGAATATTTTGGGGCAAGGTGGATCACGCGGTGGCTCTCGGCTAGCTCTTAGCTGATTGCTGCGACTGGCGGGCCACTATCCATTTCCATCCCTGTCCAAAAACGAGCGGGCAAGAGCTGAATCGTCGGGAGTTCCCAACTAACTCCAAGAACGTCGCTAGGAGTCTCGAGGCGACCGATGGTATCGTCATTCGATGCAGCAACACGGGCTAGCATTGAGAAATCTAGCTCTCGAGTGTTGTAAGCCTAACACGCATCACTTTTGCGCATCAAGTCATTCACCTGATCAAGGATCGAACTGAACGCAATATGAATCGTTATTCGGAGCCACATCATATTCAAGAACGCTAGAATTCTTCCAAGGGGAACTCTCATCGACACACGGAGACGTTCTTCGTCTCGTGCCGCGAAACCACTCGAACAGAATGTTCGGAATCTCAATATGAATGAGAAGTTGCTTCTGAGCAAACGGTTTGTATCAAGATAACCCCATCATTGTTCCACCGCGCACACGATTTTTTCCCCCTCGGAAGCTCCTTTTTCACGCTAGGCCAAGCTCCGTCCTCGCCACGCTGCCGATGGCAGAGGGAAGCAGTCTTTCTTGTTCCTCATTCCGCCACTCATGCTCCCCTGAGGTTCGCTCAGTTCCTGCCGTGAGAACGAGGTTTGCTGAGGCGTTCTATCCATCAGCAATCGGAGCAAAACTCAGTTCCGCACAATGGAATACCGTTTCCTCATAACTTTGGTGAGTATGCCTAGGAGTGCGTGAACGAAGAGTTTGACGAGGTGCTAGAAACAACAAAGATTGTGGGGACGGTACTCTCCGATCGATGAGGAAATCAACTCTGCATTCAGATCATCATACGAGCGCACCATACGGCGTTTGCAGGTGATGTGCCTTCTGATCGACGTGGACGCCTCGTACGGCACTGAAACGGTCAAGAAGCCCAACAGGTATTTGAAATACCTCAAAACCAGATCAATGACAACAAACAGCCCGCGATATCTGGACAACCCGACAGCGTTCCGAGACAGCTCTTTCTTGACGCCGAATTCCCCCTACATCACACCGAGGCAGGAAATGGGCACCGACACGTCTGCTGGTGGATATACAGGGCCCATGATGACTTCTGCATCCGAGAGGAGTCCATCCCGTATAATCATCGTACGTCAGCCCTATTCATCAAAGAGGTCGCACATGTCACCGACAAACTCTTACGGCTCCCAATACATGACACAAGCAAGCTCGAGTAAGTCATCAGCATGCTCCAAGTCTAAGCATTGATCGAATCCAACAGCAGTGATCGAGATCAGCCTTTCCCCAATCTTGATGTTTTGCTGAGCTTGTTTACCGAAACACTCGAACCAAGACCACTCGGCATCGGCATGAGTCGCGTTCTCTCTGAAATGTTTGAATTTCTTCAGAAATGTTGTGCTGGGAATACGACCGCTGCAGTCGGCGAAATAGCATGGCTCCTCTTGGCGGAATTCGAGTCGGATTTCGTCGACGGGAGCGATATTATTCACAACATGACCGTAACTAATCTTGAAACGATTCATTGCAGTGTCTCCTTCAATAGCCTATCCATACCCGTCGCCATACGGCTATGCCGGCCATCAATACATGTCGGGTTATAATTATCAATCCCCGATGACCGGAAGTCCTTTCGGATCGCAAATGACACCGTATTCTCCGCTGGTTGCGTCCATGATTGCCGCTGCGCAGCGCGTCACTCAAACTCAGACTGGTGCCTACGGTAACCAATACTCTGGAAGCCAAGTAACCCCACAGTACTATCCACCGTATGGAATGCAACCGATGCAGTCACAACTTTACGGTGGTTACGGTTATCAGGGTTGAGACATCAGGACGAGACCTCGAGCAGAAGATGGCGCCGCGCTGGATCGTGGCCGTATCTTTTCCTGTGAAGCGTGTCCTTCTCATTGGGATCTCGTCGGCATTTCCTGCTACGCCCTTCACCAATAGTAAACGAGTCATACATTCTGGCTTCCGGATACAGGTTCCTGAAGGAGGTCAACCAGGATATGGCGACAGCAGAAGTCTCGGATTCTGAGACGATCGAGTGGGCCGCCAGGTGTGAGGCCGGTAGGATCACTGAGAAGTGTTCAGACGAGACATGCAGGTCATGAGATTCCTATTGATAAATATATTCACACAAATGGAGTCCAAGTGAAGTGGCTTTTCTTTATTTGCATCCGTTGCCTTTTGGGAGGAATCATTGGGGCTCGCCAAATATTTTGGGATCCCAATGAATCCCAGAATCACCTTCTCAGACTCCGAGAAGTATGGTCAGATTGAGTTCGGAATTATTTCCATACACCCCCAGATGTATGGTTGGAACGAAACCGAAGTCACCTCAATCGACCCGGGGAAGTGTTGTCAGATAAACCCTGGACTCAGCTCCGTGGACCCCGGAAATATTGGACAAATCGACCCCGAGATCGCCTCCATGGATCCCGGAAAGCATGGTCAGATCGACCCCAGAATGACCTCCAGGGACCCCGAAAAGTATGGTTAGATTGATCTCGGAGTCCCCTTCATGAATTGATGGTCGGCGATTGACCGCCATCGGTCGACCCGGGTATTCGCGACCCCTGGTCGTCATCCTGTATCTGACTCATTACTCACTTCGAACGGTGGTGGGAACCTACGGCTCAGGTCTCTGGACGGAACTATTCAAAGGAAGAAACAGGGAGTAAAAACAGCGGAAAAGGAATCTGAGGTGGAAATTGTTCGTTGGATAGAAGTTCTGCGAAGCAAACACGCTGCACCGGTGGAGCCACTCGGAGCCGGCAGAGACGGTGCGCAAGATCGTTTATCGGGACGTTCACAGATGAGAAAATCGCGGGTTGGTTGCGCTGCGGAGCGGCGGTCTGAACTTTGCTCGGTCTGATAACAATACGGAAGCTTGGTCGGTGCCATGGACCCGAATTCGAGTGGTTCTAAGACGACGCTACGCACTTACGCCGAATAGGTGCAAATATAACTCATCAAGGTGCGCTCCGATCCTTCCCAGAGCAGAGGCAATGAGGACCTCCGCGAGAATCGCTGTAAGCTTCAGCATATGTACAAGATACACAAGAACCACCCTTACCCTGATAAAGTACGTGATATTGATCTCGTATCTAGTAATTCCGCAGCACCTGCGATGTTTCGCGTATACTCGGCTCAACAGAACGACTCTCCCCGGCGAAAATGAATACGTCATGCAGAATGCGATACACCGTCATATTGAAGTGCCGTATTAACTGATGTACGGGGTGTTCGCTGTGAGGTGAGCGACGACCATGATCGCCCTCCTTCTGGCCATATCTGAGCCGCTAGTGAATATTTTCATCTAATCTGTTTTTTTTTTGTGTTCGATCCCTCTGTAGAAGATGGATTTTTCCCGTTATGGTTCTTGAAGTTTGGTGATTTGAGAGCATGTCAAACTGGACGTTCCAATTTTTCCCGACTCCCAACTTCACAGGCTCGTCAATTTTCGATTCTCAACGGACTCGCGATTCCCAGGATGAGTCCGATTTGTCTTCCATCCCCCTTCACCACCTTTACGGTCTTCCTGCCGTAAAGTGCCTCGGATCGGTCTACTTAGTGAAACACGGCGGCCTTGCGAAGGGACCAAAATGAGGAGGAGCGAGAAGTGAATTTATTTCGAGTTCTTCGAGTCGGAGCTGTATCCTCCAATGGGTGCATAGTGGAGGAGGATGGAGAAAAATCGGACCCATTTTGAGAATCGCAAATCTGTCGAGAATCGACGGTTTACGAGCCAGTTGAAGTTGGAAGTCGGAAGAACGTGGGAAGTCGACTTCGACATGCCCTCAAATTACCAATTCTCAACCAAACTTTAGAGACGAAGACGGCAGAGATGCGTCTTTACGAGAGCAATCCAGCGAAAAAAATGGATAAGATAGAAATATTCTTTAGCGGCCGAGATATGGCCAAAAGAAGTGCGGCCATGATTGTTGTTCCCCTCACAGCGACCAACCTGCATATTTGTACCACCGTGGCCCGTCACGCTCCAAATGAAGGAGGGACGATCAATGATCACGGAAGAAGAGAACGTTCCAATCATTCTCCCTGAAGGGGATATCCATGAACTTGGTTTCCGAGTACATTCACTTCCTGGTCAGGCAACCGAATTCAGCAGAGAACGACTTCCCATGTTTCCGGTCTTTTCTGGAATGGGGGGACATGAAACGACGGCAAACATACGAAATCCAAGTCAGTCGCCAGCCATCGAGTATTGCTGTCGCCATCAATCGGGCAACAGGTGCTCAGACGGAAATTCGAATGCCCGATATCGTTGGGTAGCACCGGCATGACCCTCCTGCGTAGGGGATGGGAGAAGAGTCCCCGCGGATCTGATCGAGCTTTCGGTCCCATTGCAGCGGGCACCTTAGACGCTTGCTGAACATGCATATTTGTTAGAATCAGAGCTGAGAAGTTCTGGCATTCATCATTTTACACCTTCTCTTTATCCACATCGCAAGATGGATAGATGAGTCTCTTATGGCTTAGTTCATCACGGCAGCAACACATGATTCATCCATCTATGCATGCATCTGCCCATAGATCCATGGATAAGCGAAAAATGCCTGAAACCGCAGCTATAGTCATCGTCATAACCCCTCCCCTACCGAAAAAGGAAATGCTGTGTACGTCCCGGCCTCAACCTGGAAGCCTCCTCTCCGGAATCCACAAAAATCGGCCTTCACAACGCCTGTTCCTCGGCGGACAGACAGAGAGTCGAGCCGAATGAAACCGCTCCGTAATTACTTCAATGGAGTTCTGAATTTTTATCCTGCTGACTGACTCCACTTGATTTTTCAGTGGTCTCTCGTAAACAGCGATACACCCAGCAATGCTGCGAGGTATAACAGCCTCACATAGAAGGGACGTTTGAGATGCAAAGAGACACCAAAATCTGCTATTCGCAATTGAGGAAGCACCGACAATATGCCCAGCTTGGGCGATTCAAGATTCCGTAGAACTCACATTGCCCGCGAAAGAAGAGATTCGGTATGGCGCATGACTCGTGTCGCGAGTTTATTGAGAGTGACACGTTCTCGTTCAACCTAACTTCTTGTTGATGTTCAAGTAGCCGACACCGATGCAGGACAGCTCAATCTTTTCACCGCCAGTTCGCAGTGTGTTGTCTTCGTTTGCTGCAGTTTTCTCGGGTGCAATTTTGAAAGTGATGCCGAAGAAATCTCTCAAATGCCTCAAGAATTGTATCGTGTACGGTGTCAGTGTGCCCATTTGATACTTGGACACATCCGCGGGACCGAGCGCCATCAGCAACAAGGCAAGGCTCTGATTCCCTGTGTCCACACAGCCTCCTCTATGGATCTCGTGAATCAATTTGACGGCGGCCGCTTTCCCTATGTCTTCGGGGACCATTTGCTCTCGTCCTTGGCAGGGGTCCGACATGGCGTCCGCTGCATAGAAGGCACCGTCCTTCGTTTCCGCAACAAGACAAATCCCGAATCCGGGTGATAGACCGCCCTTTTTGCCCTTGCAAGCTTCGGTGTAGATGTACACGTCTGGAAGAAATTTGAGCAGGAGGTCTTTGGCTGAATCCACCATTCGAGATGTAACATGCGGGTTGGTCTTCATGGAATAAGCCCAACCACGTATCCGCCTGATTTTGCCGGGCTTCACGAACTGAACAGGCCTCAAACGTCTGCACACTGGCGACGTGAAACGAACCTCTCCACCGCCAAGTGGAGGGGCGCCCCTCGAGATTATTTTGAGATCCAATTTCTCTGTGAACATGAATTTTCCGAGAACGGGCAGACTAGCTTGTTTGAAAGCATCCACAGATGCCTCTTCGCAATCGTTGGTAATGCCGAATAGGCGAACGTCCAGAGAGAATTTACAGAACGGTGCCAAGTAAACGAGTGCTTCGAGGTAGTAGGTGACCGATTTCGAAGTCGCGCAGCGGTGCTCGATGCTGCCTCCATGAAGGACTCCAGGCTTGAAGAACACGCGTGTTCCGGTTTCATTCACGCTAGCCTCAGTTCCTGAAACCAACCAAACGTTCTACACGTGCGATTCCAGCATCTCGCGAGGAGGGAGAATATCGTTCCATGGACTCACGAGCGGGTGGATCTTCGCTCCGAGATCTCACCACTCACCGTTAGTAATTTCCGTGATCAATTTGAGAAAATCCGCTTCGAAATCTCGGAGCCCCGGTTCCACGTCTTGATCTCGGATATCGCTCACTGTGATTGAGCGCTGGCTCAGAACGGACAGAACCAGCCGCTGTCGGAAGTAGTTCGAGCCGTGGTAGGACAAAATATTCTTGTCAACGGAGGCACACATCACGGGAGATTCGAACAGACATCAAAGTCCAGTCACCTGATTCTCATGCCGCTGCTCCCCCTACGGCCAGAAAAACAAACCGGAGGCAGTAGTGTGAGTGCCGCCCAGCAAACACGTGCGTCCGTCATTTTGTTAAAACGCGGAGCCGAAACGTTCTCGGGGAGCGTATAGGGAGGAACTGCGGCAAATCGGCGCGGGCCGAGGTCAAGCTCCTGGCCTATGAACCGCGCCTTCGCCATGCTTGCAAGAGGTCGTCGCGATAACATCTCAAATGTGAAACGAGTCGGAGAACTGATCAGAGGAAGGGAGAGAGAGAGAGAGAGCTCGGACATCGAAGTTCGGTGAAACTAACCCAATCCTTACTTCTCTCATTGAATACATCAGTGCCGCGAACTGGAGCCCGAGTCGCTCATCCTGCTTCCCTAATCCTCCTATGTCCGATTACTCCTTCCCTCATCAATAAGGAGATCAATGACGGGTTTCTCCAGGTGTATCATCCATAGCTGCTGTGTTCTGGACCTGGAACAAGTTCCATTCCTGAACCCCAGATTTTCCACACCCGATTTCTGGAACAAATTAGGGATCACGAAGTCATGCACGGCATTGCGGTTAATATGCGCGAAATTGAAAAGTTCCATCGGGTAGGGGAGAAATTGCACAGTATAAATCCTCGGAACAATCCGTTGGGAGGCATGAGCTGCTCAAATTTGCTCAGTATTCCACGTCGAGAACTTCCTCTCCTGGGATTCCCATGGAGCACAAAATCGGAGCTCGCACGAAGTAATCCTTACTAAAAATAATCGGCTTCGTCTGTCAGTTTGTCCGCACTCCTCCTGAAATACATGGGGATGCTCCCGGGGCCAATCTGAGCATACTTCTCCGAATTTGGAGGGGTGATTCCAGAACCAATCTGACCATACTTTTCAGAACCTGGAGAGCTGATTCAGGGACCAATCTGAACATACTATTCCGAACCTGGAAGGGTGATTCCAAGACCAATCTGAGCATTACTTGCCAAGCCTGAAGGGGTGATTCCGGGTCCAATCTGACCATTCTTTCTGAAGTCTGGAGAGTGATTCCGGGACCAATCTGAACATGCATCTCCGAATCGGGAGGGGTGATTCCGGGACCAATCTGAGCCATACCCTTCTTCTTGACCATACCCTTCAAAACCATAATGCTGACCCAGTGAAGAGAAAGAAAAGATATCTCTGCATCCAGAAGACAGTTTCTTCTGCTGTCCTGGCCGCTCTCTCTGTCGCGAGCTCACGAGCCGTTCGAATCGCTGTTTGAACTTGGGTCAGAGCATCCGGCAGGCTAAATCCCGGGCTTTGGGGGGAGTTCTGGATTCAGAAATCATAATTTCGACCCAGAGGCAGTAGCGTAGCGACCCTTGATGATGCCCGGGGCGGGACCTCCATCTGATGTCCCTCATGGCGAGAATTTCTGCAATCCGAGGTCCCTCATGGCGAAAATTATTTCAATCTGATGTCCCTCATGGCGTAAACTTTCTCTATATGATGCCCCTCATGCCGAAGGATCCGATACCCAGTCCGCTGGAGGGGGATCCCGCCACCGGTACGCCTATGGAAATTTCTGGACGCGAGGTAGGATTTTGCTGATGCCGTCGCCGGATCGCAGAAAGATGTCGTGATGCCCGGGCTGGGCGAAACGCTGCCCCAGACCCCGGGCCCAAGACCTTGATCCCCGGGGCGAACCGCCCCCTCCCCTTCCCCCGCTACGCTAGTGCCCAGAGTACCAACGGATCGAGTTGTGACCCTCGGAAGGGCAAACTGACTTGGAAACGTATTCAGATACTAGGGGGCGAAGGGGAGCTCGAACCCGCCGACGAAAAGCAAATCCGAGTCTCAGGTCGAGATTTATTCACGCAAACAAAAGAGCGGTGGGAAAAAAGACATGGGGCTCTGGCATGCCGTTCATAGAGCCTGGAACCGATTGTTTTGGCTTCGGATGCGACAGAACGAGGCTTTCGGCCTCGATTGGAGCGGAACCATAGTTGCTCATGTTCGCGGATCAGGGACTCGATGTCCGACGGTCAGTGGGGTTTCCTGTTGTCAGGTGCGCGTCCCATCATTACCCTTCCGTGAAAACAGGTGAAAGTCCCAGAGGGCCGTGTGCAGAACGAGCATGGGCATCCCTGGCCGAGCGATACGGAAGTACTACTTGGGTCCTCTACAACAAAGGAATTTTATTGCTTCTCGTTGATGATGTGCGAGAATCGCAGCTTCCCGTCAGCGGCATGACTCAAGGCTCCCCCTCTGAACAACCCGGTCTTCGCAACCCTGAGAGCGCGCATCGGGAATCCAGGGAATTTTCCCCTGCGAGAGACACTGTAGGAACCATAATATTATATGATTGGATGTCCAATTCATCCGAGCTCGGATGCTCACGTCTCGCTTTCGAAAACACATAGCTATCTCCCGTCGTTCCCAGATTCCGGTGAGAGAAATATCTTGAATAATTTATCACGATCATGATTGGGTGACCTACTGGCCGAGTATGAGCACGTGAGAAAGGCAGTGATGTGATTCTCTCGGCTCATAGAAGTAGCTCTTGGTCCGAAAATAAGATGCTGGTGAGACGAACATCCAGAATTCCTACTTTGAGACCCTTGATGGCCAACTCACGGAGTACAGAGTTTCCCTCGTGATTTCGGTAGGAACGGCGAGAAACAGACACAGCTTCCTCCCCAGAGTCGAGACTCTCCCAAACGGCTCCTTAGCTGAGTCTGAGGAGAATTTCACAGTTGGCTTCTTCCGCTGGGATGTCGCCGACATCTCACAGTCCGATTATAACTTCCATCTCCTGCTGAAGCTCTTCTTCCTCCCCCTCCTTCGGGACGAAGTCTTGGCAGCTCATGTCGATAACTTCTGAGCATTCTTGTTCTTCGTCCCAAGATTCCTGGCAAATCCCGATCCCTGCAGACTCAACCGCGGCAGTCGAGATATGGATTGACGGGTGAAGATATTTAGTGTAGAGCCCCACGCGAGACATCGTTCCCGCAATCTCAGTCGCCGCACTGCCGTGTTTTTTTGTATCGGAACGGACTCATCTGAAAACATTCGACACCAACATGACATTTTGCGCCCCGCACGCAGATTGACCAGCAGCTCGACAAGAAATCACAACGCCTTCCTTGCAATTGGTTCTTGGACCGGAGATCCGCATCTGTCAGATTCCAAGAGATCCACACTGAGAATTATTGTGTGGAATCACCTGCAACATTCAGGCGGCACCCGTTCGGCTACCGAGCGCTTTATTACTACAGGGGCTTGAGAAGTTTTGCCAATTCTGCTTCCAAACTGAACATTTCCTGAATACGATCCTTCGTTCTCGGATGAACATGACAGTGAAATCTCATCGCAGAGCCAATATAAGGTTATAGGGTGAGCTCAAGGGAATACAGGAAAACGAGCGTGGATGCGGTTTCAATCGCGCGCTACGTGCTGCAGCCAGCGCAATATCTCTCAGGCGATGAACTCAGTGTGGTGATTTTCTCAAGCCTGTTCGGGTGTCGGATGGGTGCCCATGTGGGACTTCATATCTCGATTCGCCGACTTCACGAGACAGCCCGTACGAACTGGTAGTTCCCGCTCCATCGAAAATCGGCGACAAAGTTTTACATACGGCTCTCTCTTCCTCGGATCTGATATGGTCCACGGAACTCCGTTGGAGTAATTGACATTCCTGATGAGGGACGAGCAGCAGAGCAACGAATCTTCATCTCACCCTGGCGGGACTAACGTTCCACCACCGATAACGACAACTGGAGCTGTCGTTTAGGTTGATCTGTTCGATGTCAGCTCACCATTGGAGCACGTTCATATAAGGACGCATGGAGCTCCATGACCCGATTCAGCCCAAGGCAAGGAGCCGACGATCGCTCAGTTCTCAGAGAAATCTGCTGGAAATCATTTGGAGCAATTTCGGGATGACACACGATGACACGAGATCCCTGCGGGATTCGGAGTCCGTCGTTCGCCGGGAGCGCGTCCTGTTGCAACGAAAATCCTTGAGAGGATTTTCCAACAGCGGACAAGCTTAGAGTTCAGAAGCATATGGAACACATCGGTCTCGTTCGGAACAACGGGAGACCCGACCTATTTAAGATAAATATCGTTCCATCGAATTATTTACGTCATCACATGCAAACCCGACTTGTTGTTAGCGGAAACCGGCTGACCCCGTCTCCGATGGCTGTGAGACCCTGACCGTCGCAGCGTGTCCCCTCACACATTTCGAGCGACGCTCTCTAAAGACCAACCTCCTTGTTCTCTTGTCCTCCGACAAAAGATCAGTCCCACCCCCAAAGTCCCCTTGGACTGCCCTCGTGCTCCCAACGACTCAATGGCAACTAGTTGAACGACGTAGCGGTTGTTAAGTTCTTTGTCTTCCGGGAACTTGTCCCTCTTGGCAAGGTATACAGGACCCGATTCCTCTTCGACTGGATTGACATCATTCTGCTTCGATGCGACGAGATTAGTAAATTGGGCTGCGCTCAGACATCGGCCCCGACAGAGTCAAATCGCGAGCTACCAGAATCAGTGATGATCTCCTCACGCCGTTGGGAGATCTGGCCGGCTCACATTCGGCATCTCGCAAAGGGCTCCTGAAAGTTTAGCATTTGAGTTAGAGGGACTCTTTCGGAAGGACACGAGCCGGCCCCGGGGTAGTTCGAGTATGGATCGGTCCGCAGATAACGCTATCGCACTTTCGGCAGCGGTGGGCGGCGGGTCTTCACGTGGTTTTTGTTGAACATCAGAACTCCTGGCTGTAGGAGCAGGACTTGGCGGCACGGTAGGTTCTGCTCGTGCCGTTACCGCCGGCATCGTAGAGCAAAAATGACGCTCCTCTCGAGCGACGATCGTGTTTTTGCGATAGGGCTCCGATCGTCCACATATTTGGTGACTGGGCAAAAAGCCGAGCGACCAAGAAACGAACCAAGCAACCATACCCCGACCCAGCCACTCATCCGGCCATCCAACGTCCCTCCCTTCCTGCTTTCGCTTCTGCCTGGCAGATAATAGACCGTAAGGCTCAAATATTCGCACTCCCTGTTCGGGGGGTCTAGCGTTAGCTCCGAGCTTGAGAAGAACATAAGTTCCCCCAGCTCACGACACAACAGTTGATCTTTCGGCTCTCATTGCTATTCTTCATCATCGCTCGGAACATCCGGTGGGAATTCCGGTTCGACCCACTAAGACGCTTTCTGGGCAAGAAGCGGTTGGAACAACTCTCTCACTGTGCTCGCAGCGTTATCGTCCGCTACAGAAAAGCTCTTCGAGACGCTCATTTTGGCAAATGGACAAACCAATTGAGCCCTCCGGAGCTTGGAGTCGCGAGGAATTCTCAGCACCGCAAACTTGAGAGAAGATCACCGATGTAACAGTACGTCGAGAGCTCCAGGAGAGCGAGAAAACACACAAGAAGGAATCGTCCGCAGAGACGACTCGGGGCCGTAGGACTCTGATTTGAGCTGATTGCGTCATTAGGTCCGGATTGATTGCTCGCCCGTCCGTTGTTCTTTCGGGAGGACACGAATTGCCCAGTTGCGGTGATGAAGATGATGATAGTGACATCGTTTTAACTTAAGTGTCTCCTAAGTCGGAGGAACAGACTGCTTCAGATGACGATCAGGGGGCGCCTGAACTGATGAACCAGCGGCTTGGTTCGAGTCTCGAGACTCGTTCATGTTCCACAATATGTTTAACCGGGTGCCCGCTCTGCGTTGGCTTGGACGCGCGTCCATGTTTAATCAGTCGCCTCGCTACAGTGCGGAGTCTGGAAGTGGGTCTGATTTGGAAAACGGAATTCGGAAGCTCCTTCCTCGCAACGAGTCATTTGTGATTCCGCGCTAATTTCAGGTCAACGCTGAGGCATACTCCTACACATAGTAGGGTGCAGTAGCTTTGGCTGAGAAAAGTTATTGGAGTCGCTGCTCAACCTCGAACTAGCGCTCCTGGATCGCGCTCTCGAATAAACTCTTAGATGCTGATCCATCCAATGTATTGGCTACAGTGTATCACTCTCGATCATATCAGCCTCGGATCCCAGCGATTGGAGTCGAAACCGTGGCAGTGATGGTCACACCGCAAGCTCTGTGGTAAGGCAAAGTGGAAGTCCGAATATTCAGGGTTTGGACTCTAGCCTTGATACCAACCCTAGTCGATCAGCGTCGTTCCTCTCTGAGTCATCTCATGCAACATCTATATCGTCATTTGCAAAATTCAATCAGGATCGGAATCGAGAGGCTCCTTGGCTTGATCATGGGACAGTTTTAGCCATGGGAATGATCGACGTTTGCGTAGCCTTGAGCGTAGCGTCCATTCTTCGAGCGCTGTTCGCGATCGGTATTCGAAATGATACTAGAAACATTCGATCCAACTCTCAGGTTGTAGATGCCTTGGTCCTTCTCGACGACCCGCTATCCTTGCACCAGTGACACGAGAATTCATCGGAAAAAATTTGTGAGGAACTCTCCGTGTGTCGCCAGCAATCTGCACCGCTCGACCTCAGAAAAGCGAGGCTCCGGGTTTCAACCGAATCGGTGAAGCAGCCGGAGGAATTCGTTCCAGTTCCCGCGGCATCAAGAAGGGTTTTCCGAGAAGCCGTAACGAGGACTCTCGGAAGGTTTTCCCTCGAATCCATCCCTGAACTCCCTCCCTGGCGCAGGAGGTCATTTCGAGTCAGTGTGGTTGGCGTTGAATTCAAAACCGAGCCGGGAACAGCTTGAACTTTTGAACAAGTGGACAAAGGAAATGCGCCTGTCTCTCGCTGTGAGAGCAAGTTTTCAGTTGACCGTGTATTTGCTCAATTTTCTGACCAAACAAGGAGGCCGGTCTCGAGGGACTGGCGGCTGTTTGAAGAAGACGAAGAGAGGACGTGATCGGGCGACAAACCGCGTTGATGTTGCTCCAACTTTGGGACTAGTCTGTCCTGCTTCACAGCAGCAGGAGGAGCGAGTGACCTGCCTCGCGTACGCTGTCAAGTTTCGGGCGCCGGAGTCAGTCGGTCGTCTGGGGAGCTGTCAACCATGAATGTTGCGTCCCGATTCATCCAGCTTGGGACGGTAATTTGTTGGTTGCCATGAGTGGTACTGTACAATGATCAAAGCAGACATCGGATGGTTACGTCCGAGGTTTCGAGGATGGTAATGCTGCAGATATTTCTCCTGGCTCAAGTTCGCCGGACTCCTCTATAGGCTCCTTCCCCGGGAGAGTATTATTGATTGGGTATCAAATTTTCTGACGAAGAGAAAAAATATTTCGGAACTCGTTGGAGTCGAGGAGGCCTCACGTTCACCCTGGAAAATGATCGGGTCAAATCCTGATGGCTCCGAATTAAACACCTTGGAAAACTTCAGCGAAAAGCTCATCTGGCCGTAACGAGCTGTGCGCTCCTCCTCGATGAAACCAAGAATCTTGCCATTCACTAGTCCACCCATCAGGAGTGACCCATTCCTGACAAGGCACATGAGCGGGGACGCATCTTGCATCAAGAGCGAATTGGCCGCCATTCTCTGTGGTGCAAGCCACGACGTCATGATGGGGTGAAGAAACAAGAACTTTCAGAATCGAGAGAGGAAGCAAAAGCGCTCGTTGACGAAATATTCTCGCGGCAAAGATCGTGACAGCTTCGTCCGAAACACAGCACCTCTCTCCTGCGATTCACTCTCCGCGAGGGATCGGAGCCCGCTCATGGGAACCGTGTGTCGTCCTTAGCGATACCAGCTACCAGCGATAGGACGCACGCGATTGCGGTATTCACGGAACTCGAGATTCTCTGATATTGTAGGATTGTGAATGATTTCGCCTCATGAGGCTCCAGCCCTAGGTATGATTCATTGTTCCAGCCGCCGCTGGACAGCGCCCCGGCCATCTCAGAGAAGATGGTGCGAGGGCGGAATTGAAAAGGAGAATTGGAAGTTGTTGATAGAGAGAAAGAACAGAGAGAGACCATGCTTTAGGACGAGCAACGGACCGGTCGCCCGAGCGATACATGGTCGGAGTTTCGTAGTGCATAAATAAAGTACGGCTGAGACGACCCGAATCCCATTACTACAATATGAATGACTCCAGCTCGGAGTCACGGAGGCGGTACCACACGAGGTGAGCACAAGCGAGAATACATCCATGAGATTTCATGAACGATTCCTACGGAAGCTAAGCTCCTTTCCGAACGGGGTAGCATTGCTTCTTTGCAGAGCAAGCGGCGGTGCATCGACGTCGCCCGCGAATTTCACCACTCGCATGCGGTCGCCGATGTTCCGATTCTGGAACCCCTGCTGTGCTTGGATCAAACATTCAAGTCGGTAGGACCGAGACTCGAATCAGTTGTCGACGAGTTTCAGAATATCTGATTTGCAAAGTATAGAATCGACGTCGAGCACGACGGATTCCGGTTTGCGTACAGAGTCCCACCTGGAGCGAGCTTCACACCACCTGGGTTTTCCCCTAAACGGATTTCTCGACAGTAACCACCAGCCCCAGAGCCCCCGAGAAGAAAATAGAGTCCGATACCACAGCGAACCATGAGTTTGGCTAGGTTAAGAACTCGGCATGGATGGGTTGGAATCCCCGAAGCGATGAACTCCACGTCTCGTATAGGGCTCGGAGGGGATCGAAAGAGCCTGCCGGGAGACAATAGAGGGCATCGGCCCCACCAAGAAAGAAAGATTTTTGAAAACTTAAACTGTTCATATCCCGAGAACCAGTGGAACTACAGCGCCGATAAGAACCGTTGTGGAGCACTTCTCAAGGACCATCGAACGTCGTAGGCAGCGACTCCCGGAAACCTCTTTTCCAGTTGAGGAGAATTGAAAACTCGTTGGTTCACCCGGGAGGAGGAGGCTTACTACTTCCTCAGATATCGCTCAAAGTACTCCCCTCCATCATCTACTCGCAGGGCAAGTTTCATCCCAATGCGAGTTTGGGGGGCCGAGATATCAACAGTTGAACATCGGCGGTGAAGCGGGTTTCCCCCAGATCGATCCCGGAATCACCCCACCCAGACTCGGAAAAGTATGCTCAGATTGGTCCCCGACCATCCTTCTGAGGGTCGATCGGGGTGATTTCGGGACAAATTGGAACACACTTCTCCATGCCTGGAAGGGTTATCCTGGGAATCTGAGCATACTTTGACGAGTCTGGGAGGGGTGATTCCGGGATAGACCTGACCATGATTTCGAGATAGATGACATGATTCGATGACTTCTATCCATCTTTAGGCTGGGTTTCGAGCGAGTTCTGCGAAAAAAACACTTCATCACCGATGTTCAACTGTTGATATGTCGGCCTCGCAACCTCGCATCGGGATGAAACTTGCCCTGCGTGTAGACGATGAAGAGGAGTACTTTGAGCGATATCTGAGAAAGTGGTCAGCCTTCTCCTTCCGGGTGAAACAACGAGTTTTCAATTTTCCTCAACTGGAAAAGAGGTTTCCGGGACCCGCTGCCTCCGACGTTCGATGGTCCTTGAAAAAAGCTCCGCAACGGTTTTTTTCATCGGCGCCGCAGCTCCACTGGTTCTCGAGAAATGAACATTTTAGGTTTTCAAAAATTGATTTTTTCTTGTGGGGCGCTTACCTCCGCAGGCCCTCCGAGAGCTACCGGTGAATATCCTCGGCGAGAGTGGTCGTAGCCGGCAAACGACGATGTGGATCCAGCAGAGGTTGTGGTACCACTGATGTTGTAGCCTGTTCTTTCGTAAAATTGTGTTTCTGCGTCCAGATGATATTTCAGCGCGGGAAGGCAGAGCGAGAGGCTTGTCTCTTTTTTGGCTTTTCTGCCGTCGAGTGGCCCGGCCCCCTGACCGACGAATGGCACGGCTAGCATACGGATGAACGCAAAGGCGGAGGGATGGACTGACTACACGTACGGAGGAGTCCAATGTATCTGATCAATCTCAGTTTGGCCTTCTCCGTCCCAGCAGATCAACTAAGAGCATTCTTCTGTTGGTTGGCACTGTTGTAAACTGCCTTGTCGTAAAACACAATCAAAGAAGACACTTTTCTCCTCCTGTTCGAATCGGACAACAACAACAACAACAACAACAAAAACAACAACAACGATAGCGGAGATGTCACCCACTGAAATAGGGCCGGGTATCAAACGGCCAAGCAAAGCATCGGCGCCGCTCCTGCAAGCCGCGTCCGTAGCTCCTGCACCGCTCCGGTTGCAGGATGGCAGGCTGGCTGATGTGTCTGACGAGCTGAGCAGCAACACAGGCACCGGCGGCGACAGCAGCGTTGGCAACTGCAGGCGGGAAGGAACCTGAAGGAGACCAGACACTCATGCCCGCAAACACAGGCCCTGCACCGATCAATTACAGCTGGACGCCAGAAGGCAAGCACCTGCTGAATCGGCAGATCCGAAGAAAACGATCATCAGGCTTGTCATTAAGATTCCACGCCGTTCCCCCCTCCCTCTGACGTCGCCACCACTGCGGTCGCTCTTGTCAACACTTTGATGGAACACTGCTCACCCTCGGAACAGAAATGCCGGAAACTCCCGGTCCGCCGGATCACCAGATGAAAAATACTGCCGGCTTCGTGTCCGACCCGTTCGGACTCTACCAGCGAAAATTCGAATCCAAGACTAGAATGGTGAGAACTGTTCTCGGAGGAGATGATATGCAGACGATGCTGTTCGCCAGTGGCACCGCTCCCCGACAGGACGACCGGTCGATTGTTGGTAGGTCGCCCGCCCAGCGGGTCAATAAGTACGTCCGGCACAATTCTTTCTCACCGATCTTTCAAACTGCATCACGATGAGCGTACGACCCTCCTCACTCGCTGGTCTGCTCCTTCCGACCATCTGCGAAAACGCCCCCGAAGTACGGGGAAGAATGTCCCTAACACGATTCCGGTCATTTGGGCCGACAATGGAGACTTCGTCGAATAAATTTCAAAACACGGATCGGTTCTATTTCCGAGTATGGACAAAGAGGATCTAGCAAGAAACCTCTCAGCTTCGGGAAGTTTCTGGAGAAAATCCCTGGAGGAGCCTTCCGAATCGGGAGAGGGGGGGGGGAATTAATGATTCCTGGACAGAAAGTGTCTTCGACGTCCTGCAGCAACGCGTTACAAACAACCGAGGCGGAAGTGGACGATAGCGACAACGATGGAGAAAGCCGAGGCTGGAAGAAATCTGATGTGGACGGCCCCGAGCTATTTCGTCTCTTTCGCGCTGATGGTGGAGAAAGATACAACTCAGAAAGGGAGTACTTTGTTTTCCATCTTCGGGGATCAAAAGCTCGTTTATGACTCGGCGGCGAACACCGACGAACCAGAGGAGGGAAACGTGGCCAGCCGGTCGCCCGGCCGAGTGTCCTCGGTGGGTTACAGGGGAAAATGGAGAAACGGTCGGGAGGGCGACGGGGAATATGAAGTGCTCTCTCAACTCCCTCTTCACTCGGACGCTCCAGATTCTCTTACGCGTCGGCCATCGTGTTTCTATGGTACACTTGTCGGTCACGCGTAGAAGACGAGCGAGCCCTTGTCCGAGAAAGTTGCAAACATGCAGACAGGCGGTCTCCCGGACGTTCATACGAACGGCCGAGTAACGAGTTTGTCGAAGGCTATTTGAGAACGCGCATGTTTGGTGTAAATCGATGCTAACGACAGCTGGTGCGAACTACACGCTCCGCGATGCATTCTCTGAGGCCTCTGGTGATGGATGAATTTTCGAAACAATTCATCGCTGCAGCGCCGCCGCTCCAAACCGATATCCGGCGCTCAGGGCAGAATCCGAACTGAAACTGATCTTGCCTCAGTAATGAACGATAGGGACTCCGAATCCGTTTCAAAGGTCGTCTGACAATTCGTTACGCGCTCAGATCAATTTTTAAGCCCTCAGGATCGTCAGATGACGACATTCGTCGCTCGGGCTTGCTGTCCCGAGCACGAAAATGATCTGAAATTCCCATGCCCAACAAGCTTGACGATGAAAAATGAAGATGTCGCCCCGAACTGCAATTAGCGAAGCTGAGATCGATGAGGAATCGAGGGAGCCTGGTGACGATTGAGAAGGACTAGAAACCTGAAAGCTTCCTGCCATGACTCATCTCGTCAGCATAGGGGCGGGGCTATCGATAGTTGTCCTTCTAGCAGCTATATTCTTGGCCTCTTCGAGTCTCGAGCTCGAACATTCCAGGTTGGTCATCTATGATCCAGTTCGGCCTCCGCGCACATCAGTCTCCGACGCACGATCCTGCACACATACGTACGTCCTCTAAAACGGACGGACAGCACGTCACGGAAAAAGGCGGCTCACCTGATACCATAGGCGTCAATCGAACTGTTCTAACCACGGACTACCGCTAGAAGATGGGGCGTGCCTCCAGATCGGGGCCCGGATTCCCGAAAGAACAGCCCGTCTCACTTGTGTTATGGAACGATTTTTCAGAGCAGGAATCGTTTTCTCTTCTCGTCGATTCCAAGTCACACTTGAGCAGAGCACTCGAACCGGATAACAAAGACAAACCCATTGAATGGCGATGTGAGCGGAGCGGGTGACTTGTACGGGTGGTGAAATGAGTCTTCGAGGTCGTGATCGTGCCCATGGTTCTCTATGTCTCAACCTCCATTTCATGGCAGTCGCTCTAAGTTTCAAGGCGAGCAATGGCGAATAGGAACCGCTCTACGCAGCGAGGTCAGTGTCATTGGTGTGCATCTCTCCGCGGCAGCATGATCATCGCTGGAGTCAATCCTCCCACAAGACAGCCCCACTTGTGCTGGAGGATTTCACACATCCGAGTGATGAGAGCAGCAGGGATGATTCGTGCCTTGTGGACTCAGAGTTGAGTGGAGGCGGGGAGGATTTTACTCATCTGAACGTTCACACCTGATCAGTATGATCGCTCACGACCTCTGTGTTTTACCGGGAAATCAACGATTGAGAGAACGCAGCCATGAATGCATCGTCGACAAACCGTCGAAATTCGCGTTTGTCCATTCTCCCGAGTGAAGCAACGTTCGACGGAGAAGGTAAATCGCGAGGGGGGAGGAGGGGGAGAGGGGAAGGGGTGGGTGGCCTATGTCCTTCCCGGTGAGCCACCCTACATTATGCAGTTTGTTCCAAGTCGATCCGATCAATACCAGAGGAGCCTATGAATTCCTTCTCGGGGAAAGCCACGGTGAATTTGATGTAGCTTCCATGAGATGGTACCATACTCTCATATATTCGAAGCCCTCTGCGAGTCCTGTTTACTGCACCATACGCGATCGATGAAGGTGGAGAAGCGATATCGCCGTATATTTCCCAGTGAGAACCGGCGAGAACGTTCTAGAACAGCCTCAATCAGACTGAACCTGATTGCATTGGGTGAAAGAGTAGCCTTCGTAGCTGAACCTCCTCCGAAAGCGCTGGAGACCTGCGGAATCTTGAGAATATTGTTATACCTTCACACTGCTTTTCCAGTTCTGCATCGCGAGTTTTGTGTGCTGGGGTATCCTGGGCCGCAGATCTTGAACCGTTGTTTGCACAGCCATAACAGTCGACAAGCCGGATTTCCTTGCGCTCAGAACCGGGACGTGTCCCGTGACGTCTCTTCTCCTATTATGGGTCCTTGGCCGTACCTGCCCAGGATTCAGCTCCGGCTGAAGAACATGTACGACCAAACCTAACGCGTGAGAAGGAAAAAGATGCAAGCAGAACTAGAGAAAGGTTCAGCAACAGAATCCTGGAGGTGCTCGAAAGGATCCAACACGATCCCGAGGAACGCGTCCGATTTTTGTTGCTGATTTCACGGCGGCTTGGGGAAGTCAATCACCTCGCCGAATGATGTTTTCTGTTCGAGTAGCTCAAGATCGTACCGATCCCTGGGCCAGCAGTCCGCTCTCATGAGAAGCTCTCGCCAAAGTCGAATATGCATTGTTGGAAACGAATCGCAGGGCCGAGCGTCGCTCCGGCTCCTCATCGCTTGTAACGTTGCGTCTCGACTCGTTCTGTTTATAGTCTCGTGGGAAACTCGATCCGTTGCGACAACTTCGCATCTAAGTCATCTACCATCTATGAAATTCCAGACAGATCTGGAGCGACAGTCATCTGGGTGAGATGCCGCAGGTGAACCCCCAACTCGGCGATCGGAACGGTTATTCCCAATCAGGACAAGAAGTTTGATTCGCGATCGAACACACCTTCCTGCCGCCTTGCATCCGACAGGCACGACTCCACGGGCTGGACTGCCTCCCACCACTCTACGTAGTTTACTCGCATTCAGGCGTCGTGAACGGTTAATATCCGTACCGGGGACGAAGAGAGGCACCGGAAACAGAATCACCTGTCTCTCGAGCGAGACGGCGAATCTCAGTTAGTTAGTACGCTCGTTAGTGAGAGCGCCGTGAGCACAAAGAGTTCGTAGAGCACTTTCAGTGAGCATAGCGACAACAGCTCAAGTCCGCGGTGTGAGACGCGTCCGGTTCCGAGTTTGCTCAGACACAACTCCCTGCAAAGTATTCACAGTGACGCACATATTTGTCATTTTGCTTCCACTTTGACGCAGTTGGCCGCGAGCTATTTCGTCTTCAAATGACTTCAGCACTGCCGAACCGGAGTGGACGGTCCGCGTTTCAGAGTTTCTCCTCTCAATTCTCCGAGCGAGCTGTTCGCAGCCACTGCTCGAGAGTCGGAAACTTGTGAATTCCCTCCTCGGAACCAACTCCCCCCCCCCCCCCCCCCTCGGCGGGTTGTCACTAACGGGAAGCAAGAGACACGAGCGATCCCGCACCGCACTCCTTCGGTGGCTCCGCTAAGAATTGCGATATTCGCGGCCAAAGATCACCGAAGGATCCGAGGCCTGCATGTTGCTCGTGGGCCTGTTTGCAAGACGGAGCATTTCAGAGGAGGGAACGCCTGAGAATTAAGGAATGTCGAGTGCGCCGGATGTGCCCTCAGATTCCGACCGGTCCCACCCCTCCCCCCACATATTTCAAACTGATTTCTGGTGGGTTCTCTGAATGCACCATTCGTCGTCGTCGACGTCGTCGCCGTCGAATAGCGACGAGAGACTCTTCGCTCGGCTTTTGCGCGCTTCGCCAAAAAGAAGAACCGAGAGTCGCGTACATGTCAATAGCACGCCGCGGCGTTCTTTTCTGCTCTGCTCTCTTTTCTCCTATTTCATTTTATAGTCCCACCCGCATTCCACATCCTGTGTGGACATTGACTGAGCGGAGACTGTCGCCATTCAGGTGGCGGAATTGAAAATTTCGAACGCCGTACGTCGAATGGGGCCGACTGGTTTCCTCCACTGCAGCTGTTGAGGTGGTTTCTGCCCGCTTCCCCATCCGCGTCGCCCACTTCTGCTCGTTGGCGGCGATCGCGAGACGAAAACGGCGCTCAGAATTCATCTTGCGAGATACTCGATTATTGCGTTGGCTTCAGATGATCGCGATGCGGTCTGAAAGCGCGACTGCTACCTGACACTGGTTTTCAATTTCTTCCGCGTAACAACGTGAACTCGGGGCAGCTCGAGGCTCCGCGAGTGGGATTAAAAATTTGCATTCGTACGTTAATGAGTTCCTTTTCCTTTCTCTCGTCGGCTGTTGCGAGTGCTAGTTGCCGTATGCGACGTAATCCCCAGCCTGGACGCCTCCACTAAGGCAGGAAGGAAGGAAGCAAGCGCGCAGAGGAGAGGAGATGGATAATTCAAGCTCCAGAGCCGTTGCATTCCCTGTCTCGGGCTCCTCTTGCTTCTTCCCCGAGGGAGGAAAAACAAACAAAAGTCACAAGACGGGAAAATCCGCGACTCCGGAAACAATCCGCGCAGGTGAATTGTGAAAGGGCAGCCCGCATCAACGGAAAGATCCGAAAATCACGGCTTGATCGCAATCCCGCACGCAAAATGAGACCCGTCAAGTCGACGAACGCTGTGGATCTCTTTATTTTCCTCGGAGCCTCCACCATGAGAGAACGTCTGGAACTATGCACGAGCGGTCAGCCCCTGCAAAGCGAATGCCACCCGGGGAAGAGGCAGAGGCCGGATCGTCATCTCGAACAGCATCTCCCTGCGTAGAGGGGTTCTCTTTGGACAGGTCAAGGATGAGGTAGATGTCAACCGTTGAGCTCGCACCACAGAAGTGACTAATTAAGAGAGTGTTGGTTACAATCGCAACGAGTTTTGTCCAAAGTCGCCGCAAGGGTGACGTGAACACCGAATGAGGAACGGTCCCGTGTGTGAACCGTCGCGGTTTTGAGTCTCAGCCACGAGGAGCACATCAAAGCTGTACAGAGCGACCCATCGCTCCCGGTTCCTATGCTGGCTCGCTCTATTCGGCAGATGGCGCCGACGAGGAAAAAAACTGATTTCATCTGTTTTCAAAGCATGTCAATGGGCAAACACAAGTGTAAGCTTGTGGATACCAAAAGAGAGCATACATATAGCGGCACACACAAATTTGACAGAAAGGTCGCAACAACAAAAAATTGCTACATTTTGTCATCGTCAATAATGCGACAGGCTCGGCCGTCGTCCTTTCACATGCATGAGATGACATCGGATTGTGCCGGCGACATGTTTAGAACAGGCGGGATTCTTTTGCGGAGGCTATTCAGAACAGAATATACTGCCGAGCTGCGGACACGGAGCAAACTTTTTTTCGGATCAACAAGCTTGGAAAAGCAACGACTTTGGAATGGATGAGGGAGGAAAACCTTCACCATCTCTGCCGATCGCGAGTGCTCCACGAGACGAAGACGGAAACTCGAGCTGATGAGGGAATAAATATGTCCGAGGGTTTCGAACTGTTCTTGGAGCGATCGAACAAAGTTATCGAGAACGATCTCAGATCAGTGTTCGGATCCATTGTTGGCGGATTCTCTGTCTCCGAGGGCCGACGAGGAAGAGCTCGGCGCCATTCGGATAGAAACCCAGGGACCGTAGTCCTCAGGTTCGCGTTATCATTACGAGGCGCGGGAAGATTCCGAGATCGGGGTTCCGAGGCAAAGATGTGGGGAGCTCGGGCTCTCGCTCTAATAAAACGCCCATTCTTTTACGCTTACACAGACAACTTCTCCCAATGGATGGCTTGTCACTTGAAAATCTTGGGATGGAATCGAATTAGTTAAATTTCGTAAAGCACTTGGGAAAAAGGGAGTCCATCTTCTTATTGGCGTTCGTCCAAGGCGCTGCAGAGAAACTTTGAAGAGTCGCTCAAGATTCGGTCACGGAAAGTCGCTGCTGACTCCTCAAACGGCCGGACCAAGATTCAAGAGCTGTCCTGTTCCGTACATTCTACCCGTTCCTCTCGAGCGTTACTCGACACGAGTACGCTGCAGGAGACTCCGAAGGATTCGGATAAATTCAGAATTCGACACAGTGAAACTGATATCCGGTCTTCCTTTCAGACAGGTTGTGCCCTTGCTAGAGCTTTCACTCGAATGGAAAAGAGCGCCATCTCGAGCGCGGCGTTCGTTGAAGAATGCTGTCTGGCATTCGGATCGTTCTGAAGTGCAGATCCGAGGAGAGATACGCGCGGCCCGTGAGAGTCTATATCGGAACTCGATGAAGTGGAAGGATCTGAGCAGGACACAGACCATTTGATGTCATTTCGCTTTGCGTCATTCCGCTAGTCTGCTAGTTGCTCCTCCGGGCTTGCTGCGCAGAAGTGAGAGAAAACAAGAAACCGTATCGTTGTTGAGATGTGCTCCGACGAAGCTCTCTGTTCGCCCTGCAGGAATCGATCAGGAGCCCGATCGAGCGAGCGATGGGCTCTGTTTGAGGCGACGAGGTTCAGATACACGAACATCGACAAAAGCCTCCCGGGAGTCTCACGAATATTCTCGGTGGCCGCGACGGACAACGACGCAGGCCAAGGAGCATTGAATTCCATTATGAAACTTACCAAGGCTGGAAGTCCGCGACGCAGTCGAGCCGAGCTCACTAACATACCTTAGATTTCTTCGAACACCTCCCAACTCGAGAGGATGGGCGAGAGGGAGGGCTGCAAACTTGGATGCGTAGGAGCCCTATGTAATTAAAAGTTTCGACATTGCATGAATGTGCTTGTGTTTTATCCGCCCTGCAACTCGATGGGAGGCGATACAAGAGAAGAGATCATTTTGGGCGCAAGCTTGCCATCCACCCAAGGATAGTCCAACCAATTTCATGGGCTCGAACCCCCTAAACAGGATTCCTACATGCGATCAACGATTCGATCGAAGGCGCTTTAAGCCGACCGTCAGAATATCTTCTGAGTCTTTCGGGGAACCCTCCGGGGCGAGGGAAGAATCTGGCCCCCACTACATCTCGGGCTCAAAGATCTGTGTCAAACCTGTCGCGGTAACGACGAAAACTTCTCACGTCCCCCGGGAGAGCCCGCTTAAATACGCACGCTCGAACTTGGGTTTTGTGGTTGCTTTATAGGAGTCCTGGTCGGTGGCCGACCATTTGTGTGCTGCCCGCCGCGCTGACACAAACTTACTTGTATGTGCACACAGAAAAGTTGGCTCCGCACTCATTGTTATTCGAATTCCGTCCGACTATTCCTTTTCCCCTCCGCCAAAAAGTCGGTGAAGCGAGACGGTACATGATAGGTTTTCGTGGAGGTTGTCGAATATATTTTCATCGGAAGATTTCTTTGTTCCAACGTTGGATGACTACAGAGCTCCGTTGTTGTTCCCTCTGCCTGGCCAGCTCGCAACGGAGCACCGAGACTGGTTGTCGGGACGGAGGCCATTGCTGCAACATATCACGCTCCATCCAGAACTCTGATAGCCTTCGGGACGATTGCACCTCCAGCGTTAAGGAGCCGACGATGAGATGGCGCGACTGCGACAGAAAGGCCCAAACAAACGGAATCTCTATATTTTTCAGAGCTTTCCGTGCGAGTGACGAGGCGGGATGTCTCGCCTCGCCACAGCGTCCACCACGAACGCCACAACTACTCTAGCGCGGCGGCCATGATAAATTGCTCCGAAATATCCCCATCTACACATCATCCTCCCCCTCGCTCGCTCGCTCGGTCGTCGCCCGACAACCCTCGATCGTCGCAGCTTTGAGTTGAGAGGCATCCCTCTCGAGGCGACCGAGCAAACGCCGAGTTTTCCTCCAAACGCGTTTGCCTCAGGATAATGGCGGAGCATTCGGCGCCTTCAAACCCCACCTTCGCCCGGCTGAGACGGGTTTGACCGCGCATCTTTCTCCGTTCGATGATAGAATTGAGCGCCTTGAGCGGTGGCCGGTTTGTTTGCTCTCGTGTTGCTGAGTGGTCCGGGGGAATCGACTCCCCACAAAGATTCTAGTGCGCCTAATGATCTCTCTTTCGTTCGGGGCGACGCGAGATCAGTGACTCTCAAGCCAGTTCGAGTGGAAGCTCTCCTTGAGATCGTTGGCGTTGGAATCGATGAAACCCGAGACGCGACCGTGAGTTTCGAATCCGGGCCAGGAACTCGCGAGTCTGTGGAAAGCTCCGTCTCATGCGTCTCTCGCGACTGGTGAACCCTCCCATTTTCCGTCAAATGTTCAGATCCCTCAGAGGATCTTCGGTTCGGAGCGAGGAAACCTGCCAAGGGTCCGCACCGTCGCTCGGCGCGAAAGGTCAACGAACGGGGATTCTCAGACCCGATGGCGCCTTCCGAGCGAGTCAAGGAAAGATAAAGAGTTAGGCACTTACGACAGCGGGGAGAAAGTAAGGGAGCTGTGTCACGGCTCCCACGCGACTGACGACGGGAAGACGACGGTCGTCTGTGATTTAATTCGCCAACCGATTCGAATCGCCCAGGAGCTGTCCTGTGATGCCCCCGTGCCGCTTGTCCTGCTTTGCTCGTTGACGTTGTAGTGGCGAATGATTGATTGACCAGTTACAGCCCCGGTCGAGGGTTGGGGTTTGATCAGGGATAAACTCCCAGAACGCCTCGCTCAAGAGGCACACTTCAGAAGCCCTGACTGCGAGCCGTCGAGGAGAGATCTTTTCGGCCGAATCTGGTACAAACATATTCTTCCCCATCCCCGACAAAGCTCGTCAAATATATTTCAGCAGTACTGCGCGCTCTTTTGGAGGATATTCGAGAGACCAGGAATCTCCGCGCTGATTACGAGGTTTGAGCGTATGTTCCAAGCATACCATCGCACTCGAATGTCAGCACTACGAACCCAGGCCGAAATTCACGTTGGCTTCTGAGTCTTCTCCCCTTGATCACTTGGTCCAGCCGGAAGCGGTGCCGCTGAAACAATCGAGCACGACTCTCGCGCCGGATATTATGTTTGCTCATAGAATATCGGTCTCTTCATAATACAAGTCTCGGGCGTCTCGCTATTGGAGGGAGTTTCTCACGCGAAAAACTCGGAAGGGGTCTCTCGGAAGAAGAGATATGAGGTTTTCGAGTTACCTGAAAAATCGGCCCTGACGTGCATCCTTTCGGTGAGTCGGGGCATCCTCCCTCCGGTTGAGCCATGCGGGAACTCTCCTTGAGGGAGTTTTCAAAAAAAAGAAGGGAAAGGAGAGAGAAAAGATAATAATAATAGATGTCTGGTTAGAGGACCCTTGAGCAAACCCTTTATCGATGCCCCTGAGGAGGAAATTCTAAATGAAGGAAAAACTCGAGAGTGATCCTAGGACACTCGACCGATCTAACTCACAAGCGAACCGTTGGCACCCAACGGCCTCATGGAACCTTGAAATTGGCGGAGGATCCCGACCCTTCCTTGAGATTATCATCTGGGAACTCGGCAAGTTTCACTTGATGATCGTCGGACAGCTTCTAGTCTCGAGACACACAGCGACCGATCTGATCGGCTGTCCGCCCGACAACCGGCCGTCTCCATTTGCTCGGAAAGGACTGAGCCTTCCTCGCTTGCATCTGCTCAATTCAGACTTCGAGAAGTCCCTGGAGGCCGGAGGTTGATACCCGATGTGGAGACAGAGCAGTGATGTTTGATGGCGAGGGTGTTCTTCGATCATGTGGGATGAAGGGACGGCTGCTCGCTCCGCTGGCTCGATTGGTGTTCTTTTGAGCGATGTGCCGTCGCGAGACGAAAAACCTGGCAACCAGACGGGGTAAGAAACGCGATCGGCGGTTGGCCGACCATACGCGACGACAAGCCACTCGGAAGTGCGTGAGTGAGCACGAGTTTGGCGTGAACGCAGCAACAGGATGGGCGAGCAAGCGTAGGATGAGGGCAACTCGCGACGAACTCGATCAAATTGCAAATGATGTCGCAAGGGGTAATTTAGCATGGCAAAAGGAAAGCTAAGTTTGCTTTTCGTTTCTCCCGCTGGCCGCCCGTCCGGGAGCCGCGGCGCGTGTACCGTCTCGGTCGGCTCAAAGCACTGCAGCAAGTAACGGTCCGGTTGCGAGCGAGCGAGAGAACAAGAAGTTTCTTCAGGGGAAGCCGAGGTGCGCGTCTGGAGGAACACGAATTTGAATGGAGCCGCTGCTGTTCCATCTGTTCAAGCTAACCGCAATAAACGTTAAGGTGAGCGAAAGCGGCGGCGGCCCTTGAACGTCACGGCCGTATCCGCAACGGCCACCGGTGCCACAACTAGAGCTTGCACAGACGTACACACGTTGAGTTGTTCGTCTTGTGATTCGGAGCACGCAGCACTTGAATGGAAGGCAGGCTCGTTCTCTTTATGGGGAGCAGCTTCATCTCAGAAGAAGAATTAGCCATATACGAACGATATTTGCAATGCAGATACAGCCGGAAGGCTCGTCGGGCTACGCCGCCGCTGACCGGTCGTGGGGGGGGGGGGGGGGGGGGGGGGGGCGCCCACAACCTCACACTTGCCCCCAACGCTGACCGAGCGAATGAGTGAAAGGGCTCTGAATGGTGAGCCGACCGTTATCTGAACGGAGTACATATGTTGTCCGGATGCCTCCCTTGGGCCTCAGTGATCAACAGCGCTTTTTCCCTTCCCTGTCGTCTTGTTTTCCTCCATCCCTCCTCGATCTTACCGGCGGTCTCATCGCGATCCCCGAGTATCCTGTTTCCCGGCCGGGAGCTCGCTCGGAATGTCTGGAGAACTTCATCGCGTCGTGTTTTCTTGCGGTTCGCGGAAGAGAGCGTATCGGAACAGCTCAGCTCGAGTTCTCGGGTTCGATGAACTCGCTGACCGACTGAGGGGATCCGATTCTCGTTCCAAGTTCTAATAGGTACAACGAGTGGATACCACTGCACGCGAGCGAGCGAACGAACGAGTAGCATCGGCAAGATCGAAATTGCTTTTCACTTTTCACCGATCGTGTGCTCTGTCAGCCGTTTTACATGAAAGAGGAAGAAGCTCAAAGTGAAAGAGCGCCAGCCAGTCCGTCACCGGCGGAGCGGTGAAAACGAGAGCGCAACGGTGACACCGACTGATCTCCTCGTTCTCCCCTTTTTTCGGCGGTGATTTTCGTTTGTCGCTCTCCTCTCCCTCCTACTATTCTTCACCAGCTCCGTCGTCTCTCCTGTTCGAATGTCGCTCCTTTCATCCGATCGGCGGGCGGGCCGGCGGGCGAACGGACGACAGGCAGGCGAACGAGCGGCCGTACGAGTCAGTCAGTCAGTGCACGATGGTGACGTCCGATTGACGGATCCACTTCGGTTCGGAGTGGATGGATCCTCGCTGACTCGTCTCGCCTTTCTTCGTTCTAGGGTTTGGTCTTTTCGCGTCTCGTCGATTTGGTTTCCTCGCGTCCTTGGTAGAGTCAGGGCGGCACACTTGTGCGACTTTCCCAACTTCATCGTCTTTTCTTTTTGCGCTCCGTTCCCGCTCTTTTCTCGCGGAGTGCGACGCTTACTCTGCCATCTTCAGCTTTTGTGAGGAGAGCCTCTCTCGGCTATTATCTTCGCTTTATGGTTGTCTCTCCACGATGACGCAGAGCTCGAGGACCATGAAGGATGTTCGGAAAGAGTCGCACCGAACTCGGAAAGCATTCCGCCTCCGTCGGAGGACGGGGCATTTCGATTGATCTTCTCGGGAGCCGCGGTCTGAAAATGAATCCCCCTCTCTTTTGTCGGGCCGTGCTTACATCGCTGAGCTCCGTCGGTCAATCGAAAAGCAGCGCAGTTGCCGGACAACCAATCCCTACAGGGATCCCTCCCTGTCCGCGCTGGGCAATGCCGCTAGGGTGACCTTGCCGAAGAAGCATCTGACGGCGATCCTGACCACTTCTGAGAATATTTCTCACTAGCAGCGGGGAAGCTCCTCGATCGATCCACTTGCTTCCCTGCTTGCGTTCGTCAGAGCCCTCGTCGTAGGAAACCTGTTTCAGAAAGTTCGGCGGGGCACGAGAGGAGTGACGACGAGCGGAATAGAGGATGACAACAATGATGATGATGAAGGACTCACAATCCTGGAATAAGCCAAGCTGTTCTCCGGAGATAGGAGGAATTTTTATTTTGAGAATTTGCTTCTTTTCCTAATCCCAGCCCCCGTTTCGAGCACACTGTAGCTTCCATTCGCTCTCATTCGTTTGTATGTACGTGCGTCTGCTCGCCCGCCAGCTCGTTCGCCATCCGTTGCTTCTTTGCTGGGTTCGTTGTTCGTTCGTTTTCAGCGTCTTCGTGTGCTTTCATCCTGCGAGAGTGGCGGCCCCGCGTGCGTGAGTGTCGCTCTTTCTTGGCTAATCTACGCGCCTCTTGCAGAAGTAATTTTCCGGCCGGATGATCGCCAAGCGGGCCCAAGTCAGCTAGCCACCCTGCAGTCCTGCCGGCCGGCCGGCAGGCTTGTCCGGCTTGCCCGCCATCCTGGCGGCCACCACTGCTGAAGCAGCAGCGTCTTTTTCGTCGCTATCAAGGCAGCTGTAGCAGCAGCCGCACCGGGAGAGGAAGAGGAGGGGCCGCGACGATGCTAACCAAAGACGGAATCCCCATATCCTTCAAGGATTAGACGCTCACTCTCCTCCGACCCCTTCCAGGTTGCCCTCCCACGTTTTTACTGAAACCTATTTCTCGCCAGCTCTCGCTATCTCGGCACTGGCCTGATTTCCTTTCTTGATAAACGAATACGGGATCCCAATTCATTCCATGCGAATGGCTCCGTAAATATGTCTGACTGAGGAGGAATAGCGTTCTGCCCTTCGGCCTATTCCTGGGCTACGACGACGACGGCGGCGGCGCCGATAGATACGATTCGATGATGGTGGCAGTGTCAAGGAAGCCCGTCAAGGAACGACTGGATCGCAGTCTTCCATCGTTCTGGGATATGTTCCACACAAATGACAGCTGCCAGGACGAACTTTCTCGACGCCGGACTCACATGGGTGAACTTTCCATCGAGAATATGTTGGAAATTCTCGCAGTTGTGCGCCTTACGATTCAAACGTCGAACATCGATCCACTGCATACTCACACACATTCCTGAGACACTTCAAGAAAGCTCAAAAGATGGAGCGACCGGTTACACATCAGGACTGTGGTCCCTTATCACGTTCCTCGACAGAGCCAATCTGACTTACTCGGACGGCGCTCGCTGTACCCTAAGAACACTGACTCGGTGAACGAGTCCCTGATGATAGGGCTGGGGCCAACAAACGAAGCAGGACCAAGGCGTGCGCATCGAGATCACGACCTACATTCCTGAGGAACGTCCCTGGTTCGGGGAAGCGGTACTCCGTTGTCCTAAAACTACATCGGTGGTGGCCCTGGGCTCACCGTGCGACGATGATGCAATGCAGCCTCCGCAGCAACGGTCTCCGACGGGCAGGTCGAAGTCTTCACAAAATCATTCATCCGGTTGTCGAGCCCAGGTGCCTGGGAGAGCTGCGACGTGTTTCCGACTGAGCGGGCGAAAAAGCCAGTTTGGCGAGTGAGCGGGCACAGAGACACTCGTCAGCCAACCAGTCAATGGAGCAAGCATCCCCTTTCTGGATTGGGGTCAAACAGAGCGCCCTCAGTCGTATTGTGGGCTTAGGCGCTCGCAGTGACAAAGACAAGATATTAATTAGTCACTCAACTGAAAACGAGCTGAACGCCCAGCTCACTCAGTGCGAACGCCAAGTAACGTTCGACAGAAACAGCAACCGTCTTTGTCTCCTGCGAGCAAACAGCGACAGCGCTTGCGCCTCTGGCTGGATCGAGCTGGGTATATTCACGTATATCTGCAGCGAAAACGTCGGAGATGACCGAAGGTTGGGCCCCTGCGAGGAAATCCCGCGGAGACACATGTGCGACGCGCGCAAGTGGTTGGGGAGAATCCGAGCGGCTCCATGCTCAGCATCGATTCACTCGGAAGCGATCGGGCTTCACTCGGTCTCCGTGATCGGATTCGTGAAGCAATCTTGCAAGCGAACGAGGGGCCTGATATGATTCAAGTTGACTACACACCTGATTTTGATGAATTCCCACCCCGGTCGTCAATCCACGTGACGTTCGTTGTTTTTCCGCCTCGTTTCCAACCTCACTATTGATCTTCTTCGGAGCTCCTCTGCGGAAGGTTCGTTTCGGATTCGAACGTATCACATTCTACGGAAGGAAGCTTCGAGGATCCTCGCTATCCTCCGTGGTCAGTCCCTGGGTGCATATTCGCCACATAGATCGAAGATGTCCTCGGTTCGAAACATTCGTAAAAAGTTCCTCGAAGGGTGCACTCGGGAAGGTCTTCCGAAGGAGGATCCCCACTCCTAGCTGGGAGGGATGCGGCAACAATCAAGGAAAAGCTTTTCGCTATGCCGAAACCCAGGAGGGAGCAGCTGGTCGAAGAGGAGAAACACAAGGCGCGTGAGAGGAAATCGATCCAGCCATCGGTACACGGAACTACCGGATATCGGGGAGGGATCGCGGTTGTCTTCTGCACCGTTTTTTCGGCGAGATTTAGGGAATCAACGGGATTCCCGAATCTCGACAGGTATTGCAATCAAGAGGAATCTCCAGCCATGAGCTCGACGGGAGCACGAAAGTTTCGACTCTATTCAGGACGCCTCCTCTTCCGCATCTTCCGGCATTGCTGCTGTCTCCCTCTTATCTGGGATTATTGAAGAGGAAGGCTTTGCTTTACATTCTACGAACCCGTTTGAGTCGGCGTTGTTTGCAACTCGTCTGCGTATCTCTCCGAATGGCTGACTGGATCCTTGTCGCAAACTAGTGACGCTCTCGTTTCGTTATCGCGTGCTGCTGAGAACGCAACACGTCCGCTCCGCGACAGCCTCCCGAAGGAACAAAGTGTTCTGACGGAGAATCGATTCCGTCAGGTTACGCTATCGCAGGTCGTCGACGCCACCGACTCTCGCAGTCGGGAAGGTTCCGTCATCCCACAAAGCCTGGAATGACCTCTCTGACGATCCGGAACCAGTCCTGACCTATGCCCTCATCAGCTCAGCCACAGAAGCTCCTGTTACGGAATGAGGGGATTTCCTCTCCATCGCTGTCGTCATTCCGTTTCGCCAACGGGTTCTGGAGAGAGAAACTCTGCGTCCCATGCGATCGCCGTATTCAATTAGCATAGGGGTTGACTATAGTCGAGACAACAACAAAAACCACGTATAACAATCATAAAGCTCGGGAAGCGACGTCATAAATTTGCTTTGTTAACTTTGAGTGCTCGGCATCCAGTCCATGTTTGGAAAAACGCGCCATGAAATCGAGAGCAGCGCCGACGACGGCAACGGTGGACGCGTGTTCCATCGCCGTGCGTCCCTCATCAGCTGACAACTGTAGAGGGGCGAAACTAATTTCGCCCGGCCCCCACCCCGGATGCATTAGCGCTGGTGAAGTTTCGAAATGCTTTCGGAGTCGACTCCGTTTTCAGACGAATCGAAAGGAGCAAACAATGAGGGCCCAGAACGTCTTGAGCCCCCTTAGGCCTGGTCCGAACGCAAACGAAAGCGTCAGGGTCCGACAGTCGGTGAGCCGCTCGGCAGGCCGGTCTGTCTGCCTGTCGGCTGATCCGTCCGTCGGTTGGTCCGGATTCAGTGCACGGGGAGGAATCCGGTACAGCAAGTGCAAAGAGGAAGTTTGACTGGGGACCAAAGTGAGCGTTGGTCGATTTGAATGCGAATGCGTTCTCGGTGCCGGGAAACGAACTGACCGTCTTGCTCCCGCACACAGACAGACAGACATACGGACGGACGGGCGGACGGATGGATGGATGAATGGATTGAACGGCGTGGCGGCATCCAAGAGTCAGGGTGGGGACAAAGAAGGCGCATGCAGATTGAAAGCCGTTGTGAACGGCCGCAAGCGACGGAAGACCGAGCGTCCGTCCGAGCAGCCAATGGTTGGGCGAAAGGCCAGCGAGACGGTCCGAGCAGCCGATCGGCCTCGCCCCGTGCAGCTACATTGCTGGCAACGAAAAAAGGCTTCAGGGAAGCTCCCTGCGTTCCGTCCCGCGTTCCTTCTGCACCGACGCTCAAAACTGGATAGCCCGAGGCGAACAAACTTAGTCTACGCATATACTCGAACACGCATTACACACACAGCCAAGCGCGCAGAGGTCCTGCACAAACCCCGCACGAGCTAGCAGGCTAGGGCTGGCAGCAGCGGCGGCATGAGTTGAAGACCCGTTGTCAGTATTGAGAATTGATTGCTCAAACAACCGCGGGAGTTTCCTGCAGCGAAAACATTTCTTCATTCATCAAACGAAAACTTGAAAGCAACATGTAGAGTGACTCTCCCTCGGCAACTTTTCGCAAATATTTAACATTTCTGCCCCATTCTTGGTTACACGTCTCTGAAGGTTCTCCTCAAAGATCTTGCAAACTTCATGTTCGATCAGTTGGGGCGCAGTTCGGAGATCCGCTCCATGAGCGCTGTATCTCAGCTTTGTGGGGGCATTATATCCACGGATCAGGTCGTGTTCTAGATGCTCTCGTCGAACTTCACAAGCACGTGGAGATGGTCGAAAGGCTGAGTTTGGAAACGATGGCAGGGTTTCAGTCCTTGATGAATTCGAAATTTCCCGCCGAAGCCTTCAGAGGCGAGATTGAAGTCCTAGGACGAATTCGTGAGATAAAGACAGCGGCGCTGTAGGCCACCGCACGCGAACGGCTCAGACGATGCCCTCCGGGCTTGAGCGCTTTTGAGGATTTAGGGCATTACACTCGACTCGATCGAGTGCTGAAACCGGGAATCGAATACGCTTGTCCCCAGCTCATGATCCCGCAATCATTTGGAGGTTTCGGGCCCGGAATTTTCCCTCGCGACTCGGAGGAGCTCGAGTCTATTGCCGTGAAAAGCGTTCCGAGAAACTCGATTCTATCTTCTGGAAATTCGATCGGTCAAGTCAGACATTCTGTCTGTTTGGACGGCTGCGCTCCCTCCGCCCACCGTCTGCTGGCGGGTAGCAAATTCGATTCATGCTATTTTGGAGTGATGTTGGAGAAACCATTTGTTTTGTTTCTTCAGAACCCTCGGCGGAGCTCGGGATCAGAGTCTCTCAGCCCTTGGGAGGTTCTGTCGTTCGACATCAATTAAGGTAATACGGGATCTCATACCGTGAGAAGATACTTGAGTGGATTAGAATCGCCCTGGAATCTCTACAAGGCACGCCTTCGTCTGAGCTCCGAGCGAGACGAATTGAGCGCAACTGTGAAGCATTGACATTCTGTCTGGTTCGCGGAGATAACGGGAAGGGAGCGCGGCTGATTCCAGAGACGATACGGATCAAACGGAGTCGGCGTCCTCTGAAACACGAAAGCTTGCGACGAAGTGCTCGCTTCCGATTAGGAAACAACTCGAGAACGTTTGACAACCCTCACAAGCATGACGGAAGTGGAGAATCCATCGAAGCGACAAGCGGGATAGCTATACTTCGGGGCTTCCAGATTGAAAGCAAGAACAGATCTGTCGGAAACAGATCCAAGCGCTCCATGCAGCGAGACGCCAACCCGACCGATGTTCAAACGCAGCGCCGCTTTTTCCCTCTTTCGAACATTGTGTTTCTTGCAGAATTGTGGAAACTTCGTCGAGGGAGGAGAAAAACGGAGTTTGCAGAGATATGTCTCCCGAGCTATTGATGCTTATACTGCCGTCGGAAAAGATGATGATGATAGTGGAGGGGACACGTGGTCGGCTCATGCGGCACGAATCATCAACGTGTCTGATGATTCGGATCACGATTGGCGAACGCTGCAAAAACGTCTCCTCATCGTCCGAATCTGGCGGGCAGACGCAGGGAGGGTAGGGGGGGGGGGGTCGCCTTGCCGCCTCGCCGCTTTGTCGCCCGTTGACCGTTGCTCGCTCGCTCGCCGCGTTCGAGTCCGATCGGGCTCATCGCTTCCGCAAAGCCTGTTTGACAGGCGGCGTCCGTAGCATTCAGTAATGGAGACCTATCACTGGCTAACTACACACTCGATGACTCAGCTATCCTCAAATCTGTCTGAGCGACATTTCTGCACGCAGAGACACTTTGGCTCATCGCACTGACCCTTCCCATCTGATTGCTCCGCTCGCAGGGAATCACCGTTCAACCTCGACCTCATTCGATCCGAAGCACAGGTGCTCGGTGCACAAGCTCCGGTGATCGACTTTGAGCATACGGAATTTCGGGGAATTTTCCGAAGCGCGTCGGAGAGGTTCGGAAGTTCACACCTCGAGAGAGGCAAACCTGGCTGTACGGAAGGAGGGACTCAACTCAGCTCATGATTCCAGGACGTCGTCGAAGGAGGAGCTTGAACGTATGATGAGCTCTGGTTCGAAAACGTTTCCGACCACCTTTTCAGTCCGGGAATACCTTCGGAAGCTCTCGAAAGTGCAGCACCATCTCATACGAACAGATGCGGTCATAGAGAGACTGCGCGCGAGCAGTAGTAGTCGGATCAATCCGAGATGAAACGCAACGCGCTGGGTGTAGGGTTTCATGCGGCATCTGCGTCTGAGCTCAGAACGCTGTGTTTCGAAGGACGCCGTCGATGGCCGAATGGAGAAGCGGAGCGGAGTAAAACTCCCCGTTTCCTCCGTCCCACGGCCGCTGTATTTCCCCAACATGCGCTTGGAGATCATGTTACTGCAGGTATTGCGATTCCCAGCACATCAGGGTCAATGTCGCAACTTCTTCACGAATCGGGTTGCTTCCCAAAAAGCCGCAACTGGAATCGTTGTGAGTTTCTTTCCACTAGAATTTGTAGTTACCTGATTCTCTGGATCGTCGGTCAGCTCCCCACTGACTGAGCGGGATGAGAAGCTGGTTGCCATCTGTCGCGGAACGGACAAGTTTCTCTATGTTGAAGAAGGAATCGCTGAGAAGTCCCACGCTGAGCGAAGGATTGGGAGCGTGACGTGTTGTGAGATGTTGCTCGGAAACTGGCGAGATGGGGCACGTTCGGCGGGAAGAGTCCCAAACTGTGGTATTCCCGCATTCCAGACAGGTCCTGGGCCGGATTATCCTCGTCGGCTGGCCCGTCTCTCGGCTGAATACACCGCACGGAATATGTTCTCTGATGTTCCATTCCGCCTGGTCGCCATTGTAGTAGCTACCACGATCAGTGATCCAAGCGAACAGCAACAACATTAGAGGAGAATTCGACTCGGAGGAGGATCGCCCTGCAGCGGTCGGGCTTGTCTATTCCTGGGAATTTCTTGGACACGAGAGAAATAGGAGCGATTCGTACTGCGGAAACTTATCGTTCCGACTCAAGTATGGCGGACAGGTTGCGTGAAGCGCTGTGAAAGTCTCTTGGTATCCAGCGCGCGTCTGCAGCTTTATCCGGGTGACTGATTCGAGCTCTAACCCAGCACCGCCTCTCGTCCCCTCGCGCGCCGGTCTCCTTTCGATTTGGTTCCCTCCAACATCAAAACCCATTTAAACGATGCCGACGAGAAACGAACGATCCCCTCTTCCTCCGACGACGACTACAACCCCGAACCTCCCCCCCGAGGTTGGCTCATCGAACCAGCTCCGAATACTAATCAGGCATTAGTGATGCCAACGCGCGACTCAAAATTTTCCGGGCGCAGCGATCACTGCCAATTATTCCCCTCGCAGATCATTGGCTTCAGGGGTGACTTTTTGACGTATGTGAGCGAGCGAAATCCGGAAGGAGCGAACTATTTGTATCTGACCGACCGAGAAAGCGATAGATTGTCGGTGTACCCTTGAGCTGACTTGCCTTCATTGAAAAAGAAAACAGGAAATCCCGTTCGGCGGAAGCGAGCTTGATGAACGGCTTTTCCTCGTCGGCGCGGCGGAGCCCGATAGACTCGCTGCGAACAGAGAACAGTGGAATGAGTGCAATAGTGCAAACAATTATGAAAATGCATCCTGGTGCGAGAGCAGCTGCAACCGCCACGCCAGTGAAGGCTTACCTGGTGGCCAAAACAACATGGATGGCTCTTTCCGCTTCCGGGAGCGCTTCCGTTATTTTACGGATGGCTGGCTCTGATGTGAGAGGGAAGCTGCTTGCAATGGCTGTCGTTCCACAGATCTCCTGGAAATACATAACAGCATGTGGCTGAATGTCTCATGGTACATAACTCCGAGCGTTGGACGAAACTGCACGTTCGTATGGTGGGATAACTTTCGTAAGGGAAACTCCGTACAACGTTCTCGGAGGGAATCGCGGCTTCCAATGAGGTTCTGCCGTAGAGGTGGTTCATTTTGATTCCGCCCATGATGTAAGTCGACTGTGAACCTTGTGGTGATGATCTCAGAGCTCACAGATAAAGAAAGTGACTCGGCATTCCTCACCCATGAACGCATTTCATGTTCGAGACGGGACATCATCGTCGTCGATACATCTCCGGCTGGGGAGTATCGAGCCCTGCCGTGCGCTCAGCGATGTCGTTCGAGCGGAACTTTTGGAAAGTTCCTAGAAGCAATTGCTTCGCTCCGAATTCCCCCTGAGCCACAAGTGACATTGAGGAAAAACCCCGAAGTGTTCCAGTGGAGTTGGGGAACAAAAGTTCCTCTGGTGGGGCTCCGCCGACCAAGAAACTAGTGCTGTAGGGATAATCAGGCGGGGATGGGCCTTCTATCCTCGTGCAATTCCTTCCTGGCTTGTGGAATTCCCCCCAACACTTGATAGAGAAAAGTTCAAGGAATGCCGAGATGTTGCGATATTGTTGTGGTTGTCGCCGCGGTCGTAGTCTACGCTGACGGCGTAGACGCAGTTGTCGCTCCGCTGTTGAGAACACAACACTATGGAAGAAAAACGGGCAGAGGAAAAAACAACAAAAGGAGGAGACAACTGGACTGAAAGACGCCCTCGGGACAAATGGAAGAAGGACATCCAGGCGCCGAAGACGCGGCGAGAGCCCCTTCAGCCATAAAGACGAACCCGTAAAAAGTTATGTTCATTGCTGTATTACTACATAGTGTAGGTACTCGCATTATCATAACTATACACATTCGTTATACTAGATGCTTCTATCATATGGAAAAGGCAGTATCTGGCCCTCTAGAACCTTCGAACCCCAAGAACGCCCGATCCGAAACGGTCTCGGAAAACTGGCAGTCCACTTCTACTTTCCGACGGAGATACCGTCGTGCCGTCAAATCCTCGAGTGCCATCTGATTCAGCTGTTCGCTTCTAGCTGCTCAGCTATCATATAGTGTAAAGTTTGCTTCGCAACACATTCCGCCTGTGTGTCGTGGTATGCTTGGTCGTAATCGAAGTCGTTCCAGGATAAGAAATGGCCACCTTTTCTTCAGTCTCTCGCCGTTCGGATAGCTGCTCGTGCATTCGCTCGTCCGCTCGGCCGGCTTCTCGGTTGGCTTGCAGCCCGGCGCAGGGCGTGCAGTGCATGCGAACGCCTCATTTGGATCGGGAACTTTGGACAAACGAGCGAACGAACGGGCTACCGATGTACGTCTCGGGGCGTAGGCATGGCAAACAAGCTACCAAACGGAGTGCTGAAGCGTTGGGGATGACGTTGGTCCGAGTTGCGAGCGGGCGAAGCCCGACGCATGGCAATACAGAAGGGCATGGAAAACGTACGGCCTCTGAGAACGATGGCGAGAAACCCAGGTGAGGGGAAAAGGAGAACAAGAAGAGCGGATCAGGTGCACGCAGCAGCTTGGATCTGCATGTTCTAGCGCGCCGTCTTGAATTGGAGAAGCGCAAGGGACTTTTCGAAGCCAACCGACCGCGATGTCTCCGACACTTCCCGTTTCGAACGACCGGAAGAAACCAACAGAAACGTGTAGATGAGATCACTCGAGGTTCCGGTGTGTTGATTCAAGAGAATTTCGAAGTTTTCCAGTCGCGAAGAGCTCCCTCTCCGATCGTCCGGATCTGAAACGCTCGGTGAATGATGACTGGTTTGAGAGTGTTTACGAGCCTCATCTCACCGAGTCAGTGGACATGGAAAACAACGACGGAAAAATTGTCTAGCGCGGAGCGATGCGAAACCAGTTGACGCTCCCTTACGCAGTCACATGCACACGATACCGGAACGTTGCTCTCCCAACATTGAAACGGCACCCCCGGGTTTAAACTCATCTGCCTAAAAGCAACGCACGATGCTCGCTTGTTCAGAAAGGCGCCAGCCAGTCAGCCAGCAAGTCAGCTCGGATGCGAGCGCCTTGCAGCGGGCGATGGCTGCGACTGCGGGTAATGCAATTTGCTCGTAGTAGACCACCGGCACCAGCCTCGCGACAACGAGCCATGCCCGCCTTCCTGCGGGCGTTTCGGCTCGTGCTTACTTTCGTGTAATAGGTGCTTTATGTTAAAGGAAAACTGAGTCGCATCTCGCTTCCTGATCGGATGAAGGTTCTCACTCGGAAGTTGAGCATCAGCCACTGCTTGTTTGAGAACTTTCGATGGAAAACTCTGGTTCACACTACTCGTGTTCGTCTGTCTGAACGTCTGTCTCCCAACTAGTATTTCAACTAGTCTTGCAGCGTCGGGCCGCTTCGGGAGCAGCTCTGGGATTTGGAAATGAGTCGAGGATTTCTCATGATCACAAATCGAGGCTGCGGAGGTTTTTTTCCCGGAAGAGTTTGGTCACTCCGAAACCATTCAACCCTTCCAAGACGAGGGTGCGCCATTTGTATGCAGACGAACCATTGTATGAGAGGCTGCGCTAGGGCCGCCCCGCCTCCGTTTGTACAAACGAATCGTTCGGGGAAACCTCACTCAAACTCGAACGCGTTGTCGGGTGGCCCGCTCTCCGGAGCCTGCGATCGCTCCGGAGAGAGAGTCGGCAGACTTCTCCTTTAAAAGCCACCAGGAGAACAACGACCAATCGAGCCAAGTCAATCATTGTTCGACCAATCGATCTATCATACGGAAACATAGATGAGCATAGAAAACGGATCGCAATGGCAACCGGTTTACTGCTCCGGTCTGCTCGCGAAATTCCACCCCGTCTGGAACGACGCGACGGGTCAGGAGCGGCCAGTTACGGCCCCACTCCTTGGCACTTTCCATGCTGGGTTCGGCACATGCTCAAATGCTTCTCGAATGAGGGTCCGAGCTCATTAAGTGTCGGAAGCTGGAACTGCCTAGCTGAGTAAGATCGCATAACATCACCGGCGAGCGGGATTCCTTGATTTGTTCCATCAAGGCACCCGATCGAAGACGCATGTCCCTCACCGACACTGTGAGGAGTCACCGCGCGTTCTCGAGAATCGCTCGATCGAGGAAGCCAGGTAGGAACTTAGAGGATTCAAGCAGAAGCGGGTTGAGAATCGCGCCAGGGGTTGAACTTTTTGCGCGGTTTCTCTCCCATGCTCCGAGCGATAAACAAAACTCTGATGACTCTGTGAATTCCTCGGCGCAGCTTCTCGCAGAGATCAAGCGAGCTGGAGGGCAGCAAAAAAGAAAACCAAGTGAACCTGTATGGCGCGTTGGAATTAGCACGATGATGAGAGACGCGAGGAGGGGCAGTTGGGGTGAGTCAGTGAGAGCGTGGAAGAGATGGCAAAAAATGTCGACTTCAGCGGACAGACCTGGGAGCGCCAAGAGAAATCTCCCGCGTCGCCCGCAATAATGTGATTATCGCCCTAACATCGCTTGCTGACAGAACACGAGCGCGCCCGGCTCGCTCGTTCACTCACCCACCCGCCCGCTCGCACTTGGCAGATTGCAAACGGAGGGAAGGGCCATCCATAGCAGTGGCACGACAGATGTAAGCGTGCTGAACTCTTGCATGTCCTACTTAAGTGTTTCTTTCTCCGATCGAGGGCCGCTCTTTCACGAACATTTTTTGCCTTCTGTCTGGGCACCACCGTAGGCTATGTAGTGATTACACCCACGGTACATTGGCTTATTGTGATTCAATCAACTCGGGTCTCTCACGCGTATATCGTCACGCCATGCGGTTGCGTCGCTCGACAGGAGTCAATCCTGATTTAACTTTGGATCGATTGTTGGGAGCATGAGGCGTGGGAGGGCTGGATTCCTTGTATGCATCGGAAGCTGCAACCTGCCCCCAGACACTTCTTATGCGTGCGGGCTGCTCCAACGACTCCGTTCCCGGGGATACTTGGAACAGATTTCTCTTGGCTTTGATTCATTCCAAATTAGGTTGTTCGCCTCCAGCTGTACGTGGACGATTTTTCTCCGGTGGGAGATTGTTCCCTCCGGCATGCGACCTCTGGCTACTTTTCAGAGCCGCTCACACCATGGGGAAAAACCTCAAAGCTTCTCTCGACCGGCTACATTCTGAGCCGCGGAATAATAACCTTGTGCAACACATTTCCAGTTATTGGTGTGCGTTCCCTCCGCTGCTGAAGGCCATTCGGTGAATCGGGGGCAGGAAAAGCTTCTACTGAGAAGTGCTCTATTGGACCCTCAGTCTGGTGATACTTCTGAGAAGTTGGGGATCGATGGGACGCGCGCGATTCGAAGGCCGGGACGGAATCACAGAAAAGTTCCTCACCATCAAAACCGCATGATTCTAGCTCGAGCTTTCTCTCTGATGGGGAATCGCGGGAGCTCATTGAAGTCGGGAGTAATGGGCCGCGTCGGGTTGCTTGACAGAATCCGAGATTCTCGGTCGAACACCGTGTCCCGCTCGAATCGCAAAAGGAGCTCCTTTGACTCCGTATCGTCTAGAAACACAAGGAGTCCGATACCAAGTCGGGCATTCGATGAGCGAGTCCGGACAGCGCCGAGGAGAGACGTCCCGATTTCCGAGACGTTGGAAGTCGACCTCCGACGGTATCTGCGAGGGAAACAAGCGAAATGACTGACCGCCCGCAGTCACCGAACGTCTATGATTATCACCGGTGATGAATCGGCTCCAGAGCCGAGGGTAATTTTTGCGCTTGCAACATCGGCTCCCGATGACACATTGATCCCTCGCGCGAGCCAACGACCGAGTATTGTTATTAGGTGAGGGACGGCGGGAATCNAGTGCTGAAGCGTTGGGGATGACGTTGGTCCGAGTTGCGAGCGGGCGAAGCCCGACGCATGGCAATACAGAAGGGCATGGAAAACGTACGGCCTCTGAGAACGATGGCGAGAAACCCAGGTGAGGGGAAAAGGAGAACAAGAAGAGCGGATCAGGTGCACGCAGCAGCTTGGATCTGCATGTTCTAGCGCGCCGTCTTGAATTGGAGAAGCGCAAGGGACTTTTCGAAGCCAACCGACCGCGATGTCTCCGACACTTCCCGTTTCGAACGACCGGAAGAAACCAACAGAAACGTGTAGATGAGATCACTCGAGGTTCCGGTGTGTTGATTCAAGAGAATTTCGAAGTTTTCCAGTCGCGAAGAGCTCCCTCTCCGATCGTCCGGATCTGAAACGCTCGGTGAATGATGACTGGTTTGAGAGTGTTTACGAGCCTCATCTCACCGAGTCAGTGGACATGGAAAACAACGACGGAAAAATTGTCTAGCGCGGAGCGATGCGAAACCAGTTGACGCTCCCTTACGCAGTCACATGCACACGATACCGGAACGTTGCTCTCCCAACATTGAAACGGCACCCCCGGGTTTAAACTCATCTGCCTAAAAGCAACGCACGATGCTCGCTTGTTCAGAAAGGCGCCAGCCAGTCAGCCAGCAAGTCAGCTCGGATGCGAGCGCCTTGCAGCGGGCGATGGCTGCGACTGCGGGTAATGCAATTTGCTCGTAGTAGACCACCGGCACCAGCCTCGCGACAACGAGCCATGCCCGCCTTCCTGCGGGCGTTTCGGCTCGTGCTTACTTTCGTGTAATAGGTGCTTTATGTTAAAGGAAAACTGAGTCGCATCTCGCTTCCTGATCGGATGAAGGTTCTCACTCGGAAGTTGAGCATCAGCCACTGCTTGTTTGAGAACTTTCGATGGAAAACTCTGGTTCACACTACTCGTGTTCGTCTGTCTGAACGTCTGTCTCCCAACTAGTATTTCAACTAGTCTTGCAGCGTCGGGCCGCTTCGGGAGCAGCTCTGGGATTTGGAAATGAGTCGAGGATTTCTCATGATCACAAATCGAGGCTGCGGAGGTTTTTTTCCCGGAAGAGTTTGGTCACTCCGAAACCATTCAACCCTTCCAAGACGAGGGTGCGCCATTTGTATGCAGACGAACCATTGTATGAGAGGCTGCGCTAGGGCCGCCCCGCCTCCGTTTGTACAAACGAATCGTTCGGGGAAACCTCACTCAAACTCGAACGCGTTGTCGGGTGGCCCGCTCTCCGGAGCCTGCGATCGCTCCGGAGAGAGAGTCGGCAGACTTCTCCTTTAAAAGCCACCAGGAGAACAACGACCAATCGAGCCAAGTCAATCATTGTTCGACCAATCGATCTATCATACGGAAAACATAGATGAGCATAGAAAACGGATCGCAATGGCAACCGGTTTACTGCTCCGGTCTGCTCGCGAAATTCCACCCCGTCTGGAACGACGCGACGGGTCAGGAGCGGCCAGTTACGGCCCCACTCCTTGGCACTTTCCATGCTGGGTTCGGCACATGCTCAAATGCTTCTCGAATGAGGGTCCGAGCTCATTAAGTGTCGGAAGCTGGAACTGCCTAGCTGAGTAAGATCGCATAACATCACCGGCGAGCGGGATTCCTTGATTTGTTCCATCAAGGCACCCGATCGAAGACGCATGTCCCTCACCGACACTGTGAGGAGTCACCGCGCGTTCTCGAGAATCGCTCGATCGAGGAAGCCAGGTAGGAACTTAGAGGATTCAAGCAGAAGCGGGTTGAGAATCGCGCCAGGGGTTGAACTTTTTGCGCGGTTTCTCTCCCATGCTCCGAGCGATAAACAAAACTCTGATGACTCTGTGAATTCCTCGGCGCAGCTTCTCGCAGAGATCAAGCGAGCTGGAGGGCAGCAAAAAAGAAAACCAAGTGAACCTGTATGGCGCGTTGGAATTAGCACGATGATGAGAGACGCGAGGAGGGGCAGTTGGGGTGAGTCAGTGAGAGCGTGGAAGAGATGGCAAAAAATGTCGACTTCAGCGGACAGACCTGGGAGCGCCAAGAGAAATCTCCCGCGTCGCCCGCAATAATGTGATTATCGCCCTAACATCGCTTGCTGACAGAACACGAGCGCGCCCGGCTCGCTCGTTCACTCACCCACCCGCCCGCTCGCACTTGGCAGATTGCAAACGGAGGGAAGGGCCATCCATAGCAGTGGCACGACAGATGTAAGCGTGCTGAACTCTTGCATGTCCTACTTAAGTGTTTCTTTCTCCGATCGAGGGCCGCTCTTTCACGAACATTTTTTGCCTTCTGTCTGGGCACCACCGTAGGCTATGTAGTGATTACACCCACGGTACATTGGCTTATTGTGATTCAATCAACTCGGGTCTCTCACGCGTATATCGTCACGCCATGCGGTTGCGTCGCTCGACAGGAGTCAATCCTGATTTAACTTTGGATCGATTGTTGGGAGCATGAGGCGTGGGAGGGCTGGATTCCTTGTATGCATCGGAAGCTGCAACCTGCCCCCAGACACTTCTTATGCGTGCGGGCTGCTCCAACGACTCCGTTCCCGGGGATACTTGGAACAGATTTCTCTTGGCTTTGATTCATTCCAAATTAGGTTGTTCGCCTCCAGCTGTACGTGGACGATTTTTCTCCGGTGGGAGATTGTTCCCTCCGGCATGCGACCTCTGGCTACTTTTCAGAGCCGCTCACACCATGGGGAAAAACCTCAAAGCTTCTCTCGACCGGCTACATTCTGAGCCGCGGAATAATAACCTTGTGCAACACATTTCCAGTTATTGGTGTGCGTTCCCTCCGCTGCTGAAGGCCATTCGGTGAATCGGGGGCAGGAAAAGCTTCTACTGAGAAGTGCTCTATTGGACCCTCAGTCTGGTGATACTTCTGAGAAGTTGGGGATCGATGGGACGCGCGCGATTCGAAGGCCGGGACGGAATCACAGAAAAGTTCCTCACCATCAAAACCGCATGATTCTAGCTCGAGCTTTCTCTCTGATGGGGAATCGCGGGAGCTCATTGAAGTCGGGAGTAATGGGCCGCGTCGGGTTGCTTGACAGAATCCGAGATTCTCGGTCGAACACCGTGTCCCGCTCGAATCGCAAAAGGAGCTCCTTTGACTCCGTATCGTCTAGAAACACAAGGAGTCCGATACCAAGTCGGGCATTCGATGAGCGAGTCCGGACAGCGCCGAGGAGAGACGTCCCGATTTCCGAGACGTTGGAAGTCGACCTCCGACGGTATCTGCGAGGGAAACAAGCGAAATGACTGACCGCCCGCAGTCACCGAACGTCTATGATTATCACCGGTGATGAATCGGCTCCAGAGCCGAGGGTAATTTTTGCGCTTGCAACATCGGCTCCCGATGACACATTGATCCCTCGCGCGAGCCAACGACCGAGTATTGTTATTAGGTGAGGGACGGCGGGAATCTAAGCGGCGGGTAAGACAAAAACACATTCGTTCCGCTGGTTCGAACTCGTTCGAGGAGTTCATACCTCCGAATATTCGAGGAAGTCGGCTCGGTGAACTGTATGATTTGAGAAGCTAAATCGTCTGAATAGCAGGGTTAGCCGATTCATTCGAGGCCGAGTCCAGTTTAGTCATCGGGGTCGGTCGTTGCCATCCCAAAGCCGACAGAGCCACGCAGGACGAGCGTGCGATTTCGATATGGGGAACGGAGAGAGACGCAATCCAATAATCTACACTTTGAAGAGAAAATTATACAATGAAGCGAGCTGGAGAACAGGCTCTTTGGGCGGACGAGCGAAAAGCACTTGGAACTAGAGAAGTAGCTCTGCTGAGGACGGATTTATCTCCTCTCGAGTTTTTACTCGTCACCCTCGCTACTCCCCAATCTCCTTCCCTCCCTCCAGGACTGAAGGTGAGGAATCCAACATTAATTTTTTTTCCCTTTCCAAGTGTGCTTTTCTCGGGGAATTCGGCACCCGAAATTATTCGTCCCGGAAAGCGACAGCTGACGTTTGTCCGACTTCCCGACGAGCTTACATCCTTTTCAGATGCAGTCCTAGACTATGATTACTATATTTCCGCTATGGGGCGTGATCTCGCGCGAACTCCCCTCTCCGGGTGGATGTAGAGAACAATTGGCGTTTGCGTACTCAGCTCTCGAAGGGAGACGCTCAAGAAGCTCAGAATTGAAGACAGAGTTTCGGTTGATGTGAGTGCCCGCGCGGAAACGGAACCAATTTGGAACGGCGCTGTCGAACAATATTGCTCACAGCCGGGCCCAGAAGAACAATTGAGTTGTTCGTAGCACGAGCGTTTCTCCGTACGCAGAGCAACAGTCGGAGTCAGGGTTCGCGAGATGGCAAATGATTGACAACGAGCTGTGGAGGGAGCACCTGGCTTCCGAGGCTGACGGGACGAGACGTTTCTCAGAGCCCACCAGCCCGATAGATGGGAATTCGGGGAAACGGTTCATGAGAGCGACATCCGGAGACATCGAAAAGTTGCTAAACTCTGAGGTGGACATCCGTTGTGAACTGATGTCCCTGATGTCGAGCGCAAGCATCTATGAGTGATCATAACCTGCTCGGCCCAATCGCAGGGAATTCTCACACAAGTCAGCGAACCAAGGGAATACTTTAGAACTTCAAGGAACGGGCATTCACGCAGCTCGCACCAGGACTGAAGTAACTTCGAAATTTTCAATGAGTCGACATCCTCTCGTCCGGGCCGATCAGCTCCGGAAGTTCGGGTTTCCGCAGTAGAGGCGTTAAAAAAAGTCCGGCCGTCCGGTGGCGCCTCAGCTGGCCCAGCCGCTATTAGCAACTCCGACTTCTGCTGCTCCCTGCTACAGATCACTCCGGTTTTACGCTGATAATGAACATAAGTAGCTATCGTGTACCGGTGCTTCAGCTCCATGGCCAATGATTGACCATGGCAAAACATGACCAGACACCCCGTATATGCTTCGACAGCGGCCGAAGCAGAGGTCATCCAAATCGCTACCAGACCACCCTTTAGACTGGCTCTGGCTTGTTTCTTCTCCTTTCCAATGCCGCCGTCCGGAGCCGCCTCGGGTTTGGCGGTTTGTTCGCCCATCCGTCTGTCTGGATTGCGCCATTGCATAAGCGACTCGCCATGTGAAAGAAGTCGTAGCGAGCGAAGCGCAGACACAAACCCTCGTAAGTGAGGAGAGAGTGCCAATATCTCTCTCTTCCGCACTCGTTCGCTCGCTGCTGCTCAGTTAGCTCTCCACTGTTTAGAAGCTACCGGCATCGTTGGTTAGAGTTTAAGCAGCCGCCGCATCGGATCCATGGCTATGTTGGAGGAGGAGAATGAGTTCATAATTAAATCAGAGCCTCGCTCAGCCGTTGGGTTGCTAAGCGGCGCCGTCCATCGTGACTCAACTGCGTGAGTTCCTCTGTTCCCTCGGGCTGTTCGGGCCCAGTTCGATGAGCACAGAGAGAGAGATCTGGCGATTTATTCTTGCGCGTACGTTTGCTTGCCGACTTACATCGTCGCCCGAGAACTCCGAATCGTCGGTGATTTCTTGGTCTTGGCAGCTGAAACAATCGGCTCTGTCATCGAAGGCGGGGGACCCCGGCTCTCGCGCTCGGAGTGACTTCACGAACACTGTTGAATCAACATCGGAGCAAGCGACTTCAGCGGACAAATCCAATCTGGGCCCAATATCGTAGCCGGCGTGTAGTTCGACTCTGCTCGCGAGTACCATGTACCTGTGTATGCAACCGCCTGTGTGCCGGAGACAAACTCATTTACATCATACGAAATAATGTTTCTTCGCTTCCTCGAAGTCTATCTTCCATTTAGATGCAAATACCAAAATGTCTTTGCATCCATTCCCCGCGCCACGACCGAGCGACCCAAAGCCCGTCCGAGCGAAAACCGACCCGCACCGCGGCACTCGTCCCGCAGTTCATCTCGGAGATTCCTCCCACTCGTTCACCTTCGCTTTTTACCGAGCGAGGCCTGTTGTCGAGATTACTCCGCGTCGTCCTTCTTCTCTCCTCGATTCGCAATGAATTTCGAACTGAATTATTCTGCCATCGTCGGTGCCTCGAGCTCCACGACACCATCGCATGCCGGTTACCGCGTGTAGGACACCGCTCATGTTGTTGGACGTTGTCAGATATTCTCACTCTGTACTTGAAACACATTACGCTCCATTGGCCACGATTTGCTCTGGCTCGCGATCGACAAAACGGGGGGGGGGGGGGGGTCGCGGGTTGGAGCCGGGGCGAGAGGAAGAGAAAATCGGATGAGACGGAACATTTACAGATTTAATCTCGCGAATCTTGCCAGCTCCCCTTCTCATCTGAAGGCAATCAACAAATTGATATCTTTCCCCCGCTCGTCGGGTCCTCTCCGATGCTCACTCTTTGGCTCTCTCGTTCTCGCTTGTCTTCGTCCCGCTCCTATTGAAGATAAGAGCTCTTCACATGGGGGGTATCGCTCCGACTGTCGCTCCCTCTTCTCTTTTTTTTGTTGCTACCATAGCTCCTCCTTTGGGTTTTGGTTGCGAGAGGATGCAAGGTCCCTCGAATTTTCCCAATAAGGGCTTCTGTCAGGGAGCGGAACGTTATCGACCATCTTCCCGTGAACCGTCGTGCAACGGAAATCGGGAAAGGAGGGACGCGCGCACCGCAAAGGTCCCGAAACCCCTTCCATCCCAATCATAATCGCTGTCGACACCCGAGGCGAATTGGAAATTGTTACAATATGTAGGAGAGATGGAGGAGAAGGGTTCACATGCCTGCGAGTCAAATCCCTCGAATTTGTCAGGACTGCCTGTCTCTCCAAGTGGCGGAAACCGGGAAGAACACCGAGTGAGATCAGGAGGACGAGTCTGATTCCCCCAGATTTCATCCCTCCACCACCGCTTGCGGGGAGCCAGCGTGAAGGTTCCGTTACTCGCTCGACGCGTGATTTTTATTTCGGATCGGGAGGGATCCTTCTCGTCCCAGCAGGATCCCAATAGCGAGGGGATCTTCCTGCCTGCTGCCTCTCGTCTTCCCCGCTCTGGGTGACAACATTCTTCCCTGATTTTTCCACCGTCGTTTGAGGACAAGTGATTAGAGATGCTGGGCCTTTCCTGAACGTTAATACATACGACTGGAGTGTCGGATGAGTTTGTTCGAAACGTTCTACCGTCCTCATTATTTTGAGAAGTAGCTTTTCATTTGTCCTGACAGAAGAACCGGCGTTCGACGGATATCCCGAATATCAGCAGCGGCGTGTCCCAGTGTGAGATTCCTGAAGATTTGAGATTTCCCCGTCACCTCGGTCCACATTCATTCGAAATGGTTGATTGGGCACCCTATATCCGAGAGCGAACTTGGAATCGTGATATTCCGGGAACCGTTGGGCGCACAGTGGCGAACGACAACTTTTTGTAAAGCTCTCCTTCGCCCCTCTGCTTCCATGCAGTCAGTGATCAGATCGCGTGAGATTCAGAGCGAATAAAATCGAATGTTTCTCAATCTTGATGATTGATACCTTTTTCGTGGTCGGTCAAGAGCCGGTAAACGCCAAAATAACGCCCAGAGCAACTCGCGGAGTTTCATCCTTATGAGCACTTGACCTTCGGAGTTGAGACTCCGAGTAGGTTCCCGACCAGACCGAGTCCGGAAACTCGAGCAAATTTCCAAGCATCGAGATTTCCTGTTTGAGATTCTGTCTCATCTTCCGAAAGGAGGGAGCGTTCCGCTCCACGCCGTGTGCCCAGTGGTTCTCGACATATGGCAATTCCAAGTTTTGTCGAGAATACAAGATTCCAAATAGATAATTTTCAATGAATGTGGACCAAGGAACGAGAAAGCTCAAATCTTCAGGAATACGTTCCCTTCCACCGGGAACACGCATTCACTGATTCCGGGAAGATTCGTTGTGATGAGGCTGTTGGCCTGCGAGACACTCTCCGAGCTCTCCACGCCGATCTCAAACGGGGTTGATGAAGTTCCCTGACATGTTGACCTTCATCCGTTCGCAGCAGGATTCTGTGATGGGAACAGCGCGTGATGGAAGTACTCTTCTCATGCATGGGAGTTTCTGCGGGGTGTCTGCAAGTGGGTGGGTTTTCAGCAGTATCTATCGGGAGCTACGCGTCCCGGAGAGAGGAGAGACATGGAATACCTGATGGAGGGATTCGGGACGACGCACGATGAGACGGCCCGCTATTTCCCTCGGATTCCAATCACTTTCCCTCTGTTATGTTATTGGGATGTCGTCCGTCACTCACTGTCCATTTTTGTGAGAGATACAGCCGGGAGTTCGGAGTCACTTCTAAGAAACGTCTGCCAGTATGTCGCCTCCAGGAGAATCATTTATCCGTGTACCCATGATTTTTTCCCGGACTCCTGATCTTCCCGCTTCATGTCGTGAATTACGCGGCATGCTTTCGGCCGCGTTAACTCTGGACTCTCACATTCCCTGCTCTTGGAGCCGTCCGGAACCTGTTTCCTGGAGTAAACTACGGTGACATCGACGCCTCCTCGTCCCCGTCGAACGTGCAATGCTTGGGAAACAAGTCGTGGAAGCGATCCGGGAGTGGATGACGACCCTCCCTGCACTCGTGAGGGAGAAGCGCTTTCAACACTGTTACCAAGATAAATTTTCGGGAAGAAATGAACCGAGGAGATCTCCGAGGCGAGCGAGCGGATCATCTTCGTTCCATGTCCGTCGAAAACAAAATGGATTTCCGTCTATTGATTTACAACTAGATGGGCGGGTTCATCGGTTGCGTTATTATAGGGTGAGCTGCTCGCTTGCTGGCCATCCATTCAGCCAGCCAGCCAGCCAGCCGGCCGGCCACCGAGTCCTACCGGTAGGCCCGATAGACAGTCTCAGCTAGCCGTACGAGTGATATATGAAGAGCGATGTAAGACACAGATCCGCTCGCCAGCGCCCGTATAAAGCACCTAGTCGAGCTGAGTAATGGTTGTAGAGATGATTCCGTAACTGGATCAGGAATAACTTTGATACTCCTAATCAAAACTCGTTCGATGTCTCCATCCGAGTTCGAGGAAGACAAGAAGCGATTTGTTCCCGTTCTCCCAGCGTTCCGAAAACGCCTTTGAGTTCGTTCTCCGGTGACACGACCGTGTATTGACCGATGGATTTCCGAAAGCTTATTGAAAATATCGTTTTCTCTCAAAACCATCCAAGTCAAAGAGATATGTAGCGTATCGCTCTAAGGGTTCGTCGTACGACGGCCGCGGGGCCCTCTTCTGCGAGCGGGTACTCCGTGTCGTCAAAGGACCGTCATCGGAAAATCAGGTTCCCGGAGCTTGACATTTCTGCAAGGTTTGCTCATCCTGTTTCGCCATCTGCCGCGGAGCTTGGAGGAGCGAATGTGTTTGAGTGAGCCAACGGCGTAATCGAGGGAAGAGTTCCGAGATTATTCAACGACGCCCGCGTGCCCAACTGTTCTGAGTTGGAGTGTCCAAGGGCAGACTCAGATCCCTCTCGAGCGTTGCTTCAACGTCCTGATTTCGATCGCATTCGTTCGAATTGAAATTCGAACATCGAACTCCAGCAGAGCTTGAATACGCTGCTAATTCTGTGACCGAGCTATCAATAGTAGCTTATCTTTGGGGGCGGAGTCGGACAGCGCGGCTCTCGGACAGGGTGTCGTTGAGATCGTTAGACTTTGCAGCATACCGCAAACATCGAAAAGCTGCAATCCCATCGCAACCTTTCCCGAACAACGAGGGGTCGGCTGGTTGGTTGGTTCTTCGGATAGTATCTATTTTCAATACTGATTAGCATCTTGATTGAATCGAGCGCCAACGGGCGCCAGATGACGGTTCTCCTATGGCTGCTGCTGCTGCTGGAGCTGGTCCTCCGCTCATCCTTCCTTTCTAACGCGTGGATTGCGACGACGACACCTCGAGGAGAATATTCGCCGCATCCTGGTACTGAGCTCGATCACAGAGAAATCCCGCGCCGATCAATGGCGAATCTATCGGATTTCAAGAAGCCGTTATGAAGACGTCCCGCGGGAAGTTCGCTGAACGAAACTTCCCAACTCCTCACTCCTGACCGGGGGGGATCAGTGGTGAGTCGAATGTCCAGGGTTGGTCAGATTCGCCCGACGAATTGCAAGAGAACGCGTTCTCCGATCTGTCGGACAAGGGCGAACGGAGTCCTGGGAACGGAAATTCCTCTGAGCGTTTCAATGGCGAGTCGATGAACGAGTTGGCGTCTAGGATCCAGACTCGGGGTTGTTGCTGCCGACGTCATACATAGTGAGGTGTCTCCGACAAAAGCGCCATACGACGACTTTCCAGGAGGTTTTTGCTCTGAAGCAGCTTCGCTCCTTGGAGGGAAACCAAAAACAGGGCGGCAAAATCAACCGGGATGAGATTGTCACAGCGGACAAAAAGGTGAGGCAACTCAGGTGGCCAATGCATAATCTCGAAAGTCTCTTGAAGGACATGTGCAAACAAGGACGTAGGAAAAAACCGAACGAAGACCGTGTGGTTGCCCAAGGCGGAGTGCTCGCTTGATGAGAAAAAATGAGAACGATAATGATGATGGCGGCCGCAGCAGCGGCGGTGGTGATAAAAACTGAACGAGACAAAAACAAATAAATAAGGAGCGACGAAACGAACGAGGCAACGGACAGCGTGAGCCGGCGGGAAGATGCAGAAGTGGCCTAACTAAAGAGGAGGAAGACGAAAGTACTTTCGACGCACTTTGTTTGAGGCTTCGAATGGAGTGGAAAACAAGATAGCGAGTGGAGGAAGAAGCAGCGAGCTACGAGCAGCGGGCGACTGACCGGCAGGCAGACAGGCGCGCTGGCAAGCGTAGCAACGGGAGAAACAACGGGCCGACTTGACGTCCATCGCAGAGAAACCATTAGGCAAGAAAAGCAAGAAGATGGACCAAGGGCACTGCCCAACGAGGAGTTTGGGCTGCGTGGACGAACAACACCACAACCTTCGCCACCGCTGCCACATCGGGACCGCTACCACAACAAATGCCGCGAGTGAGCGGACACTGGCCGCATACGAGGCCGAGTTCCCTCGCGTTGTCCGTCAAATAACGATTCCCCGACTCGAAGACATCATTCATTCTATCCACGCCTCGAGGCTCGAGAACGTCATCGGAGCAGGATCACGGACGCCTCGGGATCACGCGAAGCCGTGTGCTAGTCTGGATTACAGGTCAGAGAATAGATGTGAATCCAATCACGGAAACCTCAGTTTTCAGTCAGCGCAAACGCGATTGTCGGGAATCGGAGCGAGGCCCATTGTCGCCGTCCGTGCCTCTATCGGGAGGAGCGCTGCTTCCACAATCGTACGCACTCACATCGAATCAAGTTCTCAAAGAGAACGCGGAGGTATTCGAGCGGCCGGTGGGGTTCAACTGTCGTCGACACAACTTGCGAACAAAAGTCGCTCTCAATCGTTTTCCATTCTCAGTCAAACAGTCTCGCGCGAGCTCGCAGTCGGTCGCATTTCGCCGGCCTCGTTTTCAGAAATTATTTCCTTCGTTCTTGTTTCCGTTGTCGCTGACTCCGTCGTCACCCTTCAATGATGGCATTGGCTCCTGATCCCATTCTCAAGCTATCGGCGGTGGTGACGGTGGCGGCTGTGGCGGCGGCGGCAACAACGGCGCGGCGACGGAGTAGCAGCGACGCTGGCTTAATTCTCAATGCGGAGGAAAGAAACGCAGAGGGAAGTAGGAAACTGAGCTGAATCAACCGGCGAGTGAGTGAGCCAAGGCGAGTTTGAATTTGCCGCCGTTCTCCGGAGAGTGCTTTTTTATGTGCGGGTGCAACGGAGTTGCTCTCTGCTGGAGAGAGACTTCTAGAGAGAGAGGGAGAGGAAGAGAGAGAGAGAGAGGGAAAGACTCTCGGTGCTTGCATGATCCTGTCGATCCTTGGCATTCTCTTCGAGTATCCACGCACGCCTCTCGGCCTCTGTCAACATTGGCCTCCTCGGTTCTGGTCCGCTGGCGTCACGCTGGAGAGCGTGCTCGAGTTTCAGGTGCTACCATCTATTGTTCGGAATTCTATCGTATCTCGCGAAGCCGGAATCCACGGATCACTCCCTTCGATTTCGATAAGGTTCTCTATCGGGTTCAGTCGCTGTTCGTTACTCTCCCCGCTATGTCGGATAAAATGCACTAGTGAACCCAGCCGCGGCGCCTACGGCAGACTCCCCGGGCTGGAGATTCATGGATTCTAGACGACCGGGAGCTGCTCACTCGACATCAGGAGGTCATATTGAGTATGCCAAGGTGTTTTCGCGTTCAGGCATCCGTATGGAAGAACTCCTGGTTCCAGTCAGTGATACAGCATCGGACCTGTATGGGAATGACGTTTGTTTGAAGCTCAACGACGTTCTTGAGCCGTGTCACTATATGCCTTCAGACTAGGTTCAAGGTCGTGATATTCGGTCGACGACGTAGTTAACGACCATGTTTAGCGTCCTGGAAGAGACGGTTTTTGTCGCCGCTGATCAGATCAGGAAAAGCGATCGCGCATATCGTATAGAAACGCGTGCCGACGTCCTCGCCTATTTCAATCTGTCAGCCGGCTTCTGTCAACATTCGACGCGCCATCGTAAAACTCCCCTGCGATTTCGCACCGTTTTGCCAGAGTATGTAGCACCAACGGTGTAGTCTTGCGACCGAACCCAAAGAAATGGGGGCAATGCCAAGGGTTACATCGTATTCGAATCAAGCAGTGGATTGGGTTCCCGAGAGGCGATTCATCCTCGGGGTAAACCACGACCGAAAACGTGTTGCCTTGGGCCAGGTATTGTTGATGGATGCATTATTCCATTCAGCCAACACGTACACGTCAGCTTGCATATAAATATGCGTTCGTCCAGTCTTCGACTCTGGTGAGTGGTTTCGGTTTTTCGTTCATTAATTCATAGCAGTAAGCAGGATACGAGGGTTCGTCTTGTTCTCCCACGGGTTCCGTTGCTGTTTGCTGGATTCAGGCGCAGTCATTGGTTGGCTGGCGAACTCGTTCGGTGTCGATTCCTCGGTCTCCAGGACCAATCTAGTCTGCTGAGCTGTGAACAAAATGGAAGGGTCCCGAGCGTAGTGAGCAAAGCCAAGCTAAGAATCTATCGCGCACCTCATTAGTAGTTCGGTTGTGGTGGGAAGAGGTGGACCTGTCTGCAGTTTGGATCTTTGGAAGTCAGGTCTCCCAAGGGCCTCCATTACCCGTTAGCCTTAGCTTTTCTGACACCTTTTCACCCTAAGCCTACAGACCCCATCAGAGCGCTTGCACACTCCCTCGCTCGCTCACTGGACGGCCGGCCGGCTAGCGCCCAAGTGCTGCTGATCGCGCTTTAATAGGAAGTCTCTGGCTGTTCCTCATACTCCCGACTGCCGTTGCTTCCTTTTGCCACTCACCAGCCTCTCAGCACGGTCCCGCCCGCCTTGGAGGTTTTACCGAAATCTATGCGACATCACGTCTGTGCCGTCGTGTATCCTTGAGACGCCGGCCAGCTCAGCCCCCCTCCCGTCCGTTTTCCGGTCGCCCGTCCGCGCACCCCTGGATGAGCGAGCACAACTCGTTCCTAATTTCTATATCATTTCGAGCCTTTGTCACGTTCCGCGGGAACACAGGCCGAGCGAGTTTACCTTGACACGCGAAGTACTGACTCCAACGATTATTCAAGTGGGGACAGACGCAGGAATATTTCAGTGAGGATTCCTTAGAGAAGGTATTGGCGGCCTGGCACGCGCGAAGGGTATCGCGAATTGAACTCGTTCATCTGAGTAACATCCGAGAAAATGCTTTCATCCGAGCGGCTGAAACCCACATTGTCAACAGGGAGCGAACCCTTCAGCTCAAAGATGCGGATCCTGCGAAACTTAGCCTTTAATCTCGCGGTTCAAGGCCGCCAGCATCGGCTTCCGGTGGGAAGGCTGACATTGTTTATCGGGGACATCGAGAATGCACTTAAGCCCTCGTATGAATAATCCATATTCCAATCCAAAGTATGAAATATCGAGCAAGCGTTTCTGCCGGCTCCGTACTCGGCTCTGGAAGTCTTAGAACTTCCGCGACGGTTGCACCGCATGACGCGTACCGCGAATTTCGAGCTCAATCCGGAATCGGAAGAATATTGACGACACGCCCGGAACCTTCATCTGCGCCGTGCGGCGAACGAAACAATTGGTGAATATTCGAAGGAAGCTACTGCGAGCCCGCCGAAGGCTTCTTAGCATAAACAACTCGATGAGCGGCCGACTCCAAGCTTTCCGAGGGAATGCTTCGTTTGCCCGGCGTCGAGTCCCTGAGGCTCGTGCTTTTGCGCAGGGGCAACAGAAGTTCGATCGTTCGAGGAAGCCATTTCACCACAGGTCAGTGTGTCGGACGACCCTGAAGGTCATCGACGCGTATCGCAGGCGTCAGAATTGCAAAAAAAGCGTTCTCGTTGGCACTTTTTTGGACTTCCTACGTGGGGCCGATGGAACAGACGCACGGTGGGCTCTTTTATTGAGTGAGACGAGCCGTTGTGTCTATATTCCTGCAGTCGAAAGGTTTGAGTAGACTTCTTCCCTCCGTGCGATGTATCAACAAAGGGAGCACACATAACCCGCTTGGTTGCAGGCTTGCACAGTAAGGAAAAGGTGGCGACTGAAGAAGCCGCCGCTGCTCTAAACAAACCTCCGGGAGAAGATTCCTGCCTCTAATATATGTGTGTGACACCCGCCCCGGGTGCCAACCGTACCTGTGTGGAAATTCCGAGTCGGTCCTGGATCCGGAGATTCGGGACACCACCACGGAATTGCCCTCTGCAGTTGCACGGCACCGACTTCGAACGCCTCGTTTCCGCGATCAGGCCATCCGCGTTTTTACGCCAATCAAGTTGGATAACGTGTGATCCGCCGCGTCAAGTGGCTCGATCGACCGCACATGTCGTTTCTAGGATCCGTGTACGGAACCGCGGCGATGCTCGGGAAAGAATCATCTCTCGGAGGAACTGTTGATTTTCGTATTCGACCGTCTTGCAGATGAAAAAACAAACCTGCCCCGCGGTACCTCTTACGCAAACACCGATGCGCAGAATCGCTTTTGATCGAGTCTTCAGCGGGCCCCAGCCGAGGACTCGAGTTCGCGCCTTCTGAGCAGGAGCAGCTGAATATTTAACAAAACGTGTACGCTCGGTACAGGTTTCGACCGACGCGACGGCTAGGGCTGGGAGGTATGACCCGTTCAACTGGAGAATCCAATGAGATGACACTCGATGCGAGTTAGGAAACTCGTTTCGGAGGAATGTGTTATTCCTTCCCGAAGAAGCCGAGCGGATACGTGCGTCACGTGCCGTGTCCTTGGTCTTCCGATCGGGATGTCGGAGCTCCGCCTTGCCGTGAGTGAGGGGATCCGCTGCTCTGGGAGCCTTCCGAAACCATCCACGCACGTCAGCTCGCTGGCCACGTGCTCGAGCGTTTTTTCAGAGTTCATTAGCACCTGGGCATCATTTCACGAAATAAACGAGAATCGCTTGCAAGCGCTATTTGCACCCTCCATCAAGGTTTGAGATAATTGCACGGCGTTGTTTGCGCATTCTCAAAACCATGAAAACGGAGCGGAAGGAGGAGCGAAATGTATAGAAATGCGTGCCTGTGGGAGTGCACTGCAACATGCGTACGTATGCATGTACCCACATGCAGCGGGTCGCGGTCGTCCGCCCGCCCGCCCGTCAACGTTTCTCCCCAGTTAGTGGTCACGAAATCACGCAGGCTAATGCAAGTCTTGCTCGCTCGCTCGCTGGCCCGGTGGAGCTGTGTGCCGGAATGAATGCGAGCAAACGAGCGAAGCAACTCATTGCTGGCTGCGTCGGTGTGGGCGCAGCTCCTCGCTTCAAGTGGGAGCTTCTTCAGATGAGTTGAGTATTTAATTATTTAGCGAAATGCCCCCGAGACGCTTCCCTCTCCCTCGCTAGCTCGCTCGTTGGCTCGCAAAGGTAATTCAATTTCAGAAGCCATTCTATTACCCGACTCGACGATGACGACGACGGCAACAACGACGAGGCGAGGTCGGCGACGACCTTGATGCAGCTTCGCCTTTTCTGGAGGCTATTTGCCTAGGGTTGTGCGGAGCGGAAAAACTCGACGTCATTTGTAGTGAAAATCTTCGTCTCATGAATCTTGCGACCCTGCGAGACTCGTCGTGTATCGCTCACAGCCGAAGTAAACAGACCACGAAACACTGGCCGCACAGCTTAACAGGGAAGAAATTCACGCGCACGCTACTCAATGAGAAGCCTCCGACGTCCACATTGGGAATTCATAAGAAGCAGACTCCGCCAGGCTGACAGCGACGGCGAGAGGAACACGGCAATTCCTTTCAGGAATGAAGAGATTTCTTCGAGTCTCTCAGCATGACGTATCGCTATGTGGGCTCATGGGAGAAACAAGGCCCCGATGTCAGACCCGTTCTTCCAGTGGACAGGGTGGCCTTTAATGGCCCCCAAATGAACGTTTAGCTTTGAGAGAACAATGTATCCTCGATTTGGGCCGATGACCAGTCCCTTCAGAGCACTGGCTCGCTGCGCCAACCGTCGTTGCTGCGTCTGGCTTCTTGCAGTCCGGCTCCCCCCAGCCTCCGCTTTTCCTCCTACTCGTTCCCCTACTCTCCGTCCGCCGGGCTGTAGCAACTGCATATTGTATGAGACGACGCTCTGCTTCTCTTGGGGACAGATGAGGTCCACTTACCGTGAGAGGCCCCAAACCGCTCCCCTCAGAAAAAGAGCCCGCTCCCCCGTTTGGACCGAGCAGCAAGAAGAACGACGATTAAATTCTTGAATCGTTCCCGATAAACGCCTGACATCCGCGAAATCAAGTCATCATGCTCCACGCTTGGTTCTCGCTCGCGGTGTTCTGGAAACGAGCCCTGTCCGCGTTCTGGCAGCTTCTGTCGTTCATTCCCGCATCGATGAAGTGGCCCCTGGGCGGCCACATGAGGCCCTCACGCCCGGAGGCCTGGTAAGTGCACTCCAGCCCGTGGAGGAGACGAAGCAACCAAAGAGCGTGAGTCGGAGGTCGGATCTTAAGGGTATCCTGTTGGGAACTCTTCCCCACGTGAACGCTCGTATGGGATTCCAGCGATCTCCTCGATGACCACCGGTCGAGGCGTCTCGATTCGCCATCGAATTCAGCTCCCACTGTCAACAATATACAAAATTCCCGGATTTTTTGTGGAAGGTCGCTCAGGTATTCGGAAGTCCACCCGAATGGACGAAGGTATTGAAGCCCACGCTCATCCACTGGCTCGATAGCCGGGATCGGCCGCAACACGAAGGGATCAGAGAGTTCTATCCTGAAACAATCATCAGCTGCCAATCGCGGAAATCGGGAGAATCATCCTCTGGAACTTGATGTATGGACTGAGATCAAGTCGTCTCCGATTATCCGGCCTGGGAAAGATGACGTACATCAACAAGGCTGGCGCTGATTGCGTCAGAAAATGAGCATCGATTGACATTCATAATTGTCACAGTGAATAGTCGGCAGCTTGCTCCCTCAGTCGTCCGTCAGGGATTTTTTTTCTATGGGCAGAATCATATTGTCGGGGAAAAGACTTCCACGGTACTCTTGGACAGAATCTGTCGATGACGCACCCCTCCCCTCTATGTCTCCTGATGATGGGGTTTCTGGCCTTTTCGCTGAAACTACTTCCATTCTCAGCGCCTCCAGGGACTGATACGCTTCGGGCCGGGTCCATTTTCTCAACCTCAGGAGTTTCTTTGACGTTCAAGTCTAAGATTAAGGTGACGTGTCAGGAGCTGCTGACCAATGAGAGGGTTCGACTGGATCGCCTGGTTCGAGAAGAATCAAGACTCGGATCTCTTCGAGGCTAATCTCAAGTTCTGATTCCAAGTAATCATTCGAATCAAAAATCATTCTGGCTGCCAGTGGCGGCAATCTTTTCAACAACATACCGAGATTCCAATTCATCGCTGGCACGCGCTCATCGAGGCGTTCATGGAAATCTACTGTTCGGTGATATCTTCCCGGTTCCGTCCATTCTCGCAAGACCTCAATAGTTGCCGAGGAGTTGTTACAGTTTTCCACCAACCAAATGAATTGTTTTCATTGGGACTGAGTGCGAGTCAAAAGCCTGCGAGGATCACAGCCCTGATTGACTTCCAACGGAAACCAAGAAACGTCGGAGAAGGGGCTCCAGCTGGTTTGAAACTCCAAGGTACGGTTCGATCCGAGATTTCCACAAAGCCACCGGCGGGCGTCCTCGAGGGATGGTCCCGCGTTCCGTTGGATGTCCGAGGAGCTAAAGTAGAGATTCGCTGAATCTTGACGGAACAGGGTGATCATGTTTATTCGCCGGTGATTCGTGAGTGTGAAAAGTTACGAGAGAGGCCGACAGCGTTTGTAAATGAGACTTCAATAGGGGCTGCTCGGTGTGACTGATATGAGTGGAGGCGGGCGGGCGCCTTATGCTGTGGCGTGGCGGCGAGGGAGGGAAGGAGCGCTTTTTTTTTTTTTTTTATGGGAGAATACGTTCGGAAAGCCATGAGATTGAGAGTGGGACGAGAGACCAGTGTAGTAAGAGGGGAGAAGAAGGATTGAACAAGCAGCCCGTGGTGCCATAAAGCGCCTAAAATGATTCGACAGTAAATGTCAAAAGGCGACGGCGGCTGCAGCGGTCTCTTTGGGCCATAGCGCCGTCGAATCGCTGGCTTTTCCCCTTCATGTCTTTCGAACAGCCGCCGCGGCAGGCCTCGGCAGCAAAGAAAACACCAAAGGACTCGAATTAAACAAACCGAATCGCTCGTGTTTCGAGAGCGGCGTTCGTCTCTCTCGAGAGTTGCCTCTATTTCCGAGAAGCCGGTGAAAACTTCACGTATTGGAATCGATGAGCGGCCATCGAGTCATTCCAGCTCTTCGCATCCTCTGCGCTCGTGGTGTAGCTCTGAGTTTCGTCGCGGGTCTTGTTTCTCGAGGAATGGAATCCTGGATTTGTTCGATGCTTCTGTCGCCGTTTCCGGGCTCGGTTCGCCTCTGTTTACATTGTCTCATTCACCGATCTCGGTAGCGATGTTGTTGAACCAGCACGCGAAAAATATTTCATCCAGGGAACTCCGCATTGGAACCGTTCCTGCGAAACCATAAATGTGTGGGAGCCATGACGAACGCTCCGTCTACGATCGTGGGATAGTTCCAGAGGGTAACTCGGACGAACGTTCAACTTTGACGGAACCCCGTGGCCGTCTGCTGGCTCGTCACTCCTGAGACATGACGGCCGAATATACCAATCGTGGCCGATATCTAAGAGCTCAGGCCGAGCTCAGCTTTCGCCTGGCTCTCCGTAGTAGCCTCGACTATACTGAGATTTCAGTCATTCGGTTCCGACGAAAGACGACCTGCCTGCTCAGTGATGAATATAATTGTGCTTTCCTGACAACATTGCTGTATGTGTATCACACGCGATATCCAATCCAAGCTCTTCTCCAAGGAAAATGTTTCTTGGGGAACGATAATGCCTCGACCAGAGTTTTGAAATCGAGAGTGATTGCTCGCCCCGTTGGAGGAGGAGATAATCGGCTCCACAAGATAAGCGTTCGCTTTCTCTGGGATTGCCGCGCTCGATGAATACCCGGAACATCCAATTTCTGAAGAGGCCACGATCTCCATGAAGCGAGCGAGGCGATCGCTAAGCGTCATGATTGGAATCGACGCTGAACAAACACGACTTGGATGAGCAGCTCGAACGAATAACCAAGAGATGGGGCAGCTGTCGACGCTCACGACTTCACGCGGAAATATCCAAATTCTGTGAATCGCTTTCAGAACTGATACGTGCACGGGACGCGTGCATAAGGCTGCGGAGCCGCGGCTGTTTTTTGAGTCTGTGGAGTCTTTGCGATTGAGAGGAACTGTCCATCTCGAGAACAAAGGCTCAAAACGTATAGCGACTCGTGGAAGTCCGACGGATTGAATGCGATCACCTCTAACTTTCGCAGATAGCGAGCCTCCCCTCCCAACCGCTTCTTCCGGAGACCGTACCACACGTAGAACCTATGGGGAAACGTCTCGTCATGTGACGAGGTTTCCTGAGAGGGAGCTCTCCGATCGTTCTCGATTTCGCTGGTCAAGTCCACTCTCCGACCGGCTCGCTACACTCCGATTTCCTCGTCTGACGCGTTGCTCTGTCCGGCAATTTAGCGCTTTTCCAAGGTGCATGAGTGCTAATGTATTCCATGGTACACTGATGGTGATGATGGTAGGATTCGCGAGTGACTGAGCTCAATCCCGCCTTATCTGAACAGACGAGTCGAATTAGTCCGATCAGCGTTCGCTCAACTCTCTTCGAAAGTTTCAGAGTTGTGATAGTTTGAATATCGACCCCTCGATTGGCTCCCAGGTGGACTTCGATTGGAAATGATCGGTACGGGTTCATTCATTGATCGGAGACCAAGAACACAGTCCGTCGAATGGATGAGAAGAACATCAGTGTCCCTTGATGAGATCCCACCCTGACCTGTGTTTTCCAAAGAACCAACTCCCTTACCCTTCGGAGGTCCCAAATTACGGCCGAGTGGTTACCTGTAGCAATTCGGACGGCAGCTCAGCCCCAGTGTCTCTCACTCCAGCTCTAGAAGCTCTGAGGTGGGACTCGTTCCCACATCCGCAGTCAGCGGACGCCCAGAAGAGATCCGGTCGGGAGAAACGTCATGACCTCACGTCGGAGCCAAAGCATACGTCACGAGTTGGAGATCTCTATTTTCTCTCGCTCCGAAGAAATAGCTTTGCATTGATTGTGAGGACCGAGGGTGTCGGCGAGAGAGGAGCGCCGCTGTGGAACGTCCTGCCTCTGAAACGTCCCGCGCGAAGAAATGGCTCGATAGCGGCCGGCACGATCATTTTCTCCTCGGTCGCTCAGGAAGCAGCCAGCCAAGCCGGTCGGTCGGGCGCGGAGGAGAGAATCTGCTTCATATTTCTCGTCCCCCGTTCTCCGCATTGTTCCCCCTATTGTCTGTCGGCAAGATATGAAGATACGAAAGAGAACAGAGCTTTTGAAGATCAGCTTCCGCTTGTCGACTCCGGGGCTGGGGTAGAATTAGTGGCTTAATAGAAAGATGTCTCTCTTCTGCCTCTCGAGCGCTCGTTGTTCGCTTCCACTTGAATCGAGTCAATCGAGCGAGCGGACGAAGCAGCCATTTTCAGAGTAGCGAAACAGGCGAGCACCGGAGAGTGATACACTGAAAGGTTGCTGAGATAGCTATCTCTCGAGGTTTCGATAAGACGGTCGTGCAGCCTTGGGAGAGTGCACGTGGCTGCATTGGCGGAGAAACAATGATCGAACGCATGCAACAAAGGCCGTCTTCAACGGGAGAGGCTCCCAGGCCACCGATGAATCGAATGAGGTGTTTGACGACTTTTCGTCCGCTCGATTTTCCACCGTCGTCGCAATCGTTCGCGCGTAGGCCCAAGCAGCGCCTACGGATAATCTCCTGAGTTGGAATGCTGCGGCGAACAGCCTCATCAGCACCGAATGCGCCCGCCTTGGTTGACATCCGTGGAACGCTCCTGGAGCGATTCGTTCCTCTCGCGATTGGAGGAGCGCGTGGAACCGAAGAGGTTCGTTCAGCCTCGGGCGATTGCAATGTCGGAGACCTCGCGACAACTGTGGCTGATTGAACGCCAACTCGGAAGCGAACAGACTCAAAATTCAGGCGTTGCACTCAACGATAACCAGAGGGACCGATGAAGCCGCCAGCCCGGCCGACCGACAACCCACCCGAAGCATGAACTGAACGAGGCATGACGAGAGAATACCCCGAGATCAGTCCGTCGAGAACCTCTCCTCCGGCTTTTCCAGTGGATTGATAGCTCGACTTGGCTGAAACCATGGGTGGCCATAATTGCAACGTAAGCATCGCGTCAGCTGTTGTGCCGGCGGACCAAAATCTTCGGCTGAGAGGAGCCAACAGCTCCGAAGCCAGGTCTGGTTCGGGAGCTGCAAAGGTTCCCTGCCACAATAATTACTTTTTCGAAATCTTTGAGCTGACGCGGTCTCGACCGATGGCTCCAGGGGGAAACCCCTCGGAATATCGAGTTTGGTCCGCATCTCGGTTGCACTCCCATCCCGGGAATGCCGAATCGGCTCCCCTCGGAGTTCTCCGCGGATCCGGCGAGTACCGTGTCCGAAGTCACAACTATGAGTGAACAGCAGTGCTCGCCCATGTAGATAGCGCGTAAACGTTGCTGAAACCGACGACGACGACGAAGAGCAGCCGATCCCGGAAGCAGGAGCCGATTCTCAGCGAGCTCGGCGGAGATTCCGGTGAGAGCTCTCTTGTTTGGCGTTTGTCTGGGGTGGGCGCCTGGCGGGCTCGCAATCCTACTCAGACGAGTCGCGGTGGTGGAGGTAAACTCTAATGAGACCCTCCCGGACCGTCTCGCACGTGTTCCGTTGCACGCTCACGAGTGCTTCGTCCATGTTTCTTGTGCCACGTCCTCATTAGAGAGAAAGACCGCACTCATCGCGCCATGACACATCCCCTCCATCAGTCAGACCCGCCGTGCGATCAATGCACGTTCGTTATCTCATAAAGGAGATATCAAAGGGGAAATTGTTACCCACTCTCATTCCACATTCAGAGTGGTTTCCCCGGCGGGGCGTCGCCGAGTTTTCTTTTTCCTGAGCGACGGCGAACTAAACGTGTCCCGTAAGAGCTGGAAGAATAATTCGCACTTTGATTGAACGCACTCAAATTGGAAAGAATGCTGAACAAGTCTGAAATATTCTCTCTTGCCGCCTCCTTGCTACGCGCCTTCAGAGCAACGCTTCCAGATGATGAACGATTTATTCGTGAAGAGGAGCGTGGAACTCCGATTGGAGCAGGCAAGGTCCTTTCCCAAAACCGGAGTCGGAACTGGAATATCCCGTACGTAAACCGGAAGAATGCCGATGCCAGTGGCTTACCATAGAACAAAGGGACGGGGAGCGAAATCATTTCTCATGAGGCCCCACGAAATTCCAGATCGAGACATGAGCACAGGAAGCTCAACTTCATCCCGGGAGCCACCGAAACTGCTGCTCATGGTCGAGATCGCTGCGCCAAGCGACCTGATGCTCCGATGTATCAGGGAATCTCAAAACTGCGCGCGGATAGCGTACAGTTTCCTTATTCCTGCACAGTTAGTCCTGCAGTGGCACGTCGCGTTGCGAAACGCCTCTCCGAGGGAACGCGTGGGAGGTTCGTCACGTCAAAAACCCGGATGGAGTCGCGAGCTTTGTTCGGCCTGATCAAGTGAACATCAGGTGTGTTCCGCTCGGTTCATACACCGAATCAGACAGAACACAGCAACGGGCTTGATGCGATGCGGAAGCATGGCCCCAACTCCATCACGGTGCAGACTTTCCCGGACGGCGCATCGCTCTGCCTGACGGTTCTCGTGAATTCCCTGCAGAGAACCACCTAACTATTCTCTATGATTTCCATCTTCGGCGATTCTCCGTGATCGGTAGAATGTAATTTGAATGATGGGCGAGTTTTGATTGGAATTTTCGACACTTTGAGCATGGGATCTTGCCGGAACGGTTCGAAGCGATCTTCACCGGTGCGTTGCTCCGACTTCCAAGAGAGAAAGAGGAGCGATTCAGGACGACCGCGGGCCCAACAGAACGGGTAGTCATCAAACCCGCTGCACTTTCCCGCTCCAAATGGCTGATCCATGATAATTCGGGAGTAAGGGGCCGAGAGCAGACGATTCTTCTCCTTTCAAAACGCTCCGAACAAGATCAAAGGTCACAAGTTCCATCATCTGTGTCGAGTTCCCCACGCCGAATCTTCCCTCGAAATATGTGGTTGTAGTAATATTCCGTACAGTACAATATCCGATAAGAGAGTATGGCGTGGGAGGAAATGAGTCCTCTAACTCGTTATTCCGTTCCGCCTGGGGATGTTCCGCGCGCTCATCTCTTCGGTTGCACCGGCTGCAGAGAAGACTGGCGCGAGCGACGGCTACGGAGATTTCCGGTTGACATTCAGCAGCTTTCACGAGTGGGGGTTTCCTCGACAAGAGAACGCACGCATCTAGGGCCGCGGATGCTTTAGAAGAACGGATAACCGAGTCGAGCGGGGCGTCGGGGGGTGCCAAAGTATGTTTCCTACCATTCGCTTAATTCTGCTGCGTTCGACCGTGCATGCAGTGTGCGGCGTTGTGCAGGTGGAGCTTGATGCGAACATTTAGCGCCCCAGCTCCGACGACGGAGAGAACACCTCGCCCGGGAAGACACTCAAATCGGGAGCTTGGAACGGAGGGCATCGACCCTCGATGGCCCGATTAGAATCTAAATCGCAGATGTTTCCTGAAATTGGATAATCGCAGAGTTCCGGTCCGGGTTTGATCCTCGTGGTGATCTCACTCCTTTTCGTAACTGCTCCCGGCAACTATGAGCGAACGGAACGACTCGTTCGATGCCGCCAGGTATCGGTTCATGCTAGATGGAAGGCTGCGAGGTGTCCTAGAGTGAGTGATCGACCGACCGACCGACCGACCAGGTGAGTGGAAAAGGCAGAGTCACACGTTGCCGCACCAAGCCCCCGACAAGTGCCTGCAGCAGAGACGCGTGACCAGTCTCGGAGGCGCTAGTAGCGTCTGCTGGCTGACTCTGCACCATTGGCTTCGAGCCCAAATGGCACGGACTCGTTTGACCTCGGGGAAGCTGAAGACAGAGCAAGGTGAACCCAGGCGACGAGAAACTATTGGCAGCGATTCGAAACTCCTCGAGCGAGGGAGCTCCCACCCGAGCTGCATCAGAGATTTCTGTCCTCTGCACTCGCCAGCCAGCCAGCCAGGGATCTGAACGTCGTTCCTGAAAGCACGAGAATATGTGAGCAGTCGAACGAGTGAGGCTGCCAGCGTCCAGAACTGCTCTTGGGACTCTTGACACTTCTCGGGAATACTGTTCAGGCCCGCTCGACGGAAATGGAGTTGCGGAGGAATTCCGACGCAACCGATCACTTTCCCGGGGCGCTGAGCGAAATCGGCGGGACAGGGAGATGATGGCAGCGATGGTTGATGAATTGTCTGAAAGCAGGTCATGTCGTCTCGTTGACGGTTTCCTCACTCGCAGAGGACGATGAACAGAACGTATCGTTCTGGCAGGAACAGCACGGAGTCGGCCTCGGCAGTTTGGAGTTTTTCGGATATTGGAAGTCATCGTCGTGCCGTTCGTTCTTGATTGTCGCCGAGTCGAACGGTTTCTCTACAGATGGGGATCCTTGTCAAGCTCTCAAGCTTTACAGTTCTCCGTTCTCTTTTGATTGCGATGTCAGACCGCCTGCGTCAAGATCGATTGGTACTCGAGTTTTTTTTCCCAGTGACCGGTGGCCCAGACTCTGCTCTGAACGGAGGGACGTCCTCTAAAGCGGTCCCTCACCCGATAGCTCCGTTCCCTCTCCCATCCCAGCCCCCTAAGTATTCGAACGCGTGAGTCTCTTGGAGCCAGTCATGCCTTCCGGAAGCAGTTCCATATGGCGGTTCCTAGAGCGCTCCTCCCGAGCTACGCGCACTCCTTGAGTTTGTCATCCATACTGGAGCTCAAACGATGTTATTCTTCGAGCGAGCGCTCGATCGAATGTCGCAGAATTCGTCCCGGATAGGCGACTCGTCAAATTTCAAAATTCCGTCTCGATGGGAGAACCCCTCTGCTCGGGCTAACGGCAAGCAGGGCCCCTTGGAGACGAAAACAAACTCAGACAGACAAACAACAAGCGACTACCCGCAAGGAATTTCCCCGGCTATATTTTGCTCATCAATTTTTTTCGTCATCTTCCCGTCCCGACGAGGACTCGGTCGTGTTTCTTCCTTTCCTTCGTGTCCTATATTTTGCATATAGATTAATAAAATATCTTGAGGCTATTTTCTTACATCCGCGGGGGATCCGCGACGTCGGTCCGTCCGCGACGTCAGATCGAAGAGAGATGGGGAGAGCGAACCTTTGGAGTCGCAACTGTTCAAACAAACTCAACTCCGTAGATAATAACTGCTCAGGTGACACGGGCACGCCCGAACAGATTCCGTGACCTCGGAACGACTCCAGAATTAATTCCGAGTGCGGCCAGCGACGCGCTCGGCACACAAGTTCGTCGTGAAGATCTTCGCCCCATGTTCCTTGGGGTCTCGGAGACAATGTAATGGCCGCGATTGACTCAACTTCAGGACCTGTGGGATACGGACCGCAGTGAGTTCCTGTGAGCGGCGTGAGCGCTGGCCGAGATTCAGACCGTGCGTCGAGAGTTCAGAAGAAGGTTGTCGGTAAGCGTCGACGGCTCTAGTTTTCCCGCTTCCCTCTCCACGGAGATACGGGTCGAGGGCGTCCCCATGAGTTCATTCCGACATCCTGTGTTTCTGACCATTGTCTGAATGGTAATCCGATTTGAACCCCGCAATGAATAGCAAGTGGGTTCGACGACGACGGCTCAAAAGTTTTTGGCCCGGTTCCTGCTTCACGCGCGTGTCCTGTATTTTGTAGTCGTTGCTCGGGAGCGGTAGAGCGAGCTGTGACATGCGTTCCGACGAGCGCTCAGCTGACGACGTCTGTTTCCCGAAGGAGCTTCATCACGGGCAGCTCCGTTAAGGAGCGCGATTACTCTCAGGCTCGAACGCATTCGATTCAATCGGCTCGCGACGGAGGGAAGAAAGATCGCCGGATCCTTCTAGTCATCACGCCCAACGTCAAGAGAGAGCTCCGGAAAGCTTCTGTCGAACCTTAAGCTGCGCATTCTCTCAGATTTTTCGACGCCTAATAATACCCATTCTCACCTCATCCTTTCGTTTCGCGCTTTTTCAATCCGCCCTTCGCAATCGGCTTCGAATCCGACGCAGCGTCTCCCAGGTGGTGGAGGAAAGCAGCCGAGGCAGAAAGTGAGGCTGAACCCTTTCAGGAGAAAAAGATGGGAAAATCGCGCTGAGCCGAAACCCCGCTAGGCAGCTTGTGTTGCCGGGTCGGCAACACAAGCTGCCCACGAAGAGAGGTGTGAAGGAAGAAAGCGCGGAGCGTACGTTTGAACAGTGATGAGAAATACGGCCGAGATAAGGAAGACAGCCGAGGAGAACAATAGGAACGGTGGGTCAACACGGGCGTTGCGTCTGCGACGAACAACAACAACCGTCGCCTTTGCACAACCGAGCTGAGTGCATTGAGCGAGCCGTAAATTCGGCCTAGAGGAGAAAACTCGGCCTAGCTGATGAGCGACGTCCAGGAAAGAGTTTCCGCCCCTTCCCTCCGACAACACGCCCTGGATGTGAACATCTCTCCGAGTATGAGTGTGACTGGTTCCGGAATCAGGAAAGATTCACCTTCTAAAGCATCATCGAGTTCAGTTTATTTAACTCATTACAAAAGAATTCATAGTCATTTTGTCTTCTCAAATATATCCCTGGTTCTCGGATGAGTTGTTGCTGCTTCAGAAGGGGATCCGGAAACCGGTTCGGCTTCATTCGGAAGATTCTCGGCTCACCGAAGAATCGCATTGTTCGAATTCCACTGTTCGTACCCTACTATGATCATATGAATACAAATAAAAATCTCCCTCAATCCGACCGTCACACGAAGTTCGGATCGAATAAACAGCAAACCTCGCTCGTGTTGTCTGTTGTCGATGGTTCGTTCGTTCGTTTCGCTCGATAATAGCAATAATAAATTTCTTAAGGTTCATTATGGACAGGTTCCGCTGCTCTTCTTGTTGATTCATTCTCTTACCGATCACAATCACATCTTATTTACAGGCTCTGAAGATGCTATAATCGAATTTCCATCATTACCACCACACACGATGGTTCAGCTACACAGTATTTACAACGAGATTTACATCGCTTCCCGGTTTTTTTCCTTGTAACTGTCTCCTCTCGTTATTTCTTTGTTCGTTTGCTTGTGATTCCAATCGTTTTGATTCAGCGATAGCCCTCTCCGACTCGAATCGGCGGGGCGGACTCCCACAGGAGACTGCAGATCATGCATGACCAATGTTATCATGAGATGAGTATCCAAACAGGCACATGGTGTCTCGCATCGAACGCCAGACACAAAAATATCGCCTCTTTTCCGTTTGCAATAGACTAGTGTACGAGACGTGGAATATCCCGGAAGCTTGCACCATCAGTCCATCTCGACCCCGGGGAACGAGTGGAATCCAGTGAGGGTGACGGTCATTATATATCTTTGGGCTGGAGTTGATGTTGTTCCGCGGGCGGTGTGTGAAGTTCCCGGCTCCTCTGTTTCGAATCATTGTTCCTGTACAAGCACGATTGGCAGCATTCGACCAGCGGAGATCCGAACTCTCTTCCGGTTCCGGATCGGGTCGGCCGCAGCCTCAAAAACAAGCTCCCGCCCCCCCCCCGAGGGGGAGGGGACGCCGAGAAACGCGTGATGAGATGGAAAAGGAGTCGGTGGCCCTGTCGAATGCCGCCAATGTCGGCGGTTGCTTATTGCGTTCAGGCCTCCGCGTGTTCGCCAATCCGTTCGGACGAAAGAGTAATAACATAGATTTTTGGCTTGATTCACCCGGTGTTTCCATCCTTCAGTGATTTGGCGGTCGCTGTCGGTAAGGCTAGACGATGAAAGTTGAATTGAAAGATCCGAAAGGAAGTTATTCCGTTCTGGATCCGAGTGCAACAATTTCGATCATATCATGAACAGATCATCTGAGGGGAGGGCCGTCGACTTCCGATCTTGGTACCGTCTGACCGAGTGCTAGTATTCGGCCGTTTCACTCGAGGTAGGTATATACATACATTCATCCCACCGGTCGGTCAGCCGATATCGATCATCGGAGTGTTCGGATTTTCTCCCTTCTCGGGTTTTCGATTCAGGTCTTTCAATTCTCTGGGGCATGTTCAAGTGAATTCAACATCTACAAGTGAAATGGGTGCTACACTAGATGACCATCGTGTTCACTAATCCGGTTAGCTGCCAGCGGGTTGCTGTTGAATGAGGTGAGCTCTGCGTGCGGATACGTTATGTAGCCGACGTTGTACATGTCGCCCCTGAGGGCGACTCCTACGGCGGATGCGTTCGCAGACGCTGAGGTTCGCCCTGGCGGCGTTGGCGGGCCCGCGTGATTAGCTCTAAAATAGGGATATTCAGCTTCAGATAGCCGTCTCTCGACATCGGGCGCGTAATGCACCCGATGGTGATGATGCCGCGCCGGCAACGTCGCATGCCGGTCCACCATTGGCGCCACCTGAGGCTTCGCTGTCACGAGAGCTGCAAGCGAGAACATCACGCGGTTAGCGTTCGGGTGGGGTGTTAGGCTGCTGTCGACCGCCGTTCGGCCGTCAGGACCGGCCGACGAAACCTCAATGGACAAATAACAGCCGAACAGAGGGAGGGTTCGTTGAGACACCGAACGGGAGGGAAGGCACCAGTGAGGGGCGAGCGGTGGGTTAGCTCGGTATGCACTCAAACCCCCCAACGGACAGCAAACACTACACACAAGTGCGGGACCGGCTCCCCAAATGAAGCTCAGCGAGTGAGAAGAAGGGGTCCGCGATCTGGGTCTCGAGTTTCCTCCGACCCTCCCATCGCAGGAGCTTTCCCCGGAAAGGAGCTTCGAATCAAAAATGTTGCTCTTGGACGCGACTCACATGAATCGTCGTGGTAGAACGTTGGCAGCGTGGAGTGCGCTTGTTGGTAATGCGCGTTCGTTTCCATGTTACCCTCGAGAATGAACGACGGCTTCGAGGTAGAGTCGTCGGAACTGAAGTGCACAGTGTCGCTTTTATCCGACGCCGAACTTACTGTTTCAGCTGCTGCCACAGTCGCGTTCGTATAACTGGGCGGTGGAGCATACATTTCAATTGCGGCAGGTTTTGTCGCAGAATGCTCGCTTTCCTCTGTAAATCACAATGTTCCTGGAGTTTAGCTCGGGCTCCTTCCGGCGGGCAACGTTCGTTCGGGGAACATGCACGGGCGACAAACGAGTCAGGCAAATGAAGATTCGTTCTCCGTTCAGGCGAAGTGGGGCGGGAATCATCCATGGACCGGGAGAGCGGGGAACGATTCCAAAAATAAACAAAACCAGGCGGGGACCGTGCATACCTGAATACGAGTGATAGGTACCTTCGTCCTTCTGTCGCTTGCTTTTCTTTTTCCTCACAAAGCAGACCACCAGAAGTATGTTGAGCAGAAGCAGTGAAGTTCCCACCACGGAGACCGAAGTGATGATCATCTTCGGAATGTCCACTTTCGAAATCGCTGAAGGTAGTGGCTGTCCGTTGGACTCGGCGATCTCATCTGAGGAAGGCAGGTCGGTCGATGAGAACGGTGCGTCCTCCCGGAATCACCCTCGAACTCGGGTCACAAGCGGCCTGAAAAGCGCCCCGAACTCACCCGGTGTCCTCGCGGTAACTATTTCAGTGAAGTCGCTCTCGCCGTAGGAATTATACGCCTGGATACTGAAGTCATACTCCGTGTCCATGTCGAGACCGGTGATGGTTATGTTATTGACGACTGGTGTGATCAATTCTCGGTAGACGTAGCCCTCATTAGGCTGATCATGAGGTCGGTATCTGAGTTTGAAACTTTGAGCAAGCCCCCCGCTGAAACCTGGCTCCCAGCTGACCACAATGGATGAGATTGTGGCGTTGCTGAGAGAGAGGAGAATCGGAATTTCCGGTGAACCTGCAACCGAAACGAGTCCCATGAGGTTAGAGCCGAGGGAAAATCCACAGCGGGAATGCGAATTCCGCCCGCGTTCCACGGCGGGGATATGCGGCGCCGAAAGCGGACAGGGACACCAGGGGTGAGTTTTGCTTCCGGCGTGAAGCCATCGGCTTCGGGAAGTCCCTCCGAGGGCCTCGTTCGAAACGTCCCCGTATTATCATCATATGACGATGAGGAGATACGTGGTCAATGCCGATTCTCGTTCCGGCCCGTGAGGCGTAGTGGGCTGACGTGCCAACGACGAATCCGCCTCCACTTGAGCTTCGAACAGAGTTCGCGCGACTAATGAGTAATTCCACGGATGCATCGCCATCGAGTGGTGCGGACCGACAGCTCACTCGGAGAACAGCTATTCACGTTTGCGGCAGCCAGACCAAGGAACGCTGAAATCGGCAGTTGACGACAAGAGACGGTGACGGCGATTCAGAGCAGAGAAACGTGACGGCGGCTACGGTAACGGCGGTAGCGACGGCGATATCGATGCATTAGGTCCCCCCTCCCCTGCGGGAAGATGATCCCCCATCGACCCCCGCCGCCTGAACGCGGCTCAGAGAAAGCGAGAGATCCACAACAATGACAGCGTGGACGTCCGCGATGGCCCATCTCTTCCATGTATGTATGCAGAGGGGAAATGATGTTTGTGCCGCTTTGGTTCGGCTCGTTCGAGCCACACTCGTCGTTGTCGCGGTCGTTATTCGGCGCGATACCCTCCCCCCCCCCCCCCCCCCCCCCCCCCCCCCAGCGGGGCCGCAGCACTTGTACCACATGGAAGGCTCCCTCATTAATCGTCTCTTGTCTTCGGTCGGTCGGTCAGTCGGTCGGCTGGTTAGCGCGCTGATTGTGTAATATTTCGTATCTCGTGCTCTCCGAACAATGGTCATCTATGTTGTTGGACGTTGTTGTCTGAGTGCGTACGTGGTCGAGCCTCGGACAAGAGCCCGCGCACGCCACCTGCAGAAAGCTGGACAGAAAGCGGCGGACCATGACGGCCAGTTCGCGACTACAGGACCATGAACTACCTGCACACACTAACTCAACCAGCGGTCGGGTCCGGGACGGAACAAGCCAGCGGAGCGAGCGCTGAGAGCAGCTGGGCAGACGTCGGTCGTTGCTCGCCTCCAGCCGAGGAGCTAGTGGACGCAAGCCTGCTCGAGATAAGATGAGATTTATGGACTTTTAGCTTGCAGTGTAATAGGCAAGTTTAACGCAACGCCCCCTTTACAAAATGCACCCATCTCATCTGGCCGCCGCGCCACCACCGCCGCGCCACCACCGCCGCCCCACACAGGAGCTAAGCTAAGAACCGCGGCGGCACCTACTCAGAATTCAGCCATATTTTGAGTTTCCCACAATCCGATCCGTGAGCCAACAGAGACCGCGCTGTTTCCCGCATAAACCTCCTCGTCCGTGAGGCTGGAGTGTGGGCCTTTCGAGGGTGTTTCGAGTATTTACGCTCCGTGAAGTGGTCATATGTTACGATAAATCGTGCGTACCACGGCTACGCGCACATCGCGCTGCCAGTCCCCCCGTGGCAAACGGACACACAGTGTCAACCCCACGCCGGAACGACGATGGAACAGAGCGACTCTAGTGAAGATCTCATCGAGCTGGAGGCTTTCCTCAAAGCTTGTCCGCGAGTCAGTCCCCCTCGTCTCTGTTGTTCCTCATCTCTTCGTTCTTCTTCATCTATCGAGCTTATGGCTAACCGCCACGAGGCTGCTCTAGCCACTAGCCCTGCCAACGGCAGCAGCCCCATCCGATAACCTAATCAAAATTAATTGCGTCTTTCCTCTCCACGAGGAGAGAGATATTCCTCTATCTTGCCTGCTGCTTCCCCCCGGTCATGGCCGGTCTTCACCGTCATTGCTAGTGCGGTCGCCGTGTTTCTTCTAAGTCCCCGTGTGTATGTAGCTCGGACATTGGAAAAAAAGAACGAGTGGCTTGCTTGCAGCCACGTTGCTTTCCCCGAAAGCTCAGGCAACCAGTTCGACAGACGGCCAGCTAGCCGTAGTCCGCCTAAAGCCTCATCCTCCCTTCCCGACCAAATATGGACGACGACGACGACGACCACAACAACAGCAACATCAACGACCATAGCGGCAACCACTGAGGCGTAAGCAGAATTCCGGTGGTCGTCCCGCCTTGCCTGCGCACGCTTGTTCCATGCGGATCTCACTCTCTCTTGATGGTAAGCCACACAAAATAGGCTTCGGCACCACGAACGATGGAAACGCATCGCCCAGAATGAGATCGTTTCTACGTGCCGCCAGTTTGCACATCCGAGGCCGCCGCGAGCTAACACGGAACATCCATGGAAAACAGACTGGCGAGGAGCAGATGGAGGCCGGCGCGTACCAGGAGCAAATCAGGGTGAAGGGCCGGATCCGCCGGCTCACTCAGACTTCCGATCGGGTTCCTCTGCAGGTGGCGTTCTCGCGCGGGATTTCACGGGAAGCGCACGGAGGAAGTTCGGCGGAGGGGCCGGCGCGCTAACGCTATCGATGCATTCGTTTTTTTCTTCTGAGCTTCCTGCAGGCGGAGCGGCGTGGAACAAAGCTCCATCAACGCATTATGCTCTCGGCGTCAGCGTCAAAACCGCACGACCGAATGATGAAGTGGATGTACGAGCAACGCAGATCAGTCGCCGTGCTTGTTGAAGTCATATTTCAAAAGTGACAGAGACGTCGTGTGTCGGAGAGGTGGTGAGCAAGGTCAGTCCCGCTGGACCTCTCAGAGGACTCCCGAGGATCTCACTCAGAGGTGGAGGGCTTCGAGTCCGACCGCCTTGTCAACTCGTCGAGCCCATGCATGTCTACACTTTGGAACACGGTGTTGGCCTGTCAATCCTATCGCTCTCCGAGAAATAAAGGACGCATCTTGATCGAGGACCGCGAAGACTCGTCCTCAGAAAGGCCCGACACATGGCAGCGTCATCGGAGTTGTGTTCGCGAGACGCGTGCAACCGCTCGACGAGTCGGTCCTGGCTCGAGATCGAGTTGGTGTACAATGCGAGGAGGCTGCGATATTGGTTCCTGATGCGTCCTGTACCGATCGCAGGTCGCGGGAAACAGCCAGCCACCCAGCAAGCGGGAGGCGGCGTAATGTATTCATAAACAGATCAATCATACAACCAGGTAGCGTAACGTTAAGCGAGCGTGGGCTCGCTGAGGGCGGACGTGTTTAATCCGCCTCAACGTTGTCGTTGACGCTGTCGGCCATGTTGAATGTATGTAGGAACACCTGCCGCTGTCGTCCCCCGAGCGGAGACAGATATTGCTTGCACGCTCATGAACGCCGCTTTTTCAGCTCATCGTTTTCGCTGGTCCACGAAAGCGGCGTGCGATGAGCGCTCAGAGTCCATCCGTCTAACGAGCAGCCACAGCCACGAATGAGCGCCGTCAACGAGCTGCATTCAAAACAATGCTGACATTACGCTTTCATAAATGCACGGGAGTTTTTATGGCGGTCTCCCGCCCGAAAACCCTCAATCCTACGAGACTTTTTGTCAAGGGAACGCAAGGGGATGAATCGAACGTAGTCGACACTCCGAGGCATATCTCGAAGATCTATGGCTGCTGTTCGGCGAGATTCCAGCACAGAGCCGTCGAATAAGCTCTGTGGCGTATGGCTTTGTGAGCGCCGCCATCTTTGCATACATCGTTCATTCCGCGAGGGAGCAGCCTTCTCGCTCCTGGGGCGAAATTCTACTCCCTTCCGTGCCCTAGCCACCCATGCGGGAAAACGTCGTCGTCGTAGTTGGCTGTTGTCGACTGTGTCGTCGCCAGGCTCCGGATTGCAGCACTGGGGGCTGAGTCAGTTGCATAATTCATAGCGAAGTGGCCCTCTGAGAATGGTCCGTTCCGCTCGCCATTACAACTGTTTGTCACAAGGTATCTTCGATTGTGAGTTCACTCAATTCAGCGGAACGCGACGCCCAGGCGGGGCCGAACAAGCGTCAAACCGAACGAGTCGAATGTTGAGCTACCGTTGAGACTCTGGATGAATCATGCGGACACGGAGCTCAGCAGAGCTTCCGGTTGCAAACTTCGAACCAGTCTGCTTGTTTAATCAGTTCCTGTATCGGCGAGTGGGCTCCGGCTTGGGACGTCGTGTTTGTTTAGGAGCTTACCTTCTCTCGCCACCGCCTCCCTCTCTCATCTGTTTTTTCTCTCGGTTCCCTCTCCTCGTTCTCCCGGTTAATCTGGATAGACGGGACGGGACAAACTACAAACGGGCCACCGAGCCAATCTCAATACCGAAACCTTTACCACGACGACGACCACCGGCGGGGGTGAGACCGAGGGTTTCAGTTTTCCGCTCCGAGTCGCTCTGTGCCGCTCTTCTGCCGTCCGAGGAAGGTAAACAGCGGAGACGCTTTTTACGACGATGCCTTCCGGGAGACAACCGCTCAACAGGTCGCAACGTACAGGAAGTAGTTTCTATGGGTTCCTCGTGAGCGTTTGATCGAGTTTCGACACTCGATCGATGTCTGCCGATCTCGGAGCGGGGTTTCGGGAGTACCCCGCAGCTCGAACGCAACTTCTGGTCTCAAGGATGGATGTTCACCTCAACGGCGAGATCGAGGGATCAGCCTTTTCGCCCTCAGGTATTTCAGCCGAGTTCGTCGAGCCTGGTCGCGTTGACCTCCAAGGAACTCGCAAGACACTCGTGGTCGACCGAACCCGTCGGCGAAGCTTGTCACAGGAAGCTCGTTCTCGTCGCTGGAAACCGTTCCACGATTCGGAAGCGATTGCGTCACGGTCTGTAGCTAGAGGTTCCCCCGCGGAGCCTCCGGAAAGATACGCAAACCAATATCCACGGTTGGGGTGCTCCCGAAAACATGGACGAATCGTGCGAGGGCTGTTTATCGCGGCGCAGAATACCTCACGAAGTGGAAAAGTCGCGCCCCGGGGTATGGATGCTCCCACGGGGCAGGGAAAACGTAGGAGAGGAATCATCAAGGCACTCACCGATGGTGGTTAGTAGTACTTGAGCGTGATCTGATCCCAGATCACTCTGAGCAACGCAGGTGTAATTCCCATAATCTGATGTCCGCACATCGGATATAACTAGTTCACTCTCCCATTGCACGTAGCTGCCTTCCACACGTCGTTGGAAAACTTCGTATTTCGGTCCGCGCAATTCGACGTTGTTGCGTCGCCAGGAAAACGAGACCTCCCGAGCTCCTTCTGCACGGCACTGGAGTCGGGCAACGCCGCTTTCGTTAGCGGCCGCTTTCGAAAGAGCTGGGTGGCGATCAATTTCCGCTTTGACTGCAATTAGCAATTCGATCGAGTTAGATTGGGAATTTCGTTCCTCACCGATCCGAACGCGGTCGCGCGGACATCAGCGGCTGCGCGTGATCATCAGCCACGGTAGGAGCTCCCCACGGATCGGACGTAGCGATTCGATACGGACCCTCGGAAAGCTACAGAAACACTAACAACGACACTAAAGTAGCGACGGATGATCTCCGGGCAAGGCGGAGGACAAGGATTGAGGACTCACAGTTCACGACGAGCATGGCCCCCTTCAATGCCGAGATGGTCACAAGCCGGTTGTTGGCAACACAGTTGAACATCCCAATATCTGCTTTGGAAACATTGAAGACGGTGAAGAACGAAGTAGCTGTTTTTTCGTCGGCGCGCCCTTTGAATGTTGTTCGGCTTCTGGCCATGTCGAAACCCTCCCGTTCCCAGTAGACAGTGTCTGCAATAAGAAAAGGCAATGCACGGGTCAATGGAGGATACAGCGGCGAGAAAGACTCCTTCACTCTTATCTTGTTCGCCTCTCTATCCCAGCTGGGTAACAATGGGTTCCGTAGTTCGCTCGACCGGCCAAGAGCCAGTCGGGCAGGCAGTCGCCAACCAACCCACCCAGTGGGATACGAGGAACCCACCGACGACGACGACGACGACAACAACAACAACAACAGCCTAACCAACGACGGAGGCAAGGAAAAGAATGCTGCAAAGACACTAAATACCCACTGCCGCCGCTCGCACCGCACCCACCGCTACTCTACAACTATAGTGGAGGCTGGTGCGTGCAATAAAAAGCAACGGCAAGTCCCGTGGCAGAAGAACGAGCAGTAGCCGACTAACAACACGCTTGCCTCTCGTCTCGTCGGCGCGGACGCCGGGCCCCCGCCCCAACGACAAACGACCTGAACGCTCGCGGGAGGGATAGCCCTCGTATTTATACATGCTGGGAGCGAGCCGGTACCCACTCGACCGTTGTCGAAGCAATCTCAAGACGAGCGTTTCCACGCTTACCGTTGTGAACAGGATGAGCATCGACCTGACACTGAAACGTAGGATTGCTTCCCTCATCCGCGTACACCACTTCATCCAGGTGCGTGATCGACGCCGGGTCTGCAAACAGTGCGTCGGCAGTTAGTCGTGAGCTCTTGCGAAAGAGGCGAAGATTCCGTATCGATGATCAAGGAATCGGAGGTGGGGGGAAAGGGGCAGGGAGAGGGAGAAGGCCCCCGAGAGGCTCCCTCGGAGACTTTGGCCCCCCGGTGAAATACGACCGTCGGGAACCGGGGCCGTCACGCGAGAGAAGTTCGGTGCCGCAACAGTTCCAAATTAGAGACGGTACTCACAATGGACGTCGATGGTGAAGTTGGTCTCGCCCCAACCGACGTTGTTCTGAACTTTGAGCACGTACGTGCCCGAATCGTTCCGGTGGATTTCGGTGAAGTTCAAACTGTCTCCTCTGTAACTAACTCTGTGCCGGGGGCCGCGGTACTTCTCGGCGTCCTTGGCCACGGGGACGCGCTTTCCCTCGTGGAGCCATTCCCATCGCGACACCGGCGGATACGCGCTGACGATTACGTTCTGTACCAGAGCCGCGTCTCCTTCGAAGAACGTCATAGAGTCGGCGCGTAAGCCGAGCACCGGCGAATCTGGAAATCCGGAGAGGTTTTCAGGGCTTCGCTCGTCGCAACGCACTCAAATCCCGACGGGCTGTCGACGGACGACCGGGTCGGCAGGAACAAGGTAAATATGAATTACTCACGCTCCACGAGGAGGTCCATGGTGTGGTGTTCGCTCCTCTGCAGCCTCGGATTAGTTGCTTGGCATCGAATTATGGCGCCGTGGTCCTCCGCCAGCACTGGATTTAGAATCAATTTCGAGACAACGATTGTCCCGCCGTAGTTTCCGCTCAGCGACGAGTCGTGTTGACCAGCCTCGAGGAGTTTGTTATTTTTCCACCATGTTATTTCAGACGGGGGATTCGAAGAGCCCGTCCGACATTCGAGCGTGGCGTTCCTCCCTGCCGTGAACGTTCCCATGGCATTCACCGTCACGTTATACGGTCCGACTGCGAATCAAAACAAGACCCGTGGTTGGAACAGCGATCTACGTCGTTCGTAGCTCGCCCAGGACGAGCTATCAGTATGTTCAGCACACTGTTCAGAGGTCGTCGTCACACTCACAAACAACTTTCGGTGTGATACTGGATTTCTGCGGAGAGCTGTTCAGCTGCGACGCTTCGCAACGGATGCCGCGACCGTTGTCCTTTTCCGTCGCCGTGAAGGTGACCTCGGACTTGACTGTTATGTTATCCGTCTTGGACACGCTCTCCATCTGCGGCGAGACGCAACGAAACGTGTTAATACCGTGACGGAGGAGCGACGCGCTCAAAAGGAGGATCTCTCCTGTCGATTGTCGAGCAGCTCACCCTCGAGTTGCCGCGATACCACACGTGTTGTGGCGAAGGATGCCCGCCTTTGGTGACGCAGACCAGAGTGTAGACCTCTCCCGCCTTCATCGGCTTGTCATCCTTGTATCCATACATTTTCGGCTGCGTCGGGGGGTCTGCAACAACGACGACGAACTTGTTAGAGCATCGGAAAATGCGGTGTTGATGAAGACGAAGGAAGAGCTCCAAACATTCCTCCCGAGTGGATCCGTGCGCCGCGTGAAACGCATTTTAATGGCCAGGAGAACGGGGCGGCTGTCTGCCATCGAAAGCGAAACCACAAAATGCTCCTCTCTCCCCTCCCTCGGTTCCTGTGTTCGGTTGTGTTCAGCTGAACGAACGGATCCACCCCCACGAAGATCGAGTGAAAGCAACTGAAGTGGCTGAGCAGGGAAAAACTGAGGACGAACGCGAGACGTGTGCGTTCGCAGGAGAAGAATCCTCGGCCCGAGGAGCAAGGGAGGGCCGAGTCGGCATCGATTGCCGCCCGGCTCAGCCGATGGATGGCTGGAGACATTTATCTTGCTGACGGCTTCATTAACGCGGAACGGCGGGCGGGCGGGCGGACGACGGCCAGTCAGTGACTGGCTAGGTGGTTAGCAAAATGCTGTTGAGCCGACTTGAGCAGCAGCTTCGGAGAGAACCGCCCGCGCAAAGACACGGCCAGACAGGTAATTCCTAATTGATATTATCCTAGCTAATGGTGGCCTGGATAGCAATTGATGTTGCTGCCGCTGCTGCTTCGGCCCCGTGGAAGAAGGGAGGCGGCAAACGCTATTGTCTTCTGCTTTTCAGTGAACCGCCTTATTCCAGTCTCTCCTCATCTGGCTAATAGAATTTGAGCTGGAAACTCGAACGGGTTTCGAGTTAATGAATAATGAACTGAACGTCAAGGAGTCGAACTCACAAATAATGTCGACAGCGGCCGTCTGCACAACGGTCTCGCCCAATGCCTGATTCACGGCATAGCAGTTGAAAACTTTCATTTTGCGATCTTCTTTGGTGATTTCGACGCTCAGCTCCGACGTCGTTATCCATCCGCCGTCCACCAAGCGGCTCTGAGGCTTCGTACCGTTGACGGGCCTGCCGTCAACAGTCCATGAGATGTCGGCCTTTGGGTTGCTGGGAGCGCTCCGGCACTTCATCGTGACACGATCACCGACCTTCGCGAATGACGAGAGATCGTGCTCGATGGTTGCATTGCTCGGTCCGTCTGGATTTGGAGAGAGATTGTTTAGCAGAGGGCCCACACTTTCCCGCCCCCCAACTCGACTGGGAGCCCTAGGTACGGGAACTTCAACAAAAGTTACTTCTTTGACGTCCGCTGTCTTTGTCACAGACTGAGGGAGCTCTTTGTTCGGCAAGCTGAGCAACTTATATTGGAAATCCGCGCTCTGGATTGCTACGACAATGCTTCTGCTGGAGTCTTTGTTGCGACTATTAGTTTGGGCAAGAATGGGAGGAGGCGAACGAACGAGGCAGGAGCCCGGGGTGCTCCATCGATCAGAACGGATAACTGCTATATACAAGTCAACTCCGCTCATTTATAATCGGAGCGCGTCACACAGGTCGGCCGTTGTTCGTCGTCCTCCTCCTCCTCTTTCTTCTCCTCCCCCTCTTCGAATCAGCGGAGCGTTCACCCGGATCTCAATGCAAACATCGGACGTCAGAAGGCGAATCGACAAGAAAATCAAGGGGATTCGCCATGATCACTGTTGCTGCCAATCTATTGCTTTCGGCGGGTTTTTGTCCGCTTCTATCACTTGAAGAGGATAATCGCACGATATTGAGCACAAATGCTTCTCTGGAAGTTTACTCACAATGGACCGATAGCTTGACTTGAGCCGTCTCCGGCTTGCTGATCGTGTTGGAAGCAGCGCATCGATAAACAGCGTTGTTATCGGAAGCGTTAGCGATGAATTTCAACGGGTTTATGCTTTCACGGCTGGTGGTGGTAAAACGGCTGTCGATGGGCTTCGTGTCACTGCCCTTGTACCACAGCACGGTCGCCAACGGGTTGCCTCCTCTCGACACACAGCGGAGCTCAACAGCGTTCCCGGCTCTCAAGACTTCTCCTTCTGCGTAGCCGAGAATTTCGGGTGGGCCCGGCGGAACTTTGAATTGTACGAACTCCGGTTAAACGACTGTGCAAATAGAAATGCTTCCTCGCTCGCATGCAAACTGCCGCGACTCGCGGCCCCGTGCTAACGACAAAAGCTGGTGAGGTCGTAACCTGGCTCGCATAGCACTTGGAAAAGTCTGCGGGCAGTCGTTCGGCTTTGACCTTGGACAAAGGCGGTGGGCTTCGCAGAACGCCCGTAATTTGAGATGGGAGCATCTTGCGTAGACCGAATTTTCGCAAGAGCCCCAGGACCTCGGCGAGTTTGATTCTTCTCGGAAACGCGTTTGGCCCTAACGGCCGCACTGGAGAAGTTCGAGTCGAAGGACACTCACAGAGTACCGAGAGCCGCACCATCGACATCAACGGCGGCTCCAGTTTGTGGTGCAGCGCCTGGCAGCTGTATATCACGCCGTTGTCTTCCGGAGAAGGCCTGAGCGTGATCGTGGATACGGCTGATGAACGTCCGTTGTCACCCTCGGTGGTTTTATACTCGATCATATCTGAAAAGTGAACAACACACCCGCGGGTCGATATGAGACGTCGTAACTAAGATATATGGGCATCTTGTTTCCGCGAGAGCTATCGAGCTCAGAAGCGATAGTCTTGCGATCGCGTGAGCTCATCGAGTCAACGCCTCACTCGAGCAGCTCTTTCAGGCTTCATATTATTTCCTTCAGTCGCCGTTCTACTCACCTGGCTGATGTATCTCCGCGTTGTTCCGGAACCATTTGATCTCTGCCGGGGGTTTGGATTGACCAACGACGCACGAAAGCGGGATCATCTCGTGCTGCTTGACGACCACAGCGCTGTTGTTGTTGTAGTTCGAGATTTCGATGCTTTTCGGGGGCACTGCAAAATCAATCCCTGTCGGACACATGAACTCGACTCGGAGGAGGGGGTGGGGAAGCGTGTTGCGTGCAAATGAGTCCGACCGAGAGCGGTTCACGGGAGGCGGCGGCGGCGCGCCGTCGCAATTTGCGTCACGTTCGCGGCTAATTATTATTTCTGTTGATGTCCATCCCGGCGACTGCGGGCGGAGGCCAAAACGTCTCGCCACAGCGGAAGTGAGATGAGGAGGAGAGTGTGGCGCAGGAGACGTAGAGTGAGTCCGACAGGAGAAGTGACGGAATCCCACACCCGCTGTGACGTAAGTTGGACAAGGGGACAGTGTGCCTGGCGGTCTGGCGACGAAGATGACGTCGACTCGGGAAAGATGACAAATAATTTCTTGATTACTTCTTGTCTCCTTCTTCCGCTCTTTTTCCTCTCAGCGAGCCCGGCTGCTGTGGCAGCTTCGCCAGCGAGGCCTGTCTGCGGCGGCGGCAAGTACAACAACAGCCGCAGTGCCCGGCGGAGGCCAGAAGACAAAGCGCCGGAGCCCAGGACAGGAATGGCGAAAATGGCAACAGAGATTCCCCGAGGGAGAACAAAAAGACATCTACAAACAATGCCAGCGACCGCGCAGCGAAAAGGAAAACTGCAAAACCTGAACGGACGGACGGGCCCCTGGTCCGGCTGCCTGATGCGCGCTTCGTGCGACTCCCTCTGTCGACTGCAATCACGGCAAGTTTCTCAGCTCCGTCTCGTGTAGCTTCTGACCCATCGCTCACTGCAATCCATCCTGACGACCTTGCCCGGACACGCTCGTAGTTCCGCGCCAGGCAAACCGCAGGCCTGAGCAGTGCAACAATCTTGCAAGAAGGATGTTTCCAACGGTTCCCGGTCACCGGAGAGAGGTCGTTCCCCACTGGGGTGCAAAGAGGGTCGTAATTCTCGAGCAGGCACGAGCCGACCAGCTCAGTGGAATCAGGTGGCTTCGATTGAGGATGAGCGAGCGGAAAGGATTTACCGGCCGTGCACTCACACAAGCCAGAGTGCAAACTCGGAACGAAAAGAGAGACACAAAGGCTCTGGAGAACACCACAAGCAGAAATAATAAGGAGCCTCTTCACACGTAATCTGTTCGTTGCTTCACTCTCTGTGGTGGAAAACAGGTTTGCGCTTCGGCTCGAACAGCGCTTCTTTCCGGCAGAACAGGGTTCGGCGAAAACACTTTAACGCTAACTCATCACTCCTGCTGGAAGTTCAGCGAGCGTTGACAATTCGCGCGAACGACGAGAGAGCAGGACAGACGTGTCGCTACTCTCGCGACAGCTCTTCCCAAAGATCCGAAACAACCGGAACTTCTGGGCTTGAGAGCAGAACTGTTCAAGAGATGCGGACTGCGCTGAGCCGGGCGTACAATTAAACACTGCCCGGTGGTCTGCTGCGAGCAAGTTAGCCTGGCAGACCGGATCCCTGACCGCTCAGGAAAAGTCCCGAAGGTCAGGAAGAGGTAGACGATGTGAACCAGAAAGAATCTCCGGCGCAAACAGAGGAATGCGCATTGAGAGTCGCATTCAAAGACCTCCGGGCCCTGGAGCAAGATTTTTAAAAGGAGGGGCTGCACGCAGCTTGGGGAAAGGGCAATTCGGAAAGCAGGTCAGTCACTGCCTGCGGCCTGAAAGACGCGTCGGGCCTGATTTCGGCAACGGGCACAGGAGGACAGACCGTATAAACGGTACACGCTCCCTTATTCTCTTTCAAGCGAGCAAACCGGCGCCGGGCAACCGACTCCACGCGTCCAATACCACACAGCTCGGGTGTCCTCGCGCCGAACCGCGGGCCCGGATCTTCGCTTCGAACGCCGACCATCCGGACGGAGAATCGCGAGAACCGATAAGTCCAGCGTTGGGGTTCAATATTATCAGAAAGATCATTCAGGAGCATGTCAGGCATACTTACAGAGGACGGTGAGTTTGGCATTGGCCCAGATCGCTTTGCTGTTCTTAGCGGGCGCAACTTGGCATTGGTAGTCTCCGTCGTCGTCGACGGTGGCGTTTGAAATGAGCAGATGATGCTCACCCCTCATCGCGTTGCCACTCATTGAGTATCGTTCGTATCCGGGAACGTCCCGCTCGTATCCTGAAATCAGAGATGAGTCTTAATGCATTAGGCCCCGATTCGCGGTGACTTACACTCCGAAGAACATTCCGGGCAGGGTAAGTGGTCCTGAATCGCGTACGCAGGATCCCCGCGATCACAGAAGCTGGTTTCGTCCGACGGAATGCCCCGTGGGAAACCCTCAACAGCACGGGCCATTGTATTGACTCGAAAAGGCCCCTCTCTCGAACAGAGACTAGCTGCGTCTAGTTTTTCTTCGTTGACGTCGCCACATAGTCAAACTCGAGGTTAATAACACAGCAAGCAAACGTAGGCCAACGAGCGCGCCTTCAGCGGGTCGAGCAGGCGGGCAGGCCGGCAGGCAGGCACGCACGCTGTTTCTGGGTTAGGAAGCAAGTGCACTTTCAACGTCGATGCGGAAATAGTGCATAGTTAAAACGAACCCGAAGGGGAAAGAGCGGAAGTTGCTTTACAGCCCACGTTAACAGTGTATCCAGTGGGGCCGGACAGTTTTATGGAAAAAAATAAGCCACTGGAGAAGAATGGAGAAGGGACCCTCACTACGCCAACTACAACTGGCGGACTTGCACAACAAGATGCGCGCTCTAAAATGAAGAGCCACAGGAAGCGGCGCAAAAAAAGGACTCGACTCAAACGAGTCCCCTCCGTTTTCCTCTGCCTGGCTGCACGTCGGCTGTTCGCGAGCGGGAGCAAGCGCAGAGCCAGGTTCGCTGAGGCGTCGTCGACGTCTTTTTTAATTCCAGGATCCGAAGCGTCGAGCAGAATGTCGAACCGACTGTTCCGTCGCCCAAGGAAAGCAACAACTCATTACGGAACCGATTGGAAGGTAGAGTTCGTTCAGCAAACTCGTGCTGCCGGCAGGCACGCAAACTAGTTTCGCCGATCGCTCAATTAATTCATCTGTTTCTCGTCGTCGTTCGTCGCCCGGTGCGTGCATGCATCCATTCGTTCATCCATCCATCCATCCGTTCGGGATAATGAAGCAGATCGGACGGGAAGTCAGGGAGTGGATCTCTGTTTGATTATTTACATATTCAACTTTCCAGTTACTCATTATGTCGAATCAAGGAAAGCGTCGACGCGTAACAATAGGCGGAGTCGACTTCTTTGCGGAGGAGGGCAGCGGCTGCTGAGGCGGCCGCCGCCGCCGTCGAACAAAGACCCGCGACGCCAAAGATCAGCGAGCCAACGCGACAACCACTCGCAACAATGGTATTCATTTCTCGGTCGGCAGGCGTCAAATTTCGTTTACAGAAGTTTTCAGAAGCTCCACAAGTTTCTCGCTCGGTCGAGTGAAGAAAAAACGAACCTATTCTGTCTCGGAATAGTAGAGCGGACCTCAGGTGGGGTCGAGCAACGTTGCCTGTGCGCCGCACTCCTCCAAGTACGGACAATCGAACGGACGAACGAGCGAGCGGCCGAACAAACGGACAAACGTGATGCTTATCAATAATTAACATATCCAACGAAAGGAGATTATCATTCTATTTGGGTAGATAGGCGGGGTGGGCCAAGTGGACCCGAAGCCCCGTCATCACGCACTCGTCTCCAAACTGAGGCAGCCAAGGAAAGATCGCCGTGCTCAGATGAAGGCCTCGCGGAGCCAGATACTTTTCGGCGGGAAACGAGCGGGGGATGTTGAAAAATAATTCTGCTCTGAAGCTTTCCAAGGCTAGTCAGCGACTTAGTGAAATATTCAGCACGTCCCTATCGCTGCGCTCTCTTCTCAGCCCTCGTCCAGGCTGCCTGTCCGTCCATTCGTCCGCGCGTCCGGCAGGACATCGGCTAGGCATCGACCAAGTTCGTTCTAGCAAGTGGAAAAGACTCTGGCCTACGAAGTTCGGAGATAAAACCAACAACTCGAAGACTGTCTCGGTGGACCAGCGCACTCACTATCTACATAGTAAGGCTCAACTGCCAAAGTTGTGGGCTGTCTGGGAGCTCGCCAACCGGCTTCTTTTCCGATGAGTAAGCTGCTCCAGTCGGTCTCGAGGTCCCGGTACAGAGTTCTGAGCAGCTCGATTCGAGGAAGGAACCTTTTCGGACGCTGAACTTTACTGTTCAGGCGTTCGACCTATACATTCCACGCGGCCCGTGTGCTGTCATACTCATTTTTATGATGGGGAAAAATACAAAGTTGCTCCCGCAGCTCGAAATAGATTTTTGGAGCGGCGCGACTCTGGCCGCATGGAGCCAAAGAGTCAGGATGACTGACTGATCCATATCGGAACGGAGAAAAACGAATTCGATTGCTTGATACGTCGGAGGAGGTAGTTTTTGCCAATCACGCAAGCCGGAGTCCGACCTCCAGGCTTCGACTCCTCGGGACTCGACTCCGGGTGAGACCGTATTTGGAGTGTTGGAAACTGTGTCGTCGGATCGGGAGCAGACTGGAGTCCTCGCGTAGTTCACGAGAGGCCTATTTCTGGTTCTCGAGAAGGTGAGGAAGAGTCCTCGAGGGAGCGAGTCTCGAGCGAAATTAAAAACGGCGGATTCGGAGCGAACTGTGAACCGGAGCCGAACAACGTGATTCAAACCGGCGCGGGAGGGACGTGAACTCGATTCGAAACAGTTGAGAATTGACTCCTACTTGACTTCAGTCCACTTGTCTATTCTCGTACGGGTTCTTGTTGCTTGCCCCGTCTCCACAGCCAAGCGACGCTAGCGTGTTTTAATGCCGTGCGTGGCAAGATGTCACCTTTTCTCCGTACAGCAGCTCAACGAGATAAGAGCGGCTCCGCTCGTTTCTTTCTCTGTATTTGGCGGATGAGACGAATCCCACGAAGCGCTCGCTGAACGGTGCCGCTATGACCCCAGAGCGAGTTCGTTCGCTCGCTTCGCTATCCGAGCTGACTTATTTTTGTTGCCAGGCTGGCTCGTCCGCGGCTTTGCCCTGAGATGACACTCACCTGCCTCGTCTTCCATCCATTCGTTTTGACGGAATCAGACGCTCGCCCAGCTGCCCTTATTCCTCAACATCATAATCAGACTAATCGCGGCGGGTCGTTTTCGCGACGAGGAATACGCAACCAGTTAAAACAAGACGACGACCCAACTCACCCAGTACGAATCCATCCTTCGCCCATTGAACTTGTCCATCCTGGTTGTTGACCTCACAACGCATGTAGATGCTCTGGCCTTCTACAACTTCCGAGTTCACCGGTCGCACTCGGAAACTCTGCTGCGTGCAGCATGCTGGAAAAAGAAGCCCGTCGTTAGAAACGCTCGGCGCACGAATCTTCCCTAGTTTTCCAGCGAATTCACCGCTCCAATGAGAATGCTCTCCCCCTCGAGTTGTGTCGCTCGTTCCAGGAGCTCTGAATTTTTGAACCCGATTCGCCATGCACGCTCTGGTGAGCGACACCGAGGGGTGGAATCGGCGCTTTCGTCACCGTATTACGTAGTTTTTCAGCGCCGACGTGGCTGCGCCAAGAAACAACATCCGAGTTTTAATTTTTCTGTCTGTGACCGGTGCTTCGACGCAGCAGCGGTCATAGTCCGCACCATCAAGTTGACGCTGGTGTTTTAGTATTTATGACAGCGCTTAAACGTCGCGTCCGAGGCTGGGAGTCGTTCTCCCGAGTCAGCCAGCAGGTAGGGCTGAGTGGCCGAGTCTCGAGCAAATGAGGGAGACAAGGGTTTCCGTGGACAGCGACGAAAAACGCGATCAGCGACCCCAGAAGGGCGACCCCTGAGCGACAGAAGGAGACAGAAAGAATCCAGCGTAATACACAATTAAAGCCGGAGAGTGAAGATGCGACACGGAGCGAGCGACGGCCGGTCCATTCGTTCGCCTCCGCGTCCAACTACGGGGAAGTTGGCCGGCGTTCTCGCTCCACGCAGTGATGATGACCGTGACTTTTCTGAGGTCGGTGCTCAGTTCATCCGTCTCTCACAAAGATGCCTGCAGCCGTGCCCGCTGTCGTCGTCATCTTGAGCATCATCTAGTGTCTCTGCTGGTGGCGTTGTTTTTTTTTGTTCTTCTTTTTTCTGATGCGGCTCCCAACCGCGGACTGGATGTTGGTTATGGACCAGAAGCTCAACCAAAGCGCTGCGTTGAAGACTCGCTCTCGGATCCGCAAATCCTTTCGTACGGGGAGGCCGAACGCGACGAGGAACCTCTACGGAGAGGATGATATGAGCGCTGGGTGCACTGGGTGTAGAGCGCTCACCCGTCTCGTCGGTGGGGTTCGGGTGCTCGAGATTCGTATGTGAATCCATTTTCCTAGTGAAGGCTCTCACAGCGAAGTCTTGGACTACCTCGGTCCTCAGCTCTCGGCGATATACGAAGCCCGGGAAGCTCGACCCGATTTGGACTTTTCTCAGCCAGATAAGATAGAACAAGAGTCGACCACTGTCGTCGAAATAATCGGATGGCGCCGTCCAGCTGGATCGCGACTCCCTGTAGACGAGGCAGGCTTGCAGGGACGTTCTGCACATAGTTCAGTAAGATTATATCGTGGTAACCAAACAAACAGACAAAAGCGGACAGGAGCGAAGTAGGACCGGAAATCTCAGGGGAATTAGAAGAGCTCAGGTGGAGCAAGACCAGAATACACGAGCTTAGTGGCATGCTATTCATCAACCCTGCGCCGTCTCAGCCTGGAAGTCCGCGCCCTTGGAGCGAGCCGTCGTCGTTCGTTGAGCGGCGATACGCCGAACCGAACGAGCAACACCTCGACGTTCCAAACTCCTCGACTCCGCGAAGATCAGTTCGCGTCTTCTCGCGCATCGCGAGGTCAGCTAACGCAGACTGCAACCGACGTTCCGCCTTCGTCCGCTCGCGCACGCCCGGGAGACCCCGCAAGACAGTATTCGAGCTAGGATTGTCCTGCGGGAATCGAATCGGACCAGAACCACTCGATGCAACACCATCGAGTCACGCGAGCCTCAGCTCAGCGCATGTCGATTCGGCCGGGGACTCCTCGGCTTCAGCTGTTCAACTCTCCAGGGCGAAACCTGGCGGCTGTTCTGTTTGTTCTGTTGTTCACACTTGTAAATCACGGCAACTCGGCTACACGATGATAGCGGCGATGATGAGCGACATCATCACGAGGCCGTTTATGTGATTCACTTATCAACAGCGCAGCTAGTGGCTAAGTGTGTGGCTATTATACGGTCTAGTGACGGCGGTGGCGTGGGAGTAACTGCACGCTTGACGGAGCCACACGCACGCACGCGCGGGCTCGCTCGCTCGCGTAGTCGGAGAAAATCCGTCCGGTAGTAATCCGAAGTCAGATCGGGCGGCTGCCCGCCGATATCGACGTCGGATCTCGGTGTCGGAGTCCAGCCATTCGCCATTCCGTGAGCGCCCACCGGTATCTTCCTCCAACTTTTTGTTTGTTTTCAGTTTCTACTCGCTTGTGTCGTCCGCGGACACGACGCCAAGAAAGGGAACTGACCAAAGAATGCAGAGCTCTTTTCCTGGGCGTTCAGGTCCAGCGAGGAGGGAAGGCTGGCTGGCTGGCTGGCACTTCGAACGACCTAAGGCCGAACAGGTGCTGCTCCTACAGTGAGTCGAGCCGCGTAAATGTAGTGGACGACGACGATGTCGACGACGACAGGTGGACAACGGATCAAGTCTCTTCTTGTCGACGTTTTGCATGAGAAACACTCTTTGATAGAGCGGTACGAGGGAGAGTGAGCTCGAGAGAATCGAACGACTCCGAAGACGCTACAAGGCGACCGCATTTCTCGTATTTATACGATGGGACGCTCCAGTATCAAACGGAAGCGTCCCCTCAGAAAAAAAAAAAACGAAACAACGGAAACAACGAACAACGCTCACAATCTGTCCGCTTTGTATGTATCATTGGACTCTCGAATCGTTGATTCAAAATGCCGCGACGAGCTCGCCGTAGCCTGTTCCCGATGTTCTCTTGTTGCGTTTCAGTATTCTGTTCGCTGCGATGTTCCGTCGAGACAATCACTTAGATAAGACGCCTCTCGCTGAGAGCAGAAGCCGTGTGGCGAGTCAACAGCGACCGCCTCGCAAGCCTCCGGCCCAACTGACCTGTTGTCCCATGGCCTGGGTGGCCGAACCTCCGAACGAGGCCCCGATAAGCCTGAATATTTCAATTTCCGAATTTCGGTTCCGTCCGACGGTCGGACCTCAGCGTCGTTTGCCAAGCCGGCGGCTCATTCGCGCCGGATCGTTCAGTCGTGCCGGGTAATGACAACAATAAACACAAGTACGGCGGAGCGACGATCAGACATGGGAACCGAAAGAATGAATGTTGGTTCGGCTCGCTATTTTCTCTCTCTGTGCGGCGGCCTGTTGGAGCCGTGCATGGGAACCAGTTCTCCTCTAATGCTAGCAGCCTACGGCTCAATCGAGACCGCGATGTGCTTTCAACGACTTGCCCTCTCCCACTCAAAGGTTGCAGCCAAGGCGTTTCGAGCGAGCGCTTCTTGCACGGACGCCTTTGGAAATGAGGAGCGGAGGGGCGCGGGGGCGAAGGCCTGTAGGAATCGCAGCTCTATTTCGCGACTTCTCCGGCGTTCTGTGGCAAGAAGCCTTCTTCCACGGATTGCCCAGTAATTCGTTGGTTGTGGAAGACATAATCCAAATCAGTGTTCTGCATCCAGCGGTCGACGCTGTTTCTCAAAAGTGTGTCGCCGTATCGCTTTCAGCCCGTCCGTCGGCGGGTCTTAGCGTGAGCGCGGCTCTAACGCTCGATCCCGTGTGATACAGCGCTAACGATGAATCGTTGTCATTCTCGTCGTCGTATCGGATCTACGAAAGAATAAATATATATCTTCGCGGTGTGCGCTTTTTCTCATGAGCCATCAGACTGCTTACGTCCGATCGTCTACTCGGCAGCGGAAGATGCGCCTCCTCGTCTCTCCCCCGACTGAACTGATGAGATCGGACCGCGGCTCTAAGTACAATCTGTGCGCCGGAGAGCTCGACACAACTCACAGGTTGCTCCTCCGCTGTATCCCGCCGGCGTCTCAGTGCGTTAAGGATCGTTCTCCGAGACAGGGCCGGGCAAAACATCACGAGGAAAGCGTCTAATTTGATTGCGCCGTTTCCGCTGCTGCTGTCTGTTTTGCCTCCAGCCACCGGTTGGCCTGGCCATCCATCCAGATCGAGTCCCATCGAATCCATTTCATGTCTGGAACTTCCACGCTGTCTTCAACTGACATCTGCGGATCGGAGAGCAAGCAGACGGAGACGTTCTCAAATCAGCTCCAATTTGTCTCTCGAGCTTGCCTGTCGACTGCCTGTCGATCCGATTCCCTTTCACGCTGACGGACGGATCTCCCCGAAGCTCTTGGAGCACGATCCTCCGACGCGCTCTGCTCCGCTGCCCCGGGATATTTGATTCCAATCTCACCAACGCTTCTTTCCAGTTTTCTGTCGTTCAACCATTTTCTCGTCGTCGGCTCCCGACGATATATCAGGTGTTTGTTATTTATTGGGATCCTATGCAAAGATCCGTTGACATTTGAAGCACCCGCGTTTTTATGCGGGGCCCGGTCCGCACGCACACACACACACACACACACACACACACACACACAAAACAGTCGTCTGCGGATCGAGACCGTTCTCGGAAGAGAGTTCCGCTTCCGAAGTCCAATGCGGTCGAGGCGAGTTTCGCAGTTGCCTTCTTGGAGGGAGATCGCCGATTGTCGTGGGGCTGCTCGCGTGGGAATGCGATGATGCGAGCCGAGACGGGGGAAGAGAGGTCTCGCAAAGCTTCCAGGAACATTGCGTTCGCCGAGCCTCGTCTTCCATCCATTTGGGGCTGGACCGACGTCGGAATGTCAGATCCCTCCGCCGTGAACTGTGTTTGGCTCTCTCGTGCGAGCCGGATCGATCGATATTTTCCCCGACGAAACAGAGATGCAGTTGATTTTTGTTGTCTACCGAACGTCTTATCGCTTCTCGGATTCGATAGATCAGCAGAATCGGCATCGCACCGGTAGAAAAGCGGACTCCTGAGCGGAGCGGCCGAGGAAGAAAGCATCGTATGTAAAACAGCGCCGTGGGAAAAGCAACCCGGGAGGACAACTCTCGAGAGAAGAGACTAGGACCGAAAGCAGAGAGAATCAAATGGAGGAAATATAAATGAAACCGAGACTAGACAGAGATAAAGATGTTCGTGCGGATTGTCTCCTTGTCGCATTGTCTTCTTCCGATCCTCCTGCCGTGGTCCGCACTTATTCTGGCATTGAGATTTTTACGTTTCGGGGTTTTCTGATAACGATTCCAGCTCCTCGGCTATCGAGCGAGCTCGCTTCACGGAGATGCTCATTTCCTCCGCACCGATTCTCCGTCACAGCGTTCTCCTGGCCTGTTCTCCAAGTCGTGCAGCTCACCTTCTCGAGAAAACCGGAATTCAACTCGAACCGGAGCGTTTCCCGCCCAGGGTGAACGCCCGGTCCGCATTAGCATTTCTCCGCTAACACTGATTTGATTTGTTGGACCGTTCGATATTTCAACGGTACCGCAACGCTTCGACCGATGGAAAACGTGCCATTGTTAACTGTTGTCATCGCCATCTTTGTTACCCGCCGTCCGCGCATCGCATGCTATGCCATCGCTCGTTGCGACGCACCATCAAAACACTGTTTATTTCAGCCACTGTAATTTCGGGCATGCGAGCAGAAGTAGGCCACCAGAGTCAAACTCCATTTACGCACCATTGTTGCCAGCCATGGTGGCGAGACTACCGTCGTTCTTCGTCGGTACCGACGTTCGCCATGCTGGTGGTGTATGAAAAAATCAAAAACCGATGATGGCCCTCCTCAGGCAGTACGCCGTTCCAGGCACCGACAACTGTCTCGTCCTAACCCTGCCCGGCACTTGTGCAGGAATCTGACGGATGCGCCGCCGTCGTCGTCCAGATCGACCAGATCGTTAAGCGTTAACGTTATGGCAGCGACCGATCGGATGAATTCTCTTTTCCCGTGGCGGAGACGCATTTAGGAAATCTGCTCCAAAACCACATTTGTAATAAGAGAGGCCATAAAACAGAATACTGAATTCAATTTGCTCCAGCCACTTGTCGAGCTGGCTGACTTCGCTCGCTCGTCGGCAAATTATCTTCGACGGAACGAAGTTGGCGGGCTGGCTGACGTGCACCGCCCCGGCGATCCCGCAACCGTTCTGGGAGGGTCTGAAGATAGAAAAACCTCAGAAGTCCCTTATTAAACAGAACTCGACTCGGCGCGATCCGGCCAACAGAAGAATGAGCCTGGTTGCGCGAGCGAGCGTCGAAAATGAGCTCGCAGAATCTGGTGACCAACTCCGGATTGAGTTCGTCGGACTGAGTTTACACTGGAAGCAGCAACTTTGAACAGCTGCTGAAAAAGAAACTCAAAGCCACTGTCCACGGCAGCAACGACAGGGATCGCGATTTTTCCGAAAGACAAACAGACTGCCAGCATAACGTTGCGAGCGAACATCACAGGCAACCGACCGTCACGCGTTTGTTGGAAAAGCTCTGTCGCGGATCTGTCCATTTATCGACTCGGTGTGCGCGGGACCAAATAAGAGCATCGGAAGCACTCGACCAGCCGTCAATAATTTAACGACTTGTTTCTAGTTTTTGCGCGACAGCAGGAGCGATCCAGGACGGCTTTGTCGTCCTTCCCGGACCGGCCCGCTTAAATGCTCCCGGCCCCGCCCGGGTCGTGGCCGGTGTGTGCACTCGGTTGCCGGTTTGCAAATCATCGGACGGAAACGATTTCCGGCACCCAGACTCAGGAACTTTCCTCCCGAATGCTTTTATCAAATTATGAGTGCCGAGCTCTCGAACGGGGGACGCTAGATCCCGTTGGAGTCGTCCATTCCAAACGAACGAGGCGAGCTGTTTTTTTATGCCGAGCTGTCAAATATGCAGATCGTGAGGGAACGAAGGAGCGCCGAAACCAGTTTAATTGGTTCGACAATTGTTCCACTTTGACCCCATTGACAAAGTCGGCGTGCCGCATCGTCGGCCGGCATTGTCGTTATGGAAAGGTGTGTGATTGACGGACAACAGAACGCCTCAATTAATCGCAATTACCCGTCCGTCGGGCTCGGCGATCTTCTCGACGATACAACCCCTGGCATGCGTTAGACCCCGGACGAGCTCCGAAAATTCTCATGATGCCATCTCACAGTGCCGAGCGACGAATTCTAACGGGAAAGAGCTTGAACGCGTCCTGGAACGGTGTCTGCGTGGAGCTCCGCTGAACGGCTTTTCAGAAGCCAACACAGAAAGGGAAACACAGAGAGTGAGGAGAGCTCCCGATCTTGTGAAAATCGCGAACTCGTTCTCGCGGCCGGCGAACGAGCTGGCACAAACTATGAAAGTGTCATTAATCTTCGCCGACATAATTAACAAACCCTAACTCGCCCGCTTGAACTCCTTGTAACGAGAAATTTCGTCGACTTCGTTCAGCGGGAGACTTTCGCCCGTTGGACGCGGGCAGCCACGAGCGTTCGAATTGTTCCTTGTTTGAGCGGAAAATCTAGCCGAATCCCCGCGACCGCTGACCGGAAGTCTCGGAGTTCTCTCCGAGTCTGAACCGGCTCTGAGCGGGTCAGACCGATCCGGTTCCTCCCAGTGGTTCACTTCGTCAGCGATCGCTCACCGCATCGATTATTTCTCCTCGAGCTCTCATTCGATTCCTGTTGCCCGTTTGATTCACAGAAAGAATTGCGTCTCGGTGAACGGTTCCATCGCGGCGGAACGGACGATTGAGTTAGTCGGACGTGGCGCGCTTCGTGATTCCCCTGGACCGCTCCCAGCCCGTCGTTCTTCTAGAATTCTTCTCGCTCCGTGGCTAACTCGGCGGGAATGAGTCCCGCTCGGCCAGACAGCTGGTCCGGGCTTCCGCCGACTGTCGGCGGATTGATCTCGCTCGATGGCTGAAGGATTGCCATTAGGCCGAGGTAGCGAAGAAAACACCAGGAGGATGAAGTGGGAGCGATTCGTCCGGGAAAAAAAGGAGCGCATCCAAGGAGACTCTCCGAAGCGCCGAGAACGGGAGCCGCTCGAACCGTCGAGCACACATTCACAGCTCGATGAGGAGCGATGATAGATTCATATTCTCGCCGTTATATTCTCCCGCCAATGAGATTCCACATATTCGTTCCGCCAGCCGTTCGTTCTCCTACTCTCATGTCCCGCTGCCGGCCCTCCTCAACTTCTCCATCAAAGCCGTTTTGCGCTTGCATTCGTCAAGCCGCACAGGAGTTTGACATTTGTGCGAAGTGATCCCGAGCGGGGCACTTCTCACGAGAGAAGAACTCCTGCGATGAAACGGAACCCCTGCGCGAGAGACGTCGCGGAACCTTCTCCAACACGATCCACATATCGGGACCGCCCCGTGTTCGCTCAAGATGAGCGAACCTACGCTCGAGATTGCGTCCAGAGTGCGTGATCTTGGGCATCTTTCAGCAGTTTCTCTCTGAATTCCAATGGAATCGATGAGTTGACGGACGAATAATGGCGGATACTAAAGGTTCACGGGAACGGAGTTCGAGTTTCTCCTCCGCGAGATATGTCGAGCGACTCTGCTGACCGCAGCGAGATACCATCCGAGCGGGACACGTATGCGCTTACGCAAGTGATCTTGGACATACTATCTCTCCGTCCGTTCGCATGCGGACGTCTTCGCGTCTGTCCGTCCAATTCGGCTCTCCGGTCAAAGTACGCGAATCTCAGTCGGTCGTTACGATACCGGTGGCTCCATGTGATTAGTGCATTGAGATATAGACTCGTGTCCGACGTGTGGCCCGTCTGAGGGAATCGCAAATCGACCGCGGTCATCGCTCGTTAGGGTTCAACGCCGCCCAGGGGGGAAGGGGGGGGGGGGCGACGCCCGTTCGGGCGGTCGGCTAACTAACTGGATAGCGGTTGGAGCACAACGCGGCGATGATGTTAACAGCTTATCGACACATACTCAGGGTTGGTGTGCCAACTGCTGGTGCGGCCTTTCAGGCGCGAACGCAGTTTCTTAATGAGGTAACTTTAACCCGGGAAAGGGGAGGATGGAATAAACAATGTCTCTCCAGGGAGGAGTGTCAGGCGTTGCGATGGAAACGGGTTCTTCCTTGCCTCGGCTGCGTGCTATCCTCGAACCCGGCGTTCTTTCTGTCCCAGAGTTCCTGAGATGCTCCCGGTTAATGCACAGCAAACCGCATCCGCGCGGGGTCTGGAAGCGAGCAACTCCAGGGGAGCTTCTTTTAGAACACGCACGCGGTTAGGTTTTCTGGCTCCGGAACGCTTCGAATTGAATAACAACCGATGATTTATCGCGACCGCGGGAACTTGTTCGGGAGAACTTTCCACGGAAAGATTATGTTCCCTCTGGAAGCGCCACTGTTTCCGCAAAGCCGTGGGTAAAGCCCCGGAGTTTTCCCCCGCGCCCACATCCTCTCTCGAGTTTCCACCCTTTTCGGCCCTGTGATCGCCTCCACGACTTGCTTTTTTCCACTCCATCCGCAACCCCCTTGTCGATGAATTTTTTCCCCTCGACCAGCGTCCCCGGGTGGAATTTCTCGAACCAGGGAGTAATCAAAACTCTTTGCGGCGGGATGCTGCCGCTGCTGTTTCCCGCGCGAGCTGCGTTCTCGCTCTCCTGATCCAGTGGGCACCCGGTGAAGCTGCGGCTGGCGCTCTGGCCACACCAGGACGTTTTTGAGCTCGGTGACTAATTGTCGTCTGGCGAGGGGTCAGTCACACATTCTGCTTCGGAACAATGGGTTCTTGTTGAGAATCGCATCGACGCGGAGTCGAGCAGCCATCGGCCGTCGGAGCCATTCCGCTGGCCCTGCTTTGGCCGGTTGTCTTTCTCCCGACTCTAAGCTCGAAAAAGAGCTCGATCCGGGAAGAAAAAAGCGCCCGGTCTGCTGGAGCACCCAGGATGGTCTTTTAAAATAGTCAGCACACGGACGAGCTCCGGCGGCCGACAGACAGCTGGCTTCGCTGTCGATTATTTTCCCTCCCAGACTCCTCTTTCAGCACTAATAGGGCACGGGATATAGGAAACCTTTCCTTCCAGCAGTCGTTCTGGACGGATGAAGGGTCGGTCACGCGTGCGCGCGGACAAATGGGCGATAACTTCTCCTATTTATCAACGGAACGTGTTTATCCGAAATTTCTCTGCTGATGGATCTCATCAACTGGGAGACGCCCGCTCGGCCCGAGCTCGGAACGATGAGGAATTTCGCACGTTTTGGCGACCGGGTTAAAAGAGTTGGCGAATCATGAGCCTCCCAGAGGCCGGATGGCCGAACTCAGTCGGACGAACTCGGCCGGAGCCGTCGATTTCCGAGCCATTCTCTCTCTCTCGAATTCACGATTCTTCCCCGTTCTATCTCCCGGATCACCCCACCGCGACGGAAACTCGGTTTTCCCTCCCTCTAGTGGAAGAAGTGGTATGTGACCAAGTGAAGCAGCGCCCGGTTTGGGTGGATTGTTGTCGACGACGACGACGACGAAAGACGAACACCGAGGCAGAGCTCAAGAATGCTGCGGAGGAGAAACCCGTCTGTCATTTCATGCCTGTTGTAGTCCCTGTGCCCGTGTTCGTCAAGCAGGCACGAGTAGCAGCGAAAACACTCACCCAGCCGAGACGGCAGGGAAAGCGATGGAAAACAACAAAGAAAAGTAGAAACGGAAACAGCGAGAGAGGGCACTCGCCGCAATCAATTGTGGACATAAGCCGGCCGATGCGTCAACGTTCACACGTTTCGCTTGTCATCCGATCCTGTCGAGTCCGCTCGTTTCCCCGAGGGATGTTTTTTATTTTTGGCCTAACGACATCGGCAACGACTAACTAGTTGAACGACGACTTGACGGACAGACTGGCTTCTAAAAAGAGGAGCTACAGCGTGCGATGTTCGCTGCGGGGAATGCATATTGGCGAGCGCGTGCGCTCGACGGTGCGTCTCGCTTGAGCTGTTCCTATTCCTCCTCGGCTCCCGCTCACCGGGAAAGAGCGCGAGAGCAGCAGATTCTCGCATAACGAGGAAGACGGGAACGAAATTTTCTACGACGTCATATCGCAAGATCCGTGCGGGAAAATCAACTTGTTACGAGTCGGCAGGGACGCGTCCGAGAGCCTCTTCTTCCCGTGAACTGCAGAGGAGTACGAACCCTGTGCGTTCAAAAGTGGAAACCTCGTCCCGAGGTTCGGGCGCGCGGATACGGACTCCCGCTTCGAGACGGACGCGGGATGAAAGAACTCTCCAGCCAGGCAGTCAGTCAAACATGGAACGCTTTTCTCTGCATCTCGACGTGATTCATAGTCGCAGAGACTACTGCGTCGTCTGAGTTAGGTGAACGGACAAAACGAGAAGCCTGACTTGCGCACCGTCTGCAATATGTACCTCTCCGCAGACACCCCTTTCTGGGGCAGCAGCTGGTGCCGTATCTGTGTAGTGCATAAAAGTGCTGTTTGTTTGTCTGTCTGTTTGTGTGCGTGCGTGATGAACAGTTCTACAGATACGCGAGATTCATACCCACGGAGTGGCAGCCCGTTTGCCTGGCCCGCTCGCCGAGCCAGCTCTTCGGATTCCCCTCCCCTCCTCCTATTCCGTCGGCGCGCAGCTCGCCATTCAGCCGCCGCCTCCCTTGTTCTGGAGCAAAGCATCAAAGGCCCTATCTACCTGTCGAGATGTGTATAACGGCAGATTAATGACCCGCCGCCTACCCTCCCCCGCGCTGGCCTACCTGAACCCGGTTGGCGTACTTGATCTCCCGGCACTGCTCCCTCAGCTCATTGTGTAGGGAAAGCGATTAACAATCATCAAAACGCCATCACTGACGACCATCGCCTTCCCCCGCTCTGCGTAACCCCGTGGAAATGGAACGGACACAGAGGTAATTCGTTAGCTCGCAAACCCTCGGATCGACTCCCCGATTGCCAGAGCACCGGAAAGGACACCTCATTCAACTTGAGAGAGTTGTTGGAAACCGGTTGCCGCAGACAGGGGTGTCATCCTGTCGATGACGATCACCGAGTCTGAACTTTTTACGCTCTCGCCCCGCTGAGCTCGGGGAGATTCCTCCTGTTCAGAGACCCCTCGGCCCCGCCGGGAATCCTACCGAGTGCCGAGAAGTTTGGAACAGGATGCCATGATTATAGCGACGACGATCAACAGAACGGAGAAGTTGTCAAGCGTTTATCTCGAGGAGGACGACCACAGCGCCAGGTGTTCTCCTCCTTAGATCGCTCTTCCAACAGGATGGTAAAATATTTAGGAGCGGCAGGCTCCGGGTTGGCAACGGACGACAGCAAGCAACTAGAAGATGGAAGGGTGGAGGTCGGTAAACGGTCTCCCCCTCCGCTTACAGGCGTCGGAGGAGTGGGAGCTGAGTGCAGGTGGGCCGATGGGCGTTCGGCTACGAGCCGAACTCTTTTCTATGAGCTCTTTCTCCCGCTCGACCCATCGCGGAGTTCGATTTCGTCATAACGAACACGTTCGAGAGTGAGGGATGCAAAAGCATTCAAGCACTCTGCGAAATCGACGAGCGGGCAATTTGTTTAGAAACAGGCATCTGGTCGTTGCATTTAGCCCCGACGCTTGGCAGCATTCATATTTTCTTCCGTTCTCCTCCGCCAGCTCCGCTGATGACAGATCAAGCCCATCCGTGCGTATTCGTTTCATTCCACATCATGACCAGTAGCGTGGGCAGCATGGGGCGAGCGAGTTTCGAACGCCTCTCCCCGAGCTCTCAGATTCGTGCCCTCGAAATGAACATTCAGGCCGCAGAATCGATATTTCGGAGGATACCCGAGGCTAATCTCCTCGCGGAAAGTTGTACACTGCATCTGCGGAAGAAGTTACAAAGCCGTTTGGTAAAAACCAGGCGCTAGGAGGATCGTGCGCGTGCAAGCATTCCTCTCGCTGTTTGGCTTCCCGTAATGCGGAATCCTTTCGGACGCCGGATGCCGTACCCCGTGTCACGGAAAACAAGGCCTGAACAAAAGGAGATCGTCTGCTCCTGGCTCGGCATCGGCTCCCCAGAGCGTATGCGGCTGCTGTGGCGTGAGCTGCGATGGCTGCGGAACTCACTCGTGTGTGCGGTCGCCGATCGAAAACCATGAGATTGACATTGGTCGTGGACTCGTTGACCGGACACGCTGGCCAGTCTGTGAACGAACGGCGTTTCCTACCCGTCGCCCGTCTCTTCGATGCGTCTTGGTTTAGTCTTCACCACCGTCGACGACGACGACGCCGCCGCGCCGTCTCCCTGGGGATTCATTGCCACGGCTCGGTCCATTTCCGGTGCGACATCCTTCTACGTTACTAATTATCTTCTTTCATCAGAGGAAACTGCACCACCACTGCCGCCTCCACCACAAGCGGCAGCAGATGCTCATTGGTTGCAGTTGCACCATTAAGACGATGAGGAAGCGACAGATTTACCGAACAAGCCAGTTACACGAGTAGAGTCACTATGTGTTCACCCATCAATCAGTACCGCCATCCGTGAGCGCATGCGCATCTCTGCTTTGTTCCTCTTGGAGTGTTTCGTGAGGATTACGTCGGCGTTTCCCGCAGCTTCCGTCGTATTGTCCCGCTTCCGTTCCTCGCTCCAAGCGGTGGATCGGAATCAACGCGTGCGCGTCGATTCCGCACGGGACTCCCAGGGCTCGCTCTCCAGGAAACGATGACGTCCTACTGCCTCTGGGCGAGGAGCCGTTCACGAGAGCCGACTTTCGGAAGCAGTTCTGTTCACATCTCCTTGCATACGAAGCAAGCTAGGAGACCAAGGTATCGAGACGGCGCTGTGAGAGCAGCTCGAAATCTCTCTTTTGTTACCCGGCTGCGAAGTCAGGTGGTTAGGGAGCATTAGTTTTTTTTTTCTGCTCTCTCGTCGTTCCCATCTCGTTGGGTCGTCCTCAGACGCGAGTCGTTGTGAAGCAACAGCGAAATCTGCACGAGAGCAGATTCCGTCGCCCGGGGTGTCTTCCTATGAATATTACACGATTACCGTTTGTGATGTCTCGAGGGACAATCACGGAACAACCAACCGGTCTCCCTGAGCGGCGGAACAAAGCTCGCCGCAACAGCAAGCCGCTCGTTGTCGTAACGGTGTCTGACGTAACGTTGTGGGATAGAGGAACAGACGGAGCAGCGAGGCTGCGTTCACAGTTGCGAACTCGTTCTTTCGCGGCTGTCGGCGGTGTCGCTCACCCGTGGCGAGAACAAGTAGATCCTGTCGAAGATGAGCATGTTTTGCCATCGGTCCGAGACCTCGAACGATTCGCCGAACTCGGGAACCGCGTCGATTTCCAACCATCTCCCAGCTGAGACAAGATCCGCGTCGCAAGAGAACAACCCCTCCCGACGAGCGGTTGAGAGTCAAACGGCAGGGAGAGGCTTCTGCTAAAATACGTTGTTCTCGTCGTCGTCGTCGTCGAGGAGCTTTTAGGACTTGAGTGTGGGCGCCTTGAGCTGAGTGTTCGCGCGCGCCTTATTTGTCTGGGCGAGAGTTCGTTTCCCGTCTGTCTTCGCGACGACCTCTTCGTCACTCCTGTTGGAGAGTGATGCAAAGTGTATTTTACTGAATTTGACGACTTGAAGCCCTCCGCTCACCGACTCGCTCCTGCTTTTCCGGGAGAGTAGCGTGCGCGTCATGATTTCATTGTGGAAGGGGGAAAAGTGGAATAGCGTTGTCGGGAAGGACGTGTGGAGGAAGTCAGGCGACGTCTGCCGGAGGAAGCGCATCGACAGTCATGTGGATATTCACGTGAGCGGGACTTCCGTCTTCGGCGGGGCGGGAGTCATCGAAAAGGGGTTCCGCGGGGAAGTATTGGAAACATATTTTCCCAAGCCAGAGTCGCCCCTCCCTGTGGATCCCCCCTTCTTCGAGATCGGAGCTGCGACCGAGTGAAACGCGTTGCTCTCACATCGAATGCCATATTTAGGCGGGCGACGACCTTCGTGACTCGGAATTGACACATGTTGAAGAGTTCCCCGACGGGAGGACTGGCGAGAGCTGAAATAACTTCCTCAGAGATCGAATAAACAACGAGCGACCGAGAGATCCCGGACAGCTAGGGGTGCCGCGTGTATTAGAAAAACACATCGGGACACCGAAACAGACACAGAGGAGAAAGTAACAAAGCAAACATTTTTCCAGTTATGTCTCGTTCGATTCGTTGTTTTCGTTCGTAGGCGCAGCGAGCCTCAAACCGGTTGGGCGTCGATCGGAGGGCCCGCGATAGCCGAAAACTCTTTTGGGGAGACAAACGACTCTATGAACGCGGCATTCTTGCCTCCGTGATTCGAACTCCTCCGCCGCCCCTTCCCGAACGCCGACTCCGGACTTCCCGAACGTGAGACTTGCTCCGATTCAGGACTGTCGGGGTTGGGTACACAGCTGAACGAGGACGCCGTTGAGCCCGAAGCTATGTTTTCGCGTAGCGACTCCCATCTGTAAGAAGGCTCCCAGCCTCTGAGCCCGTCCGAGCCACGAGCCCGATACTCAGACGCACATTGCCATTTGAGCGAGATAAGGCTTACGGGTTGAGCTCCGGGACGGTATTATCCCGAGAACTGGAATTAGAGGCGAACCGACAGAAAAGGTCCAATCTGAACTCGCGCGCAGAGCATTGGCATCAGCGGTACCATCGAAGCGATTGGCGCGAGCAACACGTTCTCAGCAACATGTTCTCCGCGCGCGCGCGCGTGCTTCATTCTAGCGACGAACGAGCCAAGCAACGAGCGGGCGACCGGACAGAACGAATCACATAGAGATGAGGCGCGGCGTGCACGAGGGCACGTCGAACGCGCGCGCAAGTGACCATCCAACCCAGAACGACCGTCGCTCCTGGCCTGTTTCCATACAGCGGCTTTCCTGAGCGAGCGAGCAAACGCTAATTAACAGAAAAGCGCTTGGCATCCGTTACTCGACTCTCTGGCTCCCTCCTCTGCGCTCGTTTCGCACAAGCCCAGTAGAACACGGAATAATGAAGTGCGCTGCCGCAACATCCCCGTGGAGCGCATCCAGAGTCATCTTCATGGGACGATATCTGGAAACGTTTTTGTGCCCAAACGATCGGCTTATCGTTCAAGAAGGAGGCGCAACGTTCTTCGCGAGGGTCTCACTATAATCGTTGTTCGAGAACGGGGTGCGTTGAATGCCCGAGTCTGTTGAATTGTCGGCTCAAGGTCTGAACTCCGAACTCCTCCTGTTATGGATTTCGGTGAGCGAGCGCGTCTTCCTCTGAGGTGAGGCCAGAGAATTTCCCGAAGGGAATGTCAAGGATGGCGGGACCGGAGGAGATGGAGAAACGCAACTGTATTGCTGTTCGTAGCGCGCTGGCCCGGAAAATTGTATACTCGATATAACATCAGCGTAATGACGCCTGGAGCTTGAAGCTCGAGTCTCGGAGGCGCAGCTGCCGCCAGCGGGGCAACGCCAACAGCCAGCGTTTGTTCGCTTTTTCCGTCGTGCTTTCGTCAACTGCTTGCTTCCGCATCCGAATCCCCCTTTTCCAACTCCTTTCCCAAATCGTCCTCTGCTGCAGGTCACCCCCGCTGAAACCTCGGCTCACTTGCCGCGCGGCCAAGGACTTCAAGTGGTGGTTCGCGCGATGACAGGTGAATCAAGCTCTGCCCTCTCTGATTGTCATTCGACCGAGGGTGCTCCATACCGGGAACTCGCTTCCATTCTCCTCCAACGACCTCTGCCGTGGTCCCAACATTTGTCCTGGATTCGAGGGGGAGCTCAAACTCCGGTAACGCCGCAACAGGTTTGGAAGAGGCGAAATGACGCCGGCTGCCGCGACTTTTTTTTGTGTCTTGTTAGCCGGAAAAGTTAGATCGAGGGTATTTGGTCGCCGTCACCGCCTCCCCAGATTCATCGACACCGCTACGCCAGCGAGGGCCTTCTCGAAGGTGTCGCCGATTTGACTCAGTATGAAGTGGATTCGGGTTATATCCTGCGACGTCGGATTCCAGATGCAACTCCGCAGACAAATATTTCTCAGGGCATTGTTCCGAGACCCACACACCGAAAATCCCACATATCCGAAAATCTCGGGAACCAAGCCGACGCGAGGCCGCCGAAAGTTGATATCCTACGATAGAGCAGGAGAGAGAGAAAGAGGCTCAGAAGAAAGACGGCGCCCGGCGATCCTTCAAAAGTTTCCCGCGCTCCCTGCTTCTTTTCCGGGTACCGCTCACGGGCGCTCCCACCTGCCCTCGCGTTTAGTCCCCCGCTCTTTCGATCTCTCACCGAGCGATTTTTTCGCGTGTCTACCTCGACCTTTTTCGCTCAATGCTGTCACGACCGACGGCAGTATTCGATTCCAGCTCAGAGTTCTCGACGTCGTCATCAGAACTAAAAACAAATAAATCGATATTCCCCCCTGCCCCCCCCCCCCTCTCCCGAAACCAGCGGAAGCGTGAGCAGGGATCGGTTCCCTTCCGCGAGAAAAAGTCGCCGGTCGCTCCAAAGAGTAGCGAAGTTAGACAGACAAGCACCCCCTCCCCCCACATTCAGGTTTCAAACTCCAACATTCTTGCTCTTCACCCGCTCTTTTTCCCGTCTTTCCGGGCGGTCAGCCGCCGCAAGCGGGAAAGGGATTAAATTTCGAGCGAACCTAATGAGAAACCCTTGGTCTCCCCGCCGTATCACTCACTGCTCGATCCTCAGGCGCCAGTGGCACCCGACGGTCAGAGAACTAACAACGACGGCAGCAGCAGGATCGGTATGAGCAGACCGGCAAACGGGCGGTCAGCAGGGCGAGCGTGCGTTAATGAGTGAAAATTAAAAGTTCTCCACATTGAGAGGAGAGCGTCGTTTCCTTCGTTAACCCAGCCCCTTGTCCTCGCGTCGGCCGTCCCGTTCCCGCCTCCCAGGTCCCCTTTTCCCGCACCAGCCGGCCAGGCAGCCGCCCCGTGAAGAGTCCGTCTCTCCTTGGACTCCTGATGCCCGCCAGCTGGACGACGCGTTCGCTTGATTTGTTAAAGCCATCTTCCACTTCTTCTTCTCTTCTCTGAATATCGGGAGGAAGTCGATGCATGAATGGATGCACGAAGCGGGGAGAGTGCGTTGTTCAACGGTTCGGCGGGAAGCTTTCCGTCCGGAACCTTCTCAGAGAGCGTCGTCCCGCTGACGATCCACGTTCTTCCGAGATGTTTAACCAATCGAATGGCTTCGGCTACTTCGATACTCCGAGAAACGGTCGAAGGCGGCGTTCGGCGAGAAATCCCCGGAAAAATGAGGCTGTCGCTTATTCTCCTGCAGAGGGATAAATCAACCATGAGTTACGCTACTTCCGAGCTTACCGTGACAGGAGACAACAGATTACTCAACTCAGAGCCGAAATCCACGGCAACTCGGAAGGCGTTCCTCCGGCGACTCGACTCGGCGCTACTTTCCACCACGGCGTTTCAGGCGGGAGTTTCGTTCGGTTCCGCTCGAATCGAAACGCTCTCATCGCCGCCTTTATCGTCGTGCGCGGTCTCGTATCGCCTCTTTTCTCGTATCTCGGAGGGGGGGGGGCGGATGACAACAGGGAGCTGGGATAGATACACTCCTCGTAGTTTTTTGTTTTGCCGTCGACAACGGTTAACGCACCGGTGCGGCGGCGGTAGCGGCAGCGACGATCGGGGAATGGACCCGGCAAAAAAGTCGACGCCGTGTGCGGGTGAGTCTTCGAGCAACGTTCACCGTATTGTTCTTGGGGACTCTAATTATAGTAGGTTCATTACAAACTGGCTCGAGCCAGTTTGTCAAGCTGATCACCGATCTCGAAACGAAGGGACGGTGGCCATTACCTTTTCGGAAGCGCCGAGTGAGGGGAGCCCCGTGGAGCACACCTATGGCGGCTCTCGGAGTGGTCCCACGTCGTCGTCGTCGTCGTCGTCGTGCATCGAGGTCGACCGAAAGCGTGGCCGCGTGCTGCACGAGTACTCTCTCAGCCGTCCCAGCTGCAACCGGTGTCGCAACTGGGAAGCGAGCGAGCCGGCAGGCGGCGCTGCCTCTCCCGCTTCCTTCCTGCTTTCCCGTCTGCTGGTTTCCTTCCTAATGCAAGGAAGATACTTCAATTAAGACTCCCGCTCCCTGGCACGACCGGCTGCGCGGGCAAACCAACGTTTCATCGACGTGCGTAAGTCCGTGCATTTCATGAGCGGCCCGGGCGATGACGGCGTGGCGTCGGCCACTGTCATGGCAACCGGGAGCGGCTAGACGCCGCATGGAAAGAGGATCCGGGAGAGACTGGTTTTTAATCCTCCTGGAACGGAAACCGAGTTCGATCGGCCTCGATTCCCCGGCCGCCGACTCCTCGACGGGAGATTCCTCCGGCCGCGGCCCACCGAACCCCGCAACGCAGTAGGTTGCCGCGTAATGTTAACGACTACGCGGGTCCCCCTGACCAACTGAATGAGTGTCCGACGTCGGACCGAGTGTTGCGCGGAGGGTCAGACTGACAGAGGGCTCGGTTGACGCGTGTTTTGCATGCGTTTGTCACGGAATGGCGCAGCGCTGCCTCACTGGACGAAGCAACGAATCTTTGCTGAGGCTCTTGTTGCCGCTGCTGGTGCCAGGAAACAATTACGCTGGCTGAAAAATGACTGACGAAGCGAACGAACAACGACGACGACGACGACAGCAGCTGAAGAGCGCGCCGACAGCGACGTAGTGTTAAGTTTGACTTATGTCGACTTTTCGTGACTGCGCGCCTAACTCGCTTCGCTCGACTTCAAGCGCTGTTTGCAGCTCATCGCTAGACGTCATGCGAGTTTCTTCGCACCGTTGGGCGGAGGTTCTGCGCGAGCCTCTCGACAACTTCTTCAAATGTGGGCGAAGCCGAGTCCCCATATTTTTCCGGCTCGATGGCTGGAATTCTCTTTGCTGGACGTTCCTCGACCGAGTCGGCCCGGGGTGGGGGTAACCTTGGCCGTTTCCAGGCAACTCGTCACGAAATCGTTCACCTGGCCGTCCAAGAGTTTATGAGCGGAAAATGGGTTCTCTCATCAGATTTTCATGGCCACGGGATATTCATTAGAGCCGACGATGTGAACCGACTCGATTAGCATCTCGCTAGGAATAGGTTGCGCGACCGGAGCTTCCGATCGGCCGGCCGCCGTATTTCGGCGCCGCCAGAGAGTCACAACAGTTCTCGGAACATCGATCCCTCGGTGTCTCGACTTCTAGTGTCCGTTGCGCGAGGAGAGAGGGAACAGCTCCAGATCTGAGCGCTCGGCCCCCGAGCAACCGGCTCCCGTCTCGGATTGATTTTCACACGAGGAACGTAAATCGCTTCCACAGAAAATTCTGATCAGCGCGGTTAATTACGGCACCGCCGCCGCCGCCATCGGTTCGAGACGGCCGACCCGCTAGTCACTCACCTCGTGGATCTTGTGACTCCATGGCGCCCGGGCAGGAAACAACAAAGAAAATCGGTTCCTGAATACTTCGCTGCGAGGCAGAAGGTCGGGCCCTCCACCGGAGGCAACCACGGAGGGGATCCGGCGATTTGAGCCGCAGCGATGACGCCGCGAACTTGTTCCGAAAATTTTGAGAACGCCGCAATTCGGGAAAAGGTATTCCGCTCCGGAACGTCGACAGAGAGGAGTCGTCGCGAAAAAATTTGGAGTTCGCACTCTCCGCCCCTCTCTCAAATCGGAACGGCAAGCTGTCATCGCAAGCTTGCGGCGCGACGTCTCAACGAAGGTCTCTCTGAGTGGTCTGCGAGAAGGTGCTGTGGCCATCCCCCACCTCGCAGCCTGCGCGCGTCACCTGACCCGGAACATGGGAGATTGTTGATGGACGCCCTCGTTCCCATCCCCCTGAGGAAACCGGCTCAATCAAACGACTGAATCGAGGGGACCCTCCGATATCCACGCTAGTGCGCTGAACGCGGACGGAGGGCAAAAACGATTTCCATCGGTTTCGTGGAAGATACAGGCTCTTCCTCCCGCGAGGCCCTTGGACCGACCGACTGACGAACAGGCCGAGCGAGCAGTGACAAGGCAGCGCAGAAGAAAAGGAAGAGCGAAAGCCATTGTTCGAGCGCGCTTCTCGTTTGCTGTCAGTCGAAACACGAGTTCTGCAGCAGCGGCCACTAAAGGGACAACATCGCCGTTGTCCCGGCTGGCATAGCAGTAGACGAGTCGCTCAGTTTCGAGCCGGTTTCTCCCCGAAAGCACGCGGCCGGCCGGCCGTCCAACCTAAACGAACGGACAAGACAATCGAAGCAGCGTTTCTCGCTTGTTGTCTCTTCCTCCATCCTTCCCTAAGAAACTAGGCTAGTCTAGTACCTCGTGGGAAGAGCGCGCCGAGCTACTGTCTGTCGGACCGAGATCTTGTCGTAGATTTCTCTGTTCTCAGCGTTCCTCTCCTGGGTATCATTGTGGTCGTGGTCGTTATCTCTCCCTCCCGCTGAGAATTTTCGCTCTCGTCGAGCCCTCCTCCGGTGATCGGAGAGCATCGGGCAACAACGACATAACTCCACGGACCCGAAGATCGTCTCCGCTCCATCGGTTCGTCCTGTCTCCCAGATTCCCAGCTGGGAATTCACAGGGACCGGAGGGAGGAGTCCGGAGAATGGGAGAGAGGGAAGCTCGTCGCTGGGGGAATAATTCGAAGAAGGAAAAGCATCTTCCAACGAGGAGCGTTCCGGCGCCGACCGGTGGGACATCAATCCGATGCCGAGCCCTTTGGGCCTCTTCAAAATCACTGTTTTCACTGCTGCCTCGGCCGGTCGGTGGGCTAACTCGCTCGCGTGCGTCCGCGCTTGCATATTCACGCCACTCCCGAGAACGTTACACCGTTCAGCTTCGCAACGCGTGCACGTCAATCAAGCTCGAAGTCTGTGAGCGCCATGAAAAAATTCAGATAGACTTCAACAAACTAGCCGACTCGCTCGCTCGCTCGCCCGACTGCAGCGGCTGGCGGTGGCCGGCAGGCGGTGGCCGACAGGCCGTCCGTCCTGTCCAGGCTCACATGTCGACGATAATCGAACACGAGCGAACTCGCTCTCAAACTCCGCTCAAGCCTTCGGACGAAACCGCCCCGGAAAGAGGATAGCCGTTTAGGCAAAGTAGTGTGGATAGACGAACGAGGGCCCCGATACGGGAGGGAAAAAACACGAACTGTTTTGGAGGTGGAGAACGCTCCCGAGTCAGTGATGGTATGCGCGATGTCACCGAGCTCGCTCTGCGGCTGACGTTTGCTTTCCCTTTGGGTCTCGGAGGAACCCCTCGAGTTCCGCCGGGAGTCTAACGTACGGCACGCGGACGGGAACGAGCGAGGGCCTCGATCGATGCGGAACTTGTGCGCGAAGCCCGAGCTAGAAGGAGGCGACGACGACACTGTTCAATCAACTCGGGTGGCTTTCGCGGAATTTCAAGCCACGACTCCCGAACGCTGGGCGAAACAAGGAAGAGAACAGCCGGGGAGAGCTTTGCACAAAACAGCTTTTTCGACGACTCCGGGCCGGCCGCGATGAGTTTGTTGTTGAGCAAACTGCGTCACGGTGCCGAGCAAACTTTTGACGGAATATATAAAAAACCTCTTCTGCGGATCTCTTGCCCCAACAGGGCCCTCGCCGTGATCGCTGGCCCGACCGACCCGAACGAGAACAGTGGCCGGAACCATGGGGCTACCGCGAAAACTCCCGTGACCATCTGGTCGGAGGCTCAGCTGGACTCATCTGTGGATCCGAGGGGTTCAAGCGAGAAGAACGGAGCGGAGACCCTCGCAGCGAAAATTATACCAAGCCACACTCCTTACCGATCACAGTCAGCCGCAGCATTCGCTCACATGAGTACAAAACCATCAACGACACCGGGCCAGATTCATTCAACAACTCAGTGATCTCGCATGCAGAGCCAGTAAGCCTGCAGCGAAAAACCGACCGCTGGCCGGAATCGTGCAGTATTCATACGGGCGTGCTGTTCCTCAGCGATCTCAAGAGAAATCGTTCGGTGTCCCGACCGTTCCTGTCTTTCGACTGGAAGATGCTCCTGAACAGGGATGTCAACCGACACTCCGTCTCGAGTGAACTCGTTCGAAGTTTTCACTCGACATTTCCTCCAATATGAATGCGCTAGCTTTCGGCCGGAATGAGATCTTCTCCAGCATTGAGAGCTTCGTCATGGCACGGGTTGGGAGCCTCACATGGCACTGTAGCTGGGAGTGGACACCGCTGGCTGTCGTGCGGACCTTTCTGTGTGAGCTGCGCTCGATGAGACGAAGATAACCTATTTCTCTGATGGGCAATCGATGTCACCGCTCGTACTTGAGTTGGTTCCGGGAGCGCATTTAGCCGAGTGCGACAACGGAAAGTGAACTGAGGTTTCTGAGCCGCAAAAGCTGAGAAGGCTCAAAAAGGCTGCTTCTCATCGATCCACATGCGCTCCCTCTGAGCACACATCGACTCCGGACCGTGCCGTCGCGATTCCCCCTGCGCCTCCGGATCGGCGTCTACCGAGTTGATTAGAAATAGTTGCTCCGTGTGAGCTCACGAAAACTCTGTTCTCGGAACCCGACGATGCCGACGGAGCTCTGTGCCCCATACGCACAATGCCCCTCAAGCACCCAAGCTGTAGGAGACGGGATGGGAATAAGCTTTGGGAATTAACTTTCGAACGCTCGAGCCGAGCTGTGAAATCAGGTATTGCAGGCTGAGAGATTTCGTGCTCTGACGCTCATGTGATCCGTCATGGAAGAGTTCTTGTTTTCCAGCGTTCACATGAGCACGGCTCGTTTGAAAGTTGCTTTCGAGTGAGAGACGGCGGACGAGCCGTGACAACACTGCGCGGGGTGGTATCGTGGCCAACTTTCTCACTCTAGAACAACAATCGGTGGAAGTTATGGTGCTGTTAGGGAACAGCTTTATGTAATCACTCTCTTTCCCCCCTGTTTTTTCTCATCTCAAGATCTGCACATGTGTGGAACAGCACCACCAATCCATGGACTTGAGCCTCTCCATCGGCACCCTCTGTTTTCTTTTTTCTCACCTCTCCTGATTCTTCTTTCGATTCCTCTCTCTGGGATTCTTCCATGTTTTCATCTCCGTCGGTAGGCGCAAGAGAAAAAGGGTGAAAAAGCGGACTCTCTGAAAACATCGCACCCTCCCGCCTGAGCGCTAGTTGGTTTTTCCGCTGGGAGCTAACATTTTGATCGAATTATCGTTTTCACCCGCTCCCACATAAGCCATCCGACCGATCCTGGAGGCTCGGGGGCGGACAGACGGGGAGGCAAACAAGCTTGCGACACCAAACTATCCAGTTGAGCCAGGAGCTCTCCAACGAGGCGGGAGTGAAAATCCCTCAAACGACTCCCGGACGGGTCCGCCCCCGTCCATCCGCGTTCTTGATGTTTCCAGGACCGTTCGTCAGCAACATTTTAGAAATCGATCGAGCAAAATGCTGCGCTTCCACCGCTAGAGGAGAATTTCATACTTCTCGTCGAGACTGACCAGATGGAAACCGATGTCGAAAGGCTAGCGATGTCGAAATGGGCCGAACAACCTCGAGGAACTCATGCAATCCTCTCCGATAATGGACTACCGAGAGAGAGAGAGGGCGGAAGCGATAGACTGATGGAGAGAAAAACAAAACGAGAGAGAGAGAGAGCAATGGGTTGATGGAGAGGGCGACGGAGAGAGAGGAGAGAGTTCTCACGTTGAGGAAGAACGAAAATTCGCAGACAACAATTCTCTCGGTGAGCTGACGTTTGCTCTTCTCGATTCTCGGAGTGCCGCCGATCCCATGCAGTATTGCATCAGACATTTCTACGAAATTGAAGACGGCGTGTTCGGTCATGGTTAAACGGATCCGCGAAATTGGTTTAAATTGAAGCAGGCGATCGCTCTCTTCCCGATGTAAAACCGTCGACTGTAATCGAATCAATGATTCGAAAAAAGAGCGGATCGTTTCTTCAGATTTTTACACCGATCAGAAGTCCGCGAGACTGTAGGTGAGGATTTTCGCGAAGGACACGTCCGTCCATTAAGGCGTATGGATTTATTGCATTCTTGAAAAGCTCATTAAACGTCGGCGAACGTGAGAACAACATTCATCGGCAGACTGTCGAACAGAACGTCCCGCCTCGGATGTCATCTGAACTACTGCAAAAACCTGAGTTTCTCAGAACGAACAGAAAATATCTTTGAACGATTCTTTTCTGTGCTTATAGGAGTGCGTGGAACCGCTTTTCTTCACCTCTGACCCGTTCGTCGGCTGCCTGCTAGGTCCATTCGTTGTCAGCCGGCCGGGTGGTTTCGCTCCGCTCGTGAGTGCGTTTGTTAGCTCACCCGCAGCTTTCAATTTGTAGAGGCAAAGAAGAGGAAAAAAAGCGACACAAACCCACGTCGTACAAACAGAGCGAAAACAACGAAACACGAGAAGGAGAGCGACGAACAATTTGACAGAACTTCGAAAACGGCCGAAGACGCCATTCTCGGTGAAAGAGTGCAGTTCAGTGCGGCGCTCAGGCCGGGGAATCCGACACCAGCCTCTGAACCGTTGGCCCTGACCTTTCGCCGATGAGGAAGAAACCATTTTATTCATTCTCTCTGGGTGGATCGCGGATACGGATGTAACCAAGGTTCTCACCTGGAATGGAATAATGTTCTCAGTTAGAATATTTTGCTTTACGTTGGAGTCATACGGATTCGAGGGTCGCGCGTAACGGGATGCGAGTTAGGTGCACGCACTTCACTCCGCTGCCTAGATCTGCCAAAGACAGTCGACCTCAATATGGGCGTCCATCCGCCCTCCCTACGCACAGCAATAAAAGTGACTGTTCTCAACCGTGTTTGCTCCGTTCTTCCGCGCTTACGCGATCTGAGAGTGGGAGCGAGCTCGGTCCTGCGAATGTCACGCTCGAGCTTGCGGTCGTTAGTTCCAGCGAACGACCGGAGCTGCGAGCTTACCAATTTGTCAAAATAGACGGAAGCAAACAGATAACTCAAGTCAGTAAGGGGCAGCTAGGTGTTATAGAAGGCCTTCCACCTCCCCCCCCCCCCCCCCCACGAAACTTTCACGGATTGGTTTCTCGCGCGGTGCCGACTCACAGCGCGTTGGGACGTTGGTTGCTCCGAGCGAATGTTCCCGCTCGCTTCGGGAGCATTTTCCTCTCCGCCCGCGCTGAGTCAGTCACCGACTGGTTAGCGAAGAAACGGGGAAACTTCACCGAATCTCTGAACTCGCCGAAGGCTGTGGACTCGGCCTTTCGGCAGCGTCTTGCGCCTTCTATCATGTCTCTCGCCTCATCTCTTCCTCTCAACGAAGCTGTCCCGTCGGGAGGGAGGTGCCCAACGGACGAACGGACTCGCAGCTCCGGAAAATCTTCCCGAAGAGTTGAACCAAGTCGGGTTTCTCCTCCCGTTGTTCACTCTCCGTAACGGGCATCCACCATCGATGGACAGAGGGGCGAGCAAACAAGCCAGCCGACCGGGAGGCTTCGAAAACTTCTTGCTCGCTCTGAATGACAATGATACCTCGTGCCCAAGCCAATTACCGACTCTATTCGAGCGGAACTTTTTTCTCCTGCGTTCGGTTGTCCGGCAGCACCAACGGCAAGGAGCAGGTTGAGAGGGCGGGCAACACGGCCGTCGGTCCGTCTCACCCCGGACGCATCGACTGGCTCGCGGGTAGGCCGGTCCTTTAACCAGCTCATTATACGTGTCAGCCGGCGGTACGGTCGCTTTTGGCGTTTCGGTCGTTTGCTGCTTAGACGGTGAGCAACGACCACCAGCAAGGCCCTTACTGACTAGCGAAATTCATGTGAGCACCACACAGGGAGACCCGTGCTGACCGAGTTCGCCCGCTGCATGACGCACGCACTGGACGCGTCATCCGGTTCGAAGTTCGAGCTCCTTCTCTCGTTCGTTCGATGATCTGAGGGTACCCGAATAGGAATCCCCCGCGAACCTATCTCACGCGGTGGCGAGCGAAGGGGTGAAATAGTCCCACAGGATCCACGATGGACACCTTCCCCCGCCTCCTAATTGAGCGATTCTTGATTCTCTAAACATTCAGCCGTTCGCCCGCTCGATCTTTGAATCGTTCGTTTTCCCGGAGCGGTCGGCTGGCCGACCTGGATCGAGGCTGCAAGTCAAAAACCCGAACTGAGGAATTTCGGCGTATTCGCGGAAGTTAATTCGCGGCTTCCGACGAACTCTCGACTCGGAAATTGACGTTTCGAGGACTTTGTTTGGAAGTAATTTCGTGGGCTCGAACCGAACGACATCTCACCGGTGATGATCGAATGGTTCGGATCACCAGCTGACGCTTGTTTAAAATTCTCGAGTTGCTCGCAGCCCGCTCCTCCGAACGGACATCGCTCAGGACAAAATCATCTGCTCGTCGGGGCAACCCGTCGCCTGCCCGCACGCCTGCTGCCTGCCTTGCACACGGCCTTGTTTCTAACTTCGTCGTTCCGCTGCCGGTCCCTCTCCGCTGACGACAATCATCGACTCGACCGAAGTCCAGATGGAGCTCGGGCGAAGGTGACAGCGGCTCGCCGTTTCCGAAACAAGCAGCACAACGACTCGCCCCGGGGCTGAATATTTCTCACACTGCGAGGCATGCGAATCCGGGGAGAGCGATTCGTTGGACCTCTCGCGTTCGATCCGGAATCTCCAAGAGGGAATCCCGAACCGGATTCAACGTAGACGGCGCGGCGTACGAACCGAGATTCGAGAAAGCGGATCGGAACCGGTTGCTGGGAACGCCGGTTTCGATGGTAAGTTCACCAGCCACCGGGGGCGAATCCAACCCCAGCCCGAGATCGACCTTCTGCCACCGCCGCTGTTAATCGAGTTATCCTCTCTGGCGGCGCCGGCGGCTGCTACTCTTCGCCCATGCCTCTGGCCCGACCCCTCCTGGGCCTTTTGCCCCGGCTTTCGCACCGCTGGCCCGCATCGCCTGACCGCTGGTCCGCCTGTTTGCTCGTTCGCCAGCCCGACGATCTTTTCTTGCGCCCTCGAACACAGATCTGTCGGGTATTGGAAAACGGATTGACTGGAGAGCCGTCCGTCCGGTGCTTCGCGTGCGCGGCTAACTGGATGGCTGGCGTTGCGTTTTTTTCCGCTGGCGTTGAGAGCCGATTCGTCTTTCCCTCATTGCATGTCCGCCCGGATCCCGATCTTAAGGGAGTGGACATTGCTCCCTCCTCGTTGCTCGAGACGGCTGCAGCTCCCCGGGTTGGGCTTTCCAACGACGTCGAGCTCCACGCCGGCGGTCGACCTTCGCTGCTTTTTCGCGGACCGCGGTTCGTGCTCGACAATGAGGTGGAGTGTATTCGAGAATCACGGACGACCGTGTTGCGCGGATTGCCTCTTTCCGTTATCAGGGACTCAGTCGCGCCTAACGCCAATCGTTCGACGTGGTCGGCGGAAATAGAATCGCTAAAAGAAGCATCGGTGATCCACTTCTCTAACACCGCTGCCGCTGTGCTGGTCATGGTCGGACGAGGGAGGGGGAGCTCAAAAACACGGGACCTGGGATAGAGAAAACAAACCGCTGCTGGACCGCTGGTTCTGGGCTATCTCTCCCAACTTGCAAACTGGATTTCGCTGTTGTCAAGTGCGCTCTCATAAAACTTCCACAAGTTCTCAAACGAACGTCGGGTCCGCGGAGCGGCCACGAGCTCCGGCTGGATGTGTTCCCCGAAATCCCGTCCTGTTACCTGTGGCCGTCGCTAATTCTTGCTGTCGTGGCGGTCGCCTCCATCGGCGTTTTCCTCAATTAGAGATCTACTTTCAGGGGTTCTTCTCGTGAGCCGCGGTGATCCCGGGAGCGATCAGAGGTATCCCTCCCGGTGGCTTCGCTTTGTGACTCAGGTAACAGATTGGCCGGTCGGCACTTTCATGATCCGGCGCGACTTAATTATTCCTCGCAACCATCGCGAGGCTTTCTGAGCTTGGTTAGCGGTGAAGATCTGTGCGCGGAATCCCAAGAAGGAGGACCCGACCCGAAAGGCTTAGAACTGTTGAGTTCTAGAAGTAGTGAACGGGCGGACGACGGGAGCGAGCTCGGGTCTTTCCCTGGTCGGAGCGATTCAAGACGTTTTCGTTTCTCTGACCTCTCTTCTGTGAGTTTGTGGGGCTAGGACATCCCGTGGAAGCCGGAGACTCTCTCACAATCAGTCGCAGAACCCACCAAGCAGCGAGTCGTTCCCATGGTCAAGTGTTTATCACCAATTACATTTCGTGCTGCTCTGTCCCACGACCTTCGTCGTCACCAGCGGCGTGTCTTCTTTGTGCGCTGACCGGCGTCACAACAGCAGACCGCTCGGTCGACGGGCCCTGCCGAGTCACTACCGCCGAGCGGAGAAGGAACAGATAGACGACACCTGTCCGACGCTGCCTGCGTCATCCTTGGGATCAGTCTCGGTGCGGTTTTCACAACGCCACCGATGCCAGAGAGAACACGAGCCGCTTGATGACAACGGGGAAAATGAGCGATTCGGCCACAGAGTCACCCTCGAGCGTGTTTCCCATTCGTCCGCTTCTCCGCTTGAATCGAGCGCCGATGATCGCGAGCACACGAGGGAGCGACGACGCTCTGGCCCCGTCCGCCCGGCCACCGAATGCCGATGTGTACCCCAGAGGGTCTTATTGAAAAGTTCTTTACGACAAGCGAGATGAGCGAAGGAAACAAAGTTGAACCGCATATTTCAACCCAGGAGCAGACCTTCAGGGCTCTTTAGAGTCCTGCCAAAAGGCTCGCGGGAGAGCTCTGCCCGCTCTTCCGCCGACTCGCCGCCAGAGCGTTGAAGCCTTTTGAAAAATTGGAGCCAACTCTGGGTGCTAGCCCCCCCCCCCCTCTCTCCCCCCGGGTCCAGCCATCCTCTTCGCCCCACGCGTGAGAGTTGGCTGAGCTGTGTTGGTTGCCGCTGGGAGTAACGAACGAACGGACGGACGGACGAACAGGAAGACCGACGGAGGAAGAGAGGAAAAAGCCTCTGACTGGCCTTCCACTCTTTTGCAAGATATTCTCAAGAAGAGCAAACGAAGGAACCGCGTTTTCCCCTCGGTTGCGGCTTCCTTTCTCGCGTCGCTCTCGGCTGCTGGGGCAGGAAGCGCGCGGGCTGCTTGCGCTGGGGCCCCTTCCACGCGTCTCCCCCACCCGCCTATTTTTCCTCCGCGTTCCTCGTCATCTTTTGGCGCCTTTTCTACTCGACGCGTTTTTTGAAAAGTTGCTGTCTGAATTTCTCCATCTTTCCCCGCAGTCGAGTCCGACAGCTTTGCCTGCCACCTCGCCTGCCATCCGGCGTGCCATCGCTTCGTAAAGCACCCGCTAGTCCTTCGGCCTGTCGGTCCGTCCATCCAAGTGTCTGCACACTGGAGAAGGAGTTCGGACAGAAAGCAAGCGCGCGCGCAAGCACACACGCACGCACGCACGCACGTGAGGGATAGCGAGTGCTTTCAGAAGGCTTTCCCGCCATGGAGTGGATCTAGTCACTCTGGAGCTTGGTTCAGAATTCCGTCCCGGCTCGACTGAGTTTGCACCCGGATTTCCTTTTTTCCCGTCTTATCGCGCTCGGAGCTTCCGAGTCTCCGGGAAACTCATCTCTCCCTCGGATGGAGCTTGAGTTGTTTCCGTCATGAAAACAACACCTCTCATCCAGGACTAGTTACGTATGCGAGGATAGCCAAAGTTTTCTCCGTTGGGAACATGCATGATCGACGGCTGGGAAGAGCCTCGACCTCCGGCGGAGTCGTGGGTATCCTTTGTTTCGTGGTGACAACTCCTCCAGCTCAGCACGATAAAGTAAGGAATAGCTTCGACAACTACGAAGAGTTGGGAGGAATTAGGCTCGTCGGGAATGGTTCACTTCACATCATGGACGACGACCACCGCGTTGGATCCGGACCAGGGGCAGCAAAGTTCAGAACGGGAGGAAGACAATCAATAACGCCGAAATGTGTTTTTGCGCATGACACCGGGAAGTGGGTGGCTCGAGCACGGCAGGGGCGTAGCGCGTTCTTGTGGCCCGCTCATGGCACAGAAATTACAACCTTTGGTAGACTGAATGATGATGACAATAACAACAACGAAGAAAAGGACGATGATAATAATAAGGGAAGCGATATGGGGCGAGAACACATGCGTCACGAGACTTGGACGGAGGGATGTGGCGGGAGAGGAGGTGGTAAGGAGAATCGGGGCGTCCAGAGTCAGGGTACGAGTTTATCAGCTTCGCACGAGTGGATCAATAACTACCTGATGAGAGGCAGGCTGGTGGGGGTCGGATGGCCGCGTGGTGGGCCAGCCTAGCCGGTGCCTGCCAACACGAAGAAAGAAGCCAGATGAAGCGAAATCCGACCAAATCATCATCGCAAGACATGCGAAGAAGGAAACGAGCGAACGTGCCCGATGACTCAGCTGTAATGATTTGTGCCACCCGCCAACAGATAAGTCAACGCCATCCATACCAACCTCCCTGCGTCAGGAGCAGAGCAGTTATCGAGTATTTGCCGCCGCCGCCGCCGCCGCCGATGCTTGGAGAGCCAGAGTGCTCCTGGCTCGAGCACGACGAGTCGCATCGAGCACCGATCGGTGGGTGTGAGTGGGCGGGTTAGGTGCCGGACTGCACGAGAACTCGCCCAAGGAGGAGGAAATGAGCGAGTTGCCACGAAGCGATAGAAAAGTTCACGACGTCCATCGGGTGCGTGCGAACAGTGCCACGAATCACGATGGGGATATACAAATCAAGCCGAGTGACTAATTGACTCTCGAGCCGACGCGCGGTTCTAATACCGTTCGAAGATCCGACACAGATGGCCGCCACAGCGCTCAGGGATCGAAACAAGGACAGCTATCACAGCTGTCTTTATTGGCGCCTTCCAATCACCTGGACCGGTGCCGGGATGGAAGCAGGATGGTCGAGGATGCTGGCCGGCGAACTCGATGATACGCGCGCGCGCAGGATATTCGCCAGAAGCTTCGTTAGCTCTCTCGTAGCAGAATCGCACAGTCCCCCCCCCCCCCCCCCCCGCCGCTCCTCTCTGGAATGAGAAAGGGGGGAGGGGAGCTGGACACCCGACTCCGCCATAGGCTCAGAAGGAACGGTCCCTCGACCACGGTCGAACAATCGAAAGGCTTTCCGTGTTCTTGGATCTTTCGCGCCTCTCACTCGCCGGAGCTAAAAACTGAGCCGAAGGAAGTATCGCCTCCACAGAGATTCAATTGATCCTCTCTTCCCGGCTCTCGCACTTAGTTGTTAATGAATGAATGGAGCCCCGTCTCGCTGCTGCTGGAGCGGTTACGACCGCCGCCGTCTCGAGCTCACGCCATTCGAGCTCAAAACCTCCTCCGGATCCTCTTTTCCGGGGTTCAGGAGCAGCAGGTGAGCAGCGGTAGAGATGGCCAGCCCGGCTCGGTATCACCTTCCCGCCGACATCGGATCGCTGCGTGGGCCTGATAGCAGACAACCGGGACAAGAGGTTCCGAGTGGAACGCGCGAAGCTTGCCAACGATTCGAGTGTGTGTGTGTGTGCTGCCGCTGATCGGCAGTTTCAATCCGACGGAGCTTCGAAGAAGAATGGCGCGGAGCTCAGGAGTCTTTACTTCCATCACAGCCATCGGTCGTCATCGTTGTCGAGAATTGGAGCCGAACCCACTGCAGCTGCCAGTCGGCCAACGAGCATCCAGTCTTCATATTTGAACAGAGCACGCTCAAATCCGCGAGTTCGTATTATTTTTCCACCTAAAGCCCTCCACCCCGTGTTTCCCGAAAACCGAGTCGCTCCGCCAGCTCTCGAGCTCGCTCACATCCACGGCCGCCGTCTACTTTTCTCGCCTTTTCTTTATTCCGATCATCATCATCGTCGTCGTCGTCGTCGCCATCGACGAGCTCTGTGTGAACACTTGAGCTTAAATAAGTGCTGCAGCGGGAGCTTATGAAAAAATGGATTGGCAGGCCAGCCAGCACGGAGCGGCAGACGACGAGCAGGATTCACGACGAGCTCCTCGCGTGGCATCGGGCTCAGCCCTGAGCCGCTGAATGAATGATGATCGATCCGAGGTGTAGATTTCTCAGGCTCAACGAGTTCACCCCGGAAAGCGCTGCTGCAGTTTCCAAGATAAAACAAACGTTCTGTCTTTTCTTCGCACGGTTTATTTTCGAACGCTCATCGGCGAAAAAACTCGTCTCGGTAAACACCTCGACACGACGACGACCTAACGATCTGAAACCGATTCGAGCTCGAACGGCTCGCTCGGCGGAAAGTGGGAAAACACTCGGCCCGCGCGAACGACTAAGTCCGGAGAATCGACGAGCTCGGAACACGAGCGGAAGATCCGGAGTTCGGTGCCCGCCGCCTGCGTTTCGCGGTCAGCTCGTGAACGAAAACTCTACGACAGCGGCGGAGATTCGCGAAAGCCGGACGACGGAGGAAGACCCGGGCGCCGTGCAGAAGATTTGGAAACAACGGACGAAGACCGCGCGTTCTCGGACGAAAACGTTTTCGGTTCGAAGCGCAGCGGGAACCCATTGAATGCCGGTGCCGCTGGATGTTTCAAAGAATGGCACTTGATCACCGCTGTTTCATCCAGTTAGCCGTCGGGCCAGACTTCTCCGGCCGTGTGTCGTGCCGCTAGTCCCACAAATCGTAAATTCAACGAACATTTCTTGCAGAGTCGGAACGCATGGACTCAGACACTTCCAGTGAGAGTCAGTTCGTCAGTCGTGGCCGGTGGTGAGCGCAGACATAACGCAGAAAATTCGTCATTCGAACAAACTTCCCTCGTGTTCTCCACTTTCGTCCTCTGGCTGTCGGTGGCCGTTCTCGACGTCACGCGTAACGTCAGAGGCTGAGGCAGAACGGGTTCCCTGATGAACATCTAGAAGGTTGCCGGATCGCTTTGCAGAAAACGAGAAAACAATCGAAAGGGGCTGACACCTTTCCTGAAGATATCTCAGGGTTTCTTTATTTTTCTGCCATCGCCCGCATTGGCGTTTGATATCTATCGTCTCTGATGGCAGTTTCGGAATTGTTTCCCGTCGTTTCCATTGTGAGCGAGCGTCCGCGCGCGTAAGTGTTTTTGTATCGCAAATCAGAAAGCAAAAGGAGGAAAATGATGGAAAGCCGAAGAATTGAACGCCTGAATACCGTTGGAGTACCGCCCGACCTTGGGTTCAAGTCGTTTCATAGCTTCTGGTTTTGCGCGAGCCATTTCAAATCCGCTGAGCTCCGAGCGGTGGGCGCGGCGCCAAGTTTTCAATTAGTCGATTGAGAAATCCCGCCGAAATAGGAAATCGGTGACGCGGTGGTTATTATCGGGTTTCTGGCCGCGCGAACTCGTAGTTTTGTTGTGTCCCCGTTCGTTGGCAATGTAGAGGTCGGTCGGTCGCCGCTCTTTTCGATTATTCTCTGTGTCGAAGCAAAACTGGCGAGAAAAGGAGAGCCTCACGGAGAGCAACGGGACGCCATCCTTCACCGGCATGGACGCCGCGGAGAGCTCAGACGAGTGTAGTGACATTGAAACAACGACCCCACCAACGTCGTCCTTCTTTTTTCCTCCCTTAAGATGAATCTGCCTCTCTGAGTGAGCTAATGCGGACAATGCATCAAGACTTTTCAGTGCGATCGGCCGTCGCTCTTTTGTCTTCTGCTCACGCGGTTCCTCTCTCGAGGACTCCCCCGGCGCACTGTCAGGTCCCGCTTGGAAGGGTCACAGGGTAGAGGTGGAGCTTTGCTCGGGGTGAATTTCCCTTTTTCGCGCGGGAATTTGTCTCTATCCGTGCCGTGTCGCCGTTCACTTTCCCTGCCCGAATGTGCGTGCGTGCAAGCGTGCGTGCAAGCGTGCGTGCGTGCCCGGCCGATCGCGGGCTCGCTGCGAGAGCCTTCACGCGGACGACCTGACGTTCGCATCAGTACTCGCAATGGTGGAATCCAAGCACTGCTGATGGTTGTTGTCTACTGCCGTTACAACAAGCACTCTAGTGATATTCCCTCGGGCAACAGCTAAGCAAGACATCACGTCGAGGGAAGAAAATATCGTCTGCGAAGCACGCTCAGCACCTTCCAGAGGGAGCATTCCAAACTATCCGGAAACAATACAGCGCTGCGACCGGAGAACGAGCGAACCGCCGGCCGGTGATATCCGATTCACGAACTACCTGAGATTTGGACTTTACGATCGCTTTCCACGAGCCACAATCGGCTGTCATCGAGCGCGGCCATGCAGACGATTCTGTCCCCTTGACGGACTCGGGAACCGGATTGCCTCGTCGTTACCCCTCAACGATGCTCCCAATCATGACATTAATGAATCGATCGGGCGAGCCCTCGGCCGATCTCGGACTCCGCTCGCACACCTTGTCGCTTTCGGGGACACGATCTCGCCACGGCAACCGCGGCAAATTAGTTAGCATTCATTTTTATTCGCTGAAACGATAAAAACAACGAGAAACTCTGCGGGTCTACTGATATGGCTCGGTGCACCCGGCAGCGTCGTCGTCGACCTCGTCATCAGCAGCCGCGACAGCAACTTCGGTCACAGGGAAGAAAAACGCGGCTATCTTCAGCTGTAGACACGATAAACGCCAGCCGGGCTCACACACTCATCTGCTCAGTCAGTTAGTCTGTTGCTCAGACAAAGTTCAGGTAAGCGGGCTGAGAAGATTCGTTCATCTCCGTTGCTTTGCCCGCCGTACGTTCGTCTGTCCGTCTCTCCGCTAGGTGCATCCGTGGCTCCGTCTTTCAGTGCAGCATTGCCTCTGGGGGGCCATCGGGCCTTGGTGACACCTGGTGCTGCTGTAACAGCGCTAGCTCAAGCTTCGTGATTTCTGATTCAGATTCTCTTCATCTTCGTCGTCGTCGTCGTCGTCTTACCGCTCCCCGACGGACAGACCCGTCGGCCGGCCGGTCGTTCGGTCGGTCAGCCCGCTCTGTCGCTTCAACGCTACTTCTCACATCGAAATCCTATGGGAACGGCGACGACGACGGTCCAGCAGCGACAAAATTTGCCAGCAGCCCTAGTTCGGTTGGATCACGAACAGCGACGCTAGCAGCGTCCATCCGAAAACGACTCTGAGACCTATGTAGTAGTACGTTGGAGCCGTTTAAGTTTAGTAAGCGGCCTCTGACGTCGTTTGCCCCGCACCGCGTAGATCGTCGCGTAGCCCGTATTTGACGACTCAGCGGCGAAATCTCCTCGAACCGTTCCTTCTTCACGCTTGTTTCTCCCATGATTCGAAACTAAGAAGTATAAATGCTGCTCGGACAATCTGTTTCAATTTGGTTGAATTGAGCAGCTATTAATTAGCGAAGCACCCGGTTGAGCGCCGCATATTCTCCAACGGTCGGGCTTCTCATAGACGATTCCCCTGTCTATTCTTCCTTCCGTCTCGTTTTTTTTCGTTGTCACGATGGCCCATTTACAGTCACTCACTTGAGCCTGTTTTCTTCGTCTACAGCCAAACGAGCACCGATCGGGACTTTCGGACGTTTTTCCCTTCTGCTCTTGATTAGAACGGCTGCCGCGATAGTACGGCGGCTGCAGATCCGCGGGCATTCAACGCATTCACCGCTACACGAACAAGAGGAAGACCAACGCGGCCCGAACACGAATACTCGGTGTCTGAACCAGGACAGCCGGTGCATCACCGGTCGCCGGAGGAATCGATAGCGAAAGTCTCCTCTAAATGAATACATCGCTCGCAGGTGATCCGACTAACGGGTGCGCGAATCATCTGGCGGGCTGGCACGAAAGCAATCTCTCGTTCAGCTCGGGAGGGCGAATGAAAAGGCACTCAACAATTTGTTCAAGGATGATCGATGACACTTTTGATTCGATCCGGCAACAGCTCGGTGAGACTAATAACTGAGTCAGTCAGTCGATCAATCGATCGATCGATCGATCGGAAGTCGCTCACGGAGCTTTTGTTCGCGCGCGTTTTTCATCCTCGAAAACTCTAACAGCCGCGATTTCTCCTCCTAGCGGAACGACGGCCAAGACGTCGCTGCTGATCGCCTCGGTTCCCTCCTCGGAGAAGCCCGCGGCGATTTCCATCGACTGGAACTCGCGGAAATTCGTCAAGCTCTTGTCGACGATCTTGGTGCTTGACAGAGAGCATGTTGGAGCGCTCGGAATGATCCCTCTCACTCGGTTGGCACGATTTGCTCGATAACTCGCGGGAAGGGATGCGAACGAGCCCCCAGCGGCGAGCTCAGCGAATCGAACGCGAAGAGCAATTTGTATTTATTTGTTCCGTTGCGGTCGCGGCGGCCGGTGGTACTTGCGGTGCTGGCAGTGGCTACGGCGGCGCGGCGTCGGCTCTGGTGATGTAAGCACAGCCCCGAATGGTCTGCATCGCCTCAACGAAACATACAATGCATGCCAATTGACTACTAATAGCAAACGAGAAGCTGTGCACGGAGAACAAGCATGCTCTTTCGGTGTCTAGGAGCCTGCATCGTTATGAGGGTGCCTGCATAATTACTCGTCGTCGTCGTTGTTGTTGTTGTCCTGGTACTTGACGCCGTCTCCATCGTCGCGATTGTTGCGTTTGCAGTGGTGACGTAGTCGTGGTGCCAGTTCTCCTATCTGAATCCAATTGACGAGCAGAAAACCGCTACATCATCGTCACCGACCCAAATAGTTCGAACGTCAAAGTACTCATGTACATAGATGATGATGATGTACATGCGGGATGGAATCGGAAAAGGCGTCAGGTCGTAGTCGCTCGGAGGGGCCGAAGCAAGGTCCACGCCGTCTCACCCGGATGGAATCGCAGCTCGTATTCGGGAGTGGTAAGGTCCTGAGTGAGACGCTTTCTGGGCGGCCTCCAGGACTTGTGATGGGGGGAGCCTGTTTTGAGGCGAACTGAGCGAAAATCAGACAAAACATGATGGACGCGACTCAAATTGAGATCGAAAGCGGTTGACGCGATTGAAAATTAATGAAATTCAATCAACGTGCATCGGACCCTCATCCGGACCCTTGAAAAGTAACGAGGCCCCTCAACGGAGCCCGTTTCGGAATCCTCCCGCGCCGACTGGGCAAAGGGTTCCCATTGGATTGGCCATGAAGTAGGATGAGCTGCCAGAACGTAATATGAACTCAAGGTCAATCCAACTTGCTCGTCCGTCCGTTCGTTGTCCCGTTCCTCCCAGTCGCTAATTGGGAACGGAGGAAGGGTCTACAGCAGGAGGCCGCCGCACTGTCGGACAGGAACGCGCCCTGGAGGAAAGCACGGCTGAGACAGAAATATGAGCGAGAGGAGATCACTAGGAGCTGCATGTATGAGACGAGCGTTGCGATACTTCGAAGATAAGCCGTCCGCAGGCTATCGCGCGGGCTACGACGCTGCGGTTCTCAGCGATGTGAGGAAAATCGAGTCTCATTCGGTACTTCGATCCGAGAACGCGGGCGTCGTCGGATCGAAAATTGCTTTCCACGCTCTCAGACGGCAGCCGGTCGTCGTCGTTCGACATCGCAGCGAGTCGCTTTTGACACGACTCTCAGAGGGAGTCACCGTGCGCCAACAAAGCCACCCGACCGAGCCTCCGACGGCGGCTCGTCTGATTGCCGATTTGGCGAAGTCATTCATTCAGTAGGAAATGAGAAAATCGAGTTATGGTGTCCGACGCGACCACAGGGATGGGGCCAACTCGAAGCTCCTTCCTCGAGAGCCGCCTGATGGGCTATCTCTCTCGATTTCTTTTATTTTTCCACCTCCCACCCGAGCGGTGGGTTGTTTGTTGCGATTCCTCTCCTGTGGTTGACGACGCTGAGGGGGAGGCTTCTCTTGTAGTGAGCACCCGTTACACTTGACGACATTTGGCCTACGCAGTCCTAGGCCATGGACGTTCGAGACGCCCGCGGACGAGGACACGATCGAAGAATCGCTCCGACGATTGTTGGTGATCCCTGGTTAACGGTCGCAACGATGTAATCCAGTCGACGCGCCTCTAGTTACGCGAATTCATCATCGTGCAATGGACGTTCTGAGTCGGTGCGGCATCGCGGATAGGACCGGTCAGTCCCGTTGTTTCAATCTCGCCGAATATTTCTCAACGGGATCCAGGCCGCTCCAGGTTCTGTCGTCTGTTTGACCGCTGATCTGCCCTCGGGCTCTTCTTGGAAAATCACATCGTAAAATGTCGATCATCGCGGCTGAGGAGGGTGCTCAGCGACCGCTATAGCGGACGAACTTTGGGTTGTCTCCACTCGATAGTTCGCCTGCCAGAATCTTCTCAAAACTTCCTGTTCCGCTGAGTCGCGCTGTGCCCCTCTCTCGTCAACGGCATATAGCTCGGAATCGATCGCGGCGACGAGTTGGCGTCTCAGGATGCGGAGGACCGTGCGAGCCCGTTCAGGACGACACAGGCCCAGTCGAGGTTCTCCTGTCCGCCGGATGCAGCGGTATCGCGAGCGGCAAACACAAAGCCCCTATGCAAATGTTAGAGCAGACAATGGCTCGGGACCTTGACCCCCTCCCCCCCGCCAGCCCCCTTTTTGTTGCCTCAGCTCTCGCTGATATTTTCTCCCCAAGTTCTCTCTTCGTCGTCATCTCCCGTTGCCCCTGCTCACCCCCATTTTGGAACCGACGACGTGGAAAGTTTGAGCTCCGCTGGATGACCGGTTCTGATGCATGGAGAAACGGACGCACGGACGAACTTTCAGATGCGGACTGTTAGCGACAGCATCGGCGCAATGAAGGAGGCCGTAGCTGCAGAGGGTTGTCCCGTCCGTTGGAAGAACCGTCGATTGAGGCTGGCGTCGACATAAGAGAAACATACTTTGGAACGTTAATGCAAATCGTGAACCTGGGGAATTTGGCAAACTGTTTCGTGCTGCCATTGTCGCGGCTGTTGTCGTTTCGCTTTGTCTTTAATGAAGTTGTAACCTGTGCGAGGAATCCCCCGGGATAGACAGTGAGAGTCTATCCAGGTCTGACTGTGACGAACGGGCGGACGGATTGGACGAAGGACCGACTGAGTGTCGGACCGGTAGTGCCGCTTTGATGAGAATTCGGGTCGGCCTTTAGTTGAGGGGTTTTTTTTTTTGTTCGGATGGATCTGTTCGTCACTTTGCCGCGGGAGCGCTCTTCCGGCTCTCGATCGATGTCGACTGTCTCCCGCGGCCAGGTTCCTTACACGCGCTCGTAATGCACCAGAGATGGATTCGATCGGCTGCCCCGCCGTCTCGGCTCCGAAGATTACCACTGGATCCGAGTCTATCTCGGCGGCTTAACCCCAGCAAGAAGCGGATCTATTCCTATTCTCAGCGCCGTCTCCTCGCGACTCCTGTCCCTCCAGCGAATTCCTCGCCTGCCCCGACAATATACCCCCTCCCCTTTCCCCCGGGGCCGTCGGCTGGTGGGAGGTCTGGCTGCTTTACTTTTCGGAAGAAACGTACTCGACGGCTGACAGCGCGGCACGGGCAGCCATCAGTTCGACCGAAGCTCAGGAAGCGCTAACAACATCACGTCTCGCCCGAGCAGGCTCTCGCCCGGCCAGGAGATGGTTTTGAGGCTCGCTACTCCGTTGGTTACAGGAAGAGGGAACTGGGGAGGCCATTCGAAGGCCGTAAAGATCTCTTCAGCCATTTTCCCAGGCTCTCTCCCCGAACGAACGGAGACGGACATTTCCCTGTCTTCCACCGAACCAAATGGGGACTTCATAGCCTTGAGAGAGTTCGTCGGCACTCACTCACTGAAGTGATTGCCCGTCCTCTGCGCGAACTGTGCAGCAGGACGAGGTGTCCTACACGTCAAACAAGACAGCGTGCACCTACCACTTGCGATCCGGGCACCGCAGCGGGAGGCAGGAAAAAAAAACGGTTCCCGCTACACGCGCTACTATTCCGCACCGCCTCGAGTTAAGAGCGGCGGGAGTTCATCGATCCTTTTCCACCCGTCCGTCTTGGAGCTAGACCCAAGGCTTCGGCGGTCCAGAGCTCGCGTGATCGCTAGATCCGACTCCGAATTACCGGGTGCGCTTTCTCCTCTACTCTCGAATGTGACAAGTCGCGAGGAAACTTTCTCTTCTCCCGAGTCGGAATTGATCAACGAGCCGAACAAGAATATCCACAGGTCGTAGGAGTCGAACGTCGCGCGGCCGGCCAGGGAACGGCAGAGTAAGCCTCAACCGAGTTGAAAGGACAACCGATGGGAAGAGAATGATGGCGGGAGCGACGGGACACGGAGGCTATGGATATCCTATAGTTCTCTCACGAAGGACACTTCAAAAACGCGGCTCAATTATCGGACACCAAGAACCGACGTTGTACTCGCGCGAGACCGCTAGCTTCAGGGGTAATTGGCCAGTTCGTCGGCCGCGCACCGTTTCAAGCGGCTTCAGAGCGAAGCATCGCGGCCGCCCACAACTCGCCCTCATTTGAGCGATGCCAGAGCGTTGGAGAATCGGTGTCCCCGGAGCTCGTGTGTCGGGGGCTGTGTCGAGTGCACGCAGCACGGATGTGGGCGGGCGGGCACGCGCGCGTCCCTCGCTCGTGCATGCTGGCAAAATCTCAAACGTCGGCCGGCGGGTGAGCTCGGAAAGCTCAGCTGGAAATTCCTGAGCGAGGAAGTTTCCAATATGAGGCCAGGTGCAAATTTTCGAAGATTCGTCCGTCCGCTCCCCTGTGCTCGCTCAGCGGCTGCCTCCGCCGCCATCGGAGCTTAGTGGCGAAATTACACTTAATATATCGAAGCCACGGCCGTTGATTCACGATCACTGAAACAAGCAGACGAGCGGCAAGCTGGCGTCCGAATTCGGCGTCATAAATTCTCCTGGCCGAGCTCCTGTGTGAAAGAATCCCGGGCGAATTTCGAGGCGCCCCTCCGCTCCCTCAACCCTTGCCTGGCTCCAATTGAACTGCGCCCGCTCGCCAGCCAAACGAACGGGTGAGCCGAAAGAACCAACCGAGGAGGCAACGAGCGGCACCTCAAGCAAATTCAAAGAGTGTGCTCTCTTGAAAAGATTGTGCCGTTGTCCTTTCTTCTTCGCTCTCTGCTCGTTTTCAAATTGAAGCTCAGCCAGTTCTCCGAGCGGCTGCGGCGGCGGCGACAGATAGGGAGCCAGACGGTGCTCCGGCTTTCATTGGGAACAAAACGGTGCGCTTATTAAATAACTTATGTGATGGCAATGGCTCCGACGACGGTGACGATGGAAAGCGGGGAGGGAGAGACAGAGAACGACGGAGATTTGATTAAGTTTTGATCGAGGTACAACATGCCGTCGACGACTGGATCGACCCGAGCGGAGAATATTGAGAGGAGAGCGGAGGCAAGCGAGAAGTTTCTTTGCCTGGGCTCAGCACCTCCAGGTCGGTTTTTTCGATAGCGCGATGGAAACATTGATTCCGTCCGGTGTCGCTCAGGGCTCCCGACCCTGGCTCTCGAACACGGAATCATCGGTGCTGCGTACGTTCCGGTATCCTGCACCAAGATTTCCGCGGCATCGAGTTCTCGTGGCTCCGCAAACAATATTCGGTTCTCCATGCGTGCGTGCGTGCGGGCGGGCGTGTCTGCGTATGTTTGTTTATCTGACGGCGGCGCTGTATTCCTTTCTGTTCCTTCGCCTTGATCCACCGAGGTCAGTCCCGCGTTTTCCACTGTCCGTTGCTCCCAGACACGCACACAGCAGACACCCGGGGTAACGCCACTGCGATGCGGACTGTTGCCGTCGTCGCGCTTATGCCCCTTTTCTGTCTGAGGCTGGCGTTGCCTTCGGGATATCAGCAATGCACTCCGTGGGCGCGTATCTCTCACTCGTGGTTTCCATCTACTTGTTGGCGTATCGTGACTGAGACCAGTGTTTCGTCGCGGCCAGAACAGCCGCCGCTGCGGCACTCGATAAGATAAGAATTAGTGTAAGCGGTGTTGCCATCTTGCCAGTACGGACGAAAGCAACAGCGTCAGCCGCAGCGGCGGCGGGACGAAAACGATACGAGTTCTGAAGAGACGACTATAAACGACCAAGGAGACCGTCGATGAAACCGCTCTGATCTCACCGGTTCTTCAGAGCAGAGGAGTCGAGGACATCGCTCTCACTATTTGAGAACAACGGCAGCTGGAAGATTGCGGCTCTGGGGACACTTTTGATCTGGGCGTTTTGTTGGGAATCGGCAGAACTCTGTTTCTTGGCATCCCACACCTTTGTTGAACGAGGCGCTGACCCAAGACGGAGGGGGCTACCTATACCGGGCAGACCACCGGAAACTGTACATGAACAGGAAAGCTAGCAAAATCCTTCAAGACTGGGACGAATAAGGCGAATCGCTCACTCGCAATTATCCCGAGTTCCTCGCAGCAACCTTTCGTGAAGGACGAAAGCTTCGATTATTTGTTTCGTTTTAAATAAGTTTTTTGTGACGCGCTGGCGAGGAGACGTCGCGTCGTCTGACCAGCGCTTGCCTCTTCGTCCCCGGATCACGAGGCGCGCGGTTCCAGCGGGCGATTGCCGGCCGGATCAATGGCTGTGGTGTTGGTTGTGGTGATGGCGGCGGTATCTCTTCCGTTAAGATGATCGATGTCTGTCCATCGTTTGGTCGTTCGTTTTGTTCGTTCCTACGATCACTTGCCCGTCGCCGCTGTTGCCGTTGTGACGGCAAGCCTGCCTGTCTGACTGACTGCCCGCTCGCCCGCCCGTCTCTTTGCGGTCCAAGGAACCGGCGTGGCAGATTTTTTTTTAGCTACAATGTGCAACGTCGGCGACCGTCGATTTCTGGAGCAGCAATAGCTCTGAGAGTTCTCGATGTTCGCGGTTTACCGTTCGAGAACGGAGACGTTATCACCTGGCTAGAATACGGGCTACTCCACTTTTTTTTCCAGAGAGGAACACGACACTGCTGCTCGAGAGCTTCGACATGACGGATGTCAAGCCGAGGACCTCGCGGCGGCTCGGAACGTATTACGTGGGCCATTGCGTTCCTCCAAAGTGACAATGAAATACATGGATCGTCCTGGTTTCGAACTGGTTGTGTCATCGATGTACAGAAATCTCAGAATTTTGTCGGAATCGAGCGCCATACCGAGGGCAAAGACAGAATTCCGAATCCAGTGGCAGTCAGGGCCTTCTGCAAGCGTCCTGAGCCAGCTGCCGGACGCACAGACGGTCGGGAGGACGGGCGACGAGGTCGTTGAGAGACGCCCGAGGGTCCTTGAGATGATCGGCCGATTGCGCGAAGTCCTCCCGGGTGCTGTCCCGCACGCTTCACAAGCAGTCACTGTGACTCTCTGTCGGACTGTCAACTCCTAACCCAACTATCTGTCGGTCCTTCTCGAGCTTTCAATCGCCTCCGCGGCTCCCCACCACGCTTCCACCGCCGGCACTCACTCACTTCCACTCGCTCGTCATCCGAGCGACCTACCGAGTGAGCGACTTTCAAGGAGAGGAACGGCGGGCACAAGCGATTTTCGATCAATTGTCGCACAACCGGAGTGGTAGGCCCTTGAGGAGCGAAAGGAGTCTCGAGGAAGCGATGAACATACGAAGTGGAAACGAGGAGCTCCAGACAGAAGTCTGAAAAAGGTGTAACTCACTCCTCTACAGAGTTCCGCCTCGTTGAGCCTCGAAGATGTAGTTTCGGCGTTTCCATGCGACCTCCCCTCCCTCTGGTCTTTCCGCTTCATCGTGTCAACAGCGACGACAACGCACAATCAGTTAGCGTGAATTACGGCCCAGGAGTGGAAGGATACAGGAGGAACTTCCGCGGTTGCCAACCTGTACCGCAGCCTCGTCCTGAACCCACCGACCTCCACGTGGAGCGATTGGCGCTAAGAGTTCCGCACTCTCGGCGCTCGGGCACAACGACAGGGAACCCGCGGAACGCGGAACACAGCCGATGACAGAACTATGAGCGTTGTGCTCACTTCTGGCCGGGTTGAGGTCTTTTTCGAGCTCATCCAGTCCGTCAGATGGTTTGACCGTCCGTCACTCAGGCCAGGTCTGAAGAAGAACGAAATTTGCTCCGAAGGGAAAAAAGAATTCGAGTTAGAAAGGAAGCCACAAAAGCCTTCTGCCAACAAGTTGACGTTCAGCTGTCAAATACTGCCAAACAGCTTCCGGCTCCTTTTACAGTACAGCGTCGAACGGCCTCATTCTTCTCTTCCAAGAGAGAATTCCAATAACCTTGGGAGGGAAGTCCTGAAAGTTTCTTCGCTCAGAACTCCTCTGTTATTCAAGGGGAGGGTGTGATTCGGAATGCTCCCGACAACTCCCAAACGGACCCATCGACGTCAGACGTCTTCACAAGAATATCGTGTCTAGCCGATCTTCTCCGTCTCGATGGGAGCAATTTCCGAAAGACGAGCCGCGAGATACGCATTCACCTCCATCGGTCGAACGCGGTGATTCCGAAGTACATATTCCGCTTCAAACTCCGCATGCCGCGCTTGGCTCCAGCTCTGGACCGCTTTTTGGATTAGTGTTGACGGGACGGTGATCCGAAACCCGAAAGATCTCTCTCCCAGCTCCCGATCGCACGCATTCGGTTCGATTCGTATCGACCGCCCACTCAGAGGAAGTCCTGATGTGGAATCGAGGTGTTTCATTGCGGCGCAGCCTTCGGGGAGAGGGACGAGAAGAAACGACGACCTGTCTATCCATCCGTCCAACGGTCCTCCTCGCCATCCTTCTGCAAGGAAGGAGTCAAGCAGAGGAGACGCTCAGGAAGCGGTGGGCAGATGGTACGTCGTGGGATCGCATCAAGATAGATTAGAGCAACATTAGTCAGAAGCAGTCTCCACGGGGGCGACGTCCGGACGGCATTAAAGAAACAGGAACCACCAACGAAACAAACAAACAAACATCAGCGGAGTCAGCAACAACAGTTGCAATAGCAGCGGGACCAGCGGAATTCTAGCCGAAAGAACTTTGCGACCAAACATCTCCACTTATTTGCCAGAGTTCGTTATCAGCGCAGTTCGTGCGGGCCGCAGTGGCCCTGGAGTGTTGCGAATCTTCCTGGGCTCGGGGTGCACCTCCACAACGAGTGGAGGAGCGAGCCAGTGGCCACAAAGGAGGAGTCCGAGCCGAGAAAGGTTTTTTTCTCCTCACTCAAGCTGCTTCCCCCTTATGAAGAATGGCTGGCTGGCTAGCTAGCAGGCGAACGGTCGGAGAATAGATGGTAAATAGCCGACCGGGCAGGCAGGCAGTCTATGGCAAAGACGACCCTTCACCCAAAGCTCCCCCAGCGGCGGTGACGAAGACGGTAGCCGCAGCGAATGCGTTCGCTGAACATTACGCACAGAGACAGCTCGTAGCGTTTCTTCGTCCCTCCTCCCTTGCGAGCAAGGAAGCAAGTCAGCCAGCCAGGCTGGCCGCCCGCGTGCGGTCCGGCCGGGACGCAGTTTCGCGGGCCTTTTCGTAGGACACTGCACCGCAAAGTACAATAGCGAGACGACAATGAACGTATGGCTTTGATAGTCTCGGCAGAGTCGTCGTGCTTCTGCCAGCTACGATCCTTAGCGTCCCCCTCCCGGCTGGCCGACCCTCTGCTCCTCTTGCATTCCCCGTCTGTCGCCTCGGGTGAATGTACAAAAAATGGACGTCTCGTCTCCGGGATCGACAGTATTTTTTCGCTCCCTCAAACGGATGTTCCAGGCCGGGAAGTCGTCTGTTGTTTCGAGCACGTTCCGTTGGCTCCACTCGTGGTTTCCGTACGCGAACGGAGAGCTTTGATCGTAGATCTCAGCTCGAGGAGAGCGGCCCACTCGCCGGAAAAGCGAGCCTAGAATGCTAAACATCGATACGCTTTACTCTGAACCCGTCGAGAAGTCTTCTTTGGGGGCGGGCGAAACTACTCCCCTCCCCCTAATTCCTTTCCCCTGGCCCCCAGTTTCCGCCCGAACCCTCGACGGCGGGGGGGGGGGGGGGGGCCGTCGTTCGTTTGGTTTGTACGTCTGCCGGCTTCTCCACCCACGCTCGGTTCCCCAGGGAAGCAACCTGGAAAAGAGATGGACCTCTGATGGATCCGACTGGGATTCAATGGTAATAGACTTCAGCCTCGCGCGGGGCGCACCGCTGCTTCTTTCTTCTCCGTTTTCCACCTTCGAACGGAAGGACGGCCGGACGGCTCCCGAGGATGGGGATCTGATCCCCTCTCTCCCTCCTTTTTTCTTTTCGTTTTCCCTCTGCGCGAGCAGGCTTACCCCGAAAGTGTTTCACGTTGTGAATCCTCGTGGTGGTGGCTGTCCGCATGGCTGGCTGATTGTCTTCGGCACGGTTTCCCTATTTCCCCGAACGGGGTCGAATTATATCTCTTGGTACCACCGGGTTCGCTCCATACTTCCTCGGAGAAACTGTGTTCGGACACATTTCGACGGCCGGATTATTGCAAGCTTCTGAGTGAAGGGGAGGGGTGAAGGCCGCCTCCTGGGAGGCGGCCTTCACAACAAGGAGCTCCAGCCCGCGTCTCAGAAGTCCCTGGCTTCGAGCTTGATGAGTGCCGCCTTTGCAGAGAGAAAGACGCTCCAAACGATTCGGAGACGAGCTTCGATCGAGAGTGGAAAAGTAAGCGGTGTTCCGGGATAGCTCTATGCTGCGGGCTCCAAAGCAACTGGGCGGCTACATCGGTCGGACTCGATCAGGGGCATACCCGGTCGGCCTTTTGACAACGGGCTTCGATATCAGCGTCGCAATATGCCTCCGACGGTCCCGAGTGCGATAGCTGACGGCACTCTGGTCGCTCCGCTAACCAGTCAGTAAGTCAGCCAGCCAGCCAGTCGGTCAGCCGAGCATCTAAGCAGCCTGTAAGGGCACGCGCGTGCCATACCAGACCCGGCGAGATGTATGCAGCGAGCTCTGAGGATGCTCTGTCTGCCTGCCTTGGTTCGGTGCTATCGTCCTCTAACGGCCTTTGTGGAGAACGCTTTTGATCGACCGAGGGACGGACGGAGGGCCGAGTTTTCCGTGCGGTATCCTTTCGTCGGCGCTCCATCCTATCGGCCACGGCTGTTCCAACGTGCATGCGGTCGTCAATATTGTGGCAGTCATGCACCGAGCCAGCACTGCCGCGCGGAACATCCAGCGCCGGTTCCGACGCACAGCCGCCGTGACTCGATGGTCAGGAAGAGATCGTCTCGAGTGGACTCGTGCAACACCGAGCGTCACAAATAAACCGATCACCAGAAAGTCCAACCGGAGACTCGGGGAAACGAAACCGCTCTCTGCGGGTAGTGACGGAACGTGCAGCTTGGGTCCGAGGGTGTCCCCAAAAACGGTTGCGTCTTTCAAACTTGGACTGGAGCAGGGCGGGAAGCTATGGCCGATCAGAGTGGCAGATAGCGAGCAAGCCAGTCAGTTCACTTATCGGTGTGTGCAAAGAAGTCCCTCGCTGCATACCGATCACTAAGTGCCATTTAATATACATAGCTCGTCCCCAAAGTACGTGACAGACCCTTTCGGCAGGGAGACTCTCTTCCTTTGGGATAACCTGTTGTCTCCGAACCGGTCGGGCTTGTCCTTCTGATCGGCGTTCGGAGCGTCTTATTCCATGCCTTTCCGTTTCGAATCAGATCGGATCGGTGCCACCGTAGTCCCTCGGGGGGCGTTCGCCTACTTTTCCCCTCCCCCGCCGAAATCTCCTGCCGGAGACCCCTGCCGGGGACACCTGCCGAAGATCCCCGCCGTCGGTTGAACGCTGTCCCTGACGCGAGACGAGAAGCGTGAGATTCGGCGATGACAATGTCGTTTCCGGTGCGACACCCACTGCCATGACCCTAACCGAGTTAGCTCCTTCTTAAATCCTATCAGAAAGTGATTTTCTTGAGAGCTGTGGAGATCCAGAGGAGGGGTTCCAGCCGCAGGACCCCTGTCGTCGCAAGGCACGCCCTCGTCGGTCCTGGATGGGCAAACCGAGCGTGAGCTCTCTTCGCCCATCTCTTTCAGACAATGAACAGCAGCTTCCAAGGACGATCGGAAAGACCGTCAGCGAGCGACTGCCACCAGTTGAGTAGGGATGCGGTACAATATCAGAGATACTCCTGTCTTTGCTTGGCGGTCCTCCCGCGCCGCGTGAATTATTTAAAAGCTCTTCAAGGGAGTCCGGCAACCAGCGACGGCAACGTCGTCGTCGGCGACGTTACTACTAGAAGCACGGATGGTATCGACATATCGGTCCGGTCGGCCGGTTGGCCGCCCGGCACCGAATTACTAGGCATCACGTATGCGCATATCATCCTGGCGCTACCAGATCGCATACAAGTCTAACCCTGAACGACGAGCTCCTGACGGAAGCGGTTTTTTAACTCTTCCATTCACATGATCTATCGCTCAATATGGACTCGGCCGGCGACCTTCATCGAATCGCTCCGATAGAAACAGTTTTCATCGAACGAACGACACCACAAGAAACCATTTCTCATTGAGCGAATAATTATGCAGGTCCGCTGAGCTCCATAACTTCGCTCGATGGCCCTCGCGCAAGACAATCGATATTCAATCGGGACGCCGCCGCCGCCAGAAGTCAGTTCGGTTGTTCTGAGGGACTCGCTCGGTCACTTTCCCGCTAAACTACCGCGAGGGCCCCGTCCGCCTCGCCGGGAAAAGATTTCGAGAGCTCGGTGCCGACTGTCGAGGGTCCTCCGTCCGAGCGACAAGTACTCTTGAAGCGTTGGGCGCTGCTTCTGCAACATCGACACCTCCGTTTTGTGCGAGCACAACTCGACGGGAAGTATTCCTCGGACGAGGGGAGAAGCTCCGAAACTTCTCAACGAGCGCTCGGCGAGTTGTCGAGGAGCAACAAGCGCCTCGTCTCCCGCCCGGCAGAGAACGGTTCGGCCATAACTGCCGACGAGGGGCTCAACCGATCGCTGTTTGCGACATTCCGAGGTCGAACTGGGAGAAAGGGGCGAGCACGAAACTCGCGCGGGAACCTATTTTCCACCGGAAGCCCCCGGTTTCCAACGAGAGTCAGCGAGACCTCCGAGGTCGCGACAACGGAGTCCGAAACGAGAGAGCGAAGCAGGGCTTCCGGAATATCTTGGGGAGCGTGTTGTCTGTCGACTCAAGAAACTCTCGTGCACAGTATGTTGGGAAACTTGAACGGCCCTTTGAACGAGATGTTGCCAAGAGGGTGAGGGAGACGTTTCGCGCACAGATCATGATGGTAAGGACCCCGAGGAAGATTGCTGCTGCTGCAAGGCACGAGTGGTAACAACGTCAGTGTACGGACCGCATATATTTGCGTGCAACCCTCTCAAGTTTCCTCGCGATTGGGGATCCGGCGGGGCCGGCGGCGGTGGTGAGCTCCACCGCCGGCCACTTCCACTGACTCACACAAGCACCGAGTGTGGCTTTTGCGGCGTAACCTTACTCCATGAGAGCGTCTTGCTTCCTCAACAGGAACAGCCAGAGAATGTTTCGCCCGAGAAACGCCTGTTTGCCTCTCCTCCTCCCTGATGCGGAGCCCAATGATGGTCGACTTTGGTTGTCGACTCCAATCAGCTGTTCCTGAGCGCTCGCGAATATCACCCAGCGAGGAACTTCATGGCTTGGGCGAGCGAGCGATCCCAATGTGAGGTTAGAACCCCAAATCGAAACCTCCCTGAGCCGGAAAACGCGAAGGTTGGAGAGGCTGAAATCTGCGCCGATCTGATTCAACAGCGAGACTTCTTGATCGTGGTCACCCGCCCGCATCAGAGACGTGAAACGGTTATAGGTGCATCGAGAAGACCTGATCGAGACCTTTATTACTGGGATGAGGGGGAACGTCTGGGGTGTCGAAGCACACCTCGATGACATGGGAAGTCTTCGATGTCGAGCCTCTCCATTTCTAATTATTGACAGCTCGTTCTAGGTGTGTGAACGGACGAACAAACGCACTCCATGCCGACAATCCCCATACACGGAACCGATTTGGTCGTCGGCGGGGCAGATAAGCGAGACAGTTCGATCCTGGGATCGTCACCGGACCGGACCTAGCCCACGCGGTCCGCTTCCGCGAGCTGGGGTCTATCGCGTGAACAAATCGAAAACCCGTTCAGGGGAATCACGCGAGCCGGCTCGTCACATTCCTCTACTAAGAACGAACTGACAGAAAGCCGTTCCGGCTCTTCGAGCTCGTTTCAGGGTATACTGTCATACTTCCCTAATGTCGGCGAAGCGCCGGTCGGGACAGCACGCGGAACTTTTCCCGTGAGGCTGTCCTGTAGGATAGTCGACAGGGCTCACTCTCTTACCTGGAGACAGAAGAAGGCCGAGCGACAGCAAAGTTATCGCTGTGATGTCCATTTTGCTGCGACTGCTGTCGTCGTCTTCGTTGTGACCGCCAAGGGAACGGAGAGGACCTATTCACCACATGATTCTGTTTCGGAGTCACTGGCGGTCTGCACGTAGTCCCTCATTCGAGTGTGGGACGAATGACATTTCACTTTATTCACACGTATCCGTGAGCTGTCGATGTTGACTGTGTGTTATTTTCACAAAGCTGACACTGATTCGAGACGGCGGTAAAGGCGACGTTAAACGTGATGAACAACAACAACCAAGGTCGGCGGGCGGTATACGGACTGAATCGGCCCCTCTGTTGTTCCGTAGATGAACACGCAGCACATACGATCTGAACACAGCGCGCTACGGCCCCCCGTTCGACGGCCAAGACGAATCTGGCAGTTCGGGAGAAGATGCGCCGGTGGAGAGGCGTAGGAAAGGACCAAAAGCGACTAAAACGATCAAAGCGCCCGAGTGGCGAGCTCGCGCACTACAATCCACTCGCCTGCCCTTCTTTTCTTTAATCCCCACTCGTCACTCTCCTTCTACGAGCGGGTTCGCTTCGACAACCGCCAACTACAGCAGCCAGCTACTACTTTTACGAACAGATATGCCTCACGACTACGGCGAACGTCCACAATACGTACGCCGCCGCCGCCGCTGCCGTTGCCACCTCCCAGAATTGACGTCACTACTCAACCGGAGTGTTAGCGCGCAGTCAAAAAACCGGCTCCGAAGTGACCGGCTCCGATTAGAGAGGATGAGCGAAGCCAAACGATCAGGGGAATGATTGACAACGTCCGGAGAAGGAGCGAAAAAAAAACTGAACCAGGGGATGTCTGAACTCGAAATGCAAAAACTCGTGAAGCACCACGTTCATCTCAAGAGAAATTAATTGTATCTGACCGCGCATCCGAAGTGCAGGTCAAATTTCCTTCCGAGCGGCTCCCGCGTGGGGTGCTCAAGATCGGAAATCATTCCATCGCACTCCGAGTGGATTGTTTTAGTCTCCGGAAATTTGTTAGGATCCATAATGTCTTCATGTTGCGATGCGACCAATCACTCAACTGGAAACGATGGGGAAAAAAAAGCGAACGGGTCCTCGTTTGCCCGGCCGAAGCGCAGATCCGCTCTGCCAAAGAGTCTGTCCGTCCATCCGGGTGTCAGGCGAACAATCGACCAGACTGGAAGGCTGGCGAGAAACCGGACGCATGAACACCGACAGCAACAGTTTCGAACCAAAATCGGTTCTATGCTGACCCGCGTGGGGGCTCTCAAAGACGAAATAAAAGCGACTTTGTCCAGCGTCGTCGCCAACCGGCCGGCCGCTTGGTTGGCCGATTGCTCCTTCAAATTGGTGACCGCCAAAGCTGCGCACCGCGGCAATTTGCGGCCGCTGTTGACATTGCGAGAGAAGGGAACGAAAGCCACCAACCAGTTCGCCCATCCATCCGTCGCCTGACTGCCGGGGGAGAATAAACACGGAAGAGAAGCGGAAAACGAGAACACGGGGCTCCGACTCGAGCTCTCTCCAGCGCACACATTTGGGGCAACATGAAAGTCACCAACGAGAGGGGTCTCGGAGAGTCAACTCGTTGGCTGCCGGCCTACTAGCCATCGTCATGGTAGACGACGACGACGGAGGACGAAGAGGCAGCATCCGACAAATGAGGGAGGAAAAAACATCCATACAAAGAATGAGTGCGCCGGCGAGCGAAACTTTTTGTTCCTCATTTTTCAAGTCGAGATGACAGTGGAATAGGCAACCATCACGGCGGCGACGGGAGCAACAACAGCAGCAGCGATTGCGGCTTGTCCGGCGTCGTAACGTATACCACGCACACGCACGTTGCCAGCAGTGTACGAACAAGAGAACACGAGCGGATATAAGTGCAACACTAGCAGCGCTCGTGGATGGCGATCGCCTTTTCCGTCTCCTCCGAGAGACGCTCCCCTATCTTTCACCCCCTGCCCCACCCGAAGACGAGGACTCCCTGCGATCGAAGCACCCCTGTTGCGAATGTAGGACCCAGTGGGGAGGCGATCGAAAATTCGCGGAAAGCGACCCAGTGACTCCCAGTCCAGTTGATGAGCGAACGGTCTCTTCGTTCAACCACGACGAAGGACGCCGCCGAATGACGTCCTGACTCACTTACTTCTATCCTGGAGCGTTCCTCATTCACTGTTCGACTTTCCGCGGGTTTTCTTGCCTCAGAGCTTCACCAGCTGCCCCCGAGCTGGTGGGCTGACTTGCCCACGATGTTGGTCGACGGCTGCTCGGCCGACCGGTTGTTCTCTTCGTCCAATCACAACAAAATGCTCTACGTGACCTAACTATAAATAAATTACTAGCTTTCGATGATTTTGCTGTTTATAGAGGACGCAACGGCGGAACGGGCCAACTACAAACGAAGCAACGGGCGGACTATGAAGAACGGAACCGACCGCTGGCGGTGGAGGAGATCGAGTCAGACGAATTTCCTCGTTCCTGGATGGAGCATCCGACGAACTCAGATGATTCATCTTAGAACCAGAAGGCGGAGAAATCGCAGTTGGGACAATTTTGTCTTTTTTTTTTTTGTCTGGAGCTTCCTCCGCTCGGTGAGCTGACCTTTATTCTGGTTCTCATGAATGAAGCAGATGCACTAACAGCGGCCGTCACAGCGGAGAAAAAGTAGCTACACGTTGGAGGGGTCGTGATGTTTTCCTCCAGCTGACTGTTGTTCGCAGTTCAAACTCTTTAAGCGTTGGACGGAGATTTGGGACAACAGTACCATCACAAGAATGTCGAAAAGCATGCGACCGCAACGCTTCACCCTCCCCACATCGATCTGTGTGGACGGGCTCCGAGCAAGAACTTTCCTTCTCCATGTAACCTCGAACCGGGGAGATCCTCAGAGAGCCACGGACAATGTATCCTCCGGATGCTTTCACTCCTTCCCGTATCACGATGAGTAAGAACTCTTCAGGAAGTTCTTCCAGGCTGACTCTCGGAGCGAAAGATGCGATCGATGAAAGCGTCGTTCGATTTACGACAACGAATCCCCCTGAAGTTTTGAGCTGTCTGAATAACTCCGAAACATCTTGATATGCTCGCGCTTCAAAGTTCCTTAAGTTTGTTTAGCTGGAAACGCGGCGAACGTTCCTCTTGTTCCCTATTCGTCTTATTCTTCCCTGACTAATTCAGCTGACAGTTATCGCTGAGTTCGGCTTGAGCATCGCTTCAGTCGTCGTCGAACAACAAGCAGACGCGCAAAATGTAGTTTGGCCGGTCAAGAGAGGGTAATAGAGAGCGGCTTTATTCTTTCCGTAAACTTCCATCCGGTCAAGGCACGGAACAGTTTCCAGGCAATTAAGAAATCATTGTCGATTCTCACCGGGCGGGCTCGCGATGAGACGAGAGACTTGTCGCAGAGCGGAATCATTGGGAGCGATTCAATCTTCGACCGGAGACTCAATCTTTGACGAGCTGTTGGACTTGTCGAATCGGGAGTATCGCGTTTAACGTACGGGAAGCCGCGAGTCCGAGGCATGGGCACTGCCCGGACGCGTGGGATTATCAGCACTATTTATAGACTACAGAAGGGTCCATCAGAGCCGATTTTCCGCTTCTCAGCGATTGCTACTGACTTTCCGCTCCCGTTGACAAATCACCTCAAATTTTTCGCGTCCGCCGGCTTCAAGGCTCCCGATATTCCGGTAGCGTCCGAAGACGTAGGATGACTCCAGGGTGACGTGACGTTCGAGGGGCTCGAATTCGAGACGCCATTGAATCATCGCGCCGAGCTCGGCACGCCAGTCCGAACCCCTTGATAAACGTCCGAATCAGTATTTCTGGCTGCTCCGATACCTCGAGGCGCGGTCAGCTGATATCCAGGATTCCGTCACGGTCTCGCGTAAGGAAACAAAAGCGGAGACACAATTAAGTTGGCGTCACCTGCTCGCGAAGTTCCCGCTCGATCGAGTGAAGAGCGACAACAATGGCTCGGCCAACAGTTCACACGAGCTCAGAGTCGTCGACAAATTGACGCGGTTTCATTCGCTCCGCAGCCGTTGTGAGTCGGCTTTGAAATTCAATGCGCGGACGTTCCGCCATCGCTAGTCGGGGTTATCGCTGTTCGATGATAACTATTCAGCCAGTTAGCCAAGTAGCAGAGCACAGCAGGCTCAACCGACCAATGAGAATGGGAAACTTTGAATTTCAGTGAACAGCCTTGATGAATAACTTGAGTCACGGTCGTCGGCATAAGAGCTGGTTTGCATATCTCTCTCTTCCCGACAGTTAGGACAACGGAGCCAACCGGCGATCCTCTCGAATTCCTGCAGGAGGTCGGAAATTCCGGACTAATCCAGCCACGATCGATCCGTAAGTTTCCGGGGCGACATCGATTCTGTTGAGGAAGGCCCGAGTCCTGCCACGTAGATCTCGGGGAAGGATTCTCACGCGGTCTGAACGAGGATGATCTTCCGTATGGGGTTGTTCACAAACGCCGAATAGTGTCGGAGCTAGGAATGTTCGCGACGGGGATTTCTAACAAAAATATCGTTGATTCCGATATCCGCTCGATTCTGTTGCTCGCCGGTTGGTGGACTGTTTGGCTGGTTCGCTTGTCGCCGCGTTGCGCTCTGATATTTGCGACAACGGCGACCGTCACTGTAACCAGAGAAGGCGGTGTTTGGATTAGATTGATATTCCGCCTTGATTTTTGTTCGATTGTTTTCTATTCGTAGATAGAGCTCGGTGGGCAGCTGACCGGGCTGAGCCGGTCGATGTTTTGTCAGCGTTGCTGGGGAATTCTCTGAACCGGAATCCTCTCCGGCCTGCATGCTCCGAGCTCGGAAGCTGCGATTCGTACAGGGGACGGTGGTCCTGGGACGTGATCTGCTCATTCTGGAGGAAATAAAGGAACTTCGTCACCTCTCGAGCCGGACGTCACTCGCGTAGACTCTCGAACCCGGAGGCCGGTTTCCCGTGATCAACAGTCGATGAGAGATCTCCGATGGACTCTGGGCACGAGTTCTGTCATCAATCATTATTCCTAAATGAGCATTCTCAGGTAAACGACTAAGCCCGCCCTGGGATCGCCTCTCTGAAAAATCCGCTTCGATGCGACATGATGGAATTGCGGTCGGAGACGATGGTAGTTACTCAGTCGGATCATCTTGGATGCTCGATGTGAGTGAGACTTTCCGGAGCCTGCGAGCCCTCGATTCTTTCACGCGATGTTTATCGACAATAAGATTCGAGTAGCAGTGGTCGACTGGTCAAACCTCCTGCAGGATGACCGTCTGTGACAGGCCACCCTTCCACTCTGCCATTCCTCCACAATCGCCTTCGCGAATACTGCTCTTTAGGAAGGACATCAATCAGTTTCCAATTAGCCGAATCCGGATCGCGCGGGATGCGGACATCTATGTACATGAAGAAACGGGATCGGGCCGATTCGGGCTGGCGGGTTTCGGGCTCCCGGCTCCGAGCAAACGGATTTGGGCATCCGGGATGCAGGCTTGCTGGCACGTCAATCGTTTCGGAACCCGGGAAGGAGTTCGCTAAGCTGAGGCCTTCAAACGCGGGACCAGATGGGTGGTAGAATCAGCTTCGATTTCGAAACCATCGGACTGATGAGTCTCGACATCCGTCATCTTCGGCACGTTGAAGCAAACTCTGTTACGATCGCTAGTGGTATCGAGGAGGGAGAGAGCTTTTCTGTAGACAACCGCTCGAGTAGCGACTCCAAGGAGTTCCGCCTTCCGGTCGTTTTCGACATCAAATCATCGGTGGGGCGCGGCGCCGCATTTGCTTTATTCATCTATCGGCCTGTCTCCCTGTCTGTATGCTTCTGTACACGAGAGTGCGTGGATGTGCGCCCGTCCGTTAGCCTGCTGGTCGCTGTGTCGGTGTATCTATCGTGGCTCTGTCGCGTCGAGTTGGCTTCCAGTAACAATTCCCTTGAGGAGTGTTCGATTCCCAGTTTCCGCCTCTCCCCGTTCGTTCTCAACTCGACGGCAGTGTGTATGCTGACATACTCGTCGTCCGTGTCTTACCCGGCTATCTCAGTCGGTTCGCAGGCCCTACTTCTCCCCTCGTTCGCATCGGTTCTCGCACTCGTGGGAACGATGAGATTTTTCCCCTCAGAACTTTAACTCCTAAATGACTACGGGAATTTATCGCTCGCCGTTCCCGGCTTGCCGCAGATTCCCTGAAAAAAAAAGAAAACACATCCAAGTGCCACCTTGGGCTACAAACGGTGAATAATAAAGCGCTCGCGGCGCCAAGTTCCCGACTCTATTTTCATCGTTATCGTCATTGAATACGAATCTGTCCGCCTCTCCGGTCGCTCGTCTCCCGTTCCACTTTTCTCTCAAGTTCTCTGGTGCAACAAAGTTTGCACGAGTCCCACCCACTGACGATGTGGGCTTTGTTGGACGGGAAGAATGGCTGAGGGACGAGACGGGGAACGGACGGGGAAGCCTGTCGGGGTTGGAGCTGCAAGTGTTCCAGATCCACGTGACCTGATCCATTGACGATTGAGACTGAAAAACAGACACAGAATCTGGAGAGCTACTAGGTTACCAACCGGAGGCCGAACCCTCTCTGCTGGTTCGTGGTCGCTGTCGACATCGTGCTCATTAGGTTCGAGGGTTTGTTTGCGAGACGGAAAGTAATATTCTACAGCTACGCAACATCTCAACGCGGACTAAGCCCAACAGCTGCTGTTTATCTCTTCAGCGCTGTTTTTCCCTTTTCATCTGAGCTCCCTTTTTCCGTCGGGTGTCGGGTTACGGCGAGCAAGCCTCAGCTCGGAGATTGTCTCCCAGCGTTTTCACGTCTTTGGGCTCCGAGTCGTTCGTTCTCACGCCTCGTTCTCGGTGGGAACTCACCGTTCGCCTCAAGCTGAGGTGATTTCTCACTCGCTGCCGTATGCTCCACATTTCATTTTCTTCCCGGTCGGTATCAACTTCCGATTACTCACCGCAGCTGAGGAGATCGGCTCGTGAACTTCCCGTTCGGCCGCGGCCGGCTAAACGGCGCATGGCGATCTCGGGTCAATTATCGGAATTAATTCCTTCGAGTTGATCGTCATGGAGAGCGATTGGCGGAAGGGCAACGGGGCACAAACAGGAGGGAGTCGACCACGCGGGAGGATCGCGAGGAGCAGACGGAACGTCGAGGTATGTCTGTCGGTTCGTCTGTCTGTCCTATCCTATCGTCCGACCGGAGCTCGTTTCGGAGTGGAAGGAAGGATAGGGAACGTTCTTGCAGTAGATCAATCTCGCTCTGGAGGCCTTGATGGAGTACTGCTCTCTTGCTCTTTCCGCCCCGCGCGATCCCCGCGCTCTATAAGGTCGCACAGCAAACGCACTGGAGATCACTTATTAATGCGTTTCATTACTTCAACCAGAGCTTCGTCAGGCATAGAGCCGTTGGACAACGGCCGGCGACAGCGACGAGGAACAAAAAGGAAACGAGGACAACGGACACGATAGCGATGGGAACGGGCGAAGAGTCAAGCCAGACGAGAAGCTGCAGCAGTTTATCTATCGACTGCTCAAACTCGCCTCTTAGTCTGATTGCTGTTGTTGGGGCGTCGCGCGAGGGCGAGCGATCCGTGGAGTGACAGGGCTAGCTCTGGTCTCTGCAAAGCGAATCACCCGCTGATGCGCACTCGCATGTACATGCGCATTAGATCCAATTTCGCGGGTCGCCCCTAGATCAAGTGATTTTCCAATCCAACGGGAAGCGCCTGAAGTGAACGAAGGTGACCGCGCAGGTCACCGGAATCGTCTGTGGCGGGAGAGCGGTGTCCTCCATCGACTCCACGAGAAGCTCCCAAGTCCCGACTCCGTGTCGCAGGCCCGCCCGTCGATCTGTCTTGAGGAAACGCGTTGCTTGCTGCCGCATCTGAAAACTGTCAGAAGAAAGTAAACGTTTCCAGACAGGGGCCGAAGATTCTCACTTTGGTCTCGAGGGTCAGTGGCCAGGAGGGTACGGAACCCGAGTACCCCCCCCCCCCCCCCCCCCCCCCACCCGGAGACGCGCCAAGAGCCAGAAGCTCCTACTTAATACCACCGTTCGGGGTGGAACAAGCTTAGTGCTAAGATTTTTTAATAACCGACACCAATTTTGGGAGCGCTCGCCTGGTGTCGGCTTGGACGTTACTTCGATGAACTCGTGACAAGGTTTGAAGGCGGCTCGTTGGAGGATATCTGTCAGCACACGTGTCCCAACCTTTCGACATCGTATGATCTATAAACTCGAATCCAAGGATCCAGCGAGGTGCCACTCAACAAGAGGAGCGATTTTTTGAGCTTCGCAAGTGACGAGATCGGTCGAGCGGTCGTCCGGTTAGTGTTTGATCGTTGTTAGCTCCCTTGTTCTCTCGCATTGGCAGCAACCATCGCCAGATCGAAGGTATTACAGTTCAGAGAATGTGTTATCGGAAAACGATGATTTGCTGCTAGCGCACGCTGACTCTCCTGACTGACTGCGAAGCTCGGCCGGGTGTCTTTGGTCGTCGGTCGTCCATCCATCCCGCCGCTCGTTACGCCGCCTGGCCGGCGATCTCGGTTCCATTGTTCCTCCAAGGACGTTCGGTGAGAAGATGTCCTCGCGATCCCTCAGGGTCAATTCCTTAATGGCTCAAAGAGGAGTTCGATTGGATTCCCTGTCGTCGTCGTCGACAACGGACGCGCCAACGGTGTCAGCGGCGACAACGAGCCGAAGCTCCGCAAACGGAGCCGTCCTGGATTCTCGACGCAGGAGTCGTGGTGGCCGGAAGCTCCCCAGTAGGGGTGCATCGAGCAGAACCCAGGAGCGCTTCGAGAATTAGTCAATAAATGTCTCGATACACTTTTCTCACTCCCGAGCCCCGAGGCAGCGATCGAGGAACGGACGGGAGGGAGGACGGCTGGTGGCCCACCCGCGCGCTACTGGACGCCGAAGGTGGCTCGAGTCCAATCGACGGGGCCTCGACGAGTCGATGTGCGATCCCGACCAGAGTCGGAATCCGGAATGAGATACGTGAGAATCCTCGGTTTGCGATTGTTGAATTGCTACCGACTGTCGATATTCATTTTCTAGAGGTTCCCTCCGTCGCAGAATGTTTGCTCGGAGCAGACCTCCGCTAACCCGCGGAAGAAATGTTCTGTCTCTCTGTTTAAATAAGTAGAATGTCCTTGTGCCTTCTTCTCGGAATAAGTCTGCGCGGCGGCCGCCGCCGCCGCCGCTCTGTGTGTACGTCTTCCCGGGCGAGCGAGCGAGTGGAGAGGAGTGCGCGTGCGTGCGTGCGTGCCGGCGTGGAGTGAGTGTATATGGAAGTGGAAAACTTCTTCAAGCAGAAGCTCAATAAGTGCTAATATCGCTCCTCAGCCAGCCGGAGAGCCAGTGCCGACCGAGCCGTTCATTCGCCCCGGCGAGTTGCGTAAGGTCAGCTGGAGTAGAAGGTGGATCAGGAGCGAGCGAGCGAGCGATAGAATGATGGCCCGCTTCTAAATAGAGGTCGAGCGGAGGAGAGAGTTTGCTGAGCGTAGGTGCAGACGGAAGCTGCGCAAATACAGGATAATATAGGCTGGGCAAGACTGCTACAGCTCCGGTTCCCGCGAACCTGGTTGCCATCCAGTCAGGAGAACGCGGCAAGAGCAACGACTCGACGATGCAGAGGGGAATCGTAGGGGACGACGACGAGAGAAAAGCTTTCGGTCCGACTATATTAGGGGAAGCGGTGAAGTCGTCTTGCCACCACGACCACCACTCGCAATGGTAGCCCACCCCTCCCCTTCGACCGGGCCCAACTTTGCCTTGGCATTCACATCGTCCCCCGCCTTCCTTGGTCAACCGTTCCCGCCCCACAACCTCTTCGACGACGGCTCCTCACTTACGGTAGGACCCAATATCAGCTCAGAGAACGGCCGAGCTCTTGAATCATCATTGACGGGACAATATGTCGCTGCTGCTCGCTCGGCGGAGCCAGGGCAGACAACTGTCACGCTGCAATATAGGCCGGACTTCCTCATCCGCTCATCGATTGACAATGCAACGCCCCACCCGTCAAATGAATTCGACCGCCGCGGGAGCTGCCAGCCTCCCATCAAATCACTCATTCAATCCAGAGGGAAAACACCTCGGGGTTCAGCGGACTGTCGTCTCTTTCGACGCCGAGAGCTGTTGGGGAAGACCTTCCGCGGAATCTCTTCGGGGTTGGAAACGTCGCGTCCCAGCTGAATGAGGGCCGAACGACGGGTCGCCGTCCAGCGGTCCTGTCGAACGCGTCGGGCGTTCGGGGAAGACGGGAACATCGTCAGTGAGTGGCTCCTGCGTTGGAGCAGCTGACTGAATATTTTACCCTTGTCCACTGAAGCTAATCGCTGATTGGGCGCACAGCGACCGAACGGATGGGCAACGCATCGTCGGAGCACCAACGGTTGCCCCTACTCTGAGGGAATCTTCCGGACGCCCGCCTCCACACATTCCTCGGCCGCGTACACCTGCTCGTCGGGCGAAACACTCGCGCCGATGCGACTTCGTGACAGCGCTCGCTTTTGTTCCGCTCGTTTCAGGAAGCGTACGGTTGTGGTCGAACACGATCTGACGAGTTCCACACTTCTCGAAGTTCCCGATGGCACCTCAACAACCACGAATGCGAGGACGTTTGATCGGAAAAACATCATTCCTATCGCAGCCCCGGAGGCCTATGAGGCGCCAGGAAGTTATGAGCGAAATCATCTACTGCCCTCGGATGGGAGGGGCGGGGATCGAGCGCTCCACGTCAATAATCCCGTCGCGTCGAGACAGAAAAACCTTCTCCTTGGTTCCACTCGACTCGAGACTGACAAACCCCGACTGGAGGAGGAGGACTGATGGTGGATTTCAATGCTCTGAGGTCGACGCGTTCCCTCTACACCAGGAGTTTGCGAATTCGGCCTCTCGGAGCTCGGATCCCGTTCCCGGTTATCGATTTCAGGAACTGGAGGCTGATCATCCTGACGAGTCATCTATCCTCTTCATGGAGTTATACCTCAAATTCACGATTCATCTGCTCCGAAGTCTCTCAAGCGTCCTGTCAATGAAAATTCCATCATTCGCAAGCGTCCCTTATGTGGAGGATGACTCTGAAGGAATGACTGGAAATAATATCCTAGCCCCGATCCTCTGTAAGATGGTTTTTCCGAACCCCTTGGCTGGCTACATCGCAACCTCGAAGCGTTCTTCGATTGCTTCGCGTGAATTCACCCATCGGGGACGATCAGGGCGCTCGACGGAAAGGCCAAGGGGAAGCCTCGCCGGAGAATGGCTAAAACAATCTCTTAACAAGCGTAGCAGCTCCGAAAATGATCCAACGGAACATTATTTGGAACGTACCGTCAACGCGGCGTCAACAGTGCAAGTCGACGGCCTTGAAAAGTTCCCCCCAAGCTCGTAATATTGAAAAATAAGAACCCATCCTGCTGATATTCTCCCCCGTGGGACTCATCATTATCAGAGGAGCTTGATGCAAATGCAGATCGATGGATTTCCTGCAACTCCTCTCCGCTAGATTTGGAAGAGTTCTGCTTCGATTCCGAACAACGAATTTCTCCGAGATTACACGATCTTGTGCGGGGAAATCATGTTGTCTCTCGACTTAGTGCTTTGTTGCACGCAGCAATTCACGGAGATCAGTTGTCGTCGCACTGAATGAGGCAGGCAGTGATGAGACAGCCATTCTCGATACGGTAAGGTAGAAGTCGTTGCCGCGGCATGAGTGAGTTGGGAACCGGGAGTGGGTTCCTCTCAGAAATATTTCACTCGTTGTCAACTGTGTGCGGATTTCTTTTTTGTTCACTTTTCTGTTCCATCTCCGTGAGTCGATCTGTCTGGCTCCGCGCGTGTGTGAGTCCAAACCGTACTTGACAGAACAATGGGGTCGTTCGGTTTCCGTTGCCACAATGGAGAAACTGAGAAACGGTGGCGATGTTATCAGATAAATTGAAAATCGAACTCTATGCTCGCCGGGGATGAACAGAAGACGGAGCAACCGAGTCACGGCAGAGCTCTTTTTTCTGATGAGAAGAAAATTACCAAAAGCGGCGAGACGGCGGAACGAGAGGAAGTCGTTCCGATATTCAGTTCACAACCGGTGATTAATGGAGTGATTCGTTGACAGTCTCGGAACAGCGATTGTCGTATTTCAGCTACCGACCGTGTTACCGCTAGGGGAACGGTGAACTATTTCGATTGACCGTTAACGGTTGCACTGTCCGTCGAAACGAAAGAAAAACATTCGATGCGTCCGAGCCCGGCGCAGGAGCGAACGTGTTCGCGAGTCGGGACTTCGCGACTGTTTCGCTTCCCGAGAATCCGCCTCAAAAGTTCCGCGGCGCCGTCCAGCTCGTCTCCGGTGACTCGGATCCCGCTTCGTCATCGGTATGAGTCAAGCTCCGCGACGACCTCAAGCGAAAACTTCCACGGGAAACAGGAGGAAATCGAAAGTGAAACGGTCCAGCACGAACTATGAGCGGACTGGGAAAGAGTGAAGTCGATGAGGCTCCTCCGCAAGTTGGTCACACCGCTGTTGGTCATCGGAGCGGAGCGCCGATGATTCACTGCGAGGACGGATACCGGCGGTGGGGGCGCGTCGAGGAGCCTACGCGGACTTTTGGAAGAACGTGCTCGTTTTGCATCGTTTCGATTTTACTGAATTCCGGAGAGTTTGCCCTCGACCGCGTACGCAAACACGTGCCCAACCGCAATACCTGACGCGAGCGCTCCGAGTCCCGGATGCAAAAACGCAATGTTCTTGAAAACGTGGCCACGTGCTCGCTCCTGAACGAGGGGAGTAGAAGCGGTAAGAGGAAAAAAACCCTGCTCCAAGGCCTGCTCCCGCCGTTCCACTCGCTGCTGTGATAAATTAATCTCGTTCACCGCGACCGCTTCACTCGGTGGATGCTTCAGACCGCCGCCGAAGAAGAGCTTTTGTTTGGGGGGGGGGGAGCGATCGCCGGAACGGAGACGGATCATTCGATACGACATGATTCGGTCGTGACGTCCGACGTACGTTGAACGGGTTTAATCTTTCTTGAGGTTGAGTGAAAAGACCACGCGCGGTCGTCTAGTCGCTCGCGAGGTTTGACCGCGGCTCGCGAAATCATTGCCGCCAGTGGTTGTCGCTGACTATCGGTCGCGACATCGATTCCGAGTTACTGAACGCCCGTCGTCCTTCGGCGACACAGCACATCGAGTAGAATAGACAGAAAGAGAATACAACCCTGTCTATCTGATTGGTTCTTTCGTTTCTCTTTTCGACTTGATCGGATGATTCAGCAAGTGCGCCGGTGGCCAGACCGACCCATCGACTGAGCGACAGAGAGGCGGACTGACAGACGACCGTTGATGATGATGGTTACACGAGTAGTAACACGCCCCTCGTGTAAAACGGGATCAAACTACTCTTGCTCGAGCGCGATCGTTCGCCTGGACGCCTATTATAGATCGTGTCTGTCCGTCAATGATTGGGGAGAAGCCGTAAAATTCATTTTGGAAGCTCGCCGTCTGAGAACGGTTCATGTTATCCCCCCACTTCGGGAAACCTTGCCCACGATCCGAAACTTTCCTTTTACATCTCTAGCTCCTTACAGAAACACTCTGGAACCATCTCAGCTAGAATGCTGAGCGACCCAGAGTGTTCAGATGTCCTGCCTGAAAGTATTCCCCGCGACCTCGCCGCTGTTCCGGGATGAGTTCACGAAGCGAACGGGGCCTGCGAAGCCGAGGGCTACGAGTTGCGTTTTCCATTCTGATCGTTCATCCGCGTATGACTGCAGGATATTCCCCTCGGAGCAACGAGCTGCGTACGGCAAAAGGATCGGGAGCGGTATTTTATTTCTAAAAAGTAGGAGAACGAATGCTCGCCTTGCCAAACGAATGACAGTAGAACAAAGTCCGCATTTCTCTTGTTGTCGAGTTATTTACGATGTTGTGGCAGTTGCCCCTCGTTCGTTCGCCCGCTCCTCCGCCGCAGAGGCACTGGCGAGTCAAAAAGAAGCCGACGTCGACTACGTTCAGTTCGCTTCACGTGACTCCTTCTAGTGAGGCTTCGCGGCGTTCGCTTCGTCGTCGGTCGGCTGACTCGCCTCCATCAAACCGCCTACTTTGCGTCGAATGAGAAGGTTATGAGGTGTTTAGTACCCAAAACAGGCCCTGCCACTAAACAGAAGACATCTCGCGCACAACATCTAAACCAAGCGACCAGCTTCGCCGCCACTGGACTCTCGGGACAACCACGGCCGCTCCAACAGGCTTCACAACCTCGAATCTGTTTAGGCCCGCAACTCGGCTCTGAGCCATGAGCCACAGATTTCCTCTCGTTGGTCCGCTAATCGCATCAGAATTACGGCCGGGGATATTTCACGTTGGCCGCACGATTGTGGAGCAGCCCCATGATCCTCGACGGTTATTTTACTTGGAGCTGTGCGCCTGGAGACTCTTCCGTTCTGACGGGAGAAGGTCCCTGTCGGTTCTGCTCAGATACTTGATTATTTGCGGGAGCACCAAATCCGTGCTCCTCGCGAAGCCGCTGAAAACGTTCGAAACGGCGCCCCGCACTTGATTAGATCTCGAGTGTAATGGCCTCGATTATCTCGTAACTCCGAGCCTATCAACCGTTATCATTTATACAATCGAAGTTCCTCTCTGCGTTCAGAAGTTCTTCCATCCAGGCGGAAAACTGGACAACGGTCGATTGGATCTCATCCCCCAAATCCCACGCCACTCCTCCCGGGAATATCTTGGGAGTCTTGTGTTCGAATCTTACGAGCTGCGTACAGTTCACCGTCAGCCAGAGGTGTGGAGCACGTAGCTCGGTGGCTGTTTGCGAAGCAGATTGAGTCGCGCAAACAGCAATGACAGACGGAACCGAAGAAAAGTGAAGCTTCTGCATTTCTGCTGATCGGCGGAGCAGCCCATAATCGTTTAGCAGTTCATTACGAGGAGTCAACCACGGCCGACAGCTCCCTTGGGCGGTCGGCGTTTGAGAGTGAGTCCGTTCTTCTCTCATTCGTTCTCTTCATGATTCCACAACTGAAGATAGCCGCACGGGGGACGGACGGACGGTTGCACTATCCAAGCTCCAGTCAGTCAGTCCGTCCGTCAGTCACTCACCCGGCCGGCCGACGCGGGCAAGGCATCGAGAACAGACGGGAGGTGCGGCGCCGTTTGACGACTCCTTTTTTCATGGAGCCCTGGGAGCGCCGCGTCAGAATCGTCAAAGTTACTAACACTTTACGAGGAAACATTTGTTTCTGAATTCGATCTGTTTTACATTTTCAACCGAGCGTAGCCTTCGAGCAACAAGATCACACAAAAACGAATGTTGCCCTGTCAACAATTTACCACAATAAAAATGCGACGAGACCGAATCTGCCAACGCCCCGCTCAGAAGTTCCGAAGAGCATTGTATTTTTTTCCTTCTCGGAACCCCCTCCTCGAATCGGGGCGCCAGGAGGGGAAAATCGCAATCGCCCCGCCTTCCACCGAGACGGCCGGCTTACCAGTTTGTAGAATTATCAATGCCCATTACGGCAACACAAAAACTCAATAATTACCCCGATAACGGTTGAACTCGGAAGGTCGACTGTGGCAAGAGAGGAGGACGTCGGTGGAGAACGCTCGAAAGTTGAGAGGGGCGCTAGGTTGGGGGAGGGGGAGGGTAAGGAAACGCAGGAGGCCCTGCCGGTGACCGTTCCGGGGGTTCAGACCCTGACCGGTCCAGCCGGCTCTACTCGACTCAAACTAAAAATCCGGCAATTTCACGCACCGACTGCACATCCTCTCTTGGAAAGGACTCGAGGGTTTGTTCCGTGGGCTGGTGGTGGGTTACCAGGGGATTCGGGAAGCCCATCCAGTGCTCAATGGTTCCGATGCCGTTCTGAGCGACATCAATCCATCGCTGATTCCCCTGGCGGCGAACTTTCGTCCCAAGACGTCGTGCAGTGCTCTGGTTGCGAACGCGGAACGCGATGCGGCTCGTGCCGAAATTCAATATGTCGATGCGCTGAAGTTTCCCATGCTCCGCGTTTCGAGCGTCGTCTAATGGTCCCGTGAAGTCATGGGATGCTTCCCTCCATTCACCTACTCGATGCTCGTTGTCCTGTCCGCTCAGAGTGATCTACCGTCTTGCTGCTCCTCCTCGAGGTTGGATCATTATGATGTTGGAATTGAACTGGCGCGCGCGAGGGACTCCGCCACGATAGAGCTCGTTCGAGGAGGAGTAACTGTTCTGTCAGAGGTTCGAAGAGAAAAGCTGTTACCAAACCTGTCGGCTCGAGATTTCGATCGAGCGACGATTTCTGCGACGCTTCCTCATCGTTAACAGTTTGTTCACTTTTCCGTTGGCCCGTTCCCACAATATCATCATCGTCGTTGCCTCTGTTCTGCAACCCCAATTGTTTGCCACGGCTGGACTAAACAGCAGCTGATTGAGTGACGCCGCACAGCTTGTTGGATCGTCTCTTTGTTCGGATAAAGCTTTTTCGCTTCTCTTCGCGATTCTCCCTGAGCTGCTCTCCGGAGTTGGTTAGGTGAAGCGAACCGTTCAGGGTCGTCAATTGCGTCCAACTTACTTAAAATGGATCGGCGCCATGAATATTCAGATTTTCCCATACCTATGGTGCGAACTGCGAGCAAATCGTGTGACTGCTCTGATGGCATCAACAGGGGTTCTCTTCTCTTCAAGAGTTTGACAAACAGTTCAGACGACCGTTGCTGTGAGCCTCGAAGACAGTCCATACAAGCTGGACGGACTCCCGGAACAAGCGGCGAGCTTCGTCCTTGGCGCCCTGGCCGCCTCTGGGCCATGGGGTTCCGTGCGCGGAACGATTCGTTCTCGAGCCGGGTGTGTGATTCGGACTCTCCGAGATCCTCGACGCGTTGCTTTCTGGAAACTTCCCACAGCAGGACCGAAGCGCAGACCTGGCCGGCGGAAAGGCGGTGACAGGAGTCCTGAAATCCCACAAAAATGTTGAGATGGAACTAACGGCCGAATAATGAAGAACAATTGAGATGCTTCGCTATACCCCGCGATCTCAGTAGTTCCACAATAGATTATGTTCCCAGAACACCGATGAAATGGCCGCGAGGTCAACGCGGTCCGCCCTGAACATGTTCGTGGCCATGTTTACGTTGTCATCGGAAGACGGTGAAGGCGAAGAGCTGGCTTCGATTCCCGGTGAGTGGTTTGGCCTCGAAGGGAGTTCGGTCTCAAGGAGGATCGAGGGGAAAATGCCGTTTCAACGACTTATCGCACCAAGTTCTCTTCGAGTTGAGAGCAAAGGATCCCTTCCTTCCGCAATGGAGCCATCGGATCGCACATCGCTCGGAAATCTGCCGATCTCCTCAAAAGCGGTCCATCTTTCTGTTATAGAGGTTGCCTCAGTTACCAAGAGCCGCTTCCATCAGAAGTTTCAACTTGCTCCCACCGTCCCTAACTTCCTAGCTCACTCAAAGCCGGGCCTGCCGTTGGCGCCCTAACACCGAGAGAAAAAAATGGGAGCCATTTCGTCTTCATGATCTCCGCCACCGTGGCTCAAGATGTGCTGCTAGTTCAGAGTTCAGCAAGCAGAGAGCGGATGAGTTCTTGCGCCCCCCGAACGATGCCATAGTTTTTTATGCTCTCCCGTCTCCGCTAGTTCCTCCTCACCTAACCTCAGACCCCCCCCCCCCCCCCCCCCCCTGTTATATCCCGCGCGACCTGAGTCGCCAAGTTACTTCTCTCGGGATGCGGAAGCGGTGGGAATAGTAGAAGAATCTCTGCGTTCACTTGCTATCGTCTTGAAGAAAGAGCAGGACAAAATTGTTCCGAGAACGAAATGAGAGAAACACATCTAACCAACGAGCCGGGGAGCTATTGCCATGCTACGCGGCCTCGGCGGACCAAGGCCCGAGTTGTTGCCAACCGAGCAAGTCTCTCTATTCTTCAATTCGGAATCTTCCCTCGCTGTCGTCTCGACACCGCGGCAATCTTCACCGACGGACTCTGTTTTGCTTTGAGGCGAGAAGTTCGCGTTTCTCTCGATCGGTCGGGGGATGAACATTTGAATCGAGCTATCGGATGTCCTTCAGAACACCTCCTCGTCACGGCCACGTTTCGCGACCGAACGTTTGGGCACTTCCTGGATTCTCCGTCGAGTTGATCAAGAGAGGAGGAGGATAGGTCGAGAGACGAGCACAAATCGTTTTGTCATCCGAAGCGAGGCCCTTTTCGTCTCTCCCGGGACAGAAGCGAGAAACAGAACGCCCCTACGCGACGACGAGCTGTCCTTTTTTTCCTTGTTCATTCAATGTTGTAAACTTGTGTCTGTGAGAATTCAGAGTAAAAACGAAAAAACGGCGGAAAAGATATCGCTTCCCGAGCAACAGAAGATAACTTCGACGGCAATAGTCATGAAATCACCAAGACTGGCCGCGGCCGGTCGGATGGGTAGCGATTGTCGTTTTACTTTTTCAACATGGTACACACAAACGCGTTCGTGTGAGTGGGAGTCCGTGAGACGAATCATAAAACGCTCGGTTTCAACTCGTTTCTCACCATAAAAACGTTGTTTTTTATTCGGAGCTTTCCGCTCCCGCCATAATAGTCGGCGTCGGCAAACTCTTCTTGAAGGAGATCAGAACAAATTGTTTCAAATCAAGACGACCCAAGAGACGAAGCTCGTCCGAACAGCCGTTTCTTTCTGGATATTCCGCAGCGGCCTCTGGAGGGCATATCAGACAGCCGAAGTATGATACATGTGAGCCTGTTCGCTCGCATGTTTTACGACCACCGTTATTGACACCTGCTCCGCGAACGATTTCCCGCCTCACCCTCGCAACTGACTGAATCGCTCGGCGGGATTCTGGACCCAAGCTCGAGATCTCGTACGGGAGCGGTAGTACTTCGCAGGGAAGCTCCGAACAGTGTCCGGCCCTTCCGTTTGTCGCAGTCGATGATGACAACTGTTTGGTGTGAGCGGCTCACGCACACACAATGCCGGTCGACGCTCCGGAGGATCTTCACTTCAGAGCAGCTCAGAAGATGCAGAAACTGCACGAGGATGACAACTCGCTGCCTCCGCCGTCGCAGAGGAAGAGGGCGGTCAGTCCGCCCGCCCCCCTCCTCCCGCCTGCAGTCAGCCAAGCGGCTCAACTCACTCAGCTGGCTCTGCAACTCGGTTTGGCGCTCGGTTGTCCTTATTCGTGCTCCTATTACGCGTTGACACACGAGGGGACAACTTAGAGAATTTAGACGTCACCATTGTGAACGTCGGGAATCTATGTTCGCCATGCTCCGCTGGATTCAATGAGACGCCGTGTGCAGGCAGACAGGCGGGCGAGCAGGTTGTCTGGCAGAAGGAGGGGAAATAATGCAAACGCTTCAAATCTTCCGAGAAGGAGAAACCGAATGCTTCAAATGCGCTCCCAGACCCTATTCACGTCGATCCAATTTAGACTTTCCCGCAAACCGCCTGTCCCGGGAGCCGGAGAGGCAACTTCTGGACATCTGGTTAGAATAGTAGCCACTGAGGTGGCGGATCGTGGGGGCTGATCCTGCGCCTGCACGGACCCCACGATCGGGCCTCGGATCTCGTGCGGGATGCGAATCGATTCCGCCTCGCGGAACGCTCGAAGCTGCGACGCGGCGGACTTTCAACGAAGACTTCCGGACTTCTTCAGCTTTTGTCGCCGGTTTTCTCGAAGACCGGACGACGGAAAAATTCCAGTTTTCGACCCGGACGATCGGAATGAGTTTTCGAAAAGCGCTCTGGGTGCGATTCCGTCAGCTCGATGCCACCCATCAAGTATCTGACAACAGAGAAACTCATTTTTATCACGGGTTGTCGTCAATTCCATTGAGTTCCGCTTGAGTCAATGAATGAAAGAAGAATCGGTGAAAGAGAAAATGAAGAAACGCCGAATAGAAGGAGCCCTGAATGGACGAGAGCCGGCCGGTCGTTCTTGCTTACGTCTTTGCAGTAAACAGCGGTGGTTGTCGCTCCGGGATGCAAACCCTGTTCTCCCGCTCACTCTTCTTTTTTTTTCGTTTCCATAATTACGGTCATTTTGTCGTCCTCTCCCTCGTTGTGCTCAGCCGCAGCACTAAAAGGTAGCTAATCTTGGTTGACCCCCGCGAACCGTTCGTGGTACCTTGTAAACTTCTCTTAGTTGTTCGCGGGTGCAGCGAGTCCCGGTCGGCGGCCAGCGGGATGATTTTCCACTGAGACGCGCTCGGCGATCGGAAGTCACTTTCGGTATCGTTCGTCCCTTCGTGTTTCCGTAAAATCCGTCCGGAATCTTCGGTCCTCCCACGTCTGAGCACATGGCGAGCGAGGAACTTGCTTGCGACGTTCCCAGCCCGTTGTGATCAACGATCGGATGTGAGGAGAGCTCGGCGCCTGCGTCGCCGCTCCCCTCGACGTTGAGCAAACAAGCCTCTCACGAGCGTTTCCTATTTTGGGAACACGAACAAACGTGAAACTCTGTTGAAATTACTCTGATTGAGCAGTACGCGTTTCAACTCTAGATTTTCAGAAACTTTCGAGGCGTGCTCGCGGACGAATCTGACGGGAATTCCTCGTTTCCCGAACTTTCGCTCTGTTCTGAATTCGATTCCGCTGCGGGCTCGATTTCTAACGAAGCAGGCTAACGAAATTCCAAAAGTATTGTTGGCCACGCATCGGTCTGGATGGAACTTTTTTTTTGCGCCCGCTCTCGATCGAGGAGAATACGGTTCTCGACAGCGACGCCGCTTGTACCACCGCCAGCACCGCAGGAATTAAGCCTACGAGAAGCGGAATCCGGCACAGATAGAAGCGGCGGCAGACCCGCCGAGGGACGAGCGGACGAGGGAGCGCACAGAGAGCGATGTTCCTTCTCAATGTGCATTATACAGCAGGGCGGTTAATGAGAGTACTATCGAAAAGCAGGGTTGCTCCGTCCATTGGTTCGTTCGTTCGTTCGCAGATTATCGCGTATGGAAACAACGAAAAAAATTGAGCCCCGCTGATCGACAAGACTGATCCTCCCCAGACAGACGGATGTACGGGAGGACGAACGACAGGCAGGCAGAAGTCCCGGACGCTCTCCACTGACTGGGGGCAGCTCCCGTGGACCTCCGACAAAGCTCGCTTGACGATTGCGAGCGATACATGTCCCAAGCTCCCATCTATATTCATGTCGTTGAGAGGACGCTCTCGCCCCGCCCACTTGGCGTCGTGATCCCAGGATACGCTCGGGACACGCTGTGTGCGGTGAAATCGTTTTTGTCTGGCAGACGACGAGTCGAGACCGCGCGATTTTGGAAGGTACGGCGCGGTCGAGGAACTTATCGTTTCGCCATAAGCGCCAGCGCTCGTCACCGCTGTGGTCGTTTGTCAGCAGAAAGTTGTCAAGTGAGAATAATTCAAATCAGTCGTGCACCGGTGTGCATTGTTTTCACCGAGATGTCTGTTCTTTTCTGAATGGCTTGCGGCGTAAAAGAAGTAAAAGCGGCTATCTGGAATTCTATTTTCTTTATTTTTCAGGAAGCAGACAGCAGCATCAGCGGTTGTCGCGTTTTCTTTGTCAATTTGTTCAAGTTAATGGTTCAGCTCGGAGCGGCCCTGCGAAGAGGCTCCCAGCAAGCTGTCGATCCCATTGTCCGCAACATCCGAAACTGTCACACGAAAACGAGAAACGCTTCCTTTGCGCTTCTCCTGTTTAAGCATTGTTAGAAACGTTGTGAATATTCAGAGTTGCGACCAGATCCTTCTGGAAGATGAACATTTGTCTTTCGGTGCCGAAAAGCTGATTGCAAGATTGCATTTCATCAGCTTTCCGTCGCCGATGACGATGGATTTCCATGTTTCCGGAGAGCCTCCCGCAGGAGTTTTGGTAATGCACGGTTTATTACTGGGTACCGGGGGAAATACTATTAAATCGACTAGATAGTCTCCAGCGAAAACTATTCGATACAGTGTTATTACGGGCCCGCGGTACAACGAAAAGTCGCCGAGAACGGGTTTTAGTAACACGGGTAACAAAAAAATTCCTAGTAAAATTCAGGCGCTGGATGCAGTGCGCTAGCTTGAGATCCTTATCATCAAGAACATCATGTATAGGAGGGAGAGAGAGTAAGTCAGGGGAGATACGGCGTTTGCGAGCAGCCCTCCCAACGAATTTGCGTTGGAAGCGCTCCAAGGCATCAGTGGATCCCCTGAGCCAAGGCCGCCAGACTTCCGAACCATACAGGAGAGAGGGGAGGACAAGGGACTTATAGGCACGAAAACAGACGTCAGGGATTCTACAATCAAACGCTCGGAGGACGAAGTTAGCAGTTCTCCCTGCCCTCGCAATCGCATTATAGGTGTGAGTCTCAGGCTTAAGGTCAGAAGTGAAGTTGACACCAAGATCCTTCACTTGAAGAACCTCCGGGATGGCTTCACCAAGGAGCGTGTAAGAATGGCGGTCGTCATGAAGGATGTGAATAGCTGCAGATTTAGAGGAAGATATCAGAAGCTTCCAGCGCTGAGCCCAGTTACCGATATTAATCAACGAAAGTTGGAGTGCCTCCCTCGCTCCGGGCCTAGAAACATCAGCGAATATCTTGATATCATCAGCATAGGTGCGATGCTGTACTGAATCAGAATTAAGGCTGCATGATGATTACGCAACAGCGAGCCCTGAAGGGGAATTAGAATCCCGGGCGTCGAATATGCAGCTCTCGACGGAGCTGCTTCAAGATGTTGGGACAAAGCTTCAAGAGCTTCACGAGGACCAGCTTTGGCAAGCTGAAATGGTGAAGGCACCGCCAAAGCTGTGGGAACGGTTCGCAGTCCGGAGGAGAACGAAGGGAGTTGGAGGTAGAGTGGGAGTTCAAGAGCTGCGAGATCGGCTTGGATGTTGGTTTCTGATCCGGAGCACTCGCAGTGGCTTCTAGTGGATTCAGAAGTTGAGCGGACCTATTCCCTGATCATCGGTCAAGCTACTCCGATCTTGGGAACCCATTCTGTGTTTACCAGTCGAGCTTCGTCAGATGAGTTTCGTCTGCACATTGAGTTCCTGTGGACCGACAGCAGTGTTCGAGGTTCTCACCTAGCACAACGACGCTGCTCACTGAGGGAGAGGTTGAAAAGCTCATCTTTGAGCCGGAAGAGCATTGTGGACTGCGAGACACCGACGACGAAGACTAGAAACGCGATTCGTCAGCCCTGCGATCCTACGAGCACCATGAGGAACAATATTCGGAACGTACGACTCTTGGTCGCATTTTGTTCCACTCTGAGGCTCGCTGATCGAGGCTCTCTGAAAACTGAGCTCTCTGTAATAACCACGTCAAGCAAAGCGTAGGTCGTGAGTTCCTTACCCATATATAGCTTCTGACCGTGGTCATACAGGCTGCGCATATTCTCTGCACATGTTTCCCGCAAACATCCCGTAGCGTGCATCTCTCCCTTTCTAAAGGAGTCCCACGGGTTTTCCGCATCCGCAGAGGAGCCTCTCGCTGAGCCTTAATCCAACAAGTAATAATCATTCCGAAATGCATCACTCGATTGTCGCCAATGCGGGTGGTGCCTTTGACAGACGACGCCACTTGCTCTGAACTCTACGGGCTGGTTTGGATTTGCGTAGTTGCCACTTTCGCTGCGCGAACGAGGTCCAAGGAAGATGCATGACAGCATAAACCAACATTGCTATTCAACGCAGACTAAATCGTCGAATCACGGAAAGTCACCCCAGTTTCCATAGCTCCCTGGAACCGGGTTCGTTGTTGATCTGGACAGTAGAAGCGCTTTGATCTCTCAGTGATCCACAATCGAGCATAACCGACTGTCGTCACGCGGGAGCTCCAGAGCCGGATGTCTACTTTCGAATTTCTGAACTTCGAATTTCCCGACGGGTACAGATTTCAAATGCGGGGAACGAAAATTCTCCGGTTCCGGTTTTTCGGCGGACGAGCCCGCGCGGTGGTCTTCTGACCAGCGTTCCCAGTTAACCTCGTGAAAGCTCAACCCCACTAGCCCCAGCTGCTGCCGCCTCTCCTCTGGTCGCTGCTGTACTGGAACGAGAAGAGCGAGCGCTACTCGAAGGAGTCGGACCACGCAAGAGCAGTTGGGAACTCCGTTACGCGGACGGGCGTCGAGACTACTCTCGACGAAAATCAACTAGCTGCGGCGGTCCACAGAGGAGATACATTTTAATAAAGCTCAACGGTTGCGTTAGGTGCCCTCTGGTTCCCCCGGCTAACCCGCACAGCAGCGACGGCCGGCCATTGCACGAGTTCCGCCAACGCGAGATGCGAAAACATTCCTGTGAAGGTCTGCATAGCCGGCGAGCCATGCCGTTGCCGACAGAGCCGCTTCGGAAATCTCGACGGATCAATGTTCAGGGCCACGAATCGCTCGCACCTAGAATATCGGCGCTGAATGAATGAGTTCCTCCAGCATTGTCATTCAGGTTTCCTCTTGACGAGGGTGCCGCTGGAGCGCTCACCGCGAGCCAGAGGAAAATGCAGAGTTTTAATCCCCCGTCGTTTTCGAGGCGATGATCCATTACCCCTTGCCGGAAGTTCGCCGAACTCGCTGACGGCGGGGATGTGGCGGCGACGGTTTTAGCGGCTTAGTGGACCTCTTCGAGTCATCTTCGAGGGATAATGCTCTTGAGACGACGGAAGAACGATCTCCAGTGAAAACTTGGAGATCCGTCCTCCCGTGGACACGTGCGTCGATCCGCTTCCACTCAACCAGCCAGCCAATCGACTCCAGGCAGGTTCAGTGAGCTGGTTCGATCGGGTATTCGATCGGGTTTTTCCAGCGTATTCCCTCCGAACCGCCAACGCCATCCCTCATTCCCGCGGTTGGCCGCCCACTTATTTCTGCTGATTCACGAAGTGTGACGGGAATCCGTCCCGAGACCACAAAAACGCGAACTCGGGAACGCAACCACAGACGGATCGGCATTTGGATCCACGCACGTTCCTAGACAACAGTCTCTCGGTGAGGGGGTGGCAAAAAGTTGCTTGCCGTCACTCGTTGCAAGATGTCCTGCCGTTGCTAAGCGAGACATCCTCTCCACTCTGCGTGCCTGCACCGACGCTGTCCGTCCGAGGTCCATGGGCCGCCCGGTCGTTCGACCCGCCATTCGTCGCGGCGCTTCTTTCTCCATCGGTTTTGTCCGTTTCTTGAGCGCGCGACCGCGTACAACAGCTGCCGTTTTGCTGTCCGAGATGGACTTCATTGGAGTTCTCTTTCTTATTCCTCCTCTTTCTTCGCGAGGACAATGGGCTCACCCCGCTCTGCGGCCGTACCGCGCGGCTGGTTGGTCCGTTTGCTGCGCGCGCTCTCTCTTTTTCTTTTCGATGTATAAGCTTGTTCAAAGGCACTTTAAAGCCCCGTTCCACGGGAGAAAGCGGCGAACTTCTTTCTATACAGTCAAAAGAACCAGAGTCAGAATGGCCGTTAGAAACAGGCGGATAACCAACATTTCCGTAGCGTGGCCCGCAGAAGGAACGGTCGTTTCATTTCATGTTCCACTGTCCAGCTCCGCTAGCACGACGTCCCGGGCTCGGGCGCCCTTCCACGGAGTTCGCCCCGGATCAGTTGCGTTCGAAGGTCCGCCATGGTGAAAACTTGCATACATGAGCGTGTAGCGACGGTTCGCATGGTGTTCTGCGTGATAATTGCGTGATTTCGTGTTTCTCTGGTGTTGCTTTCCAATTGAAGCCAGTGCCCCTCGAAGAGTGTTCCCCAGTTCGTTCCGACATTCTGCTCGGGCCTCCGGCACTCTACAGAGGCTAACAGACCCGCCTTGTTTTCTAGTCACAGTTGGGAAAAGGGGACGAGCTTTGTTGCACGTCGGCGGAACGTGCGCACTTCCAACTCGAGTTCTTCCCCGCTGTTGTCATACATCGATTGGGATTCCCATTCGTCGTTAATTGACTGTTGGCAGAATGGGAAGAATCAGAGTCAGTGCTTCGCCGTGCGACGTCTCCTCCGGAATCAGAGCGGAAGTCTCCGCGAAGATCCCCAGCTGCAGAGCAATAATAGCCAACCACAGTTGTCGAGAGAGAGGGATTTTTTCGATTCATTAGAATATCGCCTGCGCTGCGACGACAGTTGTGGCGACCACCAGCTACATCGAGCGGAGCGTCACTCTCAGAAAATAATGAAGGCAGCCAGGCACACCCTGGGAAGACGATCTGAAAATCCAGCGGGGTTACGTTCTGGCGCGTGATAAGTTTCCAGGTCGATACTGGGTGAGATCTCGAAACGATCGTGTCATGCGAGTGATTGGTGGTGGGAAGAAAAGTAAATGGAGAAGAAATTAAAATCGATTCCCACGAATGCAGAAACGGAGCAAACAGCAGTGACAGGCCAAAACACCGGGGAGATAGACGATAATGGCGATGCCGTTGCCGCTACCGCTGTCACAGTTCTGGGGCCGGATCTTCTTCTGGTCGTCGAATGCAGTAGTGAACGATAAGAGTCCGCGATGTTTTCTCTCTTGCCTACCCAGGATGCCGCTGTTGATGCTGCCAATGAACGAGTAGGCCATATCAGATACCCGATAGAGAAGCGATGAAAAGTTGCTGCGACGGCGGATTTCTGTAACACCGTGATTGGAAGCAGCAAACGCCGTGATTCGGAACTCCACGACGTCTAGTTTTTACGCTGTCGACGGTGTCCACACAGCTCACGACTGCCAGGGGACTCGTTTACCTGGGGGGTTCATCCTTTTCCGGGAGACTTTGGATGCTGTCGTGTGCTCGCGGGAAACACTTCTTCGTGTTTCACCGAGGCGCCGAAACCGAACATTCCCCTGAGTTTAGGAATCTGTCGCCAACTGCAAGTGCTCTCAGGTACTCTGCGTGAACAGTCTGAACAATCTGATTCCGCCACGGACGGGATTCCGTTTCGATTCGTAGTTATTCTGGCTAATGCTCTCCCAATGACCGCGCTCCGAGTTCTCGAGGTTCCTCCGCTGCAACTTATTTCTTGATGCCGCAGGATGGAGCTGTTAAACTCTGCCTGATGCGTCTGGGACGAACGCAACCTTTGTTTTTCCGCGACTCTTGCGCACGCTCCATTCAATTGTCTCCCATGCATCCGATTTGAGCACGAGACAGGGGAGCCTCGAGAATATACTAGGACTCGAATCTCCCGATGAGAGTTTACTGATTAATTTTCTCGCGACGACGCTTTGTTCCGACGGTTGGAAGGACGCTCTGATGTTATCAACGGTCAGACAGTGCAACGAGTTCATGCTCAAAGGCTGACGACTGTTCCGGCGCTTCTCAGGGCTCACCGCATTCCGACGATCATGTTCAAACGTTAACAAACACGCCTCCATTATATTTCAAACATCGGCGCATGACTCGACAGCCCACCGGTGGCGTTGGGAAAATACCAGGAGTCTCGTTCAAAATGAAATTCCACCAGGGAAGCCCGACTGTGTCGGCGTGGAAGCTTCTGCAACCACACATTAAAGGCGGCAAGGGGTCGGTTCCAATCCATTAAGATCCGCGTTCCAAGAGATTTCGGTAGTTCGGATGGTTCCGGTGCAATCAGCGTTGCTACGGAGCACGGAACTCGGCCTCCAGGGTACCCTTCGCTGCATTTCAAGTCTGGATCCACTGTGGAATACGTCTATGGATATACATGTATCGGCGGCGATGTCTGTCTGCTCTCCATAGACTCCCAGGCCGATGATCGGATCGCTATGAGATCCCTTGCGCGGGGAGTTTCCGGAAAGAGTTCCAGATGAAACTACCCCTTTCTCCGATCCCTCAGCTCTCCCCAGAAACGGCCACTCGCCGTCGGGTTCACCCCCAGGCGAATTCCGTCTTTTAGTGGTCGAGTGTCTGTTCTGAATAGCCTCCCAAGATGTTGCGATCATACTTTTGGAAAGGTAAGCGGACACTTCTGGTGTAGGTCGTTCGGATCATGCCTCCGGAAAGACTCGGCGATTCTTCTGGAATGAGACATCCTTGTAATACTTTTGAACAGAGCCGTTCTCATCACACCTTCCGAAAAAACTTGGATGTTTCCTCTCGCCGGGCCTTTCGGATCATATGTTTTGGGAGGTTCGAGGGATTTGAGAGAGTGATACTGAGCATAATTTTGGAAAGGGTTCGCGATCGATGAAGAGGGCCCAATGAACGAAACTGTCAATCCTCTGACGAAAGTTCGGGCATTTCGACGCATTTACGAAAACCTAATACAGCGCCCGAGTGAAGACTGTGCACGGAGGAGCGAGAGGAGATTACAGATGTGATTCTCCTGACATCTTCGTGAGGCCCCATGGAAAGCGTGACGCAAAACTTTTCAAAGAATCTGATGGGTGGGCTGACCGAGTGCGCGAGCGCAGGAGGCCAGCTATTCGATTTAAAAGTTGTCATGTTTCCCTGACCTCGTCTACTCACCGATACGGTGCCGAGATACGGCGCGCCCGTAGTTATGGAAGCGAATCCGAATTGCTGCCCTGCAAGAAACTCGAAGTCTCTGAGTGAGGAGAGGTTTATTGCGACTCTTTGCGTTGTCTCGGCGAGGGATTCGCTCGACGGAACGCGGAAGCGAACCTTTGGTGCCACCTGAGTATTTGACGAACTGGGATGAATAAACACCGCTGAGAAGAGGGTAACGTCTTGGCTGAGAATTTTCGCCGTGCGAAACCTCGGGGAAATCTCTTTGTTTCTCAGTCGAAATTCCGGGTTTTCTCTGAGGGCGCTGCTTATCAGGTAAGCAAGTTGAGCAACTTGATAACAAAGCAGCGCCGCTCACGATGCGGGAGGCTGGAGCGGCAGATGAGAGCTCCGAAAAAAACGGAGGTTGGCCCGCTACCACCGCCGGCAGGAAGCGCCGGCGAGATACAACATTATAACTGTATTATAAGCCGGCGGTTGTTCGAATAGCCCCCCGGGGGGCCATGGAGAGCTAACGATGCTCAGCCGTATCCTTCAAGCCGGCAGCAGCAGCAGCAGCCTAGCACCTGCACCACGAAAACGAATGTTCCGAGGAAGCTCGGCGCGCCGCGGCCCGGCATATTACTGCCGTAGTTGTTGTTGCTGCCCTTTTCGGACAGCGGATCCAGGTCCAGGTTTCTTGAGCCATATTTCTGGAGTTTTCACCGAGTAGAACTCCATGGACATCTATGTGGACCGTCGGTCGTAAGAGAATTTCGCCTCCACGACTCGGGCGCTCCGAGCGCAGAGATTGTATTTTGCGGACACGAGAGGGAGGTGCTCCTGGCCAAGATGGATAGGAGCCGACTCGGAGGCCTCCTGTGGGCCCGGTTTGAATTTGTTGACATCCTCCAAAGCTTTGACGTCGTTTCGGACGGTCACAACGGAACGGGAACAGGGCCGCCAACGACCGGAACCCGGTATTCGTCCCCTCAACGCATGATCTACTCGCTTCGAGTGGCACTCTCGACCGGCCGAGATCGAAGCGAAACTCGTAGGAAACCGGCACGACGACGAGACTTGAGCGACGAGTGTATGTAACGAACTCAAAATTGGAGCTCGGGGTGATCACGTGCGAGCTCATCAAGACGAAAGTGAAATTCTCGAAAGAACGGCGCAAGTGCGCCAGGGACCGGTGGCGGTGAAGTGGATGTCCACCGATCGGGAATTTGTTGTGCTCGAGGCGATCATCAATTAGGCAGCCGTTAAGCGCTTGGAGTGTGGCTGAATCTTGTTTGAATATTCCGTTCTTCATAAATGCCAACGCAACCCGATATTTCCTAGGGCAGCCGAAAATGAGATTTAGTCCGCCAAAGTTGGAACGAGAGCGTCTTGCGGCACCTCACGCGCCCCCAGAAGGAATCCGGTCTCCAGATCTCGTCCATCTCACAAGCGATTCATCACGTCGCTTGCTCGCCGCCTTTGTGGCCGAGCGGCCCCGTTCGCTCGCTCGCCTGGAGCCTAGCCGGTCGGGCAGGCCCGACAGCTCCTGAAAACCCGTGGTCCTCTCCCCGATTTCCCGAATTCTCAGCCTCGACTGGGATCCCGTCCGTTCGTTATCAGCACTTTCAAGCGATGACGGAGCACTAGCCGGACTCCAGACACGACGCTCCCACCAAAACTAATTGGCACGCCCTTTCCGTTATCACTTCACAGTGACCTTGTGGAAAAACGCGTTGCCAACTCCCGGCGCCGTTCGGCCGAGAGCCGTCCTTGCGGGATGCGGCCTGCCGCAAGGGGCTGCCGCAGGGAACTCCCGTTGTCCCTTACATCGAACGGCAAATTCCGCAGAAGATCGCGTCAAGCTTCCGTTCAGCGAAAATACGACCTTGCGTCCCCCCTTTACGATTAGAAAGGAGGATCCGTCGCGACAGGCGATACTCCGTTCAGGCCGAGCACGCTCCCGGAGCTCCTGCAGCGATCGCGCCCGAACGCTCTCTTCGCAGGAGGATATTTTTAATTGCTAGCGCACCTGTCGAATCTCAAGAGTCCCGGAGTGAGTACAGTCTGAACCCTTTGCTCGCTGAATGAGTGAATCGTTCGCGTTCCTCAGTGGAGGAAAAACCCCACTTCCGGAGGCAATTAGGCTTAACACAGCCGAGAACGAAGCCGGTGGAGGGGAGACGACTGTGAGGGATGGAGAGAGGATTTCCGCTCGTTTTGAGGAAAAACTTGAGAAGGCGAGAGGGAGGACTAAGTGAATGGAGCAGACAAAGAGCCGAAAGAAAAAGAGCGCGGGGGTTAAGAACATGCGTACGCGAAGGATAAGTTTCGCACATTTCAGGAATCGTGTAATTCCATTGCCTCGGAAGAACGAGAAAGTTCATGAGGGCGCTCCGAGGCCGGATGGTTTCGCGTCGAGGGCGCGGCTCGGTCAGCTCCGACTCAAGGACATTTGCGAGCTACGCGTTGTAAATTGATTTCTCATTGTCCAGAAGCGTCCTCGGAGGCGAAATTGGCTTCCTGTATAATCGTTTCGCGCTGTCGGTCCCTCTGCGAGAATGGAGGGCGTGAGCTTTTCAGGCGGAATCGGGCCACGGTGATCAGCTGCAGACTTTTTGAAACAAAGGCGTCAGCCCTTTAGGGTTATTAGCCAATTCTCGATACCCGTTCTCAATACCTCGCAGATGATATGTGATTAGCCTACTCGATCATTGAAATCCTCATTCAGAGACCCTCCGCAGAGTGTTCAACCACCGCAAACCCCCCGCCCCTCACCGACCGACAAAGCCAGGTTCGAACACTGATCTCTGGGGTGGGCCGACCTCGTTGAATGTCTTCAAGCATCGGGTGTATTTTGATCGGGAGGCTGAGGAGAGCAAACAGAAACTCCGCCTCTGCACAAGTAACTGAGGTATCGACGGACGTGAACTAACCTGTTTGGGGAGTGTGGCTCTACTTTCCGCGTCGGCTAGGATCAACCTTAGCTGCTGTTACACTCCGAAAGAGTGCGACGAGAAGGAAGTTCACCAAAAATAGTTCACTCGCCTGGCGTCCGGAAGGAGCTTCTACGGTTGATCACTCGTGCCTGGTTTATTTTTTGGCGGCGCCCCGCGAGAGTCCCCGCGATATGATGAGAAGTCAACGGGCCGCGTCCTCGTCTCAGCGCGGAGTCCCACCTTGGAACGGAGGGGGAGGGGAGGCAGGGCTATTCTGATCAAATATTAACCCGTGCGATCAGATATCGCCGCTGATATCCGATGAGACCTTCGAGCGCTCCAACGGCCCAGGGGTTCACCGGGAACGAGTTCCACGATTCGAACAGCCCGCCGGTCTGATTTCTTTCTGAACTTGAGAAGTTTTTCCTTCAATTTCGTCACCGGAAACCGATTCGGTCTGTGACAGATGTCGCGAGACAGTTCTACGCAGACGAAGGAAACTTCCAGGATGCTTGCGTTCCGGATGTCACAAGTTCCCATCGCTAATGAAGCGTTCGCCCTCTAACAATAATCTCTCGCATGCCGTCATTATTTTCCGGAAAAATGGAAACTCGCTGTGAGTAATCGCTTCAACCAGTAGGGTAACTCAAGAACTCACCGAAGCGCATACGAATACACGCAGGAGAAAATAATGAGGATTTCTCCGACGTCGGCAAAAATGAGCACCGCGATCACGACAACATCTGTTCTGACCATTAATTCCCATCAACCTGAAAACGCTCAAAAACGGCTTACGGAGTTATCCAAAGCTAGATACATCGGGAAAACTCTATTTCAGCGAGGATCACGAGTTTGCGCTTCGCTGGGATCGGCCGCCCTATTCTGGGATCCGGGGGGAGCAACATTATTCCAAGGCAAGTGAGGGATGCAGCAACAATGACGGCACGCTGAGGAAGCTGCCTCATCTGATACGACGCAGGTCAGACAGCCCAACGGCAGGAAGAGAGACTCGATGAGAAAAAAACGCAAGAGTGAATGTTCGTTGCTGTATGTTTATATTTTGTGTTCATCTGTATGGGGGATGTTTGATACGTTGCTCTGTTCCTTTGTGCGCGGCTACCATTGTTATTGCATTAGTCTGCCGTTGCTTGTGTTTGATCATCGTGCGAGAGCGAGGCGAAGAGCCGACACCGCGGCCGTTAGTGCTGCCGCCCGGGTTCTTGCCGTCGTCGTCATCATCGTAAGAGGAGCAGAGTTCGTTAACAACGACAACGGCTGCCCTCTTGCTACAAGCGTTGCCCCCGTAACCAGTACCAACACCGCCGCCTGATCGGCCCGCTGACTGACTGACTGGCTTGCGAAACTGCCGAGATCGTGGCACGCATGGCAAACAGCTAAACAGTCAGTTAGCGTTCAGCTTGTCCGTCTTTCGCATTCTCGTTGTGACCCGGTCCCCATCCATCCTCAAACCGACCCTCCTAACTTCCCAGCCAATGATTCACTCATTCAGCGGTCACCCACCGAGTATCCTTCGCGCGAGCGAACGAGCGAGCAAGACTCACTGGTAGTCACTCAGCCAAACACTCTCCTCAAGTTCCTCGGTTGACGACAGCGCGTTGAATCTTAATTCGAATGAATCCCGTCGCTCCCGTTCGGCCGGCAAACAACAGAATCGAGTGAGAGGCAGCTCACGATTGATTACATTATTCCCCATCGGGAGCCGTGGCTGCAGCTGCACCGGCGGCAGCAGCAGCAAAGCGAATCAAGGCCTTCCACCTGCGACGCACTGTGATAGCTGTGCTTCGCAAACATGGCGCGTCACATCGTGCTCGGATTCGAAACTCGACTGCGCCGCCCGAGCAGCTCGAACATCATGCCCGCGGAGCCGACAGCGCGGCACGTACAGAGATCGCACGGGGTCGCCATGACGAGTTTCGATACAACGCGAGCTGGAGGGGAAAGGAGGAATTGTTGCCAGGGAAAGGCGCAGAGGGACTGCGCATCTCGGAGGCTGTCCCGCGATACAGCTCAATAACTAACCGAGTTTAACAAACTCCCACTTGAGCTCCAACTGCTCGGACCAAACGGATCGGGATGTGAAGCCGTGGCCCGACCGCCACGTCTGCCAGACCTCGCCGCAGTCCGCGCATCTGGACAATCTCCCCCCCGCTGGAAAATCTCCGCCCGCTAGCAGAGCGGAAACGGGAACATGTCAGAAGTGTTATGAAACGTGCGGTCCATTTTCCTGACTGCGCGTTGCGAGCGTTCGTAAGAAAACAACAAATCAGCTCCATGGTCGTTATGGCTTATGCTCGCGTCTCGCTGCGCTCATGGCCGCGGGAGGATGCGCGGCGCTTGAGGAACTCAGTGTCTGAGATTTCCTGCCAAAATAACTCCACGGTATGCGATCCGATTCTTGTTCCGATCCCCGAAGAGGGGGCATTCGTCGTTGTGATGAAGCTTGGAGTTCGCAGCTCGTTTACAAACTACTTACGTTAAACTCCTTTGGACCCAACCTCTGGGACATTTCGGGAATGAAGTAGAGTTCCGACACCGGACGTGTCTATCCATTGTCGCGAGGCGGGGAATCTAACCGCTAAGGCACGCGAACCATTCTTGTTTTTGGAGAGGTGTTCGGGCTCTTGCTGGGAAGCATTCGATCCCTGCAAAGGTTGGACGAGGGCTCGTGCGCCGGGACCGTTACTCTGAACTGACAGCTCTTCGATGCCCTATCGTATGAAATGATGATTCGGTCAAAGATGAACAAGTCCGATTCTCTCGTTCCTTCACGAGTGCTCTTACGTTTTTTCGCGGAGAAACATAGAAATCAGTCGACGATGCGGGAGCTAAGCAGCAAGCCGGCCGAGCGAGCGAGCGAGTTAGGATGGGTGTTCAGCGCACCGTAGCGATCGATTCACTAGGAACGAGCCAAGAAGGACCAAATGACGTCTCATTACGACCATCATCCCTCGTCGCTGCGTCATCGTTAACGACAACAGAAGACAATCGCTAAAAGGGAGAGAGCAGCCGAAACGAGGACGAAACCGACGTCGACGCACGGGAGAACGGCTCGAAGGGAACTGACTGCGGAACAAGAGGAGTGTTGCATTTGGCTCACGTTCCCCACGCAGAAGGGATGAGATATTCGTTGGACATCAACCGGTGGCGCTTTGGTGGACCTGTTTTCCTCTCTATGCCTCGGAGCGTTTCTACGGTTCGCGGAGGTATACGTAAGAATCTATTTCACATAGGAGCAACCCCTGCGAAGAGCCTTCAGAGAATGGCGGGAGAATGCTAGGAATCCGCAACCATACAGGGTTTCATGCTTTGGCAGATTCCCGCGAGAGTCCCGAGCCGCGTGGTCACCCGAGAGTTCTGATTACTTGTGCGCTCACGGAAATCACAGAACAGTTGTGTCCTACATTCATCCGAGAACCTTGATTGACAGAGTTGGTTTCTCCGGCGGCAACCCGGTCGGTGGCCGAGCTCTGACCTTGGTTGCAGCTGATCACACAGTCGACGTGGATATGTGTTTAAAGTACGAGGCCCAACAGCCATGAGGACTGGTAACGTCGTAGGTCAGACTGTCAGAATCGAGAAGCCTCTCGGGGCGCTGTTGTGGCAGCAACATGTACGGAACGCCCAGAGACACCGAAACTGTGAGCGGCTTCCAAGGAGCCCGTTGGAGAAAAATGATTCACATATGAGCAGCTTCAGGAACCTTCTCCTCAAGTGAGGAGAGTGCCTGCCAAGCTCGTCGAGCGGGTTCCTAGCGCGCGGGATCTCGGGAGACCCGCTGAATTCGACTCGTGTCAACGACTCGGTGAATAACCCCACCAGCTTTCCGGCTGATGCTGAATCGTGGGAAAAGGCTCCAAACTGGATCCGCGCAAAACTGGATGGGGCAAGGCCGCGCTCGAGCAAGGTTTTGCGCAACGGGGTCGCAGGGAGGTGGTCATGGTCGAGGAAGGTAAGCTTCAGGAACAGTTTCAATCCCCCCGTTCCCGTACAGCCTCCAACCGTAGAGAGTACTGTGATGGTCTCACGCAGCTTTTCAACTGATTGGATTTGAAACCCAGCCGAGGACGAAATGATGACGAACTAGCGCTGTAGCTTCTCGGAGAGCGCAGACATCGGATTCCGCTGTCGAGACCTATCTGGGCGAAGTGGAATTCGAGATGAAAACGCGTTCGAACGCGGAAGAAATTGAGTCGGAATATTGAAAGAACAGAAGCCGACGTCCATTCGGGCGGAGAGCGGAGCCGGCAAAGATGACTCCACGGGAAGCCTGAGGGGTCAGCGATGTAGGAATACCTTCTCAGCCTTAAAGACCATCCGAGGACGACCGCGACGACGACGACGACGCGAGGATCGCACAGAGAACTAGCCGGGAGTTCGGCGAAGACCCGCAGAACTAATTATTATCCATGGCTCCACAGTTTTGTGCAGCACTTGCAACCAGACGTGCCTCGGACCGAACTTCCAAGGTACAGGATTGAGCCGCGCAAAGCGTCGATCGGTAGCCACAACACGCTCCCACGGAAGCGCAACTTAACTTCGATAGTCGAGAAAGAAACGAGAGTCGGGGCGGCGTGCAGCCAACGAGAGACAGCTGGGTGGGGGAGGCAAAACAGTCATGAGCTCGCTGCGCGCGGTTCGGCCGCCCGTCGATATTTCCGTAGGCAAACAAGTCGGGCACTACGGACGGCTGGTCGTGCCTGCTTCGATGTTCGCCCCACTGTTCGGCTGACTGCTGCTCGCTCGGAAACTTTCAACAGATTGCAGTTGCCCGCCCCGAAACACTCGGGATGAAACGAACATGTTTATCAGTCCGGAATGAAATCAAAGGCGAGCGATCAAAGCAAGTATATTTTCGCATCCTCCCGAAACGAGCGACGGCGAGCCTCCTCGATACTGTCGACGATGATGATGGTGATATCATCGTCGTCGACAACGACGGCGATGCCGACGGCTCCCGCTCAACGATAGGAGCCTACGCGGGATGAGAATTCGAAGGGAAGGCCAGATGAACAACGAGCTGCTTCTTGGAGAACTGCTGAAGCGTTGGCGCACTGCGCACAAATAACTATTTCACTCTCCATCCGTCATCCGAACTCGGCGCACGAGTGAGAATTGTAGACATTCTCTTTCTGCCATCCGCCAACGGGAGATAGAGGTTCTCCTGGCAGGCGGAGCAGGCCGACGATTTCGGCAATCTTTTCGCGCGTTCGGATGGAATAAACGTTACATCAGGCGCAGCAGAAAGAGACAAGATGAGCAATGAACAACGGATAATGGCCAGACTCAAGTACGCGGTTGGAACGGCCGAGAATCTCCAGCGAAAAAAATGGACAGATTCCTTGATCAAGTGCTGGGTTTCCCGTGACACTGAACTTTCGGGAGCTCTCGAGTCTGATATCGATTTGTGCCGATGGATGCGATTCTCCTCAGGAGGAGATGTGTTTTTCTAGACTGCTCGCTCGTTGGAATCGATTTTTGGGAGGGAACGATTTCTCCGACTGTTGATATTGAATCGCCCCCGAACACTCGACCGAAGAAACAAGGTTTCCGTTCGGCCTGTCGCATCATTCCTACGGGAGTCCTTGACATTTTCCAGTTCACCCGTCTCCAGTTGCACTCTCCTAGCATCAAAGGAGAACATCACCATCTTTATTCAGGCTATTATTCTGCGACATATAAGAGATCCCACATGTCTTACTCGACGAGGCTGAGGGTGATCACGGTTTCCGGAGCTGAATACAGAGCCCAAATCTCGGAATACTGGACCGTGTTGACTCATGTGCCTATCGGAACTGAGGGATTCGATAGACGAATTCTTGACTATCCTATGCATAGCGAAGCCTTGTTCCGACGTGTTCTCTGCCGATCGTTTCCGAAGTGCCGCGGAATAGCTACAACGGCCAAAACAAGAGCCTCGACACCTTGTCGACTGCTTGAACTACACGAAGTGGTGTTTCTCATTCGGAACTATCGTCGATACATCTCGTTCTTTCGATCCGTGCCGTTCCGCCACGAAGCCACTCTAGAAGTGAATTGTTGCGTTACCGAGTGTCGCTGGTCTGGCTGCTACTCGATGAGGTGGATTTGCGACCTGTGCTGTAAAAATGTTCCGTCTTGTGTCTTGTTGGTTTTCTCTCTTCGTTTTCCGTCTGTTTCTTTCGCGCCAGCCAACACTACTACCAGCGGCAGTGCTACTGAATGATTCCCTAGGGAAATTACTGCCGCTGTTGCATGTTGCTACTTCACTTCCCTCAGCGGCTGCCGGATGGCTCCTTCTCCGCTGAGCGGCACCGGTCCGACTACCTCACTGCAGAACTGCCAGTTGCGCTCGAAGAGAAAGATCATTCCAATTTTGTTTTTCAATCTTCAACGGAGCACCTCGATGCTTCCCTTCCATCATCAAAGTCTATCCTCGTTGCTTTAGCCTATCCCCACTCACCATGGGTTGGCTGGCTGCTCCTTTCCCGTCTGGCTACGGTCGGTGGGCTTCCTCAGATTTCTCAGAAAAGTGAGCTTTCCAAGAATTATGGCACCGTGGTTTTCGATGAGGCCGGAGACGTCTGAAACGATGCGAAGGCACTGAGGGAAGAGAATCGAGCAAGATGAGAAAAAACTGAGACGGAACGGTAGAGTGAGGGAGAATCGCTCGAAATTCCTAGCCGTTGTGTTTTTCAGTGTCAGACCGCGGTGGACACCGGCGACTTGAAATTGAATTCGAACAATCAGGAACACAATGAGCTCTTCTTCGGTTCGCGAAAAGTTTGCGGAACGGCTTTGTTAGATGACATTGGTGCAAGAAGCGGGAAGCCTCGAACAGAAACGCAGCGAACCTGCCGGAGAAAACGAACTTGAGAATCTCCCACGATTCGCTTCGTCCCACTTCCGATGACATTCAAAAGTGGAGTGGAGCCATGTCCCGAATCCCGACGATTTGGCGGGTTGAGCCCCCGGTTTCTCGCCTCTCCTCATCTCGAAACATCCGGATCAAAATCGATCAGAGTTGCCAGGACGCTGCGATCATCAAGGAGATTGGACGCTTTTCATCATGATAGAAATAATCTCACCCAATAGACGGATGGAAATGGATTCATCCACTGGTAATCCGAGCTGGTGCTCCCCCTCACAAGGTTTCAGATTTCGGCCACTTGTTCGTGGGTATGACCAACCCGAGCCAGAGAACTGGGCGCCGGCTAAATGAACTACGTAGACCGCTGGAAATCTAACCGACACGCCGCCAAATATCATCAAAGGTCACTCGAAGAGTTGTGCGTTGGGTTGGAGGCTCTCTCTCTCTCTTGGAGGGGGTCGTGTTCAAGGTCACGGTGCGAGGCAGACGGGGCTTGAAACCAGAGAGTAGTATTATACCGAGGTCCTTGGCGATTGACGGGCCCAGTTTCCGAACAAACCGTCGTTCGACGTGGTATGCAAAAATCTGTGGGAGTGCGGTCATCACGAGGTCATTCTGTGGAGTTCCTCAGAGCGTTCGGATCAACTCGGACCTCGTGATAGGAACGGTCGCCAACCTTATCGTTTGCTGCTGGCTCTCACTCTAATGAGGGGCCTCACTATATCCTGAAAGTGCTAATAGCTTGGCCCGCATTGAATATCTTTCATGAAAAAGAGGGAAGTCGATAAGTCCGAAAGGTGTGTTTTTCCCTTGTTGTTGAGCGGCTCTTTCCGGGCTGACACGATGATTACTGTTTGTAGTGGGACTGTGACAATCACAAGGACACCGACGCTGACGACAACGCCCTAACAAACAAACAAACAAATCCGACTAGCCGACGTCAACGACGGCAGTCGCGAGGACGACGACGAGGGCGAGGATGGAAACAGCGGCAACGACGACGCGTCGTCGTCTAGATAAGGAATAAGTGATAAGCAATCGATTAGCTATATCGTTCTATCCGAGTCAGCGAGCGTTTGCAGGCGTGCTAATAGTTTTCTGGAAGGAGCACAAGAGAAAGCAAAGGAACAAGTAAATGCACTACTGAACGACGGGCTATTGTTGTTGTCGCTGCCGCCCGGCGATGTTACCGCCAGGCACCGGTCCGCAGTTTCCGCCATCGACGATAGCTTCTGCAAGGAGAGTCTGTTGTTTTCGGATCACCCGGGTATCTCCCACTCCACCAGCTTATCACAGCAACTTCAAGCTCCTGCGATCTGATAGAAGTATCACGGGGAGCAGCAGGACGTCGATGATTCCCCGAGGCTGCCACCGATGCAGGAGCATGAGAAACTCGAGGAGGAGCCTGGGAGTCGAAACTTATGCGTGATCATTAACCTGGAAAGCGAGCCGACAGAGAACAACTAATTCACACAACTCCTGGAAGCTTACCTCGGAGAGCATTTCATGAAGCCGCGAGGAGGGCGACTCAAGCTTCGCTCAGCAGATATCCTCACAAGGCGCAGGCGGGCGAATCTCGAAGCGTCAAAGGCACCGTTGTCGCCGGGTAAGAATGCAAGAGGGGGAGGGGCAAGGCGGTGAAAGAATATCGCAGTGGTTCGGCGCAGGAAGTTCTTGGTAAGTGGTACTTGGCCTCGCATGCGCTCGAAGCGCTGCATTTTCCGGTCGCGTTCAGAAGCGAGCCTCGTTCGCCGTCCTGCGGTATCGATCGGGTGCCAGGACACTGCTGCTCGCTGTTCGAAGTTGACTCGATTCGCAGAAGTCACTTACTCAGTAGAAGTTCAGCGACAGCATGGAGTTTTCACCTCAATTGAATCTTTCGGCTATCAGCTGTTATGACGGGCTGGAGCTCGTAGCTGGCTTCCTCCACGAAGCGTCGTCCCCCTAGCCCCGCTCCGAACGGACTTCGAAATGTATGCATCCGAGCTCGTTCGGCCGTCATTCCCGAACGAAAGTGGGGACGCTGAGAGTTTTTATCTGGAACGCTCAGCAGCCAATGATGACAACGGTGTCAATTTTTCTTCATTCACACACGCACTTAATAGAGGAGAATTCCCATTTCTAGAGAGTGGTGCGTGGCCGGCCCGCTCGCTCGCTCGCCTACCCGTCGGACCGTGCCAACTATGTGCCAACGCGCTCTCGCCGAGTATGTATTTATCAAAAAGTTGTCGTCCGGAGCGATGCAGAGCAAACTTACTCGAGGGACGAAGAAAGGAAACCCCATCGTCGACTGGAAACTTCACAAATCGAAGATTCAGGCGCGCTCGAATCCGATTGATCCCTCTCAAATACGAAACTGAAGGCTTCCTCGTCGGGAGGAAATCATCGAACGACAGAAAGAACGGTTTTCGATTCAATCCCACCAGCAGATTGGGTGGATCCGTTGCGTAGCTCAGTGGGAGCTCACACCGAAACAGTTCAACCCGTGCCTCGTCCCCCCGATATGAACGATCGCGAACGATGTTATTGAGTGAAGGAAAAATGAATTGGAGCCACGAGTCATCCACGTCGAGCAGCGGCTAGTCTTCTCAGTCGAGATAAATACACAACATTGTTCCTTCCCATTCCGAGTTGATCACCGGGTCCGGTCAAGACCGTGCGGCATCTTCTTCACTGTCCAACTCATCGCACCACGTTCACATTTCTATAGGGGGTCTCGAGCCAGTTCACACAGATCTTCCGCAGCATGTCAATGGAAATGGGAGCGATTGCTTCCCGATCATGTCTGAGCATGACCGGACACAGGGGAGGGGTGCGAAAGTCCCGTCGTATGAGACGCGCCTTCGGAAAATCAAAATGTTACCGTTCTGCGTCTGTTGCTTGGATCGGAGAGACCGGATTCGGAACGCAGAACAGTTAGCTGAACTGGATGAATATCTCGCTCATATCCTCATGATAGTGTCCCGGTATGATTCTGTATCTTCCGCGGAGTCTGCCATGACGAAATTAAATCGAGGTTTTCGGTTCCAGAATCGGGGAGCGCACCGCATCTTCGTGTCCGACTCACTCACCGAAACAGCGTAATTTCCATGGAATATGACACGGTGCGCTCCATGATTGCCGAGTTTCCTAGATAGCAGTTAGGGTGACCGGTCTCCGGTTCGCGTTCGGCTGCCAGCAATTCTTCTTTTTGCCATTTATCCCTAACTTGCGAGTAGAGCCCGGAAGTCAAGTCATTATCCATCAATCGCCCTTCATCGATTCATAGCGATATCGATGATTACTTCTCCATTGCAGTGAGAGCTGGGGATTTCAGACATCAAACACTTATTCGTTCTTCGAGATTTATGAGTGAAAGAGGAGACGTCGAGCTCTTCCGACGTTGGCAGCCCTCGCAAATGCCAGATCCGCGTCGCACAGCGTGACGAAACCTGGGATAGAGGGGCTTCGCCAAAATAATAATTTCTGACCTTCCTGGCTCTTCTTGTGATCGGAGACCCCTCCCATCGATTGTTCTTGCATTTGGTACCTGCGGAGAGCGGTGTAGCAATGAATCTCAGAGTGTCGTCGACGTCAGAGCTCCGTTGACTGACGACCACGAGCGTTCCAGCGTCGATGTGATCAGCCGAACTGAGCGATCGGTCGTCGTATGTCCGTCTCCAGCCACGATGAACTACTCAATCGGCTGGAGAGGGTTCGCTAAAAGAAGATCTTCGATTATCATGAAAGTCGCTGGATACTCTCTTGCTTCATCGTACCAATCTCTGAGAGGCTAGTCAGTGGTTACTTGTTGTTGTTGTCGTCTTCGTCAACGTCTGCCCTTTATGCTGCGGAGGCAATCGCCGAAATCCGGAAAAGCGAGAGAACAGAACCGGTTTGCGGGGCGGGAACGGTGGAATGAAGTCTGAGCGGGTGAAGGGCTTTTCTTTCCGTTCGTTGGTTCGTCCGTCGGTCTGGCCATCCGCGGGTCCATTGATCCTAGGAAAAGCCCCTCAACTCGCTGCTTGGTTGGTTCCGTCCGATGTTTCCGTCCAGACGATCCACAACCGAACAGGCGACCGACCACAGGCCAATTAGCCCTCCGCCCCTCAGTTTTTTTCCTCTCTCGAATCGTGTACCGTCCTCCCGAGTCGTGTTCCTTGCGCTGCCGGCCGGGTCCCACCCGACCCCGCTAAGCGCCACCCTTCGGAGTCGGTCGGTCGGTCGGTCGAAGGAACCGTCAGGCTGTACTGCTGAAGTCGGTTTGCCGACTGGCAGCCGCAGCAGCAGGCCGGCGGCTCGTTGGTCGGCTTGCCGGTGGACTAGCGAACAGACAAACGGACCTCGTCCGCTGTCGCTTGTCCTGATTTATACTTCCTCCCAACGGATTCCAATAAACTTTTTATTGTGGGTTTGTGAAGCTTTTTTTCCTATTTTTTTATCGTTCTGCGTTCTTCTTATTTCTTAAAGAGAAGCGGTCACTACTGGTATTGCGGCCACATTGGCATCGTCGTTGTCGTCGTCGTGGTTGCCGATTTCGTCTTCTCCGACCGGCGGCGTCTCCATCCATTGAAGGCAGAAGGAGTCGAACTGAGGAATCAGTGACCAACTGTCTTCTGGCCCCTCCCGCGCTCCCTTTCTGTCCCCTCTGCTTCCTCCTTTTAGCGCAGACGCAGGCCGCTGCCGGCTCTGCCCTGAGAAACATTCAAGAGGCGAAGCTTCAGTTTCCGTTTTTCCGGCGCGCTTTTAACTGACCAATAATGTCTTGAGTGGTTCTCCGGGGAGAGCCCCTCTCCGCCGCAAAGTTGAAGAGCACCCGGCCGTTGAGCGGACGAACGGACGGACACACAGAGAAACGGATGGACGGGCAAGTGAACGAGCGAGCAGAGGAGCAATACTAATCTCTTGTGTCTCCGAGGACATCTATTAGATATACGAGAGAAAGACATAACAGCTGCGTCTGCTGCATCGTCAATAGAAGACAGCGAAGTAACCTTTATCATATATCTATTTATCTTCGTTCCTTCAGAGTGCAACGCCTAGAGTCGTGACCATTCTGACGAAAACCGAAGGTGGCAATCGGTTCAAGCTGCATGTCCTTCGCACGGGTTTCCTCGTGCATCAATGAGTTTCACTTTGATTTCGATCGTGCGATCGTAGGGAAAACAACTCAACTCCCAGACTGCACTCATTCGGAGCCGAACAAGAAGCGAGAGAACACCGTTGAAACCTTTAATAAAGCTCGACCCAGACGTCTGAAGAAGACGTCGACTTTTCTCGTGTTTCACGGAGCTAGAAACGGTACGATCTGGGAACGCTCTATGATTCAAGGCTCTTATCGCATGTACCGCCTCTGAATATTCTATTCTCCTCTTTCAAGTTGGAAACTGTTGTTCACTTCGACTCGCACTCTGGCGTTAAATGAAAGAGAAAGAGCGAGAGAGAGTTTTTAGAGGTGACTGTGGGAGTATTTCATAAGCATTGAGCATAGCCTGCTCTGGGCGCACCAGGCCGAGCGAAATTTTTAGAAGATTCTCTTCATTTGCAACAGACTTTAGTTCGTTCGCTGGCTTGAGCTCTCCGTCGTCCCCCTACCCCCCCCCCCCCCCCCCCTCCCGTACGACCGTTGACGAAGCAGAATATTCGCTCGCTTCCCGACGATGGATGCGTTGCTCCATCGTCTGCTTGAAATGTCGGCTTGCGTCTTTAGAAAGGAAAGTTGGCCAGGTCATTCATTTTTCACAACTCACTTTCCTTCATCGAGGCGCTGCTATTCAAGTGTTCGTCGCAGCGGTGCAAGGCGTATTTTCTGACAAAACGCCGCCTCTCGTCGCCTGCTGCTTCAGCACTCTGCTTCCTGCTTTCCTTCCGCTGCCGCCGACACGGTCTTTCATTTTTTCATCTCAACTTTCAACTTGCTTACAACAATGTCAAGCACCAGCCAGCCAAATCAAGGGGCACCAGCCGACGAGCACCGTATAATCAACGATATATTAAATGGCGCCGTCTGCAACTAGGTGCCGTAGTGCTATATAATCAAGTGAGTTTTCCACGCGGCTCGCCACTCGAGCGCTGCTAGCTCAGAGCTCCGAGAACTCGACGCGCATTCGCCCTCGCCGTATATCCGCGCTCTCCGTTGGCCCAAAACCTCAAGCGACTTACGCAGCTCTTGATGCTCGTTCGAGAATCCAGAAACGAACCGCGTGTCCTCCCCACACCTTTATATTTCTATCTGTTCTCGTGGAGAGCTGTGAGGTTCCTCTCGTCCGGCGATCGGACGGTGGGCTCATTTCTGTAATCGCGTTTCCTCATGGTGATCACGAGTCGGCGCCCTCGACCTCCATACAGCCAAACCACTTCTTGATATTCTCTGAAGTGCCTGACTCGTGCTTCTCTCACCTGCTCATGAAAAGCCCGCAACCCATCAAGCTCGACCGAAAGAAAACGCTCGTGAAGCTTCGATGACTTCAGCGGTTTCCTCTTCTGGCGCTGAGGAACCATTTCCGAGAAGGGATCATTGCGTTCTCCTCTTGAACTTGGAACTTGATTCGACCGCGCAGTGAAACTGTTTCCTCGCAACAGTAGCGGCAACAACCATTACCTGTCGGGGTGCTGTGCCTTGCCGGTCACCCGGTCGGGGACTTGCTGGCCTCCGGGAGAAAAGCGAGAACTGGGGGGAAGCGCCGACGACCAACCCGACAACGACGATGACGAGGACCACCGCCACCATTTGGCTACGGCAACGCATCCGACGACTCTTTCAGCATCCGACGGACGGACAGACGGGCGGGCGGGCGGCCGGGCGAGCGAGTAAGTCTCTTCTCTTCCTCCGCGCTCGACGGTCGGTCAGGGCGGAAATGACACTTTAAAAATAAATCATTCTTTCCTACCTTTGAAAAGCCTCTCGCTCGCGTCGTCTTTTCGGGTTCCTTCCTTCCTTCGTTCGTTTCTCCTCTTCGTTGCCTCCTCCGTCCCACTGAAAGGACTCTGATATCACCTGATTTATTGTGTCGTCAGAGCAGCGAGTGTTCGACGATCTCTTTCTTCCTATATCTCTCGTTTTTCCTCTGGGCATCGTGCGCACTCTGACGCCTCCGCTGTTGCCGTTCCTGATCGCTTCCTCAAAGCTCTCTCTTCAAGATAGCCAGCCACTCGCCCACATACTCACTTAGCCAACAAGGATCTGTCACACTTACTAGGAACGACCGCGAACAAAACGCGGGAGCACTCGGTGAGAGCGGAGAAAGCGTTTTTCGCGGAGGCTATTCTCTCAGCGATTGATAACTCCGGTTTCCGTTCCTTCCGCTGGTGTCAGAAGTGTCCTGCCACACGGCCAGCTTCCCGAGCCTTTTCGAGGCTCGAGAGTGCGGCTGTTCGGCCTAGAGACGCAACACATATTTCTATTCTCCCCCATTCGGGGTATTGCGACAGCAACGATCACGGGATGATGCCACACGCGCTCGTTGACCGGTGACGTCGATATCGATTCCTGTCTCTTTTTCCTGAGATCCTGGATGCCCTGGACAACACCGATTCAGGTTCACCGACTTCAAAGTCTATATCCAGCGGGATTGAGCGGACGCGACGGCCGCCGTTTGATTGATCTTTTGTAACAAATGAAAGGAGGGGAGAAGAAAAGAGTCATTGTTCGGCCCTTACTTTGGAGGAGGTTCTTGAGAACAAAGAATTAACAATGGCAACAACAGCGACGTCACCGATAGAGTCAACAGTCGTCGGACGGGGGCAATCAAGAATTGAAATTCTCCGTTTCCTCATTCTCGGCGATCCTCGTGCTCTCGGAGTCGCTGTCTCCCGAGTCGTGCACCTCGTGTGGGTCCAACTTGCCCCGAACGCGCTCCGAGCCGGAGCTCGTTTGATTCCAGCTTAAAATCACCCGGAGTACGGATCTCAGGAGAGGTCCTGGCGTCGTTCCATCCTGAACTGTTGACGGCAGCTATCGAACGAGTCCTCCCGAAAACGCCCATGTCCGCCCAATTCGAATACCAGGCTGCAGAGCGTAGCCCGATCCTGTAGCCTGAACCCGGAGCCGTGGCCCGCGAGTAACAGCCGACGAGTACACAGCGAGCTCGCCCGCCTCTTCGAGGGGTTGCTGAGCAGCCGAGCGTAACACTCGATATGAGATCACGATGGATGAGAAGTAGGAATCGAACGAGAGACGCTCATGGATGGAGCGATGGATGGTTGCAGAGCTTGCCCGCTTTGATTGTGGAAGGAACCAGGCAGCCTAGTCGGCAGCCGGGCCGTGGAGCTTGCCGGAGGAGGCCAACCGGAGTTCCATTCGCGCTCTTTTTCCGCCCCCCTCCCCTCTCCACCCGAGGCCACCCTGTCGCCGAGACGAGTCGTGGTTGTCGACGGCATCACAGCCTGCTTTGAATTCAAATTCAAAATTCGGCCCCACCCCTGATAGAGTCATTTGCATGCTCTGCTATGACATATGAATTCCTAACGAAAACCCGAGGTCGCTCCCCGGCGCCCGGTGTAGACTCCGGCGCCAAAGGGGCAATCGAATGCGTTCGACGTTCCAAAATAACTTCATCAACAGCAGCTGCAGCACCGGCAACAACAGCGGCGACGTAGACGACAGTATATTCGTTTGGAAACGCGGTTCCGACTCCGAGAGTTCACGCTTCCCTCCCTCGAACTTCGAGAATACATTCGGCGAACTCAGCTTCTGGCAGAGCTGCGCTCGATGCTCCTCGACTCGTTCGGAACCGGAAACTCCGAGTCGGGCGGTGCGCTCGTCGGAGCCCATCTGTTTAGCCAACCTTTAGGATGGGAGCTCTTTGTAGTTCCACCAATAAGAGACATCTCAGGACCCTCACAGATCCGAACCGGGCTCTCGCTCCCGGAAGGGGTCTAATATCGAATATGGACGGTTTCCCAGCGCGGGATCTCGAGCCGACTCCGGTGATTCCGTTCGCAGGCTGCGAGGGATCCGCAACAGAGGCTCGCAGCTGGACTCGCTGAACGAACGGCACTCGGATCGAAAGAGTTCATGAGCTAATAAACAATAGCATTTAATATCGCTAGCTGGCTATGTTGCTGATTCGCCGGCGAGCTTCGCTTCGGTCGGGCACGCTTCTGAGAAGTAACGAACGAACGGCGCGTTCGCTCGCCCGCCAAGAAGAGAAGAAGCACTTTTCGAAACCACCTGGCAGCGACAGATTTGTCACTTGTCCTGCCCTCTCAGAGACCGTGGGACGCTATTTCGTTTGAAGCCAAGGTCAGTGCCGTTCATGTGGCTCCTGCTAAGGCCGCCTGCCGGCAGATATTTTACGATTGAGAAATGATCGCGATACCCAACGGGAAGAGCGAACGTTTACTCGCACCGACGTCACAATAGCGCTCTCAGTTTTTCGTCCGCCGCAAGACAGATTCGCGGAGCGTTTGAAGGTTCTCTGGAGTGCCGCGGAACGTGGTTTCTGCTAGAACGTTCAGCCTGACACGCTATTCCTTATAGTCAGACCGAACAATCTCCTGTTTTACCGTTGCCAGCCTTCAACGCCCATTCGGTCGGTCTTCATCCTTTCGAGTTCAATAGCGATCGTTCGGGTTCCGTTTTGGCTGAAGCTCCAGTGTGTTTGCAAGATACTATTTCGGCAGCGCTCGAATCGCGTTGGGGCCTGTTGAGGGGAAGGTATTGGAAACGTGAAATTTAACCTCGCACCTCAAAGGGACATTGCGACGCATTGGTTGAATTTCCTGAGAGCATGACTTCGGAGGCAGTCTGATGAACTGGACACGGAGCTCTTCCGTTAGAGATGATTTCCTATAAGAATCAAGTCGAACACTCCGGAGTGGGATCTCTCCTGGCGACATTCGGAATGCGGGAGGAAGCCCCGAGCCATAGTCCCCAAAAACGTTTCGGTTCGGCGGAGTACCGAGCCAGGTTCGAAGCCAATCTCTGGAGAGGAGCAAGAGGCTCCGAGGAAGAGACCAAAAGGAGTCAGAGCTTAGTTACCCGATTGAGTCGTGAAAGAATGAGCCGAGCGGCGGCGGCGGCAGCTGCAGCGGCGACCACTCGTTCGATCGGTAAGAACTTCTGCTGAGTGCACTTAAGCTGAGGAGTGAAGAAGAGGGTGCCGCACAGGGTATGAGAAGAGATGCGTCGCTACAATAATCGGATCAGCACAAGAAAGATCAGTGGAGGGCAGCCATTACCGTTTTCCCAATCGTCGTTCCGACTGTAGTTCGGTTTCAATCGTCATCATCGGGAGTAGCGGACACTCGTTCCTCCCGGCACTTCAAACTCGAGGAGTTCAGCTGCAACAGAAATTTCATTGATTCGGTTGCGTCGAGTCCCATTGACTCGACAGTCGGATAACTGAAAGGAGACCAAAAGCAATGGAGCCGGCCACCGAGAGGGTTTTGCCAGATGGCTGCACGGCAAACAAAAAACCTCCAGGTCAACAACCGTTCTGACCGAGAAGGAACGATAATATTGCCAGGCTCGCTATCATCACATTGTTTCGCATCGTCATAAGAGTTCAGCCAAGGGTAACAACATCGCGTTGCTAGCCACCCACGTCTGGAGCCAGAAATCATTATTGTCCAACCACAGCGGCGTGTTCAGGTTTCCTGAGAGCCAAGCTCTCAATTCCTCACACGACCTCTGGAAAGACCTCCTGTCCACGCGTTGAGACGCTCGTGGCAGTTAGACACCCACCCGGACGAATTCGAGGAACGTTGTTTATTCATGTTGAGCACCCCATCCCGAATCTTGTGTATAATCGCCGTGACGTGGAACGGTGATCCATTCCACGAATTTCCGCGTGATGACCGAAATCGAGGAATTCGCTTCATGGTTTCAGGAGATCCGGAGGCAGTGAGAGCGAGTGCGTCCGTGAGTGCTCCCGAGGCGGGTGGGGGCGCACGCGGGCGTGCGTTTGTGTGTGTGTGTGTGTGAGTGTATCGGGCGTTTGTCTGTGTGGAGCGGAATCTTCTTCCCCTTTCTTCTCGTCACGCCTCAGCCATCGGTATGGCCATTTCCATAGGCAAGACAGCGCGTGCTGCGCTTTTTTTTGCCTCTCTTCAATACGCTGCCGACGTGGCGTATTTCTTGAAGAGGAGCTTCGATTCGCTTCCCGCTACTGCCGTCACATTACCTCTCAAATAGTGCGTGCAAGCGATGCGATAGCTGCCGCCGCCGCCGCCGTCGTCGCCGCTTCTGCCGCTACTCTGAGAGCGAGAGAGGGAGAGAGAGGGTCGGGGCGGGCGCTCGGAAGGGGGTATTGGAAGCTGCCAGAGAATATGGGGGGATCCAAGCGAAATGCCCGCGTTTCCGTCAGCCCCGAGGCTCGGGAGGGCGGCGAAGAAACCCGGGAGGACATCTCGATCATGAGCGTTTCATTCGAACGAAAAAACTCACGGCGTAGGAAACCTCAAGTGCAACGGCCGGGGCTTACCACGCGATCAATTGAGCCGTCGATGACCATCTCTTCCAGGCTGAAAATCGCGCACGAAAACATCGAGCAGAACGCAACGGTGATGGCTCTGGTCCCGGGATTCCGGGGGCCCCAGGAGATCGGGACTTTTCGATGCCCAGTTCAAGCAAAGCCCGTCATCTAGATTCCAATCTCTCAACCGAGGGATAGAACAGCGTCGTGCGCTCTCGCATGCGACTACACATCCAGAGCTCATCGCTAGCTGCAGTCACCACTCGAGCGAAGACTCATGCCGTCTCCCGAGCCAACAGGAGCCACGACCCGGAATTCCGTGGGAGACCGATGCAAAACAACCGTTCTGATCGATCCACCGTAAGCCGGTCTCGTACAACCCGGAATCACCGAGTCATGCTAGCTTCTCTCTTGAATTTTCCGGAAAAACATCGTAACGCAACCATTCTGCCTGACCGCTTGTGCCGCCGCTTCCGATGTCCACTGGAACTCGCCATTCGTTTATCTCCAGGAACGCTCTCATTTCCCGGAGCTTCATCGTGGCAGATTCCATGCTACGATTCGGTGCTTTGAGTCCGCGGAGAACTTGTCACAATGAAAGATGGACCTCAACAACGTCCTCAGCCAAGGTGCAGCGCTCTTCCTCTTCGCTAGGATGAGAAAAGATGAAGTGCTTCTTGGTATCAATGGCGTCCAAACATCTAATTTGCTCTGATTCAGTGGAACGTACCTCTGGCATGAACAGAAGGACGCTGTCCTCCGAGCGCACCTTCGTTGCCTTGTCGCTTACCATGATGTTCCCACTAATTCTCGAGCTCTTCTCGGAGCACCAAAGATTTCGAGTTTCGTCTCCATCACCACATCTACTCCGTGCGGAAATGTTTGCCCACCGCACGGGTAGCTTCTCTTTGCTCTCCCTGGGTTTCGTCCGGATGCTTCGGTCGGCAGCTATTTATTTTTGCCCCGCTTGGACTTCCCAGTAGCAGTGGTGATACTCGTTTGTGCATTGCTTGCCTTTGGCAGACTCCACTCCCTCTGTGTCCCCTTCTGAGAAATAAAACTATCTATATTTCATTTGACAACGGAGCTAGCTATTTTTCACCGGTGACACCCTGTTCTTGAGTGCGCTCTCCTAGTCCACAACCGAGCCAGCCGAGCAGCAAGCCGAGCGACCCTAGTCAGCGAGCTAGCTGCTTGTCGGACTGCTCCTCTCGTTCAGTTCTCATCCTTCGAGCGGAACGACACTCCTCGAACAGGGATTTAGCAAGGGCAGAAGCAGTGACAGCGGCAGGAGTTGCCCCGGCGGCGAAAGTTGCGGCGGCAGCTACCAAGTGGCGCCCCCAAGCGAGGTTGAAAAGTGTGATACCTCTTGTATCTCGGGCCAAGAGGATTGAACAACTTGAAGCGCAATTTGTCTGAATCTTTCCGTCGTGATTTAGAGCCCTGAACGTTTTTCCCTCTTTTCACTTGTTTTTTTCCTCTCGCATCCACTCCGGGGCCCAGTTCAGCTGCAGCTGATCTTCTACAAAATCTCACTTTCGCCATGGTCTTGTTGGTGCGCGGGACTAGCTTCCAGACTCCCCCCGAATCCTCTCCGTTCCAGTGCATCGGAAAAAGCACGGAAGTCCATGATTTTCGTGGGCGCACTCGGACAGGCACTGAGAGTTGGCAGGGCCGTGAGTTCGATTCTCGAAAACGCCGCGGGCTTCGAACGATAATCACTCGTTCAATTTGGGTTCGGTAGGAGCTCCGTAGCACGTACGGTTCATCATCGGACAGTTGATCGAAAGAAATATGTGTGGGGTCAGCTCGAATAAGCCCCGAACTCACTGGCAGTCGTCTACTTGAATCGGCTGCGTACCGAGATCGACTCTCGGAACGCTCCGAGACACAGAGTGGGAAATCTGTTGTTCCAGCTTGTGGATCCACCCGCGAGGGAGCACAATTGCTCGCTCCTCGATGGCTAAAAATCATTGTGACCTTTTTCGAGGCACGATTCAACTAACTACTCCTCAGGGAGCGCCGGTCGGCATGAGTCACGCAACGTCAAACACCTGACTTTCTGCATCAACAAACGTGAGTCGCTCACGCAATCGCGAATAATTCTCTGAACTTCAACAGTTCCGGATTTCGATAAGTTCTCCAGGACCCAAGGCGGAGCCAGGCAGAAACTATCCCGGAGCGGAGCTGGGGCACGGTGCCTCCCGACGACCGCACCGACAGTTAAACCTACCGATGTTGATTGACAACTTAGAGTTCTACAGTGTTTGCGTTGCCCCCATTCATGCAATCAGATTACTGTGGTCGAGTCCGCCACCGAGACGAGGAACACGAGCTCGAGTTTACGGCTAGAATGCGGCGATCGTGCCTCAGGAGTTAGGAAAAAAAAATGCAACAAGGCTGTCCCATGTTTCACCTTGTCACTCGCAAGATGGAGGGCTCTACTCCCGGAGTATAGGGTGCTCCAGAGAGGGAAAAGTCCAAGTGATGGGGAGCTCCTTCCTCCGACGACGAATCCTGGTTGAGCGCCTTGAACTCGAGGACGTTTTCCTGGAGCGATAGTTATTCCATCAGGAACTATGAAACAAACCGGTCCAGGTCATAGCATCGCCACCGTCGATCTGAGAGGAGGAAATTGGATGACCTCTAAAATTGGAAACACATGGCCACTGCTCCATGGGAGCCGATTCGGATCTTTCAAGTTGCGAATAAATATTTGAATTTGCCGGAAATCTGGGGAATATTTCGTTCCACAAGAGACTCGTTGAGTGGAGCAGAGGAGCTCTCTGGGAATCGATTCGAAGTTCTAGACCGCCATGATCTCCGCAGAAGTATCGACGATACCCTATCACCAATCAGAACCGATGCCCCTTTCTTGTGTGTCGTGTGAAGTCGTCGATTTCCATGACATGCTCATCTGCATCGATGATCCGGGGGCTGCAAATTCGATACTGCACAAGTCATGACGATTCAATTAGCTTTGAAATGAGTTCCAGGGGACGTGTCGGAACACGAATCCGCAGGTACTCGAGACATTTCAACCTCGAATTATTTTGGCCTCGAAACATTTCACTCCCAAGGCTTTTCGGCTCCGGAGATCCCCGTCTCGAGAAGCGGCGTATTTCTGTGTATGATAGTGAGCATCGTGCTCAATGTGATTCGTCATGGTTTTCATGATGCGGAAACGGCTTGGAGCCGAAAATCCCGGGCAAAAATGTTATGACTAGCTAGCTGTTCGACCCACGTTAGATTCAGACTCAAGCCGGAGTTCATCTCAACCACCTCAAAGGTATATAAAACCAACCCTCTTCGATGACAATGGAGTGAGTGTCGACAAAGACGCCCCAGCATACGCTGGGATCGCCCGCTGTACGTTTGGATGTTGGATGTTCGAGCTTATCGAAACAGAAGAGCCATTGTTCGCTGCTTCCGCGTCTTTGCGCACCGCTTGTCGTATGAGGCGGGTTATTCTATGCGGTATGGGTTGCCGGAAACGGAGCGTCCTTGCTGATTTCGTGTCTTGCCCGATCTACTGCCTCACGTTCCGTTAGTTCCGGCTTCGTCGGCAGGTTCAGGATTCTAGCTTGTTTTGGTGATCTTATTGTGCTTGACGATGGTAATTCCACGTTTCTGTATGATGTTTCAATACACGCTTCTCAAGACCTGGTTGTGATGATGGAGATTTCTCCGGACTTCCCTCACCAGATCCGATCCCAAATGGGGGTCCCCGTCCATGCTTTTCCCCGCTCGGGACTCCGTTTGCCACACCCTTGGGACAATGTGCCCATCACGTGTTATGGGGAATCATTGGTTGCCGGCTTGATTCAGCTGTCCGGGCTCTGCGAATATAATTTTCGTTGGCTCCGACTTTCTGGAACCGTGAAGAACACGGAACTTTCGGCGCAGTAGGAGCTCCAGTATAGATCTTTTTCCAGATTTGGCGAGCTCTCGTGGTTGGGGAGAATGATTTGCCCCACCCTGTGTCGCCCCGCTGATGTTTCAAGGAGTATCGCCAAAAAATAAAAAGCCTGTCGGGATAGGCGCCCCACCAGCAAAAATCGATTCTTGAAAACTTCAAATGCTCATTTCTCGAGAACCAGTGGAGCTATGGCGCCGATAAAAAACCGTTGTGAAGCTCTTTTCAAGGACCATCGAACTTCGGAGGCAGCGGGTCCCGGAAACCTCTTTTCCAGTTGTGGAAAACTGAAAACTCGTTGGTTCACCCAGAAGGAGAAGGCTGACCTTTCTCTCAGATGTCGCCAAAGATACACCTTTTCATCCTCTACTCGCGTGGCAAGTTTCATCCCGATGCGAGTTCGCGGGGCCGAGATATCAACGGTTGAACATCGGCGATGAAGCGCTTTTCCTCCAAAACTCGCTTGAAACCCAGCATAAAAATGAATAGAAGTCATCGAATCAAGTCATCAATCTGGAAATCATGGTCAGATCGATCCCGGAATCACCCCCCAAGACTCGTAGAAGTATGCTCATATTGCTCCCAGGATCACCCATACAGACTTGGGAAAGTGTGCTCAGATTGGTCCCCGAATCATCCCTATTGACTCCCAGAAGTATGTTCAGGGCGTCAGTGTGGTCAGGGACCAATCTGAGCATACTTTTCCGAGTCTTGGGGGGGTGATTCCGGGATCGATCCGGGGAAAACCCGCTTCACTTCCGATGTTCAACTGTTGATATCTCAGCCCGCAAACTCGCATTGGGATGAAACTCGCCGTGCCTGGATGATGGAAAGGAGTACTATTAGCGATATCTGAGAAAGTGGTCAGCCTTCTCATTCCGGGTGAACCATAGAGTTTTCAGTTCTCCTCAACTGGAAAAGAGGTTTCCGAGACCCGCTGCCTACGACGTTCGATAGCCCTTGAGAATAACTTCACAACGGATTTCTTATCGGCGCTGTGACTCAACTGGTTCCCGAGATATAAGCATTTTAAGTTTCCAAAAATCGTTTTTTTGTGGGGCCGATGCCCCCTATGTTAGCCCGGCAGGCCCTTTGTTCCGCTGAAGAACTCGGTTGGCGGGACCCGGCATCGCAATGCTTCCGAAACCTTTTCGGCTCCAATGCTGACGGTTTCTGCATAGTCTTGGTGGGTCCAGCGAGTTGTTTTCGATCGTTCGAGAATTTAGGTTTCAATGACGTGGTCTACGGCCCTTCAAAGATTTGGACGGAGCAGCTCCGAAGCAGCCCTGGAGACGGATCCATCGTTTTCCCAAGCCGCAATAACCCGGCGCTTGGATGCTAATGCATGTTATGTTGACTAGCAACCTCTCCTGGAGGCAATGACACTCGAATCATGCAGAACCTCAATGGTGTTCGGTGCACCCTCAAGGCTGGAACAGGATAACGATTTATTACATTTTCTTCGATAGAAGAATCTTCTTCTGAATTGTTTGTTCTCCGCGCCCGTCGTGCATTGCATTGCATGTACGCTTTCATTAAACGTCGTTTACCCAATGCGTATCGAACTCATGCCGTCCCACATTTCTCAAGTTTCTCCCTCCTCGATTTCTCGAGAAAAAGAACGGGTTTTTCCTCGACATGATGAATAGTTACGTTCCCAGCGCTCCTCGACACCGTGCATTCAATTTTTGTCTTGTCGAGCTCTTCCACCTCGCGTTTGGGAGCGCCTCGCAAGGCCGAAGCCTTGTTCAGAGCCTTGTTCGGTATTCCTCCGTCATATCGTCTGAATATTGTAACAGACCAGGACAACGGGACTCAATCGCGACCGGGATTGTCGACGCAACGCCCAACATCTCCAGTCAGCATCGTCGGGCTTGGCGTCATGAAACGGCACGGTTCCGATAGGAGGCGTAAAAACTCCGTCATTCATCGTCGCTGTCAGTCGTCCTCAAGTGCTGCGCTTTCATCCATCCGCGTTTTGGGCGTCTCTGATTCCGATGATGAATTGCCCCTCGGCACACACGCCACGCTCTCGTAGACCTCAAGGACTTCAACAATGGTATGGCCGGCCCGTGCCAACAGAAGCGGCTGGTTTGCTGCGGCTCGAGAAATTCGCGAGGTTAATCTGATCCTCGAGAGGAGAACCTCCGGCTTGTTCCGACAATGAGAGTCTCCGATGTACCTTGAATATACGGCAGGCAGTTCATCCTTATCATCGGTGCAATGCGGACTCAAGCGCCCCTGTTCAACTCAAACGAGCCGTGGAACTGACAAAAACGAAAGGTGAACGAGCGAGATTGTCCGAACGTGTGGGATCGGAGGAAGGGTGCGTGGCCTGTCGGTGTGCATTCATTGATAATAACCAGACGGAGCGAGCGTGAGTGGGTCGGGTGATGCGTCGGTGATTGCTGGGGACACTCGCTCGCTCCCGAAGTAATGCTTCAAAGAATCTACGAGAGGCAGCCGCACGATCTGGATGAGCCCGTCGTCAAAGCTCAGCTAACGAAGGCCAGACTCTCGTGGTAAGGCTGGAGTGTGACGGCACGTGGTCCGAACTGTCCGTTGAAGCGTCTGATGTTTCCGCTGCAATTAGTCCGGTTGCGTCGCTTCCTCGCTCTCCTCAACCGCACGCGATCGGAGCTCGAGCCAAAAAATGCAAACGCAGCAACGGGATGGATGGGAAACAAATCATCACGGCTAGAGGGCAGGCGCGTCCATTCCGTCCTGGATTCTTTCTTTTCATCATGCGTCTTGAGCATTCTCAGATCCTCGAAGAACACATTCTGTCGGCAGGGTTATCGAAAATTATAGGGCAGCGGGCGGTGACACGGTTCTCATCCGACTCTTGGTAGCCTGAGATTGTGCAGGCGACAGTCACTTCAAAATCGAAGGCACTCAAACGGAGAACACACGCCCACAAAGATCTCGTCTCGCATCGTTTTGGAGCCAAACCCTCTCTGGTGCCGCTACCAAGACCTTCGGAACTCATCAACAGGATGGAGGTCATGTGGCGCCTCAGGAGCCTCCGGGCCCCGGATGCTGCGTGTTTGTTCGGCTTTCTTCCCTAGCCTTCGACTACACACCTACGCGTAAACATGCGTGATAACGGAACGAAGTGAAGTGAAGATTCTCGATAAACCATGAGGGGGAATCTGAATGTTTCGATCGAGCTTTCCCGAGCCTTCCTCTTGTCTGCCGTTCTCGACGTAGGACTATGTGTCATGCCGCATGACCTGTGAGGGAGAGTAGGAGCTCGGAACAGTAACGTAACTACACATAGAGAGGGCGAGATTGTGAGAAAGCTTGACGAGTGACCTCACCCCACATTGCGCAACAGCGCACCTGACGTATCGCAGTCGAGCTGCGACGAGTCTGACACGGCTCAATGGAATGTCCCTAGTCTCGTCAACCCCGGTGGACGTACGTGATCATCATCCCGGGTTTTCGAGGAGAATGCCGGAATAGCAGAGCGCTTGAGCGGGACCCGCTCTCGGCGAGAGTCTGAACTCTGAAACTCCTCACCAACTCCGGTCCGAGATTTTTTCCTTGATGGTCATCCTCAGGATAATGAATGCAGCGAATACGCGAGCGATTCGTGTTCAATTGGGACGATAAAGACGCGTCTATTCGGGGGACCCGCCCGTCCTCGTAGGCTCCGCCGTCCTGTCTCAATACTTCGGTCTCAAACGGCATCTTGCGCGGCTAATCCTCGGCTTTCTGATGTAATTCCTGTCCGCGTCCCTACCGGAGAGGAGCATATCCTTACCCACCGCTGCTCTTGGAGTGGAGAGGAGGAAAAGCAGGAAGGGATGTCCGTTTTCTTCAGAGCTATTCCAGGTGTTCCATGACGCCGCTCCGGAAAGGAATGTGGAAATATGTATTGATTTCGCTGCGCCCAGTGCCGGATTGTGCGCCCCCGATCACGGTTGGTTCGAGCATTTAGGGTTCAGGTGTGCTCCCGAATCTTGAGACTCCCAATCCGCTGATGGAGCGTTTATTTCCATGATCGCCCCTTTCCTGTCTGTTCGGTTGGACCCGCGGGTAGTGGTTTGTGCAGTACGAAGGAACAAGATTGCTGAGCGCGGAAAAAATCCTCGATCGAGGCAATCAGGAGCTCTTGCGTCGTCGAAAGAGCAACAACAGTCGTTCTAGGAGCTTTTTCCTATAGAGAGCTCTGCCGTCAACTGCCATAAATGACCAATCACCGCCGGAGCAACAGGCCAAGTCGCAGGCTGGGCGACCTTGTTGGCAGCGGAATCGATATCCGAAGAGGAACGCTTCGAGAAACTTTTCAATGGGGGCTGAAGTATTTTTTCCCAAAGTTCCCGGAATGGAAGGCTGCCATTGAACTTGTCAAGACGGGTAATGTCGTTAGGAACGACCCCCTCTGACATGGAGCATCTATGAATCGAGGAAAGCCTCGAACTGTCGAAACCTCGGCTCAGGATTTCCTCGCCAAATCCGGCATGGCAACTCTTCATACGTATTTGTTGGGTATTTATCGACTCAGTGAAACGCCCGTTCTCGGATTAGCTCCGAGCGGAAGTCCTCTTCCAGGATGCTAGAATTCCCTCCAGAAGGCGCTGACGACGGAGTTTCCACCGGCAGATCGAACTTCCAGCCCCGCAAGCGAGAAAAAGTGGGAGCTCAGCCACTGCATCCGACCGGCTTCGTTCAAGTAGTTGTACGATGAGCCGCCTCCATTTGAAGCCGCCTCTCGAACTTTTGAGGTGTTTGCTGGAACACAGAGCGTGTGGGAGGAATTTTTCCGCGGTTTGCGTAGCACACGGATCGAAACCCCCGCCTGGCAACCACGAAGAGAGTGGTCCCATGGGCTCGATTCCCGTGAGCGGCAACATCTCTCGGAATGCTTGAGAGGCAGAAAAGTATCGCCCGTGCGATTCAATGCCGCGTGAGCGCCGCGCCGTTGCAAGCGTGAAGGACTTCTGAATAGTACAAATATCTAGCTGAACACGAGGTTTACGTCTGAGGCCAACTTCGACGAGATGCACGGGTGGCGTGCGAAGGGAACCGAGCTCAGAACGTCACAAGTTGCGTTTGTACGTCCATTGGATCGAGTTTGTTTCCACTTCCCACGTCCCCGTGGGGATCAAGGTTTTCGAGTTCCGACGAAGGTCTCAGACGGGAGGGTTGGGGAACCAGTGCTCAGAATTCCGACCAGTATCCGCTGGTTCATTAGGACAAGATCATTCTCGTAAGCGGCTCGGAAGATCGCGGCGGCGATTTGTTCAGAGCAGCCTGATGGGAATCAGAATGAAAGCTTAATCCTCATGAGAGATGAACCAGAGCAACACAGCATTTGATGAGATTCGAAGGAAGTAGAGCCGAGACCAGATGACGAGGAATCTCCTTGGAGTCTTCTTCGTGCAGATCTGAGTGGTGTGCGCAGCCCAGAGGGCGAACCTCAGCGTCCCTTACACCGGAGATGTCTCCAGCTAGACTCACATAACTTATCCCACGATGTATTCTGTGCCAGCATCGTGAAGTAATTCTCAACCGTGCGGGGAATATCTGGAAGAACCGACCGTATATGGGGGCACGAAAAACCCGCCCGATCCCATCGCAGGTTGGAATATTTGCGTCAATCGTTCGCGTACAAGAAAGCATTCCCACGCACTAAACCTGTCTCCTCCGAAGCCACACAGATCTCGAGTGTAGCTCCTCGAATGTGTCGGAGGATGGTGTCCATTGCCTGCTGAGAGTCTTCGAGTCGACGGCTCAAAGCACACAGGATACTTTGAATCACGCGGTGCTTTCAACTGTGAGCGTCATTGTTTCTAGGGTGGAGAACGTTTGAGCCACACTGACCTGTTACGAAGGCTTTCCAGTGATATTTTTCTTAGGGTCTCCGAGAGGCAGATAAAGAGGCCGATAAGCTGACTGCTCCCCACACGTTTCCTACAATAGATTGTTGTTGAGCTATTGTAGTAGCCGAAAGGAAATTAACGATCACGCTTACCATTCGTCTTCAGCTGACCCTCTGCATTCTTTTTCCGCCCTCATTCCGCGCCCCCACGGACCACCGACCGGTGAACGTTGTGCTTCGTTGGATGGCTGGACAGGACCCGATAAAAGAGGAAACGGGAGAGCCGCAATCATCGCGACTGAGTATGGAATATCCGTTTTCAGCATCTCGTCGGAGCTCTCTTGAAAACGAGCCTATGAGGTTCGATGCGAAAATAAGTCCCCGAGTGTTTCCGCCCGGTTTCCACGCAGCTGACTCTGTGGAACGATCTCGATAGAAGGGTGCTGCGAAACCTCGACGAGCTCCTCTGGCGCTATTCAGCCGCGTCGAGTTTTGTTTCAATGTCGATGTCATCCTTGGATTACTCCGGAACATTTCCGTCGTGTCAAAAAGCGTTCTAACGAGGCCACGGCCGGCCATTATTCGCTTGACGTCATCTTTTCTACGAGTTCCCTTCTCTTGTTAATCGATTCCGCTTCCTCGGAAGAGTGAAGTGGGTGCCACTTGAATGGATGCTTGAAAAAGCTCCTAACGAACTCGGAGCATGCTGCCGTGACATCGACGACTCACTTACTCCAGGCGAGCGAACGAGCTCCGTCAGAGCGAGTTTCGAGAACGGCGTTATCATTCGAAAATTTCGGATCGACAATTATTCATGAGTGCTCGCTTGTTTTCGTATCAGTGTGTTAAAGTTTCAGAAGGCGAGAGCTGCTGCCATAGAAGCGAGTACGCTTTAGGGCCACATCCAGTGGCGGAGTTTCGCGTCCAGACTCCCGTTTCAGAAAGCCGCATCCTCGTTTTTTTTACGTCGGCGCGAAACAGCGACGGCGGTAGCCGTTGTGGTGGTGGTGGTACTTCTTTCAACAGCAGCAGCGGCAGCGAGGAGCCATCGGCGGAAACTGGTCACTGTTCGGCCCATTACTCTACGCATGTCCGAGGCGTGACAACGAACCCTTGTTGCTGAAGCAGACGGTATCCGGGATCATTTCCGGTGTCGAGCGGCAGTCGCAGCCAACCACCCAACCAAGCAACCAGCCAAGAAGCTAGCCAGTCAAGTCGGCGAGCGAGCGAGCGAGTCCGTCTCTTTGTCCGTCTGGTTGTCCGCTCGACGTAGGCGCGTCTTTTTTTCCTTCGGCAATGACGCAAAGCGCAATGAAAGAGAGGAAAGCCATTGCGACAAGCGAGTGAGCCAAGCCAGACCGACCGACCGACCGACCGACTGACTGACCGACCGAGCGACCGAGAAGCAGCAGGCAGACAGGCAAGGTTCTTGCCTTGCCTAGGAGAACTGGACATTCGAGCAACCGTCAATCGGACCGGAACTTTTCACTCACTGCGGTCGCTCTCCTCTTCATGGGAGTCGTCCCCCAGCGCCAATGGAAGGCCATAATATAGTGCTAATGGTCGTCTTCGTGTTCACTGCTTCTTCTCCACTCCTGGTCGATCGGTCCACTCCGTTCGCGTAGCAAGACGACTCCTCTCATCTCCTGCTCCACAATGAAGGACACCGGATGTAGGTGCCGCCATTTTCAACGTTAACAGCCCCTCTGGTTGCATAAAAAAGGCGAGTCCGAACCGGCCGCGACCGTTGACCGGGCCAGATCAAGTGAATTGACGTGGGATCAATCGCGTTGTCATCCCAGCCGTGGTCGAACCCATTTTTCCTTGATGAGATTCCGCGAGATTCCACTTTCGAAACGGAGTGCTCAAACCTCTCACTGCCATAGATTTCCATTGAATCGGAGACACTCGGTGTCTTCAACCTCAGTCCTGAGGATGGCTTCCTCGATTGTGGGACGAAATCGATGTTTCGACCCTGAATCAATCTTCGGAAGACCAAAACCTGTTCCCACCCGCGAGCGGCGAAGACTTGCGCGTGCTAAATATAGTGTTCTCGGAGAGCGTGACTAACACTATCCCTCGGACTAACACGTTTGTTTGGGCAAGCACAGAGACTCATCGCGATCCCTCGCTCGGGTCTTCATCGGGGAGACTGAGGGATCACAGAGTCACGATTCAATAAGGCATGTAAATCAAGTGTCTCCTAAGCTCCATCGAAAGCTGGTCTATCCGCGCAGCGGTGTAAAGCCTTCTCCGCGATATTCTGGCTCGTAACGAATGCAGCTCGTTCCCTAGCCCATTTCAGAGTTAATGTTATTGTTGCGCTGAGCTGTATCAGACCCCTTCCCGGACGCTGAGCCCCTCTTCCGTATGAGTTGACCGCGTTTCGCGCGGGAATTGCGGCTTGGTCAGAGGGCGTGAGGAGGGACGACGCATAGCGTCGCCTGGTGAGATATCACCTTAGATGCAAGCGGGTTCTTCCGGGATGCGGTAGAGAGGTTGAAGCCGTTGTGGTTGAGATTCATTGTGGTCGTCGGACACATTATCGCATCATTAGAGCGATTCAAGGCCCTAAGGCTGGCATTGTCATCGAACATCCCACGGAAGTCTCATCTAGAGCGCCTGATCACTCGCCCTCGACCTTGCTCCGAGAATCACAACGCTCTGAAGCTCCAAACCAACAGCCTCCTCGCCGCTCCTCGCTAAGAGATCCTTCGAACGACGCGACCGAATGAGTTCTCATGGGAGGGTTTTGAGTGACTGTCCCGTGAAACGCTGTAAAAAGTCTCTTGGCGCCGAACTCCGCAGCCGATGATTCTTCCGCTCAAAATTATAGACCGATCGCGGAGGCGACGACGCGTTGTCGCGGAAAGTATCGTTTCAGATATCGATCCGCGCGACTTCTCAAAGCGTGACCCTCGAGGGCGAGGACGACTTGGCTAGAGTGAAGGGAAACTGCGCCGAGAGTGATATCAGCAGCCGGGGGCTTCTGGGCGTTTTGAAGCGTCCGCCTCGTTGATGTCAACTTTTTTCCAACAGGCAAGAAGCCCCGTAGGAGTCAATGATGGAATTAAAAACTGCCTCAGACCAAAACGGGCGCCGAAGTTTCTCCTCCTTCGAGGAGTGAAGGTTTGTGATCGCTTATCAGGATCTTTGATGCCATTCAGAGAAAACCGTGCTCTAGTCGCTTGGGACCACTATTTGTTGCTATCTCCTGTCAAAAAAAACCCATTCTCTGGAGGAGCGCTCGGTGGGATACAAAATTTATGCAGATCATCGTACGTTTCATAGTGAAATCAGCGATCATTCAGACCGGATATAGAGAGTTTCGACTCGCTGAGGGTCTCCATGAGCTCCAAATGCTGAAGTCATTGTTCGGTTCCCTTGATCCTGTGTAGCGGACCTGCAACGTTGGAATGGAACTGCTGCGGCGATCCACAATGACATTGTCGGAATCTCTGTCTCCGACACAACCAAGCCCTCGGTCCCCGGCTCACGTTTTCGCCGGACCAGATTCATTTCTCAGGGTATTCTCCATTCAGAATTCTTGACCGAGGAGAGAACCACATTGTGAGGCAGTTTGAAATGTTCAAATTCATCGTGGCCTCTGACCATTGGGAATACCCTTATAGAGTTCTGATCCCGACCTTTCCTCAGTATCTCCACGATACTGAACGACTACTTCGAAGTCCTGGTCTTGATCTCTGCGTTTCGTAGGCTCTGCGACTTGCCTTTCTCCCATGACCTATTTCCCCTCGGTTCCACGTTTTATTGAACAACATCAATCACCGTATAAACATATTCATGTACCAAGCGACCTTCGGCCGACTGTCCTGAGTGACGTTTTTATTTTGTTTGATGAAGAAGAATCCGGGAAGATCATCTCCCTTTTTATTCGAGGGCCCCCAGATAGACATAATTTTCCGAGATACGGAAAATTAATCCCCGTACCAAGTGCCGGGCTGCCCCGAAATATCTTTACATCCGATCGGAGCGGGTCAGGGAATCAGGGGAATCATAGGGACGAAATCCTCACCAGCAAGTGGTACGGAAATCGAATTGCCGTACCGATGTGGTGCGGGAATTCATTTTTCGGATCCCCTACCCGAGGATCCTTACTATGTATGATCGGCTATGATCTGAGCATACTTTTCCGAGTCTGGAGGGGTGATTCCGGGACCAATCTGATACTATCCCAATACTATCCCGAGTCCAGATGACTTGTCTGCCCCCATGAAAATGACCTACTCGGTCAGACTATTGAAGCCGCGGCAAACCAAGACGCTCGTTTGCTTGATAGTTTCTTTCGATAGTGTTCGATCGAAAACGGCATCCAGTATGGATGAAGACAATGTGCTTCACATCAGCCGCTCAGAACATGTGGCGGCTATCTTGCTGAACCATTTAGGAGCGGTAAACTCATGTTTTTTTTTTTCATCGATTGTGTTTCAGTGCAGTTCTGCCGAGTCGCCACGGATCGTTCGGAGTACCTCGGGGTGGTCAGAATACCTCGGATTGTTCGCGCCAAGCATCCGTTCCTTCTTGGAGCAAAACTGGCGAAAAGTTGACACAGAACTTGAGAAACTTGACAGACAAACTGAGACAAAACTGAAAAATTACTGTGAAATGATCGCAATCGCGGTACCTACAGGTACTTCATGGAATTTCGGAAGCGGCAGTCGAGAGAGGCGGAAAGTGGCGAGGTTCTCGAGTCAAGCTCTGACGGACGCCGTGTTCGGCAACCCGAGAGGGTCTGTCCTTTCGCGTGAGCACTCAGTTTCTTTGTTTTCCGGCTGAACCTCCCAGCCAGCCCTCAGAAGTGTCCTGGGATCACCTTTCGGTATTGCTTCAGTAACACTCCCTATCGCCTCGCAAATCCCATTGCGGGCGGTGGGCTTGGGTCTTAAGATGGTTCGGATTTGATTCTGATACAAATTAAATCCTCTTTTTACCACATAAGAAATTTTTGTTGTCGGCCGGGGATCGAACCCGCGATTGCTAGCTTAGCGTGGCACCTAAGGCGTTGGTTTATGCCACACGGCCAACGAGCCGAGCGTGAGCACTCAGCTACATAAGTTGACATTTCCGAAATGGGAAGTCTCGATCCGATAACGATCGAAGCATCTACCGCTCCTGGGTGCTTCGCTCTTCTTCCGTATCTTCCACGAGGCGCGTTAGCCGTCATCTCCTGTGGGAAACTGTCTCATTCGCCCACGCAGAAGATCGCACCGCGCTCGAGAGTCGATCTTGCTCCGAAATCGCTGTTGTTGATCCGCCGAGTTCCTGCTCGCTTCTTTTTGAACATTGTGTGTGAGAAAAGCACGAGGGAATTGATGTTCGGAATCGATTGACCTGAAATGCTCTGAGAGCCGACCTTCCTCGAGCACTATCCAGATAAGTACCTTGACACTCACCGACGCTGGTTGGTTCGCATTCTGACGTCTTGTCAACCCTCAACCTTCATACCTCCTACTCCACTGCTCTACGCCCCACCAATGATTCTCATAATCGTTGAAGGCTCACCGAGCTTGCCGGCCCGTGTTTCAAAGACTACATACGTCCTGACCGAAGTGATATCCCACGATTGAAGCAGAAGCCGCAGAAGCCGTTGGTCCAACTCCATTTCAAGAGAATCAGGCTCAATCGCTGCATCATGATTAGAGCCTGGAGGTTTCGGTGATTTTTCCGAATAACACATCGATCGGCCGGGATTGATCCATTGGAATGGGGGAATAGTTTTGAAAAGTCACCTGAACTTCCAGGCAGTAGTCACCGTGAAGGGCTGCAGAATACAACATGTGGTTCATACCGAGAGATCAGATGTACTGGTATTCGTTTATCGAGAAGCTCTGAGGAGATTTGAACCAGTATCGGGAGACAGACGCGAGAATCTATCCCAAGGATGGGAGGCTGAGCTACGAAGGAGGCGAAAGGATCATCCGAAGGACGAACTCTGACCGAAATTATTTTTCCGAGAGTTTGGAAATTAACAAAGGAATGCCAGTGTGAGGCTCGCGGAACTCCTCCTCGAGAAGTCTTCCGGTTCTCTGTTCCTCTCTCCCGCGGTCAACGCCGCTCTCCTATGGAATCCCAGTGAGCTCGGATATCGAAGCATTTGAAATCTTGTTCTCCCGGGAGCGGATCTCCCGAACCTCGTCGATCGGATAGGCCACAGGCCTAGCGAAGCTCCTTGCGGAGCTCTGCGCTGCATCGATAATGCAGTGAGCACCTCGGAAGAACTCACAAGCTCAGCCAACTTTTCTCTACAGTGAGACCCAATCGGCTCTGTTCTCGGAAGGGGAGAGTCAACCTACGCTGGCAAGTCGCTCCCTCGATTCAACGAGCGTCGCCAAGACGTGACATCTGAACGAATTCGATCCAGAGCAATACGAATCCGACAGTACTTCAAGCGTAGCGATACAATGATTGGCGCAAGCAACTGAGGAGGACGTCTAGACCCGAGTCCAAATGATACAGTGACGAATTCACACGGTCGCTCCGATCGATGGGAGCATCGGCAGAATGTGTGACGAGCAGCGTGTCGAACCCTTCCGCCGTTGCTCTGTGCTCTCCGCCTCCTTCTCGATGTTCCGCTAAATTAGCATAATCATCCGTGACCGTCTCTCTGACTCGATCATTATTATCCTTTGTGCTGGGCCAGTAGCATGTGGGAATTGACCGCAGGTGCTCGCAATCATCAGATCCAGCTCGCAGGTCTGGTGAGGACTTGGATAACTCCACTGGAGGGGAAATTCATTGAGATAGATCGATGCGCCCGACCCGATGGGACTTAAGGATCACAAGCGCTAATTGTGTGGTGTTCAGAGAGGATTCTTCTTCAGACAGCTTACCCACGTGGCGCTCAACCAACATCGCCCCAAAGGCAGACTAGGTTTTCCTCCGAGTGACGAAGTTCAGTTTTCTATGTACTGAAGACGAGCGCCTGTCTCTGGAACGCGGGGGCGCTCCAGTCTCACAAGGACCCATACCGCTGAGCTCCTCGATAGTTGTGTGGATCTGAATTCGGACGAAGGGGAGATCGACAAACACTGAAGTCATTGGGTATTTTCAAAAGGGAAAAAGACTCAGGCTCCACGGATTTGTGGGATTATCCACAAAGAAAATAAGAGTTCTCCGCTGGCTATCGTACGGTACAAATTCGAAGCTCATCGAGGCCTGCACCAGCCAGCAGGACAGATGGAAGGAACGATCGGGGGGAATTACGATTAAAGTTGCCGTTTTGCAGGGAGCCTGTGTTTTTTCCTGTTTTTTCTCTCTCAGAGCAACATATCTGTTTTTTTTTTTCGTGTTTTCCCTCCTATGAGACAAGCCGGATAAATCTATTTGAGCCGATTTTCCGGATGATCACAAGTGAAGGTTCACTCGCAGTGCTGTGCTTCGATCGTCGGGTGATTCAGGAACGCTGGCTTCCTAGAGTTGTTCTTGGGGAGCGAAAGAAAGCCTCCTGAATGCCGCTAACTATTCAGAATGACATTTTCCCTCTCCTGGGAAACTGGGCTCGGGAGAGAAATCTTGAAGTAGGTGATTGAGGCTGAATATTTTTGCATCGTCGATGACAGCGAGCCAGACGTGTCGCACGAGAATCAGAGAGCCAGTAACTGCGCCACATCAAGATCAATGTATTTCAGTTCAACGTGTTCGAACTATTCTTTGATTCCATCGAAGCGGAGAGTGAGTCTCCAGAGGAGCTGAACTGGTTGATGACAAAGATAGAATCTGAAAATCTCGAAATCAATGAGGGAGAGTCGAAAGTCGAGCGGAAACAGTGCTAGGAATCTATTGGAAGTTATCCAACAGACTCGATACTCAAACGGCAAACGTTGTCACCTGCTCTTGAAATTTATCCAGGGCGGCGATAACCTTTGCTGGTTGTGAGGAAAGTTTTTCGAAGTTTAAAATGATCGAGGTCTATCGGCGCTCAAGGATGAGTCAGCTGCGTTTGTCTGATCTCGCGATCTTCCCTGTGGAGAACGAGCTGTCTGGTAGCATCGACGTGAAAGTAGCGGTACATGTACTCGCGATCTTCGAAGCTCAGGGGATTGGACTCCAAGGTACATTGTGAAGTCTGAAAACGGGGTGGAAATGAGATAATATAGTCTCAACGTCGAGTGCCGGACTTCTGGCATCCTTCCCCCAGATTCGACTGCTCGAGGTCATGCACAATGATGCCTTCTGAGTCCCTCGAGGGTGAGGTGGGAAGGGCGGCATCTTCGGATTCGCCTGGCTGCGCCCCCTGACTGTGAGCCTCTAAAGGGAGCAAAAATCAACACAAAGAGTTTTTTCGAGAAAAAAATTGTGACTGAACTACCGTTGAAGCTCCAATAAACGCCTCTCCCGAATGAACGCCCCCAAAAATAAGGTGCCCCTGCACCGGGAAGAGCTCATAAGACTGACAACTCACCGGGTAGCTACCTCCGCCGGCGAGACGAGCCACATTGAGATACAAGCTCACTAGATTTCGGGATCGATATGCCAAGGGTCTCATGCCTGGGACATTCCGTGGGACATGTTAACAGCCTTTTGTTCAAAAACCTCTCTGGAAAACGACCAATTGCACTCCAGTTGTGAAAATAGGCGCTGCGGCGTTGCGGAGCTTTCACGGTGCCATGAGTTAGCCACGTTACGAGAACAAGAGCGTTTTGGAGTTATGAATCGGTGCCCCATGTGTTCGAAAGTCTGATCTGAGCCGTTGAGAGTTTTCTTATTGTAGATGAGCGCCTCCGAGCGAACAGGGGGCATTCTTTACTTCCTCTGGGCGTCCAAGCTTCAGGTTCGGAGCTCCCGAGAGGGTAACGACCGGGAATCACGGGGGCTTCGGAAACGTGAAACTCGAATGGTCCCCTCACTTGTCGACTCATTTACGGATGCAAGAAGAGAAGACAAAAACATGTGGAGAGCAACTAGAATCATGGTAATGGTTGAAACACGATTAAGTCAATCAATCGGATCAGTATCGAAAAACCCCATTTCCTAGCTGGCTAAGGGGGGTGAAGTCTCATGAACGCCACCAATCTTGCAGCTGATAACCAGATGCGGGCTCAGTTCCTCGAGACGATTTCTCCCTCCTCAGACCCATTCGATTCTACGCTCTTGACCTGAGCAATCCGACCTTTGAGCCCAAGTGGGGTAGTCAGGCTCGATGAATCCAAGTCTCTCCAAGACCGCGAGGCGTTCGTGTTGTTTGGGCATCATCCTCATTCTGTCCTCCCGCAGCATGAGGTGAAAGCAGCGGCTGAACCAATAACAAGTTCCGTGCGACAAATTTCGAGATATCCCAGCGCCCGGACGGGTTGGGATGCCGTCAGATGGGTTTCGTATGTGCCTGTTCACGAACGTGACAATTTAAGAAACAACAAAAAGCGTTGCTCCGTTATTCTCGAAGCGCGCGTCTAGTTCAGAATCAATGCACTACTTGTGAAGCAAACAGGAGCTGCGAATCGATATGAGAGGTTGGGGGTCATCGGCTCTGAGGGTCAAACCATGTTGATAGAAATCCAGTGATATTCAAGATGTTTCCAGTCGAGCGACTGCAGAAGAAAAACTTGTTCCGTCTCTTTCTCTCAACCCTGAATGACATCCGATTGATTCTGTGGTCTGAGTCTCAGACACGCCAGTCCTCTACGCTCGAACCGATTCTAAACTCTGTGGCTGCTCTGGCTTCTCTAACAGGTGTTGAACCAATTTTTCCGTCGTGTGCAAGAGTTTGGGGCTCGACCTGAACAGAAGTACCCATTTGTCGCACGGCTCTAGCCAGCAGAATGTTTACAAGGCTCGCGGGAGCGAGTTTTCCTTTTGAGGCCCTCCAAGCGGTGGCGCTCACGAACCACCGTCGGTTCCAGATGCCCGTGAACAGAGAGAGGAGGACCGGCCCGATTCTCCGGCAGCACGCAACCCTAAACTCAGCGTTTGAAGCTTCCGTGTCAATGCTGTCATTGGGTCTTGCGTGGAGTCGATAGCCGCATCCAGGCCAAGGAGATGGGCAGAGCCGAACAGACTGCATTTTGAGGGGAGGATTCGGCGACAAGAAGATGAACCTCACCAGGCTAGATATCCATGTATGTTTAGGAAACCATCCGGGCCACTGATTGGGCCTCCCATCGATGATTTGGGATCGGCCATTGCTTTCACTGGATCGACAACCTATAGTGAGGACTTTCACTCACGATCAAGGGATGCTCAGCGTGTCGATCGGGGAAGGTGGAGCAGCAAATCGACCGAATCATCCGGGTCGGTTGTCGCCTTCGAATCGTCAATAGGAGACGAGTGGCGGGACAAGTCCAACTTTGCCACACTGTTCTCTCGATACACTGGTGGAGTAATGTGTCACCAGAAAACCCCTATCAGATTCCAGAGCGTTCGGCGTTTTCGGCATCACGAGCGTGACATACCATTCAACAAGTTTGATCGCCGCTTGGCGGGACCGGTTAGACCATGATGCTCCCAAGTTTTGCGGAAGATCGGTCTCAAGTTCGCGGGGACTCGATGTGAATAGCGATGTCGAATCGCGATTTCTGTCACCGCCGTGCTCCAACACCCGTTGAGAAAAATGCATCGTTTTTCGGCGCGGAGAACCATTTCCTTCACGCCATGAATCGACGGTCCGCTCCGATACGGAGAATAATTTCCAGGACTCCAGGGAAACGATTCCCCTCCTCCCACCCCTTTATCTCGGAATCGGCGGTCCGGAGATCATGTGGTGAAGTTTTGGGGGGAGGCACCTCGGGAGCAAGGCCCATTTGTCGGGGAGATGAGGAATAACTCCAAGGAATCCATGGGATCAATGACCGAGCGTGTGGTGCGGCGAGGAACAGAAGCATGACAGGGGGCGGATTGCGAGCTCCAGGACTTTCCTGGAGTCCTTAAGGTTATAACATTGAGGAGAAATACGGAGAGGAAGCTTACGCTCCTGGGCGGGAGGCGTCAAGACCGTCTCGATGTTGTTGAAGGGGAAGTTTCGAAGATTCGACCCAGAGAAAAGGGGACTGGTTTCAGGAGAAACCGCGATCAGGACTTGGGGAAAACTAGGGAAAGAAGAGATGGGGAGGGGGGGGGGGTCATTCATTCCAGCGCCCGCGTGGCAGAGGTGAGGTTTCGTCCCCTGGAAAATCTGAGGAGCTAGAGAGGTAAGCGCCCCAGCAGCACCCTCGGCCGTGGCGCAGATCCCGGCCGTGACATTTGTTCTGAGCCTTGTGGGAATAATTTACAATCGCGCTACGGGTCCTGGAAGAATTTCCAGCTGGGGGCTCTCATCCAATTTTCTCGTCTGAGACACGGAGCGAGCGGGAAGATGGGATGGATTGCACAAAACCCGAACGGCGGCAACCCATTCCCAGTTGGATCGAATCATCCGATCGAGGTTCTGCGGCTTAGTTTGTTGGCTTCAGCTTGTCACATGATTCCGAACTAGGAGCCGACTGTGGGAGCTTTTCACTGCCTGCCAGCTCGTGCTCATCCGGGGAAGTCGCGAGCGTCTCCACGGTGGCTTAGAGAACGGCGATTCGGGAACGAAGTCGGTCGTGTGATGAGGGAGAAATGTCGTTCCTTGAGGAGGTGTTGGCGCTGTCGGGATGAACGCTGTGCGAGTAAAGCACAATCGGCGGATGACGGGAGCCCGGGCTGAGAAACCGGTACATCGGAGGAAATGTCATGGGGAGGGAGGGTGATCGAGTGAAACTCAGGAATTAGGAGGACCTAGAGCGTTCACGCTTCAGGTGTTTTCAAGTTCTCAAAGAGGCCCAAGACGGCGCCCTAACAGCTGCAGCTCAAGCAGCTTCCGAAGAACGACACTCAGGCTGGCAACTCGGTCTGGAGCAACACTCGAACCCGGTCTATGGGATCAGCAGACAATGCCACCAGGAGTCGAGAACGCTCTCGGTTTCAGTTGCCAACATGCTGGAAGATCCTCCAAGGCTGATGCCTCAGGGATTCCAACTCTCTGAACATTATGTCTGTCTCGCTTGAATTTTGCGCACGCATCAGATGCTTATTGTTGCCGTCGCGGCAACGATGAACGAACATAGCTGGAGAAGACTCATTTTTTTGGATCGGGCGGGGGACTATGACCAAGAGAATCTGAACGCTGGCTCAAATCCATCGAACAGCTTTGGCATCTTAGATTCAATTCGAACTTTTCCATCAGACCGGCAGACCCGTTTTGTCGGCCCGAGGTTGTGGTGAACTCGTTCGTGACCGCTCGATGCCCACAAGTCAGAACTGTTTCCGATTCTACCGGAGCGTGCATGAAATGTCGTCATTTTTGCAACGTGCTCCTGGATGAGGTTCTCCTCGGTTCTCGGTCGTGAGGGAGCTCTCCTTCACTCAAGCGCGATCTGATGCGCGAAACAGTAGGAAAACTAGCTCGCTTGTTACGGCTCGATCCCTCAACGTTCTACGGCCGAGGCCTCGAAGGGAACATCCAATTCAGCAACAGGGCTGTACGTGCCCAGAACATCATCAGAAGTGCTCGCCCCGGGCGGTCAGGGCTGCATTCGGATGGAGCGCCTTGTGGCGGAGCCAACGGTGGTTCTGAATATTCAAGCTTTTATCAGTGATAGTCCATCATTACCGAACCGGAGCCGGTCACATTCCGACCGCCTGAGCGTAATACGTCGTTCTCACCTTCGCCAGATCCCGAGCGGGTCTGCGTGACACCGCATGTCGAAAAACTCACTCCAAGTTTCAGAGTCGAGTTTTCAAACATTCAGAAGCGGCTCGCATCGTTGCAAGGACTCCCCTGAGGACGAGAAGCGCTCTCAGAGGTGACTTTAGGGATAGCAGTCTAGCGAAAAGTTTTGAAACTCCCGTCGAACGGAGAAGACGGCGAGCCGCTCCACTCAGATTCCTCCCGTCCACGACTCACAGTAATAATAACAATACGCTATACAGTCGCAACTTTCACGAGGCTGATTGTTGAATCTGAAAGAAGTCATGTTCTTTAATGAGCTTTGGCTGATCTTGAAAGTCCACTTAGGACCTTGAAAAGGTTGAGATCACTGTCGCTCGGTGTGTGCTCGTTGATTCCGAACCTGTTGATTGTCTGAGCGCGCACTTGCACTTCTTTCATTGTTCGAGTGTGTCGCACAGGGTGAGCTCATTCGGATGAAGCTAATTAAGGTTCACGTCACGCCGTGCTTTAAAGCAGCCCGTCGAGTATCCCGGAGAGTCGCACGGGAACCCCGGTGGTTGCCGTAGCTCAGTGGCTTACATCGCAACCTCGACGCCGTCCGCTCTAGCGCCGTGGATTCGAACCCCAAGGTTACAAGAACTAAGGGAAGTTTGAATCAAATATGACTCCGAAATACTTCGAAGCATTCAATTTTGCCGCAACATGGTGATCCATGAGAGAAACCATTGGAACGAGTAGATCCCTCGAGGTTCGTGTCAGATCGTTGTTCGATCGAATCCGATATGTGGGATATCTCGAAACGTGGGAACAACCGCTAAACACCGGATTCTGTGGGATCGTCGAGACATTCCAGACGAGTCTCACCCCCTCTCCGTCACTTCGTCGAACAAACCTGAAAATCGCTCTGTGTGAGTTTGCAATAAGTCGAAGACAAGAACAACACAAGGGACACGTGATTGCCCTCATGATAGATGTTCACTCTTTTTCGTAGCGGTCATTGAGAAGATGTTTTGAGAAAAGGCTATGCTCGTCGATTGTTTATAGGAATTAGAGCCAACCATTCAAACAACAACAGAGCTGACCGGGGGAGATGGTGTCGGGGAAGACCGAGCGACTGACCGATAGACCGAATAACAGGTAGTGGTCGGACAAGCAGACATCAACCGTCAACTTTACTTCGATCATTCTATCACAGCTCCGGTCAGGATTCCTCGGCTGTGTGGAGTTGTCCGGTCTTTCTCGTGCGTTCCCCGTGTCTGAAACGTCCGCTCCATCCTTGACAAACTCAAGTAAGTGTCACTCGTTCGATGGGGCCTCTGACCGCTTTTCGCAAACTCCGGTTCCGCAGGTATCTACCATATTTGAACCGCACATCATTTGGATGCAGATGATGGAAGAATTGAAGTTCTCGAACTTCAGAATATCATCTACGATCTCGGCGATTGTTTCTCCAACCTGATGTTCTTACTCTCAATGCGACAAAGGTCCACGGCTCCGATGCCGTCGGGAAATTACACCTGGGTCATTCATCTCCTGGAATTTCCACGATCCCAGGTTGCTTTCATCTTGGTATGTCTGGGCAATAATCCTATCAGTCCAGCCGTACAGAGTCAAGGATGCTCGCCGAAGAGGAGCCCTCGCATTGAGTCATGCGAATTGGTTCACTGGAGAAGGAAACCGTGCCCGGCCCAAAATATCTTTCCCCCCAGAGCGTGAGATCCGAAAGAAGAGACAATCCCATGAGGTCTCGCTTCGAAGCGAGTTTCCGGTATTTGTGACCAGCAGTCGACCGAAAACTCGTCGATCTGGAGAAGCTCCTTACCGAGCGCTCTGGAGAACTCGATCCCATTTCCAGATCGGGGTCAGAGCAAAGTGAGTTCTTTATGATTGGAGGAGAAAAAACTCCTGGACGGATTGAACTCCGATTTCCGCAGCCGGGGAACCGTCCCTCAGAAGTTCTCTTTGAATCGTTCTAGCTCAGAAATAGCCTTCTCTAAATTTGGCCCGGACATAGACCAACGATCCAAATAGCATTGGCCGTGAGCGCCCCCAGAGCAGTCGATTCTGGCTCATGAACCCGTTATTACTTCCTCACTGAGCATTCGTTATTCGTCGCGAGCAGGCCGAGGAAGTGCAGACCGCTATAACTGACGGAATTGATCAGCCGAAGTCACGTGACCTTGGGGAATTCTAGCATCCGATCAACTTTCTGCTAGGACCGGTATTATTGAAGGCTTCGGGAGAGCTCTGCAAAAACGGTGCGCGGAGAGCGGTTCCATTGTGGAAGAACGCATTTCGAGCCAGTCGTCATGACCTGGGAAAATCGGGACGTATTCAGAGATTTTTAACTGGAGTCTGCTCGAGTCCGCTCTGGACTCTTGAGAGCGAGTATGTAGTTTGAAAAATCGAAATGGTATGCATCACCGAATCTCGGATTGAAAAATGCTCGAGCTCACCGAGTCGCGATATGTCATCGCAGACAAAACGAGCGTAAGCCTCAATCGTCTTGAGAGCTCACAGAGTGCAGTGTTAATCTCAGATACTTGTCACTCGGAGGCTTAAAGATCCACTCCGGAGATCGCGAAGAATATTCTCCACTCAAACGTGCGTGGTCGATTCTGGAATATTCGAGTCTCTCCCAGCTGTAACCTGGTGCACCTGAGGGAAGACGTTCCGTTGTTGTCGAGCTGAAAGTTAACTTCGGTTATCCTAGCCCCAAGAACCTGTGGCTCAGTGAATCAAGGAGAATTACTCCGTTTTTCTTCATTTAGGAACTCTCATAAGGACCTCGGGATCATCGTTTCGGGCCTCTTCCCAAGGCTCCCAGGGAGCTGCGCGCGCAAGATATTCGTTGGTGGGAAATTCTCAAACCGGCTCCGAGCTGATCTGAACGTTTACCGAACGTCGATCTGGCTCGAGCATAGCATTGATGTACTCATGCAAGCCTACAACATAGCGAGCCGTGGAACCAAAGTGTCCCTTCGTGCGAAATCGACCATCGTCTGGGTTCAGAAGAGGCGTCGTCGAACGAGCAAGGTCGAACCATGGAGTCAAACGCGTGTTGCCCTTTAAACTTTCATGCGATGAGCTGGTTTGCTCGAGGCCACCGAGCGGCAATAATTAAGGAGGGAACTCCATCCCGTGACCGTAGAGTGCTTTCAGACTCCAGACTCCGAAGACGAATTACCTTCCCACGGCATTGGGTGGTTGTTGACGTTTAACTTCAGGCAGACACGTGGGCTCCTGTTCGCCCCCTTTCGCATGTTTCAGATACGAAAGGGGCTCCAGGCTGGTCCACGATTTTTGAAAAGAGTATCTAACGACCATCCGACACGCGTCATATTCACATCAATGCCCTCGACTCGTCGTCTAATCTCAGCACCGCAGGGCTGTGGGGAAAAATGGCAGAGACGAGTCTCCGAGAGCAGATGAAGCATTCGCCCCGTCAACGAGATCAGCTGGAAGTGGCTCTCGAATGGTCGGATGGTGGTCTCTGAGGTCGCAAAAACAATCCCGCAGTCGCCGCAGGGCGGCCGGCACGACGGCGGCCCTGCCGAGACTCCGATCACGCAGCACATGTGATCTCCGATGGGTTTTGTGGAGGGCACACAGTCACAGACGGCGCGCAAACAGACAAACCGCGCACAGCATCTCTATTCTATTCAAACACTGTCGTTGGTGTCAGTGTCAACAAAATCACACTGCCCAAAGGTATGTGGCTCATCAGGTGGTTAAGTTCGGCGTCGAGATCAATTACCGGGTCGCGTTCGACCGGCGGCATCCGTTGTCGTGGAATGATGGATTGTTGAGCCGACAAATAGCTCTGCTTCGCCGACGGCTTCCACGCGGTTCTGGGGAAAGTTCCCAACGCCCGGAGTGGCGCCGGTTCGGAGTTCGAGTCCTCCATCAAGTTTTGCTCAGTGGTCCGTTGTAGTTCGGTTGTTTGGTTCAGTGACGTTTGGATTGATACTTCGCTGGGAAGGAGGTTGCCTGTCGCTGAGGTGCCGGCGTCAACGAATGACAGCTCGCCGGCCGGCTGCGGGTTTGGTGCTGGTGGTCTGCCATCTCATCACTGCCAGGTTGAGACCGTGTGCCAGCGGCGGTGTAGTTCGTATCCTTCCGAAAGGTGTTGCTTCGAAAGCGGCGATCCAGACCCAGCTACCGGCGACCTGGCCGATTCTCGGTGAACTTTCAACGTGACTGGACTGCGAGACCCTCGAGAGCTCCCTGGCGGAGCTCGTGTGGCACGAGCTTGAACTCGATTGTAATAGATAGCGAGAATCCTAGACATGTGATCTTCCTCGACCGGGAGTTCGGAAGCGACTCCGGCGATCGACTGACTTCTACTCGATCTGTTTTCAGAACATTGAGACATGATAAGCCTAATTGGCACACTCAGAGGTTTGCTCAAAATCAAACCTGTCCACATCGACGGAGTTGTGTTCAGACTCCACCATGGGCCGACCGTTGTACTCCTTCTCGCCTTCTCGGTACTCATCACAACAAAACAATATTTCGGTAAGTGAGACCGATTGAGTGGACACTACCCATCGTTATGATAAAGACGAAGCATCGTTCAGAGATATATATTCAACGAACAAGCTGCGTACGCTCCGGAAGTCGGGAGGGCTCGAGACCCAGAGGCGGAGCTGAACCTTCTGTCGATGGAAATATTTGAGCGTTGTGGAGTGGGAACTTTCGCCGGAATGACCGCGGATCTTCGCACAGCGGCTAGAATGCTTCTTCTCCCGGAGTGGCTTCCAGGCATATGCGAACCCTAGCGAACGGCCAGACATCGATCAGAGGGGACCATTCCGGGTTGCCTGCCATAATATGATGTCTGGTACAGCTGCAACTCAACATCTCGAACGTGGATCTGCATTGCGATCCAGATTGGAACAGTTTATTGAGCTTTGTGCCGCAGGCTGGATTGAATCACACTCACAACGCAGCATGCGCTCTGCGCTACTCGTTGCCGCCTGATCCGGTGACGATAGTGAGAACGACACATTCTCTCCGGAGCGTTTCGCGAAAAAGCATCTCGAAAGGTGGATCGACGTGGACAGCCCGACGCGCTCCTTCGAATTCAAGCGACGGCAAGAGGGAAGCCTTCGCCTCGAGCCGGACATCTCAGAGACCATGAACCGCGCTCCGGAAGCTGCGCAAAACGGTCGTCGGCAGACTATGCGAATTCAGGCTTCCGGGTGTCCGTATCATTCTGAGGTTGCGATCTTTGGTGTTCCTTGAATTCCTCGAGGATTCCCGAGACATCCTACTGACCCGGTCGTCGTTCACGCACGCGGCGTGGTTTTTTAATTCCGCGGACCGAAGGCGCTCTAATAGAACGGCATGCCTCCAGGCACCCGATCACTGGGGACAAATCGTCGATGGAGGACGGAGTACGAGGACACAAACACACGCGTATTCAAAACGACAACGACACGGGCAGGGTAAATCGAGCCCGGAAGCTCGAACAGAGTTCGAAATTGTTGCCCACGTCTGCCGCTCCGTGGATCCCGCCACACCTCAGATCAATCATAATATGCCACGCAAAAACGACTGCTTCCCCACGCTTCGGAGTCCGCATTGACTGACAACCCGTCTAGCGAAATTGGCGCAATTTAGATTCGAATCTACAACGAGCGCCTCTGTTCGAAGCGCTGCTCATCACGTCGGAACTTCCCGATGGAAATCCCCCGCCGATTATTCAGACTCATCCGATGGATAAATAATCATCCACATCGGACTACGATCCCCGTCGGGAGGGTGACTGCTGCTGCTTCGTGATTCGGCAAGAACTCCCAACACACCCTCAATTCTCATTCCAGGTGATCCAATCGATTGTGATATCTCCGGCGGAGCCCCCAAATCGCTGATGAATCTGTACTGTTGGATACACGCCACGTATTCCGTGAAATCGCTGTTCAAGAACGTGGACGGTGTTGAGGTGGTGTACCCAGGAGTGGGTTCATGGAAGGGTACGCCACCAAAACAGTACGGTCAGCAGGGAGAATACAAGTTCCACAAATACTATCAGTGGGTTTCGCTGATGTTGTTCTTCCAGGTGAGCCAGATCTGAGCGAGATACTCGTTGATTCCCATATGTTTGCTGGACACCTTTTGATTCATGAATTCTCCACGATCCCACGCACGGGAATCGTTCTAGGGCAGCGATTTTCTTATGAAACAGCATTCGACTGCATCGCAAGCGTAGAGTGTTCTGACTCTGATTGTTTATGCTCGAAAATCGGATCCCTTGCCGCGACGGACTGACAAGTCGCTATGTTTTTGTGTTCGCGAGCCTCCAACGCTGCCCGCCCCTTCAGCAGCCATCTTTCCGACCGGAGTACCGGAGCTCGTCCCGATTGCCGGAGCTTAAACCAGCCTCTCCGGGTACCCAAGGGGCTCCGCGAAAATTCGAGTCTCTTCGTGGCTGAATCACTGAAGATCGGTTCTGGGCCTCTCCATCGAAATGAGCTTGCCACGACAAAAGACCAACGACGAGGCGACCAATTGAAGAGCCTAGATTCAAAACGTCGTAGTGCCGAATTTCTCAACGTTGAATTTCTTTCCGTCAGTCGGAACTTCATCGATTCGGTTTTCGACAACATTATTTTACGTGTTTTTTCCGGAAACGCCCCACTCCTTGCACTTCCCCTCGTTTTGCACTCACAAGAGAATGACAAATAACGTTCTCGAGAATCCGTTCGGTGAATTTCTGACTGAAAACTCGACTTTGCTCGATGTCATTGGAAGCGGCGGTCTCCGGATCCGAATGTCCGAGCTCGAAGCGAGAGTCTCGAAAGATCTATTCCGGTCCCGTATAGATCCCGCAGTTACACTTATAATTTCGCTCATTTCAACGGACGTTCAGCGTTCACTTGCCGTGGATCAAACTCGGGAACTCTCAAAGCTTACGAAGACTCGGGGCTTGCCTGCTTCGAGAGCTTTCGCACGGCTGGGAATCGGGAAGAAATCACTCCGTTCCCCTGGTCTAGATCGGGACCTAAGCCCGTTGACCTTTCGACGGGAGACAATTGATCCGACGAGCTTAGACAGAGAGGATTTCCTTGCTCAACTCCAGTCGCAACCAGAGCTTCGGCGCCAGGCGTAGTGGACCGACTTTCGGGAATATCTTATTTGTTAGCATCTCTCACGGGCATCTTTCGTCCAGCAGTTAGTTTCTCTTCCTTGGGTATTACGCCCAGAGTCGAAGCCGTTTCCGAGCTGCATAAAATTTATCATGTTGGGCAAAAGTTTCTGTGCTATTACTCCGACGATCGCTGGATGATCGAATCGTTTATTGCAAGTCCTGATGAACGCGGAAGTTGTTAAAAGTGTGTTTTTTTTTCCGACGAATTTGTAGCCCCTGTTCGTCGGACGCAACAACCCGACCTACAGCGATTTGGAGATCACACCTTTTTAGAGCTCCCATGACCGAGAGTGAATCGGGGGCTTTTTCGCGAGTATGTCGGTATTCCACGCCGCACTAGAGTCTCGCTCTGTTCGAACTAGCAGAAACCGCGGTTCGCAATAGCTTCCAAAATAGTGGCTCATTTGGCGTGTCCTGATGTTCAAGGGATCCGGAGGAGATAACGACCCGGACAGCGGATGGAAAAGTTTGAAATTCGTTCTGTGAAACGTTAAGTCACGTTATACGTAGAAATGCAAGTTTCTGATTCCTTATGGTGACGAAGATTGACAGAACTATGGGAATGTTTGCTTTCGCACACAACCGTAACAAAGAGACTGATCGACGGTGAATGATGTGCTGCTCAAGCTTGTCAGCATTCTCGGACCACTCTGATGATAAGGCAGTTCATTCAAGCCGCTGGAGCACGACGGCTCAGTCTACTTCGTCCGTTGGGGTCCGTTACATTTCAGTCGGAAGTCGGAACTGTTCATATGGAGATGATTTGCGATTTTTGTCGCGCCGCTGGAGATTTGAAACTTCTTTAAGAGTTCTCGGGCTCAGAATCATCACAGACAGATGTTCAAGCCCGATCACACGGCGACTTACACGGGAATTTATTCGATGTCCCCAGCGGAATCTGTTTGTTAGGGCGGCGCGGAAGAAAATCGGAATCTTCCCGACCAGGCACCGACAGCGAGGGGTGTATACTCTCGGGAATCGAGGAGAAGAAGTGGGAGAGGCTGTTCTCTGTCCACGGTCCAAGTCCGAGATCAGGATTACGACATGATGTTGGCAAACCCACGAGTCATTTGAAAGCAAAGCGGAACTGAACTCCACCCGGAGAACGGTGCTCGCCAACGCACACAATGCTGACGACTTAATTCACGGGGATGAGCACCTGTGTCCAAATGAATTCTTGCCTAACACGAACAAGAGACTTAGGGCTCGAACCCCACTCGGAGGAGCCGTCGACCCAGCGCCAGTATTTCTCATCGGAATGTCGCTACTTGATTGGGAATAATCACCTGCTTGGCATCTGCCACCTACGTTGTGATTCGTTGTGACTTATCCTCCTTCCTCAGGCCGTGTTATTCTACACCCCACGATGGATTTGGAAAGCTTGGGAGTCCAGACGTTTGGAGAACCTCCTGACTCCCAGGGAGCCTTCCGAGACAGCCAGGTCGATCTGGACAGGTGCTTTCAACAATTACATGTTCCGCTACGTCGCTTGCGAGTTCTTGTGTCTGATCAATGTGGTCGCACAGCTGTTCCTCATGAATCGGTAAGAAAAGTCTCCCCCCAGGCGTCCCAATATTTCCCCCGAGAGTCATGGAATGCGCGGAACTAGATGAACTAGGAAGCTTGAGGAGTGATTGTCACGTGAGAATCTGAAATTTTGGCGTTTTTCCGTGACCATGTTCCCGTGATCGGTTTTCCATCATGATTTTTCTCCGCCACACTCAGGAGGGCCCGGTAGCCGCGGCTCTGTTTGAGGAGAACGTGCGAGGACTCCTTCCACTAGTCTCTGGTCCCGCCGAGGGACAGCGCGTCGACTCACATTTCGAAACGGCAATGTTCGCTAGAATGGCGGAACAGAACCACCCGACTTCGGGGGGCTCGCACTTAAATCGATGAGCGGAGCTGGACTGATTCGATCTCGTCAAATTCAGATTCCTCGACGGGGAGTTCACTACGTTCGGCCTGGACGTGCTCCGGTTTTTAGATGAGTCGCCAGAACTTCGAGTGGACCCGATGGTGAGAGTGTTTCCCAGAGTCGCCAAGTGCCATTTCCAGAAATTCGGTGCCTCCGGGAACGTCGAAACGCACGACGCGGTCTGCGTTCTACCTCTGAACATCATCAACGAGAAGGTTTGTACATTCATTTTAATCAACTTCACTCCGATCGCTGTTCGGAGCAGAAAAATAACGTCCGAGCAATCCCTGCGGCAAACTCTCTCCCAGGAGCTCTAACGCCGTAATTAATATGGATCGTCGGTCGAACGATTCCACACAATCGAACCGCTGTTGCCTCAGGTACACGCGTTCGCGCACGGAGTCTGGGTCTTATCTCCGGCGCGGCGTACCATTCCTCCCGATTCGACCCCGCCGAACATCTAGGAAACTTATCTCCCTAACTACGTCCTTCATGGAAATACAGAGATATCATTCTGAGCGAGGGATTTCTGGCGCGATCAATTCAACTTCCCGCGATCTGGGTGTGCTCTGAGGAATTTCCTGGAAGACTCACACCAGCGTGCAAGGAGTAGATTCGGGTGATGGAATGCGGACTTTCCGCGAGTTTGTCCTTCGCTTGCCGCGTCGAATCAGCGTGCGCAGAGGGCACGGCATTGTCCGAAAAATTACCTATCACGCCCCGGGCGTCACCCGGTACTTGCACGCCACTGCCGTTGTTGCCGCGTATCCCAAAATCTGGAGCCGACGACTCTCGTTCGGAGAGTTCATTCTATTCAGCCAGAGAATGGAGCTCTCTGAGCTCCACGTAAACGAAACTCAAATCTTTCTGATGATCATAAATTGTTCAGAGCACCTGTTCAACGAGCACCGTGGAGGGTGTTACGAGAGAGAGGTCATCACCGTATTCCGGGTCCGATGGGTCTTGGTTGCGCTAAAGCAGTGATTCATTCTTCCCGCGGCATCAACCCATACCAGATCACGAGGTAAACACAGTCATTTGTATTCAGCCGATGATACAATGCCATTATTCAGGTTTACGTGTTCTTGTGGTTCTGGATGTGGATGCTGTGTCTCCTGACAATATTTACCATGATATACCGCATGGTTCAGCTCTTCACCGGAGGTGCTGTTCGCGCTCGTCTGATGAAATGGAGGTTCTATTATGTACCAGAAGTCATGCCCGTGAGTACGAAGGTCGCTCCTTAGTGTCACGTATAGCGTACAAGGCTCGGCTGGATTTCATATCAGTTTTTTACCTCGTTTCCTCGGCCTCCTTCCTCGCATCACGAGTTCTCCCAGTAATTTATTTTTCTCCCGAAGGCGGTTCGCGACTGCTCGGCCGGGCAGAGCTTCGTGCTCTACATGCTCGGCAGGAACATGGACACATCGAATTTCGTCGATGTCCTGCATGAGCTCAATCGACTCCAAGGCAAAGCGCCCGGATACGAGTCCGTCTCCAGAGAAGAGAAAATGTAGAACATTTGAACGACGTTCGAGGCTGTCGGGAACGAATCGACGTGTCCCGACGGATATTGATCCACACGAGGACATTTGGTGCTGCGTGGGGCGCCAGTAGACGCCGCGGGATCCAGGACCGAAGAGAAGCAAGGTGCCTTCTTATCTTCATCATATTCACAACGAAGCGGTTATAACGAATAAAAAGCGGACTCGAAATTGAAACGCGCCCCAGAGTTGAAGAACGGGATCCAACCATAGCTCAGAATAGCTCGGGTTTGGGTCGCTGGAACAAAAGCGCCTTGAGGGCTGCCAAATTTATGCAGGAGTCAGAAGGACGAATTCATCACTCCCATTTAGATTCAAAGTGTTCCCCGGCCATAGCGGGCTCGAACAATTGCTTACTCTCCACCTCTCTCCCCGATTCCGATGGAACTTGTCGAAGGGGAGGCATTCGTGCGATGTGGTGTCGAGAGGGAACCACGGTTCGGTTTCGTTCAGAAATACCGATCCGCTCAGCAGCGGTTTTGGACAACTCGGCGGAGAGTGAACTCCGAGGATGCAATAGAGTCACTTCTGTTGCTGGAACTGGGCTAGACGAGCTCAACCAACGTTTCGCGCCCGAAACGGGCCCAGTTTTTGCGCGCGCGGTTTTCCGTAAATCATCCCCGAATAGCAGGAAACGGGAGTATGTCCCATTCGAATACCTCAGGAATCCGACTGAATGAGGCATATGAAGTTACTTGAGCTCTGTCGCGTCGACAGGGGGGGAGAAATAGGAATTTCCAAGCAAGTTGGCAACAACAAAAACTACGTGATTATTACGCTACAGGTGCCTCTCCCCCAATGTCGGCAGGCCGGCCGGCCGGCCCGCCTGTCCGAGTGAGTGTAGCTTCTTCCCTCCCCTGGCGTCGTTCGGAGCGAGGGCCCGGGAACCCACTCGTGGTTGTGTTGAGAGGGTCCTCGCGTGTCGGAGTTCTCTACGCTCCTTCACAATGCAGTGAATCCAGTTCGAGTAGCTGCACTAGGTTCTCTCTCAGTTGTCAGAAGAGTGTGTTCGAACTTGTTGGCATTTTCGTCGCTGCTATCGCTACTGCTAGATCTACGGTTGAGTTTCGTGTGACTTATCTTGTGTTGACTCGAGTTATTTCCTTGATCGCTCCATCGTGAATCCATCGATTGGATGATCGAACGTTCGACTGATTGACCGAAGAACCGATGGCTTACTGTGTTCCGCGGAATTGGCAAAATCCAATCAGCAGCAATTCAAAGCTTGACTCGACGACCAAGGATGCATGCCTACCATCATCTGACCCCATTAAACCACCGGTTTAGTGGGATTGAGTGAGTGCTCATCAACCGACGACCTCGCGAGTAACCGACTCGATTGTCTGATAGTCGTCCACTCGAGAATCCACCAACCGAACGAGAACTCCCCGACCACAAAATCAAGGGACCAAAAAAACGAACCAAGTTAGCGAAGCCGTCTCGCATCGGCTTAGAGGTAAGTAAGGAGCAAGTCGGGACGAAACAGCAGGACGGGAAACGCAGTCACCTCGACCATCGCCTTCCTGGGTTGTTAGAGCTATTTCTCCTCTGATGACAATTACCCAGCGAATCGGAGCAATCCACCAGCGAGTTGTTTCCCGTACCGGCAGAAATCTCGCAGCGGTTCCCCTTCTCGGCCAAGTTCCCTGAGCCTGGTCCGATATTCGCCCTTCGATGTCGTCGCCTCGTGACCACCCTCCGCACGAGGAGGATTTTTGCTTGAAGAGTTCCCAGAGTCAACCTTTCATTAAATTTAGCATCAATCCCGTCTGTTTCCGAGAGGGTTCCTCCAACCGTCGCCTCGGCTCAGAACACCCAGCCAGAGTTCCCTTGGCAACAAACGACAAAACAACCTCTTAGGACGGAGAAAGTTCCTCGCTGGAACGCGCTGACACTGACCCATATCACGCGTGCGGGGAACGGCTGGGCAAAACACGCTCAGGCGCTTGGTATGCGTCTGCGTTCGGTGTTCGCATCGATCGCTGCGACAATGAAATATTTTTCTCGCTGACCGTCGTTCGAGCTTTCCCAACGGGACACCACTTGATACAGCGTACAACAGACATGTCTCGCAGTAACGATGAGGAGTCTTAGGGCTCCGAGTGTTGTTGTCGTCCAACTTTGAGCTGATTATGTTTGTTCCGCTCTCCCCAACGAAATAGGGAAGACTGACCAGCTCGGCTGGATCGCAGGCATCACGATCTCATCATACCATGGTCCCGGACACTAATACGGTGCTCTCGAAGAGAACCGTGTAAAACCCTCGAATTCCTGGGAAGGAGGGGGGAGGGCTCCGTGTCACGACGGCCGGGTTGCCAGTGTGCGGAAAGCCGTTCTCGTGACAGCTCCGTGCTCAAAGAGGGGATCAAGTAGCACGTGATGAACAACATGGATTTTCTCTGAATGCGCGCACCTTATCGGGTGCCGGGCTGGGTTTCGCAATTGTCTCGAGCTGTTTGGGCTCCGGAAGCAGTGCAAGCCAGAACCGCTTGCTTTCTCGCGAACATTCCCTAACAAGAACGAATGTGCCTCTCTGCTTTATTACTCCAATTGGAAGAATTGATGATTCATACTCCGCACGGCAGACACCCACATCGCACGTATGGCCGAGAGATCTTTCCGCAGCTTTCTCTTGACATGACGGACGGTTATCACTCCTGGAAGTACTTGTTCTGGCTTTGCGACATGACAGACAGTACGAGAGCTCATGAGACGATCTGAGCACCGCTGCTGTGCATGCTTTGATCAAGTTGCCAGATATCATGCATCCGACGTCATGGACCCCGCAGGAACGGTACCCTGACAACCGGTCTGGCATGGGATCGGAGCAGGTTTGAATTTCGAAAGGGACGACATGGAGAACACGTGACCCACCGCGAGGTTCAGTGGTGGCTATCAGAGATTCGGAGGGCAATTCCACAAACCGCAACCAATTGGAAGTGTTGCATTGGTGTTAAACGTTCCCGACCGAGATCTGTGCGAAAACAATGAGAAAAGCCAGCGAGGTCCCCCGGTTGGCTTTCCGCGGCGTCCTTCCATTACCCAAAGTGTTGCTCTAGCCTACCCCGCCACACGTCGATCCGAGCCCACAACCAGAGTTTCCAACGCCAGTGAAAACTTGAACAAGGTACAGCCCTCGCCGATGGCGGGAAGTGTTAAGCCTCTCGAGGCGAGACCGGAAGTCGAGCGCACCGGGAACTCGAGCGCACCGGGAACTCGGAAGAAGCGACTCCTAGAAAATAATGATTCCACTCAAAATTAGGATGTGCAACCTGAAAACGGCAAGTCGGATTAATCGTCACGTTCTACAAAAGGTCAGAGCAAGGCGCTGTTGTGCGCGAGGTCGGTTGCTCTGGCTCAGCTCCGGCTGTTCGACGGACCAGGGCTGAATCTAGTCCAGTCACCTCAGCTCGTAATGAGCAATGCCCGGGCAGTCGATGATAAGGAAGAGGCAATTCCGATTGCTCCCTATCGAGTGGAGATTGCACAGGACTGAGCGAGGGCGCTGATATTGGGTGCGATCCCATGGAGATTGATTGCGAATTAATGTGGCTGCTTCGAAAGATTTGATCCTCATCATTGGAGCTGTGAGGTTCAGGCATAATTCATCATCCATCGATTCACATATTTATGGGCAGATGCATGGATAGATTGATTCTGCCATGAGAGCTGATAAACTCAATTATCAGAGGCTCATCCCTCCATTTCCAGGTACAAAATGATAGATGTCTGAACTTCCTCGCTCTAACCATTAATCACCGTAAGGCGCACGGAGAGGGTTGCGCCTGACGAAGTTCTCAGAATCCAAGGCATAGACCTCGGCATTAAGTTTTTTTCCCCCCGTCTCGGGAGGGTGGATCTCTTGAAACCTGTTCCCATCCAAATCATCGGAGCCCGTGTGCAGCTCTGCGTGTGGCTTTCCAGTGACCGTCTGGACGGAGCCCCTGTGGCGTAACGAGAGCACCGCTTGGTCAAGAACGAATCGGAAGATGGTCCTCCCCCCTTTCCCCCTCTTCCGATTTTCGACGCATCCGCGTCCTTGTTTCAAAGCCTGATATCAACTCTTCAGCCGCGGTCGACGTCGAGCGTTGCTCGAGGCGACATCTGCAATCCTCATCGCTCGGAGAAATGCGGCCAACCTTCTCTAGAAACGCAAGCGACCGGAGAGGCGCTTGTCTGTTCCTGAACGGGATCGGAGCAAGGCGAACTTTCGACTCTCCCCTCCTCTGAGGAATCGAACCGATTTTCTCAAAGTTCCCCACAGAGCTCCGATGGCGCCCGTTTCTGAGGAGAGTGGAAGGAGGGCGAAGGCAAAGAAAATGTTTAGCACATTAGTTTCCGAGTCGAAATGTGTTCGTCGAGGACACAACTTTCTTGGCGAGATCGCAGCGAGCAGTTTCGGGGCCAAGATATTTCTCATCTCCAACGACCGTGTTTTTCTTCGAATGTCAAGGACAGAACCTGAAATTGATTTTGGTCCTTCGCCGCTTGCTCCGGTCTCATGAAAACCCCCATTCAAATGGTAAATAATGCGAACGCGAGTCGCTCTGCGCTGAGAATCGATGAACGAGCCCGGTGGGGGGAGAGCTGAATGCCGCAATCGCTGGGGGAACTGGTGGTCGATGAGATCTCTCGCACGACGACGGTAGACGACGAGCGACAGGGGACTTCTGGCGACGAGTATCATCAAAAGAACAATGATGAATGACGGCACTGCGGAATAGCGGCCATATGACGCCAACCCGACCAGTTGCCAGCGGCCACCGCCAAGCCACGAAACGATACCATGGGCCGATTCATCCTCATTCATGATGCTCGTGTTGCGGATGGCGTTCTTATAGGCTGCACAGGACTTTCATCTGACGCCGGAGAGCGGACGATTGCAAAAATAAACGCACAGTGCTACTCCTATAGATATGATTATCTGAATGCCGGCCGGCCAACCGGTTCCGCCGAGCTTGCCATGAGTGGTCAAGGGGCTCTATGAGCGGAGAAAGGTGTCGAGATGGACGCGGCAAGTACACAGGAGTCAGTTTGATGCTCCGCAACTTCCTCGGTGGAAAATTGTGGCGGAAGCCACAGCTTCCCCGCGGGACTGCGGAGCTACCAGGTCGCCTATCTCGAATTCAATATCCGATGAGAGCCTCCTCGACTGCGGGAACTGTCTAAATTAGCTGTACGACATATGAGCTACTCGTCGTCGACACCTTTGCCCTGCACTCGTCGACAGCCCGTCGCACTCACAGTACGCGTGTGTGTGCGCGGGAACCCTCCGGGAGATCGATTCTCTCAATTCGAAGAGGGAACGATCCTCCATTGAATGAGTGAGCGGATGAATAAGGCAGCGAATCCGATCAGAAGATTTACTCGCCGTGAGGCTTTTTCAGATGGAAATCCTGCCGGGTGTTACTCTTTGAGCGAACGAGTGTGCAACTGGACTCCAACGATCCTCCTCCTCGGGTTCAGCGATCGTGAACTGCTTGCGGGGAGCTTAGAACCACAGGAACACGCATACTTTAGGTTCGATTCTCGCTCCATTCCACTCGGGGGGCTCCAATGCGTCGATTACTTCTCGTTTCCCTGTGGTTGATCCGGTATCGCACTTTCGACATCCGGAGACATCCGATCGACCGCGTGCATTGTGACGACGGTTCTGTGTGGATGTACAGACACCCCAAGATCGATGGAGGCCGTACAGAGCCAAGTTCTTCAAGGCTCAGCATCATCGTAACGCGGGACTCTCGAAAGCTTGTCTGCGAAATACAACTGCATGGAAATAACTTGATCACGGAACCTCTGAGATCACATACGGAGTGTAGACCAGAGAAACGGATTCACTGGGGCTCGTCTCCGAAACGAGACCTCTCTCTTGGCCCAAATCGGCAACGTAGACGAATCAGGGATGAGTTGGTATCATCCTCATCTCCGAGAGGCTCATGGAATAGGCCTCGCGCACAGGCAACGCCGTGCTCCGCCAACAACGGCGCTCGCTTAATTAGAAAACGCGTTTTTCGGCTGTTTTTGGCGATGAGTGCCCCCGTCGTCCGTTCCTCCAAATTTCATTCGGTGGCAAAACGGAAGCAAGGGAGCGATTAGAATCAGATGGCCTGCCGGTCCGTCTGTACGAGCCATCCATCGGTTCGCCGCTCCGACCGCCGCTTCGCAAGCTCTCGAGCAGTAAATCGTTTCTGACGGAACGGAGAAAATAGCTCGGCCTCGGGAAGGAACGGACATCTGTTTGCAGACCAATGAAAACAGAAATTTTGTGTGCTCCGCACGCAGAAAACAACCGCGTCTCCGATTCTGGAATTGAAAGTCGAGGGCTGTATCTGAAAAGCTGCACCCGGAATAGCGCATTGAGTATGTCGAGTCATCAGTTGCTATCGCGTCCAGATAGTCCCTGTGAGCTATGATCCCGCTTGCGCGGGCGAGAGCACGACGGACGCCAAACAGGCTAGATATCCATCTCCTGACCCGTAGTGTGAACCGAAGCAAAAGGGACATGCGTCAAATTAAATACAGAAACTCTCGCTGGCGGAGAGAGTAGTCCAACAGAGAGCTCGTTCATTCCTGCGTGGAGAAGCGGTGAAATACTTCGGCGAGCTTGTTTCGTGTCGGCTCTATTTGTTTTTGTGCCGCTCGTCGTGCACTGCACTCGATGCTTTGTTGAATCTACTCCTTTCAGGAGGCGCTCCCACGGGAGGAGGGGGAAGTTTGAGTTTCGAATCAAGTTATGTGGAGGTGGCATCTGGAAGCAGCTGGAGACAGGAATCATGAGTTTTTGTTTGCCTCCCCAGCACTGCGTTCGAATGCTCGACGCTGTCGCCGCGGCCGGTGCACTCCGAGCTCGAGCGCGTTCGCCCCCCCCCCTCCGACCACAAACGTCGGCCGGTCGACGTTGTTCAGGAGGAGAGATTACGGCTTTCCAGTTCAGCCAGGATGCAACCTCGGAGAGGCACGAGGGAGCCGTTATCAGCAGTAATGTTTGCACGAGCGGTTATCTCTGCGGATTTAGGGGAAGTGCCCGGCTTTCGAAATGAGCGGCGACCTGTGCTCTCACTGCTGAGGGTTCTGATGATTCGTTCTGTTGCATGCCAGAACCGCGGAGGGCGGTTAAACGAGGCGGATCGGCCGCATTCCGGAATGGCACATGAACGCTTCTTCGCGTCATTCCTCGTGCGGCACGCAGAAAACCAGACCGAGGAACGCGGGAACCTAGATCGGTTTCGGGAGTGGCGTTCAATTGAGTCAAGAATTATCAAATGAGACGTGAATGAAGCCTTTGATCCGAGTGGGCCCTCGACAGTAATGCCTAGAGCAGCGGGTACGCGAGAGCACTTTAATCGCTTCCCCGAGGGGCTGCGGCTGCTTTCGCCACTCTGCAATTCATGTCAGCTCCGTCCACGACCACCGCCCCGCCGCTACTGCCAACACCGAGACTGTTGTATACTGCCCTAGTGGAGAAGTCCTGGCAGGCGAGCGAGCGAGCAGGAAACGGGCTGCTAGTCAGACCGACCGACAGACCGGCCACCCCGACCCGGTCTGTCCACGCACAGTGGCGGAGCCGGACACGTAGGCGAGCACGTAACTGAACTCTGAGCGGGTGAGTTTATGCATGCTCTGACCACTAGGAGGACAAGCTCTCACGGCACCTGTAGGTGGTGCCTACGGCGGCAGGCAAAGGCTCCGTGTTCGCCCCAAAAACCACGGCTGACGAAGTCGCTGTTGTCGGAGGTGCTCCTGCGAAACGCCGTCCCGGAATCCCATCCGATCATCAATTTCCGCAGGGCAAACGAGCGTTCCCGCGGAGCCGAGAACCCGGAGAGGCGGATATCGTGATGGAATGGTGACATTCCTCCGAATCCAAGCACAAGGAGCGCTGAATTCCCTTGCCGCTTCAGTTGATCCCCTCAACCGCTGCAAAAAAAAGGCGCCGGCTGCCGAATGCATCTCGTGCTCATGCGTAAGCGTTGTTTACTGCTTTTACCTATTCCTGGCATGGCGTGTTCATGTCACTCCCGACGGAGGGACCGATGTCCAAGACCCCATGGGAAACGAACTGAAATGGCAGCAACGTTCATGACCGGAGGGAAGTGGATCGTTTCATTCGCTCTCTCCCTGTTTGTGCTGCAATCACAGACGAGACGAAACCCGATCTCAGTTCCCAGCCGTCGTCATATCAAATGGTGCATTCCGCGGAGACGGTCGGCGGACTGCGACCAAGTTTTGATCCGTCTACGTGATCGACCCATCTTTCAGAGTTGGAGTGCTTCCGAAGAAAAACGAGCTCGGCTACGATGGGCTGTTCAAATTTTGAGCGATGAATTAGATATATCTCCGGGCGACCGCACGCTCAAAGAACACGATTGTGATCCGTCCGTCCGTCTCCATTGGTTCTCTGTCGGTTGGTTTGATCGCCGCGAAAGTCTCGTTCGATTCTCAGGCTGCGAAAGGCTCCCTCCTCTTCCGATTCGATTCTGGCAACCCGGAGCAGCGGAACCCTGATTCGTTCCCAAGCGGAAACTGGCCGGTCCGGGAGCAGGAGCGTTTCGCTGACACGACAGCGTGCGCCGCATCCAGAGCGTGCATTCCCGATCACGTGACTGACTTGCCCGTCTTTCAGTGCCTTGCCGCTTGCCCGGCTGACCGATGTTTTCGAAAGAAGGGTCGAAAAGCTCCGTTGGGAGGAGGAGGAGGTGTCGAGGGAATATTTTTCGTCGGTCGATGTGGTCGATGAGGAGTTACAGAGCGTTGTAATCGTGATCAATCTCTGATTTGACCTCCGACTCAGTTTTCCTGAACTCTATCCATGTTCGAAAAACGGAATCCGTGTTCCCTAAGCCATGGGGACACCGACTACGAAGGAACCAGACCAAGGAGAGTCGAGATTTGACGAGAAAGAGCCGAGGATATGCGAGGCGCATGCAACGTTTCTCACGACGTCGTGTGCCGGAAACCCTCGCAAAGGCCCTGCCTACAAGCATGACGTCACTATGGAAGTCGCGCAGAGCTCACAAAGGATTTAGTGCGTCGCCTCGCTGTGAAAACGATTTCCAAAACACTCTCAGCCGTTCTCTCTATAGCTATGCTCGTTCAGACTCTCCTCCGGTCGTCGCGCCGTGCGTCAACAGGGCCTTCGGAAACGTTCAGAACTCAGCAAACGCTTTTGCATCCAGCTCAGCGGAAAATCGCTGCGCCCTGTTCCTTTCAGTTTACGTTAAGATGCGATTGATGTTCGATGACAATAACCAGTGCGTTGCAGAACAGTCGCCGTCGTTGTTCTCTGCGTCCAATTTCGGAATCATCGGGGAAATTGAGGCGGCTGCCTGAAGCATCACCGAAGTTTATACGTTGTTTGCGTCGAGTTGATGATACACGACACGCGAAATTTTCCACTGGGAACTCAGGAGCAGAGCACTCACAACAGCTGCGAGTCCCAGAAGGCTATATTGAAAATCTGCGGCGATTGTTGGGGAGAGGCGATCTGTTCATCCGAACAAGGCCGACATTGTTCCAACGTCTCCTCGTTATCATTGGCTTATGATCTCGAACTCCCATCGACTGAAAATGTGACGTCGGTTAAGTCAAGGTGGCCCTGTCCAGGCTGGAGCTTATGGAGACAACACCCTGCGGTTTTGTCTCTGTTTTGATGGTGGAGAACGGTGGCGTCAACCGGTGGACGGGCTCCCGATCTTCATTCGGTTCGTAGCCGACGTCTCGGGTGAATTAAACACAGCCGACAACTTCGCCCTATTAGGTAATGACCTTCCTCCCCTTTCGTTCCAGTTTGCTCGCCGCTCAGTCGCTTGTTGTGGACTCGCACAGAAGCGAGTACCTGCAGCGACCACCCTCGCGAGCACAATGCACAGCGAGCTCATGGGAGGAACAATCGACTCTTAGCCTGGCTTTCTGACCCTCGGAGTCCGCGTGCACGTTTCATTCATGCGGCTCGAGTTCAAACTCTATGAATTCGCTAGGCGATTCATGCTTCGAACGCGGGTATGTCCATTGTCCGCGTGGGGTTCCGTTGGACGCTCGTTACCGAGGCGGATCCCGCCGTCCTCGGGACAGGGGCCCGAGTTAGGGTTCGCGCTAACCACCATTTGCTGGAATCATCGTCGTCGAGAAAAACGACGTCTCCTCCTGAACGGCACGCGTTCCAATCTCGCTCCACTAATTGAATTCTCCGTTTGAAATGAAGGAGCATTGTTCGCGTCTCACATCGCTTCCCACGCATTAGCGATTGCAGTACACAAATCCGCAAGCGTCTGTTAGCGGTTACGGGAAGTCTCAGCGGCGGGCGCCCCTGTCGTCGAGCAACCGGGAAACAGTTCCAAGGCTCGAAGCCTTGTCGACTCTGATTCGTGGCCTGATTCGCTCGAAACGCTGAATCTCGATGCAGGGAATCATCGAGTTGTGACTGTTCCCCGTAGCTTCCAGACCCTGTTTTCGGGAACAGGACTCGCTCTATCGAGGGAGTCGAGTACAGCACTCGCTAAGCTCGCTTTCCAGCAAGCGCGGAACTACACGTCCCAAAGCCGTAGAGCACATCGGCGGAACGGTTGCTTCCATGACAGTTTACGTTGATGAGAGAAATCCGCTTGAGGTGATCCTCGTCCGTGCTCCGCTGGGTGCGATCCTTATAAAATGCTGCGAGACCTCAGCCGGACTGCCCAATCTGTCCGACCTTGAAATGGTGGTGCTCCTCAACCGCGCTCCACGTTGAGCCGCGTCGCTCACAATTCTGAAATATTTTTGTTATTCAATGCCTACGGGCGTTCCGAGCTGCTGTTTTCGGTGGCGGGGTGTGCGACGAGCTGGTGTTGAAGAGAAATCCTCAAGTCCCCCAGAAGGCTACGGAATGAGCCCCTTCCGTCGCCCAGCCTCCCATTCTCCCTTTTTCCAGCATCGAATCAGACCCAGCCGCACGCTCGTGTTGACAACAACGATCCGTATTTAGTCACGAGTTGGTTGTCACGGCTCGTTATACACAACGAATACTTATCACCAACTCGGAGGAATCTGTGTCGAGTCGGAATCGAGTCCCCTCGAGCAAGCTGAAGGTCGTGAGGAGCTCTTCCCGAGTGAGATGAAGGACGCATGTTGTGCCCGATTCTTTTTCATTCAGTACCTGGTTCACGAACTTTACCGCGGGCCCGGTGTGTATCTAGCAACCTGACTGTTCCTCAGTTTCGCTCACGATACCTTCGTTTCTTCATCGTTCGCTGTTGCGTTTTTTTAGAAGGCCGAGTCTTCCCCGATGGAAATTCATAAGAACAATGACGCCAGACGGTTGTCATGTTAAGCTTCGCGTCTGTGCAGGAATCGATTCCGTTCCATCACGTCGCGGTGAATGATATCTCGATCGATGTCTGGAGCACTCTCACTACAAGATACTCCAGACAGCGGAATGATCAAGGGATTCTCAGTGGTTCCAAGGACAAGATAGTCCAGTTGAACAGTACTCAAACCTCGGTGAATCTGTTTCGACCTTGTATTGCGGGAACGGGGAATCAGAACAACTTCAAGCGGCGATTCTCCTCCAACGATACCAGGTTCTCGAAACGTATCGGTTCTCGAGGACGGAGCTCGACGTAAGAGCACCAGTTGGCCTGGTCTTCGTCCTGCTTCCTCCTGTTCCGATGACGAAAACCATTCTCCCGTCCGGAGGAAACATTTCCCCCTAGTTGCAGCTTGACAATTGACAATGAAGACTTCGTTTTCTTGTTGCGGAACCTGTCGACTTTATTCGGGTTTGCCTCGAGCGTGGCCCGAAGCAGTCGAGGATAAATCCAACTCTGGAACAACTCGATGGGAATGGCGGATTCCTTCCGAAATATAGTTCGGACAGGAACGATGCAGGAACTGCGAGAATGACTTTGGCGGATGAAGCATCACTGACAAAGCGTGGTAACGTAGGAGAACGCCTCGAAGGGGAGTGTGTGAATCTTCCCCATCAAAACATTCCCAACACGGGCAGCCACTCGAGGCGCCGAACAAACAACCCGAGGATTCGTCCAATGGAGCGAGAGTTGCGTACTTCGTAGTCAGGATGAAAGCAAATCAACATCGGCAGTCCCTATTTCATCTTCCAGAGATCAATGAGATTCGTGTGACTCCATTTCCGGCTGGAGCTGAGGATATTGATTACAGCGCATTATCGGGCAATTCGATGATCGATGCTTCTGGATTTTTTGCGTTGACGCAACGGAAGGATTTCTCGATGCTATTGATAGATTGCTCAAATGGATCTGATTGAGTCTCCTCCAGAATCAGACCCGATCAATGTAATGTTCGCCGTGTTTGGATCCATCGAGGAGCCGAAGTCCGTCTTCTCTTCAACCGGGATCATGACCCGATGAGATTCATTTGGAGTTCCATCCTGATCCTCCGAACTTCCACGTTTTCCGCGGCTCGTAGCTCATGGTTGACCCATGGGTGACATGTGAACGCGCTGTCGCCGTCCATGGTGGGAAGTTTCAGACGCGCATAAGAATCTCGACTTGCTTTCCATGAATCAAGAGCTGGGTAGTTGAATTGTATCCACGATCGGACCCAGCATCGAAACTTGGCTGTGATTTCCGCGAGGTTTCCTACGAACCGATATTTTCGGGAGCTTAAAATGTCGAAACAAGAGACAAAGATGACAGCAAGATACAACACCGTATGGGGAAATATCCGTGCACGGTGAAGTGTATCGCTTCATGCCATTTCTCGGGAAATCCCGCGGTAACAAAATAGAAAAAGCGAGTCTCCTTGGATCGCAGATCCTTCCGAAGTTCAAACGGTGACGTGGGAGGTATCCGGGACCAGCTGACGTCATTCTATGAGAAACGGATTCCGGGAACGTTGTTCGAAAGAACAGATCCGGGGGAGAGAGAAACTTTTTTTTTTATTAGGCTCTTTTTCTCTTCAGGTAGGCGAGCGATTGCCCAACGTAAGCGGCGACATATCCGGTGCCTGTGTAGTCCTGTGAATCAAGGGAACAAAGAATAGTTTCAAAAAGATTCGCCCGCCGACGCAGCCAGCGCACATTCCATTCAGCCGTACGCGTGCCCGTTTGTCTCAGAACATCCCTTGGACGCAATAACGAAACCGGTCGGATACAAGTCAATCGTGAATGATCAGAGGTACCACTGGGCGAGAGATCATGGCGTTCGGTATCGGTGGATCGTTCCGCAGCGGGACGACATTATGAACGTGCGCTAGAGCAGCGGCGGCCTCATTGTCCTTGTTCGGTGGCCAGGGTCACTCAGGTCGCCGATGCGGCATGCAATCGTGCACTACTTCCTCTTCCTACACATCCCCTCAGATGCGCGAGAGCGGCCAGAAGCCAATTGAGCCACCTAAACCGAGCTCATCCGGGTAGAGGAGTTGCTAACGCCTTCACGGTTATAAATATTCCCTCCGCCATTGCACATACATGCGTACATTCGTACAGGCTGCGAACCAACCGACAAGCACATCCGACACATCCGTGCGCGTCTATTAGTGGAGCCTCGTCGCTCCACGCGATACGGAGGAGAAGTGACTGGTTCAAGACAAGTTCAAGAGCAGATCGTTCCGATCGGTAGAGGGAAACCGACAGTCTGGATTGTTGATGTGAAAAGTCGGTGAACACTCACAGGTCGCTGTAGCAGAACTTGGTGGGGAGCTTGATTGTATCGAGCTGGAAGCTGTTGCCATGGAAGTGCGTTCCCGACGGCGTACCCAACCGTAACTTCCTCGGATGGCAAGTAGTAGTTCGCGTACGATTGTTGACAGAGAGAGCCTAATGGGGTCATCGATACGAGAAGCATAATCTGCAATTTCGGAGCGACGGTCAATCAATGAAGTTCTGACAGGTATCGCGCGGTACCTCCTGCCATCCATTGTTCGAACGAACACGGACGGCGTGCTGCACGATCGAGAACATTACATATCCTCGAGCACAAATCACATGCTCTCCAAGTCTCAATGGATAGGTTTGTACTCACGTGGACGACGCGCATCTTGTCGAGCGGGAATCCGCACGGCTGACTCAACGAGACGAGAACTTCCTCCGATATATCAAGGCCGGCTCTTCTTCTGAAGGAGAAAGGGATCCTGTCGTCGACTCCAGCGAGCAGCCAGCCAGTTGGGTGGACGGGCGACCGCGTTACGAGTTGGATGAATTCGCTACTGTCAGCTGCAACGAAATTTCTCCTGCGCTTATCTATTATCGTCGTAAATGGAACGAGAGCGAACCCATCATCCGGGATTCACAGAAATTCTCCACCGATTTCCCAGAAAACTCCGAAACCGTTGGAACCCGATACCCGCAACCACCTGGAACGTTAGCGTTGAGAGAAGAGTTTCGCGTTAAAATCGTTAGCCGTCTCCGAAAATCCGCCGAGTCGGTTCTGCTCCGAGCGAGGTGCCAGCGGCTTGTAAGAAGTTTCCAAGATCTGAACGTGACTGGACACCTAGAGATGCACGCCGCTAAAGGATGGACGTGTGCGCTCTTCGGCAGATATTCAACTGTTAAAACTTGACGGCCGTATGCGAGCTATTTCCCACGTTTTTTTTTCTCCCTGGAGGTTCGCGGTTTCGAGCCGGAATAATCGAACTCGCCAGAATCTAAATTCATAAGAGCTTCTCGAAAGCATCGGAGAGTGGGATAGACGATCCTTGTTCGAGAGATGTGTGCATCGCGTTGGGCGAAGAGCGATTCCTGCTCTTCCAGCCTGATCTTATGACAGTCGGGGCCGAATGATGTTTCAAACAAGTTACGCGTGGAATGCGCGACGCGGCTCGTATCTCGTCTGGCTGCTCAGATTTCAGTGTATTCCGAGGATTTTCCCGAGCAGCGAAGGAAGTAAAAAGTACGGAGAGCTGAGCTCTTTGCGCAGGAACATTCCGAAGCCCACTGCGTGCGAACTTCCCATATTCGAATCCTTCTAAATTTCGACGCGAATCTGAATAACTTGTTGGAGCTTGGCTCCCTCAGCGAAAACGTTCTTGAGGGAGTAGAGGCGGCGATCCATAGAGCTCTCGGGAACCGAGTGGGTGACAGAAGATGGTAGGGATGGAGTTGGCAGAATGGATGAATTTTCTACTATTAACGCCGTACCACGAGCTGTCTCCTAGGAGTCGGTTGTCCATTTGGCTGCACGCCTTGAGAGCCTCGCTGTGTGCGGACGGGATTGGCGACTGATTCTGACAACGCCCTTCTTCTTTAAAAAGACTTCTCGGGATTCCAAAACGACCATTTTTCCTGTTGCTCCGACCAGCGGACAAAGCTCATTTATTGAAACTGACCAATTAGGTGGAAGGGAATCAGAATGATTATCGTCATCAGTGCGGCTACCCGAGCCGGTGCACTGGGGCTCTAGAGACGTCGTTCCACACGAAGAGGAACATCCCCCTCGGGGCACAAGCTGACGTTCACCAACTTCCGCTTGGGAATTTCCTGCGTCGGCGCCGAAAGCTTGAGTTTGTAGTTTTTCAAGATGTGCGCGAGATTGATTTTCATCTCGAGAAGAGCGAATCGTTTGCCCATGCACATTTTCGCCCCCACCCCGAAAGGCAAGTAATAGGGTTGAGTGCTAGCGTTGCTGTCGATAAAGCGCTCAGGCTGGAAGCTTTCGGGCTCCGGCCAGAATCTGGCGTCCATGTGGATCTCCATGACTGCCGCCTGAACTCTCACTCCTTTCGGTATGGTGTAGCCGCCGACCTGGACGTCCTTTTTCCCCAACCTCGATACCATCGTAATAATGGGTGGATGCATTCGCAGCGTCTCCAGCAAGAAAGCCTCTGTCCGCTTCAGTTTGCCTACATGCTCGTAATTGAGCGGTTCGTCGGTGTCCCAGACGGCACTTATTTCAGCGTAGAGTTTCTCCTGCTCTCCCGGATGCTTGGCGAGGAGGAACGATGCCATGGTCATTGTTATTGCTGTGGTTTCGTATCCCCCAAGGAGGAAAAGGAACGCGTTGGCAGCTATGTCGTCATCCGTGATTTGGTCGTCTCCGCTCTCGGCGGCATCAATCATGAGCTGCAGCATGTCCTCCATTTTGATACCGCGCTCTTTGCGCTTCTTCAGCACCTGTTTGATGTTGTCAACCAAGCCGATCATCATCTCGTGAGCGCTGGTGAATCTGGAATCGGGAGCAGCGTTAGCGAAAGATCGGCGTCACTGATTCGGATCCTGCGGATTCCGGTTCCGACTTGTGAAAGTATCAAGGGTTCAGAATCAGGAATCACTCACTTGGAGAGCGCAGTGAGCATTTTTTCGATGGTCGGAACCCCGCAAGCGAGATGGAACATGAAATGTTCCGCGTTTGCGAGGAATCCCCGCACGTCATTCAGGAGTTTATCTTTGTCATCTCGCAGACAGTTGATCTTAGTCGCGAGAGCGCAGCGCGCGATGACGTCTAGCGTGACTCTCTGGCTCAAATCGAAAAAGCACGTGGGCTTCCCAGCGTCGGCACTCTCGCCTATCACCTGCGGAAGTTCAACATTAGTTCGCGTAGTTATTTTTCTTGAAGCCCTTCTCGAAGCTCCTCTCGTTATCAGCACTAATCTCGGATCCCCTTACGTTTAACAAGGTCCTCGACGAGTCGTTCATGAGATTCATCATGAACTTCAGCTTTGATGCACTGAACGCTGGCGCCAGCACCGACCTGACCCGCTTCCATTTCTGATGCGTGAGGAACAGCAGGGTCTGCGACACCGGGTAAACTAACAAGGGTATGGGTGGTCTCTCGTCAAAGACAGAAACGTTCTTCATGAAAACTTCTTTCACCATCTCAGGATCGCAAACATTCACAAACGGAACATCTCCGATGAAGTGGCCGAAGATTGGGCCGTACTGCTTCGCCCATTCCCGTACTGCTCCGACTGGATTCTTTTGAATGGTCCGGTGGTGGCCGAAAATGAAAGAATCCGCTTTGGGGGCCGGGATCCCCCATCTCTCGAATTGTTGATGCCGATACCGTCTCTGGACAACCCATCCGATGAGGAGGGAAGCGACCACTGAGCTCCACCAAAGAGCGAAAGCGTTGAGAACACCGATTTCTCGCAAGAAATCCGTCGGATGTCTGTGGTGCAGGCTCTGCACGAATTCCACGATGCCGTCCATGGCTTGAGTGAAACGATGCAACGCGAGCAAGCTGAATATTCCGCAGTCCGAGTGGGGCTTATCGTCTCGATCAAGATACGAGGATTAGGTAGATATTTATCAGAGCGGAGAACATCAGTCTAGGGATGGCGTGCTTTGAATCCTAACTTTTGAGGATCGCCTAGCGACATGGCGGGCGCGAACGGTGCGGATACCTCTAGGTATGGAAGCCCTCGTCGTAGAATGACCCGAACGCTTGCGGGTTGAACAATATTTGGACAAGTCGAACAGCGCGGCAAGAGCGTACATCTCCGATGGCTTAGACAACGGAGAGCTCATGGCATCAAAAATATGGTTGAAGGGCAGGAGCTCTCTTCGAGCCGGTTCCCGCGAGATCACGAGTTTCTAGTGGCAGCTCCCCAAATCCACGCGATAAAACCCGACTTTGAGGACAGCGACCGGTTATCGAATAGCTATAGGAGGGATTGACGTAGAGAGGATTACAGGAACTGTCCTGAAGCGTACTTGTCGGAAGCGTAGCACACAGTCTTTCTTGACGACTCCTTTGATCGAAGCGGAGTCCCTCCCCAAAACGAGTATGCGCTCTGAAGTTTCGGCCCGGTAGTATGAACTTCCCGCATCCGAAAGCCCTGCAGGAGCAGTCTCGCTACGGGCGATACGAGGCTCCAAAATTAGAGGGTGGATTGTCCTCAAACTTGCATGTAAAACCAGTGTTGGGACGGCCGATGCCAAGCGAAGCGAGATAAACTCCTCCGAACGTTGGAAGGAACTGATCGGTTATCCGAAGGTTCTTCTGCAGGAACAGGGGGCGGAGTTCGGTCCAGAGAGAATCTCGAACTTACTAATACTCAGACGCGCGCTTTGGCTTGTGCAGAGACCCGAAGGTTCTAAAAGTATCTAGTCATGGGCACCCACGTTGCTCTCCTACCCTCGATATTCGGGACACCCCCGGAATACGCGAACAACTGCACGACGAGCTCTGTTGGAAATGCTGCGAACAGTCTGTGGGATTGATTAGCAAACCTTTTGATGATGAATGACCATGTATAACCTATATACGACTTGCTGCATCGTAATGGGGTTCGGAGCGATCTCCTCAGCTGTCAGCGGAACGTGGGTTCCGGTGTTTTCGAAATCGTTCCGAAAGTCGCGATCCTCGCCTCGTGACACGGTGTGGAAGCCCCGCTCGTGACCTCGAGCTCGGAGGGGGAAGGAGCGACGGAAGTTTGTTCAGTCTGCCGCTCTCGTACAACTTCTTGAGAACTCTGACGTAGAGTCCTGCTGAACCTTGGAGCGAGTTCTTGGACCGGAAATCAAGTGGCCGGGATCGACCTCGGAGACCCATTCCGACGTCAGAAACTCGATATGAAGGATCCATCTTTAGAGGGAAGGGCGGGATGGACAAAGAGATAGTGACTTCGGGAAGGACGGGCTCGGTTTATGAAGCTGATAGTCTCTGATTCCGTCGATGACAGCCGCGTTCGCCCACAAAAAGGCGAAAGGAAACGAGAAATTTTCCCTCGAGAAACAGCGTAGCCCAGAGGATTGGTGCGTCCAACCGGAGCCGGCCAACCGTCATCGTTCCCGTTTTCCCCTTCACATAATATTTTCGCTCGCCATAGACTCCATTATAACGGTTCTCAATTGTGAAATTTTTATTCCAATCGGGAACGACGAGAGTGCCGCAATTTCTAACGTCCGATTTCTTGAAGTGTTGATTGTAGAGTTGGTCGACTAGACATGTCTCAATCAAAACTCTTTTACGTGCGACTGCATCGTTTCTGAGAACTAATGGACTCCACTACGGATGTTTGCCCGACGCCGGGCGAGACGGGTGATGGACCCACTAGAATCGAATGTCCCGCCAACGAGTTCCGTTGCCCCTTGGCACGGCGGGGTGGAACACGTCATTATTCTTCTCCTCGCCATGACCAGAGTTCTCTAATCGGCAGTGAAGCTGAAGACTTCCATTTTTTTGCCTCATTTTTGTTCAAGTTCTTCCAATGAATGTGATTGAAGCTCCCCCATGATTTCGCCGTCCTCTTCGAGGGGAGAGTTTTCACCAGAATCCAAGGGAACGCCGAGCGGAGCGAAGGTGATTGGGTGGCTCGAACCAGAATTATTAATTCAAGGAGATTTTCGAGTGGGGGAAACTTGCGGAGAGCTGCCGTCCATCTGAGCACCGCGAATCAGAGCTTCTCAGGACTGCCCCCGTCCTCAAAAATGTTGAAGTACTTGATCATCATGGCCGACCGCTAATATTGTTAACATCGTTCCCCCGGGCGGCTTCATTAAAACCGTAAACGGCTCACTACGCCGAGAGACTCATGTCAATACCCAGAATTATCGGTTCAACTCATAAATCGATCCGTGAATACAGCTCACTCTTATCGGAGTGAGGAGAACCTCTGAGAGGCTTCGGGGACGGGGAATGCTTTCTCCGTTGCGTCCGCAGAGCGTGAATTTTGGATCAGGAACATCCAGCGCACTTTCCAGCCAGCGTGAGGGTTCCGAGTTTGCGGGAACGGAAACTCCTTGAAGAGAAGCGAACGAACGGGAGAAAAAGACGTTGTTAATAATAGCGCAGCCGCGGAGCCCGAAAATCCCCGGTCGCTGGATTGAACTGGACTGGCTCCCCCAAGCTCCCTCCTAACTCACTGGTATTGCTTACCGTCAGCCTTCCGATAGTAGCCATTAGCTTCCGATCTCACCCGGCGGAGGAGGGAAACATTCTCAGATCCACACGGGCGCACACATGGTCCAAACTCGAAACTTATTGTCAAAGTGCCGATGCGCGGTTCAAAGTGTTTGGGATCGCTCAGGGGATCGGCTTCGGCAGCATCGTTTGCCGGAACTAGGCGAGAACGATCACCCCTTCTTCCTTTTTGAAGTTCAAGAATCTACGGGGAATTTACAACGACGGGAGCTGGAGAACGCGAGGCCCGTCTCATACACGGCCCTCCGATTTCGGACTGGAAAACGTAGTGTACTCTATTCGGTTTCGTGTTACCACTACGCACGACGTTTTCGTCTGAAATTCGAACTCAACACGTCAAGCGGCCCGCACTCCGTATGAAATTCCACAAGGAGCAGCACTTCCCTCCGGAGCGCAATTCAATCCGAGAGCTGGCAGCTGATTTCCTCCGAGAACTGGATCGAATATATCCCCGATGCTCCCCAGGAGCAGCCCGATTAGATGGAATCAACAAAAGTGCGAGTGAGCGTTCTTCGGTGGACCATTTTACGATCCAGGAAAATGGGGCTCTGAATGTCTCGTTCGAGTTTTTTCCAGACCGGGCGCATTGTGGTCTGCGTCGCAACCTCGATTTTCAGCCGATGGGTGGATAGTCGAAGCTTTGGATCGACGAGGCCGAGAAGATAACCCATTCGAGCTGCACACAGCACGCTCGTGCACTTCGAAACGCGACGCCATGAGCGGGACGCCGGAGTGTCGAGTCTACCGCTGGCGCTCTCATCAACGACAGCAAGTCAGGAGCGGGATTTCACAGCAATTGATGACAGCTGTGGTTCTAATTGCTTAGCAGGAATAGAGAAGTGCGGGACGAATGAAAATCTCCCACACACTGAGCATTCCAGAATGCTGACCATAATCTGGAAATTCCTCCTAGCCAGAACTTCCATCGATGCTCGGAATCCATCTTGTCGGATCACACCTGGATCACATGAAGAACTTTCGATGACAGCAAGAATCAAAAGCGATGAGGAATGAATAGCAGGGGCTTGGCCTTGGGAACATACATCTGCTCCACAACGCGTCTCGAGCTTGCGCGGGTTTCGGCCGAGCACTTTGTGATATGCCTCACCCGTTCATTTTCCATGCCTGGTAGTCAGATCGTGCCCCCTCATTCCTCAGCCCCTCTCATCCGCCCGGTAGCCGGTCGTAACATTGCCCGCCCACCACATTTTTCCGCCATTCTGAGAGCTCTGTTCAGATCAATGATTCTCACAGGGGGTACCAGTAAACCCCGGGTCGCATGGGAGATTCCCGGGAGACGTCGGGTATCTAGCGTCCAATCTCAGTTGTTTCCCAGGTTTTTGTAGAGAAGCAGAATGTACAGCAAACAGAACGCGGAGAACACATTGTCAAAATCGCGAAAAACCGATCATCTTACATTTTTTCCCTGTACACTAAGGAGGCGACAAGATCTAGCGGGAAATCGTCATCAGACCCGGGACCTTCTCGTTCTACGCTGGTTAGGTCTCCGGTTACAATGTTCCACTCAAGTAGATTCCTCGCGCTTTCCAAAACTAGAAGTCTCGACTTCACCTTTTGGACCTCTCTGATCTGTCGGATCAGATCCCTCCGAGAGAATTGACAATATTACAGCCCGGGGGCGTCTGTTTCCTTCTGTGGCTCGATGGGGAGCTCTTGAAGATTGTCCAAATTAGAGCACTCTGGCACGGCGGAAAAGAAGAAGAATCGATCAGAACGATGCGCACAAGATGTATTCAGGCCACAGCTGACGAATATTCCGCCGCGAATGGAAGATTGGTCAAACGAATCACAAGAAAAAAGTACTCAGTGAGGATATTCCTGTGGATTTTTGTCATATTCTGATTCCTTTCGGTATGTACTCACGCTGCTTCATCAGATGAACAACATTTATCGGCAGATGTTCTACATAAGTTATATTGAGAGTCCATTATGAGCCGCGAGGTTGCAGGATTCTTCCCTCGTAAGCGTGGAGTGCACGGCGAAAGAAAGGTGGACAACCACTGGTTCAGATGAATTTGAAGATCCAAACGCACAGAGGAAGTTGCTGTCGTTGAACAGAAACTAGTTGCATGACCAACGGTTTCTGCGGTCGATTTTTCCTCATCTACACTGCACGAGATGAATGATACATCGGTACGAAAAGTGAGCTGAAACGACGCTCAGGAGAATGATTCCGGTCCCATGCTGAAGCAAATGGCGTATTCATCATGGAGTGCGCACCACAAAGCTGTGTCAGCTGGGCCAGATGATCCGAATTTCAGAGATAAAGAGGGGATTTTACGCGGAGCGAGCTACTCCAAAGCTGATCGTATCGATCTGACACGCCAGGGTGCCGGAACTCCTTGGTGGGGAGTCCCGCCGAAACAGAGATGCTGTCCGCTCACGGAGGAGAAACCCCAAACCGGCCGGTGTCGGCTGCTTGACGAGTCCCTCATCTCTATCCTCTTGTGCGTGCGAAGGAAGAGTTCATCTGAGGCCACTGGAGTCGAATGCGTTGCCGATTTTATGGCACCCATGCAGGACGATTAACATCGATATACGTGAATCGACACGAACGACTTCCTTCGGAAGTTATAATCCAGCCCCGGTCTGCACAGAGAATCTGCTGAGGTAGCCTCTGTTAGAGGGAGGTTAGAACAACGAAGATATTCGACAGCTCTGAAGAGTCATGAAGAATGATGAACTGTTTGATCTCATATCTGATATCAGTACAACGAGCACAAGGAGAGGCTTCGTTAGGGGAACGGAAGCCACAGCGCGTCTGGACCGGGTTACTGAGCCTTGGAAGTTAGTATGAATTATTAACGGAACGCAGTCGCAACCCGTCCCACTTGGCTCACATCGAAAACATGTGATAGTGAGTTTAGAAGCAGTTTGCTCAGTCACCACAGCCAGTTCAGCCTCAGTTTCCTTCTGACCCGTCGCGGGGTCATCGATCGGTGGTTCGCCCGGGTCGGGTTCAATGTAAATACGCTCAAGCAGTCGATGAACTCACGCTGGCGGAAGTTCATGGACGTGATCGTTTCGTCAAGATTATGTTCATATCACATAAGACAGACAGCGACAGCTCGACGCGTTCGAGTATGTTCAAGAGCAAACATATAGGCAGAAAGGGAAATATATTTCGCTCTCATCATCATCGCCCACTCCGGACTACGTTAAGGGGCCGGTCGCTTGGATAGGAGTCGGAGCTCGATCTCAGCGGACTCCTGAGGAGAAAGAAGCACCGCGTAGCTGATCTCCTAGCATCAAACAGACTGCGCGCAGATAAATTATGGAGAGGTAGGCCCAAGAAACTTCCGCAGAACCTTGTTCTCTCAAAGAGTTAGATCCATCAGGAGAGCTCTTGCGTCCGGCATAAATTCCCGCCTGATGTTTGCGAACAGCAGATCGTCCGACGTTTTCCGCTCCGCTTAGGCTTTCGACGAAGTGACACAATGACAAGGCGTTATCAATAACGCCGAGTTGATATGGCACACTGAGCGCAAGAAGAACATCACGGTTTCAGTGTCTTTCAGGTGTCCACCTGCACCGCCGAAGAGATTGATCTCCGGAACAGCCGAGGGTCCAGGAAAATAAGCTGAAACCCCTCCATTTCTGGCCCTGGTTCGCCGGCTTGAGTCGGGCCCGTCGGCAGTCGCTGGTCGGAGAACCGGATCAAGTTCGATGGTTCGCCAGCGGTCCTGATGTGTCAAACGCTACCGCCACCTGAATGTCCCAGATATTCATTTGCTCGAATTGTTCCCGCTTCCCATCGCTGACGTGACCTTCGCGAACACGGACTCTGGGAAACTTTAAATCCATACTTTGGGAAGGCGTCATATTGAGCCCCTCCGTCGAGCTTGGATCGTCACGAGATGGGAGTCGACGGGTGGACACTCGAGCGAACTCCAAACTGGAGTCGAAACTCGGCTCCCAACTAAGCACGCCCCTGTTGTGACAATGCAAATCCCGAACAAAGAACATGATGCAACGAATGCCGTTTGAGAGCGGCGCTTTTTTGTGGCAATTCCCGCGGGATCCTCTGAACATCCCTCTTTTCCGACACAGTAGGAGCCGGAACGCGTTTCGACATGATTCCTGAACCGTGAGTAGAGCCGCGGGCTGGGCGCTCCAAAGGCGCGTGGGAATCGATCCAAGGTCTCTCAAGATGCGATCGCGAGTCTGCAGATTTTGATCCCGAGCTTCGCGCTGAGCCATGAGAGGAATCGACGGAGCTTTGCTCTCAACTGCGGCGCCCTGACTCGGAGGGGTGGGGCGGGGGGAAGCGCTCGTATCCTGTGTTTCTTCCGAAGGACCGAGACAGCGCACGAGGGAAAGATGTGAGCCCCCAAGCACCTAATTCGTTGCTCGTGAGCTCCAGATCATTATTCATGCTCCAGTAGAGAAGAGGCCGTGTATAGCGCACCTCGCGAGTTCCCAACCGAGAGAATCGGTCTCGGGTAGACCAATTATTCTTTGTGCCCGTTGCGAGCGAGGCTCAGAATGGGATGAAATCGCTGGAAACTGAGTTGCTTCTTGTGCTCAGCTCGACTCTGGTACTCTGGCTGGGATTTCTCGAGCTTCCTCTGTTGTTCAGGCACTCCTGTTCCACGGAAGGATACGGAGGAGGATGGCATAACGGTGGAAGAGGTCGCCTAGTGTCCAAATGATACAACAGACTGTTTCGTGGAGAGTGTTTAGTCCCGGAAGACTGTATAGCTTCTAGACTGGAGTCTCGCGTCCATAGAGATGATTAGGTCCTGGCGGCAACGGCACTCTAGGGAGCTCTCGGAAGTGTTCGTCTTTTCATCTGCGGGAAACTTCCTTGCCGCACCTTGCTGGCTTCGTATTCGGCACCACCTCGATTGTCTCCCTCCACGAACTGAATAAACGTGCGCCACGTCGGGTCCCCGCGTGATATCCTCTCGCTTTGTGAGTGAGGTTTGGGATCTAACCCAAGATTGGTTCCGAGTCGTTTATTTGGGAATCCAATCGCTATCTCATCTCTCTTCGAGGGCCGATGATTCCAAAGAGAGGCGGAGAAACTCAGCGAGTCAGTAGAGTGGATGAAATACGCGGATCGAAACGATTGAGTTCGATGTAGAAAATCGAGTTCTTGCCGTGCGCAGAGCGATCTCTGCTTTATTATGCAGCCATGGTCTTCAAGTCCTTGGAGGCGGCGCAGAGACTCCTGAATACGAACGTTAGTTCTGATCTAGTTCTTGCTTGGTTCTCGCTTTGCTGCGCTGCACCTCCCCGCAGGACCACCGGCGCGGCGCGCCGCTGAGCACGTACTCGGGACGATGTTTCCCGAACTTGGATGCCGCTCAGTTCTGCAGTGACGACGAGCTTCGGGACGGGCAGAACATGATTCTGGAACCGTTTAGGATCTCGCGAGTTCGGATTCCGATTCGTTTCTCACTCCTTGTGTCTTATATAACTTCAAGTTGAAGAACGTGACCGTCTATTTCTGAATCCTCCGAAGTTTCCGGTCCACTCTGGAAGGGCAGTCTGAAGGGTTGTAGTGTTTGCTCCCAATCCATCTTCTCGGGGAAGGGATCTCTCGATCGAATCCTGGTTTGATTCGAGCAATGCATTTCGATAAGAGACCATTCCATGTGTTCTCTTCAGTGATGAGGGAGATGAAGATCAGATCGTTCCCTCCTAAACACGACACGGACTCGTTTCGCTCATATTTGCGCTTCATTCCTTGCAGAGGACCACTCTATCCTTCAACCCGACGCCCACGCCTTGCTTCTCGGGCGCGGCTTTACCCGAACTTGTTTGTGTTGGATCGAAACACTAATTTTCAACCTCGCGGACATCTCAGTAAGTGAATTGAACGTAGTCGGAACATATTTTAGAGAAATCAATGCCCCCAATCGTGGTATGTCGTCTACACCCGTCCACCGGGATCGTTGATCGAGCTCATTGGTTTACCTCCCGTACACACAGTGTTTTGACATGGCGCAGAATGACAGTGGACGCTGGAATCGAACAAGAGAGCCAATATCGTATCTTAAACTGAACGAATCATGTGGTCTCCTGGGGTTGTGCGGTGGGCCGCACTCGATAATCGCGCCGAGGATCAAGAGAGGCAGGCTCGAGCCCCCCTTCGACGAGGCCCGGAGTTATCTTGGGAATGGGTTCATCTGCCTCTTTCCAGACACGAAGTAGCTCGTGTGACACACCATGTTTTCCGATCTAGCCGGATGAAAGTTTCCCCACGAAGCGTTTCGAGCCGTTCTCTCCTTTCTGGAATTCCGGAAGGAATAGTTCAGCGAGCGTTGAGAAACTTGACTCCGTTCGCCGTGGACGCGTTATTCGTCCAAGGACGCAGGGTTCCCGGAGAGTTTTCCGGTGGAGCCGTCAAAGGGCTCAACGACACGTATTCAAATATTCTTGGGAATTGAGGACCGCCACCTACCAATGCGTAATGGAAGGCGCCCTGCGCGAGCCGAGACGTCCTCCGATTCGAATCTCTCCAAAGTGTCGCATGAGGACGTCGAAAAGGCCCCGTAAACAAAGCCCGGAGATTAATTCCGACAAGAAGCATAGTTGCGGAGATGGAGCCGCGAAGTCGCGGAGAGATCCGAAGTGTCGCGATAAGCTCGCATGGAACCAATCACCTGTCTCGTAAGACGACAGCTGCTCATAAGCAACGACAGTTATCGCCGAGCCATCGTCATGTCTCCCGCGTGTTCGTGTAATTGCTTTGAGCGACGCAAACACATCTTGGGGCTGACTGCGGGTCCGACAACTTCCGAAGCGTGATTCCTTGCCAAACTCCCGCGAACAAGCTCGGCTAATTGATTTCATCAGCGTCCGGAACAAGGAGCCGGAGACAATTATGTAGAACTCGCATATCGCGCTTCAAGAAAGACTACGGAGGATCGCTCCCTGCTCCTGATTGGGAACAAAATTAGCTCTCTCGGAGGAACAAGCTGTTCGGCACTTGCTCCGGCAACAGAAGTGCTTCACGAGCAACCTGCAGGTGTTCGAGAAACTTTTACGAGCATGACGGAATGGGGTCGCTTTGAAGCGTTCCGCAGGCGTCCCCTGAAACTCGAGAACCTCGCGGAAACAGCAGGCTGTCTTTCTGTCATAACCGGGTCGCGCGGGCTCAAGCGGGTCGTCGCCGATTCCCGGAACACCTACGCATGCTGCGTCATCGGCTTCGCTACGCATATCACCCTTTAGCCAGTGGCAGAGCTGTAACTTGAGCTTTCGATCATCGACAACACGTAGCTCCACGATCCATCCACTCTTGCAGCAATTCAATCGCAACCCCAACCATGATGGGGGAACAACGGTCTGGGCACTAGCTGAGGGTCTGGAGCCTCAATGAGGTCACTATGAATAACATAAACTCCCCTCTGCGGGATTTATTTTGCAATCTCGCTCCAGACGGAGGGTTCGCTCAGGCCGTACTTACGTCGAGAAACCTCCATCGCGCATCGTTTGCCCGGAGATTTCGCAGGCGGAAAGCTTCTGAGCAATCTCGCTGATGGTGCGAAGCTCTCGGGGGTCACTTCAAGAGCGTGTCCTGCACATGAACACACGGCGATCATCCGAAGCTGTAGCTTGCAACCAACGAGCTAGCCGCTCGAGATGGGCCGAATAACCGGAGCTCTTCTTATTGAGAGGACAGCCTCCATCGGTCAGGCACTTTTCAGAAGAGTTGAGAATAGCGTGTCCTCCGTGAAGGAATGCGGTTTCATTTTCAAATAAGCTTCCTGATAGGAAATCAGCTCAGGTTCAAATTGAGCTAATAGAATGGCCGTTGGCAACAGATGAACTCCCGATCCCTCTTTCTCCGCCCAGCGATCTCCCCTTTCGAGACTCTTCGACGACCATACTTCCGGGATGAGCAGCTGCCCTTGAGCCCGTCCCGACTGGCGGCTGTGTCGATTCTTACACGTATCCTGAGGAGAATCGCGTCGGCTTCCCGTCCGCGACGAACTCTATACATATCGTCTGCTCCCGCGTTCGAACCGTTTGATGTTCATGGTCGTTGTCATTTCAGAGGGAGAAGTCATCTGAGGAGTCTAAATGTTACCGGCTCTTCGTCACCCTCGGGATAAATCAGTGGTGATTTAGTAACGAATCCTGGCTCGTTCTCGAACAGTTCAGTTCCGTGTCCAGATTCTGTTAGCTACGACTCTTGCCTCGGTGGTAGGTTCAGAACAGTCGTTTCTTATGCAAATTGGTACTCGTTACTCCCTCATGAGATTTGGGGATTAGCTGAACATCACAATAAGCCGTAAAAGATTTCCGAGCCTCAGACTCGGGGAAGACCGCAAGCTCAAGTCTCCCCAGAACAGCGGCCAGGGAAAAAATCTGTCTTCTGGAGATCCACTACGCTGAAGGAGCTACATCGAGTTAAGCACAGCCTGAAGTAGAAGCCCGAGTAATCCTACTGGTTCCCACCAATTTTGCTCGCGGTCGAGCGGGAAGGATCCGATATTGACAATGACTCTGATATCATGGTTGAAGCTGATTCAGACCTCATGTCTAACGTACAGCGGCCGGAATATTCTGCTCCCTTCTGTTCCATGGAAGACGATTTCCTGGGCAACCTGAACGAATGTGTGCGCAGCAGCTCTAATCGACGAGGGGATGCCATCGTTACGCGTTGATGTTAGTCTGCTACGCTTTATGGCGTTCCTTGCCCCATGAGATGCGATGATTAATGGGAGCCGTGTTCCCGCCTTCTTCCCGCCCCCTATACATACTAACCATCTAGATCCGAATTGTTATGATACGGAATCGCACGAAAAACAAGACCTCCTTTCACGAAGACGGAACTCTCCGGAGGAACTCGGCCAGGCTGTGCGAGTCCATGTGCATCAAAATCAGGGAAAGAATGAGGAACTCCATGTCAGCCCGGGAGACAGGCCGTACCCGCATAGGCAACTTTCATTCAGGGGAGGTCGAGTGGAAAGTGACAGAGAACCTTCGCTGGAATGGACAGTCTCCCGTTGTTCCTCTGTTCGTATGTTGCTCAGATAGGCCCGCGAAAAACGGCCTCGGATACGGGAGATAGAGAACAGGAAGCGTGCATCCACACAGAATCTCTTACTTCCCCCGTGCCGTTGACCGCGCCGAGAATGAGTTCATAGGAGTCCACGTGTGCGAGCATCCACGTTTCTCGGGATGCAGACAAGTGCCCGCTCGTTTGAGCCGAGCCTACATCCGAGTCCATGAATTCGTGTCTCGCGCGGCAACAAACCCCACTCCTCCGGAAACGGAAGCCCTGGACGCGTGGTTCGCCCCCACACTCCAAGACCGCAACCGAGAATCGGAAGATGTTCCTGAGAGAAGTTGTCGCCGACGAGGGAGTTCGGACCACGGTCTTCATGGCCCGAGTTTTCAGCCGTGGATGGGAGGACAATCAATCCTCGAAGCTGAAATAACACTCCTCGGCCGGTTGTCAATGTACAGGAACGTTGTTTGGAATTGTGTGCAGCGAGCAAAGACATGCGCTGAACTTGACTAGAGCAAGGGAACTTTTCCTTACCCGAGTTTACTTTGTTGTCGTTGAAAGAACTCTCCTCTAGTTCGCTGCTTTCGTGATCTGAACTTCTGATTGGTCCGCTGCAGCGATGGTTTTACAACAAACACAGTACTCTCGCCGACGATGTCTCAATGGCGGCACGGCGCCACCATCTTCGGCATCCGTTCGGGTGTCCCTCGATGCTTTCAACAACAGCTCGTGCACTGACAAAACGAAACAAGGAAACTGAACGAACACGGAGCAACGAATCCGAGATAGTATTCGAATCAGCAGAATTACCTGCCGAATCTTCTGTGGAGATGTTCGGGCTGCACATCAATATTTATCATGCATGCCCTTATCGAACAATGAGCTGGTGGGCTGTAATGCTCTCGAATGATTAGAGCCCGGCGCGTTCCCCCACTCCCGATCTGCATCATTAGCTAGGCGGTCGAAGAGGGCCTTGGATATCCATTTGGTTTCGAAACCGAGGAGCGATGTGTGTGTTCGGCGCGCGTAGCTCATGCAAAACTCCGCCATGGATCAGAGATGGAATTATTGAAGTCCTCTTTCGATTGGATCTCTTCGTGACGGCTGATATACTCCTCCTGATATACTCCTTCAACGGAATCTCATTCCACCATGTATAGCGGATGGATCTTGCTGAGATGAGCTCAAGTTCAGTCCCAGAATGAGGCGGAGAGGGAGGAATGATCTCTGATAAGATGGAACGAAATATTCCGAAGTTCCAAAAGTGCTCGCCGAAAACCATGAGCGTTCCTACACAAGATTCCGAGAGTTCCCGATTTCCCTATTCCACTGATATGAGCTTCGGAATTCAATCTCCTTCCAAAGATCTCGATCTCGGAAAAATTTGTAGCGTCTGCCGGCCTGCGATCATCTCCGCTACATGGCGAATCGCGCGCCGGGATTTCAGCGTTTCAGTAATTCTTACCTTCGCTCGGACAAACTGACGCAGTGAAAGTGATGCCGAATCCCTGAATGCAGGATGGTGTTACCTCGTCGGAATCGCAGAGTAATCAGCCGGCTCCGAATAAGATCGGGGAGATTCAGGGTTTCGGATCTGGGAGCAGCCATGACGTAGCAACAGTGATGGATATTCCATTCCCAGGCTCCGAGAGGCACGCTTAGTGAGATCTTATTCACCGACAAGGAGTGTGCACTGACTGTTCTGCGTCGATTTTTTTGATTCATGCATGGGACCGCTCGGTTCGCCGAGTATCAATGCTTTATTCACTGAATCCATCCCCAGAGCTACTTTTACTCGACCTACTATAATCCGCTCATTTTTGTACTCGCTGAATCCCGAATGGTCTTCCTACGCGACGCATGTGGAATGAATCGATCATCCCGACATTTCCGACTTTCACCGGTTTCGAGACCGAGAAAGTACGAGAACGCAAACGAGAGCGTTAGAGTGGGAGCCAAGGGATGAGATGAATCGTCACTGATGATGATGACTGGACGAGTTTCATATTGATTTTCAAGGCCCCAGGGCCATGTGGGGAAAACCCCATACGCTCCCTCCCGCCGCGCCCTACATGGGCGCGTACAGAATTGAAAGTTCGCTCTCGGTTCCTCTCATGCTATCCATGTGTCATAAAACTCGGCGCTTGACACTTGGTGCACACTCCTCGAGAGATGAGCGGCGAAAATAGAAATTTACGAAGTTTCACTCTCTGCGTGGAGAAGATAATCGTGACACCTGCGGCTCTCCATCGTTCCGCATCATGATCACAACGCGAATGTTGACGAGCCTTGCTGCCCATGAACCCGGCTGGAAGGATGAAGTCGCCGCTGAGCCCCGAGTGTCGCTCCGAGAAAGGCTCACTTCGAGTATCCGGAATGTCATCCGAAAATAGCCTGCACTTTTCGCCAACATGAGCCAATACGTTTGCGATTTTCCACTTGTTCGACGATGCCGGTTTCCCTGTCACTGCTTGTCGCCACAAAGTAACGGTGGACGCGAAGCCTCAGTTCGAAACATTTTGACGTTGTGATCGCCCAACAGTCAAGTGGAGTGGGGTATATCGTGCGCACAGCGGAAGTAATATGAGTAAATCTGATACCGATGAGAAAACGCCGAGAAGAGACGAACCGCTCCGACACAGACTGATGTTTTCCTCGATGACTTGGGTGCGGTCACCGAAGGGTTTCGTAGGAACTGCAGCATAGGAACATCGCTAGCTGATCGATTGATCTTCCGCATATCAAGTATTTATTGGGCGAGCCACGCAAGCTTCGAGACAGCTTCTGTGACTGCCCCAAGTTCTAGACCCCGGTCTGAGACCCACTGCAGCTGGCTTCCGCGCGTATTTGAAGGGTAGATCTACCGTCGCTCCTCAGAAGCAATTTTTGGCGCCTGTTTGTTTCCCGTCGACGCTCGAGACGGTGCCCCCTCCCTTGCTTCCGCCTCCGTCTAGACGGCAGACAAACATTTCCGGATTCCTTTCGTCTTGTTTTCATGTTCGGAAGAATCAATAATAGATGTGGGTGGGCGATGCAGAACTTTTGTTATGAGAAAACATAAAAACTGAGAGCAGCACGTGGTACTAAAACTTTGATACTCAATGTGAGTCAACGACCCTTTCTCTTTATCGGCACAGACAAATCCTCAGCCGCCACTGGCTCTGGCGCCTTCCGCAACCGATTTTGCTTTGATCAGGCTGTGTGGGTTATGCCGAACGATTATCCATCCCGCGGTTCTCTCCGCGCTGGATGCTGACTTCCGCAAGGATCTACGGATAATTGTCAACTAAATCGAGCATTTCGTACAGCCGAGATCGACTTATTTCAGTGCGAAAGGCTTCGGTCGGTCTCCTAGGGCTGTTCTCCAATGGGAACTCGTCTTGATTGCTCTGTACTCAAGCTGAGAGAAGCTGTTCAGTTGAGCTATATAAACCATATCGTTCAGTTGGTGCTGCACTTCAAGTCGTGCTGAGACCCGGGGAATGTTCTCCATTCATCCCCACATAGCTGCTTCCGAGAAATTTCGTGCACATTACTCTTCTTCCGATCGCCATGATTTCCTCATCGCTGATTCACTTGGGAAGATGAATTTATCCGTCGAGATTGCGCCTGTGGATTGAATACCAATCAGGAATCCAGACCACTCATGAGCCAGGAGTAGTTAATGTCGTTCCGTCTCTCGTCCGGTGATACCGTGTTGCGATTTCTGAATGTATGAATCCCACGGGGAACTTCGTGAGGCTCGAAACTCAGAGCTGTGCGACTTAATCTTTGGGACGCCGCGGAATCTCTCTTCCCTTGAACTTCTTCTTTGCTCTTCTCGAAGATGAGAATCTTCCTTTTTGGCGGGCAAAAATCAGATAATTTTGAGGGATTCCTCCCTCGAGGAGACCCCCCTTCCCCCTCCCCTCCCCTCCCCTCCCAGCGGAATGGTGACCAACTCACGTCAGCCATGTCCCGCAAAAGGTAGCGCTAACGAGTGATATACTGATCGACTACATTCCCAACCGCGTTGCAATGCAGTTTCAGTCGGATGATAGACAGTGGTTCGGTTTTGAATATATCAGATATCGAGATGAATGACACTCCTCCGGATTGGGATGCCAGCCAGCTCGGTTCAGTGGGCTCACGGGTATGCTGACGAACCAATGAAGCCGCCCATCTCGTCAAAGATCAGCTGACTTCGATCCTCGAATGAAACACGGGTCCTTGTATTCTTGATTCTGCGGGAACGGAAGCCACAGTCCACAACTCCTTCGAACACCTGCATAACGACCATGTCGCAACGATTGCCACTGTCTGGTTCCAGCAACCAGCGGTGGCGTGTCTCCGGGCGTGTCGTGCTTCCGCGGCTCTCGGAGTAAAAATAATGAGTGTCTTTGCGAAATCGTGCTTGATTCATCAACATAAAAGTAGGTACGATACACTCTTTCCTTGACGAAGGATGCACTTCCATATGTTGGGTTCGATCTTCTCCCGCTTCCGCAGCATCTTATAGTTTCACACCGTCCGCGATTCTCGGCTGGATAGCTGCGATGTACGCTGATTTCTAATTGATAATCGCCCTCAGATTGTGAGGGATATCTGACAAGTCCTCAAACTTTGACGTTCGGAGAACTCCTATACAAGATTGAGGCTCTGCTCCCGAAATCCTCCACAAAGTCGAGAAAACGACACTTCACCCAGCGAAACTTCATGGGGGGTTGACAATTACACTGAGATGCCTACCAGCCCGAGCGTCCACGAAATAAACTCCCTATTCAACATGGCTCTGTTACGTTGGAATCGCAGATACCGTAACCCATCACCTGCGCATCTGAACTTATCGAAATCATTTTCTCATCCCATGAATGCAAGCTTTCCGATAGTCAGATAATTTCCGATAATAATTCGGGAGCACGCGAAGATCGAGGCCGAGCCACGTGGCCTGCTGGGCTGGAGAGGATTCCGGCCCTCATCGAAAAGAAGCTAAGGCGTGAGATAAGTCCTGTTACGGGGAGATTCAGCTTCCTTGAGTTGCGGATTTGGTTGCATTCTGATGGACTAACCTTTTGGCCATTGCTGATCCGTTGCGTCCGCCCGGATTTGCAAAGGCCCTGAGAACAGCCCCCCCCCCCCCCTCCCAGTTTTGCTGCGGTTCTAGAAAATGGTGGTTCCAGTGACAGGAGAAGCCACCGACTTCTCCTCAACAGGGAACAGTGCCCAGGGGAACGCATGTCAGCCGCGAGGCAACGGAAGAAAACAGCGGAAAAAACGCGAAAGTTCCCCGAAAGGAGGACATGCTCCCAGGATGTCTGAATAGAGCTCCCGATTTGATTCCCTGTCCCGAGCTTCCCCCAAGCAAAGTCTGTTCGACTCCCGGAGAATATTTGACCTCCGAACCCTCTGGGCTATCGGATGCTTTTGAAAAACATCCCGAAGTAAGATCAAGATCAGCTCGAGCCGCCGCTATACTGACTCCTCATACTGGCGCGAAACTCCTAATGAGTGATCCAAAACTCACCAACCGTCTATAGAGAAAGGCTGCTGACCTTAAGGCTGCTGACATTACTCGTCAGATGCGCTCCCTCTCGACAATATTCTCAACATGAGCTGATGATGGATACCATGTTGCCTATTTTGAAGACATTCGGAAGCCTAGCTGTCATCTCACGGCAAGGAACGACCTCCAGCCTCGATCCATTTTGGAAGATAGCTGATTCCCCAACAGATGAGTTGCCTCCGGTTCTGCGAAGCCTCTCATCCATTGGCGTTTGAAGAGATTCCAAGGCATGTGATGAATACAACGACTCCTGTTTGGGGCACATCTCGGACCGAACAGAACAGCCACTGTCACTCAGGTCTTGCTGATGCATTAAAAGATGCAGCTATTGACTATTACGACGGACGATGATAATGATGCTCACGAACGCTTAACCTGATGCCCATCGCAAAAACCCTGAATTGTGCTCGACTCCTCAGAGGGAGAGAGATACCTGAACCGGGAACTCTCCACTTCTGATCAAGGAGAGAGCTTCTGCGTTCGACTCGTCTGCGTGCTCGAACCGGCCCCCCGCACGACTCGGGACTGGATCCTCTTTCGCATTCATTAGCGCGGGGCTGCGAGCACGGCACTAAACAAGAAACTCATGCTCTTCTATGGAATAACGTCCTTCTGTCTTTCTCGATGTTCCCCTGCTAGAACCGAGTGAGAAGCTTGACGAGATGGAACGTTTCCAATCTCCCTCCCCGATGAGCCGGAGAATGAAACTGGGCAGATCCCATCGAGAACGCGGCGCTTCGCGACTCGCCTCGAACTCGGAGTGTAGCTGCGCTGCTTCGTTCTCACGAACGCATGTTACTATCGACCAGGAGTGTCCGTGTCGTTTCGATCGAAGCTCACTTGCGCCGCGATTCCGCAACGAAGTACAGGCGAGCTCCGCTGGCATCTGGAAGCGGCTATCGGATGCATGCGACCATTCCTCCCGCAAGTCCTCCGGGTTCCGGTTGCTCAATCGTCGGACGATTGGAAGGCTCAACGCCTCATCGAAGGGACTCTCAGAGAAAATTCGCTCCTCTGCGGATTCGCGTTCCTGGGCAGAGCTCAGAAATCAATAGCGGTCGATGAGACCTTGTTCTCTTGAACTTTCGCCCTTCGGGTGCTTCGGTTGCCCTTTGCGTTTGTTGCAAAAACAGCGCGGAACGCTCTGCTTGTGTTCCGTGAGTACCACCACGCAATCAATCCTACCGCGGCGGAATTCTCCGTTCGGATCGTGATTCTCAGAATATCGGAAGTATTCAACGTGCAAACATTTCCCCAATTAAAAACAGCTGATCAGGGCTCTTCCGAATCGATAATGATCGATCTAATGAGAGGCCACGCCGAGGCCGAGCAAGGTTACTAAGTCCAGTGTCTCGTTTTTTGCAGAGATTTTGTTCGATTTCATCACTTCGACTCGATCAAGAGTTGGTGCTGAACCAACGAGTAGAGCCATGCAGCACTCCGAGATCTTCGTGATCTTTCCGCCTGGGCTGCAGTCTTGGAACGTGAACAGTATCGACCGATTCGATCGAATCGAGAGCAACAAACAACAGTGAACAGCTTGAATCGAGCCCAACGGCACCGATCCAAAGGAACGCCTCCACAAGATTCGGAACGGTGGAAAATTAGGGGACCTGCCGCTCGTATGGATGCGTCACGAAACCCCAACTTGGTCTGGGCTTGAGTTCTTGACACGAAACGGATCGCTCCCATCAGGGAAGTAAGTGACAGTGGGAAGACACTGCAGGCCACAGCAAACATTCAAGGGAGCAGCGCCCTAAAATGGAACAGCAGCCAACGCAGCTCCGCCACCTTAATGGTCGGGCTTACGACGAGCCGGTCCGGATACACAACTCGGTCGCGTTCAAACTTGTCAGAACTGGTAAGCCGTTCCCTTATCTTATTTCATTGTCGAGTAGGCTTCGTTTCTCACTCGCGCTGCCGTTCGTGACGGGAAGAACACGAGGGAACCAGGGCGGCGGGAACTCCGGAACCTGTCCCACTTTTTCGGCTAGCCAACCGACGAAGGAGGGGATCGAGGCAATGAAACAGTTTTCGCTGGCCGCAATCTATCATCAGCAGATTATAGGTTCTCGATGACGGTCTCGACAGTTGTTTTGACCGAATTGCTCTACAACATTCCCTCGATCTCGATGATCCCGGTGATTCGGAAAACCCTATGCGTGAGAGAGCGTGCCAAACAGCTGGTTCCGTCTCGGAGCTTGCGGTCGCATGCCCGACTCGGAAATTAGCTAACACGATGAGTGGGTCTCACACGTGGTCTCCCGCCCTACGAGGCGGTACTGGTGGCGCCGCCCGTGGTGCGTTCAGAGAGCCGGAGCCGTTCCTAAAAGGCTCCCGATCCACCAGACGGCGACGCCGTCGCGAGAAGAACGGCAAAAGCAGCAGGGAATAAGAATTTGGAACGGGAGAGCGAGAGAGAGTTCCTTCGTTTTACCTCTCCTCTGAAGCATTCCTTTCTCGCTCTCCCGTCGCTGAGTGCTCACCAAGACAGACATCACTAGCTGTCGTTTGAAATCTCGAATCACTGTCGCTCCCTAGGCCATCACGTTCCGCCAGCCTCCATCTCAATCATTCCCTCCGGGATGAAGGATCGTCATCTCATTCCGAGCAGAAATCACTCGTGACGCGACGGCGGGGTCAAAGTAATCTCGGGATCCTTTCCACGACGACGCGTCGAACCTGAGCTCCTTGCGCCGACTCGGATCTCCGTAGACCTCGCGATTCTACGTTATATCCTTAACACCCAGGAGGGCTCATGGCATTCAACAAGTGCTCATCTCTGAGTCGGAATACTGTTGAAATTGGCGGAAGGAGCGTGCTCCAAACTCGCGATGGAGAATCCCCGAATCGTTTCCATAAGGGAACATTCGGGAGACTGTCAACCGATGAGACGCGCTCCACATTTTGAGCCGGCCGCTTCGAACTTTCAAAAATATATCGAGGTGGCTCCCGGTATCAAAGTTTTCCGGCTCGGCCCAGCGCAGTTCGATTGTTCACCTCTCCCACCACATCAGAGAAATAGAGAGAAACTGGGATCAGTATATTTTCGGTTCAGGATAAAAAAAAAATACCCTCCGGACGGGCGTCAAGGCGACCATAGCGGCGGCTCCGCAGGCTCCATGAAACTCAAGAGATGAAGTTCAGCGGATTCGATGGCGGAGGGTGCGGCCGAGCTCCTCGAACGAGCCAGACGGGGAGTCGTTCCAGGAGTCGCTCCGGAGCTCGATGATGAATCACCCGCTCTGGATCATTCGCCATATCGGAACGATCCGGTTTGGAACTCGTACTGTGAATCACTCGCGACTGCCCACGCCTTCAGCAGTGACCTTGTTGGCCGCTGACGAAAAGGAGGAAAGGGTATTTTCCTATCGCAGACTTTGTTCCTTGATCGAGTGAGACTTCGTTGCATTCCACAAGTGGTTGTTTGGTTCGGCCCCCGCGAGGCGGCGCTCTGATCTCTACACTTCCAGGAACATCGTATTTGGCGACGAAAACAGCAGGATTACAACCGCAGCGGTCTGAAGAGTGAGATCGGTCGCTGTGCCGCCCGGTTGCTGGGGCGGCTGCCAATCTGTCTGTCTGTGGTTCGGCCGTTCCGTCGGTCTATCTGTTAGCCATCCAGGCTGTTGAGTAACGCCTGGAGGATATTGGCATTCCGTGGCTTGCTCGCCTGGCTGCCTGCCCGCCTTCCTTAGGATCACAGGGTTTCTCCCGCTGCCCATTCGCTTTCGGCCGGCCTGCCTGTCCGAGCTCGACTACTCAACCACCTACTGACCCACTCCTCCGACACCTTTTTTGTTGCCGCCTGGTCTCTTCCAGACACAACGCGGCGTTGTGTCTCGTCACCTCGCGCCGTAGCTTTATTCCCGCTTCATTCGCTCGGATCTGCATCAGCCTTCAATTTCGGCGACGACCCATCGCGGTTGGTCATATCGGGCGATCCTCTCCCGCGGCGGAGCAAACAGGAGCCCGCAGATCGTTCGACGGACTTTCGCTTGAGCAAAAGGGTCTGCTTCATCAAACAACCTCGGATAGTATTAAAGGCGGGAATAGTCGTGCGCGGCGTCCAGTCTCGACGAGGAGCAGCTCCGGGCGAACTGCCCGAACCGACTCGAGTTCAGCCCGAAGCTTTTGGTCTTATAGCGTGTTCGAGGTAGAAACGACATCTTCGGGGGCCTTGTTCTATGCATAGTGCGTTTGCTGTCACTCGACGACCGGTTGTCGTTAATTAAATCGTCCAATAGAATGGGGTCCTGACAGCGCTTTAACGTTCTCTTAATATCACTCAACTTTGAGTGGTCAGGGCACAGCTTCAGGTGGGCTCGCAAGTTGGAAGCTCAATTCTTCGAGCGCTTTGCTGAATTCGTGGTCCGCCGTGAGCAGGTGAAAATATCGTCGTGTGAGATTCGAGCGGCGAAGGAATTTCCGATATGAGAGTTCCGGCTCGAAAGTAAACTTATTTCATATTGCGGAATCGAACGACCGCTTCGACATCTCCCAACGCTGCCCCGCTCAGCTCGGGAAAGGCAACCAACAACTCCCTACAGCTCCATGTGTGGAGAACGTCCGACGCCGCTGACGTTTCAGTTGAATTGAACACAGGCTCTCGGTACAAACGCCGCCTCGGCTAAGTTATTCGGGACTCTCAAGAGCTCTCCAGAACGTCGCAAGGAGAGATGCTTGAACGCTTTCGAATGCCTCGAGTGTCTGACCCCCCAACGCCGAGATCGAATCATTGTTATCGCTGCTTTGCTCGAGACCGAATGGCAGTCGGCCGGCCGATCAATCACAATGAAATCGGAATGCACCAGTGACCGCTGGAGCGGGGGGGGGGGGCGATTTTTAGGATCCGTCGATATCTTCCTCCACGTTCGCAAGCAGCTCCGCTGGCCTCCCAATGTTGGAGTTCCCCATCTGAGACGTCTTTCCCCTGCGAACTCCACGCCATACCATCGTCCAAGGAGCGCTGGCTCCTTGATGAGAAGTCGTTCCTCTCGAAAGCGATACGGTCGGTATGTCGTCGCTGGTACAGAGTCATCTCCTTGGGAGTAATTAGTGAATTGGGAGGGACAGCTTGTATTGAAATATTGTCACGTGACCTGGTTTGAAGAACTTCACCTCCTCGCAGTGGGGAACTCCGGTCGGAGCGACCTCCGTGATCAGGTTACAAGCAACAGAAATTTCGGGAACCTTCTGTTTTCCGAGGTGACGACAGCCGTCCCCATAGACTCGTCCCGCCACGGGCGGTAGCGCGAGAGGGGCTGATATTTTCTCGCAGAGGAAACATATTCCTCAAACAGACTCGAGACCCCGGCGAGATCCGTTTCTGGAATCCTGAAACAATAAGCGGATGTGCACTGGTCTAATACGAACTCGTCCTCCTCCCGGAATCGGCGAGCGTGCCTGGGACGCATGGAGGATGTATTTTGAGAGCGATCAACCCGCTGGCTTTTTTAATCTTTCTCGAGACCATCCCGACGGGATTCGATTAGCCCGGCTCGGACCCGGTCGGGCTCCCAGGACTGACGAATCCTTATTCTGAATTTGAAGCAAAACCACGTTCTCAAAGCAACGCGACTCTCCGAAGATATTCGAGAATATTTTCGGAACGCTCTCGAGATCGTGCTCCTCATCCCGTCCTCGAACTTGGAGCCTTTGAACCTCATCAGGAGAATTACCCGGTGTTCTCATGAACGAAGTCACCGAAGTGCTCAGCGTGAGACTTCCTAATGCGCTTTGATATGGCTCGCTTTAAAGGGCTGAACCCTGAATTGAGAATAGACTCCGCCGGAGGAAGTCTTCCTTCGTCGAATATGGACAGTTCCCGGAGATCCGGCACTCATTCGGAAGTCGTCGGACGACACGGGCGTTGCCTCGAGCCACGCGGCGGAAGCCTCTCGACGGAGGCTCCACGGCACGCTCCTCTCCAGGGAGGACGGTCCGTGTTGTTCTTGTCGACTCTGCCGGGAACAGTTTTCCTGACGGCTCATCATGGCGGCTCTGAGTAGTTCCCGGGGAAAACCGAGATAATCTCCCGGAGATCTTTTCCGGTCTGTGTCAGACTCGAGCAGCTCAGGAAGCATTCGATTCCTCCGGAATTATCCTGATGCTGCTGTTCAACGCTCGACTTTGATCCGGAGCGATAATTGCATTGCTGGTCGGAGACAGACGAAGGATTCGACATCTGAGCCGAGAGTTCTCCGGAGTTCCGTTCCGGTCTCGGGTCCGTGGCTCCACGGAACGACGCCTCGAGCACGCGCAGGAACGCACTTCGGGAACGCGATTGTGAACCCAAGTCACCTCCGTTGGAAATGACACCCGCTGTCAACGTGTGCGCAGACTTCGCGGCCGGCCCGAAATAGATTCATTAGGCTTCATGTCCTGTCGGATGTATTGCTCCTCTCTGATCTTACCGCACTGACCTCTATGACACACCACCCTCCCAGTGCGGACGAGCGAGCAGGATTTTTGTAGCGACGTCTCATTAGGTCTCCAAGGAGATACAGCCGACCTTTTCATCGAGGAACGAGCAGACAAGCCGACTCGCTTCAAACCGTGGTCTTTTGTCGTGATCAGATCGTGACTAAACCTGATTTTCCGTAATGAGCACGAGGAATACAGGGGAAAACACCTCGTGGTATTTGTTGGCCCATTCGGTAGCACATGGCATGATCTCCGTGAAATCCGTATTTCACGTGTTGCAGGGAATCAGGTTGTAATGTAACGAAGGATTTGAACACCCTACGGAGCGAAGCTGTCGCAGTGGCCCTTCCCAGTGGGGCGGCAAGGGCACTTGGGCGGGTTGGTTGGGCAGTTTCCACCATTTTCGCGTTCACGATTCCGATTCCTTCCCTACGGCCCCAAACGTTCCTGGCAGCACTTCTGAGTCCACCGTCTCAGCTCATCACAATCAGGGTGCTACGATGGCCTGACCTTTCCCTTCTTCTTAATCAACAAAATCCTCTTATAAAGGAGCTGATTCGAACGTTTCGGCTGAGCTACTTGTCCTGTGATCCTGTATGCATTGGTTCTCAATCCGTGCTTACCTTCAGTCTTACCTCATCCCCCCGTCCGCCTACGAGGCACAGCGGATCTGGCCATCGACGAAGGTGACACCGATGGCTCTGGTGACGCTCTTGTTGAGCCTCCGTCAGTGAACGTTTTTCAAGGGATCGGGAAACATTTTCAAACTCAGTGATAGGGTAGGGGGTGTTTCCTTCATATGATCAAGCTCGATACTGAAGGATCTCGATCGAGTCCAGATTTTTCGCGACCAGCTCAGGGATTCCAATGTCAGCGATGCGGCAAAACATCCAATCGTCGACCGGTGCAACGGCGGATGTGAACGAGGGAGCCGGTTTCGCACCAAAGCAATGTGGTCGGGGATGTCCTTGAATCGGAGGGGAGCGCTTCCTTCCGGGTAGACTCATGGGCGGCTGACAGCGACGACGAACTCTGCGTCGACTCTGTACACCACCGGGAGCTCAGCTGGCGAAAATACTAATTCCGGGCGGATGCAGCGGGCCGTTTCAGGCGTTGGATCCGCCTGAATACAAAGCGTTCGTCCGTCCCATCACGGACACTGATCTGGATGACACCACATTCAGCACACGGCATCGGGACACCATGTTTGCCAGGTACCGCATCGGTCTCAGTAGTCACAGCTGGCGAGAATAGCGGGAGTATTCTGAAAATGTCTCGATACCGGCAAAGCTGAGAACTCCGGGAGCAGCTCAACAAACGGAATATACATGCCTCCTCACTCATGGTTCTTGTCATACCATGCTCAGGATGAAAAACTCATCATGAGAGTGACATATCTGATCAACAGTCCGATGGAAATAATTTCAAGGGACTCCGCGGAGAGAAGTTTCACTCGTGGTCATCTCGATCTTCGGGCTGCCGCAGGGGAAACTCGATCTGTAGCCAGTCGAGAGCTCTCCGCTGGGATCGCCATCGATGCTAATCATGAGATCGCTCCAAATGGCGTGTGATGCTCGATCAGTTTCTGTTAAGAGATGCTCGAATCTGACCGAGAACCCCGGGCCGTTTGAAACGATCCAGGTTAGGCATACCCCTTGTTAGATAACGGGGATCTCTGCGTGATAATCTGGGAAGGAGTCTCTGCTGAGGAAATTTCTTCCGGCGCCGATTTTCGGGCGCTCTGCTCATCTCGAATATCGTTCACGTTGATGATGAGTTTAAGAAGACGAGTCCGGGAGTTCTGAGCCGCATGGGAATTCTTCGAGATATAGCGGCTCCCAGAAATCGTGGGGCTGCTCGTGGGCAAAATCTTGTGTGTGTGCAGTACAACATCCCTGTCTCAGGTTCATTCAGCCCCTGTCTATTCAGCTCGTTGCAGTTGTTGTCAGCATAATTGACTACGTTCTATTCTCAGCTTGGCCGCTGAAAGTTTGTCCACTTGGAACAGTTTCATCCAGAGTTGGTCACAATTAGAATCGAGCAGATGTACGGATGGCTCACTCGTTGCCCAATGTCTCTGTGATCCTCGAGCTCTTTTCGTGAGAGCTTGCTTGAAAGAGAGCTCCTTGGTATAACCTGTCTCTGTGATGCTATTCACCTTGTTCCGGTTCGCACGGTTTGATGCGGGTCGGCCCAATGATAGACATCACGGGGTTCAATGGAATCGAATTTCAGGCCCCCGACAGCAGACAATACTATGGTGAGCGCATTCAATTGAGGAGATCGTCGATTCTACACGTTTTGGTACCATCGTCGAGGAGGCCCCGGCGATCTCCGTCGGCTGAGTCTCTCTCGAGAAAACAGTAGAGGTAATCGCAACGAGCGCCTACAAGATCGAGTTCATGCAGGAGGGCCACGGGAGCCCGCAGGAGGGCCACGGGAGCCCGCACGTGGCATCAAAGAGAATTAGTTCCGTGAACGGTTGGGAGAGCTCCGATTCTCAGACGGTTCTTTATTCACCGTTCCAATCGATGTGAGAGCGGATCCCCTGATGCTGGAAACTCCGCGGCGAAAGGAATGGAAGGGAGGCTTCGTTCTCCAGATCGGCATCGGGAAACCCACCTTCGAGACGCTTCCCTGTCGACATCGCACACAAGCGCCCAGAGACAGATTGTGGCTCTGCTTTGACGAAGATCCGCCATCGGAGAGCATGATTCTCTTCGAAGTTCACGTCCGGGGACCGAGCTGCGGGACGATATTTGTGTATTCAAGAGAAAAAATCACCACAAAGTTCATCGTCAAATCTCGTGGGGAACATGGGCAACATTCTTGCTGTTTTCATTCTGGTATGTGCCACAGCGATATGACCAAAAGATTCGAGGGCTTCCAAGAATCACTTCGAGTCGCTTTCTCGGAAGACTATCTGACCGTTTTCGTCAGACTTCTCATGAGTATAACGATTCGCAAATCGTTCCGGGGAAGCACTCTCTTGCTTATGAGAGCGACGAGATTCGTTTCAACCAGACATGAGAGCTTAAGTGATTTCCGTCGCTCCGCGTTGTCGAGTGACATAGTCCAAATTCATAAATCCATTCGCGGTTGCCGAGCATGCTTCAGACATCGTGTTCCAAGTGAGGACCGTGGCCTCACCAATGGCCCGGAGAGAGGGAGACGTCCCCTCCGTCTCACAAGGCTCGATATTGATGGTCATCATTGACCCTTCGTCCCTCTCAGCAAGGTGTGAAAAGAATCTCGCCCCCCCCCCCCTGACCTCACACGTTAGGGAGCACTACAGCATATTGTGCGGCCTCCCTGAAATTCTCAGTATATACAGGCATGGGATTTCGATAAGCCGCATTCAGAAAGCAATATTCGGAACGAACTGGTGACAACTTCGGAAATCTTCCGTCAGCGGAAATTCATCTTCAGCAGAGCAGCCGATGGCTTCCGCCGTCGGAGGATAGCGCCGGCTCGGGCCTGAATCGGTCCTAGCCATGACGTCGTTATGTTAGCTGGCATCTGACTCTCTTCCGAGCCCAATGGACGAGACAAGGCAGCGAGTGGGAATTCGCAACGCGCGGAACATCATCATGAAAGAGGGTTCGGGCAGATGATCACGGCAATGGAGCGAAGCAGTCATGAACCGCGACTCCTGTTAGTCCGAATGAGGCGGACAGGACATTGTCCCCCATGGCTCGATCGAGCGAACTGACGTGAAATTAGCCTCTCCCGAGCTCCGCTGAGGACGGCGATCGCTGAGTCGTATTGTTTGCATCGACGAGAGCTTTGAGCAGCAGCGGCAGCGTGTAGTGTCTCCATTTAGTCGGATCGGTGGTTAGCCGCTATTAGTTCTCTTCGTTTGTCTCCGACAAATGTCCCAAGCCCCGACTCTCGCCAGTTCGCTGGCCGGCGCGCTCTCCGACAAACCAGCAGTCTGTCCGGCAACGGGAAGGCAAACAACCATCGGAAGCAAAGCAAGCGCCTCCGAGCGATGATCCTCCTTCCATTAGGTTCAATCACTGAAGCTGACCGAGACAACTCGGGGTGGATGGACGGATAGACGCGAGTGGCAGCGAGACCTTGGCGAGCTGGACAGGAATCAGGGCAGCTGGGGAGAGGGGCATCACGGTTGGATCCTCGCTCGTTACGAGTACGACAGGAGGGGAACGTACTATCCGACGTCGGACAGACAGAGCGACGGAAAGATAGCCGTGGGTTCGTCCCGAAAGAATGAACGGAAGGAAGGGAGGCGATGACGCTCACGATGAGCGGAAGAAGAGGACTTCCATGGACAGGCGTGTGACTCGCAGGTGGGTGCTCAAGTCGGCAAGTGAGGAAAGTGCTCGCTGCTCGGCCAACTGGCTGGCTGACTGGGTGGCTGGCTGGGAGGCTGGTCGATCGGAGGTAAGAACAAGGAAGCCAACAGTTGTCTGCGAGAGGCGCTCTCTTTCCCTGAGGGTTTCCCTTTCTAGAGGTGGCTGCCCTCCCCCATGGCGGTCTCTCCTCCTGTTGCCCGGCGCCTGCTAGGCCCAAGCACGACGCGTATTCCCCGTTTTGCAGGCTGTAAGTGAAGCATTCAACATGTTGTGTTCTAATCCTCGCTACGACCACCTGATTGTCGCCATAACTTAATTGTCTCGATTATCGACGAATCGAAATCGCTGGCGAGTGGCGTCTGTCGGTCTGCTACAGAATCTGAAACTCCTGCATCAACTACAGCAGAAGCAGCAGCGGCGACAACGAACACCCGAGAGAAAGCGAAAACCTCGACCGAACAGCTTGCTGACAAGCAGGCGTAGCAGTCGCATCGCGAGAAACAGTCGACCACTCGACAGAAACCCCGAGTTGATGATTTGGACAGATCTGAACAGCGACATGCCGGTGGACTGATCGCCAGGATCCCTTCGTGCTTGCGCCGTAGACTACGATGTGGCAACTGGGTAGTTGTTCTGTTTTCGTGCGTAGTTCACTCACTTCTCCGATCTGACTGATATTGTTGTTGCCGTTGTTGTTGTGGTTGTTGTCGTCGTCGTCGTCGTCGTCATCAACACCACCTCCTGTGTCTTCGATCCTCAACTAAAGGATGTCGTTACTCAACTGTTCCATGGACGATCACCGGTGCTGCCATCTCTGAGACACGTGTTGCGTTGTGGATGTATTTCAGCGCGCCGGCGAGCACTATTAGGAAAAGCCTTCCACCAGTCAACTTAGTTCGGAAAAGGAATCCATCGGAATCATCCAGTCACCGACAACAGCGACGACGACAGCGGCAACGACGGCGTCGACGTCGACAGTCGAGCTCGCGGCACTCCGAAAATTTTGGTCTACTGCTTACTCCTCCCACGACTCGTCTTCTCCGACTCGCTACGAAAGAGACTCTCAACTTACGCGTCTCAGAAGCAAACGCCAAGTCTCCATTGACGCTCCGAAGAAGCTGTTCCACGAAGCAACGGCTATTTATATTACTTTGCCCACCCGGCCGCCTGCTGGCTAACAATCGACGATATCCCAAACGAATTACGGCCCCTGGTCTCCTTTTCATCATCCACTCAAGTCAGTCAGTCAGTCACTCGCTCAAGAGGACTGTCAGCCTATTCTGCTCAAGGTTCCCGTACATGCTTCCTGCGTGGTGCCTTCTCAGCCTCAGACAGCGAACAGAACTCCACCAATCGTCCAAGTTCGAGAAACTTCACAGCCTGCCCTCGAGCATCCATCCGACCTTGCCACGATGCGTAGGAACAGCGAATTACTCCTCCACGAAATAATAACAACACCGCCGCCATATCAATTGAGTTTGTTGTCGTAGCTCTATGCATTATTACGACACCAGTACCGAGCCACGGTGCAACTGAAGTGCAACACTTGAAACGAACGAGGCCGCGAAACATGTCATCGACGAACGGGTCCAATCCTCTGTTCGCAACGGTGGGAGATGCCCGTAATAATCTTCGAACCATTCACGAGGAGGGAGGGGCTCGGGAACCAGCTACAACCCGAGAGTCCCGTCCTTTGCTGAGATCGACAACCAGTACAGGTTCAACTTCCAGCGGTCACCATATGCTGCAGCACTCTTCACGCGGTTCACGCGGTTCGCGGGAAGATTCCCGCGAACTCCACTATTCACTCCTAGATGTAGCCGCCCCCTCGTGTGGTCATGTCATTATGGAACACAACCAACTGACTTTCCGCCTCGTCAAGAACGGTGAGTACCTCCGGACGACCTTCGTTGCTGCGATCAGGTCACTGGACTCGGCCGATTCTCGGAAGAGGAGAACATGTTTCTCCGAACCGTTGTTCCGCGCGGATACAGGCGCGGCGGCGGCGCACGACAGCAGCAGCAAAGTTCCTTTGAAAGTTGAGATCGGCTCGAGGCTATACGAAACTTTCACTAAAACCTCGGGAAGAGTTACTCATGGAAATCAGCGATGCTCTCAATTTGTCTCGAGTGACAGAGGGAAGCTGCCCTCGGTTGTCTATCGCGTGAAGACAATGCGGTGGCGTGGTGTGATTTCAGAGGAGTCGAGTGAGCTGTCGATCGCCCGAGCTGGCCTACGTCTTGGGATAAATATTTAGCCGGATGGCAGTCAGAATCTTGGTCGCACCCGCATCAACAACATCAGCCCGGACTGGGGCCGGTGTGCATGTCGGTCGCAAACGTCGGTCGCCATCTGAAGGGAATGTCGCTGCTTTTGTCACCGGGGCGACTACCGCTGCTGCTGGCTACCGATGTTGCCGTTCTGCAGTCTGTGAATCATGGGCCAATAAATCCACGGTGAACATGCTAGCTCCGGCTCACCGAGCGGATATTGTAGGGATAGACATTGGCAAGGCCATGCCATGCCCAGCCTCGCTCTGCATAGGCTCAACTGCGAGATAGGAAAGCGTAGGAGTCCCCCAGGAATCCTGTTTGCTGATCAGACTTTGCCGCCGCCGCTGCAACAACAGCGACAACATCGGCTACGGCAGCCGCAACATCACGCGCGTAGCCCGCTGGGCGTAGGGTGACGTTGTGCGGGAATTTCCGCTTCTTGGCCGGTCAGGAGCTGGCCACAATTGACAAACAGAACGAGAAATCACTCTCGCATTCCCCTAATCAGATTCGGCCGATAGGCAACGCCTCCGCCCTGCATTTACGAACTGCGTGCGCGGGGATAGTGTGCTCTCACTCAGTTCCTCAGTCCGGATCTGACTGCGTGCGCTGCGACGGTCCCTGCCCGAACGTGATCACAGAATGAGCGCGTGTGCGGCTGAGAGACGGCTTTGACGAGCGGGTGATGGCCTCGACATCGACGGCGATTGGCGAACAGAACGATGCATCGAGGCCGATGCGAAACCCCCCCCCCCCCCCGGAAATCGATCATACCGAAAAATTGTGCATCAATCAAAGTAATCTGAGCAAAGGTGAACACGTCTCCAAGCAGCGGGCGCAGGTTGCTCGAGCCAGACTACCTTCGTAGACCATCGTCAGTCGCTCCCAATGAGGAGCAATTGATCGACTGAATAAAAGTTCCCAAACAACGCTAGTTGCCGCTTTCCTTCCGGCTGCCGCACCGTCACGAGTCGTGGTTGCTGCACAGGCGCGGCGGCGCTTCTGCGACAGCTGATGCCGAGGCGGGCAGTGAGTGCGGCGGCGACATACGATCCAGAGCATCCTACCAAAGTGAGAAAGGAAAAACTCTTCACTCGAAGGCGGCTTGCCATCCACTTCACGGTGGCACTCAGAGCTTTCTGGCGTTTAATCAAGATGACGCCAGAACCTGCGGCCGCCAGCTGCCTCTTTAGCTCGTTGTCATGCCATCCCAGCCACCGCTGCTATCAGCTGTCAGGAGGCAGAGCGTCTCGAATATGTATCATGACATATGGATGATATGGGGATTGTTCGGTGTTGATGTTGCTGTGTGTTTGCGCCAGGAGATGCATCTGACCGTTATCTGGTTTGCCTCACATTGTCATCGTAGCTGATTTTAATGAGTGGGTGTTTTCTTTCGCTATGTCGCCTCCTTCTTGCCTCAGGGCTAAACACGGAATCTGTCACTGATTAGGGGATAATACTGTCAAAGACGCATCCTGGTCGATATACCCACCTCGAGGGGAGAACGAAATCCTGCATAATTAAAGAAGCGGTGGTGTCGAAGCCGACCTTGTGGTCCCTTATCGGATAACTGATGCATATTGACAAACTTCATACGGTTTCCATCAATGTCAAAACCCTGCAGCCAGTCACTCAAGGTCGAACTGGGAGCCGGATCGTAACCTGAGATTCCGCTACGTAGACGGTGAAGCTGCTGCGGCTACACGGTTCGATCGACTGTTTTTCTCCGAGGAAGGCTTTCGATCGCGCTGCACTGGGTTGTCGCGTCTCATCTCTCCGCTCCCCTGATGCTCAATCAAGCAGCAGCTGGAGATCTGGCAACACCTAATAACTGAGGAATTCGGATCATGATTCCTGAAGTGGTTGTTCCTGACTGAACCCCCGGAGTCAGTGCTTTCTTTCCGCGGATATACCGTCCTCGATTACTCTGTGAGTTCCTTTCGGGATATTTGGATTTGAATCCTGTATTGGGGAATTCGTGTTTCGTCTGATCCAGGAGTGTCGAATACAGATCAGAATCTTCGGAAAGACGGAAGCTTGAGCCAGGAGTCCGATAACCAAACTTGCACCAAGTTGTCCATCACGAGAATCTCCTGATACAGAGAGAGTCTTGAATCCGAGATCAGACTCATGGAGACCGGGGGAGAAGCGTCTGCTCAAGTAATGCAGAAAGCCATTCGGAAGCGACGAATCGCGCTTTGTCTTCGCTACTGTTCGCCAGCTGAGGCTGTGAGCCGCTTCGAGGTGCCGGATTCCCACTGCGGGAAAAAGGGGAGGGAAGCGTTTGGTGGCGGCAGCCCAAAGAATTTAACACATCCGTCTCGCTGGCACAGGCTCTTCACCATTGTTGGAGTAAATCATCGCGCGGTGAGCTCCGAATGCGCTCGCTCTGATAACGCGAGTAGAGCCCGTGGAGCGAGGGGAACTTTCGAGGAAAGCATCTGCATTGCGCACCGGACCCCACGAGGCGTCGTTCCCGTCAATATGAATATTTCGATAAGAGAGTTGTGACCCGGGACTCTTGCACTGGAACTTCTTGCAGTTTTGCGTTGCGGGAACTGAAGCGTGCCGTCCGTAAAGAGATCGAGTCCATCTCGGAACAAACTTCGCAAGCTCAAGACCCGGTTCACACAGTTGACCACAATATGAGTCGCGCAAGAACTATCCTCGGTTCATGGAAGCGGATGAATTTTTCATGTCCTGTCCTGTTCCAAGTTGGCGCACGACGGAGGAACATGGAGAGAAAAAGGGCTCCTATTCAGAGCAGATACAGCCCTTCTGCGTCCGACACCTGAAGCCTTGCTCACTTCCAGATCCCATTGAGTTTCCGGCAAGCATTCTTCATCCGTCCTTTCTTCTCTATGAGCGACGCGGCCGGCCGGCCCTGCTAGAATAAATGAATAACTTGATATTTTTCCCTGGAACTTATCGAGAGCACCGATTCCTCCACCGCGGCCCCATAGAGTGCCCGGATCTGAGCGTCAGAACGGATACTTTTCGATGAATAACACCCGTTGCCGGAATTTCCAGCCAAGTTCAAACCGTGCTCGACAACCTGTTGGCGCCCAGCTGGGGAGCTGCCGAGTTAGCAATCTGTTGACTGCCTACACCGACATGCTCATTATTGGCTTCAATTCACAGTGAAGCCATTCTTGATGAGGCGGTGGCGTTGTGTTCATGAGTTCCAGGAGATGGATGGCCTCCAACTGGATGGATGCTTGGTTTGGCAGCTAGGTGGCGCCGAGCCTGCGTTCCCTCTGTTCGCTACCGTAATTACAATGGCTCGTGCAGATTGGCATCACTATTCTTCCGACCCCATTCCATCAGTCGTCGTTGTCGTCATCGACAGCAAGCTATTAAGCAATGAAAGGTGTTTTCGACATCGCGACCACTCATTATGCGATCACGTTCTCGCCGGCTGAAAGGAACGCTGACGCGCAAGCCACCCGGGCTTGAAACCGGATCGGAGGGGGGGGGGGGGGGGGAACCGATGCGGAGGGAGCTCCTCGCTTGAGATCAGCCGCCTCCCAGCATTCGCCATTCCTGCGCGTTCCCAGCAAACCATTTGGCCAGTCGGTCAGCTGGTTGCCCGGCCATCTGTTTCGGTTGCGCTCGAAGCGAAGGCTCGGGTTTGTTTGTATTCAAGCTGACTCTGTCAGGTGGTCGCCGCATCATTTCCAGCCGAAGCCCGAATTTCCGCTTGATAAATCTTCTCTTTTCCCCTCGGCTCACTCGCGCTCCCCTGATCTTGGAAGCCGCCGCCGGCTCATCCATTTCCAGCTCATCCGTGATCGAATGATCGCTCCAATTCGAGTTCCCGCATTTGATCGCGCAGCTATTATCCCGGAGCCCGTCATCATTGAGGCTTCCTGGACTCGATGAATAGTGTTAGGACGGAGCTTGCCGGACAAAGCGGTAGGCGATCCCACACGACGCCAATGTATCGAAGCCGATAAGACTCGCTACTCGATGTGACATCGTCGACGAGCAGCGTCGCCATTGGAGACTGAGAGGAACGACGAGCGAAACTCAGTTACATATCTCATTCATCCCCGATGCTACCGGGGGCGGAAAGTGGAAAGCGACGCGTGGCCCTCTCGCGAGGGAATATTCCCAGACATATTCGCCCTCCTTGCGTCCTGACATTTCGCAACGCCGGATGTATAAGAATAGAGCTCGCTTGTTTCTGCTCTTCAGGCAGTACCGGAAAAACCTTGTCGCTCCGGTTTCCAGCTTCCGTCTTCTCGGTATCTGGGCGAACATCGGAAGATATTCCTCCTGCTATGAAACAACAACTTTCGAATTTCACGAGTTTAGCTGGGTGGTCTCTCGACGGAATCCGTGCGTACCCCCCAGCTTCAAGGTGGACGGACGCCACCTGGTCGTATCGGATCATTCGCACCGATCGAACAGCTATGGCCGCCGAACTCTATTGCTGGCCTCGAGCTCACACGTTTTGAAGTCCACAAGCTCTTGATTGATGACTCCGCTGTCACCATTAAGAACACAATAGAAGGAGAAAATTACGTGTCTCGAGGACAATGAAGATGGCCGGACGGTCGATGCGTCCTCGGAAGCGAAGGCATGCTGCAAAACGTACTCCGCTTGAGATCACTTATAGCCGGTATTGGTCGGAAGTTCCGGAGTATTTTCTAGAGCCCGAAGCGAGAACGGTGCCTCAAGGAGCGCGAGTTTCTTGAGACGATGAACTTATCAGGGTGTTCTGCGCAAGTTCTCCAGCGATCGGTGCGTGCTGATTGGCAGACTCGAAGCACTTTATTCAAACCTGGAAGGAACAGCGAAGGCCATCTCGATATTTCGCTGCAGACGCATGCGCGCTCCGTTTCGAATATACCCCATCCTATTGCTAAGCCAGTTACGAGCTGCTGGTGGGGAGCTAAACCGAACGGAGCGCCCCGGGATTTGGAAAGCCTCAGAGAGAGAGATCTGTTCTGTTCCCTGCTTCTTGTCGATACATTTTGAAATTCCGGAACGAGTTCGATCCTGCGAATTCCGAAGACACGCTGTTCGGTTGCGTGGCGAACAGCAGGATGGAATACGAGCATTTTTCCGAGTGTCGATGGCACCGCGCGCGCAGGTGCATGACAGAATATTAGTGCTGAAATCCTCTTTCCACCGAGACGGACGCTCAGGCCTCGGCTCTCTTTTGAAAGTCTGCAATACAACACAATAATCGCCGCTCCTGCTTGGCTGATTGAACCTTTGATGCTCGGAGCGAATCTTTCGCTCCATCTCTGGCAACGAGAATCAACTTTGCGGATATTGGATGAAAATCGTTCCAGTTCCGGAATTTCGCCGCGAGCGCTAAGGAATCGGTCCGGGTATGGGACGGTGGTATCTTGCCGTCCAAGGACTAGTGAGCTCGTTGCCGAGCTATCGATACATTCCTAGCTCAGAAGCCCAAGCATAGCCAGATAAAAGTAGTAAGAATTCCAACACGGTTGATGGACGACGAACAGGGCGAACCTACACAGAGGAGACAACAATTCCAAATTGAGGAAACATTCGGAGTTATCGAATTCAGGCGCTCAACATCCTTTCTGCATCCTCGTAGAAGCTGTCAGCCGCCGCCCTAGAAAACGTTTTTCCGGATTGCATGCCCCACTTCTTGACTAAAGGAAATTTCTCATCGTATGCGTCACCTCGTCACCTGGTCTGATAATCCAACTTCCACCGCGGCCGTACTCGTTTGTTCGGAACGTCGCGCCGTGAATTCAGTTTTTGTGACCAACTCTGTTTGTCGGGAGACCAACTCGCAAACAGTGGCAGACCCTCTTGCCATCGGAACTGAATGCCGTTCCCGAGGTGACGGCTGTACCGCTGAGACAGCTTGACTGCTTTCTGGCTCTTTTTTTCCGGCTGAACCTCTCAGCCAGCCCTCAAAAGTGTCCCGGGATCACCTTTCGGTATTGCTTCAGTAACACTCCCTATCTCCTCGCAAATCCCATTGTTGGCGGTGGGCTTGGGTCTTAAGATGGTTCAGATTTAATTCTGATATAAATTAAATCCTCTTTTTACCACCTAAGAAATTTTGTTGCCGGGGATCGAACCCGCGATTGCTAGTTTAGCGTGGCACCCAAGGCGTTGGTTTAGGCCGTACGGCCAACGAGCCGACCTGCTTTCTGGCTGCCTCATAGGAAGCCGACGCAGCAAGCACGAGTTTTCTCTCGAATTCTACCATGGCGAATTTCTCGGCTGGTCGATTGCTCTCCTGTCTGGTCGGCGTGGCGAGATGGCATCGAGCGAACTGAAATTCCTCCCCCCCCCCCCCCACGTTGCGGATCGTTTCTGCTCATTCTGCTTCTTCTGCTCAAAACACAAGAGGATCGGAAACCTCGCAACTCTGGACGAATTCCGAAACTGAACCCTTACTCTGCTGCAAGCCTTTCCCTGATCGCCGGAGCTGTGTTTGACCTTCTGCTTCAAGAATCGCTCAACTAAGAGCCATCCGGTTTCATTTCTGAGACGTGAATGCTTACGACGATCCATTTGCAACCCTCATTCTGCTCAGTCAGCGAGGTGTTTCGTGTTGTGCCGCGAGTGTGTGTCACCGGCGGCTTCCCGAAGTCAAGGGGCATGATTCATGAGATGAGATGTTCCAAAATGTTCCACATTGGGTAATCGGGTCGAAACGTCTCCGGGATGGCAACGACACTCTTTTGGTCTTGAGGCTGGGCCGGACACTCTTTCGCGCAATCACAAGAGGGAGTTTTGAGTTTATTCTTCGGTCACCCGAAACACCAGATCGACAAGAAGCCATGATGAATGGAGCATCGCTGTGCAACAATAGCGCCACCTTTGTTCTGGGAAGTTTTCAGACTGAGCGCCAAACTCGCTCGAGATGGAAACGAGCCACACTTTCGGAAATGAAAACTGCTCATCAACGTAATTGAGGAAACCGAGAGAGTCCGCCCATGCTATTCCTGCAACTCAGCGTCAATTTTGCCCAGCGAAAATCGAGATTTCAATGTTGGAATCAATTTTTCCCCAAAGGGAAGCTAAACACTTCACGCTCCCAGGGCGTTATTTCTAAGCCTATCGGTTGTCGGCCGATTGGGTCGCTCATTCGTTCGTGTCGCCGCTTCTTCGTCCATTCATGCATTCGTTCGACCGCGGTTGCTGCGTTGTGGGGGTCTCAGGGGGCTCGACCGGTGAAGGCCGCTCGCGCCGAGGACATCGGGTCGCGCCGGGCGGCACCGCCAGGGGCGGGAGCTACCAACGCGGGAGGGAAAAGAAATGCGTCTCCATTCAATTAGCTCTCTTTTACGAGTCGCTCGGGAGGTTGCGCTGCTGGTGCCACCCATGCCCCCCGATGCCGTTGAGGCAGCAGACACTGCGCTCGGTACTCTTGACAAAAAAAGATCCCGGAGACGGGAACCCCAATATCTCTCGATATATCGCTATCTATTGCGACGAACGAGCTCTCAAAGCGTTTGAACACTCAACCGGATTCTTTGTGAGGCATTTTTTGAGGAGAGTCGTCGTAAATATATCGTTTTAGGAACCCAATGGTCCGTGGAAAGATCTCGACTTCTCATCACGTAATGTGTTCCACGCAGGGGCGATTCGTGGCATCGGAGGGAGGCTGGAAAACATCGGCGAAAGATTTTCTGTCCCTTGCCAGAGCGCATGGCGATCTCTGCACATTTACAGCTCCTCTTCCGGGGGTCGATGCTCTATTTTCCGAGATACCATGCATGGCATTCCATTTCATGAGGAGTTCTTGCCCCGGTTGTTCTGGGAGGCGAAAAATTATATGTATAAATGTTATCTGACATCTGAGAAGATTGAGTCGCATCTATCGATAATGCCTGGTGTAACCCACGGAGGTACAAGATATGACACCGAGCGGTCGGATAAGCGCCGGCGGTGGATTAAAACTGATTGATGGGGGTCACGCGCCTCCCATGAGATCTTCTAGACCTCACGCTGTCTCGCTGTATTCCGTTCGATGTATGGATGAAGGCCGAAAACCAACGAGGCCGAAAATCGCTCTCGCAGGCAGACTTTAGGTTTGCCAACAGATAATTTAGCTTCTCCATCGAGTTGGGAGCTTGACCGCCTGGTGACGGCCTTGGTATGGAGAAGAATCGGAAACAGGGGAAACTGTGAACGCGGTAGAGATGAACGATAATTGAAGCATGGGAGCAGAGCATTTCTTCTTCTGTGTGATTGCTAGGCTCGCTTCGGATGTTGCCACAAGGATAAAGAAAGCGAACGAGAACGCGAGTGAGATCAGTTCTGATCTGCTGAGCCGTGAATACTCGGAAAGTCTACTCGAAGTTCTCTCGTAACTCTCATGGGGGAACACTGGTGCCGCTGTTCGTGAAATAAGGTCGGCAGCACACTCTGAGCTTGAGACTTTGATTCAGTCACGGCAACATCGTTTTTTTTTCACGGGTTTTAGGGCATTGATGACGGGATGAGAAGTCCGATGTTGGCCAGAGGTTTGCATGGACGATAATTTTTAATTGTTCCGGAATCAGACCGCGATTCAGTTCCACATTCACCAACCTAGCAAGACGTTCGCAGCTGCACGAAGGAAGAGATAAGTCGCGTCGATTCGATACACGCAAGCCGTCACCTGTTTTGCCAACAAGGAGCCCTGCAAACGTGTTCAACTGGCTCATCTAGAGCCGTAAAAGAAAGCGGAACATTTCCGGTCCCGTGGGTTTTCAGCCTCTCGGAATGTATGCTCCTGACCCATAGTCTGAGATACCGGACTTTCTAGAGAATCAGGTCACCCTTTCCGAGGAACTCTCTGGGTTCAACAAGCTTGCGTGATTCTCGAATCCGTGGAGTCGCGGAAGACGGTCTTTGATACTCTGAAAGCAGTCTCTCCTTCCGGAAGAGCTGAGAAAGAACGTCTCACGTGCTACTCTCTGCACCGGACCGGGCACGCACGCACGCTTCCGCCTTCGTCGAGCAGTCATATACTTCCGTCGATCTCTTCGTCAACGTTCTCTGAATCGAGACCGGAACTGCATGAGGCTGGTTCGGAAGCAGGTTTGAGCATTTCGTAAATGAGCGTTCTCCCCTCCCCCTCCCCCCATCCAGACTAGGACAGGCTGCTGATTACCCGCCGTGTTCAGTTCTGTTTTCCATTGATCCGTTATCGTCCGCCGAGTCGCTCGCTTTGCGCCCTTTCCCCACTCCAAGAGAGCTTTTGCGGCTCTACGTGCAGGTATGTGCCGACGTGTCATCATGCTTGGAGCAAGATAGCTCGTTCAAAAGTCCCGCACCGAAGCAGAGAATAATGAAGCTTTTCAAACAGCTCTCCGGCGAATAGCCGGCTCTTCACAAGAAAAAACAAAACTTCCCAAGCTCACGCTAGCATTTGCGATAGACGAGCATTGGATGGAGGATCGAGCTTCCCCGATAATGTTCTTGCTGAGACACGTCTCCTAGGACCGTTCTCTTTTTCTTGACAGTTACAACTCGACTATTGAGCGCAAAGCCCGTGTGTGCTCCGACGATGCGTATGCCCACGAAACCATTCCCCAATTCACGGCTTCGGAACGAGCGCGACTGCAAGTGAGAGTCGAACCTCTCTTGAAACGGCACAAGGCTTCAAAATAGGCTGACCTCAACAGGGAGCTCTGAGCCCCTAAATGCCGCGATCAAGTCTGGACTGTGGCTGAACATTCCGTTATTCTTGGACGCCGTTGTTTGACGGCTTTGATTCCGTTGAGGTTACGAGCGACCAGCCTCAGGGTTTCGTCCGACCGGAGCGCGAAGGGGCAATATCCTGAATAAAATATTTCGTCGTTCCTGGCAAAGATGCTCGATAACCATATCAATGATTTGAATAGATGGTAACAGTCGACCAGGGCGCGGCTCAGGCGGGATGAAGATGAGTGAAGAGAAGCGGAGGAAAAAGAGAGGAGAACACGTCACCCTGTCCTTCACTGGGCCATGGTGACTTGGCAGACGGCGGGGTGCTGCCTTCCTGGCGGGTTGGTCCCTTGCTTGGCCATAGGTAGGTTGGTCCGTCCGTCCGTCTGTCTGCCTGCCAGGCTGAGTTGCCAGCCGGGAGTTCAGCTGGGTGGGTGTGTGAGCATGAGAAGCAAGCTTTGTGGCGGCACGGCACTTGCTAAAAATATTTTCGACGCAGAGAGATGATCCAGAATCAGACTTATTCGAGGAGGCTCTTCGGTGAAGGTCCAAGGTATTGATCGAGTCACTGAGATCTCGTTACGATCGCGATGCGATCACCTTCGTTTCCATTCCTTGAAGCCGAAGAGACGACTTCCGATGTTCGAATCGTCATCATCCAGCCCATCTGCGCATCATCGGGATTCGCACACTTATCTCATATGGTGGCCGAGTGCTGATAACGCGCTTCATCGACGATCTCTTTGAGACGACTGTGTCCTTGGGAGTAGAGCTATTCACGTGCCTTTTTTTCTTGAAAATATAGGTCCTCCAACCTGTGTTGACTTCTTGTAAGTCACGTCGCTTGCCGGGAGAGGAAGGGGAGCGGGTGGCCAGATCGCACGGCCGGTCGGGAACTCTCTCAGGAATACACTCCTGAGTGGAGTCGCTTCTCTTGCCACCGGCGCTGTTACCCAAGGCACTGTGGTTCTCACCGGGCCCAAGCGTTTGTGCGTAATTCGATGCAATTATGTCAAGGACATTGTTGCCTTCCGTAGCTTCCAGGCAACGGGTCCGATTCCCAACAATCGGCCAGCTGGATTACTAGCCGCTCAGGTCCGCAGACAGACTAACTGCCGACCCGCAAAGTTGTCTTACTAGTTCGTTCATTCGTCGACTGGTACACGACAAGTTGGATTCTTCCCGACTCCGTGGCTGGCTCGACTTTGTGACCTGACTCGGGGTCGTGCCGAACTCGTTGCTGCTTGAAAGGGGCTGACGTCAAAGCGAGAAAGTGGCCACCAGCGGTAATCTCCTTCGCTCACGGGGGGACACGCCTGATACCTCCCGACTTGCTCGCCTCTCGCGGTTGCTGTTTCTACCGCTGCGACTGCTCCTGTCGTCGTCGTAGCCGCTGCCTCTCTCGTCGTTACCGACACTGTGGACGTCGGTTCGAGAGGAAGGAAGGGTTGAACCGAGAGGTTCTATCCGAAGTGAAGTCTCAAGCTGCTGCGTCCTTCTCCTCCTCTCCTCGGAGCTACGTTGCCAGCTTCCCGTCGCAGCCTCGTAACAAGTCGGAGAGCTCCTCTCTCTGTCTCTCTCGCTGTCTACTTTCAGCAGTTCTTGTCGTTCGTTGGGAGAAAGTTGGACGAGAATTCCCAGCGAAACTTCCCGCCGTCTTCCAACGACTGCGAGTTTGGGTCTCTCTTTCCACTTGATTGACTGAACGAGATTCTGTAATGCTCCGCGGCATAGAGGGAGCGACGCGCTCAGAGCCGGAAATTCCGTTCTGAGGTCTCGCGACGCGATCGGATTCATTGGACGTCAGCTGTGAACAAGCAATTGCTACGGGATTCACGCGCAGTCAGGTGCCTCCCTACGATAAGCGAGAACCCACACCCGCCACGTTTGTTTTCCGAGTGCGGGCAGATATGAGCGTTCGGGAGCTTCTTCGACCGATAGGTGTTTTGTGCCCCGATCTAACCATCGCTGCTCCGCTCCACCCGGCGGATATTAAGCCGTGGAGCACTGTTTAGGCTCTCACGAGTTCACAGCCGATTTCCGAGCAAACGAGAGACCCCGCGTCTCGGGTTCGTTGGAAAACTCGATTCGGACCGTTTCAGAGGCGTACATTTCTGAAGAATATGCCCTCCCTGTACTTCAGCGGAAGCCTCGAGGAAAGCACTCGGAGCAATCTCCTATGCCGGACAAGAAAGAACTCGGCTCGCTTTGAACAGCTTCTGTGATTTCGCGATAAGCGCGGTCATTGTTCGCTACGTGAGTCAGCGATAAATAATAACAATAAATATTTCTGGATGTTCGCTCTGCTGGCCCGGGGGTACGCGTAGTCAGCTTTTGTTTCTCACGTTTGATGGCGATGGGCGGAATCTCCGAAGGGCTATGGCGGGTTTGCGAGGATGTGATTTCTAGGAATCTCAATGGAACAGCTAATATGATTTGAACATTGTGGTTATGGATCTTTCCTGGTTTGAGTTCCGAGCGCCCATTGTGTCCGCTCTGGTTACGAAGACTCCGTGTGAAAGGATTTCAGCGTTTATTAGCGGTCGTGGGAGTTTTCTTAAAACGGTCGTCCCCGCTGAGGATAACAGAACAAACACACATCTTAGAACTTCCCCCTGAGCGGTCACATACCATATGCTGGTGACGTTGTAAAGCGATAAGTTTAGATGCCGGCGTCGTCCGTAGAACGATGTGTGCTCAATCGTCGTGGGGGTACGCTTCGAGTTCAGTCAACTCGGTGATCCACTCCAGTTCATGTGGTAGGTGGTCACTAGAGTATCGGTCCATGTTTACTAGAAAATCAGGGTTTCTTTTTTCTTCCAGTGGCCGACTTCACGCAGCAACTGTCTTCACTGCATGAACAGCATGCCGAGGAACTTCAGCTTCTGGTCGAGTCCTTCAGAAAACGCAACGCCGAACTTCGAAAGGAGAGGTAAGTTAGGGATGAACGAATTTCGGGGCGGCTCGCTGCCATTCCATTTTTCATAATATGAGTTCTGGGCTCATCCATCGGTGGCCCCTGTCCGAGAATGGATCACCCGCTGATTTCGTCGGCAGAGCGAGCTTCGAACGAATAGAGGTCAACACATTTCATCGGGAGGAAATCGCATGCGGAACCGGCCCTCCTGACATGCATTCAAGCTCTGTGTTACACGTTTCAGTGTCTTGGCGTCTCGTCCGCCCAAGAAGAGCAATTCTACCTCTCAAAGGTATCCAAACCATTGCGGAGTTGCCTGGATCTTTCGCTTCTTGGCAGCTAACTATGAACCGCACCAAAACGATTTATGCTCACCGAAATGACGAAATATGATCCACGCTGTCCATCGCGCCTTCTCACTCCTGTCAGAGGAAATGACTTAGCAGCCTCTAGATGTTGACTTTCCTCCATGCATCGCGCTTTCCGCCTCATCATCGATTCCCTCTGCTTGCAATCTCTAACCAAAAAGAAAAAAGAAACCAGACTCGGCCGAGTTCGTCCGAGCTATCTCGCCCGAAGGTCGTCTTCCAAGTCATGAATACGACGGAGCTTATCCGGGACCTCTGTTTATTCCTCTTGATCTCTTCGGAATATATTTTTGCGTTTCGGCCAAAGTCAACGTTACGTTTGAGTGGAAAAGCTGTCCCTAAATCGCTGGCTGAAATGTGCGGCCCATCCGTCAAGCCTGACGCAGTCAAAGGAATATCCTATTCCTCCTTCGTTGCCATCGCTCCAGTCGTGGTCCATTCGATTTGTTTGATCCCTTCTGCGCATTGAAACTTCCTCTTTCCTTTCCATCCAACGACTTTATCTTGTTTTGTTGGCCGCCGCTCTTGTCCGTTAAAGGTTAAAGAGCCACGGGACGTCGTACGGGAGGCGTAAAGCCTTCCATATCAAAACTATATATCAGAGAAGATCAGGGACGACCGAGAGAAGACACATCTCTCTCGAGGGGAAAAGTGAGCTCCTGATCGATGCTATTTTTCAACGATGGAATCCCCTTCCACTTCGTGTTTTCTCCGAAAGGTAAACACTTGCGGCAGTATGACAGCCGGGGAAAGGCAAGAGGACAATCGTGTCATTAGGTCTATCATGATTCCTCCTTTAATTGGGACGAATAAGGGAACCATATCGAACTTTCCGTCTGCTACTCTGCTGGAGACCCGAGCGGCGCGTGTTGGAAGAGTGAAGGATCGTGAGATTGCTTGAATGCGGGAGCTGATCGGGAGAGTGCCGATAGAAACGCACGTGAATTCGTGTGTTTTCGAGTTCTGTGGAAATGCATTCTGTTCAATGGCATGACGAGCAGGAACAGTAAGGCATTCATTCCCGCAGTGAGCGACGAGCGATTATCGTGTATTAATTCCTACAGGATTTTCGGGACTGCTGCAGGTATCGTGGAGGAGAACTGTTCCGTGCAAATACGCTGTTATTATCATGCGATGTGTAATTGCGGATACGACGGACACAATGGTAGAACGTGGCATTGTTTTGAGAGCGATATTTTCTCTCACAATATTGCCACGGTCCGCTGCTATGCCGCCAGGTCACTCTCTCAGTCAGGTGGTTTCGGCTCCAGCTCTCTCTCTCTCTCTCTCGGCGCACTCAGCGCCCCTGACCGTCGAACAACGCCGCCCCTCCGTGACGGTCGAAGTGGGTCCCCCATTGGGTTCCGTCTCCTCGAGCGGCCCCGTTTCCTATCTCAGCGTTGCGCTGCTCCTGCTTCCTTCCTTTATTTCTCCTCCCTCTCTCCGTTGCTTTGAGTCAACAGTCTCGAGAGAATTATTTATCTTCTGGCTTCGAGTGGCTGGCTGACCCGTGCTGCCCTTGTCTATATGTGTTCCATCGCAGCGGCTGCAGCTCGTTGTCAGCAGCAGAAACAGCAGTGACGAGCGAACTAATCCGAAGTGCTTTTCGATTGAGTTCGAGGTGAATAACCTGTCGCTGTCGGCTCTCCCAGCTGCAACATTGAAACGCTCGAGCTGCTCGACGACGATCACTGCAGAGTCGCCACAAATAAGAAGAAGCGGACATGAGCCAAGGGCTCTAGAGGGGAGAGAGAGTCATCCGCAACTGTGGACATTTGATGGACTCTGCGTTTGGACGGAGGTTATTTGTTCTGAGGGTTCGATCATCTGTTACAAAAGGTTGCTGCTGATAGTGGCGCTGCCAGGGTAGTTGTCAGTCAGCGTTCTCAATGAAAGAGCGAAGTCAGCTTTTCCGTCGTTGATTTGGGAAGCGGCTCTATGGAGAGAAAATGAAGATGGTATTCCCTATCCCACGGAGTATGCCCAGGGAGTATCATCACTCAGTTTTGAGGACACCCAATCATGCAGACGCAGCTTGGAACGCGAGTCTCGTTGGAGCTCCGACTACCTGCTCCAGGGGTCTCAGACCGCCTCAGAGTTCTCGAATGTTGTTTTTATAATTAAAACTCCGGGAGTTCTTGCCTCTCGTGTGGCTGTTGTTCTTGGACGGTTCGTTGGGGTCGGACGACCAACGTTCACTTGAGGGACAACGACACGACAGCGCACGGAGCCCGATGCCCTCGGGTGAGAAAACGAAGTTGTTACCAACCCGATGACAGATTTTCAAGACCTATGGAACTATCGAGACGGCTTGATAAACTTCCGGGACGAGTTGAAGAGTTCAAGCGATTCATCTCAGATTTTGCTCACTTCTCGCAAAAGTCTCGTGGCGCTTCCCCGATGACGGAAGCGGATCCATCGCCGAGAAATCCGAGATTTCTCGACTGGGGGTAATATGCGCATATATTTGATCCACGGGGAAAACTGTCCGAGCTTGTGATGATATTTTATACATGGAGCGAGCTCACTGATTCATCCATCCATCCACCCGTCGGTTCGACCGTATGTTTGTCGATCAGTCCGTCCGAGCATCCGTCCATCTATCCTACTGATCGTATGGCAATTACGCAGGGCATTTCCATGACACGATTTTGAGTGTGCTCCGGGAACACAGCTGCTGAGGTTCCACCTCTGGCGGAGGGTGTATTGCATATTCCCCAAGACGCACGGAGGCTTCCTTTCACCGAGCATCAGGGAAGGTCCCCAGGTCTGACTGTCATGGATGACTGTCCCTGCACGACCTGAGCAACAAATTAGTTTGCGCCAGCGAACTAAGAGTCTCCGCGAAGGGGGCAGCGTAGAGCATGCAATCCGCTCTCGGCTGCCTCACCTGCCAGACGCGGATTTAGCGAACTCTGTTTCGGAGTTGTATTGTGGACGTCGAACACGAACTTGTTCGAGCCCTGCTTAGTCGGGAGTAGGTTCGTTGGGAAATCACTCAGAGTTCCGTCGGCCCTGTCAACGTCGCGACGTCCTCAACCGCGGGATTGACTCGTATACGGACTTGCCGAGTCGGACCCACATCCATTCTCGCGCGAGTTGCGTCTCGTCAATAGTCATATACAAATGATCTTCTCGGCGACCACTGTCGGCTGTGTCACGGTTGTGATTGCCAAAGTCGGCAGGTCGAGTGGGTAGGTCGACATTTATAGCCAATCTTTGGAGGCAGTATACACGTCAACAACGCTGCTCGAATCGTGCAAGGGGCTGCCGTCCCTTACTATCCATTCGTTATGACAGCCATCAATAAATGAGTCATCCGAACCAATAATACTGGAACACAACGATCGTTATCGAGTTAATCTCTCTGATGAACGAGCTTTGTGGTCAGCTTCATCACGGGATCAATCTTGAAATGGTCGTGTACAGGCTTGGTACGGATTTTCCATGGCGCGGTGCGCCACCTGCACGCGCGCTCTCCACGGTTGACTGTGCGCTGGAAGATCTCTGATCCTCTCGCTCGCTCTCTCTCGTGCCGTTCTGTCATAATGCGGCTGTCTGTGTGATTCGTCAGCGAGGCAATTTTGTGAAGTTTGTCATCTGTGAGCGTCCGACAAGCATCTTATGCGTATACGCATCATACGAACAGAAGCCGGAACGCACACAGTGACATGGAGAAATAATATATGTATATCTCGTCCGGCCGGGCTCCGTTTGTCTCTCGTTTCGCATCTCGATCGCTCACAAGTCGCGCAGAAGCAACACGACTCGGCCGTAGCATCTTGTTGGCTTAACGCTATCCGAGAATCCATGAATTCCATTACGATCCAGGAGCAGCTGAAATGCTACACCCGACCCGGTCGGCGATGTAGGCATGATCGACCGAGCGGCCCCCAGGAGCTCGGTCGCCCCTGTCCGCCCGTTGGTTGAGCTCTGCGAGCTGGACAGACGTGTCTTCGTTTGCAAATCATGACTGTCGCATTTCATTAGCATCACAAGGGATGCCAACGAAGTTATCCCCCTCGGCTCATTCAGGAGGGCAATTACGACAAGGTTCACCTTTTAGCCATTCGTTTCTTTTTGTGCTGCTCCACTCGGCTCTACTCGAAGCTCTCGAGAGAGCCGACACCAAGATTTCCTGTGCTCGATGAGAAACCGCATGCGTTAATGGGTGTGAACGAGACGAGGCTCTTGTTTCAATGTTTTACGGCACAGCGCTCAGACGTCGGGCTGTTGAGCCGTAAACGGGTAGCTGGCTAGATATCAACTTCTTTTCGGTGCTGCCTAGGGACCCACGCGGTCTGGAATTCGGCCCGCGCTGGCTGCTCCTCAACTGGAAATGTTTAGTTTTCAAGCAGTTTCCATCGTGATCGTTTTCGCTGATTCGGAAGAAGCCGGCTGGCCAGCTCGATCAGCAGACCATCCGCTGCTTTTGCTGTCGGTGTCGAAAGTCGCTTCTCGGTAGTTTCTGTTTGTTTTGATTGTTCTCGATAACGATATTTCCTCATCTTTGATACACGGTTTATGTGTGTCCTTAACCGAAGGCGAAACCGATTGGCCGCGGGCAGTCGAATTCAGCGACAGCTTGCTTCAAAACTTTCGGGAAATTCATCTCCGCGCTGACCGCATCCGACGACTTTTGTTCCGAGGGAAATTGAGCGGAAGCGTGAGTTCCGCGATGCGGTATCACGGCTCTCGGATGGAGAGGGACAATCTGAGAAGGGAGTGCAGCCTCCGTTGACGAGACGCAGTGATGAAAACGCCGACGGAATGGAACCCTTCGATATTCATGCTCGAAACGACAATTCGCTGGATTTCCTCGAATCCACATCCCGTATGACCGAAGTGGGCCAAGCTCGAATGTTATCGGGAGTTCTCCGGTCTTCTTCGATGGTTCCCATTTTGCTCGGCCCGTTCCCCCGGTTCATCGTCAGGATGATCTCCCATCTTCGAAGGGTTTCGGGACAGGTCGACGGTATGACGTAGGCTCAGGTTTCTCCCGTTTCCTTCTCCTGTGAGAGGAGTGCTTCCCGCCATCCTGGCTCCTAACACAGCAACATCGAGAACCAACCAAAGCATCGTGAAGTTCTTTGGAAGAGTCCGACGCGGGACTCGTCAATTTTAGCTTTTGTTTTCCTGATACGGATCTGTCTCACCAGCAGCTCTTCTTAGCACTACTTGCATTGAACACCGACCGCATTCCTGTGTTCAACCATTCAATCGATCTACCTAAAACGACTGGCTGAAGAGCTCAGAAGACTCAGCGATATCGTCGCCCACGGTAGACCATGCACGATAATCTGAACACCGGCGTTCTTCTTCTCTCGTTTCAGGCCGGCATACACGAGCAGCTTGTTCAATTGTTGGGAGATACTCCTTCAAGAAGTTGAAGTTGACTCTCAGGTTCATGGGGATATCGCCCGCTCCCTGAGCCAGAACGTAGGAGTTATGCTGCTTGAGAAAACTTTCTTCCGCAAAATACAATCGCGGAAGATATTTTTGCATCGCGAATCTTTCGAGACCATTTTGACCAAAGCCGAAGAACTTCTCTCCAAGGTAAGGAGGACATCCGTCCCTGTCTCCTATCCCGGAAGAAAAGAGCTATGCTGTTCCTGCTGCTCCCTATACTACATAATAATTCCATGCATCAACCAGTGAGCTCGTAGACTACATAGACGTCGACCCCAGAGCGTATACCGCTTGGTCGGACGGGCGAACCTGCATGCATTCATGCAGCACCGCTGCAATCCAGTTGACGATCTGTGCTCTGTTCTCGATTCTAGTGCCACGATGACTACAGTGTTGCATACGCTGCCTTTGCGCAAAGTCGAAGCCCCCAGAAACTGGCAGAATACTACGATGCACACAACATGTATGTGCAGCAGTTACACGCTACCAATGGAATGATTGACCAATACTACACCGTTACCCTACCGAAACTTCTCGAGGAATTGGAAGACGTAAGTGAAGCTGCGCTCGCTCACCCACGCTCTGAGTGTTCGTGCAACAGAATGAAACGAGCCTCTCCAACGAATGTCCTCCTCCCCCAATAGGTGTACTGCGATCTCAGCAATACGATAGCGAACTCAATTCTATCCGCTACGGAGCTGTTGTCTTGCAAAGCGCAAGAACAAGCGGATCACTACAGCGTGGTCGGCTGCGCGTGCCGTAACGTAAACAGTCGCGCAGACCTCGCAAACTTCGTACGCACACTGAGTGTGGATCGCGGCAGCTCTCGGCAACACATCCGACATCAATTCCAAATACCAAAGGATTTCCATGAGACCGACCCGTCGCAGCCCCTTGTGAGTATTGAATTCTTCCAGCTCTAGTCGTTGCGCAATCCTGTTTCATTTCTATACGATCTGAGCGATCTCTTTCTTTCGATGTGAAGCATCCAACTCATGAACGATCGACGCAGAACCGAATGCTTCGTTCGTTCATGAATCCGCTGAGAGTAAGAATCGAGTAGAAACGGGAATGAGGACCTCGACCCGCGGCTCCAGACCTACCACATAGGATTCAGTGCTTGACAGGAGCCTTCCGAATGAGTCGGTGGAGTCATCCCTCCTTGTGACCGACGGGTGAACTTTCGCTTCGAAAAGGATGAAGGCGGCGTGCTCATCGTTGGTCGGACGCTCCGCGGACAACCAAGCTGAGCCACTGCTCGAATTTCATGAGGACACAATATGTTCGACGTTGGCAGTTTCAGGACGGTCAGCATGGAATAACGTTTGGTCCCATCAGTTGAGCGGGACCCGGGATTGAGATTAGTCACTTCGGTGACAAACCTCGACCTGTGCTGTGACAGTAATGCTCGCACTCTGGGGATCGCCGTCGAGCGTTCCAACAGCTCGAAACTCTGTTGTTCGGAACTGCGAGTATTCACTGGAGACGCAGCGATTCAAAAGTTTCTCCCTGAAACGTTCCAAAAAATCCACCTGAGCTGACATTGTGACAAGTGGTTCAACATTTTCGAAGCTGACAGTAGCTTTCGGCGTCTTTGAGTGCATCTCGAGAGCTCACCCGGGCTTCACTGTTTCATGCCGCTCCGTGTCCAGTTGGCACATCCGGTGAGCGAGTTGCCTTCTGCCAGCAGCGGCTCGCAATGGTCCCCATCACTCAGGTGTCCGCAGCTCGACAGTGCGACTCGCTGCCGTTCCAATCGCCCCGACTTACTGCAGTGATCTCACAGAGGTTGATTTGGTGGGAATCCCGAGATCTGAGTTCATCAAATGCCTAATGAGGAGAATTCTCAACCGTCCACGACGAAAAAGCACTTCTCGCCTTCGGGCGAAAAACATTTCCGGAAAAGCTTGAGATCAGCAGCTGAGTCACTCTCTCTGAAAACACTGCATGAACTTTGCCTTTGCATTTGATGCCTGGAAAATCACGAGAAGTTTGACATGTGCCCGCAGTCGCTCAGGTCCTGGTTATAGCGTATCGATTCAGAAATTGAAGACCAGAAGATCGGTCGATTGGCGAGTCTTCTGAATTCAGCTTAAAAGCCATTCATCAAGCTTGCTGAGTCGTTTTTCGAGCTTTCCTATTCCTTCTCGACTCTCCTCCCCCCGCGTCTCCGCTCTCCCAGACTCTTTTCAAAGTCGATGGGAGAATCGAGTGGACTGCAGGCCACACGGCTCCTCTCATACGGCGCGCGAGTGATGTCGGAACTATTGGTGGTCGCTCCTCATACGAGTTCGCGTTTGACTTCGCATCGCCCCAACGTGACAATAAAAGCCGTACCGGCTCCCTCGCGCTTCCGACTCGGGGGCAACGGATACACGAAATTGATTCTCTGTTCCATTTCCTTTTGAGGTGTCAGTTCGGTTTAATTTCCGGAAACTTGGAACTGGTTCCGACGCGGCTCAGTTCGACGTCGGCTATAGAGCGAGTGAGGAATACAAGCGCGTGGTCCCACATCCGCTGGATGGAAGTCAAGTTCCCTGAACCTTCCAAGCCTCTGCTGGACGCCTCGGACTCATCACGTTGGTCGTTCGGCAGAGCACACAGAGCGGCACGTCGATAAGTCGAGCGAGACAGAATTTTCTGCTGAGCGTTAAAAACTTAAGACCAACCACCGAAGCGGAATCACACTCCCAACAGGAAGCATCCGACGCCTGCGTCTCTGTCCACCTGCGGGAACAGTTCCTGGCCCACCAGGAGAATCGGAAGCTCGATATATTGAGCACATGCGGAGGAGAAAGTTGGAACGATCAGCAAACTGGAATCAGAAAAGCCCACAATTGGCTCTACACTGTTTCCTGAGCCACTCAAAGATAATTGTCTCGAGTTCGACAGCACATCTACCGATTCGAAAGACAGACGGTTCGAGATTCGAAGGCTCGTTCCCCGTCTCCACTCTCGGAAATCCGTCGGGGAATTCGTCTCTCACATATTTTCTCCCGAGTTGTGTTCCCTGATCGGAGACTGCAATAATGTCCGCCGAGTTACGAGAGGCTCTGCCGTAGCGCGCAAAGCTGCCGATGCCGAATCATCACGGCAGAGATTTTCCAGACAGACCCATTATTCGTCTCTGACCATGTTTTCGTTCCTTATCCAGGACTCGTACCAGACTCTGGGCGACCAAGTGATCGTGGACCGTCTAGCTCAGTTGCAGTTGCCAACGCGTGCGGAGGCACTGCGCAACGACCTTCAGACACTCGATGTGCAAGTTCGACAGCTGCAAGAAGCTTTAGACTCGCTGGCCCGACTCCAGCAGAGGTTGGTTCTAGTCGAGCTTCCCAGATGCCGCAGGTCCATGCCAGCCGGTGGAGCCACGCGGTTCCGTGTTGTTTCCTCCGTATCTCACGGCGCTACATCTCTTTCAGGAGTATCGAATCTAACCTTTTCAACAAGGCCAACGAACTCCAGGAGGACATGTGTTTGAAAAGATTCGATCTTCAAGTAGCTCAGATTCATCAAGCTGCAGTCAGAGCCCAGCTAGAGCTTTTCCGAGGTAAGCTGGACGGATTTCCCGATCACAGCGGCACCGCTCCGAGTCAACCCCAGCAACAGGCCCAGGATGCCACCGTGAGTTTCCTTCTTTTGAAATTTGACCGCAGCGGAGTTCTTGTGATTGTGCGGCACTCGAGAGATCTCCACCGAGCTAGTTCGAAGTGGGTTCTGGAGTGGCCTCTCCAAAAGTCGCCCGAGCCTGATGAACTACTCCTGCGGACGTCGAACGTTATTCAAGGTCGCTTAGCGAGATAGGTACAGGGAGGAGTTACATTTCTCGTGAAACCCATTAAAAAGTACGGAAACAGGATTGGGACTGGCTTTCGCGTAGATTGAATCGCCAAATTCAATGGACAGTGCGGGAGTGAACCCCGACAGAACTTCACATCGCTTAGAGAGCTCTCCCCGAGCGCCCACAAATTGGGCCCGTGCTGGTCGTGAACGTTTCCGAGCGTGGGAGCACGAAATGAAGATGCTTTCACCGACGTGCGCTTGCTTTTTGTTGTTGTTGTTGTAGCTGTTTCAGTAGGAGATCGATTCGATCGAGATTTACGAATACCCAGTATATCCACCATCGAGCATGAGAAACATCGAGGTTCTGCGTACGGCAGTAGAGGCTGTGCTCCACCGCCTGTCCAAGTTATAGCTTACGGTAAACAAGGCTTGAAATATCTCGCTGCCAGCACACCGATGCATGTTACGACAGTCTTCGAGTCGGCTCGCACCGAATTCCTTCTTATCCCCTTGGATTGATGAGCCTGCTCGTGTGCTGGCAGGCTGGCTGGATGGTGGATATGCGTTTTAATGAGCATTCAATCACACAAACACATCCGAGGCCGTGTAGGGCTCGCTTCGCTCGTCAGAGACATCGTTGGTTAGGCTTGCTAGCGAGTGAGCAGCATCACTGTGATACATCTTTTTAGGTATTTTCCATTAGGCAGAAACTCCAGCGCGGCGGCAGGCAAGCACAAGGGCTCAGCTGGTCCTCGAGAGACGAGGGAATGCGCGTGAATCAGTATCGAGTCAACAGGCACTCACATCGTCCTGGCGTGACACAAGTCTCTGTTGGAAGGCGTGTAAACGAACACAGTGCTGGAGAGGCTGTGCGCCACAGGTTGTTGGAGGAGCCAGCCGTCGAACGCGGTCCGGTGCGGTCGACCGTAGGCCGAAAGTGGAGGCCTCTGTGTTTCCAAGGTTGACTCGTTCGGACAAACTAGTCGTTTCGTCCGCGACGGCTCCATTCCGGGAGAGATTTGATGCATTTATTCCTACCGGTATCAGTCAGACGGGACGGCGTTTCAGGTAGAAGTTCCGACTGTATCCGCCTTTCTCAATGTTGCAGAGTCTTCGTGACGGCCGTGCTACAGGAAAGCCCTCCGGAGGGACGTACGGCACTCAAATGGCAGCCCTTCAGGCAGCTGCCGCAGCGTTCCAGCAAAACGCGAGCGGAGGAACCATCAAGAACAAATGGCTCAAAGCTTTCAGAAGCCTCAAAACAGGTGGAAACAGTGGGGCCTCTGATAAGTAAGTCGATGCATCGGTCTTGTAAGCTCCCTCCTCCCGTCTTTCGGATCTATCGTCGATTAACGAGCTCAGCTTCTGGAAATAACGAACAATGAATCAGTGCTCACGAGCTTATTTGCTAGGAATTCAATGCGGTCCGCAAGTTGAGCGATTCCGCTCACATTCCTCGAATCTAGGCTTTCTAATGTGGGATCCGAGCATGGCTTTTGCACTGATTCCGGATGCTCCACCAAACGCTCGCCGAGGATTTCCGATTCGGGGAGACGTTTCCCAATTTAGTCTGGAACATATTAGATCACACGAGGCATGTCAGAAGTCGTGCACCGATTGTTTCCGCGGAAATATAAGACGGCACCGACGATGGAACGTTTGGCTATCTCGCAAGGTCGTAGTTCCCTCCTCGGAACGGCCTCCGAAGGAACTGCGGAGAGGATATTGGAGGGACATCCGCATCTGACTCCGAATCCGATCCAATATCAGCAGAGGCTACCTCCGACCGGAACTCTGAATCCGGGCGAGCTGGCGCACGGTACCCACAGCGCCCTCGAGCCCTCCCATTGTGATTAGAGCCGAGACGGATTCGGTGTCAACGGCCTCGGGGAAGAAGGAAAAATGAAATTTATTAACGCCCCGCATTTTTCGCTCCAGGCTTGAGGGCGGAATCGACAAGAAGGCGAAGTTGGCATCCTGGGACAGTGGACAGCATATCTTCCAGGAGTACACGTACAAGAAGGTGGCTGCATGCGACGTCTGCAGGGAGATCCTTCGGGGTCATGTAAGACAAGGCCTCAAGTGCAAGCTGTGCAAAATGAACGTTCACGCAGAGTGCCAGGAAAAGGTACCTCGCTGTCAACCGAAACCAAGGCTGCTCAGGCGTCAAAGAAGCACGTCAGAGATCGAGAGCAGGATCGTAGTTCCCATCGAAAATGAAGACGAAAGTATGCAGGATTCTACTTGCAGAGAATTCCTCATGCTCATTTTGAATTTCCCATCATACTCTGCTCCAATCATAAAATTTCTCCTTTTCTCCCCCGCGAATTCCAAGGGCTACTGGCGATGAATAATGGTGATTGTGGATTGGGAGCGGGAATTTCGGGTGATCGCATGATGACGTACGGCGCAGGAGGAACTGGCGGGGGGCTCACCGTTGATCCCATCTACCAACTGCTCAAACAGGCGGCAGAGGTCGGCGGCGGCGGTGGCGGCAGCGGGAGCGGAAGCAGCAGCAGCAGCAGACTCAAGGAAAGCGGTTTGAGCTCCTCTGCAATTTCCTCGCAGCGAGGCGACAACAATCTCCAGTCCAGGCGACCTCGATCAAACGCCTCCTCGACGTCGTCATCATCACACATGCTCACTGTATCCTCACACGCTCCTCACCACTCTTCTTCATCAGGTGAGCCTGGATAGGAGGTTTTCGTACAGCAATAATTCGTGGGCTCCGAGGATGTTCCAACCTTGCGAAGGCAATGGACCTGGAACGAGATTTAGAGCGAGGAGCTCGCTATCAGTGTCACCTAGACTCTTGGAAAGTTAGTGTCGGCTACCTTGACGTTGGTAAACCGAGGAAATCTCTTGTTGAGCTGATATCTTGGCTGGCATTTTCAACTGACATTTAATCTACATACGGTACTTGAACCAATGTACCATATGTATCGGTTCGTAGAGCTTTCGATGTTGCCTAATCAAAACTAAACTTTGTCGGAACGACGAATCTCACATGGAACGATGATTCTTCGGGATACATGTGTCACGGAATCGGTATCTATCGGCCTTCTCATCTTCGCGTGAAGTATCTTCTCCTCTACGACTCTTCACGGCCCCGATGCGGCGCTGGCGCCTCCTACTCCATCCAGCCGTTTTAAACATTCCTGCTTCATTTTTTTTTACCCGAGGCACCGGGAGATTCCTCAACACTGCTCTGATTTTTGTGGATGCCGACTCGTGACCAGGCAGAGGCCTCATACTCTCACCATCATACAGGATGTGCATAGACACTCCTCACTGCGAGCCCTTTGACTCGAACATCCGTTCTGCGACAATACCGTCCCGACGGAAAATATACGAGAACTTCCTTCTCAAACTGCATCCGAGCTCTGGACGTTAACACCAGGGAAATCTATGTTTAGGCTAGCTGACGAGTCTAGAAGGCGTTCCGGTTGTTCAGTATAGACAGGTATTGAGACCAAGTGTACAAGATATCTGATTAGCAGGTATTCCATGATTAGACGGCAAACTGATTAATCGCGTCACGCCGCCTTGGTAGAAGTCCGAATGTGATGCTGTATCTCTGCGAGCCACTCATGACGAGAGATCAGTGTGTCCGCTATAGAACGATGTCACACTGTCACGAAGTCCTGTGTGAGAATAAGTTCGACATCCGTGAACACCGATAGGAACGCTGTTTTCACGCATATATTCATTCTGTTCTTTGTTCATTGTGTGGCTACCAAAGTCGCTGGGAGTCACTGGCAAGTCAGCCGCAGCGCATAGTGCACCTTCATCGGAACATAGAGCCATGAAACCCGGTTTTCCCATCGCTAGAAAGTTCGCACGTTCATGCCTTCGCAAAATCTAACTTGTCCCCCTTTGTTCCTCACCGTTTTCCTTCTGTTCATCAAGACTTCGGACAAGCCCTGAATGTTTCCCTAATCCCACGCTCCGTTTCCCGGAGCAAGTCTTTATCATCAGCGCAAGATGTCAGCGACCCTTGGAGTTTTCCTCGGCTGCCGAGCTCGAATGAAGAAATCTTCGCCGAATTTTGAGATTGGTCCACGTTTCCGGGTTGGGATTTTTGCAGGATTTTGGCCGCAAGCTCTGCTAGGAACAGGTTGGGAGGTTTTGAGGTCTCTCCAATCAGATGCAGCGCCCGCACCCACGATTGGAACGCGAAGTTGAAGCCTTATAACAACAAAAACTGTTTTTTCATGCTCCTCCCTGTCGCGAAATAGCCCTTGCAGATCGAAGGCGCCAGATTGTCTCAGGTATTTTTGAGATTTTCGATTTTGCGACAATCTACTTTGAGCGGAATTTTTTGCCTCTTAATTTTTTTTTCCAATCTGATTTTGAGTACATGGATGCCATAAAGGTCCTCACTAAACTCCTTCTCGATTCCCGAACCTCCGCAAACTCACAAGCAAGCCATTCTTCTCCTTGAAAACTGCACTCCAAGCAATGTATTCAGCTCAGTTTTTCCTACTTTTTGAAAGTATAAATTCGTAGCAGTGACTGCGGAAAGTAGAAATAGCTTTCATATCGAAATACCCACGACCTTTTTCCTGTCACGAGTGTAAATCCGTCATGAACCCGGGACCATCTCGGACGCACCCAAGGAACTAACCATCGAAAACAGTCCAGTCTAGTCCACCTGAGCTAAGCTGACCGACGTTCAGTGCTAGTTCGTTGTGGCCCAATTGAGAAAACTTCGGTCGACGCCTTTCAATCGAACGCTGATTGGTTCTTCCATATGTTTCGCGGCCGTCTTTGATTTCGCACGTATGGTTGTGTGTTGAATCATTCGTCTTGATTCTGCCTCCTTGACCTGTAACGAATTACCTGGATGGATGAGATATGTATATGATCTTCAATTCATTATATTATCAGCGCTAGCTTTTGGTTCTGTGCTCACTCAGGATACCGAGTTCGCTCCGGGTCAACCGATGTTCCAAGGCTCTGCAAGAGTCGACCAAAACCATCCCGTCAAGCATGATTCAAAATCCCATTATTTCAGAATTTCGTTAAGCATTGAACGTGGAATGCTCTCCAGGGTTTCGAGCATGTAACCAAAGCTGCACTCGTAGCACCTCGAGGATTAATCCATAGTATTGTTGTTATTATCTCCTCTTTCCGTTCGTAGCTCCCCATAGTCCTCAGAGGAAGAGGCTAAACCTTCGAATGAAGTCGCTCTCGCTGGACTCACCGGATGTCAATGGAGATCCACTACACCGTCGCAGACAACAGCAGCAACACGGTCACCATGCGTCCAGTTCGCACGCAGGCTCACATAGCCAGTGTAAGTGTCTTCACTGACGCAAGGAGCAGCTGCTACAATGACCGATTGCTGCAGCAAGTGGGGCTGTGCAAAAAAGCAGACAGGCAACAATCTCTGTGTTGTGAAAACAGAGAGAATCACGAACCAGGAGTAGCTGCACCTGAAATCATCGGTTCGCGTTCACAGCAGGAAGTTCTCCTTCAAGCAGAATGTTCTTTTGCACGAAACACGCACTGTCGCAGGATAAACTCCGTCTCAGGCTCCAGGTCACACAAGCAGCCAGATTGTTCGGGATTAGATTCTTCCTCTATTAGCATTAGTGGGGATTGGATTTGGCGTTGATTTTTCGCTCAAAGGACTCCCAGGACTCTATTCCGGGCTAGATGGCGGGCTCGCCGTCTGTCTTCGTTTCCTCTCTCTCGTGGCAGCCGTCCTGGACATCAAGGTTTCCGTTTGAGTTCAGTGCGCTAAACCGCGTTCTCAGAGCCCGTAAGATGTACTATGTACGATGACCTTAAAAGACTCCCGTGTCAGAACCGCGGAGTCACTCCGGAGCGACGATACACCCGCTACCTTCACAGCTTCTGCATCAGGCAGAGCCTCATTGCCGGCCGTATTGGGTATCAAAAAACCAGGCTGACTATATTTTCGATACACAAGAAGGAAAGCTGGTTTTCGTACTCACCTCACGAGAATCGAGATACACGTAGATGAGTTCAGATGGTCTTCGTCGATGTCCTCGTTCCGTGCTGTCTATGGGTCGATTCCGTTGATCAGAATTTAACAGTAAGCTCGGCTTCCATGCAGCTCCTCAGAGCCCAGTGACGAACAGGCGGCAATTTTTGTCGGCGAAGACGGTTAGGATGAGTTCAGTGGATCTTCCTGACGACAACGAGAAGTCTTTGAGTAGTGCGTCGACATCACCTTGCCCATCGCCAGTAAGTGCTTACACATAATCAATGAGAACCTTCTTTCTTCCTGGCGGACGAGTTCCATTGGAGCAATCTGGCGGAACACACTGATCATAGTATTCCGATGCAAACCGAACTGAAGAGGGAAACTTCGACAAAAGACCGGATCGTGGCTCGTTCCCCGAGGCGTCACCGAGCAGAGCTAGTCTGTGACGTCATCTGATCTCATTACAGAAAACGCATCGATTGTTGCCCACCAATATCTACGTTGTTCTCTACGGGTTCCGAAGTAGACACCAGGATGAACTCGATCTCAAGTTTGTGTTTTCTGCTTACATCGTTTCTAATCTCCAAGATCTTTCTGATTCGCCGTTTCGGTTGAGCTTCGAGGCATTTCTTCTAGCTTCCGTTTGAGGCTAGTTTGCTTCTCCTCTAGAGATTCTACTTCTGCTCCACAGGGCGGGAGACACAATTACCGTGATCGATACGTCCGATCCGGATTGGTGGCAGGGCAAGTGTATGGGCAAGGTAGGCTTTTTCCCCTCCAAATACGTTGCCAAGCTTCACCCCGGGGAGCGCGCGCTACAGGTTGTGCATCCCATCCAAGTCGCGGAAACAGGACCTCTGTCCGACCTGTCCGGTGGCCCTTCCGGCGGACCCCAGGTGCCGCCGCCGCAGCAACAACAAACGCAGCATTCTATGACCGCCAAGTTCGTGCGCGATCAGGTAAAAGTTGTGGTTCACTAACGCTTACGATGGCCCAGCAACAGTGATTGAGCATACGATACATTTCCATCCCCACAGATGCTCTACAACTGTTCTCCGCGTCTCTTTCCAGATTGTCATACAAGTGGGTGAAGAATTGGAAGGTGGTCGTGTGCTTGTTCGAACGGGGATGAACGACAGGGCGTTGCCTGTTCCCCTGAAATATTTGCAGGAGATTTGAATCGAAACGAACTCGTAGCTCGAATCAGAAATTCTAGAGAAGCTCGATTGATGGATGTGCGGCGGGAGTTTTCGAGCTGGAAGTGATCCCTGCTCCCGCTGCTGCTGGTTTTGATCTCGAATCAACACTGGACTCACGATGCCTTACAAGATGAATACTTCTCGGCGGTCCATCAGCGATTGGAGAGGAGAATCGAGGCGGCGAAACCCAGTGCAATACACGAGATTATTCCTCGTCGTAGAGGCAAGGATCTGACAACCTGTTGTTAGGTATCTGGAGCTTCCGAAGGGCCTGGCAAACAGACAAGCATTCGCCTGCTGCATCTGAATATTCAAGACGGTCGCTAAGGACTAATCGATTGCAACTTTCAAATATTCCGCTCTCGCGTAATCTCGAGGAAGAGATGCATTTGGGCCCGTGGATGAATTTTGTTGAGTCGTTTCCTGAGTGGATCTCTGTGCGCAGAGCCCAAACATTGTATAGAACGGTGACGTCGGAGCGTCTTTTCTCGTCAGCGTCAATACAGCGGTGCCTCTCCTCTTTCCCCAAACGGCCTTCATCTGAACCGATCCGAACTCATCATGAGTGAGACATCCTCGACCAGTGCGACAGGAGGTCACTGGGGCGGGCGCGGCATTTAAATTGAGAGAAAGAGCCTCGAGGAAAAGAGAAGAAGTCGATTCCGACCAAGCGACTCATGAACGCGCTGTGCTAACAATTCATTCTCGTTGGTTGATGCCTGATACTGTACAGAAGAGAGCGGGGGTAGATTTGCTCGTGCACATACCCTCTGCGACTCGGATGAGTTCGTTTGAGATCTCTGTGAGAAATTAGACGCTGTTTGAGCGGTGTTAGAATGGACCTTCGATATAGATAGGTATAAAGCACTGTTCTAGAGATGAACGAACTTTCTCAACGTTGGCGAGAGAGTTTTGCAGTTGACACCAACTAAACGTGTTCGCTCCGATGATTTTCGCTGGAGCAGAACGATATTCATTGGCTGTCGGCGCAGCATCACGTCAAATTCGTTCTTGATAACGACGGAGCTGCAGGAGCCTGATCTGGAGCACACGGGGGCTGACCTCATGGGCTGCGTTAAGAAAACGACAATTCAATTCGTAGTGGATGATACACTCATAGTCAAAACCTCGAACAACACCGAAATAATCAGCGAAACCTGGAAGGAAGCGATCTGAATGGAGGCTTTTCCTTGCTCCCACCTCAAGCACTGGCCCCCACGGATCCACACCAGTCGCATTTTTTATAGCGTTTCTCTGAGACCCAGGGACGAAGTTCTTCCAGAAATTCCACTGAGTTATCGAGTAGTCGACAAGGTTTGCTCCTCGATCAACAGAGCTTCTACAACAAGGAACGCTTGTTCCCTCTTGAAGGTCGTCAGGACTGTCGTGAACACCGCGAGCACCGATTTTCTAGCAGAGAATTCTTCGAATGGTCGTTCGGAAGCATTGCGAGGGTTGCAGACTCAGAGTCAGTAAGTTAGTCAGTGAGCGAGCAAACCTGAGAACTTCCCTAAGTAGAGCAGAACACTTGACAGACTCTTGCACTTACCCATACTTCAGAACCACACGTGAGTGGATACCCATCAACGCCTCAACGCGTTGAATCTACGTATCGTCCTACGGTCATGCTAGCTTTGTCAACTCCGGATTTCGTTTCGACAGCGTTCCGTTTTGACGGTCCATTTGAAGACTGATGCTGCGCTGCTCTGCTGCGGGAACTTTTGCGGAGGGAAAATTCCCACCGCATTCTTTGCCCGATAGTTCTGGCATTGGTAGTAAGAGATCTTTTCTTGAACCGGATTCTTCGGCTGAGATTGTGTTTGCTGTTCTGTTATTGCTTAACTACCTAGGTCCGATGGTAACGAAGCGTTATAGGTTCTTCCAACTCCAAGATCACCTCAAGCGTACAAACGCTCTCTGAAAATTTGAAATGGATCTCAACTCTGAATCTACGATATATCAGCGAGTCAGACTGCAACCGATCCGAAACTTGTAACGTCGAGAGTAGGAGTCACCTGATATGAGAGGAAATGTTTAGATACCGCATTTTATTGTATCACGATTGAGCCGTCAGAGTTAATCGTGCTGAACGTTGTCTGACGACAGTTCGCGGGAATGTCTTCTCACATTTGGAAGACACTGTTACAGAAAGCGGAAATCAGGGATTTTAGAAGGAGTTATATTGTTGAACACAGCTCGGCTATTCTCATCAGCTATTGGAGGTCCGAGACTGGAAGACAGCGTTAACATGAGAAATTCGGCTGAAATCATTTCCTTGCATCGTGAGACGGTTGAATTCATAGATACGAGGCTGGACTTTCATATTGAACTGCAAAGTTTGAGAGCGATTCAGAAGGAAAGCATGACAACCTACGACTCGGGTTGGAACTAAATCGTATAATATATATAAATATGTCATTATACAATGCAAATATCATCACTGTTGAATCAAGAACGATAGAAACAGGGGGAACGAAAGGAACAGATCAATAGCATCATCGATATAAATAGAAACAAATCGAGCACTATGAACTCTATTCCAAGAATCGTCAAAAATACAACTCAATACAGACTATATGTTGTAGAACCAACTTGTGTAGTCTTTTTTCGCTATCATTTCACTTCTGCTCCGGTCTCCCTCAGTACACTTAGCAGGATACTGGGGACGCGCTATTCAAGTCCGCTCATGGTGCCGTTCATTGCAGTCCATAACGTCCAGAGCACTTCGGGACTGGAACCTCACGTGTTTTTGACGACGGAATTCAAACGCGCTGGTTCCAAGTGCAGCTCCTGCGAGATAAGTCATGAGAATTTCAACTGAAGAATATTCCGCTACATTCCGAGCACTCGAGTCACTAATGTGGCCGAGTCTCGACTAGCTCACGGGGAACTCTCACTTTTTCGTTCAGTTCCAGCGGAGATCTCAATGCTGTCCAGCCTTCTTCTGATTTTATTTCTAATCGATGATTGGATATCGCACGCGGGATACGTTCTCGGGTGCTTGCAGGTCAGAGAAACGCGTTTCTGACTCCTGCTACAGGCAATACATCGAGGGGTGTGCATTTTTCACGACGAATCATCTCCACCTTTTTTGACGAACGGTTATTTCTGTGTCATGATAGCCGAAACCCTCGATGCCGTAAAGGCCGCAGGACTTGGGACCGTAGTCTCGGTTCTATCCGAACCTTTCCCATGGAGCCGTGTGATTTCCATGAAGTGGTTCTTACCGAGATACAGCGTGGAGTACCTTGAGGGGCGACAGAAGTGGCATAACGCCCGCTCGCGAAGCTCTTCCCGGGATGAGCCGACGTTCTCCGGAGGCCGCAGATGAGACTCCCCAATCAGTGGGAGCAAAAGCGTATCCAGCTAAAGTTGATGGTGAGAAGTTCGTGAGCGACTCCTGCACAGCGGCCGAGTTGTCGAAAGTACTGACCTCTTCCGTCCTTCGTTAACGCTTTGTACGCTGCAACCTCATATGGAGCACGCTGGACAAACCCTGGTATCAGCCTACGATAGTTGTGACGGAAACCCTTCAGCGGCTGCTTCCCTTCGGAGAGAACAGTGTTCCGCTGAGTTCTACTGAGTGTTCGAACACGAGCGACAGCTTCTGATCGCAGCGCAGCAGACACGAGCTACGTATCCGATTATGGCTTTCGTGAGTCTATTGGCGCAGCTGGCCCGTGGAACCCGATATCCTCGACGAGCACTTCAGAGAATACTCTATCGGGAAACATAACTCTTCAGGTCACTCAGAACCGTTACAACTCAACTTTTATTCAATGAAACGATGAGAACGAGCGCGTCGACGAAGGCCACCGTCTCAGCCTATTCCGGCAAGGAGCTCCCCGGCAGATAGCGATCCCCTGACTGCCGCCCCGTTGCCCCTCTGCACCGTTACAATGGATAATTCCTTTGTTGGCGCTTCAGGACGCTAGAGTTCGCAGATCCTTCGAGAGATCGAACTCCAATCTCATCGTGTTTTACTGGTTCTCCTTTTCGCGCAGAACGAATGCCTCGAGTTACGAACAAGCTCTTCCGAGCATGGGTTGATGGATGCCACTCTTGCAACTTCATGGCCTGCTTCCTAGCCTCGGAAAGAATCGAGACCCGTGTGCTCGGAATCGCACTCACCTGAAATGATAGTCTGGAGCTTTGCGATGGATGGGAACCCTCAATCATAAGGTCAGAGACTCGTATCCCAGGATGCTGCTGCGGAAACTCCGTCCTCGGATATGGCGGTGAATTTCCCGACTTCCATCTTGCTGACGTCGGGGACTGCGTCCACGACAGCAATTCCGCAGCAGAAATCTCCCGAGGGGGCATCCGATAACAATCGTTTTCTACCAACATTGTGTTGACTGGGAGCGGCGAATATAAGAGAGCGAGCCGATTCGATGGCGGTATTTTTTTCATGTTGTGCTGTCCGATCAAATTCTAGATCTGAGTTTCAGTCCGAGGTCCGAGCATTGCCGAATCATGATATCATTCGTATTGTTGGAGTTCGTTCGCATAGGATTCAGGGATTGGTTACCGCATCGGGTCTGAGGACGCTGGAAGTTCAGATGAATAAAGACGGGATCAAGCCCTGAGCCGCGCCAGATGACTGTGAAGTCGATGTTGTCGTCGGTCTCACCGGGATGTAACCTGCGGGCTAATCACTTGGCTGGTTGGGCCTCAATAGCCATTCCGAGAGAGAGAGATGAAAAAGAGGCTGCAGCGCTTCCCAGGCTCAGAGTTCTCGCTTATTTGCCCAGTCCTGTCGGACGGCAAGTTGCCGTCCTGGGCATTCATCTCGACGGCAATCCTGTCTGTGGATTAGAGTTGTTGCCGTTCGTTCGAGTTCGCCTCCGTCCATTGAGAGAACTGTCAGCAGGGCTTCCTTCAGTAGCCGGGGACACTAGAGCGTCCGGGAAAAGTCAGGCTGTACAATCAGGTCCATTTGGACCAGTAGTTCTCAAGCAAGGTCCGAACAGGCCCTACTTTTTCCACTAGAAGCTCCCCATGCCCCACCGAAGACTCAGTAACACCGACTGGGGACGAGAATGAGACGCGCTGCAAACTCGACTGATGAGAGACACAACTTCATTAGGGAACCAGGGGACTCCGTCCCACTGTAAATTCCCCGAGCCCCACCTCGAGAAAAACTGTTCCAAACACTGTTCTAGCTGGGAAGGAGGCCCTCAAACCTCCGATCTTTGCTCTGGCTTAGGTCGTATTGACGGTCAAGGTCGCTTCCAAGTTCACCTTACTCACGATCGATCGGGAAGCCGGTTCAGAATGGTTTTCTCGATCTTTCCCCCTGGAAAAGTTGTGGGAAAAACAACAGTTCCGACTCTGGCTGGATTTTAGAGTTTTGGGAGCTATTTTCAAGGCAGCACCGATCCCATTGGATTCATGTTCCATTCCTTCCCGAACGCCATTACTCGGCACCATCCCGAGCGATTTTGGCGATTTCTTCTCTTGCCTGAGAGCTGGCAGAGAAACGCATCCTCTCCGGCTTCGTTGGTTCTATCAAGCGTGTCCCGGACGTCCGAGACTGGGACGAAGTTCCATCATCTACCGAAACTTCCGAGGGGATCCAGCCGAATCTTGGCATCCTGCATATACTCGGGGATGTTTGGAGAAATAAGGCTTTCTCACCTTTGCAATAAGACATCAGCAAACGAGAGAAGCCTCTTGGAGACTTATGAAGATAAGTTCACCTGATTTTTTCATCTTCAACGTCTCCCAATACTTGCTCTCGCATTATTAGTTCGGTTATGCAGCCCAGCATAGAACGCAATTGGCGAGGCGAGGCTCTTCTCGCAATGCGCGCATCCGATGGAGAACACGTCGTCGCATCAGGAACACTAGTCTGCGACAATCTGATTGAAGCAGGACTCCAGAGGGGACATCTATGGGCCGGGCTTCTCATTCGTGAACCCTCTTTTGGAACACGCGTATTTCATCATGTTTCTCGAACCTTGGCGCGCTTAACTTGTGCAAAACGTCATGTGTTGAATCTAGTCTCGCCTATAACGGCATAAATTATGGAACGACGTGAGAATTTGCACGACCGGAAGGAGAAGAGGACATCCAAAGGCTGAACGGCTGGAAGCCGAAGGGCACATAAGCAATCGCCAGCGCGTCGTCCCTGTTAGCCGGCGGATCCTGGGGTTCTGGCAGCGGTTTTCAAGAAAGCACTGATCTGTTCGGACTCATGAGGCGTTCCTCGCCGGACTTCGTGATTCGGCACCCTTTCGAGCTGATTTAATCTGATTTTTCCAAGATTTTCCCCCGTCATGGCGTTGAGTTGACAGGTTGCGCTTCAAGGTCACCATGTTTTCCGGTCGAGGTATGTGATACGATTGGCGGTTCACACTTCTGCGCCGTCTAGAAGGAAAATGAAACTACGTCTCGGAGGATGATGCGTCTCCTTTCCAGTTTCAGGCAAACACAAATTCGTGCCGAGCTACGGCGTCTGGAAGGGAGCAACATGAGTTCAGTCAGATCAGAGCTTTCCTGAGAATTCCTTGAAACTCTTGAATTCTGCCACAAGCGGGACCGTTGCTCTTCTTCGTGTCTTCCTTGATGCAGACCAAATGAAAATGTTCCAAGCCGGCTTTCCGACTGACCATGAGCAGAGGTTCACTCGCGAAACTCATTCAATGAAGTTGAACTGAACTCGTCAAAGTGAATTGACAAATCAGCGTAGATCAACGTGATGTCAAATACATTATAACCACTGGGGTTTGGGGAAGCGCGGCACTGAACGCAAGTGAAGACGGTGGCCGACGTTCACGTCGTACTCCCGAGCAAGGCCTCCCTGTGAAGAAAAGCACACACGCCCCCTCTCCCCTTCATTTTCTGCCTGATCTGTCTTCGTTCAGGGTCACCGAAACAAGCTATGCTGTTCTTTGCAGCCTTATGAGATCCGAGTCGCCGAGGAAGCTCCCACAACAAGCGGTGAACTTCGCCGAGGTCACGGGCCATATTGTCGAGCCATACTTGACTGCCGACGTCTCATCGATCTCGCCCCTCCCCCGCCGCTGTGGAAATTGCTGTGAGAGGGGTTTGTAATGAAGTCCGTGTCGAATCAGGATGTGACGATCCAAGATTCGGCGATAGAAGGCAACGCCGATGGTCCACGGGGATGGCAAGCTATCGTGATTCCTGGCAGACCGTTTTTCTGATTGGCTAAATCAGGGGTCTCGATATGATGCCTCCTTCATCTGCTCCCTTGCATGACCTTATCGTTATTCACCGAATTCGTGGATTTTCGATTTTCAGGAGAACCGGGACTGTTTTGCAGGTCCCCACACCAAAGGAGATTCGAATCACCAGAGGCGTGTAGATGTGCAGTAGAAACGCTTGTTCTAGATGTTGTTTGACGATGAACTCCCGAACGTCTGCGGAAATGGTTTCTTGACACCTCAACTCGACGCCTCCAGAAGCGTGGTATCTGGACACCCCTTGAGCGCAGGTGTCCAAAGCTCGTCCCGCCCTTGAGGAGTGGCGGTCCTGTTTGTGTGGAATGCTTCGGCTGCCCATACGAGCGGTCTGCGGTGGATGCTGTGCCTGAATCGCTCCTTCTTGTTAACTTCGCTATAGCTTCGTTAGGAGGGCACCGAGTGGTGTATCTCTGACCGAGAGGTATCGAGTTGTCCGCATACCGAGTAGGGACCAGGATATGTGTTAGATAGCTCTGCAGCTCGCGAGCGAGTTCATTAGCTGCTGAATTGAACTTGTTGGTGGGTGTGACGACCTGACCTACTCACGGGACACTCTTTGGACAACTGATGAGAATCTCCTGAAGCCATTCTCTGCTCGCGGAAGAAGGTCACAGCAACAACATTGTCCCAATTAATTTTTTCATGACGGAGGACTTCGCCCATTTTCCTCGCGGCAGATCGACTGATCCGCAGGGCACCACTGGTTCCTGGTATTGGAAGCGGAGGTATCGTTGTTCGTTGTATCATCCACATGTTGCGTCATCTACTTGTTTCATAGTTGAGCATCGCTCATCGGTTCTCGGAAGTCGTTCCCCGTGCCGAGCTCTGCAAGATCCTTCTGGTTTCATCTTTTGATTCGTTCAGGTGATAGCCGTTCCAAAAATCCCGAGAGAGCAGATTTTCTTTTCCGACGTATCCGTTGTTGCAGTCGAATGGTTGTGCTCGTCCTGTTCGGCAAACGAGATGGTTACACCTCGTGGTCCTCACATGGTCAGAGCTTCCCAACATCACTACCTTCGCCAGACTCTTGTAGCAACCTCTCTCGCTGACCGAGGGCTGGGATTCGCAGAAAACTCTCAGAATAGCCTTAATCTGTTGCTTCCGATCCACAGCGTCACCCCCAACAAAAGTCGAAACGGGCACCGCACTTGTGCAACGGGCGTCTTCTTGTCCACGATTCCTGTGACCTGGGCTCCACACTTCTAGGAGAACCTCTCCCACCAACACGTAAACGGAATCAGTGAACGCACAGAGTCTTCTAGAGGAGCTACGCACGCAGAGGATGGATGTCGTCTCTGCTTGCGGAGGCCCTGGTTCCTCAACTGTTTCAGTACTATACCAACTTCGTGTCATTGGTTTCGAAATCGGGTTTTGTGGTCATGAGAGGTGATGTGGATTATTGAACATCTCATGCACAGTATTAACGTTAGACGTTTGGATGGATTCCCTATCGTCGAGCTTTCAACTGAATTCGGAGCAAAAGCTGTTCCGATTAGGATTGGGTCGAACAAGGTGAGCCAAGAAAGATACGCTGAATTTTGTAAGCCTTCCAATGAGTCTGAGTTCCAGAACCGTGTCCAGATCTGGGTCACTGGGCTAGAAGAAATCAGGTCTTGCAACCCCTCTGTTCGGAGAAGCCCGGTTGAGCCTCCCTACATGTAACTGAGCCCGAAAAAAATAAACACCGTTCCGCTTTTGAGATTCATCGGGAGGTTCAGCTCATGGACTCGCTGGAGTCGGATGTTTCCATATGGGTCTCGATCCTGAACTCCATTCGAAAAGTGAGTTGCTGTGAGGTTCCCGATTGCTTCCTCCTATCCTTCATATTTTAGAACTAGGTACATATCGAGGGAACTCGGCAATATAAACAAAGTACACGGGTATGCGCAAACCCGTGCATAGGACGATGCCGAGCGAATCCCTCAGGTTGACTCATCTGGCAGTCCATATGGCCGAGCTGAATGGAGAGTCTGGTGGTTTTGACGGAAGAATTTCAACGTGCTTTTTCGTGCATAGCTTTCGAGAGGGAAGTCGTAGAAATTCCAAGTGCATTGTCGCGTCTCTTCGAGAAGAAGAGAAAGAATATTCGGCCATATGCTAAGCAGCCATGCTCCCTCGCGCCGTGGAGCCTGCACTCATTCGCTCACTCAGTGAATTAAACCCTGCGAAGGAATGTGCAGTCCAAAGCACCTGCCATGAGCTTCGCTGGCTCACCGACAGGGGGCGCTACCGGCCGCGCGGATCGCATCACCATCGAACGTCCGGAACCAACGAGCGGAAGACCAGAACAAAACTTCATTCACTCGTTTGGTTCAGGCGAGCGAAGTGGTGCTGGACGGTGAACGTCGGCGCGGCGCAGTCAACGTCGTGAATGAGATCGGCAGTTGTGGCAAGCCGCCGCTCCTGTCAAAATCGAGTGACCAAGTGAATGAGCTCCGGCTCTGTAACAGACTACTACGCCTCGGATTAATCGCATCAAACGCACTGGGGACTTCAGGTGAATATCTCAGATTTCTCTTCAGCTGTTCGTTCCCAAACCGATGCGCTAGCTCGGCGAGTTTAGGGAGCAATTGTTCTGGCACCCGAAAGGCGTTGACCGCAATTCATTCCCTATGTTATAACTCTATTTCGTGAGGGTATTTTTTCTGGATTCCGCTCGCGTCATCGTGTTTCCAGTCCGGTTTCGATCGATCGAGAAGATTTTTTCAAGCATCTCCGTCGCGCGAGTAGCGATGGACTGAACCTGGATGCAATCGATTTGAAATTTCCCGAAGGGGCGAATCTACGGCATTGTTTTGCGAATTCTCTGTGTCTCGCATCGTCGGGCTGCACTTGTAGGGATAATGGCCCAGAATGAAATTAGAATGAAATGTGGAAGCACCAAAACGTTGGGCGGACCATCTCCGAACTCTGCGTGGCTCGGACAAGACGGTGTCAGAAGCCGTACTTATCCAAAATGTTTTCCTTACGCAAGACCAAAATTAAATCTCCCTCTCAGCCTCGGCGTTGAGCCGCAGGGCCCTCCGGCCGTCATTCTTCCAGAGGCAGCGGAGTCCACAGCTTCGGATCGAACGCCAGAACAATTTGTCGCTTCGAATGAGTTCCGGCGTTCAGTTTGTCATTGGAGCCAGAAAAAAATGCCCAGACAAAAATCAATGAGGTCCGATTGGCGCCCAACGGATGAAGCACGTTCACTGGAAGGTTCAAACAGCTTTCGTATGGGAAATGGAAACCCAGCAGTTGGACACGGTTTTATCTTCTGCGACCGCTGTTGCCACCCGAAGGAACTGTGGAACAGCCTAGTGCGAAGGATTACGATGCGGAAGTTTTTTTCTTTTGAATTCTTCACGTTTTGATGATCTTTGGCGTTCGCAGTTTTAACGTCATCAAAAGTCGAAGACTCATCGTGAACAGCTCCGCCGATGAATGAACCGAAACAACGGGGTCTCTTTATGCCAGCCTGCTTGCTGGAATTCCGTTTCGTTCTTTTTTCTGCTTCTCGGTTTCTGAACAATGACGACAATTCTGCGGCAGCGGATCGTTGAAGATTCACTTCAGCGAGACATCCGCCAGGGTTGCAGGTTTCTGAAGATATTCACATCGCAAACTTGAGTCGTCAAATACTCCATCTTCCCCAAAGTCAGCTCTCTCGGTGTCACCTTGCGCCACTACTTCCAGAACTCTCTCTGAAGTCCATTTTCCCTTTTTGTTCTTCTTGTTCCTATGAGATCGAACAATGCTGCTCCTACGTCGTCTCCGCGGAAGGTCGCCGCCGCTAAATCACGCGCGGAATCGTCCGCCAGCTGACCAAGGAATCAGTTCGTCCATCCGTTCTCCGGCCCGCTCGTTAGCTCGCGCGATCGATTCGAATTCCATTCGATGCGTATTTGAGGCGTATGGAGCCAGCCAGCATTCACACATTTACTCACGCGCGAGCATCTGTTCGGCGAGCACGACGTCGCAGGAATGTCGTCGATGGGTCATCGGTAACGACAATAAGCAGCGCTGCACAAAGCACGCTCGTGCTAGTTGACAAAGCGAGCTCGTAGGCTGCACGGTCGTTCTCTGCTCGAGGTGAACCTGTTCGCCGCTCACAAATATAGTGCGTATGGCACAGGCACCTGCCCATAGAGTTTCGAAATGCTCGCTGTAGTGAGTGCAATAAATCCATGACGATCACGATCGATCGCTTATGAGGGACGCTGCATCCGCCGGATCCGATGATCTCGCATCGAGCGCTAACGTAGCTACCAGCTAACGAAGAGGAGCCCTCGGAGATCTGATCGAGAATCTCCGGGTTCTCACCGATACTCATGGATAAGTATCGTTGATCAGGAGCGTTGCGTTCGCAGATTCCTCACGAACGATTTGGGGGAAAGTCCCTGGAAAGCCAACGATTCTCGGCCAAGGTTGGCCGTCAAAAAAAAAAACTCGGGGAAGTCTCATAACCGTGATTTCGCTCGCTAACCAGCACCAGAAGTTGACGCTGAGGCAGACGCCAGGTGTAGCAGCTGTTGATGGGGAACTTCCCTGCGCTTCTCTACCGCATTCCAAACTCATGTCTCTTAGAAGCCCCCAGCTAGGCAAAAATGCTCATACTGACATTGCGCGCAAAGACTGCCGGCAGCTTCTGGCGCCCTGATAGTCAGGCCAGGGCTGGGAACTGCATTGAGCTCGGTTGCCCGCCATCTGGCACAATGTTTTGAGCGGCCCTCCAGCGACTAGCGATCCTCATCTGCTCCGGTTGCTGGTTCATAGTTTGACATATGGGCACTGCAACTCGGACCGCTGCTGGAATGTTCGAGAGCTGTAGTTCCCATACAGTCTTACCTCAGTCCTGCGGTCCCGCGGAACACATGGCAGCCGATGCGGGACTCTGACTCAAGCTGGTTTGAGTGTTTTTCCGCGCGAACTTTGACCTCGGATTTGAAACGGGCGCTGCTTACCAACGGAGGTGACTCCACTCTTTCCGCAAGCGGCGGCTGTTCGTGATTCGGTGAATCTGGGAAGGATTGCGCGGTCGTTTGGTGAAGCGCGCTAACGAGCTCTGCGACATGCGGAATACCCGTCCCGAATCATTCTACGCCTCTCAAGATCAAATGAATTCGCTGCGCAGAGTCAGAACAGCCCAGAGTGTCTGGAGAAATCGGGGAAGCATCCGTCCGAGATGGGGGGCATTCATGGACACGAACGGGCTCAAAAAAGCTCCTGCATTCACTCGTGCTGGACTATTTTCGAGCCGTCCGGCTATTCTATACGGAGTGGGCTACAACTGAAGTTCAAGTCCAACAGACTGGAATTCATTGTAGTATCGATCGTTCAGTCGTGTGTCCCCTGATCCGGGCTGACGCTGAAGTTATCGTCGGGTCGTTCTTCCTTCTTTGACGTAGGTTGCTGCAACAGCGAATCAAAGTGCTTCGCTAACAAAGTGCTGATTAAGAAAAGATCCGTGGTGCTTCACTGCGATGACGACCCAGCAGACTATTGCTGCTGCCACGGCTGCAGCTCCAGCTGGTGCTACTGCTTCATTGTGAGCTTTCGACAATGGAACCAGCTAGTAAGCCAGCAATCATCAAAGTAACCAACGGAACAGCCGACAAGCCATCCAGTCTCCCTGCTTCCACTCGGTCAGATAGCAAACTCAATGTGATTCACGAGCAGCGCCGAGGAGAATTCGGAAGACTTGGCGATTGTTTCATTCGCGTCACGGCTCCACACTGCTGTTTTAATTTTGCCTTGCGCCTTGGTTGTTGGGTTCGCTGTCCAAGTCCAGAGAGCACCAAAGATCGTTCGAGATGACAGATTCGAGTGACATAGCGCACCGAGCAGAGGCTGCGTACTTTCCCATGAGAGCCGCATTCCTCGACAACAGAGGCAAAAATCACCGATCGAGATGCACGTTTTGACGCGCTAGGTTTTGCATCAAGCGTCACTCATCGGTGAGATTTGAGGAGAACTGGCGAAACTCGAGGGGAAACGGAGACACTGCCAAAAATGTTTGGCAGACGATGCGAATATTCACTTGAACACGCTTCTCCTCCAGCAATTACAAGAAGACGCTTTCTGTTGTTGTTGAATCTTCCCATTGTTTGTATGCCAGGTAAGGGGGAGAGGATATGTGGAATTTTTTGCCGAGGTAAGGGGAATCCACTGTATCGGCCCGACCGTCCCATCAGTGATGGAGTGGCGTGGAGAAACGTGTTCTTGTGTCATGCAACCACTCCAGAAACCGTTTGATTAGCACATGTGAAAAAACAGATGAATCAGATCGAGGTCATCTCGCCGGAGAACAGTCGCTTGGGGCCAGTCATTACGCGAACTCATTGGCGAATCGGCTTGGCTCAGTCTACCTGCAATGTCGAGAGCCATTATGGACAAAATTAAGGAAACTGCTCTTTCCTGATAGAGGCGCCGTTGTATTCAAACGCGTCGTTCGAAGTGACGCTCACTTCAGTCGGCGATCCGTTCTGTCGCTAGCTCGGACGAGGTCTCCCTTATCAGGCCTGAAGAGTCCTCAAGGCCGCTGGAGGAAGTTCGATGCGTGGTCTGAAATCAGAATTAGCTGCTTCATGGAGACGAAACCTACGCTGATAAAGTCCACGATGACGATCTTTTTTTAGAATTCCTTCACTTTATTACGCGTTCGCCGCGGATGAATATCGGCTCGACACTCCCGACGCCCCGAGCATTCGTTGATTGTTCGAGATGAACGGGAGGGAATTCATCAGAAAATTGAATATTGTTGCGATGCTGAAGACGAGGATTCAATCAGGTTCCATTCTGCTTTGTTTGAGCATCGCGTTACGCTGATTGAGTTACAACCTTGTCCGCTGCCTTCAGGAGACTGTTCCCCGGCTGTAGCGAGCCGCTGGAGTTCTCTGCCTGTGCCTAGAGATTCTGTTTGCATCGAACTTCGTCAGTCCCCGTCAAGATTTTCTTCGTGATAGGAGCAAGGGCCGGACGGACGCCCCGGGCAGCAAACATCGGAGCTCCAGGAAGAAGCTTCGGGAGGTTTGAGGGCGGCTCCGATCCTCATTGATTCGACTCGTTGCGTCTCACGCGGAGCAAATACTGGCATTTCGGAGCTGACGGTCGAGCAAAAGGGCAAAAATATATGAATCTAGATATCTATTATGGTCCTTTGTGACTGCAGCCAAGCGACATAGACCGTCGGTTGGTGGGTCGGCTGGCCATCAATGATTTGATGTGGGTGGCGTCCGGTGAAGCCCGTTGAAACCGTCTGTTGGCCCCCAGAAAGAGGCCTTTGGTCAGAAGTACCCTTGTGTCGGAGAAGGAGTTCCATTCCTAACGGTGCTTTATTCTGCCCTTCATTTGGCTGTCCTTTGTTCAACGGCTTGAGAACCTTCGGAGTGATGTCGACAATCTCAAGAAATCTCACGCGATTTCAGGAAATCAAGTTGTCCATCCGGTCGGGAAGACATCACTCACTCACCCGCACGCTCGCGTACCGGCGTTGCGGGTCGTGTTGCTCGGTGGGAAACCTTCTTTGACTCCGTCCCAATCCGGCGTCGACTATGCAACGGGACCGAACTAACTTTCGAACGAACGAACGAAAATCATACTCCCTATCACGTGACAATAATGAGTTCCGGGGCACCCAAGCAGTGTTTGCTCCCTCATGTGGTTCACCGTCGTCCGGTCCTCGAGACAAAAAATTCCAATCTGAGTGAAATTCGCTTTTCCCACGCAAGGCATCGTAACAACGGTGATGTCTTCAACTGAGAAGCCGCAAGTCCATCGAGAGTGTGCAATGAGCGAGTCGGGGAGGCGAATCCAGAACGACGCCGACGGATATTTTGTACCCTGATTGAGGGTGGTTGAAGACCAATTCCACAGGGTTGGGCACCGAGGTGACCATGATCCGATCATCCCGTCACTGGACCGCTGGCAACATTGAGTTTTCCCTCGTTGCTGCCATCTTGACAAGTGTCGCTTCCCCAGCAGCCACCATATGAACCTTCGAGTGAACTTGAAGCCCCCGGACCATTCTCGTTGGTCGGGATTCTGATCCATTCTTCACTATCACGAATTCAGCCATGAAGCAGGCCATTTTATCAAAATTAGTTGCTCGAATGACAGTAAAAATAGCTGCTTCGCGTTCTCAGAATGAAAACCCATTAACCGGGCCTGTTGATGGAGACAGAAGACGCTGTCAATCGCTGAGTCATGCACCGAGTTGACTGCGGAGTGACCGATCACCGCGAGGGGCTAGATTTTGCACTTTTCCACAAAATTTGTCGAAATTTGCCTTTCGTTCGAATTTAACGATCTTTTGAAAATTCACGGCCAAATATTCTAGAGCTTTCAAAACATGTTCGTTCCGACAAATGTTTCGGATGGAGCGAAAATTGTTACCCAAACACGTCCTCGTTGCGCTCAGTTGGATGTACCCTTCGTTCTATCAGGATCGCCGATTGTCGAGGTTCGTGGTCTTGTCGATGACGGCTATCAGCACCTTCCTGAATTATCAGCAGGCACACGCGAAAAAAAGCGAGGTGCGCTTCTGTCCAACTTCGTCTCGGAAGCCTGAGAGCCAATTCCCATTCGTGAGAACTAGGTTTCCTCGTCTCTTCTTCAGCTCCCACGTTACGTGGAATTTCTGTTGAAGGCTCCGAAGTCAGTGACGTGATGAGTTCTGGGGGTTCACAGCGGCCTCGACAGCCGTATTGCAACGACACCGGGAGGTGTTTGCTTAAGGTCGACAATGTTTTTCAAGTCGTGATAAATTAGAAAAGTTCGAATCGATGTGTTGCTTCAAAAAGCGACCGTTTTCGAACGTGGCCGCCGCAGAGCAAATGAAAGATCTTAGGTGCGCAGCGGTGGTAGCGGCAAACGTAAAGGTTATTCCTTTGTTAGGTTCGTGATGAGCTTCGCCCACCAATGAGAGTTCAAGGGCGGCAACAACGGTGGTGGCGGCGGCGTTGACGGGCCGCAGTTGATGCGAGTGCCGTCGTAGCAGCCGGCATCGTTGAAGGATTAGGAAAGTTGTCTTTTTCCAATAGAATAATCAACTCTTGGCGCAGAAAATATCAAAACTTTTCAGTCGTAACGGACAGCGCTGGCATTTCAACGACCATTTCACCGAACCATACATGCCCACAAAGAAAGGCCTGCGGTTATGGCTGGGGCTAATAAGGGTATAGCGGGTCAACCCTCAGCCGCGGATGAAGGCGAAATCGAAATCGCAATGAAAACGAAAAGTGACTCGTCTCAACATTGTCACGTGACATTCGGAGAACCCTGTGCAGAACCGACGAGCCCAAGGAACGTAGCGGACTCATAACGGCAACGAAGCCAATAAGCAGGGCTGAAGATCCGGTGGGACACAACCGGTGAACTGGACTGCATTTTTCCATTCGGTGCAGTGAAATCAAATGGCAATCAGTCATGATTCAATTCCATTCAGAGAGGTGGTATAGCACAAGGCTCCAGCAACGCCACGACTACGCCAAACGACTTGAGAGATGACGGTTCCGTTCGCTGTCAGTTGGCGTCTTTTCGCTCCTTCCCCTTCGCTTTGTCACTCCTTCGGTGCAATTTTTCGTCGCCGCTTTCGAAGTCTGAAACCCTAAAAAAACAAGTGATACCGGCCTGGGGCTCTTTCAATGGCTGAGGTTTTCAGCACTCGACGGAGAAAAAACGCAGGCGTTGCTTTAGTTTGTCTAGCGCCTCTGTCGGTACCTCGGTGTCGGTTCTCCGTCCGTGTGTCGATCAATTCGTCAGCTCATCCATCCATCTATCCATCCGCCTGTTACTGCCAACGGAATCAAGATGTTGCCGAGGGTAGTTTCGGTTCGTCTGCGTGCGCGCGTTGAACGAACGGACACGCCACGACGTTTTGCGCTGCGACCCAACTCACGCATCGTGTCTTCGTTTTCGGTCGTTTGCACTTTGCAGTGCTGCGCTATGAGAGCGGGCGGGGGGAAATGTTCTCCACAAGAGTTTCTGAGATGGAACATTCGCATTTTCTTCCTAGTGCGCTTCTTGTCTATTTCAATGACGGAAACTGCATCGAAAAGATCATAACGATCTTATCGGTCTTTTGCTATCGCAGCTGCTGTTCCGTTTCGCATTGCGACTGCGACGTCACAATCCGGTTGCAGCGTCAAATGACTCGGATTTAGCGACAATATGGGTGGCTGGCGTCACTTGATCGCCGAAGCGCAATATTACAACACGCAGATATTTCGTTCGACTTCTCTCTGTCTATCATAAATAATTCAGGCTTGAATATTCCACCATCGGAATAATTTCAGTGGGATCGGTAGAATCGGCGCGAATATTTTTTTCTGAGAATAAAGTTTCAGAAGTTGAGAAATCTCGGACGAAATCTAAGTGACTCCTTCTGACATCCTCGAAGCGATTGCCGATATCACTGCTGACCTTGATATCGAATCTGCGTTCAGCCCTCACCGTTTTTTTGCAACCGCACTCCGGTTGACAGACGTTTGACGACACTTGACGAAAGGTGTGCGCTCACAGCGAGCGGCAGCAAACATTGACTCATTCCTTGTGTTTTCTTTGCCGACGCATCAATCAGCAGCCTCCACACTTATATTCCAATAGTTCGGTCGCACTTCAAGCCAGCTCATCCTTCCATCTGTTGCTGCGTAACTCATTCCGGAATCCGGCAGAGCAAGGTTTTCTGAATCCACTTACAGCCAACACCTGTCAAAAATGCTGACCGACCAGAAGCCGATCTTGCTCTGAAAGACGACTCGGGAAACAAAAGAATAAGCAAAGGTCGGTCGCATGGTTGTCGGGAAGATGAGCAGACAGCGAGCCAGCCGCAATCTCATTTTCTCGTTTCTCAAACGGAATCCGTCTTTTTTTTTAAGCGTGGTTCTCGCTGCCCCTGGAATGGTGGCATTCGCTGTGTTTTACACAGTTTCGATCTAAAGGCGCACGCCGCAAGCGAAATTCAAGAGTCACCCGACCGAGAAACTGATTGTTTCCTAAGAACTCCTCAAAAACTTCTTGTGGGTGGGTCGGTTCGGTCATACAGCTGTGTCCCTGCACTGCAACTGTCACCGCACCGGCCGTCACAGCCACTCGAGACTCTGTACAGTCGCTGCAACACGATGTCGTTGTTAATTATAGGCGGCCCTCGCCAGTCTGTCGGGGCGAGCTGTCAAGAGTTCGGTCGGAATCATCAACGGTCTCAACCTGGGAGGACCATTGCGAATCGGAGGACCAAGGGGTGCAGCGTTACGACAGCTAATGTCGTGAATATTTTCCTATCCCGAATACGTTCCGCCTTGAATCCGACATCAGAATCAGAACCATGGAATTCCGAAACCGTCATTCCAGTTCGAATATTTCCAGAGTCGTCAGAAACGGAAAAAATGGAGGGAATTTCATTAGACTCCTTGAACGCAGTAGCCGTAATGCAATCAAATTGAGTCAATGACGTGATGTTTGCGTCGTTCTCGGAAGAAGGTTCAAGAGAAGACAGAGAGGTTTTTCCACTGAAACCGTCGTGAAACACTCCGACAGTGTACGTGCACAAATAATGTCCGTCGTTCCGGAACTCTCGGAACAATCGTTATTACGATCGGGCTCCGCCGACAACCAGATCTTTCGACGTGAATTACCGACCTGCGTTCGCTCGAAGCTGAGCTCGGCTCCCGGCAGAGGGTATTTATCCGAAAGAACGAATCGGTAACCGATGACTCATAATACAATTTGTTGATCGTAGTTCCCAGTAGGGGAGGAAGACGCGCTCGCTTTCTCGGGACTGCTTCTCTCGCAACAGCGACCAGTGGAACTGTCACGGAAACAGAAAAATAGACGGGAACAATGGTATAAACGATTTTTTCCACCAGCAAACAGAATTGCTTTTCGTTTAACACGTGGTGCCTGACTCGGAGCAAGATTGCGCGATCACGATGAGGTGTTGGTGATGCGATTCGACGCAGCATAGAGAGACCGCAAACCGGATTTTCGGATGAACTCCCTTTTTCGGAAACGCCGCTGTTGACTGCCGAAAATCCAATATCAGTGCGATAGCGGACCGCCAGGAACATGCAAGCCAATCACGTCGAATCCGATTCGTTACAATCGGAGTCGGTACGCGGTCGAGCACGTACCCAACCAGGGACCGACAGCCATTTTCCAATCTATCAGCTGGTTGACAACCTCTTGGTTGATGTAACAACTATTCCATAAAGCGTTTGAAAGAACAGATGAAGTGCATTCAGTCGTGAGGAGTTTCTGAACAATGATTTGCTTGCTCGTTGACTCCGTATGGGTGGTTTGCATGTGTTTTTACCAACCCTGACACCAATGTCGCGCTTCGTAGACTGTGGGCCTTCGCCTGCGGCCTTTAGTCGGCTTGCGGGCCTGACGACACACGGGTCCAGACCATGGATTGATAAAGATAACTTATTACCAGTTCTGAACTCAAACCCGAGCTTCCTTTCAATATTTTGCCGAGAGTTCTGGCGGCCGGTGTCATTCCATGTCTGGTCAGAGGTACCATGTTTTCACGGCATCAATTTCCATCATGGCTCTCTGATGTTCCACTGAACTCATCGCTGAGTCCTCTTTCTCTCGGGTGACTCTAGCAAATCATGATCTCATCTCTGTTGCGTGGACTGAAACTTTGTCCATTTATCGATCCTCACCGGATTAGGCTACGAGCATAATCATTACCGATGGAAGTAGCACAGGAACAAATCGAAGGACGGCGTTCTGGTGAGAACTTCGTACCGCTCGATCCCTGCCCTGCAGCATCCGATCTTGTGCCAGATGTCAATTACTCCTAATATCATATGATTATTATATTCATGCCGGAGTATCATTACGACCCCCAGGACGGAAGGCTATCAAAACGCCACACGGAACTCTTCAAAACCATGGCGTTGAAGCAGTACCACCTCACTGCCTGATTGTGGTGGAAAAAAATTGGGCTCCTTTCCCGCCACACGGAACTCATCCGAATGGGCGGCGTTACGATTCATACAAGTTTGAATGGGAAAATGGCAACATCTAACTTCATTTTCAAGTCGAACCGCTCAAACACGGATGGGCGATAGTAGCGGCAGGCAGTCAGGCCGTCAACCATCAGCTACCAAGTAGGCATGGGACCGAAGCAGACATCACCGGGCCCTTGTTGTCGCTCACTAGCCAATGAGCTTTGAAAACGACTCGAAGTTTGCTTTGCTCTTCTTCTCGGTTCACGTCGCAGGACTTTCATCGGATATACCATCGAACTTATTCTTCGTGAGACAAGCAAATATGAAACATCTCCATCGTTATAGGGAACCGAATCCAACAGGCGCTGTCGAACGAGATCCGCCGCTGCCGCGATTGGTTTCGGCGCAAGACTCCTAAACCAAACACACCGATTAGCGATATACCTGGGATAGATCAGTTTCTTTCGCACCAAGTCGTTCGACTTTAAGGTCTCGGCGCCTGTTCGTCAGTGTTCAAAAGTATGATGAATCAGTGACCACCGTGTCGTATCTCATTGATGGCTATATTCGTTCGTTTCCCAAGCTTCCGATGGGTGCTCGTCTGTCAGAGAGCTATCTTTCATCGGAGAATTCCCTGCGATTAGGGGGGATTCGGGAATACCAGTCAAGCCACTGATTCGGGAATCACTCTTCACCTCTTGGGAGTCTCTTCTGGACAACGATCGGAATTTTGGGTGTTCTTGAGGAGAGCCCCCAATATGAAGTGTAAAACGAAAATACCATTCCGTCATGGCTGTATTCGGCAGCATTTTCAATTCACTGTCCGGTCATTTAATCCACTGACCCCGCAGTTGTGGCGGTCGGAATACAAGTGGAAGCGGTCACGCAACTGGCGCCCTGGGCTCTCGACGGGACAACCAATAACAGCTTCAATGCTCCATTTGTAATTTGTTCAATATGCCCAATGTCGTGACGAAATCATAATGTGCAGAATCAGTTACGCCAGTCTTTCTTTGAATCGCAAGTTTTCGACCTGCCGCGAAGAATATCTGAGACGACGGCTTTTGTCGACTGCGGATCGAAAGTAATTTCGATTAGTTCTGTTGCAGCTAGCCACTAGCTCTGGGCGGAATCCACCGACGTCAACTTGTGAGTCTCGTTTCCCTTCGCCGTTCTTCGAAGCCGACTGTTCCGTGGTTTTTTTGCGTCCAATCGACAGTCTTCAGACGCTCGTCGCTATGCCCAACATAAAATAGCGCTCGGAAGTGCAAGAAAGTGTTCTGTTCCTACGTCTGTACGCCTTGTCAGGGCCCGGAAGAAGATGCCCGAGCAGAAATGCGAGTCGTAGACGAAGACGAGACCCCAAACGAAGTCGCATTAACATCATTGATGATTTTATCGTTCCTAGAAAAGAAATTCAGACGACAACTAGCTAGCGAACAACATCGAGGCCTGAAAAACGGCAACCGCAAGGCGGCGACAGCACTATTCGCCGACAAACACGCAAACTTTGCGGAAACAGAGACGATAAGAGCCCGCGAATCATCGAGACAGATGTCCCGAGCGAAGAAAACATACAGCCCAATGCACAACAGACCTACTCGACCACAAAGTAGTCGAGAACATTGAATATCTGTGATCCAAGCATACATCCGTTGTCTCAATATTCCGTCTATTTCACTTGCGAATCCGGCTCTCGATCTCACTGCACGGTTTGTTCGGTCGGCCGTTCTTACAATGATGATTTCTCTCCCAGAAAGTATGGTGGAAGAACTACACTGACTTTGAGCCCTGCGCGAATGTGTCTCGTAACCCGTGTTCAGATCAGAACTAGGTTTGGAGCGCCTGCAACAGAAGAGCTCTTGCGCTGTGTTGTGGAAATCGGTCGTGCTTTGGATGAGCACTTGGGGAATGAGCTTCGCTGGGACATCGTGAAATTGGTCACTCGGGATTCCCGTCGTTCCCTCAGAGAAAATTCAAGATGGAGACGACGAGAACGGTGATGATGATGATGATGACGGCCACGATTGTAGCAACAGGAACTTCACCAGCATGTTTCCCGCTCAGATTTGGTGACTCCGTACGATGCACATCCGAGGACCGAATGGCGAAAGCGCGCCTTTTCACTGCCCTGACAATGGTCCGCTGGAGCGTCAGCAAACAGTAGATCGCCCGTCCACGAATCACTTATTGGGGATGCAGACCGCTTCATTCCGACTCATCAACTCCCTGAAGTTTGCATGTCAAAAGCTATCTTGAAATACCACCTAGGCCACAACCAACAATTAAATCGTCATCCGACGCAATAGATCAATCACCACTCGTTCTAGGGCTGACGATAATTCTAGGGTTGCTCCGACCACGAAACCTCGTGCTTGCAACTTTAGCAAATAGCGCAGGGTGGTTGGATATTTCCCCCGGAATCCGTCCATTGGGTATGGAGTGACCAGTCGTTGATTGGTCATGTTGAGACCGTGTTTGTCGGTTATGAGAGCAGCGGAAGGTCCTATCGCAACTCAAAGCCTGAATTGGGGCGAAAGGTTAACGAATGGGCTCCAAGATTGAAATCTCAGGCACGGGCCACCCGATAAGGACGATCGTGAGAACATCGTCCGAAAACGGTCGGAGTGCCGCCCGCTGTCTTCATGTCTCAAGCGTACTATACGGGGTCGGGCAGAAATTGGGTTAAGCAATATTTCGTTGTCGTCAACGTCGTCATCGTTCCATCTATGCGTTAGCTATATAAGCTACTTATTGCATAGGCGAGCATGAAGTCGAATATTGCGGTGGCGGCTGCGCTAACGTTGGCCGCTGGCTGGCTGGAATCCCCCGGAGCTGCAGGAAGTGGACCAAACAGGCCAAGGGCACGCGACGCCCAAGCTATTGACAACGATTCTTTCTTTCTGACCGTATGCGGGCTTGAGGCTGTTCTCCTACCACTCTATTTCGTTTGTTTGACGCACTTATCGCGTTGGGTGGCCAGGCTCACTGAATTTCAGACAGGTGTACCGAAGATTTACATTTGAGCAGTGTTCCCAGGAGAGAATCGTCTTTCAAAGTAATCCCCCATATTTCGGGAAGGTCGTTGAGAGTATTTCCAACCAGCCAGCGCGGTTGATGTCAATGCGCGATCGGGCCCAATTAGAACTTGTCTGGAAGTTAATTTTGACGTGTATTGGCTGGCGTGAGAGTTGTGATTGACGACTTTGACTGCCCATAGCTCCGATAATGACAATTTTCCTGAGTTGTCCCAGAAGATTGCCGTTTACTTCCTCTGAAACCGATGGGAACTCGTTAGTCAGACCGCTGACATCATCGCCCTACCCGATGCCGGTAGCGCACGGTCGCAGGGAGACTCGTTGAACACAGGTAGGCAGGCTGTACCCTCTTGAGGCTCCGTCTCTTTGGTATCCACGGAGATCTACTTCGGGGGAATCGTGATGATCGTCGTTGTTTTGGCTTTTACACATTGCCGCATCGCCTCCTTTCCAACCAATTGACGATGTGCGAGTGCGTAAACGTAAACATCCGACAGAAATAGTTTCACACGGGCGCCGTCGGAAGGCGAGTGAGTGAGCCAGCGGTCGTGCTCTCTCTCTCTCTCTTTCTCTCTGCTCCATGTGTCTCTCTAGGCTCTCTCGGACTCTTTACTCTGTCGGCAGTTTCCTTCAACTGAATTGAGTGAAAGCAAAGCTTGGCAGTTGTGTCGCAGCCAACCAACGTGACAAAGATCGACAGTGCTGCTGATAACTACTCCTAGCTGTCTCGATCGCTTTCGAGCTCACTCGTTCCTGTCCGTCCGTTCGTTCGTCGTCACCCATTGACTGCTCACGACGTCTTAAGCGCTGGGCGAGATATTCTCTCCGAAGAGGGACCATTCTCCCAGTAGGCCGTGGTCGTTTGTGTACCCACCATGCTCCGGTGCCGGCGGGCTGCGTGAGTTTTTATTTTTTCTTCCCATTCGTTTCTCACTGTAATCAAGTTCCGATCCTACCCACTTCGACTCTGGAGCCCACCCGGCGCTCGCCAGAGGTAGCCGGCACCTTGATTGAGATTTGTTGGAGCAAAAACGAGCGGGAATAAGCTCTGCAATCTCTCACTGCGATCTGACGAATCGAAAAGATTGGAACCGGTCTCGGCCTCCTCAAGAGAGCTTGAGTACGCTGACGGATCGCGTGACTCATGCTCAAACGCAAGCCTCGATGCCATTCAAGAAATTCTCCGCGATAGAAATATGAAACAACGTCAGCGTAAACGAAATATTTTCCTCAAGGCGGCGCGTCACCCACCTCGACTCGTCACGCTCATGGTGCTGAGAACACGGCGGCACTTACGCAGCCAACCGAATGGAGAGCCAGCGATGCATCATCTTCTCGAGAGCATTCGAATCAATTGGATTCAATACATGCACGCCCGAAAGCACCGTCACATAGTACGGAGTCGAAGCGTACAAACGATGAACTTGGCGTGGCAAACGCATGACATTCTGCGGCACGCAACGTTCGGAGAAATCGCATAATTCGGTCAGAAGAGCGAAGATTCGATGCTCCCTGGAATTCATTCTTGCGAAATGTTCCGGCACGGTTTCATCCGACGGCTTTCCTGACCTTCGGCCGACTCGGGAGTGGACGCAGTAAGAGAGGATCTCCCATGACTCTCAAACATTTTGGTCAGTGGAACAGCGACCGATGATGGGTACACAAATCAATCCCGCGAATGGATTTTCTTTCGTTCCTGAAAACTATTCAGAACAGAACCACGAAGACTATGTTCTTCGCAGATTATGCTTTCCACCGCCCGGCCGCCGTCTCAGATTTACAAACACCGTGAGCAATTTGCATGGAACGAGTTTCCAACGGACTCGTGGAAGACTTCTTCGCGTTTCCAATGTCCTCTCCCGAAAATTGACCCCCGGGTCGGCGAAACAAGAAACAGCAACGGCTCATATCGCAGAAAAGATTCGAACAACAAAAATATTCCCCAAAATGGCACGAACGCCAGTCACCTTTCGGTCGCCGGTCAGATATTTTCCTCTAACATTTATGGACGTATTTCGAAGGTCACGGTCGCTGGGAGATGTTCCAGCCTCGCGTGAAACTTGCGATAGCTCCCGGCTCCATGCGATTCGCTGGAGTCAACGATCGCTTTCTCATAGGTCCATGGACAAGGAGATTAAGCATGCCACGGGGCGGGCCGCATTATTCGATTTCCCAATGCCGAGCTTGCTCTTTATTCAATTAGAAGTGATTAGGCTCGGGGAGCATTCGCGAGAAACGCCACTTCCACGATTCAAGATTTACAAACTCATAACTCCAAGAGGGCGGGAATGCGTTCGCGCAGAATCTTGACGTCAGCCCAGCGCTGCGGAGACGACTCATGCACTGGAGAGAGTGAGCTCCATCGAAATATTTTACTCAAACGGTCGTTCGCGACCCTTCGAAGTCAGGACCGCCACAAGCGTTTTTTTTTTTTGTGATACGTTTTTATGTAGAGCCCAATCGCGCAACGAGCCGACAAACGGGCAAACGGAGTCATCCCACAGACTTCGAGCGTCTATCAAGCTGTCAGGGTTAAAGACTCAAACGACATCAGTGCCCGCTCGTTTCTATCGACGGACTTTCAGCGGAGCGCCGCGGCCACTTCACACTTGCCAAATTGCCGACCACATCTGGAAGAAGCTCTCGTAATCGACGTCGACTGGCCGTGTGGGAAGTTACTACCACACGATTATCTTAGAAACCATTGCCATTATCAACCGTTCCCGTTACGAATTTCTGGTGTAACGCAATCTCCGCATTTGTGCCCGTGTTTGCGTTGAATGATCAATCCATTGAGGAAGTCGACATGAGAAGCTTGATACACACTCCAAGACGGAGTGGAGTTCCATGAATTATAGCTCCGAAAATCCGAACCTATGTAAACCGATTCGCGAAAACTCCATAACACCTGCAGAAATAACAGACTTGTTTGAATTTGTCCAATTCCGAAAATAATTTGAGAAAGCTCGTTGCCAGTGGCGCTGGATCACGTCATTCATTGAGGTTCTGCTAAATCCGATGCAGAGATCAACACAGGAGAGCATAATCCTGGAGGATCTGTATCACGTACGGTATTTCCGCTTTGCAGCGCATGATGTATTCGTCGTACCAGAAGCACTATCCGGCAGAAACATTGTACTGCACTTCGGACATCGTTAAAGGAACAATGGCGTACAATCAAGAATTGACTTCGGAAGAAGGACGGCTCACGGATTTTGAAGTCGATCAAATCGAGCATTGCTACAGAAGCCAGAAGACGAGTGTCTACGTCGCAAGATGTCTCGCCAATTTATACTTCACCAGAGCCGATCAGCGAGGAAATCCTCTGGCTTGGGAGCTGAGTTCCTGCGGAGTTCCAGTTTTGATCCTCGACCGAGGTTAGTTTTTACTCGGGATCTCCCTACGAGCCAGAACTATGTATTTGGCCTCGATTTGTGCCTGTAACTCAATCGTGGGAGAAAAACGGGAAAATCCCACCGTATGAGCCGGTCACGGATGGTCCCTTAAATCAGAGAATCAACTTCGATTTCGCAGGTGAATCGAAGGCGCGATCTACGCGTCAGCTCCAGATAATCCTTGCCGAGAAAGGTACGGGCTTCGCCTTGTGGAAAGACAAGATCGATAATCTGTCGCAGTACAAGTGTCCCGGAGAAGAGGCTTCGTTCCAAACAATGTATTTATCGTACGACCATCGAGAAATGATCGGGCTCAGCTTCGACCTGGAAGGAGCAGCGCAGGATTTCTACGAGACTGTAAGCTATCATCCAACAACGGCTGATTCACGTCGCTTCTAGTGAGCTTTGTGGCTCGGTTCATCCGGGCATTCCCATTTTTCATTCATCGAGTCGGCGAACGTTGAGCAGTCCATTCGACACCGACGAGGGACGCATTTGGAAGTAGATGTTGAGCAAAAGAGGCAAACCTCCGGCACACAAGCGTTTCGACACGTGTTGATTCTCGATTACTTTGCAGGTGTCAGATCTGTGCGCAGATCCGAAAAATATCAGTCTGTCGATGCCTAAGCTGTCGAAGAAGAAATCTTCAAAATCGAAAAAATCGAAAACACCAGAGAAACGGCGCGTCGTCAAGTCAGAAATTTCGACACCCATCTGCTTCCAACACGTGACGTCAGTAGACGTAATGGACCGCGAAAAACTCAATTCGTTGAGTTCGTTGGTACAGACCTTGAGCTTGGATGTCAGTTCTGTGGAAAGCGCGAGCACATCAGGCACTTCGAGTTCGAATTCCATAACGTCGAGTCATCTGTGATCGCATCCATCGTGGATCGCAGGAAGTGCTTTTGTGTATAAATGTTCCCACTGTATATAAGATGCATAGTGATTCGAAGCCCACGAGGTGCCAAGTAGAGGATTTCTCGATGTATATACTTCATGTTCACTTGAATCATGTCGCTGTTGCGATTATCCGATTGTCGATCGAGAATAAAAGCGTTTATCGAAGCATTAAGTTAAAGTGAGATCACGAATCATTCTTTATATGCTGCATGGGCTTAGGCGATGATGACATGGCCGGATTGGATCACAGGGGGGTTGGCGTACTGGGCGATCTTGAACTCAAAGAGCAGACCATAATGGAATTCCCGCGGAACGCCGTGATCGATTGGCACATCGCGTTTGGAGCAATCAACACACTCCGGAGTAGTCGAGCCGGAGATCCCCATTCTCAAACAAATCGACCAAACGCTCTCCGGTGTAGGAAACATAGGAAGGCGTTTGTTTGAATCTGCAGAGCGTGTGTATGAATCCTTGGTCGACCTTCTGATCGTTATCCAAAGTTTTTCTGGATCTGGGCATACAGCGACGGCGAGAGGATATTCAAGGCTTTCGCTCGTGGCTATATCGGCCGGAACGCACTCCATGTTACACCCATTGAAATCAGATGGAACGAGGAAATCAACTATCTTCAGATTTGCCCAGAGTGGAAGCACAACTGAAATCTGTATCTTTCACTCGTTGAAATTTAATGCAGCAGGCGAGCGACTCTTAGCGACTCTCTTCCAGGAAACATAACGCCGAGCATGCCAGGGATAGCCTGTGATCTTCGTGATTGATGGGCATAGTTGATAGAATCGTGTTGACGGGGTCCCGTTCGATACTTGGTAGCCGACAGAACGGTGTGCGCGTCTGTCCTCGGTTGATGACGTCTACCACTCGTGAGCTTTGAGTGATAGCTTGGTTCGAGCCACGAATTTCCTTTAGGCGTCGGCTATTCGAGAGACCACATCAGCTTCCGAGAACGTCTCCTTCCTTTCTCTCTCCCAATGGTTTGAGAGGAATTTCATAGGAAATNGGGGCTACATCGCCCATCGACAACTTTTTGGAATGCTCCCTCCAAGGGCCATCTTCTGACGTTTTATAGGATTTAAGCTAGCTCCTATGATTTTGGTAGTCGAAGTGCCACTTCCCGGCGAGTGGAAATACTTCCCATGAGCGATAGGCGTTATGGTCAGGTCGTCCTTAGAATCACTCCCATAGACCCTCAGAAGTATGGTCAGATCGACCTAGGAGCTCATGTGAAGTATTTTCTACGCAAGAAACAGTGTATTTTCTTCTTGTCTCCGAGGCGTGCCGAGGTCCCTAACTTCGAAACAACGTTGTACGGCGAGCTCCACGCAGCTTCGGTGACGCTTCGAGGCGACAGAGCAAAACCCTGGTCTGATCGACATATTACTTTTATCAAATGAATAGGGAAGGAACACTTCGATCTCGTTGATATTTCCCCAGCACGTAGGAGGGTCCTAACACTATATATAGGCACGCTAAGCTAGCAATCGCGGGTTCGATCCCCGGCCGGGACAACAAATTTCTTATGTGGTAAAAAGAGGATTTAATTTATATCAGAATTGAATCTGAACCATCTTAAGACCCAAGCCCACCGCCCGCAATGGGATTTGCGAGGCGATAGGGAGTGTTACTGAAGCAATACCGAAAGGTGAATCCGGGACACTCCTGAGGGCTGGCTGAGAGGTTCAGCCGAAAAAACAGGACTATATTTTAAGGTACTTACCAGAGTGGCCACTCGCCGGGAAGTGGCACTTCGAGTACCAAAATCATAGAAGCGATCGAGCTAGCTTGAATCCTATAACGTCAAGATGACCCTTGGCGAGAGCATTCCAAAAAATTGTCGATGGGCGCTGTAGCCCCCGTGGTTCTCGAGATATGACGATTTTAATTTTTTTTTTTCAAGACTTAACTTCATTGTTTCTAGCGAACGGAAGATCGCCGGAGGTTGAAACTTGCTGTGGCAGCCCCACTGCACGTCGGGGTGCCTCAGTGTAATTTTCAGCGAAATGCGTTGACCATGGACAAAAACCGCCCAGACCCTTTCCATCATTCGGTCAAACGGTGCGGTGGATAGGGTGAGCTTTGCGATTTTGCGAGACTTGGCTCGGCGGGAGGGTCGAAGCAACAAAACGAGAGCTCATGGCTGTCAAGCATTTAGTTCAGGTTACTATTGTCTATTTGATCCCAGTCCTCACTCCCTAGGCCGTGAAGCTGCATCTGGAAACAGGTCCCGAATGAAGACTCCTCTTCAAAATATCAAGGAGAGAGAGATTATTCCAGATAATGCAAGGAAATTTGGAAACTGCGAGGTTGTAAGCTGCCATCGCGGGTGTGGGATTTTTCGATTTGGATTAACTGGATCTCACCACAGCATATATAGGGGAAATAAAATGCAGTGACGGAACGTGGAGATGCTTCAACGAAAATTTTGGACTTGTTTCACGTCCGTCGGCGATCTTTCGACGATAGCACGTAATCCCGTGGACCTCGGAATGTCTTGTGGGAACGGGAGGAGGCGTGAAGACGGAGGGGTCGGATGTGTTCCGAAGGTGCTCCTTGCGCCCCTCTCTGGAGACTCTGGATGAGAGTAGTGACTTCCCTCCCTCTCTTCTGCGAGTAATTCCTCCCGCGGTGGAAAAGCGCGATTCAACCTCAGAATCTAGAACGGCTTTGCGTTGACGGCTTGCCATCTGGAGAAGCAGCTCCCGGGGGGGTTCTAAACTTGGGGTAGGCACGATCATGACCGTTTGCGTATCTGGGGAGGGGGCAGGTGCCCCGGGTGAAAAACTGATAGGGCGCGCTGTTAGGGGGCGCAGAGCTGATGGGCGTGAAACTGTATTTGATCCTTTTCCGTATCCGCAGCCACAGCATGAACCGATGAAATCGGAGTTCAAGTTTGTACACATCCGTGTCTGCATTGGAGATTCAACTCATCTCGGCAAGGGAATCTCGCCCCAAAGAAGTAAGAGGTGCAGAGCTGTAGGGGCGCGGAAGAGATGAAGTTCTGTGAATCTATTCGGCAGCAATAAAAACTTACTCCATCTCAGAAACAAGAAAATGCTCCAGATCAAGAACAATATAGAGCTGATGGGCGCCGAATCGGAGTTTCAGTTCGATCAATTTAAGAAACTTTGTGATGAGGTGAATAACGTTAGAATATTGGTCCGTGCCAGGGAGCATGCCCGTATCGCGATTTCAGTGAGACGAAAATTGCTCTTGCTATCGCCGTTGCAATACCGAATCGTGAGAGATCTGTCAGTGAGTAGAAGCGGATCATGAGTCATGATCATCATCGGTCAAGAGAAGCTGAGCGCATCAGCATTTGGAATCTAGCAGAGCAGACTCTGAAGCTGTTTGATTGCAAGAAGTTTCCGCCGCGGTCAAGGCCCATCGTGCGCGATTCACATCATCTTGGTACCGTTACAACATTGAGCGAACATGACCTTGATTTCAACGACAAGAATATCTTGCGATGGCCCACAAAATTTTCGTCAAGAGTCAGAATAAGGGGGGGGGGGGGCGCGTTCCTGCCGCTTTGCCCCGCGCGCCGCTCGAGCCAGACACGCCACTGATCATGACTGATCCTTCATTGTATCTCAATGGAGAGCCCCAGCGTCCCGCGGCATTCCGAGTAAGTCGTCGTCGCCGCGGTGAGCGCAGGGACCAGTAACTACAGCTGGGGACTTGAGGAGTATTGCCCGAATAACCTCAAAACAGGCGAACTCTAGGTTTTTGTCTGAGGCCCAAGCAATCATCGTTCCATCGGAACGCCTGAGATTTCTCTGAAAAGCAGTTTCAATGCCTGTACTTTGACGAATGCATGATATCGTTGGAAAGCAGCTCATATTTCTCAAAATCTGTCCTCTGTGACGACATGAATCCTGGTGAAATCTACGGGTCTCGGGTGGAACCCAGGCAACATGGGCCAAATCCGCTCAGACGACTCCTTCTCAATCTCTATCAACTGATCCCACAAGACCCTAATTAAGAACAAGGTGATCAGTGAACCTTCATTCAGAATGTTATATTCGGGAATTCCTCCTGGATCACTCAATTGTTCACCTTGAATTCGCAGGTTTCGCTGGGCTAGAGAAAAATGCGACCGGTGTGCCCACTCCTCGCCGAGTACACGCGAATTAGGTGAAACGGAACCGGGCCTGATTTTCGCCATGAGCGTTTCGCCAGAATCAGGTGAAGGAACACCCGTGCTTCGTTCGAGCGGTTGGAAACCAAAGAACTCGGAATGACCATCTCTCGAGAACGGCTTCAGCTTCAGCCTTGAACGAGGCCTTGAAGGCTTCCGTTGAAATATCAGATCGGGCGAATCGTCGGAGTGGAGTCGGCGAAATCGGAGTAAGTCCCTGTCTGAGTCTGATTGAGCTGAGGCTGTGGATGGAGATGATCTCGCTTCTATGAGTTTTATAGAAGAAGTGCCCCTAATAGTCCGTCTCAAGATGAGGTCTCGGCGCATGAATCAAACGACTCATCGGAAGTATGTCCAGTACAAAACATCGAACAAAAGCATCGAAGGGATACGGAGATGCTGTTGCGAGTGTTGCGAATAAAAGACCAGTTGGATGCTGCTCCCACGCCGCAACGGCAGTTTTCTACCTCAGGTACGCAAGGAACCTGGGGCCGCTACCTCGAACGCTTGAAGAGTCAAGGAGCTCTCCGTGCGTGATGGAGGAGACTCCATGGAGTCTTGAGCACAAGCGTGGTCGCCCACGTGGTTTGCAACGGTTATTTAACCGTGATTAATAATCGCAATAACCGCGAGCGAATCGCGGTTATAACCGCATTTAACCGCAATTTTCCTAAACCTATGATTTTCTGAGAAAGCGTCGTGTCTGGTGAGCGGACTCTGGCTGGGGATCTGGAGTTGGGCGCCAATAGTTGAAGAGGAACGAATTGCTTCTGGAACTGTGACATCTTGTGTGATGACTCCCGTTGAACGAAGTTCATACACGCTTCCGAAAGCCGGACTAGCAATTTCACCTGGACGTATCACACATCAGGTGCAGCCTCTCTTTATGTCCCCATGAGCAAGCCGCTCAAGGACTCGATAAGCCAGCATTGGAGGCGGAAAGCTCAATCTTCCAGAGCTTTGCGCATCTGGAATCTAGTAGGATCGAGGAGCAGAGCACAGCGGAAGTAGCTAATCGTGATGAAGTCACACCTGAAAACGGAGATCTCTCATGCACTGGTCGGAACCGAGAACATATGCCCTTTTCAAAGACCGCAACGATGATATCGAAGCCGGGAGCAGTAACTTGGAGTCAGACAAAAATTGGACCTCGAGAATTCCCGATAAACAAAAAACTAGAGAATCAGGACGTTGAATTTACGGGAGCCATCCCAACTAAGCAAAGAAGCACGCCTTTGGGCACTCTTTCCTGTGGGAAACGTGCAGAAATCAGCGCCACTCCCACATTCCGGAGTTTGCAACACCTCCTGAGCGGATCGTCAGGAGTTGAAACCGGAATTGCTGACTACATTCGTCGGACGGGAGGCTCCGAAATACGAGATGATATCTTTTGCATCATTATAATTTGTCGAAGACTTCGTGACTTGAAACGTTCAACCAATGTTCCCGGCCCCATCTGATCAAGGTCGAGTTGAAACAAACGATTCGTCTTGAGATGTTTTTTGAGATCTCGTTGTGTCCGTTAATAATGGAAGCTTCTTTCTGATAAAAGAGGAGGAGCTTCCTGGAAATCATCCAAAGTTTCCTCTAATGTGGAAACTTTTATTTGAGAAGGATATCGAGGAGCTGTAGTTCCTTTCCTCCGTCTCCGGCTATGACTCGTTTCAATATGATTAAGCTTGAAAACGATGGTATCGGTGTGGGATCTGTTCGGAATCACGTCTCCGGGCACTCTCCCATTTAACCGCGGTTTCCGGTCCTAATTTTGCGGTTAACCGCTATTGCGGTTATGGATTTGCGGATATCGGTTAACCGTGGTTATTTAGAAATGCGGTTATCTGCAAAGCCTACTTGGGACCTCTGACAGGATCTGAAGCACGCGAAATGTTCTTGCCAGCGCTTTGGATGATGCTGCACTGGAAAACACAAAATGCTCATATCCCTATCGTGAGAAGAGCCACAGCGTCGATCGCATTCAACTGGGCGAGAAAATCGCAGACGGTCGGTTACCGTCGAAATCGATCAACACATGAATTCCAAAAAGTTGGGAATCTTCGGTGGTCCATCCCGAGTTAGCGCTAGACGACAGATCTCCGAAACGATTGTGATGAATGAATCGCTTTCCCTTCGAAGACCAGAACACAGATCTTGGATCTACCTGATCCACCGAATGATCTCGGAGACAGGTCCATGGCTTCAGACTTCCCGAAACTGACTTGAGACCACTTGCGGTGATTGAACTCAAGACCACATCAAATCAATCGAGCCCCATCTTGGCAGTCGAAAAGGAAGCCGAGAACGACGTCAACATAACTTCCATCAAATAACCACCGAACGTGGTTCGTCTAGAGTTCGGGTCGCGTCGCGGGGAACGAGCAGCTCATCGAATTTCTATCGACGTCGGGCTAGGGACGCACCATTTCGACGCGGTCCGACGTCATCGTGTTAATGTCCTAATGAAGCCCGGACAGTGGGTTCCGCGGGCCCCGTTCCAGCCTTAGTCTTCCACCTAGCGAATGCTGGCCATTACTCATCGGTTCTGCGCACAGATCACATTTCATTTTCTCCCATCGCCTCAAGATTTCCTCCGTCCTCCTGAGGTTCTCGGTCCTGAATCGGGATGAGGTCCTCATCGGTACGGGAGAAAATCGTCTGAGAATACTCTCCTCTTTTGCATACCACAAGGACGTGTTTGACGGATCACGGGAGTTCTGTTGGCTCTTGTTGTTGAGCATTCCTGCTCTGGTTGGCGCCAGCAGACGACTGCCCCACGAGGTTCCGAAGAGCTCTGCCTCAAGACCTCTACTCTCTTCGAGCTCTCGATAGATGATCAATGTGAATCTGGACTCACAATCGAGTTCAACTCATCCCATTTTCGAGTCTCTCCGTAACCTTCACTTTCGTTTCATGAGCTATTCAAGAGTCCTAATGCGGGGTCATCTCACGCCGTTCCGGTTACATCTCCTGGTTTTTCGAATTTCAGATCTGGAGACGTGATTCCGAACAGATTCTACACGGATACCATCGTTTTCATGACTGATCATATTGAAACGAATGAGAGCCGAACTGCAACTCGATATCCTTCTGAAAAAAAAAGTTTCTGTGCAGATTTGGTGCAAGTTGAGTCGCTCCAAACCGCAGCTGTGAGACAATATGTCGTCCTCACATGAGAGAAAACTTTGTATGATTCCCAGGAAGCTTCTCCTCTTTTATCAGAAGAAGTTTCTCCGCACGATACGCTGAGGGACTGTTGCAAACTCTGAAATGTGGAATTGGCGCCGATTCCTGCACGGTTTCACGAGCAAAGAATGCCCAAAGGCATGCTTCTTGGGTGAGTTGGGATGACTCACGCAAATTCAACGTCCTGATTCTCTGGTTTTTCTGTTGATTGCAAATCCTCGAGGTCGTCTTCCGAGCTGCTTCCAACTTTTCTCTGACTCCAAATTACTGCTCCTGGCTTTAATATCATCGTTGTGGTCTTTGAAAAAGGCGTATGTTCACGGTTCCGACCAGTGCATGAGAGATTCCCGTTTTCTGGTACGACTTTATCACGATTCTTCCATCACCCACACAATAGCTACTTCCGCTGTGCTCTGCTCCTTGATCCTACCAGATGCGCAAAGCTCTGGAAAATTGAGCCGTCCGCCTCCAATGCTGGCTCATCGAGTCCTTGCTTTCCGGGTCCGGCTTTCGGAAGCGTGTGCGAACTTCGTCTAACGGGAGTCAACAGCCAAGATGTCACAGTTCCAGACGCAATTCATTTCTCTTCAATTCTTGGCGCCCAACCCCAGATCCCCAGCCAGAGTACGCTCATCACTAGAGCCTGGAAGTTTATGTGATTTTTTGAAATTATTCCATGGATCGCCCGGGATTGATTCATTGCAATGAGGGCAGAATTTCGAAAAATCACCCAAACTCCCAGGCTCTACTCATCGCACACGACGTTTTCTCGAAGATCATACGCTTCGGAAAATTGCGGTTAAATGCGGTTATAACTTATAACCGCAATTCGCTCGCGGCTGTTGCGGTCAAAAACCGTTGCAAAACATAGCCTCAACTATCACAATTCTAGAACTCTGTTTGAGGCCCAACAAGGAGGTCTCGAAAAGATGAGACCCGAAGAGCTCTCCTCTGGCTGCGCAGTGAGTTTTTTTCCGGGACTCACTGAACCGGAAAAACGAGAGAGGAGATTGATCAAAGGAACAGGAGTGACCGTCGGGAAGCCCATTTCATCTTTTCCTATTTTCATTCAGGTCGGACGCGGATTGACGTACGGCTCCCATCTCAGCAGACTCGGCCCTGACTTCCTCGTTGGAGCTTCATCCTTATTGAAATAAGGAAAAAAAGTCGAGATTCGAACATCTTGCTCGGCTCGAAATACAGGGTGGCGAGTGGAGCAGATGAAATTCAAAAACTCATTCGGCGGTATCGACCGTGTGAGCGATAGTCGGAGGCTCCTGTCGACATACTCATGCTTGCGAATCATGCCTGGATGTCACCTCGGTCTGGTTATTGGGGGCGATTCAGCGATCGTCGGAATACAACCTCCGTCAAACTTGGTCCTGTTCGTGGCACAATGGGGGGAATTATCATACATATGGGACGACGGCATAAATGGTGGATTCATTGAGTTCGTTGTCAGACTGAATGATTGCAACGTGAGGACACGTGGGACAGCCCACAGATGAATCCGTCAGCGCAGGGTGGAGCAGTTCGTTTTTGGAGCCTGTTGTTCGCTCTGCCGCTTCGTCTCATATGCAAATGGAAATCAGCTGCACACCGATGAAAACCCGAGGCGATTCCAATGCCCAGAATCCTTTCTCTCGGCGGAACGCTCGGAACGGTGAGCCACGATTCGTTCGGAAAGTCAAGTGGTGAACGTGCGGGCCAGAATCCCTCCGAGCGAGTCTGGGTCGGCCTATGTTGTGCTGGGACGCGGCCGTTTGCGATCGTTTCGAGCGGGCTAGGACACAGCGCCGAAGAATGCAATCAGGGACTCATTTCACGGCGAGTGCTTCCGATGACTTCGCGATGCGAGGAAGAAACTCTTTGGTTACGCTGAAGTTTGTTTCAATCGATCCGAGTCTCAGCTCGATGGTCGCTCTTTTCTCCCTCCTCCGCTTCCCTCTGCACAACAACACTCTGATATCGACACAACATCGCTCTCCGTCCGGATTTTTCCCGGTATTCGCGACTTGAGATGCGGAGGGACAGAAAGTTAACCAGCACGCGTTTTCGCTCGTGGAAAAGAGGGCATCCCTCGCCAAACGGATCTCCCGGGCAAGGCTTTGCGGCTGGAGGAGATGAGGTGGAGCCCCAAGGGTCGCTGTTTGCACGTAGCAGTTATCGACGCTGGGCGTCTTGGCGCTCGAGGGTTCGCTGTTCGACAAGCAGCATTGCCCTCAGCTATAAAAGAAGCTCGCCCCAAAAGCCTGGAACACTAAATCTAATTAGTTGCGCAGGAGAGCTTCACTTGTTGCTGGCTGGCCCCTCGGTTGGCCACAGCGCTTGCCTGCCAAGTAGCAAACCGACTGGCTTCGAGAACTCAGTAAATACTCCGTCACGCAACCACAAGGAGAAACGCTGATTAGATAACAGTTGTGAGACTGGAGAAGCTTGACACACACGCAGCTGACACAGCTTAGCGGGATCGAAATCCGTGTTCCGCGCGGATGGCGATCCGGGAAAGACTCCCCGGAGTAGAAGTAACCTCTGTCTTTGCACTATCGAGTTGCACTACCCAGCGTCCCAATCGCTTCCATAAGTCAAGTCTTATCAGTGAATATTTCGAGAACCTGAGACGTAACTTCGGGATTTGCGGACCGACGGCCTTCATCACCATGCCTTGCCTGTGCGCAACGGGAGAATTCCAGACTTTCGGAGGTTTGCATAATTCGTGTCTCGAACATGGATCGCATTACTCGTCAGGCTGCGCAAACCTCGGGAAGGGGACACAAAATGCAGAACAACGTGTTCCGCATTTGAAGTGCATAAATTCTCCCTCCATGAGATGCTCCGTGACGACAACCCGATCGGAAACGATTTCGTTCATCTTTCAAGCACGCTACTAGCGGAGATTTCGCGAACGTGGAAGCTTCCCGCCCTCAATTCGCTGGAGTCGAATCGCTCCCTCGGACAACCTGGGTCGCGGTGAAGGACTCATTGATCGCGAAGTCCGAAGTCTGCAGGTTACCAGTCATGCCAGGAGGTATCAAAATCTGATAAACCCCTCTCGTGGTGAGGAAAGTCTTCATTGTCTCTGTGCGATGGGTGTTTGCTGAGTCCCGAACATTGAGCCCTCTTTACGCATTCCGAACAATTGGCGGCTACATCTAATCAATAACAGCGATTCATGCCTCGTGACGCCTGCAAAAGGCTAAGTTTGAATTGAACTGAGGAATCCACTACGTTTCCGTTTCGACTACGACGATTCCTCATGAGCTGAAAAACAGCAGCTTCAGACGGAGCAGATCGCGAACTGCGAGTTTGAGGCACAGGATCAAACACGGAAACTTTCGGAAAACGAGATATGGCTCATCTTCAGGGGATGGCTTACTCTGGGGAAAACACGGCACATGAGATGACTGATCCCGAATGAAACAATCCCTGATTCCTCACTCTGTTGCCTCGATCACAACAATCGGTGCAGTCGCTCGCGAAGCCTCGACGGACACCACGCCCAAGGAGCCAAATAGTACAAGCCCAGCCCACATCTTCCCATGTGCGGTGCGAAAAAATTCCGGTCCAGCGCCGGCTTCCAGGGCATGCAGGTCGTCTCCGGCTCATCGCGCAGACAAAGCTAAACAAAAAGCGTAAAAACTACGCTCGAGAAGAGTGAGTCAAACTCTTCAGAGGCTCCTCCTTACAACAAACTCGAGCACAACTGTCGCGCCGGGTTTGATCGCGGAATGACCACATGCCAAACGCGGGCGCGCGAACGCACCTGCTGAAGGCCACCGAACATCGTCGGAAACGTTGATCGTCGTCGAGAGTTCAGTCAACAATCAAAAGTTCAGTCGAACCACACCGAGGCTGATTTCTCGTGATCCGCATTCGTCGATGGTCGACTATAAGCGGAAGTTCATGTTGTTCTACTTTGAACCCACCCTCATGGTTAAACCAAAAAAGGAGGGAGTCTGCGACTGCGTCTCCCTTAGCCAATCTCCGTGTGATACCATCACTGTATCGCTCTCTCTGACTACACGGGCTCTTTTCAGAAATCGCAATCCGAAATCGCCTCGGTTGCTGGCTGGCTCAACACGGGCCATTAGCACTATTACCTGTACTACTTTATGAGATGACCAATCTCGAAAAAACTGGTCCCGATTTCTCGCGATTCCCGTTGTCTTGCTCCCCCACTCGATCACAGAGTTATTCCCACTCGGAGTTGCGTCCAGTGTTGAGAAGTCCGAGCCGACGACCGCGCCAAAAAGCAAGTCCCTGGACTCACTGGTCATGAGTCTCCAACGCCCCGAGTTGTAGCAAACGACCTCAAGCTTGTGCTCTCCACTCCTCTGATGATCCCTCTGATAGGAAAGCGGCAAAACTTTCGGGCAAAAAACTCACAAAAAATAACACAACTCGCGGAATATCCGCCTGACCTCGTCGCCGAAATAACGACCTCAGTTTCTATCCATGCGTGATAAAACGCAAACCCGCACCCATCCTCTCTGTGAGCTGAACGGCGAGCCAACGCCACTCTCGAGATTTGAGTTCCCGCTCGCAATCGGCAAACGCCCTCGTCAATCCCGCTTGAACTTTGAATAGAGCCGTCGTCGCCGAAGTCGTAAAAACTCATTCCAGACGCTGGGGAAAACTCGGAACTCCACGATTTTGACGTCTTTCCCGCAACGGAGCCCCAGCCGAAACTCGGCGGAACGGCCCTCCGGCGACGGAATCATTCTGCCTCGCAGTAGCTGCGCAACCACACCCCACCCCGATCGCCAACTGCCATTAGCGAGCTTTTTCGTCCGGGTTTTTCTCTGAGCTAGTTTTTCCTCACTTCTCGCCGTCCGGAGGCGCAAATGAAGCTCTTCTGATAACTGCACTGTCGTCCCAGGACGATATTAATGGAACGAAGAGTGTCGACGAGGACGCTTCACTCACCTCCATCACTCTTCCTTACGTACGCCTATCTCGCGAGCCGCCTTCCCGCATTGAGTTACTTGTATATAGCTTGAACCCGGGCTCATTCCTCTGATCCATCTGATACGCGATTTCCGAACGACGGATTGAGTTGCCGATCGGGATCCTGCCCAGTAGACGACGCTCGGCGAAATTGAGGCGGATATCGCCCATCTGGGGCTCGAGCTCCGACAGACAAAACAGGACGCGAAAAGACATCGATTGATCCCGTTCCTCTGATCAGCCTCCGTGGACGCTTCATGACGACACGAGTTCTAGGAGATCCCCCGTCGGCATCGGCGCATCTTCGTATCCGACGCGAGCTCCTGTGTCCCTTATCATCATTTACTGTTCGACAGTGGCGTCACGTCGCGCGGCCACATTGACGGCGTGGGTGGGAATAATACGAAGCTCGGCCGGTTTTCGCCCTGGAAGCGGAGCCCGGCCGCAGAGAGTGGATTCGGCCGTCGAGCCATTTCATATCTTCTCTCTTTTTATATCGCTGGTGCGCGCCCAGTTTCTCTTCTTCCTGCGCCCCCGCGTCTGTCGCGGATATTGTTCGTCATCTGATGCGGATCACGTTGCGGTTTTGGTGGCAAGCGGGAACCCTTGCGCCGGGATCGGATCTCACGCTCCAGGCTTTGTTTCACTCTCCGCGGACAAGACAACCAGTAGAGATCTCGTAGAGCAGTATTGGGCTTGGTGGCGGCATGACTGACTGGCTGCTATGGCCCGCCCGATGGCAGCTATATTGACGTTCATCTGACTGAAGGTTTCCCGAGACTAACAATGTATGTTGTGGTCGACGTCGACGCAAGTGGGCGATCCATCAGGAGCCGGTGAGCGCACAGTGCAGCTTCGCGCAGACGCACCGCGAGCAAGTCGACTTAGCAATCTTTTACTTTGTGGAAGGGCGCGGGGTGGAAATCGCGGGGGCCGGGTCGCTGACGGGGTATTGAGGCCACAATGGGCGACGGGGCCTCCGTGGGTCCCGTCGCCATACAAAGGCCTTCACTCTTCGCCCCCATCAATCTGAGCCCTTGTGAGGTTGTCAGCGGACCGGGCGGGAATTCCGAGAGCTTCTCTGAAATGACGTCGACGACGCGCCGACACGATGCCAGCCGGGGAGAGGTTTAAGATCGGTGGAGGAAGCAAGCACAAAATCACCAGAGTCGACACCGCGGAGCTAAAACACTTTAAATTTTGCCCCCCCCTCCACAGTCCTCTCGTTTTTTTTTCTGCAAAGGAGCTCCGCACAATGATCTCCGCGAAACAAGCTGTTCGTGAGCGGCTTTCCGGACAGAAACTTCGAGAGATGTACATATTTTCCGAAAGACCGCGAAAATTAAGGGTATCTGCTTGCCCCCGATATGAGTGAGTTCTTTTATAACGCTGAAGCCAATCGAGTCTGAATAACAGCGCATGGATCCATAGCGAATTCATTTGGGATATCGGCGATTCTTGAGGAAAGGATTCACTTCGTCTGTTGGCTCTGTACGTACTCCCGTGCTTTTTGATGCACAACGTCCAGCACAGACCCGACCAAAGGACCGTCTTTTTTACACAGCATCGCGGTCTGGAAACACAAAAAGGTCGCTCCAGTTAATCTTCATTCTGGAATTCCCAACGAGCACGGCGCTTGTCTCCGCAAAGCTTGAGGAAAACGCCGAGCGAGCTCTTCGATTCCTTGAAGTTTGTGTGTCAGTGTGAACGGGAGGAAGTGGTTAGCGTACTGCCTGTTCGATGATTTGTGGACGCAGCTTGGCGACCATTTCATCTAACTGCGCGACCGTCGGCATATTCTCCGATGAAAATCCGGTGTCCTGCGGGAATCGGTGGATCGAGAAAATGAATCGTTGGATAGAGAGTACATGAGTACGTGTATCATTGAGAGGGCAACATGAGGGCGTGAAACAATCGAAATCTCATCGCTACACATCACTTACAATTTTTTCCATTATTTTCATGAGCTGCAAAACATGCCGGAGTTTAATTCATGCACGAACCTCATGAATCTTCAGGGAATGCTTGGAGCCAACTTTTCGACTCTTCCTCCTAGATATCGATGATTGTGCGCTTCGTTTGGATACTTGCCCCTTCGGCTCCTTTCTCAGACATTCCACACTCTTTCGCGACCATGAGGAACCACTCCCGAGCTGGAAAATTCCACGATTCAATTCGAGTGGGCTGGTCTCATTCAGGGTCAGTTGAAATTGATGAATCAGAGCCTCAATCGCCACACATTTCCGATGACTCCTAGGCACAATTCGAACCTGCTTGTTCTTCGACGGCGATGAGTGTACCGGCGAGAAACCCAACGAAAATTAGGCAACGCATTTTCGAGACGGAGTCCGACGCTTCTTGGGCCCGTTGCTCCGAGAAACGTTTATGACGTTATTCTGAAAACTCCTCGACGACGAGGACCTATATAGCCCAGCTGGAAATTTGCCCTCGGCGATCACATGGAATGGAGGCAGCCTTTCGAAAACGTAGTCCTGAAACACAATTAAGATTAATGGGCTGTGGGTAAACACAACGGAAATCTGATCGAAAGATTACTTCGCTTGCCGTTCCCGGGCGAGTCGAATGTTGCTGAAGGGAGAAGTCTGTCTGGAACTCGTCTGAAAGCGCAACAAAGAATCGAGCGAAGCCATTAAAGTCGAAAAGCTGATGGAACTCGGGCGAACGAGGGGGAGATATCGATCAGATCCATGTCAACGACCCGTTCCCGACATTAGATTCGACAACAAGGCAGCCTCTCTCCCGATGAAATAACTCTGTACGTCGTTCCGATTCGCTGCCGAAGGTCAGAATCGTTCGGAGATTTGTCACTCCATGAGCGCCGGAATCGACGGAATCTCTCCGGACCCGAGCTCGGTGGAAATATAGGCGTATTAGGCTCTGACGCTCTAATTAGAGCGGAAATTCTGCGAAGTTGACACATTCCGTGGTCAGGCTCACCGTCGAAACAGCGCGTCGGGATTAAGTTGAAAAATGGATCGGACCTAGCTGCCGGGCTTTGCTGTTGCAAGCGAAAGGAACGGTTGGGGTCGGAAGAGGGGATGGATGCTACGTGAAGCTAATGAATCCAACAGCCTCCCGCAGCCAACTTTCTGAATGCGTCATCAATTTTATTGTGATTGACTTGTACGCTACTCTCCCTCTCGTTTGATATCGTGCTGTGCTCCCCGTCAACTTCAACCGGTTCCGCGAAAAGGACTTCGTCCGTTACCTCACCCGTTGTCACGGCTGTTCCAGTCCTCCGTGACGGATTCGACGACCGAACTCGATTCGATCGGAACGGAATTCAGAACTGAGACCCCTGCCAAAGTGAAGGAAACTGGCCTCGGCTCGACGTTCCGAGTGAGTCATAGGCGAGGAGGCGACGATTTTCATGCAAGGAGAACGAACACCGCGAACACAGCGGCTTCTGTTTCGCCAGGGCCCGTGAACGTGTGGTGAATTCGTCTTTATTGGGGAGTGGCGAGGAGCGGGAGCGGGGCTTGGGCGCAAGATGATTTAGCTAAATCAAATGCGACTTGCGCCAGGGTTCGGTCGTGAAGTACGCTTATCCACTTTGCCGTTTGCCGCTTGATCTGCGGTTCCACTGGGACAAACTTCGACGTGACCCGCACGGCAAGAGAACAACAAATGGCCGGCCGGCAAACCACCCGCCCGAGCGTCCTGGGATTTCCAACTTTGCCCCGGTCGAAGAACGCTCGGATCCAGCTGTTGGATCACAAAGCAATACAAAAACCCACAGCTCCGGACTTCCCGTTCCTGATAGGAAACTCCGGTGCAAAATAGAGAAATACCAAAATTTTCTGCGCGCCCTGTACGCCATTTTTTCTCCCCAGCAGATATCTGAAAACATTCGTGGAGAGCATCGGGCCGGTTTCCATTCCCAACTTTCGACAGCGGAGCTTCCGAGTCAATCGAGTTTGATCGGAAGGGATGAATCCGCGATTTCGGTGAAAATAAAATCGCCTCAGGCAGCCGCGGCTGTGAGCGAAGGCTCGCGGAAGGCTCAAATTGATCTTCTTCTCTGTAAGGTTCTCGGTTCCCCAGGAAAACTGTTTCGTTCCTCGAGACTTCAAATTTCTGCCGCAGGTTTGCGGAGCTCTTGACGCGAGCCGCAGGCAAACTCCGTCGGTTTGCTCCGCGATTCTGGCGGAGTGGAGTCAGGAGACGAAAGTTTCTGGTATTCTCTGGGCTCTGAGACAGGAAACTCCGAAGCGCGTGACACTACATGCCGTTCCGACAAGGCAAGCGCGCAACTACCAAATCGACTTCCTTTTCCATGGTTCCGGGTCTCTGGCGCGGCTAAAACTTGCAAAATCAGCCGGACGCACTCCGAAAAGTTTGTTATTCTAGGCACTACAGCCTCATCCCGGAGCGGACGAATCCTCCGATGTTACGTCTGAGCATATGATGATTACGTGCCGCTCCCAAAATTTTCGATTCGAGTCAGTGACCCCGAGAGGTTATGCTTCAATGGGGGGATATGAAAGAGCATTCAGCCATGGAGTCTCGCGGTCAGCTGTCGCAGCATTGAGATAAATTCGCGAACGGCTGTACGTCGCGCTACGTCTTGATCGAAACTCCGAATCTGAAGGCGGAGTCGAGAGAAGAAAAGGCTCGAGGAGTCTTTCAACTTCGCGCCATTGCGTTGTTCGGGGCGAGGTATTTGCTCTGACATTTTCAATGCAAGAAGTACATTAGACCCTTCCCGTTCATCCGCCCGTCCGCCGTCGACTCTCCGTCAGTGCTCCACCGAACCATGCTCCACCGTTCTCGGGCGGCCTTTTCGCAAGCAAAATGCAATTTCCAAAATGTACTCGACCAGCCAGCCAACCCTGTTTCTTCTTCATTCGCTGCGAGGCAGCAGTAGCGTCGGTAGCGGCTCTACATTCAAATTTCAAAAGTCTTTCGGGAGCTGCTTACGCCATCACAAGACCGAATACCAGCGAGCGATGTGATGGATTGCCTCCTCTACGTTGATTCACTCCGTAGTCGTTCGTTTGCAAGTTCTGCTCGGTGCATTTGTCATGTACGAGCGTCATGCGAAGGAAGCGCTTCTTTTACGCCGAGAAGAGAAACACTTCCGAGAGATACTCTATTCCTTTTTAAACAACAACCTCCCGAGCACCGCGGAGGTTTGCGGTTGTTCCGACGGAGAGTACAAGAGAGCTAGGAGCAAGGGGGATCAGGGAGATCAGATCCCTAGAAGGAGAATAACTGGTCGTGTACGGGAAGCGCCGTTATTGGGAGTTCGATCGGAGTCGTTCCCCTTCTCTCCTCTGACGGTGTTTCCCGGCATGAGCTCTGGCCCATCCCGGCTCTGCGGTAAACGGAGCCTTTTCTTGAACATCTTGTGTCCTCGTGCTCTAGAGAACAAAGCATACTCGACAGGGTCAGATTGACATTCATTTCTCCCAGGCTCGCTCGAGGCGTTCGTTCAATCGATCATGTCCTTCAAGGGGGCATTGCCCCGACAGGCCCTCGGGCGTCCAACATTAATTGTTGAGCGACTCGGTCGCTATAGTTTCGTTCCACTTGTTCCTCGCAGAGTGCCGAGCGGTAATCCACACAGAGGCAGCCCACAACTCTAATCACAAGTCCATCTCCTGGACTCACAAGCTCACATAGGCTAATCCAATCTTAATGAGGTGGTGATCCAACTGAAAAGAATCCAGCTGATAGCGAAGCCGGAGAAAGGAAGAGTCGGGCTGAGAATCCGCGGCTCGCAATCGAGAGCTCTGCACTCCAGAGAGATCATGACTTCCAAAGATCTCGCTTCTGAACCTGGCGCACTCGCTCTCTCGCTGGAGGAAGTGAAGGAAGTCACGCGATTCTATCCGGAGGACAGGAAATCTGTTGCTTCGCAGTTAACCAATACGGCGTTGGTTGCACGAGGCGACCCACCATGCCGCTTTTCTGTTGGAGTATCATGAATTCCTCCACCCGGAATGAGAGGGAACCCGTTTTTTTCGAGAGTTCCCACTTTCGGGCCCGAGTCCGCCGTCAGTCTGGACTTTCTCAGGGAAGCAGCGCGCCTTGGATGACGGCGCTCCTGTTACTTGAGAACCTTTGCGAGTCTGTTTTCTGTCAACAGCCAGAAGGTTCATCATCTGTTGACAACCTGCAGAGCATCTCGCTATCGCGATTCTTCAAATCGCGCCGAACATCACAGTTTTCGGTTCCGGAGCTGATCGAGGAACCCTCCACGGAGTCTTCCTTCGGGGAAGGGGGCCGTTAGCTCTCGTTCAAAGAATCATAAATGACCGAACGGAACAAATAATTGCCGGAGAATCACTAAGAAACGCTTGATCCTCGCACGAAGTTCCCCCACAAGGGTCATCATATCGCAAGTTGTGATGCTCGAGGTTTACAGCATCCTCTCCGGCAACGTCTCGCTCTCCAAGTGCCGACGTGCGTGGGGCCGAAACTGCGAAAACGTGTCCGCCTATCTATGGCTCTCACGTAACATTCGTTGTAGCGTCGAGAACAAATTTCTCCGAACATTCTGACGTCCGACGGCGCAACGTCGGACTCGTGGAGAAATCCACCGGAAGACTCAGGATTCGTGCGGAGAGGGAACGAACTTCCCTCAAGTCTCCACACCAATGGATTCAGGTGGGTCGTTTCCTGTTATTGGATCGCTGATACTGCGAGCCAAGTTGAGAACGATGATGATGATAATGAAAATAAGCGTAAAGCGCAAGAAGCGTTCTCAGCAGAGCATGCAAGAGCTATCGGTCTCATTTCGCGGCCGCTTCACAATAGACGACCAGACGGGGTTCATAAACGTTCGCCCCGGGATTCCACAGCAGGGTTCCTGCGGCTTCTGCTGACCGCCGTTCAGTCCGGACTTCTCCCGACGTTGAAAGAGCTATCCGAGAACGGTGCTCCTGCTACTTTGGACTTGCCTCGTTCGGGATACAGTCTCACCACCGACGTCTCGAGGTTCTGGAACCGTGAGGAATGGAACTTGCTCATGCGCAATGAATCCCCAGAACCAGTAGTAAATCGGATGATTACAAAAAGCCGATATACGACTCGGAATGTCACGAGAATCTTCGGATCGAAACGGGAAGCCAATCGATTGCGTTGTATCTGTATACGTTTGTTTGCTTAGTGGAGGTTGGAGGGCTCACACGACAGATGTGCTCATTCTGTGGAGCTTGTGTGGGGATATACAGCGAGGCAAAAAACGTTCGAATCAAACCAACTGGAACGTATTGGGGTTATTCATTTACAAGGACCCGATCAGGGTCCGTTGAGAGTTGGAGTATCCCCGAGGGTCGGGGTCGGCAGGGAAAGCAAGAGGTCGTCCACATCCAACACGACTGAGAAGCTCTGATTAATTGGACAGAAGCGGCCAAACGAACTCGCGAGCAGATATAGACGAACTCGTTTTCGCTCTGAAAGCAGCCGGATGGTCAACCGAGATAGGACAATGAATTAGAAGGAGAATTATAACTCCCACTCGGACCGGGTTGAAATCTCGGGATCTCGCGGCATTCGAACGCTGAACGCCCTGTTCCACTCACTCGGGGCGCGAGATCGTGTATCTCAGCATGAGTACGCGCATGCGCTGTGAACCGGCTATTCGGTTGTTCAGTTATCACCGCGTTGGTTGCTCGGATGCTACAGGCGCTGAGTAGAGGCAGCATCCAAACGGGAGCATTTTTATCGTTGTCAGCCCAGTCTTCGGACTCTCCCCATCTCTGTTTGACACTGCCGCGTAAAAATTGGAGTGCTGATTGCCAGGTCGTGCAGGACAAAAGTTTTTCCCCTTGCGGGATGAGGTTTGCAAGCCAGACTTAGCTAAAATTAGCTGCTTGTCTGTCTGCGCTATCCGATGGCGCTTCTCCGCCCGCCCGCCCGCTCGCTCGCTCGCCGAGCCTGGCCTGTGGCAAGCCACGTTGGAAGTGATGGCGGTGGCGGTCCTCGATCGCAGACGTCGAGTGAGCGACTCTCTGGCTGGATGGATGCTGGGGTGGTGCGGGGGGTGAGGTAGCTGGGTGTTATCAGGAAAGGCCCCTCGTGCCCACCGTGCTCGCGCCAGCCGCCACCCCACCCAGCGGACGTGAGCACCCCTTGCCCCGGTTTCGGAGAGAAGCACTGAGGCGTTTCGTGTTTGTTTATACTTAGCCCAAAGCTGCTCCAGTTCGGACGGGGCAAGTCTTTTAACGAGAACGCTGCAGCCACGCACAGGAAAAGAAAAAGAGAGTTGGTGCTGATGATGCCCGGTGAGCCGGTAGAGTGGGGGTCTCGGTAGCGGGCATCATAGCTGTAGGGCTTTTGAATGAACACCCGACCTAATGACTTCCTCTATATCAATCTCACTCTCCCCGGGCTCATTCTCCCTTGTAGTCTTAAACACCCGTTCTATGGAGATAAATAGCGCGGTCAAGTACTCCGTTGGAGGAGGCAGCGCAAACAACTGAAGATTCGACGTTGATGGGGACAAGCTCTCGATCAAGAAATACGCGAAAAGCTACTCTCCCTCTCCCAATCGTCCAATCCGATCTCTGACCGCCCGTTCTGAATGCTCCATGAGTTCCCAGAAAGCAGGTTGTGCAAACGTAACCTTGGACTACTGAGCATAGAGCTTCGCAGCGGGAAACAGTCTGCTGGTTGTTAGAATGACATAACAGCGAGCTGCTCGGGACGCCCGATTATCTCAAAATGTATCCGAGTTCGATTGTGCTTGATGCGATTTTTGTCATTCCAAATGGTACATCCTCTCGCGATGGAAACCATCTGTGTACGACCCGAACGACGGCTGGAGGAAGTTCGATGGAAACTGTCAGGGCTGTCGGCTGGCGCGCGCCACTGATCTCTACCTCCTAATTTGGAGCTTGCCTACCCGTGACTTTCGACTCGAACGCGGATGAGCTCATTTTTTTTCCACAGAAGAACTCGAGGAGCTAGATGCCGTTTTTGTGGGCTTCAACCGGTGCTCGAGCAGTGAGCACTGTGAACCAATGCAGGCTCAGGTGCCATTGACAGTTCTAACTGCTGAAAACGTCACGGTGACGCTTTTGGAAGAGAAAACATTTCGCACAGGGTTTGCTTTCGTATCGACGGCTTGTGACGAAATGATGATGGACTATTTGCAAAGTAGGCGAGCGGTGGGAATTCCGTCGTCTCTAGCCTTCACAAGGTGCTCGGTCTTCTGTTTCTCCCGAATTTCGCGACTCATCGTTGTTCTGTGGCAGTCGATTCCAGGTGTCCGAGTGAACGAATCGGTAATTCTCGGGGTTCCGGTTACAACGTTGAGGATAAGCGGTCAAACTCCGTGCAAAGTGAGCGCCATGTGGTCGAACCGCTTTCGGTTTGTCTGAATTCGCCGAACCTGAAAGTGTCCGCGCAGTCTGAGGTTTTCACTGCGGGTGCCTACCGCCTCCACAGCTGGTGCCTCTATAAGATCCACAATCCCTGCGCGGAAAGACATTTAGCGGAAGCCCCTTCGGAAAAGAAGCGAACGAGCGAGTGATCCGTCTGCCTCAGTGACGGAGAGACTGACGAGCAGACATGAAATCGACAACTCAGGTACAAAGTCTCTTGAGCTCGGTTGCGTTCCTCCGACAATGTGCACTCAACTGAATCTCGAAAGCGTGGTTTGATCCGTGCATGTGTCTGAGGAAAATTATGTGATCCCTCATTCCCGTCGACGTATTTCAGATCTTCTTGGTGGTGTTTGCGCTGTGTGTCCTCGGAATCTTCGCCCAAAGTGACGGATTCGGTTACTACGGGTACAATTTGTTTCGGCCCTACTATTACCGGCGGTTAGCCAGGATGTATGATCCCTTCTACTACTCTCGCGCCAGCTATTACACTCGCCAAGGTGGATACGGTGGATATGGTGGTTACGGTGGTTATGGAGGTTACGGCAGAGGCTACGGCTACTTCCGCTAACAGATGCTCATCTCAATGCGAAGCGGGTCAGGCTTCCCAACTCATGAATACGGTTCGAAATGTACACCGTTTGGGAATCTGCCATACCATCCTCTGCTGCGCTGAAATCTCTGGAGCAATAATGGTCGTGAGTAGCAGAATTTTCCCATAACGGAGCCTCAGGGTGGAGTTTTTTTGCGCGAAAATCAATAAACTTGCTTGGAAAAACCGTGATTCTTCCTTCGTGACGCCTCTGAGCTCCAATCGAAGGGGATAACCTTCCCGATTCAACTTTGATCGGATTGATATTTTATCGATCATTTTGGATAGCCACCATGTGTCTTCTGTGATTTCTGTCACAAGGAACTAGGCTTGCATCTATGAGGGAGGGATATTCTCAGACATTGCGACCAAGGCGAACACTTCATAATTATTGGCACAGACGGAACCGAAATGCAGCATGCAATCGAGGGACAGTCATTGCGGATGAAAGATCCCGGGGCCGCTTTATCTCGGATTGAAAAAAAAAGAGTTTCACTCTCAAAACAGGCTGAGAAGCCAGTGTCGAAGATGCAGATCGGCCAAGATCGGAGAAACAGATGAACGGCGGATCGGAGGTGTCCAGCGTTATGTTATTGGTGTTTCTTTGAGGTACATGAGTGTTTTGCGGATGCAGACAACGCTGGAGAGGCTCGTTGCGTGTGGTTTCTGTTACGCTGTCCAGCGGCTCGAGAGAAGACGACTGTGTTATCACGTGCGCAATCTCCCAAATCAATGACCTGTTTCGAATCATGGGTTGCGATCTTTGTGGACCATTAGATCGGCTTCCATTAAGGTCGGAGAAAGTTTTTCGCTTAGAACGGATTCATTGAATTCGGTTCACTCTAACTTTTATTCGGAAGACGCCAATATGTGCCTAAACGAAAACGGTGTGGCGGTGAACGAAACTCTGATGAACAAAAAATTCGTGAGAGCTGTCCCGGGCCGACACCCATGGTGACTTGGGGGAAAGAGTGGAATTTACTGCGTTAGACTCGCACGAGTTGATAGCATGACCTTTTGCGCTCATTCAGCGAAAAATACGCTGAAGGTCACGATTGGGCTCCTGTGTGGGGATTACGAGTAACAATCCAGAGACATAGAACAATTTTTCGTCCACATATATGCAGAAGGTGTTCATTCGAGGAGGAGCTATGAAGCTGAGCGTGGACGTCTATCATCGTATCGAGACAGAGAAACTGTGAAACACAAAACATCGAGTTCCACTCACTGTAATAATTCATGTAGATCGTCGAGCTAAGAACAATGTTCGTTTCGATGCCCTCGGAACGCCCGTCCCTGTGATGTAGCGTCATTGTTTCGCACAGTTGATGTAGGTCGGCGTACAATCGTCAACAGAAATCCCTTGGAGCCCAGCAGCAACTTGAACAATACTCGACGGATTCACCTGTTTCGGTTCCTCATTCGAATGATTGGATCAGTTTCTCGATCCACGCAGTGCTCAGTGAATGCATCCGTATCGGCTCGACGTTCTCTCATTCGATCAACGGTAGCATAATGAACCGTGACGACACCGTTCGCAGACGTTCGTACTCGTGGGCGGCTGCTTGGAGGCAATTGTTTCAATGATGAGAACCCGTGGCACAACGAGTGCCCCGAGAACAAAATTCGCCCGTTTCGCCAGATGCAAAGTTTAAGCTCGAAAGCTCAGAACTGAGTGATATTTACCTCAAAACTTTTCTCAACGGAAGCGAACAAGAGAATAATCGCAGCTGCTGAGAGAAATTCCTGTGAGGTTCGTCGATCGCTCGTCGAGGGAAATCGGGTCAGCCTAGAATCTTGTGAACTAGGGACTCTCCACTTCGTCCAACATATCAGCGAGCCGGAGCTTCTGTTGATTGTTTTCGGGAAAATCGATGATCCACGGTTCTGTAATCGCCTTGAAAGAGTCATCTCTACCTGAAAGTCAATCAAATAATCTCGCATGGCGGGGATGTCCGCATGAGCTGACTCACGAACGTGTGATTTTCAGAGCCAGAAGGCCTGCTCGAGATAGCGAATTCTGGGTCCTCCAATCTCAGCGGACAGCTGGATCACGCTGAACTGATTCAGTCGGCCCGAATCCTAATCTTCCATGCCGCTGCTGGGTCAACAATGCTCCATAATCCCGCTGATGGTCAAACGCGCGTTCTCCGGGGATCAATTTACCTTTCAAAAAACGTGGAGGCTCGGGCTTCAATCAGATCTTGATACTCGGGGGGCTTGGCCCCCTCGCAATGATATGACCTCCTCAATGACACTATGTGAGCTCTGAATGGATTCTCGGAGCTTGGCTCGAAGTTGAAGTCAAAATCGCGGATTTTCCTCCTGACGCATTACAGACGGAACGGGAGTCTTTTGAAACGATGAAGTCTTCCGGTGCGGAGACAGAGGAGGCAAACAGGATACAGCACTGAAAGCGACAAGAATTGAAAGTCACGCCATGCGTCACTGGGTGTTTCACTCCTCACCACAAGAGTGATCCCTCCACGTTCGATGTTGACGGCTTTCGGGACCCTTTATAGCCGCCTCGAGCAAGTAATATTCGGTCTATCGCTCGGCTGCGGAGCTGAACGGTACCTGTCTGTCACCATCTACATACATCCCTGAAAATGGCGCCAGTTGTTTTGGGTAGGTCGAGCTGCACGTAGGATCATTAGTTAGCAATGAGCTAGCAGTAGCCATGCATTCTCAGGATTATTTCTCATCCTCCGTATTTTGAGGGGGAAATTCGTTCTCGAGCACTCCGATTATGCGGATCAGTCCGAACATGAATTGTCCGATCTCACACAATCTGCATGACTCTCCGGAGATTTATCACAGGCTACTGGTCACTTAGAGGGCGAGCTCAATCGATCCGAAACCTTCTCGAATATGTCGGTGAGGAGTATGAAGACAGGAAGTACCATATTCATGTGAGTAACCTCGCTCGATTGCACTTGAATGATTTAAACTTCCATTGGGGAGAGCTCGAACATGATTTTCGGGAATTTCAGTCACTCAGGAATGATCAGCGCGATCTCTCGCCGGAAAAGTTCCGGCTTTGTAGTGATGGACAGTGTACTGCTTTCCCCCGATAGGACATAGGAATCAGTGAGCCCCGGCAATGGAATCCTGCAAAAATGCGGTCTCGAGAACTCGCTCACACGAATCCGCCGAATGAAATAGATAGAAATTTATGGTGTGGAGGCATGGAGAAATCGCGGTACCAGAAGTGAGGATACACAGGATAGTGCCTCACTTCTCTGAAGTGCCGTCTCAGTTGCTCCTCCCCGGTTATCGAATGTCGCCTACGCATGCACTTATGAAGCCCAGATATTTCGAAGAGCGTGGTTTCGCCAGTCGTGAAGTTGGACGCATTTCTTGAGCGATTCTGCTCCGGAACCTGAAAATCCGATATTCTGACAATTCTATCCCCAGAGCTGGGACTCCTATGTCGGGTGCCGGATAAGCAGCCGTTCCCAAAGACATTGACTCACGCTGTGGCCAGCCGGAATAATTCGGGAGCGGTTGTGTCCTAAGTCGAGCCAACCAACGTTGCCAGAACTCGCCATCTTGAACTGGAATGTGTCCGCGGCATACAAGCCTTGGCTGCTCTCCGAAGAGGGGGGAGGGTTTCCGGGCTCTCGGTACTTCGCGTTTGCGCCACTCCGGAATACCTGCACTCCAGTGTTTCGGGAGATCTCATCCACACGGCCTTGTGGCAAGAATATGAAACAAGAACGGTGGCTCGCTTCCAGACTCATCGATGGGTTGATTGTCACCGATCGATGGAGCGGGCGCTGCTCCAAAAACATTGCATTCCGCACCCCTGACTCGACTTGAGCTCGCGAATATTGCGTTTGATGGACCTTTCGGTAGTAACCCTGAGGGTACATCCGCAAACTTGTTTCGGTAAAGTGACGCATGATTTTCCACACCGCCGCTTCTTGTTTCGGGGGTCACGCGGGGATCGTTGGTCTCTGCACTGCAGGGTAACAGAGCAAGTGCCTTACCTCGTTGAGTGTTTGTGTATGTGCGACAGACTAAGTTGAGTTGCGCTCTCTGTTTAGGCCTGTGGTAGAAATCAATATTCATTTGACAACCGAGAACATGGAACTGCTCCGTGGCAATCTGTGTTACCTAATTGGCAAAGTGGGACAGATTCATTCGAGGAAACGATCAAATGAAGCTACACGACCGTTGTCCCATTCACCGATCGTTGAGGCGCAGTTCTCGACCCCTCTCCAGGCGTGTGCTTGATTTTCCAATGACTCGCTGTTATCTTCCCGTCAAGTTTGAAAGACAATTTCTTCTCCACTGATCAATCGGGAACTTGTTCACAGGAGAGGGAGAAATGGCTTGAAGATAAGACCTAATGTCCTCTTCTCGTCGGAGCAGACGGGGAAGTAGGTCTCGAATTCCCCAACCTGCCTTACTACATCGAAACTCGTGAGGACGGCTCCAAGCTGAAGCTCACCCAGAGCCTTGTCATCTTGAGGCCCATTGGACGCAAACACGGGCTCGTTGTCGAAGGAGCTGATGACGTTGTGCGCATGGAGTCCTATGAGCAGGAAGCTGCTGATCTCGGGCAAGTCCCCCTCATACTTTTTCCCGAAGCGATGCAGGAATCCTACAACCACTACATTTCCTGAATGCTTCAACCGAGTTTTCCCATGTAGGCAAGCCTTATTCGGCTACGCGTTCGATGTCGAAATGACGAATCTCCGATACCCCAACTACCCGAAAGACATCAAAGGTCTTCTGGCAAAATGGGAGAAGGCCCTCCAGGGCAAGACCTGGCTAATGGGAGACAAGCTGACCTACGTCGACTTCCTTCTGTTTGAACACTTGGACTGGCATCTCCTCCTCGACGAAACTATCCTCGATTCACTGCCGACTCTCAAAGCCTACGTCGAGCGGTTCCGTAGCCTCCCGAAACTGACAACTTACTTTGCCTCCGACCGCTATCAGGAATGGCCGATCCTGAGTCCAATCGCCAAGAAGTTCGGCTGGAAGAAGCCAGAATGAGCTCGCTCGGGAATAAATCACTCCGGCAGGTTTTTTCATCGGTTTGTCGCCATCTTTCGCCAAAGTCTGGGAGAGGGCTCCGAGTGGAAAAGGGGTGCCTCCATTCTCCCACTTCAAATCTTTCAAGATCAGGAGGCGGGTTCGGAATCCTCGTCTATACGTCTGCTCATTCAGCCGCGAATCATTCGGTCCGAACGCACGACGGGATTCCATGAATTCAGGAGGTGGGCATAGCTGCATTTTCACTGCGGTAATCGAAGCGATCGCGGGCAAAGCGATCCGAAGAGCGGAGAAGAGGTATCTCACTCTCGGACTTTGGACGTGCAACGATGTATGAACGTCGAAAGCCGGTGCTTCGATCCGAACCTCCTCACACGATCCTTGTCCCAGATCCCTGCTCGCTCTGCCCCTCTCCATCCTCCTCCTCCTCGGCCCCGTTTTTGAAGATATACAGGGCTCTGTACATATCCGATACACGCGATCGAACGCTTTGCATACGAAATCAGGTGATATCCTTCAAGGATGATATACGAGCCCCGCTTGGAAGGGAAAGATCAGCAGATGATCGTTTTTACAAAAGGTCTTCAAGAAGGGTGTATCAAGAATATTATTCCGCAGCGTTTCAGCATATCCGTTTCGCTTTCTCGCGGACTTCCATGCGGATTCGGGCGCCACCGGCTCCCGGAACCGGCTCTAATGCGCCTCGGAATCCATCAGTGGATTCGGATTCGAGAGCGGCCGTGGCTTCGAAGTCCCAAAGTTTTCCGTCGCAACCTTTGCCGTCGGCGCCCTCAGGTGTAGACCGAGGATTACTTTTCGTGGAGGGAGGAAAAGTCGTCAGGCTTTGTCGGTGCCGCCCATTCTGGGATTATTGCTCGTTTAGGCGACGTTTACTCTTCTCGAAGCCGAGCCGAAATCAACACAGACAGGAAGCTATTAAGAAATGCAGATGAGAGTGAAGACGTTCAGGCAGCGTTGGGAATAGCGAGCAATAGCGCAGCCGCTCCGAGAAAAGAAGGGTCTCACTGAGAGAATGGCTGTGGGCGAACCGGATGGAGCTGAATACATTACACGGTCGCTCTCCCTGCGGTCCTGCTTGGATTGCTCTCAGTGAGTGTCTCGCGAGTGTTCTCTGGAACAGCGACAGAAGGCCATCGAAGGAAGGATTTTACGGCTTAACATAAAGTGGAACGTCCGTCTCCCTTTCACGGAGCGTGTTGCCGGTCCGGTTTCGATCCAGATGATTATTGCCTTATTTCAGAAGGGTTCCACTCTCACTTGAAGAACCGTCCGCAGTTTTTCCCCGCGCTCGCGAGGAACGAGAACGGACGACGAGAAGAAAAACTGCCCCCAGCGCGGGGTGATGTTTTTTACAGCTGACACAAAAATTGTGAGTTCTTTCTCCCATGAGCTGGCAATCAATTCGGACGGGGCGCAAGGGATGATGAACAGAAGCAGCCAATGACGCGTGCGTCGACTCGCGCTCGCCGCCTGAGACCTGTATCTTCGAACACGTTTATGCGGCTCGAAGTTCATTTTGGCTCGAATGAAAGTCCTCGGATTGGGCACGATGAATGGTAGATCAATAAAACGATGGATAAGAAGATCGATTGGATGAAAAGGGTCATCGATGATCACAACAGTAGGGAGCTTCGCAACCTCAGCGAGGTGCGGAAGTGTTCCAGGAGTCTACGGACAGGACCGCTCTGGACCGATGTACCGGACGTTTCGATATTCCGAATTCCTGTCAACATTGGGCTTGATAGCAGGGGAATAGACCTACCAGAGATTTCGGAACGCAGAGGCCGGGGGGGGGGGGGGGGGGGGTGAGTATCTGAGAGTCCCAATGAAGGGATTCCTTCGCACATATCGGAGTATCTACCTGGGTATCTTAGTAGGTGCTTCGCTTGCACTTCGCGTGGTAAGCACGCACTCAGTACGTACTTCGCTGAGGTATCGAGCCACATCTCACAGCTGGTTGAGTGTAAAGTACCTTAGGATGTTCTAGAGTACCATTCAGAGGTTTGCCGACAGGCACGAGATCACCTCCAATATATCATGGAGGAGGCAGGATGCGAATCGAGGACTTGGTGGCCGCTGGAACATCAGAGATTCTGCATCTTCAAACTCCAAAGATTCAAACGAAGTGTTTGACGATGAATTTTCTCCGGAGAGAGACGACGGGAGCTCTATCAGTGGCTCCGGAGCACGTTCAATGCAAAGAGACAGGAGCGTGCCAACTTGTTCACACAGAAAAACGTGACCGTCACGTCCGTTCTTCGTTTATCGGAACAACGATTCCGCAAACAAGGGCACCGCTGCGATGCTCATTTCCTTTTCGAGCATCAAAACAAACGAGGCGATCCCACGTGTGCGGCCACTACACCAGTTATTGCGCGGCTCGCAGACGAGGAAGGACGCTCCGACGACCACGAGGCACTGCCGCTTGCAATGCTGGATGACGTTTTGGATACGTACAAATTCGTACACCATAGCTCCGGCTCAAAGTTGACTTTGAGCCGGCGGACAGACAGGCGGGCTGGCGGGCGGGCTGGTCGTTCGGCCGGATGCTCGGCTGGAGCTGGTGTGAACTGACGCGAAAGTTTCAAATCTATGCGCGTCACCTCCAGAGCCGCACTTCCAGTTGAATGGCTTTGCGAAATACAAACTCGCTCCTTGGAAGCGGCTTGCTCGCTGGCGCGATGACGGGGACGCTACCTGCTGCTCGCATGCCTGCCCGCGTTCCTGGTTCTGCCTGCGTCCTCCCCAGGCTGCCTATCGACAAGACCGTCGTCGTCGTCTGGGCTGGACGCTTCAAATGAAACGGACACAATCCTTCTCCGCGCGGTCGGACCAAGATCTGTCAGGGCCACACTTCCAAGTTTGAAGCTTTCTCGAGCTTTGTTTTTCCTCCGTAAACTCACCTTGCCGCTCCGCTCGGGGAACCTTCGACAGGACGCGTACCAAACTCTGAGGGAAACTTTGACTGCAGCCGTGGGCGACGAGTACGCCAACAGACGCTCCGATTTGGATTCCGGAGGGTATCGTCATCGTTATTCTGATGGCCACTCAAGAGACTCCCGGCCGAAGCTTCAACAAGCGTTTCAAGGGGCTTCCGACTCGAAACTTCGTCGACTGCTGGGCCAGCGTTCCCCCGACGCAAATGGAGAGACAATTAAGGGAATAGCGAAGCTCTGAGACATGATGGATCGGTGGTTGATCGAGGAATGAATTGATTCCGAGTGCGAACGAGGCACAACCGGGCACTCCGATTGATTGGAGCATGGCTATCGTTCAACAGATTTTGATTGCGCAACGATCGCAGCCGTAGTTGTCCGGTCGATATAGTCGACCGCGTTGCCCTTTCCACCTGACCTCATCGACGACGACCAGCCACACCCGATCGTTTTGTTTCGCGCGACGGCGGCAAACCCCGGTGTCGCCGCCCCCGCCAGGACGATGCCCGTTTCGAACGTTTCCTGCTGCTCAGGAGAATCCCTCAGAGGCTCCTCGGTCCCTGACGGCGGTCCACTTCAACCGGAGATAAAGAAAACTCCGGGACTTTTTCGCAAGCCACACACTTGAAGAATAGCTTGTTCGAGACCGGATCTAGTTGGAACGAGCTTAGTTTTGAGAATATGATAGGCTGGCGCAGCCTTATTGGGGGTCAGCTGCTGCCGCCGCCGCGCCCCCTAAGAGGCCAAACGTAGAAGTGGAAGCGAGACAAAGAATGGAATGAGCCATAATGAAATTAGGATCGCGGTCTCGTCCCCTGCGTCCCAGAGGGAGTATGGAGATGAGGTTGGGAGTGAGGAACACTCGAGCCGGAGCCCCTTTCGGCCGCCGTTCGCTGAGGAGCATCCCGCACTGTTCAAGACGATAGCTGACACGTGCCGCAGAAACATACACACATATCAATACAACAGACGCTTCTAAGAAACATGCTCGAGTGTTTTTCTCTTCGCCTCATGTTTCATTAATGCGCTGCGCCCACCGGCAGGAGCCTTTCCTTCCGCGCGGGATGAGGAATACGGGAATCGATGACACTCACGACCGCAGAGCGAAACTATTGTGCGGCCGCGGCGGCGTTGGAGGAAATAAAATTCCTCCCGGAAGGTCTCCCGGATCAGGGGAGGTAGGGGGAGAGAAGACGTTCGGAAGGAGAGAAAAAATTCGACTTGAGCCACTGATAGAGCGCTCCGCCTCCATTCCGCATCTCATGGCTCGGCAGTACGTTTCCGAATGCGTATTTTATGGCCGAATAGCGCCAGAGAGAAATTCCTTCCTCGTCGGCAACTGCGTGCAGTGTTCCGTGAAGCTGACTTCTTAGCTCGCTGAGCGGCTGGGTAACTGAAGCCTGGTCTCCGTGGCCGAATATAAACTTCGATCCTTTCTGAAGGCGAGTAGGTTAGGAGGGAAGGAAGCAGGACGGCGGATGGGCACCGTTCCCTCCACCCACTTTTCCAGGCGATTCGGTGGGGTAGCTGCTCACGCGAGTTAACTGTTCCTCACTTCATCGTTCACTTCATCCTTCCGAGAGAGCTCCTCGCAACGATGCTGTCGCGGAGGACTCCAAGGTCTGACCAACCGAAGGTGGCGAGCTCGCCGATGTTCAAATAGGCTTGTCTGCGAGAGGCTCGAACGGCCGGAACCTCATTATCAAATACAGTGGACTCCGATTAATCGGTACACGTCGGAACCAGACCATCCTGGTCCGGTGGATACCCTGCATCCCGAAAAATCGAGCCCGAAATGCATGAAGTTGGAAAATCGAGCCCAGAAACCTCCTCTCCCGATAGCGGAGCGGTCGGGACTGGTTTAGGGGGGAGGAATTGCAGCTTCGTTACGCTCAGCCTACCTACTTCTTCTGCCTCGCTTACGTCCTCGCTGTTCCCCATTTACGGTCCCCTGTTCGAACTGAGCGAAGGTGTAGCTGCTACAGGAAGCAATCTGCTGAACGCGAATCTTGAAGTTTTTGAGGTCAACTTGCTAGAACTGAAGAGGAACCTTCACCTTCGGCTTCAGTACTATTCACAGAATACTCTGTTCCGACACCTTGTTCCTTCCCACCGGAAGTGGAAAACCGGACTCGATCAGCGATTACTCCGCTGTCTGGAAGTGAATCATCGGAGCCACCGACGGCCGGTGTACTCCGTGGTCAACAAGTGATTCTCAGTGAACCAGACGGTTCAATGATATCATGTATCGGTGCTCCCGAATCACCTCAATGAGCCTGTAGCCTGCTTGGGACTCGCACTGGCACCGAGCGGCGAGTCGAGCTCACTGATTCTCCGCAGCGGGTGCGTGTCATCCAATGTCAGAAAGTTCATGCGTTTCAGGTTCGAGTTTTCGGCCTGTTGGACCCCAACCCCTGATCCGATTAGGCGGACGATCCGATTAAGCGGAAAATAGAGGGAGGGTATCCCTGATACTAAATTTTTGCCACTAATGTATCTATTCTAATCATAAGATAACGAGTGGCTCTTCAGGCGCTTAGGTTCATTGTTCCCGGGATGCACCAAAGGCAACACGATGAAGCTCCCCCTGCACATACGAGTTGATGGAATATCTGACAGCTGTAGGGCTTGACCAGTGCTTGACGAAGAATTGATCAATTGGAATCTGTCTCTTCTCCGGCCTCGAGACTGTACAAACGAGGTCGTCACAAAGTGAAGACGTTTGTGGACTTGCCTCTTCGGAATCCTACATGAAAAACCATTGAAGTAGTTCTATACTCCACTAAGCTTAATACACAGCAAGAGGATTTTGAGAAAATTATTTCGAGAAAAATTCCGCTCATGACGGAACGATCCAAATGAGCGGAGCCTTGTACAGATAAACTAGAGCGTAACCTATGGAGAGAATCGGGGACTTCGATTTCTGATCCATCCTAACCATCCGAACCATGAACCGGATGATCCGATTATCTGGTGTTCCCGTTAAGCGGAGTCCACTGTATTCAAAAACCATAGCTGGGTGTAGCGGTCTCCTCCGCGCAGAGTTGGCTCGCTCCAACCTCACTCGCGAAACGCTTTCGTCGCGTTCTTCAACAATCGGACTGCACACTATGACGACACGTGTGATACGCGACATCGATATTGACTTAGAATGATAGTGATCTGCGCGAGGATACGACATTGGCTGTCCAAACAGAGCGTCAAGCGAATGCGACGTGCCCGAATGCACGGCAGCACGAGAAGTTGTCCCTAGGCATAACTGTCATCGGCGGCCTTACTCATATTGCGAAACACTATGACCCGCCTTGGTGCCTGATCGACGCTTCCCAAGAAACCGCCGAGCGTTCGTCACAACTCACTCAGTTTACTCCTAGTTCTGCTTTGGGCTTCGACGAGGGGAGACGTTTCCCTCTTCCTCTAGCAGTCTCAAACGCTCGTGAGCGCTGGCTAGCAGACCGAAGATCTGCCGAGAGTCTTCTTCCTGGACTGCACAGTTTTGTGCCGACGAATCGATGGGGTGGGTACGGCCAATAAATTTAAAATCACACACCAGTATCGATGCCGGGCTCCGAGCTCGCATCCATCTCAAGGGTCTGGAACGTCGGCCAACTAACATCGGACTTCGGTTACGACCGTTTTAAGTGATTTCTCTCGGACTCACTTCCCCGCATTCCGTCCTGAAATACAACCAGCTCCGTTGATCCCGCTGGGTGGGAGAGGAACGCTGAGGTTGTTCTCTTCCTGTCTGTGCCAGCTTCACGTTTTCAGACCGCATCCGTCATGTTTGGAACTCGCTGCACCCACGCGAGGTTCAGAGGTTCCAACTCCTTCCCGTAATCTCCGAAACTTCCTGATCCCTGGGCGAAGAAACTCGGCGCCCAAAGATCGCCAACCTACGGACTTCAGAGTCTGCTATACATTAACTCGTAGTGCGTGGATGTGGCAGCTTGGTCACAGGTCCGCCGTGGGCGAATGCTGCTTTGAGTCGAGATGTCGGCAGAGAACGTCAAGCGTGGTGTGACGTTTGGTCGAAGCCGGGTGGGCCATTCGCTTCACAAACGGAGCCGACCAGTGTACGACAATCCGAGCAAATCGTTCCGTGCTCACCGATCTGGTCAATAACCGTTCCTAACGATGACCGGCACGCGACTCTTGGAAACTGAGAGGAGTTTTGCACGAAACGGTCTCGAGGGTCTGTTGAGTCTATTTGTGGAAACAAATGATGTTGTTGATTCACTGGGTAGGCGGGCTGACCGCGGGGAAGGATTTCGTAACGTGCTTCCTTCAGCGCGCCGCGGCTTCTGTTGCCGCCAATTAGGGGTGCACGAGGACGGGAGATTGTGTGAATGGCGAGCTCGCTCGTCCGTGTGGACACAGTGCCGGCCGTGGAAATCTTCCCTAACGAGAGATCAGGCGAGCTATCGTCTCCGTAGAAAGATTAAAGAAGCCAAGCCAGGAGCACCCGGGACAATTTTTCAGGAAATTTAGCGTTCAGGCGATGGGAATTTTTTCTCTCCTCGTCCGAAAGTCCGGGTCCTGCACTGCTCGAGTTTCTACACATCCGCCGTGGAGTGACCGGTAACCCCATTCGTCTCCACCGGAGTCGGTTCCGGGGAGGAAAAAAGAAATCGGAATGAATTGACGGAATAGAGCGATTGCAATTAAAGACCGGAGGGGACGACCAAATATTTGTCGGTCAGGCCAGACAGTCGAGCACCTGCAGGCTGTGGAGGGAACGGCGCCGCCACGAGAGCAGAAATTCGAACGGAGGAGGAGCAGCTTATTTCTCGAAGAAGCACAATCTCCGGTCCTCCCCTTCTCGTCTGCTGCCGTCGCCGCCGAGAAAAGAAAACTACCGGCTGTTCGGACGGCGGGAGGGCTGGCTGTCTACCTTTCCTTGAGGCGTTTTGGCGGGCGAGGGAGGACAGTCGAAGGGGCGAAATTGAAATTTGTCTCCGGTCCTGCCCCTGCGCAGAAGGAGAAACCGAGAGCGGACCGGAGCCGAAATGCCTAAATTGAAATGGGGTTACCGTCTCGACTTACTCGAGCCCTCATGCTTCCTTCCAGTTTCAAGATGATAGGGTCATGCGTTTGCTCAACGCTCGAGGGTTCGAACCCGAGTATTTATTCGCGTCAACTTCCACCTTTTCAGGTACGAGGGTCGCAAACCCAAGTTCGAAGTGGCGTTGGTCGCCCCCGAGTCCCTCGAGCACAGCGGAGATCGAAAAACGCGGTTCCCGAAGTTTTCGAGTCCAGAAATCGCGCGCTGGGGCTTCACTCGAGAGAAGGTACGTTCCCGGGACCGAACGGACGCGTAGCGAAAACTCAGCCCTAGAGTTTGTCCATCATAGGTGAAGCAAGCAGTCGAGCTTGCCATCTGCACCTTAAGATAAGAGCTCTAAAAAAGTTGAACTTGTTGTAGCGCAGTATGAAAAATGGATCGGTGAATGAGAAGTGTCTCCGGCGGCACCATCTGCGATGAGACACAGACCCCACGGAAGAGGCGATACCGGGGAGAAACATGTGCCACAGATATCTAGCTCCACATAAAAACTTATCGCTGCCGAGCGTCACGTGAGCCTGTCCATGGACGGAGATCTCCTTTGTGGACCTGTGATGAGACTGATCGTTGCCGCGCACGGGCGGGCGACTCCGCTACGCCCCGAGCTCAACGTTTCCGAAGAGAACCGACAGCGAGCTCTGGAAGCGAGGGAGAAGCAGTCAACGAAGCCACTCGAAGAAGAGTTCCCGGCCCTCACGCAGCGGGAAAAACTCGCGAGCATACGGAACTGTCGGTGAACGTCTTGAGTACGCGAAACCGGAACAGCGGCCGATCACTGAAGCGGGAAGAGGCCCGAGAGGATCCTGCATCGTTTCCCAGTAGTAATGCACTTAGCGCAATCATCCGGTAGACTGGTTGATACTGCACGTCGCCGGAGATCAGGTGGAACTGTCGGATAAGAAGCATCGAACGAGGTCATGAACAAACAGAGCGAAAAAGCCAATATCGCCCGACCGACTCCTTTTCTTCTCCGACTTGGCCGAGGGGCAAGTTTTCATCCCTTGTGCTCGGGGCAGCTCTCGGAATGCTTGCCCCCGTCGTGACTATCCATCAATGGGATTTAGTATGGCGTTTGTGCAAGCCAGCCAACAAGCCAGCAGACCCACATGGACAGACATGGAGCCCCGGCCCTCAACTGAGCTAGCCTGGTATACGACAGCAGTCTACTCGGGGTGGTGGTGATGGCCGCGGTGTCTCCGTGGGGTGGGAGCCCCGTTTCATGGTCGGCTTTCGTCTTCGAGGCGTTCGCTCGTTGGTCGGTCGGGCCGTCGGTCGGCCGGACGGTCGGTCTGTCTGTTAGTGGGGGGGGGGGGGGACTTGCCCCTCGGAGCCAAAATGCTTCACTAATCCGCTTGAATCCCAAATGGATCCCGGACATGACCATAGATGGGGATCCGTTCGGAGCTCCAGCCGCTTCTACTTCAGATGGAGAGTTTCGAACATCAGATACAGGAAGCGGCCTGAGCCCCAAGGAGATGATAAGACCGAAAATGATTATCATAGCATTCTGTTGCCGAGGATTCCTCTCGGATAGCACTGCTACACAGCCACCTGCCACACTTGAGTGCGGCGCCGAGGAAATAAAGCTATTTTCTCACCGTGCATGATCACCACCCGTATTTTTGGAGACAACTTCCAGAGGGTGCATGTCCTTTCGCGGTACAGACACCGCTCCGACGTGTCCTGCAGATAGAGAAAAACGGTTCTTCAGCTTCAGGGCTCATTTCCCGGGAACAATGATTTTTCGAAGGAGTCAGGGCGAGCCTCTCTATCTATTCGTCTGACAAGCAGTCTATCCATTCCACCCCGGAGCCGGTTTCGCAACGAGTCTTCGGAACACAATCGACGTCGGGGCAACGTCGACTCGATCGGGAATGCCCTCGAACGACAAAAAAATCTAATGAAATTCTCCTTGAACAACGTTCGATGAGGTTCTCCTTCGCAGTGACATTTCGCCATCTGGTAGAGCCCAAACGGGATGAATCTCGTTTTCCTTCCAGTAAGTCCTGGACCAAGCTGCCGAATCGAGGATGGTTTTGTAAAGGTATCTCTCTCGGGAGCAACTCAAGCTTGTCGTCTGGAATCACTCTTAATTCGATGTTCATCTGCATGGGGAGTGTCACGATGGATCTCAACTCGAGGTACGCAGGGAAAGTCAAATATCGTGCTATCTGGAAGGAAAATGCAAATCCGCCGAACTCGCATAAATTCCCGCGTGGAAATCTCATGTATCGTTTCGCGATTCGAGGGAGCGTTTTGAGAGAAGAGGCTCACGCATATTAGAACGCGCACCCAGGGAATCTGACAGTACCGCGAGCGCGACAAAAAACGTATTGTCCCTGACATCGACTTAAAACACTTGGCGCCTCTCGCTTCAGGAAAATCGTCGGACCATGGGCTCATATCCCGGCAATACAGTACCAGAACTCGATACTCAGTCTGAGAGTGAAATCTTCAGATGCGGAAGCTCAGTTTGTGTCCATTTTCGTGAGCAGTGTGCTCAGTTCCAGAGTTGACGAGTTTAGCAGCAGATGCTCCACAGCCATTGGCAGTGGGTCGTTTCCCGGGCCCTGCGTTCGTCAGAATCGATACTGGCCTGTTGCAACTTCCCTGGGCACCAAAACCCGCGGCAGGTACGACCGAGCGGGAGGCATCTTAATTTAAAAGCTCCTATCATCCCCAGCTCTTATGCATAGCTTCCTACTTTCCCTAGATTGCCGGCGATGCTGTCGTCCCTCGGCTACGGTTTGTGACATCATTTATTTTGAAAAAAAAGAGAAATATTTCATTAGCGCCGTGTCATTACCACGCTATGCGCTCGGGCGACGTCAGCCCTGAGGGAGCTGGCAGAGCTCCGATACGAACGGAGCTAGCTCGCTTCCGACGGAGGGTTCCCTTTTACCGACCGACCGACCAACCAGCCATTCCTACCTGTCCACGCAGGAAAACGATTTAGAGCCACATTTACACCGCTTTAACTTTCTAAAAATACCTCTAGAGGTCTACAAACCCTCACAGCATCAGTAATTACTGCTAGTCTGAGAACAACGTTTCAATTTCTTATTACGAGAAACGGTACCCGTTCCTGGATTCGGGGCCGACAACCCTGAAGGATAACTGAGAAAAGAGCGCGCCACAGGTAACTGGATTTCTTCACTGGATTCCGAACGGGCCCTCCGTCGACCGATGTGGACTCGTAGCGACGGATGAGAGCAGCAGACGAACGGGTGCACGGAGAAAAAAAAAAACGCGAAACTTGTTCAACTCCTCGAAGATCAAAGCCGAATTCAGAAAGTTGCCCAACTGTAGCAGGAAGCCGTAAATCAAAATTGAAATCGGACACCGAGAAGAGTGCAAGCGAAAGATGAGCGAGAGAGAGAGAGAGAGAGAGCCGGCGCCATCAGACGTAAGGAGACGAGAAAAAATCCGTCTCTCCTCCTCATTCCGGTAGAACTCTTTCTGAACACAAACTTGTTTGATCAGTTGGATCTTTGTAGAACAGCTTCTCCGTAAAGGACGGTTCGAACTTTTCAACTTCTTGCTGCGAAAGAATCCCTGATCAATCATCGTCATTATCGTTGAGGCCGCGTGGAACTTTAAGGAAACTTACTCGCTTTGGGGAGACAGCGTTCCTACGTAGTACTCCGGAAGTTCCCCCCGATTATCCTGCATGTTTAGAATCTGGATCAATTCGATGATTCAAATGCGCAAATGATGCCTTCCAATTCAGAGGTGAATGGTTCCTTTTTTTCGCGTCCACGGATCACAATTCTTCGTTCTCCCATCATCTGAGGATGTCCATCGTTCTCCTTAGGTCTCCCGGTGTTGAACCGTGACGAAGTGCAGTTGTGTTTTCGTTGCTCGCATTCCAGTTTGTCGTGATTGTCAGTTTCCGTGCTTCCTCGTCGAGTGCACTCCATATCGATGGGATCCTTGTCGGCTTTTGGTGTGGGGCATTCCTGCACTGAAGGGAGCCAACAGATGGCTGTCCTGCGAGTTATCAATAGTTCCGTCTCTAGACCACTAGTCTCTTTGAACTGGAGGCAGACAGTCAACATGGGTCTGTATTACATATTTCGTTGCGGTCTCACCCTCGACTACATGGACGCTTACGAATTTATTCTGGATTCCATCCACCTTTCTGATATCGTCCCTCGCACTTATCAAACCCCGATACTATTCTCGATCACGGGTTGGCCGGATCGGAACGGTGTTCTCATGGAAGGGTGACGAGGAGAGCATTCGTTCCTTTCGGCAAATACGGCTTAAGGTTCGGAAGCAAGCGTTCTACACATTCATTGAGCTCTAATGGGTGAAATTGTTATGATGATGCGCCGAAGCACAAACCTAATAGCTGCGATTTCTTCCCCGTCGGATAGACTTGGTCTCGATACAGAGGCAGAAGTTCTTCTATTTGCGAGCGATTTCACGGATCGTCCGCTCGCTCGGTCAGCCATGAGGCAAATCGAGATTCTCGGCCGATCCTTGACGGCGTTCCGTCCGTTCGTTCCGGTTCGCGAATGGATCTCCGAGTGGACATGGCACGAGACGGCAGTCGTCTCCGATCTTGGAGGTCTCCGACACGTTCTATAAGCTGGATACAGCACTGCGGGCTTCACCGGTCGGTACGGCTCCTGGAGGCTAGAGTTTGCGAGACAACGACGGAGCACGGGGAGGGGCGGGCAAGGCAGCGATGTAGTCAATTTAACGCTAGCCATGCGAAGAAAGTTCAGAAAGAGAAGCGAACTTTGTCGCTTATAGAAGTGTCAGGTTGAACAAAGACGTGTGCTGCTAGTTCTCTTATTCACAAAGAGGAGACTCTCGATGTCGCAGGGCCGGCCGAAAGAAACTTTCCCTGAAGGTGACAAAGAAGAAACATCGGCCCATTTAATGTGTGTCTAACACGAGAACCACTGGTGTGCTCCATCAATAATAGGAACGCCTAGTGCCAACAAAAGTCGCTACGATCCTTTTAGTCGGCCGAATGGGAGAGAAAAATACACACACAAACACACAACAATAGTCAGCTTGATGTCGGGCGTGGACACGGGGCTCAGTCCGAGCGGTTGGGCGCGTGAATTAGTCGGAAGCGCTTCAAGGAGCAATGGACGCTTCCTTGACCCGCGTTCCCTATGAGCGACGACGATGACGTCGTAGACAGGATCCGGTACGGTGTCGCAATCGCTGCGCGTAGACCTCGGAAGACACTCGTCAGGGACGCTGGCGGCTGCGAAACCTGCGACGACAGCGCTCTCCAGCGCCCCCGCGGACCAGATCAGGAAACGAGAGATAACTCAATTCTCGTGCGAAGTGTTTGCTGATGCGATGAGCAACGATCTCCCCTGAGGTGGTTGGCAAGCAAGCAAACGTTCGAGGCGTCCCAAGTCAGCATCAGCATCGAACACAGATGGTGTTTGGTCTGTAGAGCGCCTTTTCAGCTCCCAGTTGAGCTCAACATCAACCGCAAGTCCCGGTGAAGCAGCCAGAAGGAGGAGAAGTCATTCGGTACAGCTCTTGCTTCTGACTCCGGGGCACGTTTTCCTGGAATATCATAAGAGCGGCCGATCTAGCTTCGCCATCGAACCGAGAGGAAATGTTGAATCAATGGAGGGATCAATGATTCTGATTTTCGTTTTTCCCGACCTCGTAGGCAAGCACGAAAACCTGGAACCCCGAAATCTCTCTCCCACTCACAATAAGTAAAGCGTTCCGTGATACAAAAGCTTCAGGGAAATTAATGGGAGCTGCCAGCTCAAGGGATGGATCCCGTTCAAGCTTCCGTTCGAGTCTGATTCGCTATTTCAATGCATTCGCCATCCAATGATACGCAGTCTACTCGGTTGCTCGACCGGATCATCCAATATTGTACTATCCGAGATTTCTGACAGCCTCCGCCCTTTTTCCGGTGGCATGAGGTGTAACGACTTCTGAAGGCGAGGTTCCGGAGATGAACTTCGCCGATAGCTCAGATGTCCGGAGCCGAAGGTTGACCTGACATCATGAGTCCAGTCGAACGGCTCTGCAAATCACTCCGAAACAGTTAACATCGTTCCTAGCCCTACCGTTGATGCTCCAGCCTAGGTTTTTGACTCCTACTTCGGGGATGATTTCGTTTACTCCCACACTTCACGGACGTGCGCCGCAGAGTGCGCGTTGAGCCGGAGCGGATCGCTCAGGCCCCCAGTGCCTTAGGCCAACCCACCTCCAATACCTGTCTTCTACACCACGGGCTGAGAAAATCCGTTTGCAGAGGGCAAGAGGGAAACCAAAAAACGGGGAGAGAAAGCGACGAAATTCGTCGCCTTCTCTGACGGCCTCGGCAAGTCATTGTATACAGGCTACGTCAGCACGTCCTTCCCTGCGGGGTGAAATGGGTGACGGAGATCCCCAGGTGTAAAACTACGCTGAGATGGATTCTCATGCGACTTGAGCTCTTGACGTCACACACGTTTCTAGCCAGCGGTTTCAGGACGTGCTTGGCTTGTGGTACAACAACAGAGTCAAGACTTATGTGTGACGCAGTCAGAAACAAAGACATTCAAAACGGACCACTCCTTCAAAATCAGGAGCTCGTCCTGCCCTCGGGTACAGATGTTAAGACTTTGGCGGTTATTCGAGTCTCAAGTAGTTTTTTGTCGTTTCCGAACGTTTTGGGCTCGCTTCGGAAGCTCCGAGTGACCAATCAGGTCAATCTGCAAGAGTCATGAGAGACCGACGTGTTGGTAAGGCGTGTCATACACTTGGTCGTCGTAAACGCCGACAGTTATCAAATTGCTCTTATTCTCTCATGGATCGTAGAGCCGACGGTAGTGAGGAACAGATTCGGACAGAACGAGGGAAGAGAGTGCCCGCCGTCGACTGAAATTGACAAGCTGACTTCGCTGGCTGAGGTTTTACCGACTACCTACCAACGAGTCAGCCGGGCACGAAGCCTCCGCGCTCACGCCACGGAGCATATTTCGAATACGCGCTCCACTTCGCTGATTATACTTACATATACGGCCCGCAGTGGTCACCTCGACAGAACGCGGTCATTCTGCCTAATTTGAGCTACGTGGTCAATGAGGTCTCCTCGGTGGCTCATAGAATCGTTTGTTGTCGGCCAGTGATTCATGTCGCCCCGCGTACCTATGATGGACTGTGGTGATGCGACCCTTATCGGCAGTTTATGTATATTCGACTGCGGACACCAACATGCGGTGAGTCTCGACCGACCCAGTACAGTGAATGCGGTAGGTCGATGGTCCTTGTCCGTCAGACTATCACATTGAGCAAACTCCGGTCGGGCCTCGAGTGACGCAGAGCTCCCACTCTAAATAGACCATCTGAGGAGAAACGAGCCCCGACGCGAGAGCTGCTCGTCCCGCTCGCAACTCGGATTCCTGTCTCCTTATTCTTCTCAATTCGACGTTGTCGCACTAGCGTCTGTTTACTTTGATTCCTTATGGCAAGCAAGCCCTTCCTTGACGTGGCACTTACGGACAAAACGAAGGAAACCACTAACTAATTAGATTTGGGCTCGCCCGGGGCAAGGGACGAACAAGCTACCCAGTCAGCATGCCGTCGGGCGGTCTTTATAGCGACTGCGCACACACAGAGACACGCTCCGCAGCATATCACCACTTCGACGACCACTTGAGAAAGAAAAAAGAAGGCCAGGGCCCGCCCCGGCCGCCGGCCAGCTGAACTGACGGTTGCGGGAGTCCGAAGCCCACGCTCGATAAACCCTGAAAGAAGCTGATCAACATTCCCAGAGATACTTCAGGGCTCGGAGCGAGCCCCGCGGCTCGGAACATTCAGGGATTCGTGAAGTTCCATCGCGAGAAATTTGTTTTGTGAGGCGAGTATCTGCTGCGCTTTTCAAAGACGTGCAGCTGGAAATTTCTTCCTCCCCGCCCTCAAGAGCTCGGGAGAACCCCAGGCGCTCCCCTTCCACCAAGAGCATAAAGCTTGGGCGATGGATTTCCGGAATTCTCTTGTAACTCCATTCGAGACTCAACACTCAGAAATTTCCGGAAACTTGACTCAACATAGGAGCTGAATTCGGAAATCTTCCCCGAGCTGGGAACCGGTTTCTGAGGTTTTTGGACCGTGTCACAGTTCCTCAATGTTCTTGATGAGGTCCGTGACGATTAGCGGGTTCGCGGCGTGGAGTCCAATTTTTCCCGACGATTTCGTTCGTAGAGGGGATGAGTTTCGTCGACGCTTTTACAGCTGAGCTAGCGCGCTTCTCGCATTTATGTTCAATTGCGCGAGAATAGAATCTAACTTTGACGCCTCTCCAGCCACCGTGCTGAGCAGAAGCAATAAGCCGAGCGGAAGCTGCTCAGCGCGGGAAAGGGGGAATAAGGGAAGAAAAAAGGAGAATACGGACGGGGCCTCGAGATTTTGAGTCCATAAATGGAAATGGATCCGAACGCATTTCTCATCCAAAGTACGTCGTTGCCAAGCGGAAGAAGCAGAGCTTCTCAGTTCGCCGGCTCCTTCTCCCGGGAGTTTTCCCACTTCGAATTTACGTTCCGACACGAAGCTTATCTACGCGAATCACGCGCGTTCAGCCATGGGCTGTTGTGTCCGTTCCCGACAACAACGCTACGGGGGACGGGGACTTCGGGGGGAGTCACCCGATTGAGCGAGAAATCCGTGTCGTTCTCGAACGTGCCGTCCGCATTGGTATTCCTCGAAGTGGGGCCGGATTTCGCGCTTGTTCCTTCGAGAAATCATCACGACTCGGTGCGACGAGCTACGTGAGATGCTGTTTCTAGGCTCACCAATGGAGCTCTTGGTGAGTCAGCGCCACTGGCCGTGTCCGAAGTACGGATCTTGTGTTGCCTGTTTGCATAATCCAGACCGACTGTAACGCTCTCGTTCTGCCAGGGCTCACGGGGCCGACCGGTCCTGACCGACAAGACAACCGCCCGACCCTACCGCTTCCACCCAACCCGTCCGCACCGCACCCGAAACCGAGTCGAGCCAACTCAGCCCGCCACCCGACGTGTAACGTGATTTGCCTAATTTAAGCCACTTGCAACTGTTGCATCGCTACACCTAGCTTTACAGTTGTAACCACTGTTGATGGCGTGTGCGTGGCCCGTGTTCCCGGTGCCAGCTCTGAACATCGCTCCCCACACCTCTGAAACTACACGGTCTCTCGCCGGAAATCGAAGGGCTCTACTTCCAGGTTCCTGTCCAGGCGGTCTCGGCGCTCTCTGAATGCCACTCAGGAACTGAGCAGGGAAGAACTTTCCGGGAATTTCTCGCTGGGAGCCGAATGAATATTTGGGGAAATCCTCTCGGCAAGAATGTGACGCCGGGCGAGAACGTGCCGGGACGAGGCTCATTCAGTTGACAACATCATTCACGAGAGCAGGCGCAAGAGTGTTCTTTCAATTATCGTTCATTTCCGCTTGAAGCTTAGCAACATCAAGCCACAGAAACACGTTCACCACCCATGTATAATATTCTCATTTCACCGCAGCCGCCAGGCATTCAGCCACGCACATAGACAACCACCATGAAAGCAGGACACCCAAGCAGCAAGGAGCCGAATACTGTCCGTCTTTCGAATGGAGATGGCTTTGGTTGCCATGTCCGCTTCGGCAAAAATGGCCGCAACCGAGCTTGGATTCGGGCTGATTTTTCGGGACTTGCGTGTGTGCTTGCTTCATGTCCAAAAGAGAGAGTGATTGACCGTTGTGTGCTGAAGCTCTTCGGAGGAAATCTCATTTTTCTTGAACTTTGAGGAATGCTATGCCTTTCCGTTCCGAAATCGGCTCCTGAAAGCCGAGCGGAACCGACCGGTTACGTGTCCGTGTACTTCATCGTCGTTGAGCAAATGATTTTAGGGTGTTTCCAAGGTACAGGACGACCTCGATAACTTCAACCAGCCTATGCAGAAAACGGCTAATATAGTCGGAAGTTGAAACAATCTCGGTTGTACTGTATTTGTATTGAGAGGGGACGCTCCACCTACAATCAGGGCCAAGGTGAGTTTATCCTGATTCATTGCTGTTTGATGATTCGGCTAATAAGTGCCGAAGATTCCGAATATGCATTTGGTTGGACGACTCGGGCCGGCAAATAAATACCGCAAACATTCCGGATTCTCCAGAGTTACTGTGTTTCGCTATAAATGTGGAAATGGGGTCAGGTGTATTCAGTTCTTTTACTTGAACGTTTTCTCGTGAAGTTGATTTCTCCCGCGGGCGATCTGCAGTCTCCAACTCCCTTGCAGTGGAGCCCTGCACTCACGAAAGAGGCGCCATAATTACAGTCGCATTACGATCTCCCTCACCAAGTATACCCTCGGGCTCCTCGTGTGGAGACTTACCTCTTTCCATCGATGGATCGGCCGGGACGACTTCAGCGAGAATCTCGTTCTTCTTGGCTTTGTCTCCCGGAACGCTCTCGAGAAGCCAATGAAGGAACCCACTCAGAGTGGTATACTCCCGAGAGGGAGTATCAGGATCGGTCATGGAAACAGCGTAGAAAGCTCGAGGACCGTCCCGGTGAGAGATTTCTGGAGCAGCGTTTGTCTGAGTTGGTGTTTGAGTTCGGCCAAGTCTTGGAATTCAAGCGAGTGATTCAAGACAACGGTTCCTGGAATTAAGAGTTAGAGACTTACTTCTCGAAACCTCATTCGCCGCATCGGGTTTCCAAAGAGCGAATGACGCTCGAGAGCGGACCGTTGACGAGACGCCATGATATTCGTAGCGGTGGACTTCCACGTAGCTTTTCAATTTGTTTTCAGAGTAGTCTGAAGCCCATTATCCACCGAACAACCCCGAACTTGAGGTCGAGTTCCTGGTCTGTTACCAAACAGGTGGAGTTCTATGATACTGCATTCCAAATCCGTGAATTTTACCCAGAACTTCAGAGGATATCCAGTCGGGTTCTCGAGACTTTTTTTCGAATTCGGGGATTCGAGAACCCCTTGGTTTGGTATCCACAAGATTTCTTCAGCGCTTCTACACTTGGGATGTCCGGGACCCGGACTACGGTCAAGTAGAACCTCCACGAATGAAGTCCCGAGCCGCCGAACTTCATTCAGAACGGAGACGACGGCTATTCACTCAATTCCAATACATGCGCGGAAGCCCGTGTCGATCACGTCTGGGATTACCATGTTTCTCTTCAAGGAGTCTCCAACGAGGAATCGCTCCGAACTCTTTTCAAAACGCTACAACCACAGAGAAAGAGCGGGACCAGTATCATCGTCAGTTGGAGGAGTTCCGTCCGTTCAGAATCTCGTAAGAGTATCGTTAGCCGTTTCTACCACGCTGCAACTGCACCGCAATTCTAGATTGAATATATTCTGTAGGAGAAGATGGACGCGCGAGCTTCGGCACTTCTCGGCGAGTTGCAGTTGGGCGCTAAGACGATTATCGTCTTCACGGTGCGCGGAATAGCATTTCTGATCAGGAGTTCACTCCTACGATCCACCTCAACGGAGCTATCCGAGGAGATCCGGGTCGCAGCCCACACATCAAAGCGACGACTTGAGCTGGGGCCGAATATTCTTTCGGAGTTCGCTCCTCCGTCTCAACCCCTCAAAGTTTCTCCGATTCGTGTCTGCAGCATTTCAGGATTGTCTGACGGGCGATGGCGAACGCGCTAAAGGAAGGAAAAACGGGAGGGATTTCGGAGAAACAGGGGGACGGGAAGACCACGGCTCGTCATTCTCGAATATGATTCTGCTCTCACACCCCCGCCGTGTTGTTCGATTTAGACTTGGTGGACTGAATGTACGACCGCATCGGCGTTTGTTTCCCGTTTTGCATCGAATCACAGCCGAGCAGACGGGCGGGCAAGCAGGCACCCGAGCCGGGAGCAGAGTAGACAGCACGCGAAACGCCCTGTGCTGATGTTGTTCCGAGGAAACATGCCCTGGTGTCGAACTGAGCTGGCGAATGCATCGTCAACCCATCCCTCAGCTCTTCGTTCAACTTTCCATCAGACGCGGGCGGACGCGGCCTGGTCGGTTTGTTGTCTTTTGACCGAACCATCGGCGCACGTCCGAACTTTCACCGTCGTTGTGGCTAGGGTTGTTGTTACCTTCGGTAAATACTCCCCACGCATGAGGGGATGTGTCGTTGGACGAGGCGTCCTGGCAACGTTTGTCAACCAACCCAGTGATTCTTCGCTCGATGTCTGTTCTGATGCAGAGGCGAACCTTCTGAACGGATCTCAAAAGGAATCAATGTAGATCGGACCAAGGTCCGCGAGTCAGCTCGTTCCGACGTGGTCGTCGTTGAACGAGCTTCACGGCGAGGACAGCTCAACTTGTCGAAGTGACAGATTGACTGGACCGGATAGCGGAGCTTGGCGCTTCAGTGGTTTCCCACTCTTTATCCAACGCTCAATCCACTAAAGCATCACCTAGCGAACTCGGTGAGCGCTGTTTCACGCCAGCTAGGAGAAAACTCAGGCAGCCACTTCCTCTGGACCGGGGTGCATAGCAATGTGCGACTGCTGATGTTGTGGATGTCCCGGTGACGACTTTGACGATGGGACGAGGCTCAAATCGTCTCGATTCTATTTCGGGAACAAAACAATGAAATGGAACGGAACATGGCCGTGCACACGGCCTGGCTCAAACCGATCCCTGTTTAGATTCCGTTCGCGGTGTCCGGAACGTTCCTGGACATATCGACAGTCAGAAAACCTAGAATGGCGCAGCGCAGGGCTGGTCACGACCGGCGACCGATGTCCTGAGCTTTGTTACAAACATCAGCGGTGACCGGTGACACGACCGTCGCCGATACCAACAAGGCAACGGAATTCAGGGAATCATGAAACGTCGGCGACAATCCTCCGCGGGATTTCCGTCGCGACGCACGTCATCTCTCGATTTTATTCGAAATATGTATTTGTGACGACCTACATACATCGACAAGTGCCAGTGAGCGAAGTTCCACACCGGCGAAGCAGATGTTAACAGGCATCCGCCCTCCCCTAAAAGTTGCCGCGACAACGACAACAGCTTGGCCATTACGTGAGGCAACAGCAAACGAGCGGGATATAATATGAGAGCTAGCAAAAGGATAAGTTTGTGAACGGAACAGCACGGTGCTTACAAAACACTGCCGTCTCCTTCCCCTCTCTTTCCCTCCGCCGTGGTTTTGTGTAACCCGGTCGAGCTCGAGTTTGACCGCTCGTCGGCACGATAACCGAAACCAGTCGGTGTATTCGCATCTGTCCCCCGACATCTTCGTGCTCTCCTCGCCCATAGCCACCGAGGACGACAGGTTGGGAGCTGCGCGGAATCGGTGAACCTCTCGGCATCTTCGATCACGTTTTCGAAAAACATCCGCCCATGCGACGAATTACGAGGGGGGGGGGTGGCCGGTCGCCCGTTCAAGTAGCACAAGATGGTGAAGCCTACCGAAAATAAGAGAGCAGATGCACGCGTCAAATATGAGAGTCGAGCCTCGACCAGGCTCATCTCCGCAAGAGCTCATCCACGTTTCTTCACTTCCGAAACACTTCAACATACGAGAGCTCGATGAGCGCGGTGGTCGACCTGCGTTGATGATAAACATCGACCGCTCCCGAGCTTCGATGATCATTCGGAATGAACAAGTGTAAATGAGCCTCAAGGTACGCGTGCCGATCGATACACCGCGATCGAAGTCGCCTCGGATAGTTCCCGCATTCCATGAAGCGGTCGCTGTATTCTTCGTTCTGAGATCACGACGTGCCTTCACTCGGAAACCGAGTCGGATATTTTCCTCTTTTCCGCTGCATGCTTGCGTGTCGTCCCGAAATTAAAGCTCGCCCCCCTGAACTCAACGCAATATATTCGAGTTATCGGCAACACCGCCGCCTTAACTCAATACAGATTCGCAGACCCCGAACAGGCACCAAGCTTCGAGCAGATGCGTCGGGTTTTGATGGCTCAATTAGCGGCTGGGGCTCACGAAAGCCCTCCGTGTGAGAAGGCGCATGGCGTGCAACTGTTTCGAGTTTTGGAGCTTGCGATGCGCGTCGATAGTTGGATTGTTCTCGCGTCTACGCAGCTCGTCGACTCCGGTCGGAACGAGAATCGTTGTGTGCATTATTTTCCTTTTCCAGGAGCGAGAACTCCCGGGTGAGGCACCATTCCAGCTCATCATGGAGAGTGGCCGCCGCATCGTCCAACCGCGGATCGACCTGGCAGAGGGTTTGTGTAATCTTCGTTGGAATGAAACTTCCTCCGAGGGTTCCTTATGAAGCTCAGAGGCGGGTCTGCTCGATCCATTAGGAAAGGCTTTCATCGCATTGTTGTTATTTGTGTGCTCAGAGAGCCCTTCTCGAATGGCGCCGCCACCGTCCCGAATGGAAGCAGCAACGTCCACGAGGACGACTCTGAGCCGACAATACATCTCGACGTTGTCGCCGAGCGGCATCGAAACGGGACGGACGAGGCTGACAAGGAATAAGGGGGCGTCGAGTCATTCACGCCAGGAACGAGAGAAAGATGGGCTCCGAGCATTGAAAATGGCGATGGTTGTGACAACGGCTCTATTGCGCATCAGGGCGGCCAGACTGTGATTGTTGTTTTTGCCGAGCCAGCGGTCATTCCTCGTTCCGTTGACGGAGTCGGAATTCCACTCCGGTCTCGGTTCGTGTCTAAAACGGCGGATTCCGGACGGAGGACTCCGGGAGCAAGAGGTTTCCCGCTCAAGGACGTGTCCCGCTCACAACATGGAATCAGCAACGGAATTCCGCTGTTATTGGATCCGTCCCAACGGTTATGGGAAGCGGCAAACTGTCGGGCACTTCACCAGCGGCAAGTTTCGTTTTCGTCTCTTCCTTGGAGACCGCTCTAGGAACCGCCCCGAGATGGCAGACGAGCCCGTCACCAAAAACTCGTTGATACATCATGAGAGGGAGGATATCGACGTGAGCATCGTTGTTCGCCTTCCCCTCCGTCCAACGGAACTTGCAGCCCACAGCTGCTGCGAAACGTGGAAATATCTCAAATATCGGATTGCAATGTCTAATAAAGCGTGTTCCCGCAGAGAACACCGGATTTCCGTCGCGGCGTAAAAATCCGCTCCTTCAGGAGTCGATTTTTATGAACGAAACGATTCCTCTCTCTGAAGATAGTGCTCACTGACGAACGAACAAGCTCTCGACCGGTCGCCCAAGCATCCAAAAAATCAATGTGCACAAGCTTCCGCGGAAGAGCTCCATCTGCATCAGTGTAGCCGCTTTCTGCCGATGCTTTCCAAACATCTTCTCGAAAGCGAGGAGTTTTTCCCGGCTTGTCGAGTAGATCCGCCTTTGGCCACTCCCGGTTCCGATGAACTTTCGGCGCACCCAGAACTGTTGCACTGGAACGCGTTCGGAACTACGGCTTGAACGAATGTGAGGAAAAAAATCGTTAAACCGGGCGCTGCCAGTCGAGATTCGAGGGAGCCTCGCCGGGCCCGCGCCCGGGACCGAGTGAATGGAAGCAGGAACCCCGCTTCGGATTGCGGAGAAGTGCGCGAGGGAAAATCTGATGAGGAAAGCACGTTATAATCGTCAGGGCCAGAGCCGCGGCTGCTGCTCGTTCGGCGGTAGGTCGTAAGGGGCCATCTCTTTTCTTTTCTCTCGAGCCACACATGATATCTCCGCCTGTCTGCGATTGAGCCAGCCTGCGATCCAGCCAAACTCTCTAGGCATCCAGTCCGCTAGGAAGTCGGCCAGGGAGCCAGCTGACGCTTGTAAATGGGCCCTTAGCCCCGGTGGGGCAAATGGCGAACGGTTTGGGTGTGGGGTGGCCATATGCGCCGGCAGGCAGCGACGAACGACGAAGAACCCTCTAGTTCGTATTCAGATATAGGAAATACTGTGGGGAGAGCTCAGCTCGAGATGGGAGCGAGGGAGCCAGTCTGGATGGGGAGCAAGAGGCATCTCAGCTGCCCCCACCGTTGCTCCTGCCGCTATCGCCTCCGCTACTCCTGCTCCTCTTGATCTCAATCCAATTTAGTCGAGAGCTGAAAACGAACCTCTCTCCCGAGCACGACGACGACGACTCCGTATACCACAGCACGAGACGTTCGAGAGGAATAAGGAGGAATAGCATAAAACCCGGAGACATTGGCCTTACACTCCGATGAGCAGTACAAATCCAGAGCCCTGCTGACGAATTGGTTGCATGGCTGACTTCTGTTTCAGAATTTGGATTTGCCGAGGACCTCGCGACCTGCACCTCTTACCCCACCCCATTCCTCCACCTCTTCGCGTGCGCAACCTTGTTGCCGGCTGGAGACGCTCTCTCACGGAACCGGGGAAGCCGCGAGGGCAGCCTTGAAGAATGAACGGAGCAGGGAGAAGGATTCGTTTCGTGGTGATTCCATACCGTGAGGCTAAGTAAAGGAGAGCCGAGCCGTCCGTTTGTCCTGAACGTCGGTGATTTATCTGTCCCTATTGTGGACTGCGGCCGGCGTCATTAATAAGCAGACACACGAGACAGAGAGGATGCGTGCGAGAGAGGAAAAGGAACCGGACAGCCCCATCTCCTGAGATCTTCCCTAAGATGGCCTTCTCTCATTCGATGCGGCCCGAGGGAACGCTATATCGTGATAATGGTTATCCGGCCGGCCGGCCGACCCACCGGCCCACCTACGGCCACGCCGAAAATAAGGACGACGGGAATAATACGTCGACGTCCATAGATAACGGACGCATTCGCCACGGCAGCCACTGCGGCTCAATATGCGGTGAGGAGCCGACACCGGTGGCCGAACCGTCGATGATGCGTTTTCAATGGAACCAAAGATAACACTCACACACAGGACATCAGCACCGACAACAACAAAGACATCGGATTGACCCGCTGATGGTGACAATCCGATCTAAAGAGAAGCTCATAAATATATATATATATTTACCTCTCCTGGATGATAGCCGCACATTAACCGCACAACTAAGGATTTCAATACTTACTCCTTTGGTAACCGCACCTGGGTGCGGTTAACATGCCTCACGGGACTTATTTGCTGTATACAAAAAATGATAACCGCACACCCGATTTCGAGATCATGGGTGTGAAAACGGAGTCGGAATTACTTGTCTGCTGGTTCGTAAGAGCCGATTTCTCTCATATTCGAGTAATCTGCGGGTAACTGAGGCCTATGCTCACTTGATCCATAATTTTACTCGAACCTATTCGATCGAAAATGGCGTCGTCTGTGAAGGAAGACAATGTGATCCGCAGCACTCGTTCAGAACATTCGTGGTCTCAGTTGCTGAGCCAGTTGGGAGCAGATATTTTGAGTTTTCACACATCGGTTCTGATCTGGGTGAGTTATGCTGATGACCCAACCTATGAAGATGCGCAAGAGATCCAGTAATCTCATCAGCAACGGGGAATCCGTCGGATTGTTCGCGCTGAGCATGCGTTTCTCCCCGTAGCTCGAAGGCCAAACTGAGCAAGAGAAGAAAGGCTCATTTCTGCAATTTCCGCGGAAAGCTCGTCTCGTATTTCTCCCGTCATCGGATCAATCAACACGGCAATTAACATGAGGTCATCGAGATGGTGCGCGCCTATGGAATCGACAGGACGAGAGAGCTTGGAAGAATTATGGGAGAAGGAGACCGTGTGCACAATGGGCAGAACCCTCGACGAGCATTCCGCAAGCAGCACAAATCCGAATACGATGACAGGATCGGATGAAGATTTGAAGCAGGCGGCGCTGGTGAGTAAAACTCGACGTCTCAAACTTTCTAAGAGGAAACGACGTTCCGCCAAGCGCCGATCGGCACCACGTATAAAGTGGACCCATGAAATCATCGAATGTCTCAAAAGCAGATTCCATAAGAGCTCCGGACGAAGAACATGCCGAGTTGTGCTCGATCGCGAGAAATCTGTGCCGTCCTTTCTGCTTGGTTCCCGGTGCCCGAGAACCTGACTGTCGCCAAATTGAGGTGTCTAGTCAGCAATCTTCTGCAGAAGCCCCGTTGATGATCCGAGCGTGATCAACACATGTGCGTCCAGTGGTGATCTCATCTGATTCCAATGAAGAATTATTCTCGAAGTGATTCTCCCACTTCCTTTTTCCGATTAAAATGTTGAATTCCCTGCATTCGGGGGAAGCGCTCATCTCTCAGAGCTCACCCGCGCCGTTGCACTCGTCGAGAAGCTCACCTCACGGGAGCGATGAGCGCAGAGCGGAATTTCCTGTCAGTAGGGGCTAGCTTCCATCACAAACTCCAGTTTTGAGCCTTCACACTGCTAGTTCTCACAACTCCTTGTCTATATCGCTGGGACGGAGAGGTAGGCAGATTGTGAATTCCGTGCGGCATCCGAATCTCAAAACCGATGAAGTTACGGGGTGTGCGGCTATCAGTCGAATAATAGCCGCACATCGATGGTAACCGCTCGCGGAGAAAAACTTAGACTGGATGATAACCGCACAGTGTGCGGTCATCATTTGGATAAGAAGCTGTTTGTGCGCGGCTATCATTTTTTCAGATATATATGCGTGTATATTTAGATATATATATATATATATATGTTTTTAATTTTTGGTTTGAGACCAGTTGCGGTGCGCTGCATCCACCTGCAAGTGGCCGTGTGAACCCGCCTTCTCACCAAAACCGTATTCTTCCCGGGAACCGCGTAGGTCTTAAAATCTCCGAGTGAGGTCGGTTCCAAACGGCGTTCGCGTAAAACCTGACGCCGCCAGCCGCTACCTTCCCGAGGGAGCCGTTCGCATATTTCTTGCTCGTTCTTGAGCGACCGGGATCGAGGACGGAACTCCCCAGCATCCACATTTCCGACCGCTTTCCGGATTCTGACCGGACGCGGACCCTCAACGAAACTCTCCACTTTACCTCTGTCCGATGCTTTATAAACACACCTACTCCGAGGATGCCTAAAGTGGGAGATGGCTGCAGGCGAGAAGAATAGGTCCTCGAGCGCGAGAGCCTTCCAAGCATCGCAAGCAAGCTCGGGGACCTTTCGACGCTGTTGAGGGCATTCCCTAGTGGGATCCCCTCGCCGGAGGGTCCAGACTAAACTCCGTCGTCGGCAAATCCGCAATTTTCAGGCAGACAGACACTCGCTGGCTCGCTCACTCACACATCTATGCATGCACCAACCTCACAATGGTGGTTGGGACGGAGCAGCAGAAATTTTGCTTCATGAAAAATTCATCCAACCGTTCAACGTCGAAATCTGCTGCGGCTGCCGCTCCGCCGGGGGTTAGCGAGTGCGTCTCCTCCAGGACTTTGGACGACAATGTGCCTTTTTATTCCAAACGACATAAACATAAAAATCCCGTGCAGCTCGCATGACGCACTTTCGCTCGCGAGCGTTTCGAATCATAGGAAAACGCTCAACTTGAGTCAAATCCAAACCAATCACCACCGTCAGCCTGAGAAGGAGAAAAAACACGGGATGTACGCATTCAGTGAAAGCTTTCGGAAGAGTCTCAGGCTCAAAATGATGTGTGGATGTTCCCTCTCTCCGGATTCGTCAAGTTATTTCTTGGTCGAGTTTCCACAGGATTTGACTCGGAGAGAACCTGATTCCAACACTCGAACCCAGGTTCCGATCACCAGGTCGCTCCTCGGATTTTTGGTTGACCGACTAACGATCGCCCACGGCCGAACTTGAACAAAGGATCGCACATCTCTTGTTATGTGGGTGAATTCGATCCGTGAGGTGGTCAAATCGGCTCATGCAACGTTCCAGAGATTTCATGCACAAAGAGCGAGGGGAGGGTGAGTGGTTCCGCAGAAGCGTGGGTCTGTCGACTTACGATTGACGGGGTCACCGGTTTGGCTGAAGCTTTTGCTGCAATATGCGATGCGACTCAATGCTCAGTAAACATCTCGTTGTTGCTCAACCACCCAATGAATGACGTTGAGCATACTGTTGCTTGTGCTCCTGCAGTCGCCGCCGCCCATAATGTTGTTGTCGTTGCCGCTGCTGTTGGCTCTACGTTAGGTACGCAACACACAGGACCGATTCGATGGACCGGAACACAATGAATAGCAAACCAGGCGCGATGATACGCCGGCTAACAACTATTATTGGGAGCTGAATGCTCGCCCGTGCGCCGGCCGGCTCGATTGCTGCTCTTTTCCCGAGTCACAAAAACGACGGAGGCAATTGCCTTCAGCCAGACAGAAGTGTTCGCTGGGAGATCGCCGACGAGAGTCAGGTAGTCGGAGACGACATAGATCTTGCTCCCTCATTCGGAGCTGACGGGACGAGGGGACCACACAAAGCAGCTGGAAGGGAGCTCAAAGGAGAAAGAATGTCCTCGAAGACGATATTGCCCCAAGGAACCAACCCCAACATCCAGGGAGGAGTTTGGCCGACCGGCAGATAAGCTCCGCAGAGATGGAGAGTGCGCGAGCGAACAGCGATGAGTTCAGAAGTCGTTTTCTCCTGTGACGGGGCGATATTCAGGAGTCTGTCCAGGTTTCGGAAACCTTCCCTGTCGCCTACTGTATAGCTACGCTATTGCTCCTACACCGTATGTGCGACCGTTCAGCAATTAGGGGAATGGGAGAGTTCATGAGACTCTGACCACGAGAGGTCCTAGAGGAGAAGTGACTGGTGGGTGGACACTCTATGCAGGGAAGCCCAATTGAAAGCGTCGGTGGCACTCTCGATAGAACTCCCGGTAACGACCATGAACGCCAGGAAGAGGCTGGGACCACGGAAAGAGAAGGATTAAAAGCCGGCGTCGGCTGCTGCAATCGGATCCTTCCGTTTCCAAATAGAAACTGTTCGCTACGTGGGCCAGAGGATGTGTTATCAAGTCTAACTTTGTTTCTCAATAAATTCCGTTTCCTCCCATTTCCGCTTTATGGAGTAGCCGAGCTCGCAAAAGTTTGACAACTCGAGGGTGAAATTAGTTGACGAACCAAGGAGAAACCGGCCGGCGTTTGCTCTCTCTCTCTCAGAGAGGGTTATCAGAATTTTATAGGTTCTCCTTTTTCCGACCCGTCCAGCAGCGAGTCCTCGAGCTCGGTCTGCACCGTTTGTCGTCCCACCTCCTCAGAACCTCGCTGCTCGACGTGGTCGTTTTCAGCTTTTTACGAGCGCCTCATCCCGGAATTTGTCAAAATCAGGACCATGCGCCTTATTCATGATGCTCGAGATTTCCGGCTGTGAACGTACCTAATCTGCTCTAGAGAGACCGGCAGCCAACGAACGATTCGAGTGTTTTCCGCGTTTTCGGAAGCTCTGGTCACCGCTCGAGTAATTACCAACGGACGCCTCGCTGTGCGGCTAATGCTGTGTTGCACAAGCGTCAATCGAATCCATTACGCCATAGACACTGGAGCCGATTACACTCTGGGAGATGGTCCACCTGACGCTGTGCCCCAACCGCTGAGGAAGCGGCGGGGGTTGTCGTGCCACCTGGCCGCGGCGTGCTTGTGACAAGCATTGATGTCTGTTGAGTTGCTGCTAATAGCGTTCTCATTTCCGAGGTCCTCAGCACGCACGTTTTTCGTGCCTCTTCTTGTTCTTCTGCGAACGACAGGTTGCAGTTGGTCTTTTGCTACGCGAGTGTCGTCATTCATCGGGACAGGTTTTACTACAACGGGAACGACAACGCAATCGAACGCTCTGCTCGCGAGGAACAACCAGCAAGCACTCGAGGGATGTCTGATGAGCGGAAATACGTCGCGGAGGACGGAGGGCTTTCCCCGGATCGATTCTCAGCCTTTCTCGGGCTGAATCCAACAACGCGTGTAAATCAGATGGCAAAGTTCATCTTCCACGTTTTCGGGCGGGAATTCCTACGATATAGAGATTCGCATCGTCGAGCCATGATTCGGTTAAGTGATGGAGCCAGCTGGGGCACACTGATGGTCGGCTCGTTTCGGACAACCCGGTCCACGTTGTCAAGTGCTCGTCGTGGCCCCGAGGAACTGTGCTTCTTTTGCTGAGCCGAGTTCTTAACAAGTGGAAACTGTCGAAGCTCCCCGGTGAAGAAAATTTTCCACTCCATTGAGATCAGCGGTAATGGCGGCAGGGACGGCAAGGGACAGTCTGCCGCGGCGATGATACTACATACTTTACTTCGACTTTCGTACAACGCTGTGCGCCAACCCTCTGGACATATGCGGGAACTGGCGACCACCTACCCAGCAGCCAGCCAACCATCTAGCCAGCCCGAGCGACCGAGCCACGGAGGATTATGAATAAGGCAGTTTATCAACGACGCGTGCACCAAGGAGCCCTCACTTGACGACGGGCGGGTGCGCTCCTGAGCCGCCTCTGCTGGAGGCAAGAACTTGAGAAGACACCAAAGTGCGGACACTAAAGAGCCGACAAGAGTACGCTACGGCTCCTGTCAGAGGAAGAAAGAAAAGGGCTTATCGAGCCTATAATCACCTTTTAAACACTTCAACGGAGCTGTCGCGGAGTGGAAGTTGGTTTCGACAGGAAAAATGTGCTGACGCCTGCTATGCGGGGCTCTAACTAAGAGGTTCACTTCAGAACGACAGCGGCGACTACAGAGGAACTTTCGCAGAAGTCGCTGATGGTTCTTTTTTTTTCTTTGTTTTCCGGCTGAACCTCTCAGCCAGCTTTCAGGATCACCTTTCGGTATTGCTTCAGTAACACTCCCTATCGCCTCGCAAATCCCATTGCGGGCGGTGGGCTTGGGTCTCGAGATGGTTCAGATTTAGGTACTAGCGATTTAGGTGGATTTAATTCTGATACAAGTTAAATCCTCTTTCTACCACATAAGAAATTTTCGTTGTCGGCCGGGGATCGAACCCGCGATTGCTAGTTTAGCGTGGCACCCAAGGCGTTGGTTTATGCCACACGGCGAACGAGCCGATCTCGCTGATGGTTCTGCGCGGTTATTACTTCTCGGTCACTCTACAGCGGATAATATCGCTGGAGACCATTGATGATATGCTTATCGGAGATTCCCATTGCCTCGGGTTGACGAAAGCGTTCATGAACAAGAAAAAAACTTCGACCTCAAGATTCTCGAGTTTATTGTTTCTAGGCGCAGATCGTTCCTCTTCGTAAGGGTGAGATTTCTCGTTGGTGTCCTGGGAGATCTTCCTCAAGAATTCATAACGGAGGACGTCGTTGGCTGTTATTGAACAACTCATTCAGAGCATGATTCTCGACTAGTACCGGTCCCAACCTCTGCCGTATCCTCCTCCACCTCCGCCGCCGCCACCACCTCCTCCTCCGTAACCCCGATGTCCATAATCACGATGTCCATATCCACCGCCGCCTCCACCGCCGCCTCCACCTCCACTCCCGTAACCTCGATGTCCGTAGTCATCACCGTAGCCTCGATGGCCGTATCCACCTCCACCTCCGCCTCCTCCTCCGCCCCCACCTCCTCCGTAGCCGCCGTAGCGACGATAGTGACCTGCGTGAACTGCGGAGAGCAGAAACGCGAAGAGCAACACGAAAACTTTCATTTTCACTTTGATATGTTCAGCGGTGCACCGATACACGACAGACTGGAGTTCGCGTGGCGCTTTTAAATCGTCTACAAACACGGACTTCGCAGCGAAAGGGTGGGCGCCATGCAAAAACCGAGTAGCGTCGGTTCTCTTCGTGACAGACTGACAGCACGCCGGGTTGGTTTAGTTACCCTGTCAAGGGTCGCATGTGGCAAAAACCCTGTGTTCGTTCCGCTCTTCTGCTGTTTTCGGTTGGAACGGAAAAACTCCGCCGAACGAGGCAGTGTCCCGGGGCAGAGAGAATAGCAACATTCGGTGCTGCCGTCAGTTCTTCTGAAACAATAAGAATGATAGCAGCATACGAAGCCCAGAAACTCGTTCTATAAAAAGAAAGTCTTATTATAGGCTCCCAGAAAAGCCTGGCTCCGCTAGGAGCGGTTCTACCGGGTAAGGAATCGCAGTGGTTTCGGTTTACAGCTGGCGAAGCCTTTGAGATTGTTCCACGCGACTCGATCTCAGCGATAATAATCGATTCCCACATCTCGGAGCGGATTGCCAGCGAGAGATAGTTCGCGACCTCCTCTCTGCTCATCGGGAAATATTTTCGACTGGCTCGTCGAGGATCCCCCAGTTGCCGGTCGGCCGCCCACCCTCACCCACTCAGAGGGTGGAATTCCAGAGCTATTGTTCTTCCCGAGTTCCTCAAAGTCATATTCAGCCAAACTCAGAGTCGAATTGAACCCGGTCAAAAATGCAGACTTCGCACAAGACGCGTGGAAGGGACCGACCAAGAACGGGGAGATAGCCGGCCATCAGACGTCTGTGAAGGGAGGACGTTCATCGACTCCTTGTTTCGAGAGTGGTATGCCATCGTAACAAGATTTGCTTTGCTGAATAAAACACTACACTCTGACTCGCATACCCAGACACACATGATCGCACGAACGGGAAGGATCATCTTGTGCGAGCGAGCGCGCGCGGACAGATCGCAGTTTGTCTGAGTTCCCTATTCAGACATGCGAATTATTGTCAAACTTCATCGGAGAATCGTTTTTCTCGCCACCTGTATGACAGACCCCAGCCCTGGAAGTTGAGAGAAACCATGATCGGCCGCAGGGGAAGTGCGACAGATCGAATTCGGGGAGGGAGGGACGAAAGGAGAGCGGGAAAGGTGGACTCGGCAGGCAAGGCATCTTCCATCATGTTGTCCCTGTGGGGACTTGCTGCCCCTTGTTGAGGACTCAATCCGCCGCAGCCCTTTCAGACTTGACTCCGACCTCTCGAGACGTTGTTCCGAAAGTGCGTTTGCTCCGATCGTTTGCGGCAGGAGCTATGCTTCGAGGGCGAGATGCAGAAAGAATAGGAGACGATAGAATGAATATCCCCAAATATCGATGAGGCGACCCGATGCGGGAGTTTCAGCCCTGGAACCCCCTTGCCATCCTGCTACGCACCCGCTCTGTCAGTCTTGCACTTTCTCAGTCAGACCGCGATGAGGCCGACAGACAGGAGGGAATGCAAGCTCCTTTCATCTCCGGTTGTGTCCCAGGAGTGCATGTGTTGATACTAATTTAATCTAGCTGGCATTCGTTTGCCGTTTCACTTTCTTCCCATCACGAATAATCAACAACCATGGGGCTGGAAGTCGAACCGACTGCCCGCTAACTAGTCTATATCTTTCAGTGTACGATGAGTGGGAGCGTGCTTCGGCGGCCATCATCGACAGCGAAAATAATTCGCTTGAGAAATATCTTCCGTGAAATCAGAGCAGTCTCGAAGGATAAGTTTCACGACGCGTGACAGTTCTACCGAATCCAGCAACCTCTTCAAACGAGAGGAACGAGGACCACGGCGGTCGAAGAAAAATTCCTCTACACCGACGACAGAGGAAATTTTTCGCTTCCTGGCATTAGCAGCTGGAAGGTCCCAGGCAGCGTACTTTCTCCTCTCAAGAGGCCGCAAAGAAGGAAGAGAACAAGTTGAACAAGAACCACTTTAAAAACCTTAGTCCTGGGCAAAGCCCTCCCGCCACAATCCACCTCTCGCGGCGGAGCCGAGTGACCCGCTCGAGACAAACTCAGCTGAACGCCTCACCATGCACTTCAGAGCGTTCGATCGAAGTCAGCGACCGCGCTGCCCGGGTAGTCGGACGATGACAGCCGCCACCACTCGATTTCTTCGAGTGGGTCCATTGTAGATTTCCCTCCTACTTTCATATTTGTTCAAGCGCACAACTGTTTCAACGGTATCTCTCGAAATTCTTTTGAGAACAACGCTCAAGTTCAGGTTGTCATCGAGGTTTTTGCCGAAAAACCGGAGGACTCCAGCGGGCTGAAGAACGTGTATTCTATTCCAAAAACCTCGTTGAACTGCTCAAAATTCCTTTGCGCTGAAAACTCTCTTCCTGGATCATTCCCGGTTACCCTCCATCTCCTATCTCGAGTGCCCTCCCTACAATTTAACCCACGTCTCGACACGCGGGACACTCATTGCGCTTGTCGATTCCCCGATACGCTCGTTAGCCCGAACGCACATTTGCCAAGCTGTCATTTCGTTCTTTTCCTGGTTCAGTCGAATCTATTTGCAGTTGGGAGTAGGAGACGATCCCGTAGTCGGCCTTCCGAGCATTCGGGCTATAGAAAGCTGTTCTCCCAACCGGAGCGAATTCATAAACGTGGGTTGATGAGGCCGGGTGTATTGGAATTGTGGGGGATTAGAAAACTCCACGCTGACCCTGTGACCTCTCAGAGGTAATTTTGAAAGAAATATATCCCGCTCCTTTAAGCGTAACCTGTAAAAGGTTCCGGGACAGTAGAACATCTCTATTTGTCGCGTAGCTTCTCTGATCGAAAAATCTGCCAACCTAACCTAACCTGACCGCGCTTTGTGGCCAGCAGATGGAGATCAATGGAGGCATCAGGTAGCTAAGTCAGTCACCGGTGCCGATGCTGACGGTGGGGACGGAGCAAATGTTTACCTCCGCGAGAGGGCAGACAGTAGACTATTCCGACTCCTCCTCTCTCCCAACTTTTCTCCTTTCTCTCGTCTTACTCCCGCTCTCACACTTTCTCTCTCAGTGTGCTCCTGATTCGCGAGAAGGAGAAGAGGTCGGTAGGAGGCGAACCCGCGGGGATCTCCTCACGGTACCCTGTACCGTGCCTTGAAGTCGGCTGAAGAGAAAGATGGGAACGAGAGCAACAACGAGAGATTGTGTGCGTGAGGGAAGATAGAGAGGAAAACTAATGGGCCCCACGTCAAGGAGTCTCGGCTGAGGGCTTCTGCTGGCCGGTCGACAACGACGACGAGCGGTTGGCAGAGGCATCTTACTGACTTCTCTTCGGAGCTGTTCTTCCATCGCTGCTAACTAGGTGAGGGAGAAGTGGAAGGAGATGGAGGAAAACGAAGACTGGGAGCGGGCGGTAGGTGGATAGACGGGCAGGATGAGAGGAGCCACCAGTGATGGAACTCGCTCGGCGTATGCAGTGACTAAAAGCAGAGAGACAATCAGGGACACGAGCTCGCTCGGGACTGGCTTCCGTGGCTTGAGCTCAAGCTAAGACCGAGGTGTGATTGTTTAACCACACACGTGTGTGCTGGCTTTCGCTCCTCTTGTCTCCGTTCTGAGCCAGCGTCCTCGCTGGCTGACCGAGGACTAATGAAGGAGGGGATCCATATCAAACGATTGAGAATCTTCCGCGATTTTGCGGGGACTTGGAGCTATCGGTGACATTCTGCATGTCAGGGTTACCGATGTATGCTGAACTCGAATCCGATGGCCCTCCTGAAACGCGATGAATCAAATGAGCTCCAGAAAGGACCACTTCACTTTTCAGAATGTGTTCGATAGAGTGACAGTGCGCGCGTTGTTTCAAATCGGATCTCCAGTGCCGATCTCCTCCAAGTCCGAACTCTCGACAAGTTTTCGGGAAACCACCTCGCGAACTCGAGTCATACCCCCTGAATTCGAGCAGAAGAAGCGTTTCTGGGTCGATGTCTTTCCAGCTTGGCGAATCATTTCACGGGCACTTCGTCGCCCGGTTCGTGTGGGCTTTGTGTCGGCTCCTGCGCTTTATCCAGGGTCCTGTTGTGGCAGCGCCGGGCATGGCATCCGTCATGAGCTCGCTTGCTCGCCCACCCGGCTGTTCGCAGAGCTTCCTCGCGAACCCACCCCGAGCTCTTTTTTGGCTCGCTTAATTTTTAATGAGACCTTCTCTCGAGTGAGGAGGTTGAGGGAACGATTTAATATTTCCCATACCTCTCCATCGCGCGAGGGCGCAGCTCAGACTTTCAGGTGAGGCCTCTCGCCGAACGTCTCCGGCTTAGTTTCCACATCTTGCGGATCTCTCGAGTGGTTCGGGGTTATGAGAGCAGCGTTCTGGTCACGGGGAGAGGAATTCCTCTGGTGGCTACGACATGTGAACGCGCAATCCAGTCCCGGAGGTCCTGTCGACGATTGGCGGTCTCTTGTCCTGCCTCATCCTCGAGCGGTTCTCCCTACGACCGATTTCCTACAACCAGTATATTAATCTAGCCAGCTATCCGAACGAAGAACACTCGGTCTTCGGTCGATTCATTGTGAGACTGGTAGAGCTCGCCCGTCCGATGCCAGTCGACTGAGTCTGGACCGAATTTCCTGCTGTCCACCTCCTTTTCGTCCCTGCGGACGTGCCCCATCCACTGACCAGTCGCTTGCAATCCTGTCGGGCTCGTGTCCGAGTCTGCTGCCCTGCTTTTTCATGTCTATGTTGTTGTTGTATGGGCGTCTCGCGGCCCTCCATCCGACTGACTTCGCTTGCCCCACTGCTCTGGCTCAGCCACTTAACTTGCTCTGCTTTATCTTTGCTCCGGCAAGAATCTCGCCTATCGACCCGTTCCGCGTACATCCGCGGCTCCCTGAGACCAACAGAAGCCCGCTGAGCGGAGTACGAAGGAAGAGCGCGTCGTTCGTTTTCCCGCAGAAACCATTCTGATCCTCCGCTTGTTTGAGTCGTCGTTAAAAACTCCGAGTCGCACAACAAGTTCGCGGATCGTCGTTCCCCGTTTGCTTGGATGGACGAATATTCAATTAGAGATCGTGCAACATCGTTCACCGTGCTCTCCCGATCGCTCTCCTCCGCGGCTTCTCCCTCAATACCTCATCGTGCTCCCACTGTCGAGCCCAGGTAGGAACGCAGTTGAAGGAAATTAATCACTTTGCGAACTGCGCTCGTACCCGCTCATTCTCGGTCGGTCGCTCGACACCAGGTACGAAAGATGCCGTCGACCGTCGTCTTCGTAAGTGGCTGATTAGGCAGCGAGCGATGTAGCAAGCCTGGTGCTCGCGCTATCTAGAGTCACTCAGGCGAAAACGGACGTTTCTCAGAGCTACTCGCGGCGACAGTCGCCCTGTGTACGTATCCTGGGAAAGAAATTCAATTTCAAGAATTAAGATTTCGTAATCGCTGACGACACTGATTCGTTCCCTTCTCCCCGCTGCGGCTCGAGCAGGCGCTCAGCGGAACTCGCTACTCCGAGGAGAATGAATCCGCTCAATTCCCGAGGAGAGCCTCACGAAGTCTGGATTCTTCCTTCGGATTTCAGAAGACAAAGCAGGCGGGCGGAGAGATCTGTTGCTGTCAAGCTCAACTGCACAAAACATGTCCATCTCACCGATATCGAGGAATCTCGAACTATGAGCTCCAAGGCACTGGTAAGCCTGTTCGTTGTGATGAAATTCCTCCATGACGGAATCGCTCCAACATCTCTCTCACGGCGAGCTGACCCAACAAACTGGTTCACTGTTTCGAGAAAAGCGCTGGAACGGAAGTGGTGTTGAAGCCGCTTGTTCATTCGTTGACCCCGCTGCAATGAATTCCGAAGATTTCCAGCTGGGAGAATTTGTTAGCCAGTACGTGCGCGAGTCCCTCATCGCTTCTCCTTTACTTCTTACCCTCGTTCTATTCATCTATGAGTTCGCCGTTTGCGGCCGCCCTCGCCGTTGTACCATCTTGCTGTTGTCGGTGTCAGTCATTTATTAAATGCGACCACGACCCACTTTCGCAGATGAGCCTCCACGGACGGGCGGTCCTAGGCAGCCTACCGTACGGCGGGTGGGCTCCACTTGAGCTACAAATGGTTTCATTCCGTTTCGTACCGGACGACGTTTTGCATACTGACCACCCACAGTGACGATGTCATGCACTCGGTGGGTGGCTGGACTCGATGCTGCGGAAGCTCATTACAATCTGCCAAGTCGAGACATGTTTTCTGATGTCTAGAGCCTGGAAGTTCAGGCGTTTTCCCGTAATTAATCTTCCATGGCGCATGATCTGTCTCGAGCGATTGATGGAACAATTTCGAGAAAAAGAATACCGACTCTGTTCTTCCAACCGTCCCCCAGGCTTCGATTCCAACTTTGACTCGTGGAGTTCGAGTGTATGCTCCAGCTCGATGCCTGCTATAACGCGACTCGGACTCGCGGGGAGGAGGGCCGAGAAGGCTCTGCAATCGAAACAAAAACAGAAGGGAAACTCGCCATCCTGTTCCCGAGTCTCCGTTCTCCTGGGGCATTCGAGCCATAAAGAAGGATGAGTCAGATTATTCCTCTCTTCAGCTATGTAGATGCCTCGGGGGCTGTCTTCGTCTACTTTACGATTTGTCGCCGATACTATCAACCATTGCTACTCTCGAGATCCAGGAGAGCGACTCGTCCAAGTCGGCGAGCTCTTCAAAGCGCTCCACGAACTTCGTGCAAGGTCGTTTTGACGAAATACCTGCAGGGTTTCCAAATAGTGCTCCGTGAGGAAATAAGATCTCGCGAAAAGCCAATAACGCCGGATCAGAGTTGCGAATGTGGACTTGCATTATCCGTGAGGCAGTGCGACTTGCATAATATCGCTGTTTCCGCCGGCAGCGTATCATCGGGTGGTGCGTGCGGCCCGACGAAATCCCGTTGCGTGCGTGAGAGGAGAAAAGCCAAAAATTGCCACCGGCGGCAAGGAGAAGGAAAAAAACGGGGAAGAAGCGCCAACGAACAGAGAAGAGGACGTAATCCCCGTTGATTTAAGGCCCAGTTCGTCTGCTGCAGCGCTCCCGACTCGCCCCGGACTCACACCCGGGGCCTCAGCCTGCCGCCCGGCGGCAAGCCGTCGGCCGAGTCGCCTGGTGTACCTAACGGATTTGCCACTGGTGCACAAACACTGCCAAGAGGATTCCATGAATGAATCAACGGGCGAGCAGACGGAAGGCCCGACGGACGCTAGCGCCATGCAGAAAGTTGAGCAGAAAGCCATCATTAGACATTAGATGAGATCACGGTGAGGCAATAACTCTTCGTGATAGCCGTACAATGATTTACGATTCCACCGAGCCCAGGACAGAGCACTCGACTGTGTGACATCGCAACTCTCGCGTATGGAGTCGCTACCCGGCAGGAAATGAGACGTAACGTTTACCTGTATAGAATCGACAGCTCATGGTCGCATGGACGTTGCGCACGGAAAACGTTGTACAACGATGTCTTCAAGCGGCGAGTCCACTGATTAAACATTATGCTGCACGAAAGAGTTCCGACGTAGTGCGCAGCGGATCGTCTTAACGAATCATCCCAAGAATCGAGGCGATGATGCGCTCGATAACTTTGCAAAACGCCCTGTGACACTTTGCTTGAAGCGATGAGGATTCAGCAGCCTCGCTCGGGGATCGAGATGCCCGAAACGCGATCAGAGCCTGATCTGTCATTGAGTCTTCTGTTTGTCTGTGTCACGGCTGATGCCACCCTGACTGAGATACTTGAGCGTCAGTCTCCGCATTTATCTCGGGAGCAACGCTCGACTTTGTACTTTCTCACGGCTCGGAAGCAGTTCTCCGTTCTGGACACCCCTTAATTATGTGGTCGAGTTGAATTTTTTTCAGATATGAACAACGCCAGGGTTGTCGACGTATTGCCGTTCAAACATTCCGAGGAGCTGGTCGAACACGCCACCTAAACGCTCTGAAACGAAAGCAGGCATGGGTAGAAAATACGGAGATCCATTCTAATAAACTAAATTTCCGTAAATTCTCAACGGGTAGTCGTTAACCGAGCGCAGCTAATACCGAAATGCCTGATTAAGTTCTTTACACCGCATATGTTTCCCTGATCGAAAGCTTGATCCGAGTCTGTACCGAATATGTGTCCTCTGCATGTACTGTGATCCTTCCGAACGGAAATCAACACTTTTTTTCTTTAAAATACCATGCGTCGAAATCGATGAATAACCGGCTTTTGCATGATGATTCGTGAAAAAAAAAAGTTCCGAAAAATTTCGCGGGAAAGGACTGACTATGCTTTTCGACCACGAGAATCTGTTCCAGTGCTTCGTTTTCGTTTGCTTGTTTTTTTCTCGTGGCAATGTATCGTAGATTTTCATCACTTCCACTTCAGCATTCACCTCAATCAACAGGAACCTTCGAGAAGAGCGTTCTCAGTGGTTTCGAATATTTCCTGGGATCAGGCGATGCTGGGAGCTTGTTTCAGGAATCTCTAGTCTTGGTAGTATAGCTTTCGTTCGCGTAATCATCCTCGGCGATCGACGTCAGAATCAGACCTTCAAGAACTTAAGAGCCGATCTTGTCTCCTGCTGTTAGCAATAGAATTGAGACAGAAATCCTGCACACGTCCTCGACAGAAAAAAGGATTTCCTTCGAGAGCTCATGTCGGTATCCTGAGTTCCAATGTGCGGATCTCAGATGCATGCTCCCGAAACATAGTGCAGGTTCTGTCTGGAGGGAATGTACCTTTGCGTGTATACCTTCCGATTTTGAAGCGAGCGAGCATCCTTGTCTACTCATTGTCACTTCGCGTCGCTGTCACGAGAAACCTACTCAGTGATATGTATTGAGAGAGGATGACCGGCCTTCGATCCGCACCCGAACCGTCATGGGATATGCCTCGATCGAAGCTGAACTAGCTTTGTCGGATCTGAGATCGACGTTCCGAGAGACATGGTTCAATCAGTTCATGAGATTCCTGAACAAATTGGAATCAAGTCTGCGACGGAGTTCAGTCACTTGTATCGGCGCATAAGAATCGTTCCGCGCCGTCAATCGACTTTACCGTGGGTCGTCTTCAAGTCGCGCAGACCGGTGTTGACCGTCCTAGACGGTGACGACTCTCCTACTACGACCACGGAGAATTAATTAAACTGTGCCGAGCGAGCGGACGACCGCCAACACGGTGCTCAACTGTCGAACGTGGATGAATGAAGAGATCGAGATCCAGATAGAAAACGGGACTGCTGCGGCTTCGAGAGGGGTCGCACGAGTTTTTAGAGATTGGCTGCTGTCTATCTGCCTTTCGGTCGGTCGGTGAGTCCATCCGTCCACTCGCTGGCTCGTCCGCCCGCCAGTCTCTGTCTCTCTCTATCAAACCATTTCCCTGTTCGCCGGAACGTCCCTCGCCTCCCTCCTGAGGAGAGAGCCCTGTTGAAATCCAATTAGAGAATTCCGCGATCTCCGCACACCGAACACATGAAGCTCTGCCACGATTACGATAAGTTCCAACCTTTTCACATTAAGCCTCGGCGTAACTCCGGTCGAGTTCGCAGCCATCGCATTCACTGGGTTACGGAGTTTGCAACGAACAAGTTTCGAAACGCTTCTCCGCCGCGCATGCTGTGCACGTTTTGTCAACCTTTCAGACCTTTCCGGTCTCCCGATTGCCAATGCGATAATGTCATCCTGCATCAATCATTCTCGTTTCATTTCCAGAAAGAGAAAACATGAAAAACAAGCGCTAAGTGCGTTTTGCTGAGGTGCCTCACCTGTATCCCGGCAAAAGAGTGGACTGGTGAAAACTATTTTCCGCTCGCTGCTGGAAACGATAGTGCGATGTCAAAGATTTTGGGAGAGTTTTCTCCCTCGCAGGACCAGAACCAAGACGCACATTTCGCTATTTTTATGCCCCAGTTCGACTCGATTTCGAATTTCATGCTTCTCTCGAGACTTCAACCATGAAAAATCCTGGCTCGGCGCGTTTATCAACATGCATGGTGATCGATATTTTGTCGATCCCGAATCGATGTCCTGGAAAAGAGGACTCGTTTGCTGCCACAGACGACCTTGATGATTTGTCAACACTGGATTAACTAACATTCACAATGTACGTCTAACATAGAATCCATGCGCTAAGCTCATGTAATTCCCAATGCGCGCACCAGATGAAGGTTACTCCATAGCAGCGGAAACATGTATCTTCGACGATCTTGTCGGAACAGGATACTCGAAGGCATACCTAAGAGCCGAGTGCCTAATCCCCACCCTGTCTTGAAGAAGGCGAAGCTGATCATTTTTCTGGACGGTGTGGCACCGAAATTCAAAAGTATGACCAGATGAGTGGTCCTCAACTAGGAGTATTAGAATAAGGAGCCCGGCCCTCGAATATTTCTTCGAGTATTCTGATTCGATGCGATTGTCGAGCACGCATGTGTCCGGTGCGCTGTGGTAGCCTTTGTAACATGCGCGCATCGCGATCAGGAAATCAGCTTTTGAGGCGCCCATCGTGGGGCGTCTGCCTGGCTCATGCATTCTGTACATCTCCCTACATAGATCGTACCTATCAGGTGGACCAGTGTAATTGAATCATCAAAGTCGTCGGATATAGCGGAAGAGTTCTCTTTTTCAGGGTAGTTCCACCGCCAAAACTATCGATTACGCTCCCAGAAGATGACATCGATAGTCAGGCATGTGATCAACTACATCGAGCCCGGATTTCCATTGTTGAAATACCGAAAAGAGCGGGAAGCTTGCGAATGACCGATGCGATTCATTCTGAATAGAGTCGGTTGAACCGAACACAGACGCAACATGTGCGTCTTGATTCCAGCGTCCCGACAGAGGGCGGTTTCCCAGAATCAATTCGGCAGAGGCATGGCCTCCGGGAGCTAGTCGAGAAGAAGTTTATTCATGCCTCTCGTCTTCTGAAAAGGGCAGGGATTTTCAGCAGGATGCCCTGAGCCTTCTTTCACATTCATTACTCAAGATCAAACTAGAAAATTGATGCGGAGCGGAGACCTCTATACTCTTCGAATCGAATGTTTGCTCATGAGAGCTTTCGTACTCCCTCGCCTCGAATTCGGTAAAACACCTGAAGCCCATATGTAATATTGCATTCACAATAAACTATGTGCCGGTCCGAATAAATTGCCTCGGCCGACGACAAGAACTTGGGGAGAGGAGGCAATACGCCACGGCCGCCCCCTGGAGCTGGAGTTCAGCCGAGAGTAAGCAATACCGCCGGCGGCAGTAGCCTGTCCTGGTGGTTCATCAAAACACTGGCAGGACGATAACGAGCATGGGAGACTCAGAAATCCGTCCATCCCAACAAAGTTTCTCATCCTGAAAGTTCATGGGAAGAGGAACTCGAGGAAAGGGGGTCACCCGGTAACCTTGACGATACAGCACTGCACAGCACACGCCGGAAACAAATCCACACCGATTCGATCGATCGTCACGTCTCCGCCGCAGGACAGATGAAGAAAAAAGCTGTCACCAGGTTCGGTATCAAAATCTTTTATTTACATGACAATTATTAATTACTGATCGTAACACTACTCCGAGTCCTCGGTCACGTCGATCGATTCGCTGATCGTGACACTGGTTGTGAGGCGCATTCGGTTTGAATGCCCATAGTTGGATATTATCACAGGCTGTTCGTATAGTATTGATAATCCATCCACGCAAGTCGTTCCCCATTGACAATTATCCTTTGACTCATTCCTTCACACGCGATGTTTTCCTCCCTATTCTCGCTGAATGTTTCCCGGCGTTTCCAGCCGACTCAAGCGAGAAATTGATTGTGATTTCTTCGTCAATTTGAAAATTTTTCCAGATCTCGATGAGATCGACAAGCCTTGAAGTTTTCTTCCAATCCGAGCACATTCCAGACCAAAATCACCGGTAAGCCACAGAGCTACACTCTGAGTTTTCTTCACTTTCAGCGATATTCCCCCTTTCCCTGGAATTCCAGTCCAGCCATTCCTGAGTTGCCCCGGTTATATTACTCGTCCGCTTTCCTGTGCGCCCTCGGTTTCTCTGATCAACAGGAGGTTCGAGGACTGTTCGCTGTGTCCTTGTTCTGGAACTACAGTCCCGCTCTGACCTAAGTACTATTTACACTCACTGTACACACAGCAAAGATTTCAGAAATCCCCGACTGATGCTGTGCTCACTACGTTTCGGATATGTACATGTTGCTTTGATTCGTTACTGACATTCGTTTCTCATTTCTTCTCCCGTTTCCAAGGTCCTTTTCCTTTCAGGACTTATTTGCTCTCCTTCGGGCTCCCTCTTTTCATTATTATCCTCGACTTCCATTGACTAGGCACCACATCTTCTCTCGAATAAAGCACGGATCCTCTTCCCTCCTCCCGGATCCTCCATCCCGCTGCAAAAGACTCTGATCTCGACAATGGTTCAGATGCGTCGAAACACTGGTTAGTTGAAAAGATTTTAGAGGAGGGCGAAATCGGAGAAACACGGTTCTCGCGAGCCAGTTTTTAATATGAAGGGATCGTGGGAGAGGTTCTTATCGCGAAAAAGAAACATGAATCGCCCCGATCCCGCCGTCTACGGCGACATCTGAAGCTCTGGCTCGCCTTTGATATGTTGCCTGTTTTGAAAGGCTGTTTCAAAAGATGTTCACCCGCAGCAGGCTCCGAGGAATCGTTTTCGTCTCGTGTAGTTCGGATGTCGTCGATTCGTCTCTAAATGCATGGTCGTATCCGCCTGTTCCCGTCAATCTGAATCTGCGATAGTCTTTTTATTGCTTCAGTTGGCATTGTCAGCCGCGCTCTCGATGTCACTTACAGCTGCGCCCGGGTTCCGGCGCTGCTTCTGCGGCTCGCTGCAGGTGTCGACGGCGAGCACAAGGACTTGCTGTACGATGGCACCGTGATGCTGTCGTCCATGTGTTGTAACGAGTTGAAGTTGCAGTTCTTGATTCTCAACTTCTTTTCAATCCTCTGTCGCTGGCAACTGAAGTTCCTCTCGAACGGATCGAGTTCGTCGGGCACCGTGTTGTAGATGGGCTCATCGCACTCGTCCTCGAGGTGGTTGACGCCCGCGCAGCTACTGCATTCGGTGTGGGAGCCCCCGCTCAGACCGCTGCGACGTCCGAAACTGGCCGAATCACCTGAGCTGCTGTTAACGCTCGTGCTGTTCGCCTGGAGCAAGTTGTCGAGCTCGTGAGGAGCTTGGGGCCCCATCGTGTTCGAATATCTAGTCACCGAGGCCCGCGCCGCAGCGAGTGACTTGATCGTTACCCCGTTGCCAGTTCTCGACGCGTAGTCCAAGGGAGCGACTAGAGTTGTTGACGCATAGGGCTCCGGTGTTTGCTGTTGGTAAACAACCCGCTTGCCGAACGTGTTGAGGTTCTGGCCGACTTCAGCGTATTCGCTTTCCTTCACGTCTGGCAGTGCGTACTCGCTGAAAATTCAACAGACGGAAGCGTTTTAGGGCTCTATCCGAACGTCCGAGGCGGCTTCCTCGGGCCCGACCGAGCGGAACAGGAGCGGCATGCGGACGCAAGCGGAACTTACGCGCAGTAGTCGATTCCGTCGAGCGCGCTGAGCTTGTTCTCGTAGACTGTTTTGTTATTCTCTGTGTAGCTGTTAATTCCAGTCCAGTTATCGTTGACGGGGTGAGTCAGGGTTGCGAAACAGTTACTAAAAAACGCATGCGATAACGGGTTAGCTCGAGTCAGCGCTGATTGCTTGCGGATTCCGTTATTCGCCCGAACTCGCAGACCACACCCCGCTCATTCGAGGAGAGCGCAGGTCGGCAGCGGGGCAACTGGGAACTCACTTCAGATCGGCTCCTTTCGTGACCGGCACGGCGGAAACCGTGGTTTTGAGGGCGTGCTGTCTTCGGCAGAGGTAGAGCAGAATCCCGATGGTGATCAACAGGAAGCAAAATATGAAGCTCAACATCAGAATAAACCATCGCTCGTGGATGAACGGACTGTTGATCGCCACCGGCTGCGAGAGTTCGTCGGTGGAGAAGTCGACGAAGTGACTGGGCGGACCGTCGCCCATCGCGGTGAACGGCACCACCTGGAGCTTGTAGCGCATGGCCTCGATGAGGTTGTTGAATACGTAGTGTGTCGTGTTGGTCAGGACGTTCTGGTTCATGGTCTCGATGGCGCCCAGGAGCAGCAACTTGTAGCCCAACAGGACCCCGTTGCGATGTTGGCTCGGGGGCGGTTTCCACTGCACCCAGACGCTGCTAATGTTCACCACATTGACGGAGATCTCGTTGACAGGCGCGGAGGGAACTGCGGATGTGGAAACAGTGATCACTGCGATTTCCGAGCCACGTGTTGACCGACACAGCACAACTAATGTCGGAATGTCGTTCCACACTCACCATCTTCGAGCGTAGTCGCTGCTCGCGTGTTGCTCGGAGGCCCTTCCACATTCTTGTAGAACGGGACTAAGAATACTTCGTACTTTGTGAACTTCTTCAGGTCTTTCAGCACATAGCGGGACACTTTACTCCCCCACGCGGTCACCATGTTGTACTTGTTGGTGCTGCCGCCCATGTCCTTGAAGCGGATGTAATAGCCCTCGATGAAATCCTTGTCGCCCGCCACGCTCCACTCGAGACTCACCGAGGTGGAGTTTACGGCTTTGACGCTCCGGAGGTCCACCTGCAAATCCCAATCAGTTTCTGTCTGTGCGTGCTCGATTATTTCTCCTCCTTGAGGATTCAGGAACCGAACGAACCTCAGTGATGCTGAGCTGGCTCCGAGCTCGAGACAAATAGTGGTCGGGAGCTCCGACCGTGCGGCTGCCCAAAGTTTTGACGACTTTCGACAGCTCGGACGGTCTGCCCGTCCCAAGGGCGTTCTCCGCCCGGATCAGGAAGACGTATCTGGTTTCGGGCTTCAGGCTGGTCACGGTGTACATCTCGGAGCCGATCCGGTTGGCTACGGTCACCCATCCCGATTGTAGGTCCGCGCTGAAGTACTCGATGGTGTACGCCTTGATTTTGTGGAAACCGCCCATCGACTCGTCCTGCGGCCGGTCCCACGCCAGAGTCACAGAAGTATCGCTGACGTTCATGGTTCGAGGCTTGGACGGAGCCGACGGTAGGAGTGCAGGCGAGGGAGCTCGAGAGAACGCGACGTTCGGATCGTGAACAGCTGAAACCAGGGAGAGAGAGAGAGAGAGAGATCCGTTCGTTATCGATGACGATCGTAGGTGGCGAGGGAGTCCCTCAGGTCAAAATACTCACATGCAACGTTCAGTGCTGCCGCCTGACGGGTCTCGCCGCTCTCGCTCGACGCCACGCAGGTGTAGATGCCGCTGTCCTCAAAGCGGAGATCTGTCGGGAAAGGGGGAGATTGAGTTTTCCGAGAGAGGCTTCGTTTTTCATTTCAGTATCCGCCGTCGTCTCGGGCTTCTCGGGGCGAGCCGCTCTCCAAAAAAAACATGAATCGATCAAAACCCACCTTGGATCGTGAGTGTGCCCTGGCTATCGATCGTTATCCTGTCTTCATCTTCCTCGTCGAGGACGTCTTTATTAAAATGCCATTGCACCTCGGGGGTTGGAACCCCCGATACCTCGCACGGCAGGGTGACGGGCTGGCCTTCAGGGATGGTCTGGTTCATCGGACCCACTTCAATCAACGGCGGGGGCAGATCGCCGAGCGTCGTGACTTCCAGCTGACCTTTCGTCATTATTGATCCTGCATACGATGAACAAGTTACAATCGGACCGTACGTACATCCTCGCGTGTGCCTCCAATGCGAACGCTATGATCGCCTCCCGGATCGTCCCAAAGTTTTCCGGCGAGTTATTAGAGCTCATCGAAGAGCCCATGTTGGAACGTGGCGGTTGCACTTCCCTCGATCTCGAGGTTTTCCTCGTTTTCTGTTCACATTCCCAATGTCCGCAAATCGACTCGATTGGACTTTTTGTTATTCTTGATAACTTGAGATGGAAATTCTGAATCCCAGATCAGAGAGCTCCGATCGAGAGGTCGCACATCCAGATCGAGACCGGATCCGACTCGGACTGAACTCGGTTGGAATGAATATTCGGCGGAAAATAGCGTTACTCACCGATCGCTGAAAGCGCCGAGCAGACATAGAAACCCTCGTCTTCCTTTTTGACTCCGGCGATGCTCAAAACGCCGGAGTTATCGATTTGAATTCTCCCATAGGTGTTGTTCGGGAACATGAGATTCGCTTGATTCCCTTCCTTTGTCCAATAAATGTTCGGTTTTGGGCTCCCGGTGGCCAAACATTGGAAATTCACGACGCCGTTCAGACTGGTTTTCTGGTCTTGCGGTCGCACCAGGAACACGGGCCGAGCTGTAGGCGGAAACAGCGGGAAGTTATGAAATCGCTCGTCTGTCGCTCGAACGAATCGCTCCTTTCGATATCGAGATTCTCGGCTGCTGGCTCGTTTTCGAGATCGGTCGGAGAAAGAGGAACGCTTTCGCGGCTTTTTACCATGAACGGTGAGTCGGGCCGTTGCGCTGATGGTGTCCGCAGGGTTTTCCGCTTCGCAGACGTAGTCCCCCTCATCCTCGGGAACGACGTTCAGGATCTCGAGCGAAGAGGACGATCGGTTCGTGGTCGAAGCTCCCTCGGTGACCTTGACGCGTTCTCCTGTTGAAAGCTGGCTGGGCTCTCCCTCGCGGCGTTTCCACCGAATCACGGGACTGGGCTCGCCACCTGCACTGCAGTCCAACCTGACGTCGTTGTCGTACGCAACGACCGTTGTGTCCTCGGGCCGAACCACAAAGAACGGAGCGCCTGCGGAGACGGATTAGAGCCATTTAGAGGACTCGCGGCGAGGTCGGCCGGCGCAGTTGCTGCAACGGCACGTCGGGCCGAATCCGAGTACAACTCGGTGTGCATTCGTTACCGCGGGTAAAGCATGGCCTCCGTGCGGCTAAACACTTCTCCGGCCGTTTTGCTGCGGTACTTGATGGCTGGCCATCGATCTCCGGTCGCTCGGCCGGATGACTCCAGGTCTCGAGCACAACAGTCCACCACCGAGAAAAACAACGACGGACACCGCTACTCACTGTGAACGCGAACGCGTGCGGCGGGGGTCTCCCGGATTCCGACCATGTTTTCGGCCTTGCACACGTAGCTGCCCTGGTCCGCGGAGCGAACATCCTGAAGCACTAGATTACCGGAATTATCCGCAAACCTTATCCGACTCCGGCCCGAGCCCACGTTGACCTGGAAACGAGTCGAATTAATTACGCAAACGCGGGAGATCGCCGTAATCCGATATGATAATTGCGGGCACTCCCGACACCTCTGTACCCTGCTACGGGACCAAGATGGAGGGCCTCATGCACGAGCAGGATATCCCGCAGGACAACTTCTTTCAATGCTGTGATTCCCAAACGGATGCCACGATGGGAAATTTCCACCTGCCAGCCTGCGAAACTTTCTTGCTCCCGCCGAATCGTGACTTTTTCGTTTCTCCGACGCCCGCCTCGGTTGTGCTCGTTTTTCGGACTGGTTTCTCCGAATTCCGTTTCGTCATTAGTCGTGTGCTGCTTCGTTGGGTTTTCCAGTGCCGAGCGCAACTCTGTTTGTCGGTGACGTGGAAGGAACGGGAATAAAGGGTTCAAGGATAAGGCGATAGCGGAAGGCACTACGGAAGGAGAGTCTTCGTTGTGGGGAGCAAACGAAGGAGGGGGGTGCAGGGGAGAGAAGAAAGGAAACGTTTGTGATATCTTCCTCCTCTTGCAAGTGCTTATTCTCCCTGGTCGATTTCGCGCAGTCGAAAACGAGTGAAACTCAGGAAATCCAATCCGAGAACAACATGGGACAACCAAATTTAGGAAGGGCATGAAACGAAACGAAGCCACAAACGCCGTCTCCAGGGAAGTTCGGGAAGAGGGGAACCTAAGGAAAAACAGACGGAGCTGCTGGGAGCAAGCCGCTGTCGACAGAGTCGACTGACGCGGCACCGAAACCGAAGCGAACCGGGGCTTTTATTCCCAATGTTTCCTGTTCCGTCAGTGCGTGCGTCCAACCGTCTCTGCGACGGATCTGAGAGCTCTCTGGGGAATTCTTTTTGAGAAGTCGTTGCGAGAGGGAATCTCGAGAAATCGGTCTCAGGCGGACCGACTTGACCTGGATCGTTCAAATTTCCCATCGGCTCTAATTGTGTTGGTCCTGAACGTTCGCTCCGAGGTTCGGGCCCACCTTGGAGCGACCTTCGAGCAGGTGAGGCACTAGAATCCGAGCGGAATCGGTTTCGACAAGACGCTGCCTCGAGGTCGAAGAAAGTTCTCAGATACAGATTTGGAGAACGGAATTTACCGCGCTCTAGAAAGCTGCTACGGAGAACGAATCGCGCCCGACCGAACATCGGCGGATCACCCCTGCTCTCGAGCCCGGAGCTCGAGCGAGCTCTTGAAAGGTTCTCAGGCTCAATGGAGGCAGGCCCTCTTCAAAAAAATTCATTACGGCTACTAACCGGTTGGCCCTCTTTGAGCCATTGAACTTCGGGTCTTGGGAGTCCCGCTGGAGGGTCGCACTCGAGAACGACCGTGTCCCCAACAGCCACTCCTGTGTCCTGGGGAGTCACCTTGAACTCCTCGCGCAAATCTGCAGAAGGGTAAAAAAGCAGAGTGAGCGAGATTGGCTTAACCCAATCTACCGACGAACTGGCCCGTCATTCGCTGCTGTTGCGAGAGTCGCCGCAGCAAACGGGATATGCAGCGGTTCATCAGCAAGTGCTTGTTGAGGGGAGCGAGAGACAGAGATAGAAATAAGAGGGGAAACTGCACGTTAATGTCATTGACCGAGTCGCTGCGCAAAACCCATCATTCGTTTTCCTCTGCTAATGCGCCGCCATCGGCGAGCTAGTCGATCGACTGGGACAGAACCGAGCACTACATGTCCTCTGGAGGCCATCTCCTCGGGAGCTTAGTTCACGAACTCGAACTGAGTAAGATTCGAGAGGGAATGAGACGGATTGAGGGCCATGATCCGGACGAAAACTCACACGCGATGTTGAGTGTTGCGTTGCGACTCCGAGTAGTTCCTTTGGAGTTGGAGACCTCGCACCAGTAGACGCCGGTGTCGGCGTGAGAGACCGACAAGAAGAACAGAACCCCCAGAGGCGATGTGGTCCGGCCACCTTTGTTCCGAACTAGTTTTCCCTTGTGAAACCACTGGACTTGGGTGGCGCCGTCGGCCCCACAGTTCAGCTGGGCTGGATCATCTCGGAGTGCCACAACGTCAGACGGATGCTCGGAGATTTTAGGCGCGTCTTCTGGCTCGACTGAAAACACAAGAAGGAGCTCAATTATTCTCTGTCCACGAACGCCCACAACACGCAACTTTTACCGAGTATGCGTGCTGCGCACCTCTTTGTGTGAGATGAGTCAACTGGAAAGGTCGCATCGCCACGAATCCCCCCCCCCCCCCCGCCCTGCCGCAACATCGCAATTCTCCACGAATGATGGCAAGTTCCGTCTCAGCAGTGGATCTACGCCATCTTCGACGAATGATCCCACGGGAGGAGCGGGTCTGAGGTTGGGGTTTATCAATGAACTGAGGAGGTATCGAGAGCTTCCAGTGATCGAAGGGGAAATTCGAGCTTTGCAACTTCATCGGGAATGTTTGTCTGAAGCCCGAGTGCAAACAGGGCCAACGCCCTTTCTAACTCGATAGCTGGCCTATGTAAACATAGTCTAGTCACAATCAGGGAGTTCGGTGCTTCGCCTTCAGGCAATCCCTAACTAAGGACTGAGGCTCAGGCTAACAAAGCCATTGAGACAACCCGCTCCGCCGATTGGCACGGCTGCTTCGACTAATAACAGCGGTAGCCGCGCCGCCACCAACAACAACAGCATGAACAACAACAACGACAGCGACTATTGCCTCTATCCACAGATGTCACCGTGTGTGGATACAGGGGCCCTGGCCGAGGAAAACATCGAGCAACAAGAAGAGGAAGAGCAGACATGTCGACATCACATCGGATCGGCCTGCTATTCGTTTCTCAAGCCGCGTAGCGTATCTGGACCACTCAGTCTCGAATTGATTTATTCGTTTCTGGATCGTTGCTGCCGTGGTGGTTCACGCGGCGGGGGAGAGAGGGACCATAGTTGTCCAAAGGGTAGCCATCAAAAGAATCCATGCGAAAAAATTATTCTGGAAATGCTCTCGCTTTCTGGAAGTGGCAGTCATCATCGACGGGAGGTCGGCGGTTCCGATGCGTTCTAAGCCGTAGCTGAGCTCACCAGGCCTCCGAGAATTTTATCTCGCTCTCTCGTAATTTCGGCCTGTCCCGCGACGACGAGGGAAGTTCGGAGGTCGAGGAACGGTTTCGATAGTGCAGGCGATTTTACCATCGGTCACGGCGATCTTTGTCAAAGATTGAGCTCACAAAGAAGTTAGCTGGCTCGGCGGAGGTTCGTGTTTTGTGACAAAAGCTCCACCTAATAGAACACGGCGGCGGGGACGGTCCAGCGCGGCTTGAAACCCCGCACGAAGGAATTTCAAACTGACAACTTAATCTTCGAGAGAGGATCAGGATCAACTTGACTCTGTCCAAGCGGCTTTGAGTGAACCGACGGCAAACTCTGTTACGTTACGTGTTACGACGCGTGACACACGCGATATTCTCGGAGGCTCCGACCGTTCGGGATGGAAGCTCCCAGAGTCCTAGGATTTTCGAACACACCTCCAGAGAGGAAGGTGCTCCAACACCAATAGGGCGCCAGAGATCGGGGAGAACCACTCCGGCATCAGCCCGAACAGAACTGGACCCGTGAGATCATCATCGAAACAAGAGCGTCAACGATTGGGTTTGAACCCACCGCTCCTACCTCCCGCTCGCGACGGCCGGCGTCCTGCGCTTCCTGTTCGGCTCCGCATCGGCTGAAACTCTCCCACGATATCCTCGCTGCAGCCGAGGCAGCGTGGAGAGACGCGTGAGAGGTATACTTGAATACCGGTCTAATGTTCAGGTTCGGCACGCTTCGGTTGGGTGCGAATCGCCGGAACATTCTTGACGAACGCTTCCTTCAGCGGACCGTGGACCTTTAAAGTGCGAAAATCGTTCGAGGGCGTGACGGGTTCATTTGATTCAGTGTCACGTGTGGAATAGTCGCCGTGCGTGAAATCGGAACGTGTCATTAGGCGAGCCGTTCGTCCCTTTAAGGAACACACATTGAGAAGGGTAGTCTGTCAAGAGCGGAGGTTAAAGCATCAGAGGCCCTCGGCTTTGTCGTGTGTAAGCGCACGCGCGTCCGACTGCTCCGAGTTGGCTGCTGTGCTCTCCTAGAGCCAAACTCCCTAATCGCTAGTTTTCGTCGCTCATTCCTCGTCAGCGGAGAGCACAGGGGAAGGAACCCGATCCGCTATGGAGAGTTTCCACATCGGATAGAATGAATTATGAGAGAGATGACCGCCCGCGGTAAATCCGCCCTCAGCTCGGAGTGGGGAATTCGTTGAGATTGTTTCTTGCTTTGTCCAGGGAGCTCTTGCAGTGATTTCAACCGATTCCCAAGACAGCGTCACGCGACGGAGATTTTCCAAGAATTTATTTACTCTTGGGACCGGCGCACCGAGGTCGAACGCCGTTTGTCTCAATCGTTCCAGGCCGACCGACACCCGGGCGGGCCCTCGGGTCGTTTAAAGGGCCATGTCGAGGGACGCCGTCAGGTTAATGGATGAATTTAAGAGAGTGTGGGATGGAGAAACTCTATGGAGCCACGAACTGAGTCCTTGTGTTGATCCGTCGATGTCCAGGAGACGAACGCGGAAGATTGTCTTCGATCAGAACTCGCTGCTCTCGGATCGATCGGCCCGTTGAAGATTGAGCTAGCCGGAACTCTCGTCAGCCGCCCAACGTGTTTTCCTCGTGATATTTTATATCGTGGCGTAAATCGCTGAACCAGTCTCTTTATTCGACCATTCGATCCCGATTCGTTGTTGATCATCGTCGTCGTCGTTCCCCGTCAAGCCATCGGGTAATACGCACATTACGACGATACAATAAACAAAAATTGAAACCGCGGATGAATTTACGCTGGCTTCCTCCCGCGCTCGCTCATTCGAGCGTAGAGCCCAAACACTGAGATTTATTGTCGAGCAAAACAAGATCGAGCTTCTTTGCTCCGCGTTCTGACCATGCCTCCTGGTGGAAGCTGAAGGCACCACCCATGGAAGCGGTTATTCAGCCGAGCGTCCAGAGCGGCCCTATTGAGCTAGACAACCGACTGCTTCCTTTGACGCTCGCAAGGATTAGACACAGCTCCGGAGACCTGACACGAGTCCGCTGCGAGAGCTACCGGTGGAACATCCAGCTCAACGTTCATTGATGTTTACAGCCATGTTTCATCGGGTGTTTGCTCCTTCTCGTCGTTTTCTTTAGGCCGGAGAACGAGTTGCCCGCCCAACCTCCCGCGAAACATCTCTCAGCAAGATGGCCCGCAGAAAAAAACGACAATAACTCACTTTTGGAGAAATAAGGTTTTCATCGAGCGTTATAGGAACACATGTTCTGGTTGAAGCAAAGGGTGGACGATTTCCACCGAGCGTCGAAACCTTCTCTCCTCAGTCTCAAATTGAATCGAATGCTCCAATCTCTGGATCGCGTATAATCACGGGACATCGCTGCATGATTGTTCCCACGAATGAATGAACAAGGTTTTCCACCGGGTCTTTGTCGCTGAGTCTCAAAATCCGAGTCCGTTCTTCTAATAAATTGTCGAGGATCATGCCATGTACGAGCGAAAACACGAGAAATCCGGAGCAAGCATATCCTGTCCGAGCTCAATGCGGTCCTCTCGTTCTCGACGAGTTCAGGTGGAAACTCCAACGAGAACATTTCAGCTCCAGATATCGATTGCGTCCGGATGGGAATCCAAGATGAGCGAATGGAATGGTGGATTATGGATGATTCGGCATCCGTAAACACGAGCAACTCGAGACGGCTGATACCGTTTTGTCATGAAGTCCAGGAAAAAGGAGTGGTTCAGAATCACGAAACTTGTGGTGCACCCTGTCTGCTGCGCTCTATGTCAACCGGAACTTTGGGCTGGTTCGAATGACAAACGGCTTCTGTTCTCTTCTAGCGACGGCTCTCTCCGTTTCTCTCTATTTACCAGTCGTTTGTAGGGATGAGGGGCTGTAGCAAAAGGCGCGTCCGATGATGATGATCGTGCTGCTGCCGCGGCAGTGACGGTTCATCCGGCTGTCTATCTTGCCAAGCAAAACACTCGGAGGACTGTTCTGAACCTCGAGCAAGAGGCTTGTCGAGCTCGGCGGACTCTCGTTGTCGTTCAGTTCCTCTCATCCCCTCGAAGGTCCACTCTCTCGCTGCTCATCCGGTTCTTTAGACCCTCCTCTAATTTGTGAGCGCTGTCTTGAGTGAGCCCGCCGCTCGTCCACGAGAATCTTTCAAAACATGTGAGTCTTTGTTTACGGGCTCGCTCCCACACACGGGTTTGAGCTGAAACACTTTAGTTGATTTCACTTCCCAGAGAGAGATTTCTCTCCGATTCTCGGGCTGAAAGACCGGTCAAGACTCCGATTATTCTAGAAAAAACCCTCTTTCTCCGGATTAGAATGATAGCGGTATTTAGTGGTTCTTACACCAAACTTCGCTGCACGATTCCCTTCCCCGCTCCGACTGCAAAATTCGGATTGAAGAACTGGCCGATGCTGTAGAGAAAATGAGTCGGATAAGAGTAAAGCGACTCCCCTCAGCCAGCAGCAACGCCGGTTCCCTAGCTGATGCTGCCGCTGTTGATAATAAGAAGGAGACCCGACTTTCCCTTCCGAGCGAGCGAGCGAACGAACGAATGAACGAACGGGGACAGCAGGAGTACCAAAATGCCCCCAGCCGTTCCCGGCCGCCCTCCAAGCGCTCCGAATGCCCCGAGCTTACCCTTACCTCCCCACCTGGCGAGCGAGAGGACGCTCGCTGGGGGCTTCCTTTGTAAGCCGAGCGAGGTCCGCTGCGGAATTCTCGCTGCTCGCTGAATCCCACGGAAACCCCGAGAAATGGGACGACGCGAGTTTCCGCGGCCGGAGCCGAGAGCAACTGCCACGATCATCGGATCTCGCGAGATTTTCATGGAGGTTCGAATTAATTTCCACAGCAGATAAGCTCACGGATCTAGGCGTGCCGAACTCGAATCTGAGAATCCATGAGATGAGATCCAGGATACATATTGCTTTGTTTCGTCGTGACGCCCTCTCGACAGTGAAGCTCGACATATCGACGGACTTGGGTTGCCGTGCTTCCCCGCATAGAGGCGGGGATCGTGTTTTGAGCGAAGAGCATTCGTCAATGCGACAAGTTTCGCCCAAGCTTCGGTTTGCGGGATGTTTTCTTTCTGTCGGCGTCTGAACAAGGGTGCGCCGGCTTCCTGCTTGCACGGCCGGCTCGCGTGGCCGCCGATTGTGCAATCACGATGATGCTTAGCCAACGACGGTCATCTTCCCGACGATGCCGTTATTTATTGCGCAACACCGTCGCTTCATTATGGCCCTATTACAGCGGGCCGCATGCAAGCCCGGGAAGCCGTGAACTCGCGTCCGGAGACGCCGGGAACACCATCATTGCCCCCGCCAGGAACTCCACGGAGCGAATCGGAGCAGCGTTATTGCTCTTCACAACGCTGTGAACATCGAAGTGCTCCACCGAGTGGAACTTCTGAACATTCCTCGGAGCATTTTTGAGAGTTTGATCCATCACTTCGCGCAGCCTCGCAAGCACTTTCGGCGGTGCGACGAAGTTTACCGAAGCCCCGCAACAAGGTTTCCATGACCACGCGGACTCCGGTCTTTCAGACCGCGTTGGGTTGGAATGAGAGCGTCGGTATCGACGGCGGAGCTCCGCCATGCTGGATGGTTCGGTGGATTTCTGTGCTGCGAACGGGTGGCCCAGCATCTGAACAATGTCGGCTACATTCGACATACAGCGAGTACGCAGGAAATTGCCAAGCACGAACCTAGTGCGATGTGGGTTGTGCAGATTAGACACTCTAATTTATGCCCCGCGGAAGAGGAGGAGAAGGGGGGTGGGGATGGATTCGGGTCTCTGTTATCGCAATGGTAGATATTATCTCATCGGGGACTGCTGCATGCACAGTCAGCTACGTACACCCAACGCCGCGTGCTCCGACCAACTCGTATGCGAGTGGTAATCACACCCAGCGTTGATATAGCTATATCTGATGCGACAAACGGTTCCAATGAAGGAATTCGGAACGGATTTCCAGTTCCGCGGATCATCTCGAAGTAGCTCTCGAGGGCGTTCGTCAAAACGAAACCGTTGTGGAGAAGGAGGAGCAGCGATGTCCGAGCCTCCTCTTCGGAGAGTGGAGGGGGAGGGAGACTGGAGCGGTTTCGGGCAACGCTCCGGAAACTTTGAAGGGGAATTCATTCGAGGAGTGAATGGATCGCGAACAGACCCGCGGCTCTACACAACGGGACCGGAGACACCTCATCGCGGCGGGAGGATGTCGAGGCAAGAGTTGCGCGTCCGAAATCTCCCCAACAGTGACTCGGATACCGACAACAAAGCTCACGCCTGCCCGTTCCTCCACTTGCTTGTTCATCGGTCTGTCGGTATCGCCGGCCGAAATGGCTAATGGAGGCCTCGCGAAAGAGCTCGCTCGCCGCCCGCCCGGCCGGCCAATGAGCTTCACTTCCACTGAAACAGGACACCCGTCACATGTCCTCTGCCCAAATAGTCCTTATCGCCTTCGGGATCTCCCTAGGCCATGGAACTGAGCTGCTAGCTCTATGGCCGGCCGTCACAACATCTCGGAATGAATCACACATCCAACTCTAGCGCACACCGGCTCCTACACTCACACGAACACAGGCACACACTCACGCCGACAGTCTCGCTCGCAGCCGATACAAACAGCATAATGCAATTTAGGCAAGAACAGATTTGGCAGGTTCACATACCATCATGCGAGATAGAACACTCAGCAAACCTGTCTTTCGATCGTATCGATGAGTACAACAGTTCAAGCTCGAGCCCACGGATTCGGGAATAGCAGCGGATTTTCGCGGCGGGATATAATCCTCCGCTCAAAAAATGACATTCATAAAACATCACGACATTGCTCGAATTTTCTCGAGGATCGAATCCTCCCGTGTCATCCACTGCATTCAGCGTGGTCTACGCCGCGGCTGCAGATTTGCATCGACGCCCAATTGGTGCTGTCTCCAGCCGGAGGTCAGAGCTCGATTGACAGGTTCGCAGGCTGGACGTAAACTCGAGCGGTGGACGAAGAACATGTTTTGTTCGTCCGGCGTCCGTTCGTCGATGCGGCCCCACTCTGGACGGAGCGCTTCCGGGGAGAATGGTTTCGGCGACCATCGGGCCGACAACTCAGCAGTAGAACAACGTTGCGAATTCAGGAAGCACCTTGAATTCGCACGAAACAATCGACGGCGGGTCGACAGGGTTGATTGATGTTTGCTCCCGTTGTCGCTCTGAACAACCAATCATGCGGTGGCCATGTTTTGCAACAGCGACCAGGTCGACGAGGACCCCTCCTCGCGGCGTTTCATCAGTGGTCAAACATGGCGTGCTTTTGACCATTCCTCATTTGAATGTTCTTTCTTCCCCGCATTCGTCCAACCGCTCCCTTTGACTGCCCGACCGCTCGCTCGTAGCAGCGGCAGTTGCTGCATTGTCCTCCGGTTCATCCTGCCCGACATCGAAAGCAGGAGAGGCGGGATTGGAGAACCACCACCGCGAGGAGAAGTCGCAGCTCCACGATCAGGAGGAGAACGTGGGAGGGAGGGGGCAGGTTTCCCGCTGGATGTTGTAGGATGTGATAGATTACAATGCCAATCTCGCATCGGGGGAGGACTTTGAGCAAATTAGGTTAAGGCACTGAAACGACAAGATGGTCGTCGCTCCTGACCGCTTGTGTCCGCGTGTTGTGTTCGGCCTATCGTCCATCGAGCGGCCCGTTCGAAACAAAGTGCCAATAACCTTCGAAAGCCGTTTTCTTTCCTGTTGGCCACACCGACGAGCTCGAGAAAACTTGGGCTCCTAGGCACCGCTTTCCGTGAGCGCTTCCTTCGCGCTGCTTGTCGAGTGAATATCCGACTCCGCCGACAGCCGAACAAACAAGAGGGCGAGCTTTCTGCCTCCCAACTCACCATCCCAGCTCGGAGTCCTTCTTATTTCCTTTTTTCCCCTCATACGCGACGCTTGCCCGTTAAGTTGGGAGCAGCTTTACCAAAGACGCCTGCTGCAACGTTTGCGACGCAAACGGGCAGGAGCGCGCGGTCTCTTCTTTGTCCAAATCCAGCGTTTTCCTTCTCCTGAGCTTCAAAATCCGCATATCCCGCCGTTGCTGGTCGGAATCTTCTTCGCGCAGAGCGGGCTAGACGAAGCCTGACTCGGCCCTCCTCAGGTAGAGCAAACACGGACAACGACGGAGAAATCGAAACTCTTCTCTGCATCGGATGCGTGCAGAATATATCCAGAGTCAGAAAGATGCATTAGGCCTGCTCGGTCGCCCGCTCGTGCAGCAACAACATCAGCTGTAGCAACATCGACAACATAGTTTTTCTCTCCAAAATTGAGTGAACAGCGGCTTTGGCCCGCGCCGCGTGCCCAAGTGAACGCTTTAAGCCAATAACGAGTGCTACGAGCTTCGCAGGAGCAAACACGTTGCCCCTGCGACTTGGCGAGGAGGAGGAAGAAGAAAAACCGAAAGGAGCGAGCGCTGTTTGCCCCCGTGCCGATCCTCCGTTGAGTTAACATATGCTGACTACAGCGTGAACAGCCGGCCGCCAAACTGGGCTTTTTATAACGCCAGCCAGTGGGGTGGTGTTTGCAACGGCGGTTGCAGTTATGGTGGTGGTGGGGCGGCGGCAGTAGCGACGACGACGACGATTTCCTACCCGGGAACAGCTGAGCGTTGGGAGGGGGGGGGGGAGACTACATCCACGGCCGGGGAGCTCAACCAGTCAGCGGAGCAAGTAAGAAACCAGCCAGACTCTCGGGAATGGCACCAGAGAGGGGGATGGAGGCGGGGAAAGTTTTCGAAGGGGCTAAATTATATCAAAAAGCACTCAGTGCTTCAACGAATCAACGGGCGGGCGAGCCGAGGAACGAACAGCACTTCAGCTCACTTCACAAACACTTGTACCCGCAGTCGTTTCCTAAAAGTGTTCCAAACTCGAATGATGAACAGCGCGGCTCGAGACAATTATGTGCCGCCCTGTCCTCATCGAACCGAGCTGCGACTTCTGTCTCCTGAGCCCCTCCTCCGCATCGCTCGAGCGGGGCAGCGTCACGATCATTCACAATTGGGCACTCCTCAAATGGGGACCATTGGGAGCGGCATCACCTTCAATTCCCCCCCCCCCCCCCCCCCCCCCCCTCACCCCTCTTTTCTTCCTTCGTTGTTTTAATCAGGGGTTCGAGCGCGTTGAAAGGCTTGGATGCGTCTTGAACAGGGATACCGAGTCAGCCGGAGCGTGCGGAGAGACGCAGGAGATAAAACAGCGACCCGAGAAGAGGAGAGAAGGAAGACGAGGATTTCCAATCTTGAGCCGCTGATTTGGGACGCCTAGTCGCAATCAATGGAATAATAATCTTCTTATTGTTCGGTGCGGTTCCGCTGCTCCGAGGAATCATCGTCCGACGCGGAGTGGCGTCGAGAGTGAAAAGCGGCCTCTCGATTCGCCGCCGTCGTCCCAGTGGTCGTTCATTGTCGTCGTTGTCATCGTGTTGCAAGCCTTTGCGTACACAGAGTTGCTTCGGAACGTTTCGAGACGAGATCAGGAGGATTAGGCTTGCGAACGGTGAGCGGGACCTGGCCCGAAAGGAGCGGTGGTGCGCAGACAGGCAGAGGAAGCGCAAAGGCTGAGAGGGGGGGGGAGAGCTTGCTCTAAGCCTGTACAATATTTATTTATTATGGAGACAGACACGCGACGATGAAACAAAGAAAGGCGGCCTGAGTTTATTATTGGGAAGGGATTTACTTAGCCAGCGGCGGCTCCAAGCGCAGCTCAACATAGGCGGCGGCGGCGGCTTTATAATCAACCGTTAAACCGCTCCATGACACTGCGAAAAGATCTACAGCTACGCAGAGTCGCTCGGTCGGTTGAAAAGAGCGGAGTGAGAGGCCTCGAGCTAAAAACAATATCGAACTGACCAACTTTTCAGCGGTCGGACACCTTCGCAACGCCCTTCAGCGAAGCGCGACTCCGAGTCCTCAAAGTTTACACAAGGTGTTGATGATGTTGATACTCGCCGACGGTGCCCTAGCCTCCCGCTAAGCGATCTCGAACCTTCCGAAGTATAGTGAAGTCCTCCTCCGACTCAGCTCTGTTAGAGTAGAACGCTGGGACGATACGCAGTTGAGATTTATTGTTGGGGGGGGGGGGGGGGGGGTCCACAGCATCGCCCGTTCCCGCGCTCTGAGGTCATTTCAGCCGACGCCACCATCGCCGTAGACTCGCAACTGCTCGCCGGTGGTTGTTGATGGTGGTGATCGGTGCCGTCGTCCGAGCTCCAGTCCCCGATACAACCGGGCTCGAGAGGACCAGGGGCAACAGCACACGAGTTTCATTACGGAGGAAAAGGAACACGAGTATGGATGGTTCCCTGTCCCTCGGCTCCCCGCTCGTACTACGTGGGAAGACGCAATCTGCTGGTGAGTCACTCCAACAAAACGACGCTACTTTACTCCACGAAGGAACGAGTAAGCAAGCGAGATACCAAGACGAACCGGGAACATTCGCCTCCTGCGCCCTCGACCACCATTAGTCCGGAACCTCAAGTTCAAGTGTTATCTTTGCTCCGCGCGGAGAACTCGCGCTCCAACGAGGGCTCATCCGGCCCTCCGCTCTGCGGTCGTTTCTCTCTGCGTTCCGCTCGAGCTCATGATGCAACTGAATCACACCACCGCTGTTAATGAGTCGTGATTTTCGATCGGGATCCTCCGTAAACGGCTTTGTACTTTTCGCAATCCTTCCGTTTCGATGTTTTCCATTCATCCCACACGGCGAAATCGTCTCGTACAGCGTGGCGGCGAGGCGGTATGAGGAGTGGACGTGACTTTTTTCTGATTCGTTGGGCTCTCGCAGACGAGCAGCGAGACTTGGAGCAGGCGAGCGAATCACGCGGCAGGTTCTCTCGCCCCGAGGCAAACTCGCCAGGTGAGAATCTCAAGAAATACTAGATGCCCTCTTGCTGCACTCAGCTATGACTCAAGCCTGCGATGCAGGACGACATGCTCGGTCATAAATCTTGGTCGCTGGATGCCCTCTAGAGTCGTCTCCAGTCTTTGCTCAGACCCAAAGCGCTTTGGGCTACGAGGGAGTTCGTCGAGACAGTGATTCTAATGGGATCTTCAAGGTTTCCGCTCGAGTCTAAAAGTTGAAAAAGCAGTCATGAACCTGTCTCGCATTCATCATCTGCGCGAGTGACTTTGTCACTACACCTTTGATATCCCTTCGGGTTTGGAGCCCCCGCCTCGCTGTCTCCGGGTCCTCAGCATCCACCGCAAGCTCCTCCGCCGCCGCCATCACCACCGGGACGGGAGACTTCGACGAGAGGAGAAGCCATGAAGTGTTCGATGCGGCGACAGGTAAAGCTGCTGACAAAGCAGAAATATGAACCGAGTGCGAGTACCTTTTAAATTCCAACTCCAATATGACGAACGACCAGCCGGGTGGTTGAGTAAGCGACGGGCTTAAGGAGCTTTTCAACACCGCCGCCAGAGCACCCACCTCTGGCTTCTCTACCACCACCGCTGCCACCTCGTTTCCATCGTCATCAACACCTCCATCACTTCCTCCACGAGGGAGAACAGCATCAGGAAAACGGCGGCTCCTCAGGCAGTTCCAGACATTTCATAGGAAGACGGCTTCGGATCGAATTTCCCAAACCGGGAAACAATGCAATTTACCGAGATGACCCGGGCTTCCAAATGTCACAGAGAAATGTCAAACAAACTTCTGACCAAGAATCGGCAACACGGAGAGGATTATTCTCCAGAAATAAGCTAATCGCTCGCCCCTCTCGTTTCTGATATCGACTGCTCAATGCAAGAAGAACGAAATCTGAAGTCGGCTGATTGGGTCTTTTGGGGTTTGGCATCCAGCCAGCCCTCGTCCCCCGTCTATTCTTTGATTCATTCATTCATTCAGAAATAGTCCACTATCACAACGCTCGAATCTGAGTTCTATAGCGGCCGTACTGCCTCCAACGAACAACACAACAGAGTTCGCTGCAGCTCGGGTCGATGGCAAACCCGGCCGGCCTGCCAGGCGACCGACCTGCAGTCCGACCCACCGGCCTGGGGTCGAATCCGCCACCGGCAGAGCGCTCGGGACACACAGATGGTAGTCGAGGAGTTTGAGCTGGAGGCGGTTGTGAAGGCGGGCTTGCTTTCTTCTCTCGTTCCCTGTCTCTCGTGTAGGAAGAGGCAAAAGGGAGAAATTCCATCGAAAGCAGAGGGGCGAAGAGTTCTCCATCGGCGCGCAACTATCTGGGAGTTGGCTTCGCGTTAGGGCCTCGAGAGTTCCTCTGCGCTCGGGCTGAGATGATAATCATCCTGAACCCAGGATCGAATCCAGGTGGACAGAAACGGCCCTCCACGATCTGCATCCAGCACGACCCACGAAGTACTCCCAGTACTTCGATCGCTCCTGAGTTTCTCCATCTCCTCGTCTATTCGGTGTGATTCGGTGTCCAGAAATGAAACCAAACAGCGCTTCGGAAGAAATTAGGTAGTCAACTAAAAGATCTATGTGTCCAGTGGTTTACCATCACGGGGCTCTACGGCGAGCGGATCCTCCGGTGGGCCGAGTTCTCAATTCAGTGCGATTCGAATCGCTCGATTCTGCGACACCGATGGTCTCACCGCCAAGACGAATCGACGCTGCAGGATGGGGCGGCGAACATCCGTACACGCCAGGAGAAGCGATTGATTCGCTCAGTGCGGCTAGAGAGATGAGGGGGAAACGGAGGCAATGCCAGTTGGACAGGCCAGGGGAAGTGAGTGAGAGAGAGAGCGAAAAGAAGAATACCGACGTCGATTACGGGAGTCGATAATGCAACGATAATGGCGTTGTTCGGGAAGTCCGGTTCGGCTCCGACAGTACAACATGCAGTTCCGCTCGTAGGAACGATGAGACCACGAAGAGGCCTCGCGGCCGATTCAACAGACGAACCCGATCAGCGAGGAACAGATGTCAGAGCCCGAAGTTTCGTTGCCACGCGTGGGTTTTGCGACGGGAGGACCAGGCCCTGACATGTCCATTGGCAACCAGGAGCATGTTGCTCTCCGTATCGCTCATTTCAGGGCGAAGAACAACCTCCATCGAGCGGTCCTCATTTGAGTTTGCTTCATCGCTCGCTTCTTCCGATCATTATCTCCTACGTGGCGGGGAGTTGGTATCGGTGCCCATTACGTGGCACGCTATCGCTTCAGAACCGAACTGCGAAGTTGCGACACGAAGGGTGCAGCGGCACGCGACAGATCCCAATTCCCGAAGTGCGAAAAAAGTCGTCTCTCGTATGAAGACCCAAGGAAAGAAACGGAGCTCGATTAGGGCTCGTCTCTCGCGTCTGGCTGACACTCGTCACGAAGATGAAGACAGGGAGACGGCGGAGAGCGTCAACGAGGAGAACCACGAGGAGAGAGGAAGAGCAAAAGGAGTCTTCGGACCGACTCCCCGTGCTATCACCGCCACGCTCGCGAATTCGAGAAACGCCGTTGAGATCACCAGCAGCAGGCTCCTCATCTCGACAGACGGAGGGCGTTCGGGGAACTTCCGACCCGTTTTTGTTGTTGTTGCGAAGTCGGGGACGAGGTTTCATTTTCTCGTTGTTGTTCCCGCTGTTGTTTTCGCTCCAGGTGCCGAGGCCCCACCTATCGACGTCGCGACGAGTGCTTGCGTAGTTTCGGAGGAAATGAAAGAAGGTTCCGAAAAAGGAATAAATAATTAGCGCCCGATCATATTTCCGAACGACGGGACCTTCGCCAGGTCCGAGCGGCGCAACGTGAGGTTCCACTTGCGCGGCTCCGGCTCGGACCGCCCGGATGTCGCGGCGTGGACTGACATCTGAACTTGTCAAAACCCGAGCTGTCATCGTCGCTCTTGACTCTTGAAGCTTTTGTTCGACAATGATTACTGTAATTACGCCCTGCCTCGTTGGTTCCGTTGTCTCCAGCTACTGGAGCCTTGGTGTTCATTTGTTCGCTCGCTTGTTCCCGTTTTGATTCTTCTGCTGTTGTGCCATCTCCCGACCGCGCTCTTAATTAACGGAGCAAAGAACTCTATTAGTGGAAGAATCTTCTTCCTGCTCTGATTCCCTGACAGTCTGCGTGACTCGGCTCCCTCTTTCGACTCTGGAGAAAGCATCGACAAACACCGGAGCTGGAGCCCGATTCTGAATGTCGCTGCCATTCCAACGATGGTCAAGGACTGCCAAACGTTTCACGGAAGAATTTCCCGAGGCCTGGACGAAGCCCAGGAGTACGAGATAACCGAATGGAGGGCGGGCACGCGGGCGACGGGAATGCGGAAGAAAACACGGAAAGCAGGCCCACGGCAAAACAGGACGAAGCTTGCGAGTGCCCATTCGGTGACGACTCTCGCTCATCCGCTCCGATAAACACGAAGCTGACATTGCTCGCGAACGCATGGAGCAACACAACAACATAGCGTCGACAACAACAACGAGAACGAGCGGCGACAAGACTAACAACAATGAATGCGGACGGTAAGCAGTTGTTTGGTATGACAATGCCTGCGGTTTCCACGACCGGCCTCACCTGTGCCTCCGCGAATAAGTACGCGGAGCATCGCGGGAACGTTGCGTTCCACCGTGTTCGAGGGAGAGTCGATGTCTGAGCTCCGACGATTTCGAGTCCACCGGCTTTGATAAAGCGCCCGGCTTAGCTCGACTGCGACCGCTGTCGACTCCTCGCCGGAGTTTATTCTGATTCGTTTCATTCCGGGAGGCGCAGAAAACGTAGCCTCGGAACCGCCGTCGATCGATGTGTGCTTCACCACTATACATACAATGCACGTATGATACGAGCAGCCATCAAGTCAATCGAGTTCCGAAGTTACTCGAGCTGGCCAGCGGGAAGTTCCGATGGCGCAAGGTGAGCGGGTACGAAGGGAGAAGCGGACGAACCGACGGCATCGATGGTGCTCGTTCCTAATTAACGGTCATAATTGAGCTCGTTCTTGTGGAGGTGGGCTCGCGTGCTCCTAGTTCCCTCGGCGGCTCTGAAGAACTCGTTCAAAGATGTTCGGGGCGTTAGGCGCGTGATCAGGTGGCAGGGCAGCTCGCGTGTTGCATAAACCACTCGCCGGCCGCCGCATCTTCCTAGTTCGGCGCGTGTAGCCACATTCACGCTTTTACGATTATCACACCGAGCGCTGGGGTCCGAGGAGGAACGATTCCATCCCTATCGCCAGCATGCTAGACAAAACCAGCTGGGTTGGGCTGCTCCGTAGCAATGCGGTAGGTGGTGCTCGGGCGTGGGTGAAAGTAGACGAAGCCTCCAGGGCAAACTGAGGGAGTGGAACCGGGAAGTTGCGCCGAAGGCGATTCAGAGTAAATGGGAACGGAGAAACCCCTCCCCTCGCAACCCCCGCTGTTCCCCTCTCCCCATCCCAGTCCCCCGGCAGGGAGCAAGAGAGAATTTCCTTTTACTTAGAGATGACACGGCGGACCATGAACAAACATGACAATGAAGATACGGAGATGAGCGAGAACCGAAAAAGCAGCGTGCCGAGCGAGAAACTCTCCGGCGGCGGACCTGCCGGCACACGAGATTACTTCCTCTTGATGATAAACTCCTCCGATGAGGAACAGGAGCACACAGGATGAGCTGCATCCGAGCAACAGAAATTATGATTCGCTTCCTGCGAATGTAGTCTCCGCTTGGAGCTTTCGCCAACCCAGCAACGGAAATCTGTTTGTGCTGAGTTTGGCTCGACGGAATCACCGGGGGGGAATTCCGGCCAACAACAACAGAAAGAACGACTGCGTCGGCCACAACGGAAAGTAGGAGGCGGCAAGACAACGAGGAGGCCTTTTTGAGTGTGCGATGAACACGGGAGAGAGGGGGGGGGGGATAGAAGGGCAAGAGAGAAAACGAGAGAGAGAGAGAGAGAAAGGGATGAGAGAAGAGAGCTTGTGCATGGATCGAGCTCTCTCCATCCGAATAGCTGTTTGAGTGAAGTGCTCAGCGCGAGAGCAAGCGGCAAATTTTGAACACGCGTCATTTGTATGAGCTCAAATGCCCTCCGCACGCACTGCATGTATTCCCTGTCCGCGTGCCCCTCGGCACCATACAAGTTCAAATGGTCCTCCAGAGATAGGGGGAAGGGGCATTGATGGGGGCACGCGGGCCTGTGCGGGGTTCAGGAAGGAGGCTCCGGCGGTTGGCGGCTTCTAACTCCCCACCCGCCCGTTTGCTTTCCTGCCGTCGAGCTTTAATGCAGTAGAGCCAGCAGCAGCACCAACGGTGGTGGGAGCATCGACTGCGCCGCCAGTGAGGTGGGAATGGTTCTCTGATGACTTCAATGCCAATCGCGGTCGTCTATTTGTGATGTTGTTTCCCAGCTTGCCCGCCAGCCGAGCTCCCCGCCACCGGTGGCTACATAATGACCATAGCGAACGAATGGAGTAATTTCAGCGAGTGATTGTTTGCCAAAAATGCACGGGCTTTCGAGCCAGCCAGCGGACCGGCCCGCGCTCGAAACAGCGCTTGGCCGATGGAAGAGGTCTTGTGAGTCACTATTCCACTCACTTACTTACTCATTTGAGCATTTATCGATCCGCTCCCGTGTCCAACGACTCCTAGCCCGGCGGTTGCCTCCTCGGAGACCCGAAAAACTGTGACGGAATCAACAACGCTGTTTCGCGTTCGGGCCGCGGGTGTTTCGTCAGAGAGCTGGAGTCTGGCCAGAATCGGAGAGATCCGTACGGACAAAACACGCGGAGACCACGCACCGCGCTCACGCGACAGGAATCGTTCGATCAGGCCGCAGCTGAAACCCGGGCCCAAAAGTTGCTCCCTAAGCGAAAATCGATATTTAATTTTGGACTACGCAAGCCGCCCTCACCTCCCGCAGGCCCGACACCCACCGACCGACCGACATCGGGCTATGCGAAAAATTTCCCACCAAAAAAGCAGCAGCAGCAATGATTCTGCGCTCAAGTGTTCCCGTCAACGCTACCCGGGCCGAATTTTGAGCCGCCCCAAGCGCGAGCGAGGGAAGGTGCTCTGATCAGTGGTACAGAATCGTGTATTCCCTCGGATACAGCAGATGAAAAAATTCTGGGAGAGCCGTCTCCTCATCTGCGGGAATTCCGTCTATTCCTGCTATCATTCTTTGTTCGAGGTCGGCCCGATTTGGGTTTGATGTCCATGGCAGCGATGTCTGAAGTAGTCCAGCGTGTAGAGCGAGGAACACGCATTCACGCATCGGAACCCAGAGGGCATTTCATTAGCAAGAGGTCCGCACTCTGGCTCTGAGAGCAAATGACCAGATCTTCGGTCAGCTCGGCGAGTTGATAAACTCACTGGCCGAGCGACGCGACGGAGCGCCGGCCGGTCCGAGTGAGCGACCGCATGATGATGATGGAAATCTGTGCCACGGAGAGTGGAGCGACTTCATCAGTGGCTTCATTTCCATATTCTCCGCGAGCAGCTCCTAGATCTACATAGATCCATTTGGCGACCCGCAAATAAGCGAGGGTCCCGTCGGCCACGGAAGAGCTCCATCCGAGACATTCCGTCGAACACACGCTGGCTTCCGCCCGGGGAATCTATTCTCGATTGATTCCCTCTTGACCCATGACACTTCGCCGCTCGAGATCCGGTGACTCGGGATCTCACTTAATTAAAAAACTGTAGTCTGCGGCTGCGGCTCGTGTCGTCATCTCCCGCCCGACTGCAAATCCGGGCGAACATGGTTCCGACTTACTCGAGGATCGATTAGAACGGAGAACTGTGTAGAGTGTGGCCGAACCACTGAAACTCCAGGTTTCAAGTTCACTGCGTCGCAGAGCGGCCGTGCGGAGATCCGAAGCAGGAGCCCTTCGGGTGGATTTTCATCCGGGAGATTCTGTTCCGCAGTGATTCCCTCTTTGCTTTATGTAAATCAGACTGTCTGTCGCTGTCGTCTCCACCGATTGGACTGTTCTATACAAGGCTCGGATTAAAGAGCTTTGTTGGGAATCGCTAGGTAAGCAGCCGCCCGGACGAGGAGCGTTACCCCACATTCCGTCGCAACATGACGCGGCGACTCCTTTTTCGAATCTCTCCCTCCGGGTGAGCTCGCTAAGTTCTTACGCTCCGACTTGACGAGAAGCACACCGAAAAGTTGCAGTAGTTTCGAGTGTTCAAAACCCGGACAAGTGTGAAAGACCTGCAAGCTTCGTTGGAAGCATCTCCAACATCCTCTCAGGGCCTACAAGTGAAGCGTCCTGAGAGCTCCGCCGTTGCAGCAGGTGCTGCGTTCGGTTGGTTGGTTTACCAAGTCATGAATAGACCCGCCAGATTGGAGAGTTTCTCGCGCCCACTTTTGTCTAACAGCTGCCCGACACCTGTATTTGTGGATGCGGGAATGCCGAGGTCGTCACACTCCGATGGTGACCCCGGCTCGTTGCGGCATGCTGGCAAATGTGCGAGTGGGCCAACGAGGAAACTGCCGCATTATGAGCCGATAACTGCTCCCACCCAATGCATTTTGCGAGCGCATGAATAGATGGATGGATAACAAACTATTCGATGAATGGGTCTGAGCCTCACCTTTTCCTCTGAGAGTTGCGTTTGCAGTGAGTAGACAACTCCAGAACAGGAAGACAGAGCGCGCCGGTATCCACATTATGTGCTCGCTCGGAGTCTAGAGCTCCAACGCTCCTCGCATCGGAACAAAGTTTTTCCTGGTGCACGAAAACCTGAGTCTCACATAGCTGCTGTTATCCTTTGTAGCACCGGGGGAACGAGTGTCCGAATTCCACTCCTTGCATAGCGATCCTCCTGAGAAAGCACACTTTTCTTCTAACCAAAAACACTTCCTAACAGGCGAAGATTCCCTACAGTCTGGCGGGGAACGACCGGGAGAAAGGTCTCGAGGGTATGAGCGAATCTTCCGGTATCGGATTACCGGGGAATTTCCAACGAAATGCACGTTTTCAGAACATGAGCACGTTCGCAACGTGGAACCGTCGCGTGCTCCCCTTTCCGCGCGCTCGGATCCGATCTGATCCTCGAACAACACAGACTCGAGGTTGGGGAAGGGAGCCTCTCTCTACTGGAGAGTGCCGGCTCACTCACCTCGAGAAAGAGAGAGAGGGGTGGACGAGAGGGAAAGAAAGAGTACAAATATGGGGGAGGGTTTCAACTCTGTTGTGTTCGGCCCGCTGGGGATAAATTTGTGTAATTAAAAAGGAACAGAGAATGACATGGCGGGGACCGAGACTCGGTGATGAGTGGAAGAGGAAAGGGGACGAAAGTGCTGTGGAACGGGAAATAAAAGCGGGGAGACGACGAAAGCGTTTGGCGGGTCAAGCCCGCAGCTGCGGGAGCGAAGCGGGACAGGGACTTGTCGCAATCTTCCTGTAGGAGGAAGTCTTCCCCACGCTACGGAGCGGGAAACGAACATTTCCGGTCATGAGCGGATCTGCATTGTTGTGGATTCCAACGAGAAACGTACTCTCTTCGGGATCCAAACGATATCTTCTTTGATGGTATTTGTTGATCGCTTCCTCAGGAGCGGAACAGTCGCGGATACGCTGACAGTCCCTGGGGAAGTGGAGAGCGCTTGCAGCCGGTTCAACTGCGAATGTATCCAGACATTCACGTACGTTTCACGTTGTCCTGGACTACACATTTAGTGCATCATCACTCTCCTCGAGAGTGGCCAGTTCCCATCTCTGCCGGACTTTTCGGATTCTAACGAGGATTCGTACTTGTTTTCGGATGTTTCCTCCACCGCGAGATGGTCAAGAGCTTTCCACGCTCCGATCCCTTCGAACGGACAGAAACTGAGCAGACGGAGGACTGCGGGATTCAGATCGGGTCGCGATTAGGCGTTTCGCCGGAAATCGCTTGTGGCGTTATTTTCGACAGCGACACGTCATCTTTCCGAATTCTTTAGTCGCTCAGGTCAGAGACCCTTCGTCCCAGCGAAAACCCTTATCCAGATGTGTAGTTCAAGTTTGCTGCATAGTGTCGTCACCGAGCCGATCGAACAACGAATCCAAAGTGTGACCGACACTTTGATTCAGTCCGATCGGAATCCAGCATTCGCTGACCCGACCAGCCCTCGAATCGGATCCGATCAAATGTCCAGCCGAGAAACCGTGGAGCGTTTGATGAACCCAAGTCGCGCACGCGATCGTGATCGGCGCCTTCTCGAGAAGAGGGTGGTCTCGCCTGCCCCAAGCGCGCAGGATAGACTTCCAGGCGACCAGTTTCCATCGCTCGAATGTCTGCCGATCCAGAAGGCAAGAATCAGAATAGCCTCCTGACATGCTGGCTTCAAACACCGCTGCAGTTGTTGTTGTTGTCGTCGTCGTCGTACTCGTTGAATTAATCAGATCAGACAAGACCCCTTTTAAGGCGAAGAAAGACTCGCTTCGGAAACTGCACCAGCCCAACAATGAGCCCATTGTGGTAGCAGCCCGGCAGCCCACCGAGCGACCAAAAAGCCGCGCAACCATCCGGTCAGAAGCCTCAACATGGAGCTCACGTATGCACTCGAGGAGAGCTATCACCTGCACTGGAACCGGAGCGAAAACACAGCGACGCTCTTGGAATGGACAGGACAACGATCCCCATCATGGCGGGACTCCTGTCCTCTGTTAGAAAAAATCGGAGATCGAAAACCGGGACAGTCGGCCGCGAGTTTTGTCCCCGGTCGAGTCCACGGAAGTCTGCGGAGTCCTCGCTTTTCCTCTGTCCATTGTCGTTCGATTTTCCATAGGGATTTGCTAAATCCAGTGAAGTCACAATAGAGTGGAGCTTTTTCGGCGGGGAGTTCGGCCGACTCGGAGCCTCGACGGGGAGAGACTGACTGACGGATGGGAGGTTGCAGATATAAAATTTCATTGAAATCTTCCCTTTGATTCGACCCGCTAGGCTCAGTCCTCATCGGCGTCGCGGGATTCTCGTCTCGGTGATTTTTTTCGTCGTCCTCGTCGTCGCTCGGAACGACCGACGTGTGCTCTGGCCATGTGCTCTCCTCCAGCGGTGTGCCAATGTGTCGAGATGTATTCCCAATGTGAAGCGTGTCAGCAGATCGAGGCACGTGTGCCTGACTCATTTGTGTAAAGGCTAGCTCGACCAGCAGCAGCAGCCTGCTCACTCGGCGAACGATTGAGCGGACGAACTGAGCTACAGAGATCGGAGCAAATGCAGGCGACCGCTCTCCTCCCCCCTCTCCCAGCACCTTAATCCCAAGACGACCTTGTGGATACAGCGATTACACGGCGCTACGCCCTTCAGGCTGGCGCGCGAAGCGAAGCGAGCGATCGGGAAGGATTTGAAACTGGACGCCGTGTGCCATGAGCGGGGATTTGCAGGGGACAACTCGAACCATCTGATACAGATTGACGATGAATTGATCTTTGGCTGAACACCATCGCAAGCGAAAACACCGAAATGGAAACATAGACCATCGACCCAGTCTAAATCAATTAACGTTGGGTTGATAAATGGATAATCATGCGGGAAACTCACTCGACTCGAGCAGTCCTCGTATCCGATTGCAGCTCTCAGATAAAATCATAAAGTTTACGCGAGTCAGGACCCCCAATTGTCTTTGGGGCGAGCCAGGATCACTCGAGAAAAAGAGGTTACTGCGAGACTTGTCGGTCAAGGAATCTTCTTCAACCAATCTGGATCTGTCTGCCGAGAAAGAGAACCCAATCACGGTTGACATCACCTTTTGTTTTCCGGCTGAACCTCTCAGCCAGCCCTCAGAAGTGTCCCGGAATCACCTTTCGGTATTGCTTCAGAAACACTCCCTATCGCCTCGCAAATCCCATTGCGGGCGGTGGGCTTGGGTCTTAAGATGGTTCAGATTCAATTCTGATATAAATTGAATCCTCTTTTTACCACTCAAGGTTGACATCACCTAACGCCAGGGATTCTTGAGATCCTTTGCGTGAAGCTCGACACGAACGGTCATTTCGGGGATGTGAATCGAGGTCCCAGAACGTTGGTTCGAGGTCATTGTCGTTTGCGATTTCTCCCAATCTCGTTGGATTTCGAAGATGCTCTCCTAGATTCTAAACTTTCTAGAGGCCAGAAAGCCGCACCTTCCTGAAGTCAAAGAGGGGAACTGAGGTAAGCTTTTCATCGAGAAAAACAAGGCCAAGCTATTTCTCTTGCAGGCGCATTGGCCTCTCTGGGTGCCTTTTTAGTATTTCAGCTGTCGGATACTTCCAAACGGACAAAAGGTCTCAGTCGAGTGAATCTGCTGCGACAACACACTGACATTTAATCGAGCGGGTAGTTGGAGCGTAGGCAGTACATTTGGTGGTCAATCCTGGAGCTTACCGGTTATGCTCTTTCTCCGGGAATGATCTCGGTTCCCTTCCGGCGTGTGCCGGAGTGGATTTCCCAGCCAGCCTCCGAAAGTAGACGACAGAACCTTCCGGGGGATTTTCAGAAAATAACAAGTGAGAAAAGACCAAGCGAAAGGGAGAACTTCACGATGCGATGAAGAGCATCAGGTGCTTCATGAATTGGATGGCGCGGAACGAGTGATACGCAATTTGTCATCTGCTCAGTTACTTGTTCAAGGAACAGACCTCGCGACGCGCGTTTCACGTTCGGCTTCATGGACGATGATGCGAAAGTTTTTTTTGTATAGTTGTCCAAATATAGTGAATCGATGAGAGAACGACTTTCTGTTTTGGTCGATCGCTTTTATTCGATTCGAGGAGCAGGCACTCCGCCTCACCATATGGTGGTGTCTGGCTGGTTCAGCAGCCCGTGGACTCCCACATTTCGGGCTGTTGGGAGAGATTTTTACATAAAGTCACCCGTCGCCATGATGGGCTCACAGAGAGCCAGCTGGCTTGCAACACCAGCCGACGGAGGTTCGAGCTGAGCAGAGCTTGCACGCTGTCTGGGTCCGGAGCCAACAAAAGTCAACCCTCCTAAAAGCGAAGATTTCTGGGCTCCATGTGCCAGCCGGAAACGGAGCCAATAAAAATTTCAGCGGAGTTTGATTCGGATCGATCGCCGCGCTCCTACCAGAATGCGATCGAGACCGTGACTCCAACCTCGGCGTGGACATCTAGCGACACCGATTCTGGCGGAGCCCGTCGTGTCGGAAAATGACTGAAGTTTCGAGCAGAGATCGCTCCTTGTTGGAGCTATAACTACTTGTCCTATTATTTTTGAGTTGGGTGGGACTCCCGATGCTACTGCTTGAAGCGTAGTGCTCTTAGGAGCCTAATGATTGGATGACGTTTGTTAAATGCCTGATCAGTCATCCGCAATCCACAGACGGGCCCGTCTGAGACCAAATCAAGACAATGAAAGCCAATTGGGTCGAACAACCAAGAGCTCAATTGATGAACTACGTGGGGCCTGTCATTTGAATGGAGTGCTGCGAATCCAGAGCACGCGCCTCTCCTCCCCTCCTGCACCCTTGGTGTGTGTGACTCTGTCTCTCCGTCCGTCTGTCCCACTGCTCGATCTGGCACCCTCCACGGCCGTCCTCTTATTCGAATATAAGCTTATGCATCGGGATTTTGGATGCAGCAACCGGGGACTCGAAAGTGAGATGTACTTCTGCGACATCATCACTGGTCTTGGAGATTTTGCGGAAGGTAGTTACCATTTGAGCGAACCTTTGAGCGGAAGAATCGATCTCAGTGGGAACTAGACTAGCTGGTCCTCGACCAGCTTTTCCGTGCTCGTCCCTCGCAGTGTTGGTTGAGGAATCTGAATGAGCAAAATTAGAGCGCTTTTTTGACGACTTCTGTTGCTCCTGAGCGGAGAACCCCCCGAAGTTGACTTGATTCGGCGGGTGACTTCCTTCAGCCAAGTTTCCGCTGCAATAAATATCGGATTAGGTGGCCGTTGTTCGATACAGATGTCGCATGATGAATGACTGATGTGTGATTGATATTGGAGTGCCGCCCCAACAGAGGGGATCGATTTTTCGCTCACATCAGCTGCAAGCCGTGGTTGGATTTTTTCTTTTCAAAGGCGCAAAATCTGGCCCATACGATCCCTCTGGAAGCGTTCTGAGCCATGAAGGGGCATTTTGGTTCTAATTTCCCCCGAACTGTGGTCCGAGCAATGAGACTGAAATCACCCGGTGATCATCTGGGATTTCGATGAGAAACTTCACCGGATGTTCACGACGTCGACGTTCACTTCATGCGTTCCGATTCCCCAACGAGGAACCTACTACAAACAACTATTCCTGGGCGTCTCTGTCGGAGGCTGAAATTACGACCAACGGTCGTTAGAGGATGCTACTACTCACACATCTGGATATAACAGCGGATATCGGGCATCGCTCTCGCGGCTACTTCATGAATGTGAGAGAGCGGTCTCAGCACCGAAGCCACGCGAGCATGATGTCGACGGAGTAAAGAAGCCAGTTTTGAACCCTTTGGCCTTGTTCGTCACGTTTTCAAGTGATTCTCGACATGGCCTAATTTGGCTATTTATAACGTCGGCCTCGATAAATAATTGACATAAGAAGAAGCTGACCGACTCTGTATTATTATCGCAGCGAAAGCACGCGACACTGCGACCTTCCCATGAATATCCGACAAGGCTTTCTGTTCACAGTCAGAAGAGGGTCCAACTGCTCAGAGCCGGTTTCAGGGATGAATGAGATGGCGTGAGTCCTCATTATGAACCTCGACCCCGAGACTTGATTTAACTTCGAGCAGAGCTCTGTTCGAAAATGTCGGCCCAAAACGAGGTGAGCGCTTCCCAGCTTACTGAACCTCAGAACCAGTTTGTCAGTTCCCCCGAGTATCTTGCTCGGTTTCCCGCCGGCTCAGGTGAAGCGATGATTTATTGCACCGAATCAACCATTTCTCTCATCCCATGATTCTGTGTGTGACTCTCGCCTCTGTGCCCTGTTTTTGCTTCGAAATCGAAGGATTCCTAGTTCGGTCATGAGTGCATGCAGAACTGGGCTCCCAGTTCCCGTTTCTTGAGCCCAGAAAGCCTTTTTCTTATGTGGTAAAAAGAGGACTTAATTTATATCAGAATTAAATCTGAACCATCTTAAGACCCAAGCCCACCGCCCGCAATGGGATTTGCGAGGCGATAGGGAGTGTTACTGAAGCAATACCGAAAGGTGAATCCGGGACACTCCTGAGGGCTGGCTGAGAGGTTCAGCCGAAAACAGAGAGACCCCTCTTTTTGCGAAGAGAATTCACTCGGACCATCTCTCTTCGGGCTGAGAAGAGGTGCGAGAATCTCATGTCAGCTGTCTGATAATTTCGCTTCAGAATTTCTCATCGGCTCGATAGCTCTGATCGGGGCGACCCGGCGGTCCGATTCGTTCCGATCGGAGGTCCGATTCGGCGCAGCGATGATCTGAAGCGGCAATATTGACTCTGATTAGTCGTGAGAGGCGCTGTCTCTCCCACTATCCGTTCTCTACGATCAGCTACCGCGGGATTTCGTCAAATACGAGGAGACTTATACCCTGGGAGCTTGAGACCGAGGTGAGAAAACGGATCAAAGAGCATTCGAACGAACGGAGTCACCTCTTTGTTTTCCCCTCCATTCCAACAAAACTGACTCCCTGGCAGTACACAACGATGTTCCACTGCGGGCACCGGAGACCTTGAGATTCGCTTCCATTTTTTCATCAAAACCGACTCGCCTTCTTGCGCTATAAGATAAGGATTTGTCCGATGGAGAGTTCCGACGTTCCCATCGCCCAACAGAGTGTAATGAAAAGTTTCCCGGTCGCCTCCAACGCAAAGACGTACCATCCACAGCACTACCTGTGGAAGCGTTCAGTAGGTCTCAGGCGGACAGCCAGCCATTACGATGTAACAGCATTATTGGACAATTTGTCAAGCGGCCAGCATTCCAGACAACGAATTAGGTTCCGACGGAGAGAGTGGTCCTACGCTCCACTTCCTCCGAAGCAACCGTCGGGAGCTGTTTTGATATATTGTCCGTGCAGCGGTACCGTGGGCACGCACAAATCATCCGTAGATACTATTGTCACTTCATTAGGGCATATCATTCATTCAGGATCGCACTCCCATGCATACTTTCTAGGGACAAGTATCTGCTCGGCCTATCTCCGCCTGTCGATCCGCGTGTCCTCTAGACGGACGCGCACGGTCTCGAATCATGTCGCTCCGAAAACAAGGCGAACCGTCACCGACGAGCACCACGAGGAAGGTAGAAGCGATGATGTTCTCCTTATTCAGCTCGTGCTCCCCCCGCTCCAAGGGCTCGAGCCGTCTCGAATTCGAGAAGCTAGCGCTGTTGAAAAAGTTCAAGCGAAATCTTTCTTCCGCTGCTCGTATCTTGTTATGTTTAAGCCGCTTGTGTGACATGGGGAAGATCTGAGTGACTGTTCGATGCTCACGACGAGCCCTCAATGCTCTCGTAATGCAGTTTCTCTGTTCGATGCGGCAGCTTCTAATGACAAGTTTTTCCTCCCCTCGCATCGTCGTCCTGCCCTCATCTCGCAAAGTTCGTTTCCGACATCCGACGGAAGGAAGCAAAGCGTGAATCTGAACCGACTGAAAGACAGACAGCGGAATAAACTCGACACGCAGCGGACCCGACAACAGCCGTTGATAGGCGCGGGCATTGGTGAAATATTAATTCCTCACAACTGAGTCGATTTTGGCAGTTTGACAGCGAAACTTCTGCGGGAGATCGAGCGCCAATCACGGAATCCAGGTCATGATTCCGATCGAAGTCGCGAATGTCGTCGGAGTTGGAGCGTCCCGTCGTTCTGACTGACTGTGAGCTCTCAACAGAGCCTGCAGATTGGCCGCAAAACGGGACTCGAATGCCACAATCCCCATCGTCTTCATTCAACCTTCTCCCACAGGCTGTTCTTGGGAACGGTGATTCCAGGATAGCAAGACACGAAAGCAGTGGGTACTCGGCCCCTCGCTTGAAACTTTCCGAAGTTCTTCATTTCGAAGTGTTACGCCTAGTGCTTCCGCAACCGGAGCGTTCTTCAGAAACGGGTCGGAATGCGAACGCTCACGAGTGACACGAGTCATAACCAGAGCCTGGAAGTTTGGGTGATTTTCTGAATAAATCCCCTCATCGCAATGGATCGATTTCGGGCGATTGATGGGATAATTTTGAAAAATCACCTGAACTCCCAGGCTCTAGTCATTGCGAATGAGGATGTGGGGTACGATTATGATAGCTATAATCAGCTGTCTGCGCTTCTCCTTCCTTGGCTGCCGAAGATCACGATGGATTCGCACTGTCGTGGCCTCCGCAGCGAGAGGACGGGAGAGACGCTCTGGCATTCTAACGAGTCGGCCTCCCCTTCCTTCTGGAACAGGAGGCCAGACCGCTTCGATTTTCCGCCACTTCACGAAAACTTGGGAAAACTCTGCTTTTCAAAATGGGAGCGTTACGCCGCGCCGGTGTTTGTGGGTGACTCCAGGAAAGGAGCGGAGTGACACAACTCATTTCACGCTGGCTTCGAGGGCCACGATTTTCCCTATCCCGCAGGTATGACCTCCGGGATGTTCAAAGTCGGGGTTGAGTGGAAAATGAGTCGCATCAGCCCGCTCATTCTGCCAATCTATCTCCGAAACTCGAGAATAACGCTCTGAACCGAACTATGCAGCGAAATTTGTGTTTTTTTCGAGATTTCAAGAGGCAGATCAAGCGAAACCACTGCGAAGCGGCATCTCGATGCCCGACAGAGTGACGGCTTACTGCTGAGGTGATGTTTGACTCAGTCACTACTCAAGTACCCGGGCTCCCCACCCCCCTCTCGTGTAAACGCCATTGTGAGCTCTCCTTCAAAACCACACTGTCACTCACAGCAGTCTCGGAGCACGGACTCCTAAGTTGCTCGATTCTCACCCCGATTCGTCGTTCTTGAAATTTCGTCGAGCTACAAGGAACAACCTCGCTCGCAAGGATCTCTGAGGCTTGCGTCCGCTTAGTGCACAGAAGGGATCATATTTATTCAAAGCCTGGGGTAATGTTTGCATCTCTATCACAGAACTCTATGGATACGATCGACCACGTGGACCTGGAGCATGACTCCCAAAGCCGCAGGCCCTGTCGCGAAGTGGAATCAAACATTCGCCGGGCTCAGGTCTTGAAGCCATTGGAAGCTTTGAGAACCAGAACTGGGTTACGACCCTTGATGGGAAACCTCTTCGTCGTATTCTCCGCAACGTTGAGCACGTTGACGAACGTCTCGTCTCGCCGTGTTTCGCACGAGAATATCTGACCCCTGGAACAGACCGAATTCCGACCGATCTCATCTCCCCTCGGCAGACCCGATACTCTCTGAAAGTTTTGAAGGACCATTAGCTCTTTTGGTGACTTGGAGCTTATTGCAAACACTCGAGACCCATCCGCTCCAATGAGCCAATCTGCCTGAAAACTCTTGAACTCCTTTGTAATTTCGCCCGGTCGCTCACAGGTCAGGTGACGGAGTTGCAACTCGACGTTCCGATGGATGAACTGGAAGCAGCTCTCGGAGTGATGCAAAATCACGAACTCCAAGATATACTCCGACGACTTCCCCACCTGTTTCAGTCTGAGATTTTCCAGAACAAAGATTTCGTCGACTATCGAAACGTAGAGCCGCTCGTTGAAGAAAGCCATGTGGGAGATGTTCATACCGGTCTCGACCACTGTTTCGGGCAGACCTCCCGCTCGGAGACTGACGGCGGAAAGTCTCAACCCCTTTTTGTCAACGAAAAACAGTCTGTCTTTGACGATCACCGCATCGGTCGGATGGGAAGGTTTCAATGAAGGGGATAATCCGCAACTGTACTCCTTGGAGTGCGTTTCCTGAACCTTGAAAAGGCGCAGCCGTCCATCGTCCTCGGTGACAATAGCGACCGAGGTGTCCGACGCTGAATCGGGACCCATCCAGGGGCTCGTCGAAAACCCTGAAAACCTTCGTTCATTGAGCCTCGAACAGGAGTTTCCCGGCGATCGATCCGGCGATCTGGGCCCGGTAGCAGGAACTCTGCCTTGAGGCGCAGCGTCGACGGGGGTTGGCGCACGTTCTTTTTCGGTCCACCGTCTAGTTTCCTCTACGAACAGCCGTCGATCGAAAGCGAGCTTTTTGAGGAACGGTAGCTCTTGCAACTGAACCATTTCGGGTATGGACAGGTCTTTGAGAAGCCGGCCCCGAACGAAATCAGCGAAGTTTTGGCCAATGAAGCCCTCGGTGGTCTGCGCGAGTTCCGCCAGGTCCAGGCTGCGTGCGAGTGCGTTCAACTGAATCGCATCTAAACACGAGCGCAGCACTATACGACCTGAGCTGAAGTAGGACACCAACAGATCGAAAGCTGCAGATTTGATCGGAACCTCAATCTTGGATATATCTCCCGAAGTGCTGCGTTCACTGAGGATTCGCTTCAAGCTGGTCGATGAGTTCATGAGTAAGGTGGCTTCAACATCCCTGTACTTGTTGTCCGCACAGAGTACTCGAACAATTCCGTCGTCCACGACATGTTCTCCTGTTGTTCCCAGAGACTCGAAAGCCTCAGAAGCTTTCTGGGACCCCAGCATCGTCTACAGTTGATTTGGCTTCCACACATCGGATGACCGCTGCTCTCAGAGTCCCCCGCGAGTCGGCCACAGCCGCACTCCAGAGAATGATTCGCTTCTTTCACATGAACATCGACAACCATCGATACCTCAAGGAATCGGAATCGGTGGATCACGGGTTGGAAAACAGTGATGACTAATTCGCGGAATGCGAGCTTTTAACAGAGTCCCAAATAGGCTCTAAATGATCACCCGTTTATCTCTCGGAAACTTAGCCGACGGACATTCGTTCATCCTCCAAAGAGATACATCTTGCTCGGCTCCTTTTGCCGGTTTCGGCACACAGCGCTCCGCTCTTGGACTTTCCATAGGAGAGCTCCCCTTTTCTGCCTACACAGATGCCATACGGCTTCGGGCGAAAGTGGTAGGAGTTCTTTCCGAAAGCCCAGAGCAATTTCCTTCTCCGCGACCGCCATGGATTTCAAACGTGGTATCTCGGCATGGTTCTGCAGCAGGTGAGAACTGTGTGGGTCTGCGAGCCGTGGATCCGTCCCGTTATCCTCGTGCTCGTTTTCTTGCCGGAAGCCATCTCCGACTTTTCGGGCCAAGTCTCTACTTTGCTATGTAGGAAAGAGAAGGACAGAGGCGCAGGGAGAGGGGGGTTTTGAACTGGCTGAACTGGAATTTCTGACTTTCTGGCCCCTGATTAGGCTCGCACTCCAGCGTAATTGGACTCGAATCAAAGCCGAGCTAGTAAAAAATGAAAACCATCTGAAAACCACTTCGGTCCACAAGTCCGAACGCTGTGGCCAGTATGCAATTCGTTGGATCCTTCTTCTCGTTGCCAACTCCGGAACCATAAAGCTGCAGAAAGTTTCGAGGCAACACAACAAAGAACACTTCGAGCCATATGCTGCTTTCGCCGTATCGAAGCGAGTTTTCAAACGAAACGCTTCGTCAGCTGCTGTGCACTTGAACGCCATCCGCAATGTTCTATTTCAGCGGGTTCTGCTCTCGGACAGACGGGCAAGGACGTTTTCCTTTTTCATTCCAAAGTCTCAAAACTTGTTCCACAATGTTCGGCTTCAAAAGGAGAACATTCGCGGGCCATTGCTGTGAGCGGCCCCCGGCCATCGGAGACGCCCTTCGAAAGTCCGAAAAATCCTCGTTTTGTTCTTCCAGAAATTCCCCGTGTGGGACTCGTTCTTCATGTGGGATTTCCTTCGCCGGACCGCCGAAAAAACTCCTCTGCGACGTCTGTTCCCTTCGTAGGCGCCAGATGTGGCCGAAACGAATAGCTGATCTTCCCCTCAGCGACCACCAACCCTAGCCGGGATATTAAGTTGCTCGAGCAACTACCTTCGGCTGGGGGTCATTATCTCGCTCGGCTATTGGCGTCTTGCCCTTCGCGCTCAGCTGTAATAATGAGGGATCAACATCTACTAAAGCCGCTGCGTGATTCAGTGCACGCTAATGCACGGCTGGAGGCGTCGGCAGCGTATCAAGTACCCTCATATGTGAAGACAATGCACACTACTCATGACTCGGATCTGGGAGAACTCGTTGCGAGCTCTCCTCAGCTCTGCCTTCTCCTCCTCTCCTTCAGTCTTACATTCCCCCTTTCCCCCGAATCTCGTTCCTCCTCTCCCCGACACATTTCCTTGTTTCGAACGCGGGCTGAGGCTCCCGCACTCGGGTCGATGAATTCCTCCAGCGTCGAACCGTCCGGGCGGCCGTTCGACGGTGCCTGGTATTGTGGAACGAGGAGCGGTTCGAGATAGGAGGTCTTGTTCCTGTCTCTGTCCCGTGCGCCGTCACACACGTCCTGGAGTTCATTAGGGTTTGAGTTTTTCCCGCTCGTCGAAGATTTCCATATTCGATTACGATCGATGGAACACTTATTGATGAGATGAATCAATGCGTTCTCCCGGTCGCTCGGTGGCTCGATCGGGTGGATGGATGTTTGGTTGGTCGAAGTCTGAATTTGGAAAACGAGATCGTGGCCGACGCGAACCCTGCCGCGGTGAATAATACACAGCTCACTAGGCTGTGTTATCATTACGATTTTATCGACTTCTCGGAGTTCCGAGGCGGGCGGTTTCGTTAGAGAGCTGTCAGATGGAACCCTAAGCCAAGCTTCACTCAGCATGAATATCGCGCTGTTCGATAGAGAACTGTCGGAATTTCGCGCTGAACTGGGTCTGCTCCGTGTTTTTTGCCCGCGAAACGTCGTCCTCAGACAGGAAAAGACGACCGAAAGGAGGGAGACCGACCTTGAGGTCGGGATCAGGTGGCGGAGGTTGAACTGGAACGGCGTTCTAGACAGCTCCGTTCGTCGTCCCCACTTAGAGCTGTCACTGCCTTGGAAAGTTTCGTTACTTATGGGAGTTTCTCCCCGAGCGTTCTCCGCCCGTTTAGACAGCTATTCAAAAGGCGGCTCGGTATTGCTGGAAACAAATTAACAATCTTGCCTCCGGGCACATCTCCGACTTTTTCCCGGTCCCCGCTGTGGGGTCGTTGTCGGTGCCGTGAACCTGAACAGTCGTCCATTGGAACCATAAACGGCCCACTTCGAAGAGCTAAAAGAATCGTTCGAGCGGCAAATACAATTTTCAGATGGGGTAGGAGGGCCGAAGCGAACGACCGTGCGGGGTCAGGACGGGCCTTGTTGCGCCCGACTCTCGTTCTCGGTCGAGGGCTAGATGACGGCGTTCCAGTTTCGGAGAAACCAAGTCAGCGAAGAACATGGGGAGCTGCAACATGTTCTGTCCAGGTTTTGCCAAGGTTTCGGTGCCCGGCACGATTTGAGATCCGCTCCGTTCCGGTTCTTAGAGAGCACAAAGGAAATTTCGCTCGAGGGACTGGGTGGAATTTGGCGAGCTCTCTTGGCATACTCTATCGGAGTTGAGGCTCCGCAAACAGCGCAACAAATACGAACATCGACTTGTGAACAGCTTCCTGTCCATGAACTCGAACTGTTCTCAGGGAACTGTCAAGCTATGACGAGGAGAAGGAGATAAAAATCCCACGGAACAAGTCGGAGCGGCCTCGGGGCATTGAAGTTCCCTCTTGAGTTTATCGTTCGTCCCCGAATCTACCGTCGGTCCCAAAGCTGTCGATTCCTCCGCCCACCTGCGGAACATCCATTCCAAACTCCCGACATTGAGCCCAAAGGAGCGAAAACGGTTGGAACGAATGAAAAAAAATGAAAACGACCAAAGCGAGCGGATCGTGTTCGCGGATCGCTACACCGTTACGGGTTCGAGCACGGAATACCGTAAACTAAGTGTTTCGGTGAAGCATCTTGCGATGCAACCGATGGCGTGTCTCAATTTGTCTTGCCAAAAACTCCACCCTCGTCACGGAGATGCTCTGCATGTCGTACCGCTGTTCAGATCCTCTGTGACCGGCCTTTGATCAGAAAACAGGCAAGCAAGCACCCACCCTGCTGTCTAGCCACCCATCCATTCAACGTCCTACCTGCCCACACTTCAGTGACTTCGGAAGAGACCGCCATAGGTAACGTGCGCTATCGGTCAGTCTATCTTTGCGTGGTCTTGTTGAGAGCCGTAGACTACTCCACAGAAAGTAATTGGGATCTGTCATGGATTCGACGGAGCCCATGCCTCGGATCGGACGAACCACGACACCAGCTATCCCTCTCTCTTTCGAACGAGCTGCGGCTCGGTTCTTCGCACTGCCGTGCTTGGGAGAGGACAGCAGTTGGGAGGAGATTACTGAGTCGGATGCGCTGAATCTCTTTCCGTTTCGCGTATTTCGGCCGATTGGAAAGTTGGACACGATGGCCCCCGCGAACGCGTATCTGGATATGCCGAGTTGCTCGTATCGTGCTGTAGTTCATCAAACATCTCATCCGTCTCTGACGGAACGAAGAGGACTCTTCTCAGTGTTCGCTCTTTCTTCGCGAGGAGGTCCACGACTTTGTACCGGAAACCCCGCGACCTGATCCAGAACTTCGTCGGAATAATCGATGGCTTATCCGCCCGCGGAGGAACGTAAAACTTACTCAGGGTTTCAGGGAGGCCACTCAATCGGCCATGCCTGTCGCAAAGCCACGCACGACTTCGGATTAGGATCATAGGTTCCAACGAGACTGATTGGTGCGCACCTGATTTGAAATGCGTACATGTCAGGCTTGTCCAAGCGGAGCAACGTCATTTCGGATTCCGAACTCGACTGCGTACTGTGCTCAAGAACTCGAGCCGCGACGTGGGGTCCGCGATCGGCACCTGCCGGCCCTCCCGCTGCATCATCGGAGTTTGGAGTGGGTTTTTTCAGTCACTGTGATAGAGCTCCTCCCGGAGCCGCCCCGAGGTAACGAGTGGAGTCAGAACGCCGGAGAGCTCTCCGTATATTTTTTCTTCCCGTCTGGGTTAACTTCTTGACGGTCACGTACAAGACGTAATCGTCGAATGGCACTTGGCTCGGCTCAGCTGCGTCCCTCCACCGGAGGAAAGTGGTAATTAGACCTTAGTGCATCTTCTTACCAGAGCTTTTCTGCCGTTTCCCTACCGTGGCTCCGAGCCGCATTCTGTTAACGGCTCGCAGCTGATGCGCCTTGCGTGACCACAGAACGTGCGGGAAAGCCGGGCGCATCATGCCCACCTTGAGTTTCTCGAACAACACATGGGAGCGACCGCGCCTGATAACCGGGTTCGAAGAGCGGATGCTCTGAGCTGACATCAAGAAAATGGGGTCTCGGACGAATGTGTGGACGGGACACATTCCTGGGGGAGGGGGGGGGGGGTCGGAAACGGCGTCAACACAATCGTCCACCGCCCCGTTTGGAGAGGACTGCTGGTCGTTTGCTGCAACAGCCACCTCATCGTTACCGCTGATGGCAATGTTCTGGATCAGCTTCGCTCTCGACGCATCGAGGCCTCGCGGCAAGAATCCGATGATGTCCGATAGTTCGGATTGTTTTCCAATCGACTGAGAATTCGAAGAATCCTCCACTGTCTCACACACGGCACGTTGACACCGCTTGACGACAGGAAAAAAACTGCTTTGAGGAGTACACATGCTGTAAACTCGGAATTCGATATATCCCCAGTCATCAAGGAAGCCAGCTCCCCCGACAGGCTCCATCCTCAAGAGTTGCTATGTACGCTGCAGCGAAATCGAACCGACTGAGGTCACTTGACTTGTTTCGGGAACGCCGTTCCGAACGAAGCGTTGGGAGAATGACGTTTTCAATGAGGGTCAGGCGGGGATGGGGCGACTCCCACCCAAGATAATTTCATTGAGATGGCCCGGAATTGTTGTGATGATAACCTCACAACTTGTGTTGGGAATTGGACCACAGTTGCGATCGGGATCGACTCCGAAAATGACCGCAGCAGCATCAAAATTTGGTGCCCGGGGTTACACTACGAAAACTCGCCGACGAAATACGTCAGAGGGACTACTCGTGGAGTACTGAAGATGTATTCCGCCCACGACTTTTGCTCAGATTCACCGAGCTTACAGTCGTGGACGATGGATTCGCAAATGAAAAGTTCCTCGGGGGGAAAGAAGAAATCCACCATCCATGATCGATCTAATGAGGAAAGAACATTCCTCCTTCCTGGGAGAACCCTTGTACCAAGTCCAAACGGTGTTTTTTTCGTACGTGAGGCCTTCCGCTGAACGTACCAGGTGGCAATGCTCTTCTTCGAGAGCGTTCGGCATCTTTTCGCCGAGGTGAAGCAATGAAGGAATTACATTTCACAAGGGGGCGGGCACGGGGGCGAGCGCTGTACGTGACTGGCAGGAAGTCGGCCCGGAAGTGGCCGCGTGTAGCAAATTCGAATGCCCTCAGGACAGTCGCTGCTCGCGGCTCTTCCCTGGTATTTCCTGCTTCTTGGTTCAGCATTCATCGAGAGGGAGAACGACAGGAGCTGCGACCCTTTTACAGCAATTTTATGGGCAATGCGCCAAGGAGCCGATAAATGCAGCTCCGAAGCATTTTTCCTTTGGAGTTTTGGTTTTTACTAGCGAATTTGCTCCCTCCTCTCTGTTTGGGGTCGACTGGCGACCAGTATTCATGACCCGACGACCGATGTTTTGCTCCTGTGATATCCGAACCGGAGCGCGTCTGAACACAGATTGTCAGGGAGGAAAATCTGGTTCGCACCGCTGAACGGAGCTCCGGCTCCGGGACGGGCGGGCGAGGTCCTGCCGCCGCGTACATGTTTGAGGTCCGATAAAGGAAAACGAGGGCCTTTGAGGACGCCAAGCATCGACGACGCAGGTTTCGATGGCAACGGTCGAAAATAATTTCAACAATCTACAAGGGGGTGCCGAGGAACGGGCGAGAATCGATCCCGGGGAGGAACCATTCGGAATTCGCGAGATGTACATGGGTCGAGAGGTTTATTCACTCATCGCCGAACGAATAAGAAGAATTGTTGCGGGGTGCAACATTGTATTCCCGCTCCCGCCCAGAAGAATAACGCGAATGAGTCAGCTTCGACACGAGTCGACATCGACCGCGATCTCCGGTCCGGAAACCTCATTTCCTTGATGAATTTCCTCGGGGCGTCGCCGCGTTCGCAATTCCAGCAGGACTCCTGTGCGATTCCAGAAGCCTCGAGTATGATTCTGGTATCGGTAGTCGCCGTTCCTAAGCGTCAGGCATTTCACTCACTCGCAGTTGGGAACAGGTGCAGTTTCGGGTTCATGAGCTACGCGTCGCTTCAAGCTTTACCGCGAGGCTTCTTGTCACGAGCTCCGATTCGCCAACTCGTACTCTTGCTATCGTATATCAGAATCGGGTAATGGCTGATCGTATCGCGCGACCGTCAAGACGGTTATCCTTTTATTTTTTTTCCTTCTCCGCTCCTCTGAAAATCGAAAGATTGAGCTTTTAAGAGTTCCTCACCTTCAATGCCCATCACGAAATCACTGATTCTGAGCGGAGCGGGACCGGGGACGAGCTCGCGGGAGCCTTGTCGAGTTAGACTTTCAAACTCTCGGAAGTTTCCTTCGGACGACAACGTGACGCTGTCACAAATGGGAAACTCTCGTCGTGAGCGTCTACTTAGACCGCGGAAACAATTTTGAGCAAGTCTTCCTAATGAGAAATCGATCCGTGTTGTCACGGAGCGTGTCGTATTTAAGGTGGCCGCGTCGATCGTTCCCACCACAGAGTAGGACAAACATGGGAAAGTTTGTGGCTCTTCTCGTGATCGCATTAGCGACCGTCGCCCAGGGTACGCAGTCTACCTTCGTCGGGCGCTATTGACAAACCTCTCGATTGGTGATGTTCATTCATCCCGAAGGCTGAAGAATCTCAGTTAAGGGAATCGTTCGTTCGATTGCAGGCTTCGTCAAGGGAGGCTACACCGAATCGAATCCTGGCTCGACTTCGGTTACCTTCGTCAACAGGGGTGTCCCCAGTCCTCTCGTGACGCCATCTGGTCCGACGGTATCCCTCAATGTGAACGGTGCGCATACCCTTGCCGGTGAGGTGATCCTACACCACGTTATCTACAACAACAACGGAGCTCCGGCCGTGAATCCTGGCGTGCCTATCGGGACGACAGGCCTCAATAGAGGACTCACCCAAGTGATCCAGCTCCACGGCAACGGTAGGACGCATAACTCTGGGACGCTGGCGTTTCCCCCGAATGGAGCAGAGTACTTGGCTCAGTACTTGACCCCCCATGGACATCATCATGACTCCAGGCGCAGTGAGTGTTTCCTACTTCTAAACCTAGCGAGCCATGGAGTTGAGAATCCGTCATGCCCGTGCGGCTAAGCGTTCGGAGAGGGGCATCTTTGGTAGTATCGTCAATGGTTCCAATAGACTCAGGTTTCGACAAAAAGTTCCAGACCTGCACATCAGTCCTCCAGGACCAGTGTTTCACATCGACGAGCACAGGCTACCTGGAATCACTCCGGGAGGAATCTATTCTCAGCCTCTGATATTCTCCCAGCAAACTTTGAAGCCCCAGCTCCAAGGCCAACAAGTCCTTCAAAATCAGCAGATCCTCCAGAACCGGCCTCAAATCTCACAACAAGTTCAAAGAAACCAACAAATCACCCAGCAAATCACTCAGCAACAACAACAACAACAGCAGCAGCGTCCGCAGGCCCAACTGCAACAGATTTCACAAATGTCACAGATTCAACAAAGACCCGCTTCCCAAATCTCAGGTCAGCAGATCTCTCAGCAGCACCAGCAGAATAACCAAATGACTTTCCAGCAAGTCACCAGGAAACCCATGAATGGTGAGTCTTCTCATTCTTCCCGCTCATCGACCAGATTCACTCAGCAGCCTTAAAAACTGATTGGATTGAAGCTCCAAAGAGGAAACCATTTATTCCCCAGAATTGACGGTATTGGATAACGCCGAGAGAAACGGAGGTGAGCGAACACTGTCCCGATCAAGAAATCGGAGAATATTTGAGGAAAGTTGGGTCCCTCTAGATCCTTGGAGAACGATCGCTGAAATTGAATATTCCATCTCCAGAGCGAAATGGGCGTCTTCCGGGAATGCCAACCCTCGCAGAGATAACTTCACAACTCTCGGGGATGAACGGAGGGAGCTCGAAAACCGTTCAGATGGGATCAGCCTAGCCTTCGAGCTTTGAACCATACGCAGACATAAATAAATGCAGACATTGATCCTGAATCAGAAAAACCCTTTGGTCATCAGTTCTGGCCAAGCGTGGTAATTCACCCACTTCCAAGCCGGCACTCATTACTCCTAATAGCAGACCTCTTTACCCACGTAGCACTGAGCCCTCACTTGGGAAAATTAGCGTTCGTCCCAGCTGCACACGAACTCGAACTGAGAGAGAACAAGACTTTGCGTTCCGTGATAAGGGATGCGACAGATATGACATTGCAGAGTCGCGAGGCGACGGTACTGTGATACAGCCATTATACCAGAAGATGTTGCACTCCTAATGCTACCCGAGCCTGAACGGGACAGCTTACTCCGTCCTTCACGGGACACACAACAGCCCGACCTGCGCTGCTCTACTTCATCGCAACTCTCAGAGCTCGTGTCGTGAATTGTGCAGTCGAGAGACTCGAGCTCCCTTTCTCCAGAGTAAATTTTGAAACCTTTGGCAGAGTTTCCAGATTTCCGAAGACCTATGTACATTCTGGCTCGAAGAGAACCGAGATTTGATCGTGATCGGGCAGCAGGGTTCGAGCGAAGCTTGAGCAGTTCGCGAATCAACAATAGACAGGTCAAACTAATATCGTATGGGTGCATCGAAGGGCGGCATCGGTCTCATGGGTGGACGAAGAGGAGTCATTCTGAACGCGGAGGTTGGCGGAGGTTCAGAGCTATGATAGCAGCAATTTGGCTCTGGTTGTTCTTTCCGATAGCACAGAAAACTCTCCCGAGCAACCGTCCTAGAGCTGTAACATTTGCACGAATTCTTAATTTCCTGTCCAGTGTCTCCGAAATCGCTCCACGGTAATGATTGTAATTATGGACCATATTCCTACAGACAGAGTCGATACTGCGGGACAGTCTCATTCCCAGGCCTGAATCCGCTTACGAATGGCACATGTTCACACGATCGGAAAACTCCTCGTTATAGGCGGCTGAGCTCACAGCTGAGGAAGGAACAAACAAATCCTCATCGTTAGCGCTCGTTTCTACGATCTGACAGTTTTCTATCAGAGGACGATTCTCGTCGGATCGGGGAACCGCTACAAAGCTGAGCAGCAGTCAAGTGTATCAGTCTGAAAAAGCGAGTCGTCGTCAAGTTTGTTCCCTCGGAATCATTGATTGTTGCTGACGTCTCTCGGCCTGCCATCGAGTTGCCGCACCAGGGCTTCCGTCTCGCATCCCGAACTGGTTCCGTGGATTCCTCCCGTGGAGCTCTTCAATGATGCGCCTTGAGAGGATTGATTACAAGACCCCATCTTTGGTAACCGCTCTCAGTCGGGAACCAGTTTTCGAATTTTCGCGCGTTCCCCAAGGAAAATAACGAGGATAGCTTCTCTCGCCGTGGAGAGCTCCGGAAACATTCTGTGAGCTCGACCCCAGAGCGCCTACCGGATTGGAGACCCAGTTCTTGGGACTGTGACGAGAAAAATCACCTTCGCTGACATCGCCGAAATTTTTCGACCATTGGCGCGCCTACGAGAGAGAGGAGGTTCCAGCCAATGAGCTTGAATGTTGTGCTAAAAAAAGCTGGTGGCTTAGCAAGATGGCCCTCAGTATAAAGGGAATCCTGGTCGGGTGCGGAGCAATGCCACCATTAAATAGCCGAGCAAAGCTGGATTTTTGAATTATCTTTGTTACCTCCGACGAGGTGACTCTTGGCGACAACTGTCAACTGGTGTTGCTTCCTCCCGGCCGTGAGTACCTTGTGATTTCGGTTTTGTTCCGGGAACGGGAGTAGTTGAGTTTCACGGCGACAGTGTCGTCAAGTTCGGCCTGCAGGGTGTCCCCATACATCTATGTTCTCCCAGCTTGAATAAAATTCCTATCGCACGACCGCTGCAGAGTGTCTGGACAATCTGGACTCAAACGGCTCAACTCCGAATCGGTTAGCTCGGTGAAGGGGTCTCTGATCCTCGTCCGGTCTTGGCTCCGACTTCCCCACAACGTTCCTGGGCATACGTTTCGCTCGAGGCGAAAACCGATCCAACAATGAAGCTCGAAGCCCGAGCCAACTCTGACCGTCGTCAGCATTCGCACAATGAGCGTGAGACGATTCCCCGATCTCGAATCGTCTGGGCACCTGGAGGCAACGTCTCAACCAAAGACTTTTGTTCACTGTGTCAACAGGTACCACTTGTCGTGAATAAGCGTCATTCCCTCGCTTCACGTCAATTTTGCAACGCCACCGAGACGGCACAGCTCGGGCCGACGTCGGTACTCGCTCAGCTGACTGTCAGACTGCCCTCTCTGCATGGCGATCGCATGCGTTTACGAGAGACGTCAGGTAGTGGGGCGATTGGACGGTTCGGACCTGCATTCTTTTTCAAGGAATCCCATGCTGGACAGCTTCACTCTGTCCTGTTTCACCATCTTTCCTCCCTTTCTCATTGTAGCTGATCCATTAGTCTGTCCGTTCGTCTGTACTTTGTCTGTCACCGGCCGCGGCTCTGACGTAGATCTCCCTTCCGGAGAATATTCAAACTGACCCGGAAACTTATCAAACGAATGGTCTCTTCAGTTTATCTCGAAGCCGGCATCTGTTCGTTTTATTGTGATTCGTTATCATTCCGAGCGGTCGGACGCCGCCTCGAGATGCACGGCTAATTGAAGGAGGACGAGTTTCTACTCAGGATTCGCACATGGGCCGCTTCGCAGCATTTTCCCAGGGGGAAACACTGCTCTTTGGAGGTCTCGAATGGTTCCCAAGCTCGAATTATGCAGTGCAAAAACTGAGGCGCCCCCTAGTTTAAAAGCCCCGATTGGTCATCGATTCCTCCTGAAATGTTTTCGAAACCTCCTGTTTTTGTGTGCTGCTGATGCAGAGCTCGATCGGTACGCCGCAGTTCAGAAGGAGCCCTAAATTTGTGCGGAGACTCGATATCCGAAGCCGATGGAACGCCGTTGGATCATCGATCAAAAGGTTCCACAAACGGAGGGATCTCGTCCATTGTTCGATATATTTCGAAGACAAAGCCGTGAACAGGCAGAAAATATGTTTGATTATGATTTCGAATCCTCTTTTTCTTAGTTTGGGCTCGCTGCCCATAATTTTGTCGCGACACACTTGACTAGGCGCGACGATTCCGCGACAACGATCCCGAATCAGCACTGATATGGGCTTGGAGCGATCCTCTCTTGAGTGAGACAACGGGTCAAAATCAACGTCAGACCGATCTGGGAAAGCCCGTTACCTCCACAATCATGGATGGATGACTCGGGGAAAATTTCAGAGCGCGATGCAATACTGAAGATGAACGATCGGGCGAGCGGTGAAATCATCTTCTGAGGTGTCCTCTTGATAGTATTCCCATCGCCGAGCTCAATCCAGGTTATACGCGAACTCCGTGCCCCGTACTTCGAGTCGCTCGATGTCAAGCTGTATGATGTTCTTTCCTCAGAGGATTTCGTTGGCTGTTCCTGTCTCTTGAAGCGACCGGAATGACGACGGCGAAGAAATTTCGAATTGATTAGCTGTATCATCATATCTCTGGGACAGCAGCTGAGAGTCGGGCTCTGATCGGATGTTTCCGTCTCCGTCATCTCTCGCGGAAGGCATGAAATTTCCGTGTGGCCACTTTCAGACGCCGGCCTGCGTGCTCCCATTCTGAAGTGACTGCTCGAGCGAGTTCTGATGTCAATATATGGTGCACCGAAGCACACCTGAACCCAGCTGTGCGGTTTCTTGCCCTCGTGTTGCCGTAGACTCCAGAGAAATCTCTGTGTCGACTTCAACGTGGGAGGAGGAATTCGCGTGAATTTGATCCTTAGCCCGCATTTGAGAAAAGCGAATCTGATCGGCCAACCGTTCTGCGGTCGAGCTGCTCCGTCAGCTGCTATCTACAGCTTCCATTCCCTTTTCAAAAAGAAATCATTTCGGCCACTGCGGACCCGTCTTCAATTTTTATAGCACCAGTTTAGATCCACTTACACGAACTTTGCCTCCATACCGTCGAGGGCTCGAATATAGCTCATGTTTTGACCCACAAAGATTCGTTCCGTTGTTCCAGTGACGTAATCTGTGATATAGAAACACTCTCTGCTGCAAAATGACTTCAAGGTGAGCAGATTCATTCGTCATTATTCCTCTCACTTCATTGCCACAGATCTCCTCAGCGAGATGGAATAGATTGTCGAGGCCGACGAAAACTAATGTGCAGGGTGGTTCGCTGCAGGCTTGATCGACTCTTCGTTCTCCTGGACACGGGGCAGTCCACGATGACTCGGCAGGCGGCCGCCAAACAACTCGGCGAGCTCCAGAGAGTCCACCCCCACAAACTCAACTATCTATTGAACAAGGTAACCGGGAACCCTGGTTCTGTGATCTTGGTGAAATCCAGCACTTTCAACGGGACCCATGTTCTCGGTCAGCGAGCTCCTCTAGAGTGGGAGGAGTTGAGACAGCGCTAGAACTTCGGAATTCTTCCGTTCCAGGTTCACAAATATCTTCGAAGTACAAACTGGGACACGCGGATCGCCGCGGCAGCAGCCGTCACTGCCATCATGGAGAACGTGGAGCCATGGAGGCCCGAGCATTCGATCAAGAGTGAATCTGAAGACAGATCAGGGCTTTGGCAGAGCGAGTCCCGCCTGACGATGGAGAAATTCGACATCGAACGAATTCTCAGAAACGGGAAGCCCTTGGTTGGCTCGGAGGGAAAACAGTTTGAGAAAGTGCGAGACGGAAGCTGGGGATCTGGGGGAATGTTTTCGATTGTGTTTGATGCTATGAGTCTCAATTAGCATTCGACTAAATGTCCTCAAACTACATACATTAACATTCGACTAAATGTCCTTCGATTCCCAGAATCCGGAAAGCTTGGATATCAACGGCGCACAGAGCTCAGCTGACCTCGTTCGACAGCGCAAAGCTCTCACAAAGAGGCTGGGGCTCGACGTTTGTGAGAAGCTCGGAATGCCATCCAAAGACTTGTTCAACGACACTGATCTCCAGATGGAGAGCACGGACTCGAACAGTTCAGGCCGAGACTGCAAGGAGGTCAGTCGGAGTTTTCTCAACTTCGTTCGGATGATGTTTGAAAATGACTACTTGACTTCCTGTTGGTTATCCCCAATCAATGGATCACATGGCACTTTCTTGAGGACGATCTGAACGGCGCACTCTGCTTTCCAGGACATAAATGTTTTGGTAAAGAATTTAGTTGGTAATGCACAACCTGAACTCGATGGTCCACCAGCGAAAATTGCGAAGCGAGAGGCATCCTCTGAAGAGTCAACGAGCTCAACAGCTTCGGCGTCGACCGACAAGGTATGATTCGAAGCGGGTCAACGAAAGCGAATGGCGGTCTTCATTCGAATCCCAACGGTTTGAGGACAACAATCTTCCCGATATTCTTCAGCAGGACGAATGGCCTATCAGCTCGTTTTGCGAGCTCCTCAAGGAAGATCTATTCAGTCCCTCTTGGGAGAACCGACACGGAGCAGCCACCGCTTTGAGAGAGATCGTCAAACTCCATGGAACCGGCGCGGGGATTTGCCGAGGGTGAGCACTTGCCAGGATATTCGTTGAAACCCGAGTTCGATTCAGCCTGGGGAGGCTCCCACGAAGTTTGAGGGTTCCAGGATTACCGTTCTCTGATCACTTACAGAATGACTCGGAGTGAAATGACGAAATCCAATCAGCAATACCTCGAGGACCTGGCACTGCGCCTCGTGTGCGTTCTTGCCCTTGACCGCTTCGGGGATTACCTTTCGGATCAGGTGCGAACGCGAAAGCTCCCAGAGAGAGTCTCGATGATCTCGCGCCTCGTGTTCGGATTACTGGAGCTCGAAGATCTTCTCCACAGGTGGTAGCTCCGGTTCGTGAAACGAGTGCGCAAACCCTGAGTTTTTGCTTGAGCGTCATGGATGCGCAGGGAGTTCATTCGTTGCTCGAAATCCTCTTGAAGATCGTTCAGTCCAAGGGCCAGTGGGAAGCTCGACACGGCGGTTTACAAGGTGTGTTTCGATCTTCTTTTCGGCTTGGCCGAACAGCGCTCAGGAGGCAAAAATAGAGCTCATCCTGCTTCTCGAATGAGGTGGATCTCCACTCCCCCCAATGAGGATGATCATGACCGGGTGAGTTTATTCCAGGGATCAAGTACCTTCTGGCCATCATCGGGAGTCGCAGCGCTGAGAGAGGGAAGTGGCTGCCGCTCGTGTTCCAGCCACTCTTCGAGAGCCTACGGGACCCAAACGATGACATCTCGGCTGTCGCCGCGGCCGCTTTCCTTCCGATCATCTCAGACCTTCCGAGTAGTCTACCTCAGCAAATGGTGCCGCTTTGCGACCGGTTGTGGATTTGCTTAGAAGAAATGGACGAGCTCTCTTCGTCGACGCATTCCATCCTCAGTCTCTTGTCTCAAGTGCTACCGCATACGTGTTCGAGCATGAGAGTTTCGGTCCATCATATCCAACTGCTCTGGCCGCTCTTGGAACATCATTCACGAGACGTTCGAGTCTCGGTCCTTAATTCACTGAAGACGGTAGCCTCGACCGAGGGGGAGCAGAGGTACGTGGTCCGAGGTTCGCTCGGGATGAGGACAAATTTAACGATACGGGGGATAAGGATCGCAGGGCTTGGCGGGGAGTTCAGGTTGGCCGTTTGTTTCTAGTGCGCTCCTGACCGAACAACTGTCAACGGCTCTGAGAATCCTCTTCCAACGAGCTCTCATCGAAACGGAACCAACTGTACTGAAGGCCGTCACAGCTGTTTGGGAAGCTATCTTACAAGCCGCGGAGTTGGGCCAGCTGCTCTTCGCTGCATGTCCACTCCTCAGTGGGTGGTTGTGTTTGGCGATGCATCCGGCCAAACTCTCGATAGACCCTGCGCAGATGCCGGTCTGGCTGGAAACGAAGAGCTCCGTGGGAAAGGTACTATAACCAATGTGTGGCCTCGATTGTGGTATGCAAGCCGACGTCATTCCGGGGACTTCGTAAGGCCGTACAGGGTGTGGAGGGACGTAGAGAAGTACCAAGAACTACCCTGAATTCCAGAGGTCGGAGATCTACATTGCCGGAAAAGAGTCTCTTGCAGAACCGGCGAGAACACGGCAGCGCCTCGTACTTCAAGCCCGAGTCACAGTCTGTAAGATGATTGGAGCCCTCTCATGTTTTGTGACGAAACCAGCGCCAGGCACAGAATACACTGAATCGCCATTGGATTGTTATTCGAGGCTCCTGATCTTCCATCTCTCTAATAAAAGTGCCCTACAGCGGACGATATCGGCGCTGGTTCTGAGGGAATGGATCATGCGCAAAAACTGGTGAGAACTCCATGATTCGTGTGCGAGACCACGTCCGCGAAAGGATCTACAGGATGAGGTTGTCTGTAGCATTCCATCACAGGGTGCATTTGTTGGAGAAAGTTCCACATCGATACGACGTCTGGTTTCAGTGCTCCGGGTGACAATTTGGAAGAATGTCCGACATCCGTTTCCGACTGCGTTCTTCAGTGTCTTCAAGAACCGGTTCTGTACGATGAGGTATGGATATCCTTCATCCGAAGATTCCATTCACGTTTTCCACGCATTCCATTGTGAAACCATTTTCTAGAAGGAATAGTGTCGAGTCGAACGTCAAAGTCAGTCACTCCTGCAGATTGCGCCCGTGTTCACCCGTCTTCAACAGGACTGCCGCGAGCTACTAGCTTTGATGCGACATTATGAACTCCCTTTCCCTGAAAATGAGTATACCAATCGCCCTGTACTAACTGCGGACCAAGCCAATAACCTCGCAGTGAAGGTCAGTCCTTCTGAAGTGTTCGTCCTCTTGTGAATTCCGATGACCGAGACGAGAGGTCGTTGGGACAACAATCGTTGTCAGAAGTCGTTGAACCCCTCCTAATCCCAGCATTTTTCCGTGGCAGGTTCTCCCGGACTCAATAGCGAAGCTGAAGCTGAAACAGAAGCCCCTTGAGAACCTCGAAGAGAAACGCAAGCTCGTCCTGAGTTCTGCCAGGCACTCCATCTCAGATCAACAAAATTTCGGAACCATGTGAGCTCTTCACGAGATGTTCTTGAAACAATTAGCGGGAAACTATATCAATCCGGTCCGGATGTAACGATTCTGCTGTCACAGTTCTCAAATTCAAAACCTTTCGTGGTTCCAGGACACTTGGTGCTCTCGCCGCTCTCCTCGTCTGTCTCCCGGACAGGCTGCCTTTGAGGCTGAATCCAGTCATTCGGCCTCTGATGGAGTCTCTGAAACGGGAATATCACGAGCCCCTGCAGGAACTATCGGCCAAATCCCTTGCGTCTCTACTTCGATGTGCTTTGACCAGGTAGGGATTCCGACTCCTTTGAGAGGTGCATCAGGGTTTCGAAGTTGAACTTATTGTCGAGATCTCGGAGTCGTGAGCTTTACACATCCCCGCCTTATCACTCCATAGAGAGCCGTGTCCAGTTCCGAAAGTTTTGAAAAATCTCATCAATTACGCGTGTTGTGATCCCGATGAAACACCTGTCGTGGGCGAGAGCTCGGACGTCACGGACGGAATACTCACCCTCCACAAGATGAACAAGGTGAGCTCGGACGGAATCTTGAGAGCCAGAAGGGCCACCACTCGTTCCAGGAGTGTTCTTTGTTCTGTTCCCTCATTCCCGATGGGCTATTTCAGACCGCGGAGCAAGCGTTGAACAGACGGCCTAACCTCAGAAGGGGACAGAGCGTTTCGACTCCGCCGCCGACCACCCCGTCGGCACCGTCGTTTTCAGCGCCTGAGGTAAGGGTCTGGAGCTCTGCATGTCCGCTGAATGAGGACAATCGTCCGCGATTATCGGCTCTAAAAAAAGTCCCTTGCGAAGTTTCCAGCGCAGCCAACGGCTCAGGACGAAGAAGTCCAAAGACAGCAGAAGACGGTGCTCGAGATCCAACGACGCGGAGCCCAGCTGGCTCTGACGGAAATCGCAAAAACATTCGGCCCTCGTCTATTCGTCGAGCTGCCCTTCCTATGGGACTCGATTGTGAATCCCATCGATAAATGGATCGTCGACAACGCGCCGGATAACGCAGAACAAGCCAAGGCCATCATCGAGGCCCTGCAAACACTAGAGATCATTTGCCCTGCCGCGAGTGAGGACCTCAGCGATCAGCTGCAGAGTTTACTTCCGCGACTTGACAAATGCAGCCAGTACTCCTTGGCAGCAGTGCGTCACATGGCTGCGCGATGCGTCGCCGGTCTCGCCGATTCCAACCCCACGTGAGATTCTTTGATTTCTCATTCCAAGCAGAGCGGGAGACGGAGCTCTTCGTTCCGAAGACCTGCTTGACGTTTTGACTTTTTTTCCGGCAGACCGACGATGATACACCTGACGAGAAACGCGCTCCAGAAGCTTGGGGCGACCCAAGACGACACTTTGCGTCAGGGAGCGCTCGAGTCGATATTCTGCGTCGTGGAGCGATTGCGGGAGCGCATCGTACCCTTCATCTCATTCTTTCTTGTTCCCATACTTTCTGCGATGGCAGATCAGAACGACGATGTTCGTCTCCTGGCGACGCAATGCTTCGCTAATTTGGTGCCGTTGATGCCACTCGATACAGGGACGGGTCTCAGCACGATCGAAGACGCAAGCCTCCGAGCCCAAGCGGATCAGCAGCGACATTTCATCGACCAACTACTCGATGCCAAGCATGCGCAGGACTATGAAGTGAGTTTTAACAGCAAAAAAATCGATTAGGAGAGCTTCTTCGAAGCGTCACAGATTTTCCCGGAGTTTGAAGTCTTAATGAGCTGCGTCGCTTACGAGTGAAAAATTTCTCGACACCAAGGTCTCTGCGGCGGTGAAAGCTGAGCTGCGATCGTACCAGCAAACCGGAATCAACTGGTTGGCATTCCTTAATCGATACAACCTTCATGGCATTTTGTGTGACGACATGGGTCTCGGCAAAACCCTCCAGTCCATCTGCCTCCTGGCGTCGGATCATCAGAGACGCCAAGAAGAGTTCGACAAGTCGAAAAGCGTCGACTGCGCCCCCCTGCCTTCGATCGTCGTTTGTCCTCCAACTCTGACCGGTCACTGGGTTTACGAGATCAAGAAATTCGTGCAGCATAAGCATCTAGATCCGTTGCATTACACTGGTGAGCAAACATCCCATGCTCCTAAAATCTGTTAGTGATCTGAGCTATATCGTGAACACCTCGAACTTCCATTTACGATCAGAACCCCGAACTCAGAGACATGCCACGCCGGATGGGCGCATTCCCTACTTCCCATGATTGTGCATGCACGGGCATTCATGGTGATATCCTAGCAATCGGCGAACCGAATGGGCACCCCGCCGTATTATGATGAGAGTGAACTGAACGTGTGAATCTAGTGAAAGCGACGTTTGGTGCTCGGTCGGTTCTCGCTCAATTGGTCCTCTTGATATTCAGGCCCGCCCTTCGAACGCCAGAGATTACAAACATTGTTCAACAAACGACACCTCAAGAAGAGTCACAACGTCATTCTGATCGCTTCCTACGATCTCGTACGTAACGACATCGAGTTCTTCAGTAGCATCCGATGGAACTACGCGATCTTGGATGAGGGGCACGTCATCAAAAACAACAAAACGAAGGTTGGTTCTCAAGACTGATGACCCATATTGCCATTCTCCACCCAGTGGCCGAATCGTTCTCCTCTGCTCTCCCTACGGATAGCCGAGGTATCAAATGTACCATTGCTTCGATGTCGTCAGTCCAATGGATTCAGTCTGAATCTCATTCAAATTTGGATGACTGACGAAATTTCCGTATTCCCACAGCTTTCGAGAGCCATAAAAAAGTTGAGTGCGAAGCACAGACTCATTCTGTCGGGCACGCCCATACAGAATAATGTGACCGAATTATGGAATCTTTTTGATTTCCTAATGCCGGGTTTCCTCGGCTCAGAGAAGTTTTTCACTGCGCGGTGAGTTTCGATCAAATGTTCATCAACGTCTCCTTACCCATCATGATGCTCGAACATGGCGAGGAACTACATCGGAGGAGCAAATATTCATTCACACTGATGCGATTGGATTCTCAGATACGCAAAGCCTATCCTTGCTTCACGGGAGGGCAAAGCTAGTCCAAGAGAGCAGGAGCAAGGAGTGCTGGCCATGGAAGCTCTCCACAAGCAGGTCTTACCGTTCGTCTTACGAAGGACCAAAGAAGAAGTGCTTTCCGATCTGCCCCCTAAGATCATCCAAGACTTTTATTGTGAATTGAGTCCACTGCAGGTGAGTTCTCCTATATTCCGATACTATCCCATGCACGAATCTGTTCTTGCTGTTGTTCTTTATCCGTGCGCTGGAACCGTGCGGCGATAACACGTTATTTCGTTTCGTTCCGTTACAGCTCCGTCTTTACGAAGACTTCTCCAAGTCGAAGGCCAACACCGAAGTCGTCGAAGCTCTCCAGAAGCACTCGGAGGCTGACAGCGGCAGTCAGCATGTATTCCAGGCTCTCCACTACCTCCGGAAGGTGCTCCTTGAACTTGAATTCCTTCTTCCAATTAGAATTGGCTCGATGTGATCAATCGTGGGATGTCAGTTGAGGATAACTCGATCCGACCTTTTTATTCAAGGTCTGCAACCATCCGAAACTGGCTCTCTCACCATCTCATCCCGAGTACGATGCCATTCTGAAGCAGCTCCAGGAGGACAAAGTGTCTCTGAACGATATATCGGTATCCTCAAAACTTCTGGCGTTGAGGCAGCTCCTCCAAGATTGCGGAATCGGAACGACTGAAGAGACAATCGTGAATACTCATCGTTGCCTTGTATTCTTCCAATTGAAATCCATGCTCGATCTTGTGGAGAACGATCTCTTGAAGAAACACATGCCATCGGTGTCTTATCTCCGTCTTGATGGATCCGTTCCTGCCGGAGATCGTCAGTCGCTTGTGCAAACGTTCAACAACGATCCCTCGATAGATTTGTTGCTCCTCACAACCCAGGTGAGATAACCATTCCAGCAATCGTTCGGTATAATCGTGGTTACCTCCCCCAGGAATTCCCGGAGAGAATCGATTTTGTTTCTCTTCGGAACCCAACCCTCCTTCCATCCTCAGGTCGGAGGGCTCGGCATCAACTTGACCGGTGCTGATACCGTAATTTTCGTTGAACACGACTGGAATCCGATGAAGGACCTCCAAGCCATGGACCGGGCTCATCGAATAGGCCAGAAGAAGGTCGTTAATGTCTACCGTCTGATAACGAGGAACACGCTCGAAGAGAAAATCATGGGCCTGCAGAGGTAGGGCACGAAACTGATGACCACAGAACTCCTCAATCGCTGAAATGATTCCCGCAACCGAGCCGATTCAGGAAAGCGGTGGTTCAATTTGTACTGAGGTCGTCTCCTTCCTCACAGGTTCAAGATGTCGATCGCGAACACTGTGATCAACAACGACAACAGCAGTCTTCACAGTATGGGAACCGACAAACTGATTGACCTCTTCTCCGTGAGCAACGAGCAACAGCACCACAGCGACCGCTCGGGCGGAGGCTCCGTGAAAGACATGCTGGAAAACCTGCCCGAGCTCTGGGACGCGAATCAATACGACTCTGAGTACGACCTGTCAGCGTTCATGAAAAATCTCGTGAAGCAATAACTCCGGCGGGTCAAGGAGATGTCTCTCGCCAACATCATCCCCACCTGAGCATTCATCATCGCAGTCCAGGCGAAAACCACACTAGGCTAGGAACACAATGATGAGGGTTACAGAACACATCGATGGAAAACACTGAACACAACACTGACGAATACTGACCACAACTTGTACTTGAGATTTTCCTATTGTGGGATTTTCGATTGATTTTTTTTCGTGAGAGGTTCTGGTGCCCTCTCGACGGCATTGTACATTTTCGAGTGTGAACGTGGATATGCTGCTCACATTAAACCAAGTGCATTGGCTTCACGCGCGTTTTATTCAGCCGAAAGCGCATCCGATTAGCAACTGGAATCAACGTCTCAATGAATAACTTCACTTCAATCATCTCGCCGAAATATTCTCGGACACCAATCATTTGTGGACACAGCGAAGCACTTTTCCCCGCGACCATCGCCTGTTAACCGATGCATTCGGCCTCACCAACAAACAGATCTCAACAGAAAATAATGCCAAGTAGTTGAGAAGCCATGCATCCGTGATCAGAGATCAATAAACTTCTAAGGTGGAACCATTCCGGAGAAGTATTTCCTTCGGTGGAAGCAGAGGCGATCAGGTCACAGAGCTTTCGATGTATTTTACAAAAGGGCAACGCGTTCAGATTTATTCCATCCGAAAAATCGTTCAGCGGTTATGTACACGATCACTCTCACGGCGACGACTTTGGGGGCATTGCTATCCGCCGAAACACCGCTGGATACTTCTGGCCCTCGTTCCGCGTGACTTTCTTGCCTTCCTCCGAGCTGTCGAACAACTTCGCCACCACGGGATCGCTGTTCTAAAATCAACAAATTGTCACGCGAGTTTAGTTTCGAGATACGTGTACGCTCACCAGGGTTCCGAGGTTGAGACTTGGAAATAGAGTTGCGAACATGAGACGAAATACTCGTCGTGTACGTACCAGATCTTTATCGGGAACTCTTTCGAATAGAGGGTGCTCCGATATATGAGAAACCATCCATTCGTTGAGATCGGCAACGTCAGTTATTGTGTAAAGTAGACCTCCCACCGCGAGAACATAGGCGTACTCTCCTAAGAGCTGATGGCTGATGATACGCCACTTGTGTTTGGTTTTCTTGAAATGCGGATCAGGGAAGAGGAAGAACATTTTCTTCAGTTGTCCTTTGCGGAAAAAGTTCGGCAAATACTTCATTGCATTCGAGCGCAGGCAGCATATATTGCCATATTTGCCAGGGTGAAGTTTCCTGAGTGCCTTTTTAAGGGATCATTTCCAGGTTAGGGGTTGTCTCCAGCGAGCACTATATGTGCTAGGTGGTAAAGCGAAGTTGAGAGGGGAGGAAGTAATGATGGTACCTCTATGCGATCCATGACGTAGTCAGATACCTTCACGCGGATTTCCATGCCGACCATGAATGTGTCAGGGAACATCGGAGAGAGCTCAACTGAGAATCGTTGTATCAAATGAGATTCCTTCAGGAATGTGAATCCTTGGGCCGTGTGATGAGCGCTTCGTCTAAATGACATAACGGGTGTCCAACCAAAAATCAATGATGACAGGAAACACTCACCCAGCAGTCCCCCGTATCCACAGCCGATATCTGCGAATTCCACTCTCGACAATTCAGAGAATCTTTCGTATAGGGATGTCCAATCCATGTCGTCTGGAGTACACGGACTGCGGGTGAGCAGAGATATTAATCGAACCGATATCTTCAGTCCCTCTGCGTCTGAGTTTCATAATTGTGTGCTCGCATAAAACTATCGGACATACTCCTCGGAGGAAGCTAACTCTACAGTTAAGCTCAGTATTCCCCAAGAAGCAAACTAGGAATAGGAACTAGGAAGACTGGATGAATACTCGTAACCAGAAACGGGCACCTACTAGTCGAAGCAGTGGTCGGCAATCGGGTTTGAATGCGCTCTCTGGCGGTAGTACCGTTTCTGTGGAAGCTGGATTTCTGTTTCCATTTCATCACCTCCCTCAGAATCACTGAGACTCCGCTTCGAATCGGAACTCAACTCCATTTCGAAGGGAGTTGATGTCACTGCAGCTGAGTTGCTTGCTTCTCCAGACATCGACCCCTCGTGCGACTGTTTTGAATTCGGAGACGTTTCTTTGTTGACTTTAGTATGCCCCTTTCCTTTTTACTGACGACCTGTAAGGAGGAATCCAAGCTGCCCGCTAACTCAGCGGACAACTCGCCCCTGGAACCGTACCAGCCTTGCATCATGCTCTCGCGAGCGCGCGCGGGGCTGCGAGGAAGCTTGAGCCTGTGATAACTAATGAGCATCGATAAATCTCCACCTGAGCTCAATTTGGGGCGAGTTTGAAGTTGCGGCCCAGGAAGCGGAATCCCGGCTCAACGAAGAGTACCTCGGATACAATCATGGCTGTCAGAAGAATTTCGACCTTTCCTGACACAATCTCGCAGCTGAACCTCGACGGTCGAGTGGAGTTTGGACAAGAATCACCGAAGAATGGAGGCTCCAGCTCCGGGGGATTAGGATCGGAGCCCAGAACTGGAACCCGGCCAGATATTCTTGGTCTTGGTGAACGGATTCTGAAACCGGAAACGCTTGAACCCTGCCAAACTAGTATGACAGTACGCGAAAAGGAGCATAACATAATCGCTCATCTGTATCTCTTGTCAATTCTATCATGGACACTCCTTCTAAAAATCTCGCGTACGCCCCGCACCGGATTCGATGGCCATGGTGCGTCCCGGTTGGACATGCAATCCACATAAACCCTGACATTGAACTTTCTTTTTTCTGGAGGCCGTGTTGATCGAAAATTTCGATCAGATTGCGCTGGATACGGCCGGCTCCGATGCATGGATTCAGGGCACGGATAAACGACGGATCTATAGCGAGTTCAATATTCGATCCGGGTCGTCAAAGACTCCGAACTGCTCACTGCCTCATTGGTTTGTCTGAGTTAGGAGTACAGGAAAGGTTTCACTGGACCTGATTTTCGAAGAACTGGCACAGAGCGGAGATCACGATGCAACATTTCAATTGAATGGTGTAGAGCCGTTGTGATGCTGAGTGACCGACATGAGTTTTCGAGGGGAAATGACAAAGAAAACCGAGCAAGACTCAGCCAGGAGAGGCACGGTCCCAGGAAATTCGACTCACGGTGGCACATCGAATAGAGTGATCCGAGGGCTGGGGGCGGGCGTGGTCGCCGAAACCCCTCCGTCTCAGTGGCGATTGCACGAGCTCCGGACGAAGGCAGAATGAAACAAAGGACAACTTCTCCCTGGTAATCTGTCGCTTCTTCCTCTTTCGCTTCTCGGGGCGAGTTTTGAAGAGTGAAGTCGATAACGCGATCAGGAAGTCTGGCGTTGAGCGTGTCAATCATGGGATTAGGCACTACACCGAGAAATATTGGATTTTGAAGGCGGTGATTCGAGGTTTGCGGACAGAATCATGAAATATGATGTCGTGGCGAGGTTGAGCTCCTGACATCGCGAGACCACGCTCCGAACTGGGTGCGCGGCCGTGTCGGAGCAGAGTGCTCCGTGCGACTGCTCTATAAATATGCATTCCTGGTCAAGATTTGCTGTAATCCAGGATAATGACACGAGGCGGTATTAGCCGCGCCCAGCCTGGAGAATTGCGAGCTCCGGCTGCTGCTACTAGTTGGACCGCGTCGACCTCATCTGACCTGCAAATGAAGAGCAGGGCGAACAGTTCGCCAGCTTAAATAGAGGACACAACTCGCCAGCGCTCGTCTCATAGGGAATCTAATGGTCATCCATTCATCTCTATTGTCGCCGGATGAGCGTTTTCTATCTTGACGACTGACACGCGTAGCGATCGCAGAGACCTCCGGTATCTGCCGGAGCGGCAGACCTCCACCGAACGCGACGACGCGAAAAGCGGGCGGGCGGGCATGCGAGCGAGCTGCCGTTCGCGGCCCATTTCACCGCTCCGTAATTGGAGCACGCGACTATCCGGGGGAAACAAGAGGATATGCCCCCAACATGGAGCCGAAATTGGTAAAAGCCGAGCTAGTTCTGTCCGCCGGTGGTGCCCCAGGGCTTTTGTTTTACGCTCACTGAGCGTCATTGTTACGCTGAGCGCAAGCTCTGCGTCGTCTGCGGCTGGAACTGTTCCTAGGCCTATGGGACGCACAGAACAACGTTTCCGTGCCAGCTCACCGGACCCCGCGAATTCGTTCTCCCGCTTCGGGGCAGTTCAGCCCTCGGCTCGCGACTGATGGAACCGACCGGAAAAGCACATGAATCATCGAATCCCAACGAAGTGAGGTTGTTGTTCCGTGGTGGGAACGTTTCCTGGGAAGGCGTTATCCACGACCCGCGACGATGCCAAGGAATTCGAGTGAGACGTCGAAGCTGGAAGTTCGTCATCGACTTTTGGGCCTGCTTTTGATTGATGGTGGGTGTTTTCAAGCTCGGCGTTGACGTAACGGCCGACGAAACGGTAATGGAAGTCGCGATGGTCGTCCACGAACAACCGACGGTAGCAATGGAGCTCGGGAGGAATTGCGGCGGTAATGGCTGTGATGTTAACAATGGCCGTGTTTGTCGGAAGGATGGCGTGTGCGAGCGCGACGAATATGTTATCCTGCCCAGGCCGAGGAGACAACCGCTCCATGGTATCGGCATCTTGGCGGCGGTGACAGGCACTGACAGCATGGTCGGGTCTCTGGCTCAGCGGCCGGCGGTTTTTAGCCTGCCCGGCTGGGTCTCCGCCTGGCTCAGCTACTCGGGCTGGGTCAGTGGGGAGGGCAACGTGTGAATCGCGTCTCCTTCGACTTTTATACTTTTCTGAGGAACGCAGACGATGCGCCGAGGAGCGAGTAGTCACCCGAGTCGGCTGCCAGAGGCATTTCGATGAAGCGAACGCCTCGTTCCTCGGGAGCGGAAACGCCGACTCCATTCATCCGTCTTGATGTTTGCTGCGAGTGGAACACACGTCGAACATGGGGAGTTCTCGCAGCGTTGGAGAACGTGACAGAGGATATTCGGCCGCGGGTCGAAATCCTCGCGTCTCCCTAAATAATGCCCATTGTCTCCTATAAGCGTTCAGTTGGCTGATTCTTCCATTTCGTGTAATGACGCAGAGTGACGCGAAGGTATCACGACTTCCTGCCCCGAGCGCGTGCATCGCTCGGAAGACATTCACGTGCCTCACCCGGTTGGCCGAGCGCAATCAGCGAAAACTCATTTGCGCTAGGAATGGAAACATTCCTGAAAACCGCTCCTCACGAGGCGCGGCTCTCAGAGGGATCTCCATGAGCCCCGCGGGTCCATAGCGATTTCATGCGTTGCACAAATGTCCATTAGAGACGGGCTCTCAGGGGTTCACGGGGCCTAGGGAAAAACTGGTCCGGGTTCTACGCGTCTATGAGGTCAGAGACCGCCGATTGGAAGAAAAACTTCGAGGGTGAAGATTTTCAAACGAGTCTCATCGATCTATTCCGGGACGCCCAGGGGCGTACCCAGGATATTCGGGTTGTTGGGGGAAGAAGTTCGCTCCCGGGCCCCTCCGGGTACGCCCTTGGTGACACCCACGAACCGGGGGCGTTCGAGGTGTCGATCTTACTGACAGTGGACCCAAGTTGTGCCGCCCTCGCCGAGATTGGCTTCAGTTGGAGGCTACCTGGATGGGGACACCAAGGCAGCGCGAAGAGAGGGGCTGCTCGGCTGGCGGACCTGAGTCTAACTGATAAATGGAATTCATTCATCAGTATCGTCCTCGATCTGCCCTCTAGCGCAATAATCTCGATCAATCTCCCCTCATGTATTCGGAGAGCCCAGCTACGGCCATGTCTTGTTAATCGCGTTTGAGGAGTTCTAGTCTGAGAGAGAAGAAAGTACCCTACACACGCGGTCGTTGAGTTCGGTGCGATGAACTCCCTGCGGTGTAATCAGACAGCGGGTGTGCCGCAACCTATGACACAGATCAGCAAGAAACGTTGTGTCAGGTCGCCGTATTCCCTCCATCGAACTTTTCCGATCTCCTCCCTGCCCTGGAGTCCTTCCTCCGATGTCGAGACAATCCGTTCATCATCCGCGACCATCTCAACGAGAGTATCGGTTCCAAGCTCTTAAACTCGACCGATTCGCTGGAGTCTCCCATTTTCGTTATTGGAGCATCCCAGACGCTTGGTCGAGCGAAGCTCCGGGTTCCTGATCCCCTGTGTCTGATTGCAGTTGTCTTGTCACAGCGCTCGATTACAAGTCCATGAGATCCTAACCAGTTCGGGAGCTCTATTTCTCTGCGACAGATCCTGAGGTTCCGGGGAAGCCTCATAATCCCTTATCTCGAGTTTCTCGGAAGATCGTTCTGTTGCTCCCTGCATCTCTGGCCGGAGTGCATTGTGAAACGAGGTAGGGTCCGGCGGGAGACGCCATGATCGAGCATAGGAGGACGGACCTGTCAGCCGAACGGGTGCAAACTTCGAGGAATTCGTGACTGGGCTATCGAAGGCATCAGCCATTGTGAAGACTGATGGTTCCTCATCCACCCGTCATATTGGAGAGTCTTCTGTGTGGAAAGTTTTTCCTCCACCTTTCGCTAGCGGCTCATAAGCTTTCACTGGACGGAGTGCGCAAAACTCTGACGGCGTGCGCTTGCATGGTACGTGGAACGTGCTCAAAACTCCGGCGTTCAGAAAGAATTTAGCCAAACGCGTTTCGGGAACATGCCCATAGGATTCATTATAGGAGAGAAGTTTCGAGATCCGCCGCCCGCAGGGCCGACTCGCTCCGGAGAACAAGGAGGCCGTTCGCTTTTGGGGTCGGCTCCCGTCTCGTGCTGAAGCTGCTCCCATTCCCCCGGCCGCCCGGAACGACATCTGGTGCGGTTTGAGCCCCGTCGCTGAAAATGTCGTCTTGCGTAAGGTGCGCCGTGCTTTGTTCTTTCCTCCCTCACCGGAGCGACAATGGCAAGGTGTACTACCAGGGCCCGGGTAGAGGGGGGGGGGGGGGGCGTCGGGCCTGGAGTCTGAATCGCCATCATCGTCCTCGTCGTGGCCGCCGACGTTGAGGGGTCGAGGAGCAAGGATGGCCGGTTCTGGGCCTGCTTGCCTGACAGGCTGCCCTCCTCTGCCGATGCCTCTTCCTCATCCAGCGGCAGGACCCTCTCCTCCGCACGTTGGACCCCGCAGCCGATTTCGTTCGGCCTCTCGTCCCTCTGCGAAGAAGAGAATAGAGGAGAGAAGAGCCCTCTGAACGCTGCGCCGTGTTGGCGGTCCGTCCCTCTGTTCGTTGGTTCGTCAGTTGGTGCCAGGTCTCTTCGAGAGAAAACGCTGCTCGTTCTCGATGTGTGTGCGCTTCCAGTTGACCAGCCACACTATTCGGACCAATAGAAGAAAGACACTCTCACGCTGAAACCGAGTCAGTTGCTGAGCTCTGTCCATCGCTCGCTGGCTGGATCTTTGTGCCGAGATGTTGCGGCTGAAGTTGCGGCTGCTGCTGAATGAGCTTCGGTAGAACGAAGCCGCCGCCGATACCGCTCAATCTCGGCTCGTGGTGAAGTTTGTTCGTTTGCGCTTCCGTCTGTCGGGTTCCCGGACGCGTGCCCGGGTTCCGTGCCGGTCAGCTGCTGTGTCGAGCTGCTGCTCTTCTCTTGTCGACGGACAGTGTTGGGTGTTATCAGTTTCGACGCGTTTTCCCGCCGTGGTGGACCCGGGATGATGTCGTGGCTGATGTTCATGATCAGGTTATAAAAGGTGCTGTAAAGGATACCTTGTCGACTGACTGACTGACTGACGGACGGACGGACGGGCTGGCCGTCCACCGTGGACAACTGCCTGACCGACTGACTTCCACTCAATTAGGTAAGTGGCATCGTCTCCAGCGCGGTTTCTTGTTCTCTCAACCACGTCGCTCGGTCGGCGACACACACACAAACCAGTCAAACTGGTTGGAAGGCCACCGATGAACGAGTAGTGTCTCTCTTCCAATGTGTATTGTGTTGTGACTGATTGGCTAGCTGCTGACGAGCAAAGAGGAACTCAGGGGTTGAAGCTGAAGAAGCTCAACGGCGATGTCGGACTGGCTCTCCAACGACGGCGTTCCCGTCGTTCGCCCGCCGCAGGAAATCGGGACTTGATCCATCCATGGAAGACCCGATTCGCGAACTGCGCGCCCCATGAGCGACGCGAGTGACGGGAACCCCTGAAAAGTTCTCTTGGAAAGTTTGCGACGTTCGAGCCCCGGTTCCGCTTCTTTCCGCAATCGTCGTCGGCCGCGGCGAACCGAACTCGGAAAAGTAACTGTCAATCTCAATCACCGTCGTTCCCTGATTGAATCATGGACGGAGGCAACGAGTGGATTCTGAACAAAATCGAAAGGGATAACAAAAAATATCCTCGCAATCTCCGCATTGGGTGAGTTCGTCGGAAGCCCGCTTTGCAGTTGATGCCTCCCGAGTCCCGTACGGCACATAAGGAACGCTGGACGGCGCCCACCCCATGCTTTTCTGGAGGAGTCGGCCTCTGATTCAGTTCTAAATTCGATTCGGCCGCCTGCGACGTGACCTCGAGGAATCTGAGCCCCGGCGGAGCCCGATCGCAGAGCTCTTTGTCGATAATTTTAATGGACGATTGATCCATGCCTCCAGGAATATCGGATCTTGGTGCCCGCGATCTGACCGGCCCGCCGGTCTACCAACGGCAGGAGCGTTTATTGGGTCCCGTGTAGAAATTCATGTCGCAGCGTGCTCTGCAGCTTTTGTATTCATCTCTGCTCATTCTATATGCTGCAAGCTGAACCAGCATGATCCGTCGATGCGGCCTGATATCGAGGAGGGTCCAGATGTTTCGGAAAATCTCGTCAAAGGGGCTCTTCCGCGCGATCTTCCGCGACGCAGTCCAAGTTTGCGGAAGGCCCTGAACTCGACTGCACGTGGGTTTCGCGCGAGAAGCCAGGTGTGTAACAGCACGCGCTTATTACGGAATCTGGACTCGGTGTCGGGAACACCGCCGCGGTCACTGCATACCGGAAACACCGCGGCGAATCACTCGGACAGATTGTATAAAATATGTTGATGCATCGGATTGATTACAAAGCCCGGCGGCCACGGCACGGCTCTATCGGCCGTAAAGTCTGTAACGCTCGATATGGAATAGCTGAACAGCGAACCGCTTTCGAACGGCAACTGATCCCGTCGGGAAGAAGGCAGCTGTCCCCCTGCCCCGGCAGCTGCTCGTTTGTTCGCCTTTGAAAAGAACTTTGTGCGGATTAGATAGCAAGGCAAGGTCTTCTCTCGAACGTACGAGTTCGCCCCGGAAGGAGAGCCTTCGAGGATTCGCTGAGCTGCAGCAATTAACGGAGCAGGAACAGATAGATGGTGCAGGTGGTCGTATCTCTCAACGAACCACAAGTCAAAGCTCGGATAGTTGTCGAGTCCCTTTTTCCTTCCTCTAAAACCGCCGAGTCATCGTCGAGAGCATATCCTTGGCCCCGGAATCGCCGGGAGTGTTTCCACTTTGTTCCTTCCAAATATGGTCTTTGCTTACTTTCACGGATACCCGATGTTCGCGTTCCCGATCAAGGCACAGCCTCGGTACTTCCACAGGGTCGATGTGTTCCCCCGAAGTGTTCCTCAGAACCAGTGCCATGGAAATCACGTTTGATTGACGGGGTTAGCATTATCGCTGGAAACCTGGGATTGACGGCTGGCTGGAGGTTCGAACTCCTCTCGACGCTCCCAGAGACATAGCATAGTACGTGCTCTTAAATCAAACCATAAGTATGTCACGCTCACGCAATCTCCCTCCGTCGTAAAAGTCGCCGGTCCCATCAAGTTAGTCAACAAGTATGGTTTCCCGTTGCGTTCCAAATCTGTCCGCCCAGTAATAACGGCCTGCTACCCGCCTCAGGCCGCAATCGGTCCCCTTATGAGAAGAGCCGTTTCCTTCCGCGGAGCGGACTCCGTTGGCAGACATTGAATTCGGGTTTCGAATAAGTGCCGAAACCCCTGAGCGTATCGGCGACTCTTGAAACAAAACACTCTATGGGTGGAACAGGGAGGGACCAAGGAAGCAAGGGGGGGGGGGAGAACGAGAGGAGCGGAGAAGGTGGAGAAGGGCACGGGAGAGGAACCGAGGCATTCCATCCGGTTAAGTGACGAGCAAGACTGCTCGGGAAGCAATTTCACAACCTTGAGCGAAGTCCACCTCGAGCACGTTCTTGCGGAACGCCAAGTTATTGTACAATATATTAAGGTTTTGTGGATGGGGAAGAGGAACGGAGTGGGCGAGCAGAGTCGAGGAGTGCCGGGGTATAGATTCCAACGGCAAGATATTCGCGAGATCGGGTCGCGAGGGTTCGCGGGTCTACATAGGGCGGATGTCCTGGGAGAGGAGGACGAATCGCTTGATAACCGCTAAAGGAAAATGACGATTTCGACAGTTGAAAGAGTTATTGAGTTAAACGAGAAAAACGGACTCAAGGTGCGTGAAACTGTGAGGGAGAACGGGTGAATGGTTGTCGCTGCTGGAGCAGGAACGGTCTGAACCGTTGAAATGATTACAGTACCATGACTTGTAATAGCTTCTCCGGATCTGCATAGAGTTCAATTTGTCGACGGCAGTCGCGGCAGTGACTCGGTGGGCTGCTGGACTTCAGCGGGGCTAAATTGAATTTTCATTCCGGGCTACGGGCTCCACTCGAAGGGTGGACTACTGCCTGAAGTGGTACCGTCCGACGGCCGCCCTTCGCTCGGAGACTCAGTCAGCTGGAGTACCTGCGTCCACTCCCAACAAAAGCACACACTAACAATGATGACGTCGACGACGACGGAGAAGAAGAGGACGGCAGACGTTTTCCCTCTTTCCCCGCCGAGTCTGGCGTTCATTGCCTGAGTCGCTCACTTGAATCGGACTGACCACGAGTGCTTTCAGGAGCGGAGGGATCAAGTCGGTAGGAATTATTCCTCCCAGCACACCAACGGTGACTTCTCAGGCCGCTGCGCGCGAGCTCTACACATATTCGCCGCTGCCCCGTGAATCATGGAGGGCAGCCACGGAGCCGTGACGATTGATCGTCGTCGTCCTCCCCCTCGTTTCCAGAACGCGCGTTCGGGAGACGCGCTCGGCCCCTGTGGGTCCCACAAACTGTTTGCCGACGCAAGCGGCTTTGCTTGAATGCATACGATAACATGAATAAGGCAAGCTTCTCCCAGTCTGCGGCTGTCGTATGCGCAGCAGCCCAATCTGTTTTGATGGATTCGCTAATGAAGCCTTATTCGGAAGCATCGAGCGAGCTCCGTTTTGAGCAGCGTTCCAAGATCCTCCGGTTGCTGTCGTCGGTAGTTTTTCCTCGTGCACCACGCCCAGCTCTTCGTCTATCTGCAAATACCTCAAGGAGTTCCACATTCGCTCTCAACGACCGAAATAGTCGCACAAACACGGGCGCGAGGTTCGTACGCTGATGATAGAATCGACCAATAGTAGGCAACTGAACAAACGTGGTCGATTGGAGTTCCCTTTCTGGGATTAACTTGTTCGCCCACGACTCCTGAATCCAATGAGATGCGTTTCTAGACCTCCGCAGAACCTAACAAGTTCGGTCCCCGCAAGATCCTTGTTTGCCTTCTTGGTGTTCTGAGGCGGAAGATCTTTCCCGTTCAATGCCTTCGTTAATGGAACCCACAGAACGCATTGTGTTCCGACCGCTGAAAACTCCGATTCGGTTTATTCTAAGCTCCGAATGTCTGGGATCGAAGTGGTCAGACAGCTGAGCGTTTAGCGTCTGAGTGTTGCGAAGCATCTGAAATGCTCGAGGTAGTATATCGATTAGCCGCGAGGGTTCCTCCGTACAAGATCAGGACAGATTCGGAGGGGAATCGCACGGCAATCGGCTCAGGAGCGGTCGCGGGGAAGTCTCAACGGAGACGTTTGCGTCGGTTTGCATCCTATCGGGAACAGAGATATTCAGCGGCTCAGGGAGGGGTAGAATGTGATAAACCTCCAGCGAGAGGAAGAATCGTTTCTTGGTAAGAATAGTTCCCGCAGAACGCAACCAGCGCGACGGCGAAATCGCGAGATGTCACGGTGGCAATAGAACCAACAACGACTTCGCGACAAAGCAGTTACAAATTTTTCTCTGGTCTGCGTTTTTGTTTTCAGGACGACACATTCTTGCTGAACAACGGAAAGAAAAAAAACATCCGAGCTGTTTGCGTCGATGCTGGCGCGGGAGCGAGCAGCTCAGACTCCGTCGGGAGCCAGACTTACAGACAGAGACACTCCCGGATCCCAGCCGTCTGCATAGCAGCGACTGTACAGCAGGACCCTCTCACGGACTCACCGTGGCACTAATGTGGTACTAAGTAGCACCACCATGTGTTAAGCATTGCTACCACGTGGTTCGGAATTTATTGCCTCCGAGCAATTTTTCCATCGATGAGCTGGGACGTCAGTGTGTGAAGCCCTAACACTGAGCAAGAAAACGAGCCGCGAGCCATCTTGAAATTGAGAGCTGTGTCATCCGCGGGCTTTCAGCTCCTGCTCCCGCTTCGACCAGTCAGTCAGCTGGTCCTCCTGAGTGCGGTGGCCGCACTGGTGGCATCTTCTGTTTTGTGAAGTGAAACGTCCGCGGTCTGAGGATGGCTGCTTACAATGAATTGTTCCAGTTCTTGGAGCCGTCCTCCCCTGTGCTCGCGAAAGGTCTGGCTATAGGGCATGTGGTTGGCATGACAGCGACTGAGGACGGCCTGAACTTATTCCGGTCGAATCGGGAGTTCGAAGAAGCGATCTGCCGTCTGGTGCGAGAAGAGCAGAACGAGTCGATCAGGAGCAAAGCGTTCGAGGCCTTCGTCAATCTATCGTCGCATCAGGATTTGGCGTCGAGCATTCTGGCCGCCGACCGAGACAGCACCGTCAGAAGCCTCGTTGATGAAGCTGCCGATATAGAATGCGCCAACGTTCAGCGGGCCTGCGCGATCTTATCGAATCTCGCGCAGACCGAAGAGAACGCGGCCAAGTTGTGGGCCATTCTCGAAGCAGACGCTGACAAACTCATTAACGCTTTCTGTTCGAACAGCGATAAGGACTTCCTCCAGGACCACATCGGATTCCTGTTTTCCAACCTGACGGTCCTGGAAAGCGCGCGGACCTGGTTCATGAGTCGCGAGCACCGCCGCATCGAAAAATTCATTCCTTTCATGACTCTGACAACGACCGCCACTCGGAAACACGGGGCTGTCGGCACGATCCGGAACTGCACATTCGATACAGTGCATCACCAGTGGCTTCTGGAAGACGTAGGCTTGCTGCCGCGGTTACTATTTCCGCTAATTGGACCCGAGGTCGAGCAGAACCTAGACGATGAGGACATGGAACAACTCCCCATCGACTGCCAGTACCTCGGAACAGACAAGAAGATGGATGAAAGCGCCGACATCCGACGCATGCTCATCGAGTCGCTCAACCAATTGTGCGCCACGCGTTTCGGTAGGAAATATCTCAAGTCAAACGGGGTGTATTTCGTTCTCCGCGAGCTCCATAAGGTCGAGAAAGATCGTTCGGTGCTCGTTTGCTGTGAGAATCTCGTCGATCTGCTGATTCAGGACGAGCCCGAGTGTGACAACCTGAAAGAGCTCGAGATTCCTCCAGACATTGTTGAAAAGCTCAACAAACTCGACGTCGAACCTCAGAAGGAGGCTTGAGCCGTTCACGACGTACGACGAATGTGTCGTCTAGTCTGTTTCAGATGGAGGAACTGTTGAATGGAATAAAGAAGAACACGTCGTTGTACATACACGGAATCCGCTTTCTGAGTGTCGGAACAATGGCAGTCAGAGATATTATTTGGAGCAAACCAAGAATTTGCACTCATTAGGCAGATGCCGTTGTTCTTGAGCCGGTTCTCCCGATGAACGACGTTTCTCACCCGGTCCTGGGGGAGAACACGAGACGGAAGAATATCCGGGTTGTTGTTGACCAAGGCCTCAACGGATGATAGTGCGAGAGTTATGCCGTTTCGTATAGAGTTTCTTTTATTATTCTCTGGCATCTCGCGCAACCGTTTCTCCCGTTTCCTATCGGCGGAAACAGAACCATGACTTCGTTGGACTTTGACGCAAAAAAGATGGATCAAAGACGAAGCTCAGTTTGCCGCGGGAAGAGGATCGTCGTTGTTCAGAGAGCGGGAATGATAGGCGACGCGGGCCGAAAGAATCGGAAGGGATAAGGCAACGACACGAACGAGATAAGAACGTCTCAGACCATGATTATGTCACTAAAGCTGCAACCGAAGCTCGGCTGCGACCACCGCTATCCACTGTTAGCATGGTTGCGACGGAACCGTTATTTGGGGGTGATTCAAGGCGGCTCTCCCTCCGGTATGCCAGGTCTCGAACCCTGGGGCAATTACTTACAGCGGCGCGTCCGTCCGGACACGAATCGAACGATCGAAAGGGTTTCTCGCAAGTTTCACACACGCATGGATCGACTAAGACTGCGAACTCGGGAAGCACCGATCCGAGATGGTAGATTCAGCATTAGTTCGTTTCCAATGCACGGATCGTGCGGCAGGCAAAGCCACGGCTCAGAGGTTTGGAATAGAACTCCATTTCCGCTGGACGGAAAGCGGAGATTCATGGTCTCGGAAGCATTCAAGATCGACGAATGAGTCGCAAAGTGAATCGTTCCACCGCAGGGAGCTCTAACAGATTGCTCTATCGTCTTCACTTTTTCCTCCTTATTCCTTATGATGCTAAATGGGAGCAAATGATGGAGAGCACTTTCGTTCAGCTCACTACGCTGTCCGATTTCAGTTATCACCTTCCCTCGCCTACGTCCTATGGATTCCATACAAACTGAGGAATCTCTTGTGGGAGTTCGGTTTTGATTTCCGCGCGTGGAGTTCGAAGCTCAAAACTGACTCTACGTTGACTAGTGACTGAACTAGTCTCTCGCAGAATGGTTGCAGGTAGACGGAAGAGCCTCAAGACTGAAATTGTTCAGTGCAGTGAGCTGGACAGAAACCCTCTCCTTCATTGCCCCTATCTTCACCATTATGAAGGGAACAACGGCGGAATATAGAGTGAGAGCAACGGAACGGCATTTCAGAGCTCGCTTGGTTGAAGAATTGGTTGGATAAGACTTTTTCGTTTGTATCCGACTCTTTTAAGACTAAGCGTTTCCGTTCTCCGTTTAACGGAAATGGTGTCCGAGTTGGAAACCAGACTCCTCCAAGGCGGCTCCAACGTCGCATTCGGGAAAAGGAAGCTCAACGGGCCGGATCCAAGGTCCTACTTTCGTCGGATCCGATGGCCGATGCCAGAGCTAACGGGTGGGCTCCGAAGTGCGGATGATTCGTTCGGGAAGGATTAGGATTTCTCGGGTTTGCTTCCCGAACGAGAGCGAAAGTGCGATTGTGCAGAAGTTCTCGGAGCAACCCATATACGCATTGTATCAACAAACGGAATATGCACAAATTCCTGCACAGAAAATAATGGAAAGCAGCCGTGGGTCTCCTGCCGTGACACAGGCCGGACTCCTACGTGATCGCCTTCAGACAAAGGGAGGAGTTGATCGAGGCCCGCTCAGAACCTCGCAAAATAGGAGTCAGCGAGACGAGTCTGGATTTTCACGCGTCAATCATTCTACCCTGCTGCTGGAGGCGGATGGATGAACGACTGTTTGATGCCTGCAGCCCCCGTGGTATTGTTCTTTGTTCCATTCATGCGGACTCCAGGGCCCTATTGATGCGGAATCCGGAAGACGTTCCATTCAATCGTCGCAAGTTGATACGCATGCAAATCTCAGCGGTCGGACATTTCAGCATTCGTTCAAAGTGCTTCGAGTCACTTATGACTGGGGTATTTCAGTCTTTTGGGACATCTCGATAGCTTGACTCAGGATCGCATATTTGAACGACAGCATGCACCGTACACAACGAATGGAAGCTGAGCTCATCAAACAGCTTATTGACACTCTCGGAAAGTTCCAACGAGGCAGCCAATCATTGGGAACAGAAGCTCATCCGCCACTATCCTTTCAGAATTTTTCCGGGGGTAGCGGGAGCACGTCATAGGGCTCGGGACCCTGCCTCGCAAGTGTAGAGAATCTGTGGAGTGGCGGCTCGATCCTCGGTCTCGGCTGATCTCTTGGGAAGCGTCGGAATGCTGATACTCCCGAATAATTACCACTCGTTGAGTCCGGGCGGAACGCGCGCGGGCTGGCAAACAGCTACGCGGTTTGAAGCACCCCGGTCCTGTGCGAAGTTGTGGCGCCCATGCTCAATATCACGAACCACACATTGCTGCGACTGCTGGGAGAATTATCAACGGAAGACAGCTGTTTGATGTTTCTTGAAGATAGCGAATCACTCAGTCTGCCTCGCGAGACTCGATGGACGATTCGTTCGAAACCTGCTGGAAAATCACACGTGATTAAAAAAACACTAGGACAGGCGATGGAGGCCGGAATGTGGTCAGGACGACGACTACTTCTCTTTTTTTCATTTCGCGTTCATCAGTTGGTTGGAAAGCGTTTCGGAATCCAAGGAGCTTGGATCGATCCTTCTTTCTCCGCACGTGCTCAATGCGGAGTACTCGGTTCGCGCAGAGGGGAATATCGTTGGTTCCTGCCACTAGCTAGCAGCCTGATACATTCTCTGGGCGAAGGGAGAACACGTCACTTGGCAACCCGCGGGCCCGCTGAACGTCGCCTGCCTGTTCGACCCGCGTTCGGTACAGAACCCTTGGTTGCTCCACTGCTCGGTTGTTTCGAGAACGTGGGCTCTCTTTTGCGTGACTCGGAGCCCCCTCGGAAGGAGGCTGTCGCTGCCCGCTACAGTGCCTGTGGGATTCCCCGTTTTGTGGAGCGGACCCCCTTCCCAAGGATGCTGTCGGCTAAACGTCGTCCCATCAATCGTCCAGTCGGCAGAAGGACACAGCAGCTAATTCGGGCGATCTTCTGTTAATGATTAAATCCTCTCTCCCGGAGACTTTTTGTTGCCGTTCGTTTTCCCTTTCGCCGACTTCCCAAAAGCGAAAATAGTCCGGAAACAGAGCTATTGCCGTCCGTACGGTGAGTTTGCCGATGGCGGGGTCACAGAAACGGGTCCGACGATGCCAAAAGACCCCGAATCGGAACCCAGCGCCAAATATTGCCTCTACTCACTTGGATCGCGAGAGAACCGTGAGATATAGACTGTTCGACAGAGGATATTTCTGCTAGGATCGTTGCGACCTTGAAGGTCTCGTCGCTCGAGCTCCCCGATTCCTTCTGTCTGGATGACAGGAAAACTGACCCGGACGTTATGAGCTCCGGGAAAGTTCAACAGCTTCAAACGCCTGTCGCGAACAGGGAAGGGTCCCACTTCCAGATGCCCGCTCCGAGCGTGTATCTCTCAGCGCGATACGAATTGACCTCGGTCCCGACATTCCGTTTCAGGGGGATTATGTTCTCGAGAGACGATTTTCCAGAAGAGAGTTACGGAAACCTGCGAAAGTCTGACTCGCGGCCAAAGTATTTCTCACCCCTGATTCGCTTGCGTGAGCGACCTCGACGCGGCCGGCCTTCAAGGATTCACCATATCTGGAGGCCGCTCGTCAATGACACGTCGTTGAATCGCGCTGAGAGCGATCCCGAAGGACAGACTTTAGAGTGTTGTGATTCGAGGAAAGTCTCCGGTTGAAGCGGAGCTGAAGTCGCGGGCGGGACCACTTCCAGGCGGCATCGGGCTTGCCTGTCGAGGAATAGCGTCGGTGGGGAGATTCCGCAGCTGAAACCTTTGCGTCCCTTGTTGTGTTCCATCGAGTATCTTCCGACCCGTATTTTTGCCCAGCCTCAATCTCATCAGCTTCCCGTTCTCTGTCCTCATTAGTTTTAGCCAGTCGAGAATTTGTCTGTCATGTCATGTTTAGTCGGATGCCGCTCCGCGCGGTTCGAGCCCTCGGTTAAGACAGCGGATGACTTCAGCTGGTTTGATCGATCCCGCTCTGGAACCAGAGTAGGCGGATAGGAAACTATTCTCGTCTGAGACTTCCAGCTCCGGACGGCACCCGAGTCGGTGAATATTTCATCACGTTTCTCGCCTAACTTTTCTCCATTGTTAGCGAGGGAGCCAGCGAACAAGCAATCGGTAGTCATCTGTCGGGTTTCGATCCGATGCATTCTCGACGCTCAATACGTTCCGTAGCCACGGTTGCGCGGCACTCACCACTCCGTAACCCCGTGGTTTGTGGGTCGTGCTGCGGGAATTTCTAGTGTTTCTCAATCAGTCGATCGATTGCAGTAGCGTAGAGAGTACTAATCACGCGTTTCTCAACGAATCGTCCCCGGAGCACACGCGCCCAGCCACGCCTCGGTCGAGATTCGATCCCCGCGGGGACGGAGGCCGATGACCGAAAACAGTCTCGGGACGTAGCTGATGCAGCGCTTTCGTTCGTTTCCCAAGAACTCTGACGCCTACGGCCCCCCGCCTTCCTCGCCACCCCCTTTCCGCCTGGATTCCTCTGCCCCACCGGATTTCCCAACCCGCTTGACCTCGGATTTTCCCAAGATTCTCGCGCTCTCTCCCGTTGACCTGGCTTTCCGCCTTCCTCCCGCATTGTCCCTTTTCCCGCGAAATCGTTTTCCGTTCTCACCTCCCTCGATTTCCTTGTTTCCTCCCCTCCTTACAAGTCTTCGAACGGACGCAACATCTACCATTCTTCGGACGTTTGGCTCGAGCTGCTCGGGTTCCGCAGGCTGAGTGGCTCTCAGCCAACAAGGCCGCCACATTATTTGACAGAGTCCTGCGAGGAAAAAAACGGACCGAGATCGTTAACAAACCATAAGTCGACCAAGAGGAAGAGTGTGGTCATTGATGGTTGGCGTGACGGATTAGAACGGAGCACCACCCGGCATCAGTTCACGGCAAGGGGAGCGCGTCGGTTACGGAGGAATAGTGTTCCTGTCCCGGTTGCGACGATGGCGCAACATGGACGGCGCCCCGAACAATACGGGAACCTGGAGGCAATAAATGCAGCAATACGAATGGATGCCTCCGGGGGACTCTGAGTCAATACCCCTGTGTGCCCATGGAGACCTCCTCCTAGTTGCGGGTTGAGACGTTCGGTCCGACATCCTTCCCGTTTCCAAAAAAGCTCGACAGCCCGCTGGGCGTCTTGTTGGATCTCTCGATGCAGGCGGACTCAGTTGCCGGTCGCCTGATTCCCTCGCAAATCATTCTCGACTGAAGTTCTAAATCAAACAGAAGCCAGGACGATGCCCCTCCAGCATTATTTGCATACTATTTGCGAGATTCCAGTTTTTGCCTGAACAAACAGACAAACAAGAGCACGAATGCGTGTTATACTCCCCCGGAGCTCCTCTGCAGTTCCTGCTGGTGGCGGCAAAGCCGCTGCTCCAGAGTGTTTCCCTGTTCAGCGTGGCGTGCCTTCCCTCCACCCGTACACCCCCGGTGAGCCGATGGACCCACTGTGCCATGTGGACAGTGGCGGGTCCGCGGCGCAGACAGTCGTTGAACCTTAAATAGGAGAAGGACAGCGGCAGCTGGAGCGGCGACACCATTGTCGGTCGGTCGGACGGACAGGTAGCGACCTTCCGCCGATGCGCGCGGTCAAGCAACGAGTGAAACGCGCAGGAGACGTAATCCCGCGGCCTTAGTTATATGTCCCGTGATAAGAAAGACACCTCCCATTCTCTTGGATCAACTCTTCCTTCTGCACTCCCTCGCCCGGTCGCCCGTTTCTTCTTTTCCCGCCGCGGCTGGTATCGCTGCGAGTTCCCGGTTGCGATGGGAACTTGGCACAAAGGGCAAAAACGACGTTTCCTGACATGCTCCACCAGCAGACAGATCGGCAGGCATCGGAAGGAGCTTGCAGGAAGCCTTTCACTCGCTGCTTCAATTATAAAGCGATTGTTGCCTCCCCGAAGGCCTCCGTTGACGACGAGGAAAACAGGAGCAACACTGAACGCGATGAAAACAGCGAGGTGTCTCGTGGCAGGTCGGGGGAGAGGGGGAAAAATTGGGGCGAGGGAAACATGGGCGACAGGGAAAAGGGAAAATAGAACACAGACCCAGGGAGAGCGAGTGAACATTTCCAGGAACCCACACAGATCCCGGCACCGAGCCCATTGTCCTTCCAGACACTTCTCGAGACCAGCGGCTACACAGCGTCCTTGACGCCTTATCTTTAATAGTGGAATTCGTAGACCCTTTCTGCCGTTTTTTCGGTCCAGGCCCACCGAGTGACCGGTCAGCGGAGTCCGCACATCGAGGTGATCCAGTTGAGAAAGGGTTGGATCGGGGATTGGCTTGGTGGGAGAATCTCATTACACTTTTCCCGCCGCCACCGTTTTTTCGCGGCCTCGCTTAGGAGGAGATTTAGGTCTTTTCCACATATCCTTGGCTCTTGGCGGCTCGCCAATAAATTGAGAGAAACGAGCGGGACTGTCTCGAATGGTTGCTCGGGAACAAGAAGGTTTCTGCTAATTTCCACGAGTCGTACATTTCCAGGAACGAACGTTGGTAGTTGACGCATGCGAACGAACTACCGCGGTGAACAGTCGAGCCGCTGGGAACTAAATGTGCTTGAACAAGCTCGACCCCACTCCGAGCTCGCGCTGGGACTCTACTGAGCATTTGCACGACAGCTGCGAGGGATCCCGCGTCGCAATACCTGAAACGGGGAGTGTTGTTGTATTCCGCATTCGCCAGCGTCGACGACTACTGAATGGGAAAAGTCGATCGGGCACAGAGAGACAAAATAGCAGTCGATCGTCATTGTTGTTCGGAACGCCCAGTTGGGATTCGCCTGTCTACAGAAAACTTGTCATAAAGGTAGTTGCACCGAGATTGACAGCAATCCACTCGTCGGCGGCACCCGTATCGACACGTCACGAAAGTGGCGCGTAACGCAAGCAACCACGGAGAAAGCGCAAGCAATCTTGTGAGTTGAGTCGATGAATAGAGTTCGAATCGCCGCTTCCAATGACGCTCCCGGCGTCCGCCTCGGTTGCCAGGTCGGTTGGCGAGTGCGACAAACGGAGAATGCGAGCCTCCGCGTTAGACTCTCCATCCGACCGAGTGAGTGACGGACGGACCGACCGGCTGTCTCGCGATCTGTTTATACCTAAAGCGGAACAAACACTTAATAACATACCTGCCGACCAACCAGCTAGTCAGTCACTGTGCTGGCGAGCGAGCGCTGACGATTCAATCGACTCAGCGAGGCTTACGGAGTCGCCGTCACCATGCGCTCGTTCCGTAGACGGCTGTCAGAGCCGGTCGACCACAGATGACAATGTCTCAATTAAGGGTAAGACGTTTCCCGCGGCTCGACCCGGTCTGAACGCCCGTCATGTCGTGGCGCTTGCCGCCGTCGTCGTCGTCGCCTTTCTCGTTGCTGCTGCAGTCGACGCCCTGGGAACGAACCTGGATTTTGAGCCCCGTTGTTTTTCTCGAGCGTTTTCCTTCCCAGGACCGTCAACTCCCGCTACGCCCGATCGACCCCGCTCTAAAATATCATCATCATGGAAATGCGTTGAAATCGGATTTCGTCTTGAGCTGCGGGCTTCTTCTTCTTAGTCGTCGCTAATGCCGCTCATAGACTTCAGGTTAATCTTCTGTAGCCAGTCGCCTAGTCGCCGTCGGATCGGCCCGCGGATCGGCAAACATCTCAGCGGCCTTCTGTTTTCGGGAAGCCCAACGTTAGTCCACGTCGGGCCGACAGTTTTTTCGGTCTCTGGACTGGGTCTTCTGGAATGGCCGTGCCACTATGCAGAGCGGTCGGTGGAAGTTGTCGGTGCGCATAAGGAGACGTTAATCCGTAGGACACACAGACTGCGCGAGCGTCGATGTTCCGTGCCAGCCGCCAGGCCGCACAACCAGCGGAAGCAACTCTGAGTGACTGACCCGTGCTCCATGACGCCATGCCGAGCCTGACAGTGTTTGACAGTCTTCGACAGTGCTCGGTGAACTTGTGCCGGAACGAGGCGGTTATGATTCAACTGCTCGGAACGTCGCTGCTCGCGACGCGAGTGTTGTAGTACTGTAGGGTTTTCGATTATCACCACAGCGTTCGTTGAGTTGGAGTGAGTCCCGGTCGAAGAGGAGCTCGGCGACCGAGAACGTAGCGACTCGCGTCGTCCTTCACGGAGGTCGCCCGCTCTCCGCGAGGAGTGAAGTGATGAACCCTGACAGAGCGTCGCAACTGAGCCGCACGACCTGTCTCCTCCTGATGAACGGCGCCTGCCCAGATCGCTTCCTTCCCAGCTTTCTGCGGGTTTACCGACCGGAACCAATGAACCAGCAATAACCGTGGGAACCATCCAATCGTTGACATTGCTGACATTGGAAGTTTCCGGCGAATCGAGGCGCCGAGCAGATTCCCGGCGAAACTGAGCTCCAGACCGACTCCGGCTCAAATCGAGCCCACCCGTCTACAACGAGAGAACTCAAGCTTCCCGTGACCCAGGGTCAGGATCGACTGCTCATCGAGTCGGAGGGAACAATAAAGTGGAATCGGGAAGGGCTGGCTCCCCGGATCTGTTTCCGATGGAACAACGAGTGCAGCGTCTGATCTCGTGTTTGTGGCCACCTTGCTCTCCTGTTGTTGCAAATCTGTAGCGAGTCATGCCGCCGGACAGCGAACAAAGGAAAGCCCGAAAATAGTGCTCCGTGCCCGTAAGCCCTGCGCGGCCGACGAACTGTGGATGAGCGGACGGATATTCAGTGCCGAACGCATTAGCGCATCGCCCTCCGAACCAAGCCATGCTGCTTTGTGCGCGAACGACTCGTGCCCAGAGACCGTACCCTCGTTCGGTTCGACCACTCGTACACGGTCGAGATCAGAGTTTTATCTTCCAGAAAAAGAACACTAAGTGTTTGTCTGTCCAACAACAACATTGAGCGAGCTCTCAGAAACTTTCTTCGTCCTTTTTCTTCCGCTTGTTCGTTCCTGACGACCAGACACGCCCAAAAAAAATGAGGACGTCAAATGTTTTCACTTGGTGGTTTTCCTCTGAACATCCCTGAAACGTGCGGATCAGAATTTGCTGCGACGCTCCGGCTGGTATGGATCGGGAAACGCTCCGAGCTATTGGGATTCCCGGATGAATTGCGGATCGGTGCCATATTATCGCGGGATTATCGTGGAGCTTTGACGCCGATCGTCTCTCAACTAGAGACCGATGTGGCGATCTGAGCTTGGGTAACTCAGTGGGGTATCACTTATGGTATCGCAGGCCAACCGCACCCTGGTCATTCCGCCGCGAGGCTCGGGAAATTCGCCTAAGGACCTACTAAGGGCTTGTAAGGATTTCCCACACTGCGGTCCGTGGGGGGCTAGCGGTCTATTTATAGTGTCGGCTGCCCCTGAGCTTTCATAATGTCACAAACACCGAGTAGCGTGTGGCCAACTCTGTGATGCAGAGTAGTTTCGGAATAGTGGGAGTAGCATCACAAGAAGCAGAAGAAACGGACAAAGTGGTGGTGGTGTCGGAGCAACCCGCAGTGCCGCCGCCGAAAGAGAAGAACAGAAGCGGGAACTGGAGGCCGAACGAGGGAGGTCTTTAACGACAGCGGCAGCCACAACGTGAGGGCACAGCCAATACTACATTTATTCCTTTGCATAAATTACTCTGTCTGGATCCGATTCCGAGCTCTGTTCGATTTGTCAGTCCCGGCCAGGAAGGAGCTGGTCAGTTAACCGGACGACTGGCCGCAGGGAAAAGAAACGGCAAGCAGGCGAAGTCAGCAGAATGGACTCTTTGAGCTCTCTCTACGCCAATGTACGACGACGTAGCTCCGTGTGGACAGTGGAATGGGAAACAGAGCCGATCCACGAGTGAGTAAGCCCACCATACGCACGAGGGTATCGAATAGCAAGCAGGGCTGCTCGACTCCTCTTCAATCTGTTCCCCTCTCTCTCTTCCCCTCTCTCCCTATATCTTTCCCTCTCCCTCTCTCTGCATCTCTATCTATTTCTCTCTCTAAGACAACCGGCTGTGCACACGAACTCGATTCAGTTCCATTCCTGCCTCGCAACTTTCCGCCTTTCCATCCTTCGATCTGACCGCTCGTCCTTCTGTTCATCCTCACTCGCACACGCCGGCTTCTCGCGAACGTCTCGCGTCCTCAAAGCAAACTCCAGTCCTGCTTCGTTCCACCTGATATCCTAACACGATCTTACTGTGTGACCAGAAGTCGCCCTGATGACTGCGGGGCCCATACCGATTCCCTTGCTCGGGAAGTTTCCCAATATGACCTCGCGCGTGTCTTGGTATCGAATCTCGGGAGAACTTCACACTCCCTGTACATTGGCAAGCGAAAAAGACAGGGTTTTCGCCCGTTCTCGTCGCGCGATGTCTGGCTCTCATATTGCGCTTTCGAGGGGAGCGACGGAAGTCGCGGGAAAGGAGGTGGGGATAAGTCCACAGGCAGAAACCGACTGCCTCGGGAGAGATTGAAGAAGAAATCGAAGCTAGTCCAGCTGACCGAAACACCAACTCAGCTGCACGCGACATCCGGGAGACCCGGCCAACGGGATCCGATGCCGATTTCGCAAGAGTCCTGCGTCGGCGTGCCAGTCGCCCACGAGTCCCGCATGAGATTTATGCAAAAAACCCAGCTCACTGAGCCGATGCGAGCCGTTGAGAACCGTAGCCTCCTCTTCGAGAACGCTGGCTCTTGCTTCTAGCTGTCGGAGTGGATACGGGGAACCGGCATAACTCATGCATGCATGACTAGGATTCACGGCATTCATCTTCGAAGTACGCCCAGGCCGCGATGGTCAAGGTCCTCCCCTCCATCTGGGCCATGATCGCATTCATTGCTCCATCATGACGAGCATAGCGGCGTTCATTAGCGTAGAACCTGACTTGCCAAGTTGTCAGCGACATCGCCAACAGGTGAATTTCCATTTGCAACAATCCGACGTCGCTGTGCTGCAAGCCGGCTTTCCAACTGACGAGCTCAATCGGAGCCACCGGCCCGTATCTGCGTCTCCGAACGGGAAGTCTCATCGCTCGGGAATGCGCGTTCCGCGGCAAGAGTCCGATGTTTAGCTTCAGTTTGAAACAGTTCAATCTGAGACGCGATCGGTACACCAACCCGAGTCAAGGTCAACTCGCTCATTTTTGCGGGGAATTTCACGGTTCCCGATTCAAGGAAAGACGCGCAGGGTGGATATTTTAGACCACAAGTCGCTTCCGAGTACCCTCAAAGTTCGAAACCGTCGGAAAGCTATCTTCACGTTGAAGTTCCCGGAAGATCACAATATCGGGCGCTCTGAGGTACTTGAAGCCGCTCACTCGAGAGTTCTCGGTTGATGGCATTAATTTCTCAGCCGAAGAAAACTTTTCGCCACGAATGCTGCCCGCCGTCTTCGCGCGCCCTGGATATTCTACCAGGCGGTTGACGATGAGTTTTTGTGCCGCAGGTTCTGGAACCCGGCGCTTCTCTCTATCCGTCGAGATAATTCCATTTATCAAATAATCAAGAAGCGACGAGGGAAAATCCCGAGGCTGTTTCTACGCATGTGGGCCTCTGCCATGAAGTTATGCCTACCCCAGCTCCATGGAGGGCAGCGTTGGGCACTCTCATCAATCGGGCTCTGAATTCCAATAATAAAGCCAGGGCGGCAAACAGAAAGAAGAAACAACAACAACGTCGGGAGGATAAACAGTCACGGGTAGCGGGACAAACAGCGCAGTGGCAGAACAAACACGAAGCGATGCGACATCGCGGGTGGGCAAGGATCAAAAATTAATCGCTACCTCGCACATTCCGTTTCCCGAGCAGTTAATCGGATTATCATTGATACCACCGGGCATCGATCCCCTCCGACCCGAAGATAAAGCGCGGGCGTTGGCGCGGTCGCGACTCGCAGGAAGAAACGGATGCAGAGATTCTCGTTCCAAGCAACCGCTGACTTCTATTGTTGCCGGAGTGCTCGAAAACGGCTTCACTAGATCAGCGCGCTTCCTACTCAGAATCGATGTCGTTCACTCGCTCACAGAAGCTCGCTGCAAATCGGATTCAGGCTATTTTAGGGGCTGGCGGGATAAACTGAGGGAACAAGAGAGGATTTTGGGCGAGCAAGACTGGCAAACAGCCTGCGGAACCCAGACATTTGCGAGGGGGTGGCGAAAGTTAGAGCGAATGCGTCGTCGCAAAGCCACTGAATACCGCTGCGTCGCACAACCCACTGCGTAGACTGCCTGTTGTAGGAGCTTTCGAGATGTCTTCTGTGAAGGAATAGAGATCATTGACCTTGACCGTGATCCGGAATCTCCTCGGCAGGATTTCGGCCGGGAAGATTCGTCCGAAATCACCAAAGAGGGTACAGACGGTAGAAGAAGCTCCGTACCCGATTTTCTCTCGTTCAGGCTGAGCAAGACGCGCGGTTTACTGATCGCGTTCGTCCTGGCGCGAGCAGATCCCTTCCCGAGATCCACTGATCTTAAAAGCTAAATGTTTTCCTTCTCATTCCGTTGCAGGGACATCTCGTCTCGAGGATATTCCTCAAAGGCCGGCAGAGGAGACTCCCCTGTTGGCAGTCCGAGGCTATCGAAGAAAACTTCCACGGTCATCAACGAGGAGAAGAATCCACCGTCTTCCCCTCGAAGCCCGAAGCCATGGAGGACGCCGCCGACCAGGTCTGTGAGCCCCTTCTTCTTCTTTGTTGACCGCACCAGAAAGGCATCCAGGGATAACTAATGAAAAGGCGGGATGCTCGGAGAGGGGAGAGGCAGTAAGGGGAGGATCCCCCTTGAAGGGAGCCTGGTTAACTCGAGATCAGGCGATAGAATCATCAGCACAGGAAAGGGCCCATGTGGATATCGGATTTCTGAAAGGCAGCACTTTTCGTTGTTGTTTTCCACGGCTCTGAGATACTTTCCTTGAAATTCGTGATGTCAAAAAATGTGGGCTCGAGGAGATGCCCCCCGCCGCGGTGGGCGACTGCAACGAGATCCTTCTTCTCTCAGTTCGCCGTTTTGGTCAGCCCTTGAGTTGCGGTCGTCGCCAAATTACTCCAGTGTCTCAGATTTCATCCCACAAGTCACAGCTTGCGTTCCGTCTTGGGCCCAGTCCCCGGAGCGTGTGCCCTTTTTGGAAAGGGAGAGGCATCCTCTCTCACGAGAAAACGACCTCCTCCCACAACGCCAGCATTGATTCACATTCCATGGAGTTGGAGTCCATGTTCGGCATACAGACGGACAGTGAACGATCCTCCGGCAGGAGACTTCCTGTCAATGTCGGTCAGGGTGTGTTCCTGACCAGACGGAGGATTCGGTACGAGGAAAAAAGTGGGAAGAGCATCAAAAAGCTTGAGGACAATGCTCTCAGCCCACGACGATCTCGGATCTTTTTTGGACCCGTCTTTCGCTGAGGATGTGTGTCCGGTTCCGACTCAAGCCGTCTTCTCTCCTCTCGTGTGCTCCCCTGAATCACTTCCGAAAGCTGTCTCGAGTCCCGTGTGAGGGAAACTCGACGGCACCTAGCGAGGCTAGACGCGAGGATAGACGGCAACAACTGATGGCCGGGATCATTGTGTCATTCCGACGAATACGGTCCCTAGTAGCCGAACAGTAGGAGAACGGGTTCAAAGTTCCAGAGACGAGCGTAGTGCCTGGTATCCGATAGTAGCGCGTGGGGTTCGATATTTGAGTTCGAAAAACAACACGGAAAGGCGGTTGCCATCGAAGCAACTGCAGAGTACAAGGGCAGATCATGGGTATCCCCTGTGCAAAGCCGCCGTTGGAATCGAGCCCCAAATTGGCCGAAAACCACGCGAATTCATGGAGCTGAAACTGTAGTCTCAACTCGTCTCCTTTTTCGAGGTTTCATCTTGGGAGTAGCTTCAGGTTTTCGACCCTCCCTGGCAGCTCGCGGGACCTGTTTCCGCAGTCACCAGCAGACAAATTTCCGTTTCATCGGAGCCAACCGATGCCAATGAGGAACCAGATATACTGGCTGGAGGAGGCATCGACGTTTCGCAAGTCCTCGATCCGTCCGAATCGAGAAGTCAAGTGAGCGGACTTGAGTCCAGGTTCCGCGGATCGTACATGCTCATGTGGAAGGTCTCATTTTTGGGGAAAATGTGCTTCTCCGGTCCGTGAGCCCGCCCGATCATCCGTTGAGCTCTAGATGGAGCCGCCCCCGACATTTCGAGCAGGTCGTCCAACGGAGAACTTCACCGATTCCGGGCCGCCGTCCCGGAGTAGGCCGTTGACTCCACTGATTCCCGTCAAAACTCAAGGGTCTCTTTTCATAGAATGCTAGTGTGCGAAGGAATCCCGTCTGATTTCGCAGAAGCACTCCGAGTCACGAGGTCATGCACTCCGACCATTTCACCGGAAGTTACCGAGTAGCTAAAAAACATGCCCTACGAACAAACCACGGGGAGGGGACGGCTAGTCATAACTCCATTCCTGTTAGAACTCTGTACAGAACTCTGTGTGCGCTCTTTACACTCCTCATCCTCAGATACGTCTGTGCGGGCTCCTCCTCCGTAAGGATCAACGTTTGGGGAACAATCGATCGAGACGGGAACGGCATCAGCATCAGTTTTGCAATGGAGGGGAAGGGCGTTTCAGCGTGCATTCATGGGGGGCTGGGTCTGATGATATTCAGACTTTATCGCTGATCCAGTTTTCCTATGACGGGAACGTGATTAGAATCGTGCCTTGGAAACCCAGTCACCTTAGCTCGTATGGCCAGACTCGATCAGGATCCAATCGAAGCATCGGGGATGTCCTACAGAGCCTGTGACCGGGGTTTGGTGAAGATGACGAAGATTTTGATCAATATAACGAGGGAACCAAGAGCGCTTTTGTCGCCATCAAATACATTCAAGGTGCGAAAGAAACTCCGACCGCGTTAAGAATCTCGGGTTCACCTCCACAGTTCCCCGCGACAGGAGCACATTGTCGCAGAGCGACTGTGACTACTGGACTTGGTGACTGTAATCATTGGGGTAGTCCGAGCCGTAGTGGGAGTTCCCACCGTTTCATCCGTCAAAGTATCCACGGAACACAAGAGATCCCACCTATCTCTGCGTCTTTTTTGTGTGTTATGCGTATTGGAACCAAGACTGGAGGCTCCGCAGGACGATCCTGCTTTTGAAAGGATCCGTAGTCGCCGCCCGATGGGAATACGGGTGCTGGATCTCTGTTTCGAAATGGAACACTCGCCGCCCCTGGGCTCTGTTCGAGCTCCCAGTTCTCCAAGCAGGAATGAGAAAGTGATCGGCTTCCATTTCGAAATGAAGTATTTGTTGGTCCTTGGATGTCGCGAGCTCCCAATCCCTGAGCAAACCGTGGGGATGTCTCCAGGCGATTTCGTTCCCTGGACAAAATTCCGCTTGCGAGCAAGATCCCGTCGTCTGGACGGAAGTTTTCCAGCAGACCGATGAGTCGTTTCACCGAGAGAGTTGACGCAAGAGCTGGAGGCCTTGAATAGGAATGAAGTTCACGACTGGTCGAACGCGACGTGATAGAAACCAGTCGAGTGCAGACAGCCGGGAAGGTATTTCGAGCCGAGGGGTTTGAATCCGCAGTTTCGAGAGAAGTGAAAACATTTATTCGAGCCTGAACCTCCCTGGTCCCGGCGTTCGTCGGGTGGAGCATTCCGCCGCTGATTGAACCCTGCTCTGGGATGTTGCAAAAGTAGGCTAAAATTCAAAAGTTTCCTCTTCCATTCTTTGGGAGGAACTTTCGAAGAAAGGAACGACGTCCGGACGCCGTCGTCGCGTATTCATATCTCTATTTCGGAAGCTCAACAAATCCTTTCAATGAGCCAAAGGAATTCAGTCCCGCCCGGCTCTAGCCAACTTTTTCAGTCGACTGAATGTTTGCCACAACTATGTTCTCCCGCTATCGCGCTGGAGTTGGGCGGCGGATGACTTCAGTTTGGCGTGTTGAACAACGCGAGGGAGCAGATACTGCAGAGGAGAAAATCTCTTGAGGCTTCTAATGGTTCTGTCTTTGCGATGTATTGTGTGGTGATCCAGGTTCTCTTCCGGCGCCGAAGTTTTTCCTTCTCGAATCCCGCGTGCCTGGCTCCGCCTCATCTCATTATATTTCTCACGGGTCGGAGTCTTCCACGTTGTCACGCTCGCTTCTCTCGAGCTCCAAGCCGAGGCGAAGTTGCGTTCTGGGAACGGGATTCAGCAGCTTGCGCGTCAGGCAGCTTGTTAGCCTTGCCAAATTGAATCTTCGCCTTTCTCTAGTTCAGCTCGTTCCATGGCGACGCCGCAAGTTCCTCGAGGTTCCCTGGTGTCTGCCCATGCTGCGACTTCCCAGAGCACAACTTGAGTCCACGTCGTTCCATTCGGATCGCTCTCGACGGTGATCCATGCTCGAGTTCATGCGAAACGCATATTTCTCACAGTTTACGGATGTGAGGCGCCAGCGTTGAGCTCGCGGTCTGTGGCCTTCGACAACGTCGTGCGGCGAACGAACCCTGCGAGCGTTTCCACGCTGTCGGAACGTCTGTCTACTCCGCTGTGTCTCCGATTGTCGTCAGTCTGCCTGACCGGTTGTCTGCGTCTCGGTATTTTCCGGTGTTTGTTTTTTGGCGGTCATTGGGCTTTCTGTCGACCGTGTGGTGAGCAGTTCCCAACCTCAACGATGCACACCGGGCCACTTCCAGACGGATTCCAACTGCCCCGATTGGACTCCATTGTTTGACTCCTTGTTCCCGAGCGAGCAACGGATGCATGGGAGAATAGCGAGTGAGCCGTCTAATCAAGTGGAAGGTCCTTGCGGAGGCTTCGACGGCAGCCTTCGATGGGGGCGTTCCGCGGAGGACTTGAGTCGGTCGAAGCTGATTCCTTATGGTTGCCTCATGGCCGTCGATCGGCCCTCGATGACGCGGTCGCTGCCTCCGGGACCTCCGAAAAAGTGAACGACTCCACGCCAGTAGTTTTGTTCCTCTCGTCCTTATTTCTCCGGGTCTTTCTGACTCCGGTATTCAATGAGAGACCTCGAAAGGGAGCAGTTCCCCACAAAGGGGTGGACCTTAAGGAGAGACGCCTGCGATCGGGCCCGGAGTCCTACCTTTGACAAAGAGAGGCAATTAGAAGCGACAAAAACGCAACCGGATGAGAACGAAGAAGATGCAAGCGATGATAAGAATGTTTCCGCCGCGATCATACTCGGCTAAAGGGTCCCCAAAACGCGGAGAGGCACAAAACCTTGATTTGTTGCATGGATCTCAGTAGCCGAGTGCTCCTCAACGTGAGCTCGGCAAGGGTGCTGTTGAGAACACTCTCTGCTGCCCGACCGCTGTGGGATTCGGCGCAAATAAACACCCATCCCCGCCTACACCCACGCCGATCAACTCCAATCAGGCTGGAATTGGAACACTAATTGAGGTTACGGGGCCCACTTATCTGCTCCGGTCTGGAACTCCTCCTCTCCCTGATCGAGCCGCACGGATCCGGCCGAACTCCTGTGCTGGCGGAGATGAATCGTGACCGGATGTACTTTTCGTAGATCGGGCCGATCCCTCACTCAGCTAGACAGCCCATCTTCCCCTTGACCGGAAAGCTGTCATGCTCCGCGGTGTGAATTCCTGCGTCAAGCTTCGACGGAAGTTTCCGAATCGTAGAAAGCTCGAGCTGTGGAACAAAGGCTCCCACGCACGAGGAATGAAGGGGGAGCAAACGCAGGACATCGGAGCTACGAGCAGCTCAAAAAAGGCGCCACAAGCTGTTCCTAACAGAGTGAATTGTCAAATTACAGAGTGCGTCGTGCGAGCTCAGGTGAAACGTTCCGCTTCTCGGAAAGCAGAGGCAGTCCTGTCGGCCCGCGGCGTTCCGTCTTCCAAACGCCCAAGGATCCGGCACTTAATCAACAGCTGTTGCACCTGCAGAGCGCCATGGCCACCCCGACTTCGGAAGACGATGTTCCTGCGAAGATTACGAACCAGAGTCCGTCTCCGCCTTTGAGCGAGGGAACGCAAACAGGGTTACCTCTTAGCCCACGTCCGAAACCGATTGTGAGGCTTGAACCCGTGAAGCCGGGACACGAGGTGAGCTGACTTCCCACCTGCAATCTCAGCGAAGCGGAATCCCGCACGTCACGGACGAATCCGGAACCCGTCCTAGGCCGCGCCCAACGGGAACAGGGGAGGTGTTCAACGGTGCTTCAAACCGTGGATCTGTCCGTAGGCTTCCTCCAGAAGAGGCCTGCATACACCGTGATTGGATCCATGCGCTCAGCCGAACACACGTGCAGCATATCGTGCGGAATAATGTATACAAAGGAGCCTCGAACGGAGGAGCGATCTAAAAATAGCCCGGCGAGATGCAGCGCATAAACTTTCAACGAGGGCGAAGATTTATATAATACTTGATATTCTGCTACCGCCTCCGGGAGGGCAAGATCAAGGCCTCCTATTAAGTGGCTCAGAAATCATAAAAATCGCAACGGCGTCGACGGATTTTCCGCTCGGCCGCTTCTCCTCGTCCCAGATGTCTCAATTGTTCCCCGCATGTTGTTGGGGACATCTGCTCCGAATGATCCGAGTTGGAACATTTCTATGCGAGCACTCTCCGAAGACGCACGGCAGATGACGGCCGCTCGGTTGATTCGATTTCCACGGTGCGATAGCCGACTTCCGAAGCTCTCTGCCGGCGCATTCCGATGCTGGTCGGTGTCATCCCGACATGAACGCAATCAATGTCGGATACACCGCCGGTCGAATCGAGCGCCTCATGATGGCTTGATGGCGACTTGGCGGAGCGGTTTCCGCCGTCGAGGGCATCATGACAACGACGCCACGTTGTGCTGAGGTGACGGAGGCATTCTGGAGATCACGCGATGAATCATCGCAGCTCGATGATTCCACGGAGGGAGCTCTCGGTTTCGCTCCCGCCCAACAAAACAGAGTCGGGATTACAGAACACGTTCGCTGGAGTCAATTCTCGCCAACGGTGCGACATGATGTAATAAAGGGCCCGTCTACCTGCGTACCCACCTTCCTCGCCCGAAGGCTGCCGACGAGCTTTGCGCGGCTCCGTTCGTCGGTTGGTCGGCTGCCCGTTCGCCCGCTTCCAGGTCTGCTACGGAACTCTAAGCGCGATTTATGGCACCATAAAGATAGCTCCATACCGGTGGATGAGTGGCAGTTGACGATAGCGCTGACGATGGACCTCTGGGTGGCCAATTATTATCGATATAGCTCAAAAACACCGAACTTTCAAAGCCCTGGAAAACGCGACAGAACCTTTGATAGCTTGCCGGGTTGAAGCCTGTTCAGTAGAATGCGCTCCTGCGCGCCGCAAACATGAAAGCGGGCAGGAATTCGCGTTCGCCGCGGTTCCTAATATTTCGGGACGCTCTGTTCGGGGAAGGACTGTCGAACGCACAATCGGCTCGCAGAAGCTTCCCGACGACCTGCAAATAGTGGGCCGCCGTAAAAGGAAGCTGACGGATTCGCTCCACGCGGAATCTTGATGAGGAACCACCTGCGCCTGACGATATCCGCCGACGCAACTGGGGCCGGCCGGCGGCCATCTGTCGTTGGATATCAACATCACTTCACCCCGTGTCTCTCGTTGTTCCAGGAAACGCTCGAAAATGGAGGCACCTGCTTCGAGTTCGGCCAAGAGTCGAAAAGTCTTCCAGTTTCATCACCCATGGCCAAATCCGTGTCGTTTCACTCGGGGACCAGTTTACCCGAAGAACGGAAGATCTCCTCAGGTTCGTCTTCTAGGTTCACAATTTTCGAACGGCTCCCCTTCAAGCTTTCAATCGTGATCGTGGCGTAGAGTCGAACCAGAGTGTCCCGATACGCAGACTGCGCTAGGAGCATTGTGCTGTGCCGTACACGCCATTCCGAGTTTCACTTTCTCCCACCGTGCGGAGATCGAGACATTGAGGTGCTTCGCGACCGTTCTCATCTCCGGCCTTTCGTTCCAGCGTTCGACTGTCTCCACTTCATGATGAAAGGGTGCAGCCTGCTGAAGGTTCGTGCGAGCTCGAGACAGTACCGACGTTACTTCACGTTGGACGAGGACCTGCAGAGCATAAGATGGGTTCCATCGTCGAAGAAATCCAACAAGGCCAAACTGCCTATTTCCCACATCCGAGAGGTCCGCTTGGGCAAGACCACAGATATCCTGCGTGACAAGGAGATTACAGGTAAGTGTCCGTATGCGCCGTAGTCTTGCTGTGGAAGCGTCGAAAGAGGAGGCATCGTCTCCCGCCCATACGCCCATCTTCACAAAGAACGGGCAATGATGAACAGCTATTGGCCCGCCGGCACAGTTCAGTCCTTGAGCCGAGGAGTCAAGCTCGACTCACAAGAACAGCAGGAAAATCCAACGACCCGGACGTGAGCGATGCCGAACCGAGTCCCATCAGGGAAGGTCGCTCCGCTCACCCAGGAGGGGTCTCTGTGTTGTGATCGGAACTTTGCTGGACTTCGCGAAAAGTCCCGGACAGCGGTTTGTTCAGAGAACGAGAGAGCCAGGGACGGCTGGAAAGTCTAGCCCAGAGTGTTGTCCTCAAGGAGTGTGTTTGAGTGTGGATTTTCACTGAGATCGCTCGGTATCACTAATGTTCCGGACGGGCCGCGGCTTCTTCGAATGCTGAATGAGCTCAACTTCTGACAATTTCTCTTCATCCGCCATTTGTTTTCTCCACAGGATGCTATTCGGAGGATTGCGTATTCTCGGTGATCTACGGGGACTCGTACGACTCGCTCGACTTGGTTGCGTCGACGGCCGACGAAGCCAACTTCTGGGTAACCGGGATCTCGATGCTGATGGCTTCGGGACGGCAGAGTGTTAACATGGATAACATCGATGAGCGTCAACTTATGCGAGAGAAGTGGCTACAAGAGTGCTTTAGACAAGCTGACACTGACCGGTGAGTGGATCTGACAGCTCGCCTGTTACTCCGCCAACGCAGCGGGCGGCGGGCCTCACAGCCGCAGTCTCCTGAATATTTACCGACTCATTTTTCGTCCGGGAGAGAGAGAGGTGCTCTTTTTTTCCCGCGCCGGCTGTTCGAGCCACGCTCCTGTAATCTAAGAGGGAGCTCTGTTGAAGGTGACAAACGTTTCAAAGTTTTTTTTCCCCTGACTCTTTTTTTTTCCAGGAAAGGGCTGCTCGAAGAGAGCGAGACCATTGCTCTAGCGAAGAAAATTAATTCCCAATTGAGTACCGTGCGGCTGCGCCAGAGGATCCAGGAGTTCTCGATCGAGAGCGGCGAGCGCACAGGCCGCATTGATCAGCATCAGTTTGTTCTACTCTTTAAGGACCTTGCGACGAGACCTGAAGTATTTTTCCTCATGGTGCGCTACTCCGGGAAAGACTACTTCGCGAGAGACGACCTACATTTTTTCCTCGAAGGAGAACAGGTATTCTGAGAGTTGGAATCGCTCGAGACAGGCTCAGATCGGCACTCGGAGCCGATGTCAGCGAATGGGAGGAGGGGGCTGGAAGTATTGTTCAGCTAGACGGGAAACGGAGCGGGGAGCGGAACCGTCCCGGGTCGTCTTGTTTGCTGAGTTTGCCAAGTTTTCCGAAAGGAGTCGTAGACAGGAACCTCTTCTTCAACGTTTCCGCCGTCCACAGGAGATGGAAACGAACGAGGAGGACGTAGTGAGGTTCATCGAGGAATTCGAGCCCTCGGAGGAAGCTCGCAAAGACCAACAAATGCTGCTCGACGGGTTCACGTTGTTCCTTCTGTCTCATCACGCATCCCTCATGCAAAAAAGTCGTGTGGTCCAAGACATGACTCAACCCCTCGCGAACTACTACGTATCGACCTCCTTCAAAACGTGAGTTCCAACTGGGCCGTTCCCCGAAGATTCACTCGAGTGTCTGAACGCCTCTAAACACTGAGCTCTGTTCCTCGACGAATTTTCAACTCAAACGAAGTTCACGTCCGAGCAGCTATCAACTCGAGAACTTGAGCGACGTTGCGTCGAGCGTCGAAGGCTACGTCCAAGCTTTGACGCAAGGCTGCCGTTGCGTGAAACTCGACCTCACTTCGAAGGGCGGAAACTTTTTCGTCGGGGAAACTCTCCCGCTCGAGGAAGTCCTGGACGCTTTGCGGGACTTCGCCTTCGCTGGTAAGAAACTCGAATCCGCGCAGCGATCTGGTCCCTAAGGATCATCGGGACTCGGGAAGTTCCGATGTGATGTTACCCTGTTCCGCTCCAGGGGATATCTTTTTCAATACTCCATGTTCCTCTTTCTCTTCGCGCATCTAGCTTCGAAGTATCCATTGATCGTGCATATGAAGTTTGGACAACTTTCCCACGAAGAGGCGTGCAGCCTTGCTCAGCACCTGAAGAGCTCGCTGGGAGAGCTCCTTCACCTTCCGGTGGCTGGGTGTCCGTTTTCGGCGAATGCATCTCCGGAGAGCCTCACTCACAAGATTCTTCTCTACGTAAGTCCTCATGAGTCACCGCTGTGGGCCGCCGTATAACTTGTCCCTTCCACTCGGAGTCAGGCTAACATGAATGCAATCCTATTTCATACACACTCAGTTCACTTGTGCGAGCGGCTGTTCATCATCGTCTTCATCGTCCTCGTCCTCGAACAATAACAGTCGGAAAGAGAACAAGAACGACGAATGGGATTTCGCCTACTCGGCTTCCGAGTTGGCTGAGTTAGCGGCTCTTAATCAAACCGTGTTTGTCGACTGCGCCACATCGCAAACTCAACAGCTGGAGAACGAAGTATGCCTCCTCACCGAAGCCGATGCGCTGAAGCTATGCCACACGCAAGCCGACGACTTCGTTCAACATTGCAAGAGGTTCGTATTCCTAAAATCGCTGCTCAATCGGTCTGCATGGTTTATTCCTTTGAACGAATGAGGCTTGCTCGAGAAAATCAGAGGAATGCGGCGTAGGGTTCTGGAGGAAACATGGCCGATCCTCTAGTTTGACCCTGTGGATCACGCTGAATGGTTTTTCATTGTTATCTGAGAACATTGTTTTTATCCAATTCCCGAGAACAGTGTCGAATACATTCTCAAGGCTTGTGTTGGTCGATTCACTCCAAGACCTGAAGAAGGTTGATCAACCATGTTCGGATCGACTTCGAGCCTTGGGCGCGAGGGTCTGCAACAAATGAGCTGATTACTCTTCAGATATCCGACAAACCATTCGTGCGTCAGTTTTACACTGGGATCGTCGATCCAATCCTCCATTTTTGGGAGGCAAAACTCACACAGGGGAGACTCTTTGATTCACAAAAGGAGCCGTGATCGCGAGAAACAGGGAAAATGAAAATGCGGAGAAGATAGAAGAATCGTATGAAGGAGCACATTTCTGCACGACGCAGACGGATGGGAAATTTTGCTCGCATGTTGGGTTCATATGAATAATACCCAATGAAAAAAACCTGGGGCTCATGTTCTGCAAGATGCAAGGGAATAGAGTTTCGGAAGAGTTTTTGATTGTACGTCGGAGGGAAAACATCGGAGGGAAGGGCCTTTCAGAGGCGAGATGTGCAAGGGAACAAGGTAGAGTCAAAATTAGCAGATCCATTGATGAATAATTGACACCACGTCTGATCCCGCGAACGAGGACCGAAGAGGGAGCAAGGAGGGAAGAGATTTCACTTGAACATCTTTCATGCGAGTATCGATGGAATGAACAGAGGTGGGCGGCCTTGCGTTGGGAGTTCAAGGATTCATGAGAGGAGGACAGGGTCTCGTCACCGTTTGGACGAACAACACTCACTTTTGAAAAATCGAGAATGGGGAGGGATGAAGGAGGAACGGGGACTAGTAGACGAGACGAAGAGGAAATGTGCGAAACCGATGATGAGACAGTGCAGAGCTCTCGGAGAATCGGTCAATGGTCCAAAATTGGTACGTGGGAGATAATGGTGAGGACAATAATAGCACAGAGGGTTGTTCTGAATTCCAGGTTCTTGACTCACGTGGAACCTCAGCAACACCACGGACCTGAAGACACAAACCAAATAAATCCGTTGGAGTTATGGGCGGCCGGAGTCCAACTGGGTGAGTTGGCTTCCTTCTTGAGCCCAGAGTTCGGAACTTTGGACCTGTTTGCGATTGTTGGGCTCATAATAATGCAGCGTGCCCGGGGATCATGGGCTCGCGCTTCGCCTGGGCGGGGGCCATCCACACACACTATTTGTCGAGTCTCAACCGAAACAATTTTATTGATAATTCGGAAAGAAATCAGTCATCGACAGCCACTGTACATCCATGAACTACTTATCTACACTCAGTGATACTTGTTGAAGAGGAATAGACCACCAAAGGCGAGCCCCGCTCCAATGAGCAACATGAGAACCGAGAGCCCGATTGCTTGCCCACTTCCGTGTTTGGTAACTCCGACGCTTGGGGGTACCGTCAGATAGAGGAAGTTGCAAGTGGGGCTCTCCGACGGCTCCTTCCCGTCCACGGTGCGCAGCGTGCAAAGTCCAGTGTTGTCTTGTGCGGGAGCGCAGAAATCAAACGAGAGACACATCTGGAAAGTATTGGAACAGTGTGGCACGACCATTTCTCGGACTCATGAAGTAGAGAAGCAATTTGTTCTGAACCGACGCAAAGATCTGAGGTTTCAAAACTTACGGTGTCCTGGCTGGCCCATTCCGAGCACAGTTTCGCGCAGGCGGCTTGAGTTATATTCGCGTACTCAGCTAATTCGGTTGTTTCATCCCCGCTGCCTCTCTTCTTGGCGATGATCGAGTAGTCAAACAAGAACTTCTTCGAGTAGTGAATGCACTTTGGTTGGCCCTCCTTGTGATCTTGCTTCTCGACAACTGCGGAAAACGGAGATCGACTTAGGTCGAGACCACCATAGTCAAGTTCCCGGGATGCGAAGCAGTTGGATGACGCGATTCCGAGAATGCTTTGGATGGAAATTTCGAATGCAATCAAAAACGGCGTTGCGCTCACTCTTAGCGTCCGCGATGTGTGTGGTCAGCATGAGGCAGTCGCCGGTCGAGTCGCAGAACTCGAAAGATTTGCAGTCTTCCCGCTGGATGCACTGCTGAGCGCAGCTTTCTTCGTTCGTTGCTTTCCCCGAGACTCCTGGCGCCGGAAGGGTCAGACCCGGGTACTTCTCGAAGCGGTCGACATATTTTTTCTGATAAGCTATGCACTCGTTATCTTCCTCAACGTCGTCGGTGCTGATGTCGTGATTCGGAGAGATCATGCATTCCATGCTGTTCGCGCAGTAGGAGAACGCTTCGCAGTTTCGACGGTTCTTGCAAGCCAAAGCGCAGTCCTCTGTAAAGGGGAAAAATAGCTCGCAGATTCAAACAAGCGTCCTACACGAACGAATACCAGAGCTCTGTTCCGATGGTATCGCAAACAAGAAAAGACCTGTGTCCTGCCTCACCCAGCTCGAGAGATCCCAGAAGAGAAGCCTGCCCGTAGGACTTGTACCTCCGGCTGGCCCTTCCAAGCGCGAACGACGTCTCGAGGATCGCGACCTTGTCCTTATCGTAGTGGAAAGCATTGTCGAAGTTCTTCGTGTCGTCGTAGGTGACTGCCTTGATCTCTATTTCCTTTGCCTCATCAATCGAATCGGGCTTGAATTTCAGCAGTAAACCGTTCGTCGAGGTTGTTGTGGTAACATCTTCCCGCAGGTCGCGCAGGATCTTGGCAGAGACCCTGATCTCGAAGTCAAAACTTCGCTCGTACAAGAGGCAGTCGTCAGAAGTGACGGTCAAAGCGGGTGCTGCCGGGATGGCCGCGTTGCTGATACTGCAAGTGGCTCCGCAGTACGAGAGGGCGGTGCAAAATCTTGGGTCCGTTCCGAGACAGGCGACCTGGCAAGCGGTCATGCTCATGATACCTGTAGAGGAACACTAGAAAACTTCAACCTCCCACTCCGATTACGAAACGACTCTGTTGGGGTCGCCAGTCGAGATTATATTTTCAAGCGTGAATCTACCATTTCAGACGACTTTACTGACCTAGAACTCGTGTGGGTGTCTTGAAATCCCTATTTAGAGGCTCCTTGAATGCGTTGTCCAGCAGTGGTCTCTCGAGGAGGAGGGCCTGGACCAGGACCTGTTCGTCGACGAAGTCGATATTTATTTGGGGGAGCCTCATCGGGTCAACGGCGTACTCGGCCTGAAGCTTATCGATGAACGCGTCTCGGATCTGAGGAGCGCTCTCTAGGATCTCGAGGGAAGATCCGCCGCTCGCATCTTCGAAACCGATTTGCACCCATCGTGATTCACTGCTGTCTTGATAGTCGGGGCAGTCGTCGACTCGGAGTTTCTCGTTCAGATGGGTGATTTTGTTCTCATACTTGCTTATGTAGATAATGCCGCTGAAGATTTTCTCCTTCGAAGATTTTCCATAAGCGTTGATTTCGACCGCCTTCAGCAACTTCGAGCTAGCGGAGAAATGGTGCGACACGACCAGTCTGTCCACTGCGATGCCGCTGCTAGTTGTCACTCCGACGTACGTCACTTCGTAGACCTCGGTACCCTCGGAACCGATTCTGTTTGCGCCCAGGTAGCTCAACGAAGCGTCGGACTGATCCAAGGGGACATCGAGGAATATGGGCTTCAGTTTGATCCTCCCGTATGCCGGGAACTCGAGTTCCATATCGAAGTCCGTGGCAGAATAGATTTCGCATTTGGTCTCTTTGTCTGCGATGCGATTTTTGTCGTCGCGGGTGTAGCTCGTGTAAACCACGTTGTGGTCAACGTCGTGAATGTATTTGGTGTCGTCACCGCGAACGCGATCGCCGTCTGAGTCTGTCCTGAAATTAGTCAACGCGAACGAGTAGATGCCTGAAAGGCTTCCGCCGGCTTTGCTTGGGAGGATCAGAGCTTCGAGTTTCGATATCAGGACCTTGTCGATTTTGTCGGCGGTCATTAGGACTTCGCCAACGAAGGACCGCCGGGAGGTGTCGAAGGGCATGTCGGGCCCGGTTCCGGTTGGGTTGAAGCAGGAAAGACCGGTGGGCACGAAGAGGTCTTGGCTCTTGTCATGGATCTTGACGCTCAGAACTTCGACAATGACCCCTTCTGCGGACTTGTATCGAAGGGGACGACTCTTGTTTTCACCGAACATGTTGTAGTTTGCGTCACTATACCAGTAACGGTTATCGCGTCCGAAGCTTGTCTTGTATTGCACACACGGGATGGGCCTGTCTATTTTGCACTCGGATGTCAGCTCGAGTCTCGAGCTGCTCTTGGAGATCTCATCGAAGATAGAAGCCGGTCCGAGGAAGCCTTGCGCCGGAATGTCTTCAATTTGGAGATCTCGGAAGAGCTCCGTGTTCCGGTAAAAATCTGCGGTATCTCCGGCTCGCAACAGAGCGCAGGTGCTGTCACTGTATCCATAGATCAATCCACTTTTACGGTCAGCCAGAAGTCTCTGAGACCCGACGTCATCGTAGTATTCGAGGAAGGACCTGCCTGTCGTCTTGTCGTATACCTCGTGAACGACGTATGTCTTTCGGGCTTGCGATAAGGAGACCTCAGTCCACACCGAGACTGCCACACCGCTGCCGTCTGGCAGGAACGGTTCTAGCTTCAGGTTGCCACCGGCGATCAGGATCGGCACGGCCAGAAAAGCTGCTGCCTTCAGGATCCACATCGTGAACAGAAGTGGAGCTCCAGCCACTCACTAACCGGGTTACAGCCGGAATGATTCGAATCGTGGTAGGACACCGCCTCCTCGACAGATAAAATTTCCATGTGAGAGAGGTTTACCAGCCGGGAGGAATTAGCGTGGGCGTCTTGATCTGCGGCTTTGGAGCGAACTTCGATCAAATCTATCGCCGTCTCTCGAATATAACTCACACATTCCGGGGGGCGTGAAAAGCTGCGTTTTCTAGCAGCACTCGTATCAGGGAGCTGAGATCTCTAGTCCCTGAGCTCTGAAGTTCGACCGAAGCGAAAAGGTCTCCCCTTCCTGCTTTCTGCTCGAGATGATTATTCAGCACGAGCGGCGGAGAATCCAATCTCGATCAGCTGAGAATCGGCATTGGGTTCAACACTGGCTTGAGATTTTCGATCCCTATCTCTGAGAAGGCTCTTTGAGACGGCAATGCTTCACGCAGCTCTCAGCTCACTGGATTTTAATTGGTTCGCGGGCGCTCAACCAAACGGGGCTCAATGAGGGCAGGGCTGTGCTCCTCGGCTTGATCCTTGGACTGGCTTAGGAGGTAGGAGGCGTGTCCGCTCTTTTGGGATCGCTTGCAAACGCCTCAAACATCGCTCCCATGAGCCGTGAACGAGGCTGTCGTGTGTTGTTGCGCGGCGCTTAATCGATCGGAATTCCCTAAATCGAATCTACTCATTTTCGTTTTCAGCATCCACAAATTTTCAGCAGTCCTCAGCGCCCATGGATATCTACAGAGGCTGGTTTTCACAAAACGGACGATGTGGATACGTATTGAAACCGTCGTGTCTACGACAACCGTGGACCATATTCAACGCTTTCAAGAAGGAGATCATAAATGACACGGAACCAATGTACCTGAGGATAAAACTCATTTCGGGTAATCAATTTCGTGCTCTAAGGGAAAATTTCTGGTCGAAGCTCATTTCAATCGATCTTTTAGAGAAGATCCGTGCTCGAAAGTACGGTCGCTCCGTTTTGAGATTTTTCCAAAGAAATCTATCACGCTATGTGCCGTTCTTTCCGGCGCTGAGCCATGGGTTTCAGAGGGAGAGCAGGGCAACATTCAGACAATCTATCGCCATGCACAGGCCTGGCGCAGGAAAAGGATTAGGGGAAAACCTTTGATAGTCAAAGGACGGAAAATGAAATTCCTGGAGCCCCGTGTTCTTTGTTCAGCGTCCGGTGGGAGTTCTGTAATCCAGAAAAATCCAGATTCATGGGAGGAGCAGGAAAATGTAGAGGAAGAGAGGAAAGAACTCGAAGGAAGAGGGAAAACTAGTCGAACGACGGGAAAAAGAATTCCAAAATAAAGAATTCGAAGGGAGGGAGAAACGCATGCAAAAGAAGGGAGGAAGGCATTCGATGGGAGAGAGAAAAATTCAGAGGAAGAGGTTCAGGGTAAAAATGAATTCCAACTCGGGCGCCGTTTCCGATGACTCGCCGCGATTTATACAAAGCAAGAATGTACCGTGAGCATTCTCGAACTGACTCGAGCGAATTCTATCCTTTAAAGGTCAACAACTACCTCTGCCTAGAGGTGCATCTGTGAAAGCGAGTTCTATTGATCCGTATGTGATGCTGCAAGTGTTTGGAATACCGAACGATTGCGCTGAGGCGCGAACTAAAACAGTCTCAAACGAGGGCCAAAACCCCATATTTGATGAGAGTTTCGAATTCACAATCACGGCACCTCAATTGGCGGTTCTTCGGCTGACGGTCTTAGATGACGACTTCATTGGTAAGTTCGAGCTTCATAGCTTCCCGAAAGCACGCTAGATTCCTCGAACTTCTAATTTATCTGTTTCGGGTTGCAGGCGATGATTTCATCGGACAGAGATCGCTCCCAGTGAGTTGTCTCCGTCCAGGCTATCGGCACGTGACGCTCTTGGCCGATTCGGGACATCCTTTGTTGAACGCGACATTGTTTGTCCATGTGACGATCAGCAGCCGATCGTCGAACGATAAGAAATTGAGGCGCAAGAGATCCTGGCAGACCAAGATGGTGTCTGCCGGAAGTGGTATTGCTGATCTCCGTCCGACTGGATTGAAACCTGTTGACGAAACCTGCAAGAACGGGGCTACCCTGCTGAGCGAATGCGCTAAATTGAAGGCCGCCCTCGATAAGTGAGTCACCATAGATGATTGGATGGAGGGCTTCTCGCTTGAAATTCTTTTCTATTCGTAGGAGCTCCTGTTCTTGATCTCGTTCCAGGGCTATGATCGAGCTCTGCGAAGAGTGCGGCTTGTCGACGAGTTCCAACCTTGCTCAGTGCTCGAGGGTTCTCGTTCAGCGTTTAGCGGGATGTCAAGATATATCTGCCTTCAGCATCAGCACGAACGGAGCTTTCCCTGAAGTGCAAATCACTGGCGAGCCGACCGGGCCGAAATCAGCGAAATGTCTGCAGTGCTTCGAGAGAGTATTACAGGAGTGCACGTATGTCGTGCAGAATTCGTCCCACATCAGTGAGGGTCTCAAAGACCTCTACAAGAATATTCAGTTGCATGCTACAGAGCTACCTTCTTTGTGTTCGAATCAGAAGAGCAAAAAAGCCGACAAGGCCACCGAGAACTTCATTTGGAACGCATCGTTCATTGAATCGCGGATAGAAGCTATCAATTCGCTGACTCTCGAGTGCCAAACATACCTCAACCAGGCGAGTGCCTTCTGTGAACCTTCCCGAGTAGGGTCTGCGATTTATGTTTTTCGAGACCAGGACCGCATGTAGGTGCTGGCTCTTTGAACTCCCGCTCTCCATTGACAGATCACTCGTCTACGAAAAGCTGCTGAACGCATCTTCAACCGAGAGAGAAGTCTCCTGCTAAGCGCGAATCAAAGCCATGGAGCTCAAAGCACTGGTCCGCAGCGTCATCGTGCCTCATCGTCTCTGTCGATCACGCCGCCTGTACAACAGACGAGCGCCCCATGCACACCTCCGCCCGTATCCCCGGGACCGGATCCGGGTCGACCTCACAGCAAGAAGGGCATTCTGAAGAAGCCTTCGTCGCCGATACAAATTTCGCAACAGGATTTGGCCACAAGTCTGTGACGACTGCTGTCCGTTATTACTGCGTTCTGAATAATTCCTCAAAAGTAGTATTATGAGAGTACTGCAAACGTTTATTATCATTCTATGAGAAGTTGATCATTCCTCTGTCTGTCCTTATGTACGTGTATAGCAGTACGAGAGCCGACGGAGATCCCAAGGCGTGTTCTGCTTCAAACCGTGACTCTGTCCTCATCAAACCTGAAACTCAATTGCATTCCAAATTAGATGTTCAAGCTCCTCGTTCCGATGCGGCATCGTTTGGAAACATCATTCGAGCATTCTCGGTCACAAGGAGCATCTCGGCATTTTTTCTCGGAGAGGAACCGTGATTCCATCCTGATTTTTTTTCCGACCGTGGTTTGTTGAGAAGTTCGAGAGTTTCTCTCTTCAGTCGTTTCGTTTGGAATCGCGGGTTCATGCGGCGCAGATTCTACAGTTGTCCTCCCATGATCGCGCGTTGACTTACCGTTCAGTTCCGAGCGCAGGTTTTGCGCACAACGGGCTCTTAATGGACTACCGTATCGTTACACTAGAAATGTTCCAGTTTCATCGTAGCAGAAGAAGAATGTCCGCTCCTCAAATGGGGTCTGTGATTGTTTTGGCGGGCACAGTCTCTCTATGATGCCTCATAATGAGAAATATACAGTAATTATGAACGATAAACGAAAGTGGATACTGAATTCTCGACTCCTCATTCCCCTGAACTCTTCTAGCAGATATATCAGAGGCTCTTCCTCCCCTTCCATGTTCAGACCTCGAGGCCCGCGTGCCGAAATCACATGTGTGCATCTTTCCGATCGCTCGTATTCAGGATACGATTTTTCTAGGATGACAATTCAATCATCGAGGCAAGAAAATCCTGCAGCTGTTGCCTCATTTGGATTTCTCCACGAAGCCACCGATTCGAGGGGCTCCCATCGATAGTACAAAGGTGCGGACGACCTTCGAGGAAGGGGGCGCTTCCTCGTTGAAGAGAGTTTGAACGGTGATACCGGCGGTTGACACAAGTCAACGCGTTCACAACATCAGAATCGCATCAGAAAAACTGCACGCTTGCTCGTAGAGGCGGCAGATGGCGACAGGCTGACGAGCGCTCTGATCGTGCGCTATAGAGTGTGTCGGAACAGAACCTGGGGAGCGGTATCTGTTGTTCATGCTTGTTGACGGAGGACATTTCCCCGAATAATTTCTCTGGGAACCGCTTTCGAAACCCATTCTGCACTAGACACGGCGAGGATGGCCGCATTATAGACCGGCTGAGCTCCTTAGTGTACGGCGCGGTCTATCGGTCGAGCAGATTCGATTCTGGGAGTCAGCATTCGAGATCGCTGCTGTGTGGGCGCCATACTGCGCCGTATTAATCCTGTGAATCCCTGATATAGCATGCGCCATCTTTCTCCATGTACGATACGGAGGACTTGTACGGGGGCTGGCGTGAATCTCACCCACAGCGGGCAGGCGAGATGCGTTTTCTCGACCCGAGTGGGAACACCGACAGAATGGGGTGCGTGTTTAGAACCCATCCACCGAGTACGCCATTAGGAGCCTCGGTTTGTGCGGATCGCATCGCGCTTCACTCGTCTTATTCTCTCAGTGGGTCGATTTTGAACTAGCCTGGTTCCGGGACTGCATCAAAGCCACGAACTCCGGATGCTCTCCGGCAAGGGCTTAACGTTGAAGCCTCTCAATCGATGACCAATTTTGATTAGGGTTCACGGAATGAGCTGTGTTGCCCTATTCGGCATTTTGTTTGGAATCGTGCACCACCGGCTGGAGGAACTCTCCGGAAATTCTTTATTTACCAAGAGCTTAATCATTATGCAACTCTGAATCGTTGTTGAGATCGATGTAACGATTACGGTTCCGAGGCAAAGTTCCCAGAAATTCGGTTCGAACGCAACGTCCTAAGAACACAAACTCGCGTGACTCGTCATGCGGTAAGGGATACTCGGGAACCAAGGAACTTTCTGTTGTCAGAAGATGCAGAATCCGATCTCAACAGGGTGCGTCGCTGTAGAAGGCCGCGAAAATAACTTTGTAGCGACGACTACGGCCGTTGAGCGTATAGAAGTTGTTTTCTCGCTCCGCTGAGAATGGAATCTTGCAAATAACACTATTATCCTGACGAATGAGCTCTTCTCCCTTGTTTCAGCATGGCGCAAAAATAATCTTCCCCAGAATTTTCATAATCGAGAGATTTTGTGATCGGAAATGAGGAAAGGAGCGAGAGACGTCTTGAGAAAGACATCCCCTGCGGGCAGTACTGCTGCAATTTCTCCCAGTCTCTTCCTCCTCCGCTCTTGAAGGGCGGTGTAGGGGTTTTAATCGAATATAAATTCGCCGCTATTCAGTGCAGTCGCCATCAAGAACTCCGTTGGCTGACTCGAGCGGGGAACCACTGCGAGCTCCAAGATGACTTTGAGATTGTTGGTGAGCAGTGAACTATTCGGCTTTTTCTTTGCTCTCCCAGTTCGGAGCATCACATCTGCGGATGAAGTTCCTGGGAACGATGGCTCTTGGCAAGTTTTCGAGTGCAGAGCGGGCTCAGAAGACTATCTCACCCTATGTGTTTTTAGATCGCGATCGCTCTAGTCGCTTGCGTGTGCTACGCTCAGCAGGTGCCCGCCGGTCGACCTGCAGCGTCCCAGTCAGAGGCAGTCGGAATGCTGGCTACGGCCCCGGAAGGCACATTGATTCGGAATTCTCGAGTGAGGCGTTCGTTTTACGGAGGATACGGTTATTACCCTTATGGAGGCTACCCGTGGGGCGGTTATGGCTATGGTTACCCCTATCAGGGTTACGGAGGCCTCTATGGAGGTTATGCCTACGGGGGTCTTTACGGTGGCTATGGCGGCTGGGGCTACGGGTGGTGGTAGGGAATCTATTGCACACCGTTTCTCATCGAGTCGAGAATAAATTGTACCGGAGCCCTGATTGCTCATTCACGATGCAGCTCGTCCTCATCATTGATCCTGGGAACGACGTTCCCCTGCCAGCAACGGGCTCAGGCGAACGACGGAGAAGATGCTTATCCAATATTCCAAAATGCCAATACTAAGCCTCACAAAGGTGCAGAGCTCTCTCCTTCGCTCTCACTCAGTTCGGTGCCCGAGTCAAAGCACCTTCCGCTGCTCCTCCGAACGGATATTTTCCTTTGCGACAGCTAAACTAGTAACGATTTCCTCACCTCGCGTCGGAATATCGTTGTTTCGCGCGCCAGAGAGAAGAAAGCGGATGGAATGAAGCAAACTCGCATCGATTCTCTGACATGAAGGCTTCTGAGGACAGCTCCTCCAGACAAAGCTTTCAATTTGTGACAGAGTATTCGAAGGGCATCACACAAAAAGAGTGCATCTTGCATGATCCGCATAGGAGAAGATTCAACAATGGACTCTCTCGAGGGCTCTCGTTATTGTTCCAGCCAATTCAACGAGAGAACTCCTCTCAAGATACATTCGCACACCCACAGTTGAGCACCCGGCTAGTCTGATGGATCTGATAGTTAGATGCTCTGGAGTCGTCGATAATAAGCTTTGAGAGGAGTCGGAACTTAATTTCCTCTGGCCCGGCATGCAAGCCTGTCACTAAGTCGGCGATATATTGAATATAGAGTTGAAGGCCTCCGGAGTTCTCCGACTATGTCGGTCGCTTCTCGAGATTCGGTAGGCAGAGAATGATTAACGAGTGAAGTTTGATTTTGGATTATTGGATTGATATTGGAAACTATTCCCTACCAAGAGAAGGAACTATCTATAGACTTGGCCATGTGCAGTTTATCTGATAATCAGAGTCTTATGGTTCGAGATGAGACTGACGAATCCCACAGACGAGGGAAATACAACCACAGAGACTCCCTGGGGCCATCTTGAGATTGGCGGATGACCTTTGTTCGTCTGGGGCCGTCGAAACCGAAGGATCAGGTGCGGTCAGCCCATTCTTCGCAGGCTGGCGAGCATCGAGATCAACTTAATCTCACTGGACGATCTCATTCTTTCCATCTTCATCTTTACTCTCTCACTCGGAGCTGCCATGTGTATCCTTCCAGGACATTCTCATGGATAAAATGTGCGGGAATCTAGCGGGTCCTGAGATATCTTTGCACATATTTCATCATTAAAAGTAATTGACTCCAAATCAACCAAGATCCATCATGGGTTAGAAGAGCTGATTCAGTCATGGAGCTCAACGGATTCTGGTCAGAGAAAGCATGCACAGAAATTCGTCCGAGACAGGAATGTCCCATATCTTTAGCTTTTTTGCCATCGAAGAGAACAGGGATGGGAAAGAGCATACAAGTGACAAGGGGTTGTTTTCAAGCAAGAGCTGGCAGACAGCAAGAGCAACAGAGAATATGCCGAGATCGATCTACGTAGATGATTCAGTTTTCCCAGCTTCGTATTGCGGGATTATGGAGGAACAACTCAATGACACCAACTAAGTGTTTGTTGAAAATCAATATACCTCTTTCTTACTACGATTACCTCTTAAAACATGAAACTTCCCTCGAGAAGGAGGGAGAGGAGTTGTTACAACGGATGCAGCCTCAGTGCATGAGGACATTCGACAGATTTGAAATACGCAGAGCTCCATGAGAAGCTGTGGCAGTGCCAGCTTCGGTGTCTGCAAAGGCGGCGATGCATCAATGCACACTGACAGTTCACTGGGGAAGGACCCCAACGCCTCCGGGCCTCTGGGCGATTAGAATCACTGATTATCGAGTGCGTTTGAAGCCAGAGAGGGAGCGACAGAGAAAGATTCGGTATTTCACTGTACCCAGCTCAATGAGTCCCGATCTCCCGATAGATGGTAGGGAATTATCTCGTTAGCCATGGCAGCGACTATCAAATACACGGGAACGGTTGGAGACCGAATTCTTGCGAGCTGTATAGCAGTATGAGGCTATGCATCTGATATCCAACGAGGGAGGACGCCCTTTCCCCGGCGAATACGAAGAACTGGAGATCCCCAGTCACTCATGATAAGATGTCGAGAGATGGAAGAGCTCAAAAATCGAGTTTTCGGAGACCCAACAAGTATAGAGAAAAGTAGGCTCGATGACCTGATGTTCAAACGGTAACTAGAGCGAGAGAGAGGGAGCTCCATCCTTACTCAAGCGGCGGCGGAAATGTTACCAACTCAGAGATACCGCAGGCAATACCAGGCGAAGCATCCCTCCTAGATTAGGTGTATTGTTATAAAATTTATCACTCCACCGCAAGCCTGATCACGTCGATCGAGGAGCATTTCTGAAGATATTGGGACTCCTGGGGGAATCAGATGGATTCCAGTGATGACGACAGTCATGTGTTATCAGAAGCCGCCGCCGCAAGGGGGCTTTACAAATCAATCACCCCGAATGAGGAGCGAATTCATCAGAAGTTGAATCATCATCTCAAGGAATCTCGGGTCTATCCGGTCTGCGCTCGAATTGGTCGACAGATTCCGAGTGCTGTGGAGAACTCAGACAGGCCTTCCTCTGGCATCCTACGAGTGGATACCTTCGAAAACTTCAGCATCACTTCTGATTCCGGTCCGCAGATACCAAGCTGCGTCGAACCGACCGTCGCCCTGGGAAGGGCGCTTCTATTCAAGCAAAGATCACTTCCTCCATTGAGTCGTCCGCACCACAACAATAACATTCGATGTGAGTTTTCACGGAGAGGAGCAAATTGTGAGCAAGTGAACTCAGTGATCGGTGACACGCTAGAGGGCCTCTCCGCGTCGGGTGATCAGTTCGTTTGTGTCATGTCGATTCAGTCCGATACTTCTATCTCTTGAGAATGGACGTTTCAATTGAAGAAGAACCCGCCAAATGGCGCGCCCAGCGAAAACTGCCATTCAAACAAGTTTCATTCGGATTGAAGCAATTGACGGAGAATGGAATTGCGCAGCACATGAAGCAACTCGAGGATGCGCTGCTTGAGTTAAAGGTAAATAGAGGAGCTTATCGCTCATCATCCGTTGCAACATAATTGTATTGCAGTTAGAAACCCATCGCTCTCGGTAATTCTGCCTCTGATCAGATTAATTTCGGAGTCTGTTTTCCGTATCGTTTCGGATATCTGAACCGTCCTGGTTTGGAACCACATCTCTCCTTCTTGCATTGCTTGCTAGCTTGCTGGGATCGTGCTTCCTTCTCCGGAAGCATCATGCCGTCGCTTTTAAGTATTTGCCCGAATACGTTGCTGCATCCGATATCGAGTTTCTCTATTCGGATTCAGGCTAACGAGATTCCTTTTGTAGACGAGTCATGAAGCAAAGTCCGTGCTGATTGCGCGGGAAAACCTTCGGCACGCATTGACCCTTCTCAATCAAGATCTTCGACAAATTGAGGAAATGAAAGTTTGTGTTAAGAACGAGGATGTCAACAAGTTCGATAACGCGGCGGAACGTAGCCGCCGCTGCATCCACGATGCTCTACAGCGAGCGAAAATCGGTAAGCAACGGAAATCCTGCGAAAGCTTGGTGTAGCCGTGCCGCTCGCTCCTGGAACTTACTCTGGAGGAATGCAGCTGTTCGCATGATTTTAATGGACGAAATCTAGAATCTGCGGGGGAGTACATCATTCCTATTTGCAGTTATAAATTTGGACGCCTCCCGGGATCTCTCAGAGGTTTCATTACCGCCATACGGAAACCACTCGGATTCACATATTCCCTACCAAGATCCAGTTGCCGCTTTTGAGGTGAGATCTGGACAGGAATTCATTCGGACTGTCCTTATCCCCGGCTATCCTTTCCAGAAGAGCCCATGTTTTTCTCTGATCCACCGACGTCCTTGAACTTCTATTTTTCCCCAGGGCAATTTGCGGGAGTCGTTGCTGATACACGATAATGAGAGGCTCAATGAGCAAGCCCGGGATCTGGAGTCCCTGGCTCAAGATATGCAAGACCTCAAGGAGTTGATGAGCGTCCTGAGTGGCAACGTATCCGAACAGGGTGAAGCTCTGGAGGCCATCGAACATCATGTGGAGAACGCAACCGCGAACATAAGTCGAGGCGAGCTCCTTTTAGCTCAGGTGAGTTTTCCTAAAATTTCTGTGTATATCCTGGAGTTGTTGTTAGCAATCTTAATATCAAGAGGTTCCTGCTTTCGTATCTCGGCTATCCTCGAATTCTCTCGACGACGTTTTAAATATCGGACTCTATCCTTCCAGGCGAGACATTTGAAGACTGCGGCGTTACCGATCGTTGGTTTGACCGTCGGTTTCGCCGCCGGAGGTCCGATAGGCGCTATTGCAGGGGTCCGTATCGGCTTTGCATCTTCGATGATCGGGGGCGCTCTTGGATATGCGGGAGGGAAAGTTCTGCACAAGTTCAACAACTTGACTTCGTTTGGTCCGCGACTCCAACTACCGAGGATTGGAACTACGGAGAGCCAAGAACTCGATCGCAGAAATTGATAGTACCATCTTATTGAGAAGGCGATGATTCGGATGCGAAATACAGGATTTCGCACGGATCGCTTGGTTCCATCTTTGTGTTCCAGAACTGTGATCTTACCTGATGTTACTTTGTACATAGTGGGTGCTTCCATATTACCAACCATGCCTCTCCTCACTCTTTGAACAATCCATTTTTTGGTGGGAATGTCGAATAAAAGTTATTTCCTTAATAGAGTTCCTTTGCTAAACAGCGAATGGACACGAATGCGAACTCGAGCCATTCTGCAGTGTTACCCAGTGCCTGTGCGAAGTCTGGATCCTGTCTAAGGGTGCGAGTGCTTCCCAGGGCTTCGGCCATGATCCACTACCAAGTCCTCGGAAGCAGGTCTCCAGAGGAGATAATATCCTCCGTAGTTCATCTCGAGAGAGCGTTCCAGGGATTCTCTATTCTCCCTCTCGAGATAAAACCCGTTTCACCCAATGGTTGCGATCGAAAGAAATTGTTCTGAGTTCGTTAGAACGAGATTCCGATGGAAGGAGTTCAATGTCTCTGGATTCTGATTCCTCCGTCCTCTATCTGCCCGAGATTTGAGCCCTTGGTCTCCGTTGAGAGATGAGATTCGCAGCATACGAGTTGGATCTCAGGGTTCATCAGAAATCATGAGCACATGGTGTTCATTTTCCAGTCAACAACCAAAACAATTCTTCTTTCTTTGTGTTTCTTAATATATCCGTGGACCTATCATTGGATAGAGAGCATAGAGTTACTGCGTCAGACATTTCAGGTCTCCTGATAATCGTTGACACCCTTTCGGAAATCCTCTCTCCCCGGAGACTAGAGGGAACGATGTCATGACTCCACATCGTGCATTCAGACAGGCGAAGGTCGAGCGGCACGAGCAATTGAAAAGCCCAGATTCAAAACCTCGTAATCGGGAATTTCCAAGAGTCGAGTTTTCCGTCAGGAATCCATCGAATCCACTCCCGACTACGCTATTTTCGCTTATTCGTTATATTGCGCTTCACTTGGAAACGCAAAAAGTGGAGAGGAACGAAGAGAGAAGCTTTTCCAAGAAACGCGCAAAGCAACAACGGAAATCGGTTCGCTGAATTTCCGACTGAAGAATCGACTCCGAGAAGTTGGGAGCTGCGACGTTCTGATTCTAGGATCTTCAATTGTCGCCCGAAAGCCAGGGAAGTGGCACAAATATACAGATCTCGGTGACCGGAAAAGAACGGCGAATTGCTAACGTGCAATGCCATCCGGTGGAGACGCATATTCAGTGATTTTAGGGGAGTTCGAGACTCGAATCAAGTGAGGTCGACGACCTCATCGTCAAGGGTCCGCAAGCCGGACGGGACTCATGAGACCGCCTGATGGTGTCGAAAGATTCCGAAGAATTGAGAAATATCATCTTCGCTTCAATCGTTTAAGACTGTGATTCGGAGTTCTGATTGTCCGCCTGACACAAATTCACTCGACCGAGCCTCCAGGAGCTGCGGGAGTGATATGGAGCTAAGGGAGGGATGAGACTCACTAAGTAGATCAAACTAGATGAGGTTTAGAACCCAAGCAACTAGCGATCGCCACAAAGCTAAGCTCATCGCCCAGCATCTCCAATACACGGTGGCGATACCGACCCTATAAATACGAGGCGCGCCGGGGCAGTTTTCACCACCGGGACCTCGTGAGCCTTTCGGCTTTCTCAAATCTTGCACCTGACTCAACTTGCGCGAACGAATTATAGAAACTCGTGAAACGATACCAGGGGCAATCCCGAAGAGAAACTTCTATCGATTTCTGGGCACCACATCACGAATTGAATATAACGTCGTTGCTCGAGCCCCTTTGTCTCGGGGAGAGAGTCCGTTCTTGCAGCTCAAATGCGTTCATCCTTGGGTTCCCTGAGCACTGCTGCTCACTATGAAGGGGATCTATGCTTCTGTCGGGCTCCATACCTGGCCAGGAGGGCGGTGCGATGAGTCCAGCACGAGTTTTCCGACGAGGAGAGAAACTTTGTCTGTAAGAATTCCAGGGCAGACTCGTTTGAACACCTTCGGTAAATTCGCACGTTATCGGACAAAATACGACATCCATGGAGTTCTTCCGTGAACACGGCCGTAATCTGGATCGGAATAAGTTTCCGATGGTAGAGCACCGAAAGGCCGAGTGTTTTCGGACACTGATCCCACTATTCTCCGATATCGGCCGCATCCGAAGACAGGTCCGAGAATCTCTGGCCGTCTCGAGGCGTATATGTTAAAGATAATGAATGCATATTCTAGCTTCACATGATCAGGGAATCATTGAGGCTTTTTGAGGGCGATGGGTTCGCAGGCTAAGCCCTGGACACGGGGCTCGCACACTCTTCTCCAGAGACGCGTCCACGGGATGCAGGCATAATTGGAACAATGAATGTTTCATCCTGGATACAGTCAGAATTACTCCGCAGATAACAGCAGATAGAGCTCACATGGAACTCCTAAATCTCTTTTTCGGGAACATTGTCTTTGACGACGATCTCTTGCCCACCCCAGAACCTTCACGTAACGTTGCGGTTCCATGGTGTAATGGTTAGCACTCTGGACTTTGAATCCAGCGATCCGAGTTCAAATCTCGGTGGAACCTTATTTTTTTCCGAGAAATTTCAACATCAGCGCCATTCTACAAAACCATGGGCTCGTCCGGGATTTGAACCCGGGACCTCTCGCACCCAAAGCGAGAATCATACCCCTAGACCAACGAGCCGTCGTTAATTGCCTCGGTTGCCAAATCTCCCCAGTCCAGCTCCGGCCGTATCTCATGTCATAAAGTCACAACTCTATTCGTTCAGGGCGCAATGAGCCTCAGAACGCTGTTTCGATATCGTTCATAGAAAAGGGCGAGTCTCGACCATCTGGTAGCTTCCGGATTCAGTCTTCGGAGAGTCAGAGGAGAAACAAGAGTGCGAGAAGTATGCTCCCGGTATGTATCGACGGCACTCGTGCAATAAAGCTTTGCTTCCCAGCGAGTCTCAAAAATCAAAGGTACCGGAAACCCATTGAATCGATCCTTGGATCCGACGCTGGCATGGCAACAGCCGGCTGCGGCGAAGCACATGGCCAGCTGGCGGAAACGCGCCATGTCAAAGTTCACTCGGTCATCGACGTCCATGGCTGCTCGAGCAGGATCCGTGGCGCAAGTTACACGAAATCACCAGCAAGGATGGAGAGATATATAGAAGGAGAATTGAAGAAGTCCAATAAGCTGGAAAACGGCCGCCGAAAATGCTCAATACTTCATCTCCGAAGCGGGTCTGTATGTACGACAGGTGCTGGGGTTCCGATTGCGGGAATATGAGGTTTCACACAGTCGGATACCGACCCTTGAAGAAGACGCTCATAGATGGAGAGGAATCTACAATCACAGCAGATCGATGCATGCGGAATTTTATTCAAACTGCTCGTTGCAGACCAATTCGTTTAATCCGACCAAACAAAGGAGACGAGTCCTCATCAGCAGTCTCCAGCACACGTCTATATATACAGTCATTACATCAGATAATAAATTAGAGACGGTCAGCATGAATCCAGGATTAGATTTCCGCTTCGAACCCATGTCAACCTCCGAGTCAATTGTTGTCTATATCGCGTATGAGCGCTTCCGCTAGCTCCTGGGTACACAAGTGATCCGAGCCGAGAAAGTCTGCCAATATGGGAGGAGCAAATCCTTCAATGAGATCTACGAACGCCGAGGAGGAAGGACTCAATAAACAAGAACAGGATTCTGCCTACGATGATATGTGGTGTTACTTGCCGTTTACAAGTTGTGCGGGAGGTAGTGAGCCTCCGTGAGCGAGAACTTTTTCTCGGTATCTCATCCCGGCGTCTTTGCTCAGGGGATCTGACTTGAAAGCTTTGTGCCAGAATGAGGCAGCTACAGCTCTCGACATCAAGTAGGAGTAATACTTGGCTCCGTACCCCACCAGATGACCGAACCGGAGTTGCCACGCTGTGTTTTCCACATAAGGAACTCCGTAATGTCTAGAAAAACGCCGAGCTGCGTGAGTCCGTTTCCCGAACGAAATATCCTTCCATTTGAGGTCTACTGCCCCGTAGGCAACTTACTCGGGATACTTACTGATTCTGGACCTCGCGTAGGATTTCTGTTGTGCTCTTCTGTCGCGGACATTCCGAATGGTAGACGTGATCGAGGAAAGCATAGAAGACCTTCAGGCAATGACAGGGAGTATTGATTCTATGATTTCAAGGGTAGAATACTATGCGAGTTTAATAACGTAAAGACTCTTTGTTGGGAGAGTACCTGTAGCTGTGTTTCACTGCCTTGAAAGATGACCCTAGAAGCTTCCAGGTTCGAAGCCAATTTTTCCGGCATTGGTTCCCCGGTTTTATAATGCCGCGCGAACCGCGTCACTATTCGAGGGTCAGAAGCGAAATATTCCATCAGGATAGACGGAACCTGGAATATTGCGTGCAATGGAATTCCTGGATCTCAGTTCAGATACTCAGAGCGCCCAATGAACGATACTCTGGAATTATTCGTCTACCTCGGCCAAATCGGTCGCGCAGCGTGTTCCCGTGACATGCTGATATTCAGTCCTGGCCAACATGGAGTGCATGGCATGTCCCATTTCGTGGAAAAGGTTGTCCATCAACGAGGGCGTCAGGAGAGGAGGCGAATCTTTCGATGAATAGGATAATTTTGGCAGTGTTGGCTAGCGCAGTACACAGCGGTGAGTAGGATGGATACACTGAGCTGACGAACAGTATGATACTCACTGCGAGGCAGGTTCAACATGAGAACAACTTTGGGGATCTGATAAGAACCATCAGGTTTGCGTCTGCCGCCCTGTATCGTGAAATGACAGTCCTGGTGTGGTTTCCCCGGTCTTTCAAAAAGATCACAGTAGATCACGCCGATCTCGTCCTGAGATATCTTGGCGTCTTTCACGATCATCTTTATCACACTCGGATGCCACAGCTCCCCGGACGATGCCTCGGCGATCTGGAAGAGCAAACAGCCTTCGATCATTCGCTGAATCCGTCATCCATCTGCTGCCCATCGGAAACACTGCAACAAACAATTCAAAGCGGCATTCTCGATGAAATCGCATTCAACCATGCTTCCAGCCCTGATCTTACACACCTCTAATTTGACTCCGTAGAGGCTCTGGAAAATCATGTCCAGACCCTCCATGCAGCTCGACAAGCTCAAGTATGCCGTGTACTCTTGAGGATTGAGGATGAACTTGTTGAGCTTCGCCTGCAACGTCAGCAGATGCCGATTCGATCTTCGTTGGGTTGCGTGATTCAAGGTTACAGGGAACTCAGGTGTGTCCGATGAGGGGGGAAGAGCTTACCTGTGACGAAAAGAAGGGGACATCCCAAGCTCCGAGCTCTTTGACGTGCCTTGATCGAGTCTTCTTCATTTGGAGCATCTCTTGGTAGTCTTTCGCCGCCCTTGGCCGGAGCTCTGATGACAGGTAGCTCAAGAACGAATGAACGTTCTCTGGCGTGTCCGCTAGAATGACGAGTGCTGACCCGTGAGACCGAAAGCCGTCCAAAGATCTGATCTTCCGAGATTTGTCCACCCGTACCCAAGATATACATCGAATCAATAGCCCAGGGATTTCCGGATCCGAGGACTCCTCGAATCCGTTCAGCCCGACACTCGTAGACGAACCTATGCTCCCCTTGAGTACACGGTGTGCGTGTGTCTTGAATCCACAGAGTTGGGCCAACTGCTGACGTGAGTCGAGCAGCATATCCAGAAGTTTCATTTGGTGGACGTCGGGGTGCAGATACAGTTTATAAGCTGCTTCACGGACAGCTTCGTGAGGACAGTCAGCTTGAAGTCCGCTCAAGACAAAGTTCCTGCCGCCTGTAGGGTTGAAACTGCAGAATCGGAAAGTTTCGATTACTGAAACGGGGCAATTGAGTAGCATCCTCCTGGGGGGCGCAGCAACGGGTGCCTTGCGTTCAAGGGGTCGGGAAAAGACTCACAACGAGCGGATGTTCTCGGGGAGGACCCTGTTCTCGACCACGCGTGGTTTCTGAGAGTTCTGGAGGAAATAACTGCCGGTACGGAGGATGTGATCGTTTAATTCCACAACTTGTGTTCGAGTCTCTTCGTCAAGGTGGATTCCACACTGCTCGAAATCGAACAAGAACAGTTTTCCGACGTGCTTCTCGATATCCGATGTTGGTACGATGTCTCCGCCTTCCACCACCGATCGCAGTGCTGAATACAGCGGCACATTTGTATTCAACCTAGGAGGGAATAGATTGAAGATGGGAACGAGTCACGAACCCGTGGTGTTCAACCGAGACTGGATTATTGAGATACTCACTGTTCCACTAGACTCGATATAGCCATTGACGCCTCCTGCGCTGCGTGAGCAAAACTGCCGTCGGGATGTCCCACCCTCACAAACTCCGCCAAGTCCGCCACGCGGCAAAGACAGTCCGAAAGGTCATCGAATATTTGTACCTTCAAGAAACTCTTTTTTTTTCCTCAGCTCAGGCTTCATTCCATCCGTGTTTATGCGAAAAGAATGACGAACGGCTGAATCAGCTGATCTGAGCCACGAACCATTTTCCGCTCACGATTCGGAGAACAAGCTTCAGTGATGAGATTCTCAGCTTCCACGATCGCGTTTTCTTTGAGCAAAACGAAACCAGATGGGTTACTGAGCTGCGGTATACCGAAGAGTCCCTGGAAGAATGGAGAAAGCTCCGACTGAACTTTGACCGACGTTGTCCGGCAGAGTCATATCGCCCAGCGTGCGAAAAGATACGACGAAGGGCCTGGGATCCATGTGGGAGGGCGGCCCCGGGCTCGATCGCGCAGATGAGAACGAAACTGAGCAAACAATCTGCGCGACCTGGTTAGAGCTTTGGAACACGGAACTCACGGTGCTTTCCTTGAACGAGAAGTCCCAATCCTGGCGGTACTCGACAATGTTGAATTGAGCGAACGGTGATGTATTCAACTTCCGCGTGCCGATCCTGATCGGCAGGCCACGAATCAGAGCTGGAATCGTTCTCAGCATGGTGTCGGAGATGATCGTACTTCTTGGCGGATGATCCTATCCGGCGGTTCGATCCTTCTCCGGTCGATCTCTCACAACTCAAATCATTGATTCCTGCTCGGCTTCCGGTACGTTGTGTCCAGGTCGGTATTGGAGCTCACAGAATTCGTTCTGTTGATTTCACTGTCATTTTCGTGGTTCACGCGCTGGCAGAGGGCGATCGCGTGCGCGAGGACCACCACAATGTTATCGTTTCGAAGCAGACGACGCCCGCAGCCTTGATGTGAAAGCGATTTTCTGTTCGGCCTGAAATTCGGCCAAGTTCTCTCCTGTGAACTTCATGTTTTCCGTTTCTATAACGGGCGGGGAGTGGAATCTCCCAACATGAACTCTGTGGACTACAAACGAAACGTCACCACATTTGTTGATGCGCTCAGGCAATTTCCTCGACAGGTCCGGATGCGGCCTTCGAAATCAATTGAATATGACTATTGTCCGATGTCATCATTAGGCGGAATTATATCGGTGAATGAAGTTCCATAAAAATCATACTTCATGGAGCACCCTTTATTGGAACAGGTGGTGACGCGCACCATCCTCACCGTGGATGCACAACTGCTTTCCTAAACTTAGATTGCCATAGTGGTCTAAATGGTTGCTACTCGTAGTTATGGTTCAACTAGATTCCAAATATGAATGTTTCAAACCACTGTACGCACTGTATATCGATCCGCCACAAGTGTATAAGTGCTGAGCTATGGCGGAAAAACGATCACTAACACGGGGTCCCACCGATTTCTGAAAGTCGAGCGTTCACGACGTAAATCACTTCAAAAACTCGCCATTAAATCCGGCAATGTATCTCGGCCACTTCCTGCTTCGCACCGGGAGGAGAATTGGCTGAAATTTTTCCAACGACCGGTCACAGACTATCACCGCTCTTCTCGATTCCGTAAAGTTGGCTCATTCCAGGATTGTCCACTCAGAACGACAGCAGCTTCTGTCCCGCGCTCTAACGACGTAGAGTAAACAAATAACATAGTTGAGAGTGATTGCTTGCTACCCCTAGCTCTCTGGAAGAGTTTCACTGCATGGAGTACACCCTGCCAGGGCTTTCGATTTGAGTGAACAGGCAACGTATCGAGAATCCTTCGAACTGCAGAATTGGAATTAATTTTGTGCCGCGTCTCTTGCTGAGCCTCCACATGAGGGAAGACTCGCCTGGTTATGCTGCTGAAAGCACTTTTGTGTAGGAGTACGCGGCAGGGAACTCTCAAACATCTGACACATGAGAGTCATCTCCTCGAAGTACTTCGCCCAATGAAAGCTCCACTCGACTCGCGAGTTTGATCCTATGCTCTTAGTCGAACGATTCAAAAGTACGCGTATCTGATGAGGTGGTCGTGAGTGTCTGCCAGAGTTTCAGAATCTGATATCATGGCAGCGGACTCGTGAACGTGGGTTCGTTCAGAGTTTTCTACTTGTACCGAAACGCCCGCTGTGGTCTGGTTGCTCTGTATCAACGGTAAATGCACGTGTTTTCCCCAAGGCCCGAGCAGCCGGGTGCTTGGAGGTCAGGATTGTACTGGGACCGTTTGTTGATAATCACTCTCCGGGGTATGTGATATGTCGTGAGGCTGTATTCCTTCATGGTTCTCGCATCGAGTACCTTGCTCACGTTGAAACGAACAGCGAAACCTTGCAAATATTTCAAGTCACCGGTCCCCGCTCGTTGGGAAAGTTCTCGCGGTGGAGCTGAGTTCAGAAAATGTCTGGAACGGAAGCGAATTCTCTCTTCCAATAGTCTCCAGTGAACGCCCATGATCCGTCGGGCGCTGCCTTGAACCACAAGGGTTCCCAATCCTTGCCTTCCTTCTTCAGCGCCTTGCGCCGTTCACGCTGTTGCTCTTCGAGGCGAGATTTCTCCAGAGCTGCTCCGTCTTGAAAGAGTGAAAGAAAGAGTTCAATAATAATCCCTTGATTCTGGTGAGCTGGACGAATTACTCTCCATGGCTCGACTCCATGAGAGTCTCGCTGGTAGACGCCTACCCAAATCTCCTTCTTCAAGTTTCCGAATGTCGGGTCTGAATCGGCAGTCGGACTTCGGCAAACGCTGGAGTTCATCCCCTTCGGGCAGTTCGTTAAGTGCTACTGCAAACATAGTGAAGTTGTAATAGTCCTTCGCATGCTCCGGGCGTTTGTTCGCCTCCCACAGAAGCCTCCAGTTCGGGTGAACAAGGTCGTCGTCCTCGGCGGACGAGTTCTGCGTGAAGAATGATAGTTTTCAATCATACTTGGTCCCGTCAATTCCCAACTCATCTTGTTTTGATATCCACCGGACGGCTAACACCGCACTCGGATGAGTTTGATTTACCTTCCCCATTGGAGTCGTGCCGACGGTTAGCGACCGCGTCAGACTGTTCAGTTTGGCGTACATCTTACGAGGACCCTCTGACGTACGACGTGGGCTATGATCCATGTCGTGATATGGCGCAACCTTCGCGTATTCGGTCCATTTTCCAAACACGCACCGAATCTTGCGTTCATCTCTGAAATTCAGTCTTTCTGTAACTGCTCCCAATCTGCATCGCAGCTAGGAATTCGCACCAGCGTTCCGTATTCAGCGCTGGTCCGATGTTTTCTAGCCCAGGGAGGGAATCTGTCTTCTCGCATTCATCCTCGCTCAGGTATGCCTCGACGCGACCGTCAAGTGATGGATGGTGCTTGCGTACCCGTCAATGATGTATCCTTCGAAACGGTGCAGTTCTCTGAGCTCGGAGCCTGCCTGCTTGAATTTGATCGAGGCTTGCAGGTGGCTTTGCTTGCAGCTAATGTGCATTTCGCCGTTCTGCTCGAACCACAGTTTCCCCACAAGAATATTATGGACAACGCAGTTCACATGGCTCCACGTGAAGGTTTCCTGATGCCTTTTCAGCGTCAGACTCATGCGCCCTGAAATTCTGCAATGTGAGAATAATGCGACCAGCCTGAAGCGCTGCGAAACGCCGCGTCCGGGCAGCCGCCGCATCGAGAGCAGCGATCGAAGAAGTGGGTATGTATCTCGATTCGGGTCCAGCAGAGAAAAAGGGGAAAAGGCAATTCGCCCAGCGTCCAGAGACAGCGCTCAGTTTGTTCGGGATAGGAACTGTTTCGTGTTGAAGGAGAAACGTCCAGGATTCGCTCCGTTTCTTCTCCATCACCGAGAGCCTGAAATAACCACCCGTAGCCTGGCTCATCATTAACAGCGGTTTCCAGCCGATTCAATGTCGAACAAACGAACGAGCGCGGCGAGCGAGCGAGCGACAGGGGAAGCTGGCCCTCTCTCATTTGCAACAGCCTCATATGGAGCAGGAGCTTCGGTTTAATCCCCGCTGTAAGCGCCACGAGAGCCTCTCGAATGATCTCGAGAGTGAGCGATCAATCGGAACTGTCACCGCCCACGTGACACGGTGTTCTCGATTTCACGCCGGATGGGTCCGATCGACTGTTTCGCTCAGACGGGAGTCCTTGAGAACGATTTTCATCCAGGAAGGGACTCGGTGCATTATTGATACGTCCGTAATGCAGTCAGGTCCGTTCGACTCAAAGAACTCTGCGCTGGGCTCTGCGAGAAGGGAAACAAGTCTCTGCAGTGATCGGAGCTCACCTTCAGGCTTGATGATTATCTGGGTCCCAGAGAAACGTAGCTTCGGGCACAAGTTGGCCTCAAAGACGACACTTGGCGACTCCATGTGTAGCGCTGATATGGGCGGGTGGTGACTGACCTGTCGTTCGACGGGTGGTTTCAAGAGGGAATCAAATCAGTGACCGAGAGAATTCCCCCCAAAAAGCGGGGTTCAGCTATCAATTCGAGGGCTCACCTGCTCGCAAACGATTTTATAGTCGTCTCGCTGTAGCTCATAGGTTTCCCCGAGTAGAGGGTTGAAAGGCTTGTTCAACCGGTCCAAGTTTGAAGACAGGGTAGAAATGATGAAAGCAGTCACCAACTGTAAGGACGGTAACGAGGCTTTCATAACGCCATTCAGAACGAGCACCGGGCCCTGTGTCGCTTCCGACGGAACTCACCTCCATTCGAGCGACAGGATCATCGCTGTTATTAGCCTGGACCAGGAGCGGATAATACTCGGCGTTCTCCGTTATCCTCTGTAGGAAGCTGAGCGGTTCGTTGAAAGCCACGGGCATCGTTATACGAGTAAGCTCCTTGCCCACCGATTGCTTCAGAACAGACCACGGACTGATCTCTTGACGCTGCCCGGTCGGCACCGGAAGACGATCTCGGTAGGAGTCCATCATTCTGAGAGCCCTCAAACTACGAATACGCGTTCTGTGGAAGATACGGATCCTGTCGGTGGTGATTGAGAACCTCTTCACCGTACTGGCCGCCGTCTTCGGACAAGCACGCGTGAATAAGCCTCCGGTAGCACTCAACGTATCGTGCACTCACATGAGAACCCTTGACGCAGCGACAAGTGCGACTTCAGAAGCTGGAGGCTCCCTCTGGATATCACACCCACTCTGCAGTGGCTGCGGGCGATGCCACTCCGTGTTCGAACTCCGTGTTAGGAGCTGGAAGCTTGTGCGGAGCGATCCATGTCAACAGCTGAGCCAGCTGACTGCCGGGAGATCTCTGATGAGGGTGTGGGCTGCGGTTGCCCTTCCCCACGGAAGTTTGGTGCGTCTCGCTCTATTCCGTGCGGTGTGCCAAGGGGCGTCGCGACAGTTGATCGAACACCGCGAACGAGAGCCGGCCATCAGCGGAGGACGACTCGCGAATCGTCATCGAAGTGAGGGATAAATCCCGTCCGGAGAATAACCGTCAACCGCTCGAACGGCCAGGGTTCTTTCGCTCCTGGACGGCACGGAGCGCGTTAGCTCCGCACGAGGAAAGGGCGCCTCCCAAGTTTCAAGGTCTCACCTGAGCTCACTCCCGTATCGTCTTGATGGATCATGCGCATACAGCACACGAAGGGAAACATCATCCGATGCTCCTTCCAGCGGCGTCCTGTGCGTCGGATACCTGACTATGAGGTGCATCAAGAGTCGGAGCTCCCTGTCTACATCCATCACAATTTCCACTTGTCGTGATTAAATCAGTGAACAGCGATCTTGTGAGCGGACGTGATCTCCGTTGTTCTGCGAAAGCTCTTTCATATACGAACTGTTCCGACGGCACGGCCCAAATCCTCGAAGTGCTACCCATGTCTCGTAATCTGTCCGGAACGACAAGCCGAATTCGAGCCTACAACAAGCGTATCACTCGCAAACCGTGAAACCGGAAAGTATTTGGCCGAACCTCAGTCCATCCCTCACGCGTGCTGAACTGTAACCTTCCTGAAACCACCTGACGCCCGGGCTGATTTTTTTCCTGAGGAACGTATCCTCAGGAATCTCGAAAAACTCGAAAGAAAATCGTGCCCGGAGCCTTGGGAAGTGCCTCTGCCAGTGAGTCTCTACTACTCGAGATCGGGGCAGGACTCAAGAGACCCACCATGTGTTCTCATTGTTATGGTCGGACAATCCTAGAATTGCGATCTTGGTCGGATTAAATACGGCATGGTTCGAGGCACAACTTGGAGGCATTGGTGCTGCTTCTTTGCCTGCCTGTGGTTCGTCACAACCGTGTTGACGGCCACTGGTGACGGGCAGATTTGAGTTTTATTATGATTAAGTTTCATTGATATTGACTGGATATGATAACACTCATCACCATGACTTTTTATTCCATGCGAGACCTCTCGTGCCCAATTCGTGCATTCGTCTACCTTTCGAAGCTTGGTATATACAGAAAATACGGCATACACCCCGTAGGATTTGATGAGTCTTTACGGCAGGCTACAGCGATTTTTCCTTAGTCTGCGTGTAACGGAAAATCAGATCTAGTGACAGGAGACCGAGCTCAGTATTCACAATGAGCGTTCAGCATCGGCAAAATCCGCAGCCCGCAACGGTTTTGGCCTGACTGCGTGCGGCCTCTGAGAAGCTGATGGTTAGCGGGCTTTCAATTTAATGCAGATCCTCGCAAGATAGTACTTGCGATTCTTTAGGACCAACAGCTGATTCACGGGGGCAGGGCGGGTGGAAGAGCTATGGGCTCCAGATTTTCTTTCCCAAAAGGCGTAGGCGATGCCCGGTGCAGAACACCGTGCGACCCGAGTCGCAGCACGAGCTCAAACTCGATAATGGCTTCAAAGTTCAGCGTGAAAATAGTCACCACGTACAATATACACCTTTTTACGCCGAACACAAGACCGCCCTGATATTCTGGTGTCGTTCTGCGGTCAGAATAATTTTCTGATGGCTCGAGCCGACGTATTCGAGAGGCTTTCACTTGGGGGTGAAACGACTCTGAGGGAGAGTTGCAGGTGATCAATGAAGGTGTTTGAAACACCAAGGAGACTGATCTTCAGGATACCCACCGTTTCCCCTGCAGTCAGTCGTCGATGTCAAGCCCACCTCAGAACAACCATGTAAGAAGAGAGACTTGAAGGTCTTCCAGCAACGAAGAGCCACCGTGGACTCCAGATTCCTCTTGAAGAGGTCGAAAACCCGCTCGCTACCGACTCAAGGAAACTCGATCTGGTTCACTGAAGCATCACGGATCATAAGCTCATGATGTATCGGATGAAGTACACGTTCCCCCCTGGAGATGAGATCACAGACTCACACCATTCTCTTCTTTTTCTCAACGGATATACTGATTCGAGATAGATGCCATGGGGCAGAATACTGGGGGATATAGGCTTATCCCCCATATAGGCTATCTTTGACTGCATCTCGCTGATTGGCCAACCACTCCTCCTCCCCCCACAAGAGAGCATGCATACGCCCCTGTCGGAAACCAGCTGACCTCCATGGAAATCATTGATCCTTGCTCCGCCTCATCACGTGAAGGTCTCTTATTATCACGACCGAGCAGCATCAACAGAAACCTGTCGATATTACCGAGGCAGTGGACACAGTTGGGCCCATTCCGACCAGATACCACGTTCACTGAATGAATTTGTCGCCTGCAAAAACTTCAACCGGGTTTCGCGAGCATTCAATGATTCCAAAGTCTGCGGAAACTAGCCAGCAGTACCACTGTCAGGTTGAAGCTATCGTCAGCGAAACCGAGACGCCCTTATGTCGAGTGCTAGATTGGAGCTCTAATTATAATTATTTGCGTGGCTCACGTCGGTGGCAGATCCGATGAACGTTTGCTCTGATACTAAATGCCATCAAACTGTGCTGAAGAAATCGAGTTCAGCTCAATCCAGGCTCGATGGTGGATCGGCTCTTACTGTCGTCGCTATGCCATTCAGTACAGACAACTCCGAGGAGGTATAAGTAGAAAGCGCACCCAGATCCGGGAACCACTGGTGGTGGGCTCTCTACCGCCAGAGCAGTCTTCCGTAGTTCCACATCTCCACCCGGAACCGCCCCCCTGAGGTCAAGAAACGCGATATCATAAGGGGAACCCAGCTTTGGTAACACTGTCGAACAGAGCATGAATGTTGAACTCATGATCTCATGGCATTTTCCAAATCGGCCGTGGATCGGAATGTGATCGGCACTTAACGAGGAATTAGGGTTCTCGCCATTCCGCTGAGATCAAAATCCGCTCCGTCTGGTGGCTCGGCACCACAGCCTCCCGTTCTTGGCTGTATTGACCACTTTGAGCGCTCTCCGGATGTCAAATCGCAGAAATGCTGGCGGAGCTCTCAAGTTCCGTCAGTTGCTCGTTCAGAACAACAGCTCCCAACCCACATTCTCGTCTCTCCCCTCGGATCCGTCACTTCTCGTTTTGAGAGCGCCTTATGATCTGCCATGGACTCCGAGCGAGGGACGCGCTGGAGAGGAATCCTCACCGAATCGTGAGGAATACGATGTCAGAATGGTGGTTGACTGTGAGCCGTTCCGGCGGTGAGACTTCCTCTGGGCAACGGCATGGTCACATGATGAGCTTCTACGAGGGCCAGCTCCTTCGCACTCCTCTTGCGGAACTCTGCTGTTGAATGGAGTCGTTGGAGCGACGTTTATAGTTCCCCTGCTCAGTGCACAGAGCGGACAATATCGTGGAGTTCCCGATCGTCCGTTCGAAAAGCAGGCCCAAAGCGCTCGGAAGGAGTGTGACGTAGCGACAGCGAAGACTGACATACGCATAGGTATCTAATTTCAGTGATTCTCCGAGTCAGCCCTCGGCTTTGACCAGCTGGGGAGTACCATCGCTCCCGAGACAAGTTTGCAACAGCTCATCCGCGTTCCTCCGCAAAGTGCAACCTAGCGTTGCTGCGGATAATCCGCAATAAACGAGGCTTCGGGTTGCTCAACGAACGATCCGGAGTGAAGCATCCAAACAAGAGATCGCCGGCTATGTTTTGATCCATCCTACTCAGAAGCGACGAGAAAAACATCCTGTTGTCGAGAAGACACGTTCGGAATCCGGGAAAGCAGCATAAGATCCTGAAGAGATCATGGATTTTGGAGAGATACGATGGAAAATCATGGTGGACTCACGACGCAACTCGATTGGTTCATTTCTTCCGTAAGAATCCGAGAACCGTCAGCGGAGAACTTCTGATCACATAAGGATCCGTTCCCGAGCAATCTTCCCTCGCCGCCCAGTCGCTTGCGATCGGGAGACAAGAATCACATTCAGTTGATTGGAACACAGATCGGGACATGAAAATGCGAAGGTCGAGCCGTGCGCACCACGCGAAGTTCCGAACACGCACAGAATTCTGGTCAGTTTATCCTGGGGGCTTTGCTTTGATGTTTTGATTCAGTTTCCCCTCTTTGCTAAACAAGTCGGATGCGGGAAATAGCTTTCGAACAAGTCCCCTACGTAGCTGACCCATCCGTGAGTGGTGGAATGGCTTCGATACGGTTCTATCACGATGCATGACGAATGACTGTTGGCATTACACGCGCTCCAGCTAGTGATCAAGGTTCGAATTCAAAGGGGCAATCTTTGAATGGACAGCGGCAAATCCATCAAGCCTCATCAGATCTGCAAGCTCGACATTATAACGCGCTTCTATCGCGGGACGAATTTTCTCAGGTTTCTGTCAGCAATCAATGCCCGATTGAAGCCCGTTGACCTTTTGGGAGTCGTAAGGGGCCTCCCGACTCGTATAGAACTTCCAGCTGCTACGAGGCTCGGAATTGCGATTTATCTAACAAGCGCCGAACTGATGGAAGTCGATCGGGAGGAGCACAATCGGAGAACGAGAACCCGATGAGCTCATCACAATGTTCACCATGCCATTCCGGAGAAAAACTTGCGACACCAATTTGAGGACCAATGTACCCGAAATGTTTGCGGGTCCGGGGGACTATGAGGACAATCGTCTGTACGGATGTGGAAAATTCGACTGCTCGAGCACCGGGAGAACTGGCCTCTGAAACACGGGAACCTTTATCCAACGTTCTAGACCTCATGGGAAATAAAGGAAATGCTCCCATCGATGAAATTGCGACTAAGCATTGGTCCATACGGGAATAGGTCCCTGGAGGATGTTCATGCCTTGATTGAATGACGTTGGCGCTCCAAACTGTGAGATTCCTCCAACGCCCGAATCGCGTTTGTTTTCTTCACAGAATCACACGGATCGCGTGCGGACTTCCGCGCCCGTTTCTGTGAAGTTCTTCCCTTGCACAAGTTCCTCGACGGGGATTATGTTTCCCATTGTGGAACCGCAAATAATTCTGAGCGAATCGTTGCGGTAATGCGCCCTTGATTCCGAAAAGCGAAAACGATAATCATACTACGTTTGAAGTAATACATTCAGCGGTCATCTCCTTGACTTCGTGGTGTTCGTGACTCCTTCCGGACCTCGTGAGCGAGGCCAGGTTTGAATCCGGAACAGAGCCACCGGTCGAATCCAGAGCTTGGAGGAAGGAGAGCTAGAATTATTGAACGTCATTCAAGTTACCAGGGTCCCCGCTCCGGGGCAACGCACAAGCTGAGAGACATTACATGAATAGACAGCAAAATCCTTCGAAGCGCACCGAGAAGCTTGATCTCTTTTAGTCGAGACATTTCTGTGCTCACCAATGAACCCGATCTCTTCCGATGTACTTTCCGGAATAATTTATCTTCTTGATTATTCGACGCAGCGGTCTTGACCTTCTACAAGCCTGTCTCCCTATCTTTCTCTACTCGAGCTTCTGTTTTACCCCACACATATGGCGAGTCTCGAGAGGCACGAGCGACTTTCGGCTTGCCCTCCTTGGAGTTTTTCGAGTTGCTTCCCGAGAATTTTCAGGGAAGCTCACACAAAAAGCGTGTGCGCGGTCAGTTCCGAGTTTTCCGGAAGATCTCGTGATGATAAAAGGACGTGACATCGAAAAAAACGAACACTTCTTTCATGACACACATCGATCCGGGCGTCTCACAAGGCAGCTATACGAAGTGTCACGCCCGGATTTGAATGAGACGGTGCCCGTTTGGTAGACTATGCTGGGCCATGTTTGGGCCCGTGGCTTATCATCCTGAATGGGCCGGCGTTTTTTTCCTGGAGGGGTCCGAAATTCGAAGAAAAATAGGTTTTTCAGCTTTCAAGGGCCGATTGACTTCTCCGTTTTTGATTCGTGACTAGTCGACACTGAAACAGTAAGTGGACTAGCTAGTACACACAGAGATCGAGTGAGACAGAGATCCTGGGAAACCTATGAGTAGAGACGCCATGTGACCGGACATTTTTTCATGGAAACCGTACATGTTCCGGACAGGCCATCAGTGTCGAAACCGGACAACAAACCTGACATTTCCCATTCCACCAATTTATATAACTAGGAAAGGCTCAAGCCTCGTTATGATTCCCTCATCGATGAATCTCGTGAAGTGCGAGGATGAAAAGCCAGAGTGAACTTCACTCTCTCTTCAATTATATCCAGCATATTCTCCTTCGAGCACCGGGTTCTTAAATCGAGATCTCCTCCAAGTTCGAGGACATGGAGGGCCTTCGCTCGGAGTATCTCCGATATAATGTCATTCGAACCTGGAAGAGCATATTTTTCAGTTTTTTTTTCCGCTGGAAGTAAATCTTTGCGTGGGCAACTTACGCTTTGAGTCCGCTGCGGGAGGATGCTCGCTCTGCTCGCGCGGTGGTTGGCGTGGGCAGCTTTCTCATCAGTGTAAGTCCGCTAGCCGACGAAACAGCGGTCTGCGGAGACGGCGTCCCACCGTCCGCGGGGGTGATGCGCTCTCACACGGTAAATGCTCCCTAGAGCCGGACATTTGCTCCCGGGAGGGCTTTGAATCGAACCGGGTTTCTTTCGATTGCTCAACAATGTAAAATTATCTACTGGGATCCCGGACTTTGGACACTTTCTTCCAAAATCATAGAATACGGACATTTTCCCTGAAACTCCCGGAACCGGATAAACCGTATGGACAAGGATGTGTCCGGTCACATGGCGTCTCTACCTATAAGGCGTAACCTTCAATGGATATCTGCCTTTTCATACCATGCCGCTCACATGTGCGGATTTCTACTCGGTGTTGCTTGGTGGATATGAGTTGCTTCCGTCGTCTTCAGATAGTTCAAGCACATGCTCGTGAGACGTTCTTTGAATGGGACTGCTATCACCTCTCGCCTTACAGACCAGCCCCCATTCGTATCTCAATTTTGATTCAGATCCGTTATCTCACAGAATCAGATTCGGCAACGAAGCCATGATCGTCTCTCATACTAAAGCGAGTAAACGCACGCGCAACGGATGGTGCGTAATTCGATGACCAGGGTGAACGGACAAGCTAATCCATAATCAGTTCCGCAAGGAGGTGTCTTTTCGAGCTGCTCGGCCGCAAACGATCCAGGGGGAAGGAGCGAGTATCCAATCGATCTCAATGCGTATTCCCTACATCAGTCACTGATTCAGAGTCGAGAACTCGAGTCTCCAATCAAGAACAGGGGAGTCAATCCGCCCTGTGAAGCCGGGAAGCCTCTTTTCCCTCGAATTCCGACCCCTCTATAACGAATTCACTGGCATATTCAAGACGATCAATTGTGAGCCTGAACATGACCTACCACGGATTACAGAAAGGACACCCTCTCATTCGAATCCGTATGTTGTACTTCGTATAGTTCCTTCGTAAGCCTGGTTTCTTATCGTGAGCCTGGTTGAGCGAAGGGAGAGAACATGCAAAGGAGGTCGGTACCCTTGTTGGAGGGTAGTTTCCAAGTTGGAAATGATGCGGAGCGATCAACGTGCGAGAAATTCATACGGCGGGGGTCGTGCGCATGGGCGGACCGGAATATTGTTATTCGTACGCGGCAGCGAGAGCTCCGTGGCGGTTGAAGTGAAAGGAAACTGTTTGATACGGAGTCGGATTTCGATAGCCTCGGAATGTTTTCCTCGGACGAGGCTGGATCGAGGCAAAACCCTAGCAATTATGCAGAAAGCGAATTTTCCTCATCGCCTCAATCTCGCCGCCGCCACCTCCACCATCATCCGATGTTTTCGTTGTTTTCACATTGCCAGAGGATTGTGTGACTCTCAATGGATTATCATTCCGAGCTATTCTAGATGTTATTGTCTATGTTTTGATTCGAGTTGGTGTGAAGAGAAAATTCAAGCAAGTGATTGCCCACGCCCTCGGGAGATGGCGAATGGCGCGAGTAAACTCCTCCAGGAACGGACCGAGAAAGAGGTCGAGAATATCCTGGTGATTTTCTTTTGGCTAGTGATGCTGAGTGCTTGCAGTACAACTTTGCTATGGATAATGGACGTGCACCAGCGGTTCATGAGGATGCCCGAAGCGGTGCAGGGTGCCATACGCAGGAACGCTAACCTGGTTCCACTTCGCCGTCCCCTCAATGTCGCCGAGAGTTCAGAGTCGTCTGATGAGGATCAGGTCACTTATCAAATGAGCGGCAGTCCCGACTCTCGGGGCGACACGTCCTGTCCGCCGAAAACGACCCCGAGAACGAACACGAACGCAAGGTATCGATTCGCCTTCACTGCTTCAGATTTCTTACCCATCGAAGGAGATGTGAAATACTCTCAAGTTGAAACAGAAAGCTGACTGTGCGCGGGATTTCGAATCTAACCAACATGACTTTTTGAGTAAATCACCGAACTCGTGGTTTTATTTCGGAAGATCCAATTCACAGTTTTCACCATCCGTAGCCCGTTCCGTATCCACCGTATCCGCCGTATGCACCGTATCCTCCATAACCACCGTAGCCACCGTAGCCTCCATAATAGCCAGGGTATCCATATCCGTAGGAGCGATAGTAAGGGTATCCGTAACCGCTGTAGCCGCCGTAACCAAGACCGTAGCCCCCGTACCCACCGTAGCCCAATCCATACCCCCCGTAGAAGGCGCTCCGTTTGACTCTGCTGACTGTAGCCGCGGATTTTTCCTCAGCGTCCTTGGCATCCTTGGCGAGCACTGAGGCTGCGACGACCACGAGCACCAATGCGATCAGCTGGAAAAAAGTTTTGAAAAGTGATTCTAGTTCTGAACACAAGCGGATGCACTCGCATCCGGGTCTTCGTAGAGGGGCTTTGAACTCGGAGAGCATCACCGAACGGCGGCGATTCGTCGCGATTCGCCAGGCGAGGCGCTTTGGAACTCACCACGCGACTGGACATTGTTGTGGAAGCTCAAGCTGGAATGAATGCTCTCTGCAATGGGAGAGCCGCTTAAATAGCCGAATGGTCAGCTCTCCACTTCAGTGCCGTGTGCGCTTCTGAGCACTGTTCGGTCACCAGAAGCCTCTCACGTGGATCCAGGAAACCGACGCGCTTGGTCGAGCCCGAAAACCGAAAACGTTGAACTCGCGACAAAAGATAGCATCTCACACTGCCGGTTTTTGACTGGCCTCTGTGTCCAGCAGTCCTTGAAGGATGAATCTTCGAAGAATGCCGCAATCAAACCAACAATGAAATGAATCACAGAGCCGTCTTCGTCATCGAATCACGGAAGATGCGTGGGAGGGCAGTTTAGAGCTTCAACGTTGTCTCGGTTACGATCTGCCGCTCCGAATTTGTCGCCAGGGGAGAGTTCTCCAGCGCTCCTGTGATGTAACTGAAACGTTGAATCCTGCCGGACGCGGTGCATTGAGAGCTCCGGAACTGAGGGGACAGATCTGTAAATGCCAGAGTCGGAATCTCCACCGGTTCTTCCCGCTGTCGTTATTCAGAACGACCTGACAGCGCTGACTTCGTCGACTCCAGATGCTCCCTGAAGTCATCACCGTCGATCTCTCCGGACTCGTTTCAAGAGATTGTTTCCCGCAGGGAAACTTCACCTACCCTCTTTCGAGTCACAACCATGGCATCTCGGATCATCTTTCAGCGGACAGGATTCGAGCGCCGACTGACCCTCTTTAGTTGTTCTGGTGGCGGACAAAATCATCCGACAGATTTATTCTCAAAACTGTTTCGGAGTGGAATCCGCGCGAGATGCGGTGCCCCGCCTCCATGGTCCCGCACAAAGTCTCAGTTCTTTCAGTGAAGTTTTTGATCCTGATCCGGGCTACTCTCCTCGGATACACGTTCAAACAATTCATCGATTCTTCCCACGATGACGGCTCTTTTGGAATATCCTCCTCGGTCGCCGCACTCGGCCGCAAGCGAGTCTAGTAATATATTTCCAATTAAGACCAACGGCGAAGAGTTCCTGCTCCCCTCTGCGAGCCACTGGAATGCGGTAATATTTGAGCGAGCTGACGAGCACGCGAAGAAGCGGACGAACGAATGAGCGAACGAGGCAGCGTAGGGACGAACACCAGGTAGGTTGACAAGTATTGGGGAGGAACACGAGAAGCTCGGGAGCACCACAGATTTTTAATAGCAGCTGCCGACATTTCACTCGGAGCCTCGATATTGTCAATATGAATAGATATCTCCGGCCAGAGCTCTTTCCTTTCACGAGATCCTTCCACGCCCCTTGAATATCTCTTGACTTTTGGAAAGAAGTTCCGCGAGAACCTTAATGGTGAACAGAATATGACTCGCTCGTATGGTAAACCCTCACGCAATGTGTCATGGGACCGACAATTCTCAATCCACAACAACACCGGATGCTCTCTGCAAAGGAGACATGATTTCTGAAGCTAACCGAATGATCTAAAACAGCGGTTTTCTGGGGGTAGATGGAGGCAAAGAACATTCGTTAGATCAAGATCACAAGCCATCTCGAGCGAGGCCATCTCCATGCAAAGTTGGCATTGGAACGACCTTTTTGAATATCGGAAAAATTTCAGTCCAAGATGAATACGGGATTTATTCGGTGAAAAGGTCAATCGCCCGAGGATGCGATTCGGATGAATGTTGGCCGGAAGTTCGAGCTGAGCGTTGGAAATCACTCGAACCAGTGCGGGATGACAGGAAAACCCGCCCTGAAGACTCATCCCCAGCTGTTTTCACTGCGACGTGGCCATCCCCGAGCTCCGGCGACAGTAATGAAGCGTCGAGAGCACGGAGGAACTTGTCGGGAACGAGTGTGACGATCGACAAGATAAAAATCTTAGTGCATGCCATGAAGCGACCCCGTCTAACTAAGAAAGCCCAGCGACTAATGAGATTGTAATTGGTGACAATGGTGTCACTAATTGTCGAGTTATGTGTCGTTGCTCGGCTTTATCTCCCTCGACGGCGGAGTCCGGGGCAACCGCCGCCCCGCCCACGCGAGCCCAAGGGCGGAGCGAACGATATCCGCGTACAGCAGACTTGCACCGAAGTTGCCCACGTACTTTCATGCCATCCGACCATTGACGTTGCTCCAGCTTCTCCTCCTCTCGGATTCGATGGAGGTCGAGAGTTCCTTGCTACGCCGAGAACCCGGAGTCACAACGAGGCTTCGGCCGATTCGTGAAGGATCGCCATCGATCGCTCGCTACGACCGATTCCTAAGAAAAACTCGCTTAGGAACAGCGTCTGGGAATCGAGCGGGCTCTTCGATCCTCGGGGCGGAACTGAGAAATTCCAACTGGCAGAAAAACTTCCCCGGGGTCGGGCAGGTTCAGCCCATTGCTGGGAGCTCGGAGCCGGGAGGCGGGACAACAGGAGCTCGGGAGGCGTGTCGGCGCATGACTGCTCACCCCGACCGAGTGGATCTCCTGGAGGTTGCCAGGGCTCGTCACGGAGATCAGTTCGTCCGTGACAACGTCACAGTTCGTTTTCCGCTTCTGTCCTGCTGCGACTACAACTGCGCTGATGTCTTGGCCGCTCGGGCGACAACCACGACCGACTTGGTGACGCTCCAGGGCTCGTCTCCTCGCAACAACCGACGACGACGTCTCGGCCGCTCGCTCATACCAAGGCGTAATGGACGAAGTCGCCGCAACTCCACTCAGTGGCCATGCTCAGAACCAGACCGCAATTACCCAACCTCATCATCATGATCAGCATCATCAACAACAACACCATCATCCGCTCCAGCCGTCGCCGCACCACCATCTCAGCCAGCATCACTGCGCCGAAATCCCGCCGGCGACACAAGGTGCTTTGAAATACGAAGTCTTCCGGTTCGAAATGCAGTTCCTGGAGTGGTGAATCTCTCCCGACCGGATTTCGAAACTCCTGAGGGCTTCGGAGGAGGATATCCGATCCTGACCAGTGAGGATCTCTCAGTGAATATGCTCGATTCGAAGCTCACGTTCGCTTTCATTCCAGCAGGTCAGCTCATGGTGACTGACTATTGTGGAGCAGGACTGATCGGACCCGATTGCTCGATTGCCAATTCCGTTGACCCGTCGTGGTTGAGTGCAGAGTGTTATCCTTCGAGAGCTTACGACCCGCTTCCACTCCCTCCTCATGATCTCGAGGACCCGATTTGCGTGAAGGCGGAGAGGACTTTCACGCCGGAACCGAGCCGTCCTCCGGCCTACGAAGGTGAGGTTAGGTACAATCCGTGTCCACTGAACGTTCCTGGGGTTCTCCTGAACCGTTCAGCTCGTACAACGGGCTGAAGCGAGCAATTTTAGCAGAAACATAAATTACCGTTGTTGCATCGGCAGGCATAAGTTGTTCGCGCAGCCACGGCGCGTGAAAGTTTTTGAAGGAGATAATCGCACTGCTTTGAATATGATTCTCGGAATCGGAGGGGAGACCGAATGTCTGTTTCGACGACTTTGGGCGATTCCGAGAAGCTTCCTGAAAGCATGAGAGTCGGGGCGAGTGGAGCCGATTCGCGTTCGGAGGGCAGATGATTCGAACGATTGCCGGCAATCGGCGCTCCCTTCGTCTGAAATCTTCGTCCCACCAGTGACACGTTGCTCCGAGAACTAGTTTCCGGATCAACACTTGATCAAGTTCCGTCCGGGCGGGTTGCGGAACCCCCGCCCTGCTGGGATTGATAACGAAAGGTGGATAACGTTCGAACGGGAGTGAATTCGATGGAATCTCAGTGTTTCAAGTGACGCACGCGGCCATCTTCCTTCGGGACTCTGTAGGTGACGTAACCTGAGCGTTTCGTCAACTTATCGAGTTTCGCCGGAGCCGCTGCGAAAACTTTCGCTCGTTTGAGCTCCGCCGGGGTTGCGGGGCATTGCGGGTAGGCCGAGGAGCACTTCAGCTCGAGCGCGTTCTCCCCGAGTCGAATGGCTCTCAGGAACGCTATAGCTCTCTTCCTTAGTCGACCTTCCTTCTCGAAGGAGACGAATTGCTCCAGGAATTTTTCTATCGTCGACACGGAGTGTTTGTAGATGTCCTGTTGACTGCCCATTTCGCAGAGTAAGTATTCCACGCACTCGTCGCTGTCCAATTTCGATACAGCCCTGACGAATCGCTGCGCCTTGCGGCGGGCTGCACGTTCGGCCTTGCGCTTGGTGAGTTCCCTCGCGAGGAAGACGAGTTGGTGGTCGCTCAAAGGGATCGGGCCTGCTTTCTGCTTGCTGCTCTCTGCGAAGCGAAAGCTGGGCTTCCAGAAATGGTCCGGCGGCACAATTCCCCAGGATCGGCATCCTTGTCCGTGATTGCTGGCACTCTTCTTGAAAGGCCAGGCTCGCTTGAAGAAAGTTCTTTTGCGTTGACCCTCTGGCTTTTTCGGCTGGGCTTCCTTCTTCGGCTCACGAGGACTGAGAAGCTCACTGTCCTGTTCGTTGAGGATGTTGTAGATTTCTTCATCCGTCAAATTGTCGATATCCTTGAGAGACACTGTGTGCTTCGAAGTACCGGTCGAGTCAGGATTGTATTCTGAACCAGAACGTTTCTTAAACGAGAGCTTCCTTGCGATGATGGTGTTCATCCGTTGACGGAAAGCAGGGGTGAGGTCGAGAAGATCTTCGAGCCATCGCTTCTCAGATCTCCCGGTTTGAGGGGCATCCGGGACGGCTATTTGTCGGGTCCGTTGGCTGCTGAACCAAGGAATCCTACTCAGAAGGCTTCGGAAAAAAGAGCTTCTCCCCGTCGACACCTCACCACCCTCGTCTCCCGCAGAAGCGCTCACTGGAGGCAGGATGAGCAGTGAAATGCTCGTGAAGATCAGCGACAGCGTTCCGAAACGCATCTCTCACAGTGCTCAGTGCAGACTAGAATGAAAGAATGCCGTTAGGTACCGATCCGGAACCTGGTAAAGCAGAAACCTTCCGAGGTTGAGTTTGTGGAGAGGGTGACGATCGAGAGAATCTCGGAGCGATGAGTTCGGTGAATGCAGCACCTGAGAGCACATGCTTCTCTACCTCTCGGGACTCTTGGTATCGAAGCGGTCTTTCCGGCACCTTCTGAAAGAAGCCAGCACGCGCGAAGGGGGCGGCAGGTCAAACCTCACCTCCGATACCGTCAATGACCCCCCGAGATATGACGAGGAAGAACAAACGTTTGATCTGGTGGTCTATCTATAGGATTCTCCCAAGCGATGACAGTTTTCTCTCGATTTCCATGGTTGGATCAGACTCCTCGAATCGGAGCTGGGGAGTTCAGATGCGTAAAAGCAGAAACTCGTGCACGGGCCTCTTTCCGACGCCGAAATTCCTCTGTTTGAATGCGATCCCATGCTTCCTCTCGACACGTGTCCTTGCAATGTTCTAATTGGGAGCCGCTCGTTTCTCCGGGTCGTCACTCGGGGGGCACTCCTGCTCTCTTTCCTCCCCTCTCATCCGAGCCCATATTGAATCACGGCTTTGAGCTTGGGATTACCTCACGCTGAGCATGGTTTCGTCGTCACTTGAGGCGCGAACTAATTCGATTTCGAGCCCGCGTTCTGTAAGCTCCGAACAGCTCCTCCTTGAGAGTCTCATTAGTGGATATTTCGTAACCTCGAGTGACTTTGTATACAACCCATCTTTCTCCGGACGATCTGAGCCGAAACGAGATGATAACTCGGGTCCGATCACGATAGAGCTGCTGGTGGGATTCGGATGGGAATGGACGCATCTAGCTCCGGTTTGACCGCAAAAACCCTCTGGAATCAGATGTGGGTCCCCAGTCCACAATTCACAGAAGATCCTCCGCAGTTTCGGTTCGACGAGCTTCTCTGCACTCCCGGGGATCTCATGATTCGCTGAGTATCATTTCAATGGCTGAATGTACCGAGTGATGTACCTCCGGGGATGTGACAAGGTATGGGACAGCCAAGTTCGAACACTCAGAGAATCTGCAAATCAGAATGCGAATGCAAGATACTCGGTAGCATGATTCTTCAATGATCACTTGGAATCCATGAGAATGCAGGAAAAGTGATCCGACGAGGGTGATCAGTGAGCAGTCTGAGTTAGTTCAGGGCGAGCTCAAACAAGATCTTCTTTGGACCTGAACCGCGTGTCCAGGCTCTGAACCCTATGTTGGTAACGGCATTCCAGTAGAGTACCACACCCGCCGAGCGGAGCGGCGGAAGAGCGGGAGGAGGAGGGAGACCATCCTCCCTACCGGATGAGGAGTCGACAACCCAGCCAAGCGATGGCTCCTTTGATTGCGAAAAGAGCGTTGAATACGGTTAATGAAAATTTTCCCTGAGAAATACGAAGTTTCTGTCACTTCGTGTCGATGGGCATACTATTCACGATTCAGCCCAACAACACGGACAGGTTGCGGCGGGTTTGGCTAAGAGGATCGGGTTTCGCCCCATTTTCAAGAGCCGAGCTGCTGGGAAGCAATCCACACCTGGCACGCAATGTAGGAGACGGCTTATTCCGTCACAAGTTCTCCCACATTTTATCGAATGGGAATGTTCGCGATGCGGCTTTCGGTGAATTGACGCACGTTATACATCCACAAACATATTCGCGGTCTTTTAATACAATCCGGGCGCCATGATCTCGCCGCTAAGGGCAGTTCATGATATTCCATGGTAATTGGTGGCTCACCTCATAGAGAATGAGGAGATTGAGATCCTCTCCGATTCGGAAGACACACGAGCGGGCTAGCAACAAGTATACACTGCGCCTGGATAGTATAGCCCACCCCAATTTTTCTGGAGATTCCCGTTTCAGAGCTCACTTCGATTTCTGTGAGCTTGTGGTGGAATTTCGAGCAACCCCGACACATGTGCCTGAGGGAATGAATCCGGTGATCAGCTCAGAGACCGCGACTTTCGAATCTGTTCACCGGAGCCTGGGCTTCTACTTTTCAAGAGCCGCGGCGGGGGAGGGGTTTATGGATTGGAGGGGCCCGTATCCCTGAGGGGTTACCAAGGATTCGGACTGGCCGAGTTCCACTTCGGAAGCATAACGAGAGGACTCGTTGCGGTCAATGCGAAGATTTCGTCAACGTTGGTAGTTATAATAGCTCCTATTTCATGCGCAGGTCATTCAAAAACTCTCAATATACCGTATTCAAAGCATTCTCACACAATCTTCTCTGCACGAGCTGCCGCATTGCCCTGTTGGGAAATGAAAACGGGGCTCGATCTTGACCTTCGACTGCGTGAGAAGTTCACGACAGGTGAGTAGACTGTGCGAAGACACCGCTGGAGGTTGACCGCGTGCTCTCTTCGTTCCGTTTCTGTTGGATTTCTCAAGAAATTTGCAATCACTCGCCGGCCCCGGTTGACTGAACGCACGTCTTCAGACCTCGAGCCGTCATCACGGTTGAGGTTCCAAATTATCCGTTTTCCATGTACATTGAGCCGACGACCGCGCAACATGGTTGTTATCACCTCACTAACAGTCGGGTCGACGACAGAGAAGGAAAAAAAGAACCCACTCATTTCGATGGACCTCTGGGAACGATCGACGACGAAGTAATCATGTGACTTCTACTTCTGACGCACTTTGGAACAATTTTCCTCGGTCTGAAAAAGACGGCCAGCTCGACGGTTGCCTGAAACTCATGCGCGTGGCTGCTCGAAATTTCACCACGCGGTTTGGGGAGTCGGAGAACCCTCAGAATGAAAATCGTGAGAAAAAGTGTGGACGGGTATCATTATCGTGTACATTATTATCGATGATACTGTCTTGACGATTCCGATTCTTCTCTCACGTACAACATGGGGAAGTTGAGTTATAGTTGAGAGCTCGGTGTGAAATGAAACCGAAGTCGGATGTTGGTCTCATTTCATTCTCATCGTTCCGTTCCCATTAAGGGTCCTTTCAGGATCCGGTGAAATATCGCAACCTTCGTCCCCATTCCACACCCGCCACACTGTTATGGTGAGTTTGCAGCAGAGATACGATCTGCGCTTAATGCTCGTCATGTGAGTATAATTTAATGATCTCGACGAACACGACTGCAGGCTTGACGAGAACTACGAGATGGCCGAAGGGGTGTGCATCCCACGCAACACTCTGTACCTTCATTACGTGGATTTCTGCGCCAAAAACTCAATGCAACCTGTTAATGCCGCGAGCTTTGGAAAGGTGAGCCTTCCCAGAAGTTGGTCGCTGAGGTTCGGTACTGAAGCGAATGTCTTCGAGAATCCCGTCTGAACAATAAACGCCGCTTCAGATAATTCGACAACAGTTTCCTGCACTCACCACGCGTCGTCTCGGAACACGGGGTCAATCGAGGTCAGTCGGTTGCTCGCACTGAGTCTTCATATCCAAACTCAGTCAATCTTATAGCGATTCAAGACATCCATGATTCTGGACAATCACTGAAAACTAAAACTTCGCTGCAGATATCATTACTACGGAATCGCAATACGGGAGCATTCGCCGTACTTCGAGCCCACATATTCGAGAAAGTCCGGCGAAACTCCTGACGGTCAGAAGAGGGAACCTCATAAGGAACCTGTGAGTGAAAGAAAGGCAGGCCATCGTCAGAATCTGAATGAGAAGCCTCCGGAAGAGCCAGGCGCATCTACCGCGGCTTAGTAACAACAACTGATCAATATGAAGTCCCGCTTATCGTTTCATGTGAAGAACACATCGTCAGCAGCCAGTGTCTCTCAAAGAGTGAAACTGACAGCCGTCCTGCCAAACTTCCCAACCCTTCGGACGCTGAGCATCAGTCAATCGGTCGATCGGGAGCAGGTACTAGGAATTGTCAGTCTTATCAAATCTGAATACTCTTCGAAAGATCAGTGAAATCATGACACTGTTCTCGAGAAGATATTGTTGTCTTCGAGCTCTCCCTCATGCATGAGTATACAGAAGAGTTTTCTATGCTCAAGGTTGCGAGTTTCCTGACCATGTACCGGGCTCACAGCCAGAGAGTTTTGGACACCATTTTGTCCATGAGTTTGGAACAGGCAAGTACTCAGGAGAACATTTATCGAATATCGAACGAGTTTTTCGACTCTCGATCGAACTTCGCGATCGGGGGGGGGGAGGAGAGTATTTCACTGACTGCTGTTCCGTTCCGATCAGGTCCGAATCAATCTACAGCATTTCTGGTTCGGCATCCCTCAACACCTCGCTTCGGGGCTTGGATGCCCTGTTCTGGTGAATTTGGTGGCTCTGTGTGATTCAACTCTATATAAAACCGTCTGCAACTTGTTGGTTCCGTCGCTGACCCAACCTCTGCCAGAAAGGTCCGTTGAATCGTTCAAACCTCGACCCGATACACCGCTTCTCCGCAGCGACTTCAGTGGAATGAGGTCATCCATATGGATTCGGGTTATCGTTCCACTGTTCTCTGTTACAGTTTCGTCCGTATGATCGAATATTTCACGCAAGACTACGAGAGCTGGCTGGACAGAGCGCTGGGAGGCTTTCCAAAAGCCCTGCAGCAAGTCAAAATGGAATGTAAGCTTTCGTCCGTTTCGCAGGTCTTTGATCCCGTTTTTTTCAAATCTCTCTCAACGTCTCTTGGCCAGAATAACGGTTGCCCCATGATCGGAAGACTCAGGCCAATGATTCGCGAGTTATCTGCTGCGGAGTCATCTCCCACAGTTCAAACTTGGACGTTCACCCTGCCCCTAAAGATGACCAAAAGTTCTCACCTCAACTTTCCCCATTCTGTCCCATGGTGGGGTCTGAGCATGGTTTTTAGGCGAGCTCAACCCTCGGGGAACGATAAGCCCAGCTTATGACACCCAGTTAAAGAGCTCCTCTCGCGGACTTTCCTGAAAACCGGCTCTCTAAATTTCTAGTCGGAAGATATTTCATCGGTCAGCTCAGGCGACGAGTCGAGGTGAACCAGCTGTCACAGGCGTCGAAAATTTTGTTGGCAAACAGACAATTGGTCAGTCAAGTTTTGGATGATTGGAGAGCGCTGAGAATGTCAGCAGGAAGAGGGCTCTTGGCTCTGCAGAAGGAGCGAGCGATTTGCCACCAAGACGTGGTTTCCTCGGGTACGTCTAAGACTACGAGGTTGATTCTTCCCGTGTTGAATATCCATTGACAATGATGGTTCACCGCCCGTGCTTGCGAGGGGGGCTAACTTGTTTCGTCCTTGCCGGATCATCGTTTTACTCCCTTCATTCTGGGATTCTCAGTTCTGTCGGAGCTCGAATCGTGTCTGGAATCGTCGAACAGTCTGGAGACGCTACTTCTCTGGATGGACTCCGTCGTGGAGAAATTCATAAGCGGGGTGAGTTTCCCGCGGCTGTAGCGGATACCGTGAATGAGTCACGATCGAGCTCATTGTCGGAACGGTTCTGCCCACCTTCAATTCGTGCTTCCCATCACTTCAGGGTGCGCGAAGCTCGGCGAAACGGTCGAGGACCTTCAACGTCAACCGTCCATCAGCAACCTCCCAAACGATCCGAGATATAAGTTGTGGATTCCTGCGAGCTTGGAGAGAGTGCTCTCAGAGAATTTTCCGAGAGGTGCAGGGAGCACCCCATTTCCGTAAGTTTTCGATCAGATTCCTTCCTTGACCGAGCTCGACGTCTGACTCATCAGGTCCACCATGAAGCCATTCCACTGACATTGTGAGCGCAGTAGGAGCTCCGTCGCTGCTGAAGGAATCCCTAGGTTGAGAGGTCAAATGCCGGCTGAGAAATTCGGAAGCTCAGTCCTGAGATTTCAGGACATGTGCTTGAACATCAGAAACTCTCTGCAGACGCTCCTTTTTGAAGTGATGCGATCATTTTCCTAATTGAGTCAAGCCTGGAGCTGCCCAGTTCTCCTCAGCTCGGGAATCTATTTCAGCATCTTTCCAACTCCTACGGATTCTGTGCGACGACTACATCCAAATCAGCGTTTCAATAATCCTGGAGGAATCTCTGATACGCGATCTGCATGCAAACATCCAGCAGAACTGCTCACTGGACATTTCTCTCATAAATCTCATCGATCATGGGAGTCCTCTCCTGGCTGAGACCTTGATTCCCAAATCTCATCTGTCCCATCAAGGTGGGACATCGTTAGAATCAAAACCTGTTCAGCTCTGCACTACAGTGACTCAGCAACTTCAAGGTCAGAAGAAAGTGTCGCGTATTCGAAGCTGACTCGATGTAGGGGACAAGCGATTTCTCAAGAATGAAACGAAACTTCCAGAGAAAAATAAAATCCGACGTTCCGACGAATCGGCAGAGGCGGTGCCGCAGACTACTCCGCCAGTGGCAATTTTCTATGAAACGAACTGCTACACCGGAGTGACTTCAGTTATCCAACAAACGACGAACATCATCACGACCACCGCAACCGCTGCCAGCAGGTGAGCCGTCGCAGCAGACGATTCCTAGTATAGGACCTCGAGGGGCTCTACCCTTGAGGGTGAAAGCAGGTCTTCGAATCTTTCCGGGGTTTCGAGAGTCTACTTTCATTCCAGCTTGTACGGGCCTCCGGATGTCCTCGAGAACCCTGAATTAGCGACGGGACAACCGGCACAGCAATGCGTGATCATTTCTGGAGAAACCACCTCTGACTGGGGCGGTCCTTCGCTTTCTTCCCCAAATCAGCCGCACGTCTATGGACACTCGTATCGATCGAATCATTTCACCCAGTAGGAAGACCCTCTCTGTCTGCGGAAACTCCCACCCAAACGCATCGTAGTGCTTTCAATTTAATTCTGTTCATCTCAACCTTGGGATTGTTGGCATTTAGGTTTTGAATAAACTCGTATACACTGAGAGAAGATCACTGAGCTCCAGATGGATCAAAAAATGACATCCTGAAGCATGAATGTGAACTGAGCCGGATGGCATTAGCCTCATCATTCGCTACATGTTTGCTCTCGTTCACGAACTTATTCCGTAGGAAGAAAGACCAATAAATTGTCAAGGTGCTAAGAATCTCCGATTAGGCGGGCTGGGGCCACTGATAGAGGACTCCATTCAGTGAGCATTTCCATTGCGGGAATCGGTTTCTCAAGTTCTCGAACGGAGTCGTCCGGTGATACATTTCACCATCTTCATCACTCTGTAGTCGTCTGGTTGTTACCCGTTCCGAGAGCTGTATGTTGCGGTACGTATGACAAGCTTTCTCCGGGAAAATGTAGCTGGAAATCGGGAACAGGAGTGATAGGCCGAATAGAGCGTGAACGTGCGGAGAACAATTACTAATAATCATCTCAGCTCATCCTCAACGTGTCAGTTGCGGCCCAATCGCAAGCAGATCGAACAGCTAGCACGTAGCGCTAGTTGCAAATGGATATCTAAGGAATCGCCACCGTTCACTCCATGTTTTGCTTGAGCTTGCGATCCTGGTGCATCTCTGATGCGTGGAGAGTTTCGTTGAGACCCGGGAAAATCTCCGCTTGAAACCACACCCCACGGATGTACATGGTTCGAAATTTATTCGGATATATTTGATCGGCCCTCAGCCAATTTCAGGCGAGTCGCCCCAGCCCTGAGAATGTAGACGAAATGTAAACACTCAAGTTTGGTTTCTGTTCTAGAATCCACGAAGCGTTCAATGTCGACACCCATGTGAAAAACAGCGGATCCAACGCTCCGTTCAAGTTTGGAGCTGATGCCAGCCCGGTTTCCTTCAGCTCGGTGCTCTTCTTCCGGAGCCCAAACGGAAGATTTGCAACCCTAGTCATTGTGAGCATCGCCTTTGGCCATCTGACTTCGCTCATTTCGATGATTCTCGCCTGTTAGCTTGCTTTTCGCTTCTCTGGCTCCCAAGGTTGATCATCTCAACTACCTGTCTGTGGATTCAATGGTGGTTTTGGAGTTTGGTTGTCCTGATGCCTATCCGTCAGCTTCTCGCTATATGGTTTTGAGCGTTCTACTCATCTTCGGTTACATCGTCATGACTTGATTCAAATGGGTCAATGCTGGCACTGCTGTGCGCTTCCGAAGTGCGCTCGTAAAAGAGAGGTGACGCTCGCAACACCCTCCTGAACGCAAACTTCCTGTTAAAAGCCTATCTCTCCGGCCGCCAAATCACACTCACATCCTCTCTCCATCAATTCGACGCCCATCCGTGTTCATTCGTTATCCATATGTATTCACTGATCCTCTCATTCAAACCACTGTATACCGAGCCCCGACTTGGACTATTCCGCGGTTTTCGCCCCTTGCAATCTCAACCACGATTCCGATACGGCTTCGATAAGACTGCATATTTTATGTATCCACCAACTATTCCCTATGTTCTGCGTCCTTCGTCTCAAGGTCAACGCTGACTAGGCTGAACTGCTTCGGTTCAACCAGTGACGTTCTGAGACGATGATCCCTCAAGTTCAAATCATGCTCAACAACCGGCACCTACCTCTGAATCGTCTCGAACGACAACCTCAATTGGAATTCGAATGCCGTCCAGACTTCGTCTCCTGGAATCCCCCAGAATATATCTCAGAAACACCTCTTTTTGTCGCTTTTCCCAACGGATCAATGAGAAGCTGCATCTCTGTCCGGTGTTTTTGCACCCCGGCTGATTAGAGACATCTTCTCCGAGTCTCACAAAAACAGCGAAATGAGAGCAACGCTCGGTCCATTGTTCAGATCGTGTTATGACCTGCCTGTCTCTCATTGTTCAATCTTCATGAGATCCACATTTATGGCCTCGGTCTTTCCGTGCTTCTCTCCGCCTGCCGCAGCCCCTGAACTAAGCCGCCGGTCTTATTACAAATAATGATTCGATCCTATCCTGTGTCTTCCCGAATCCACTCCTGTAGTCATACATCGCCTTTTCATCTCCCCAGGTGTCCCACGAGAGAAATTCCGAGATCAGTCTCGGGAGCACCTTGAATGAGAGCAGGCATTATGCTGTGACAAATACTCGCGAGATTCCGTTCGCTCACACGCAGCATAGCTCTCGGGTCCACCCGCAAGCAAGGGGAAACGGGGCCTCGCTGTACCCTCGGAGGATCATTGCCTTCCCTTCGTGCAAAGTACACCAGTTCGTTGTGATCGTTTCAGTGCGGGTAGATTCCGAAAATTCAGGAGTACATAGAATAACATACGTAGATTCACACGATGAGAGGAAGCCCAAACAATCCACCGCGAGCAAGGGAAAACGCCGACCCATCGACAGGTAGCGACTCAACGGAACTTCACCGTAATCTCCATGCAGGAAGGAAATCGCAGGTTTGTGCCGAAGGTGTTGAGGAAGTCAGTTCGCTTGATGATACTCGATGGGCTTGAAGAAGGGACGAAGTAGCGATTGGCGATAATGGCTCAAACATTCAGAATTATCAACTTCAGACAAGGCCATATTGCTCATGTGCTCTCCGGGGTTTAAAGTTTCGAGGTAAGGGTACAGATTATGGGTCGAAGCAAGAAGCATTCAGCGACTCTCGTCACGAAGTAATCCGGATCGCTTGCACCCCGAATTCGCGACACGTCCAGTGAGGCCACCGCCGTGATTGCTAACCTTTGTCAGGCCTGTGGGTGAGTCACCTCCCCGAAACACCGAAAAGGGGAGCTAGGACACGGGGGGTTCGCTTTCCGACGTATAGAATTCACAATCGATCCAGAAATGCTTCGCTGGCGCCTCTTTTCGAGTCGTCCGCTCGTTCCCCCGCTCCATCGATCAATCTGTCCCGTTCAGTTGAGGCCGAAAAGTGGCCCAAGGGCTGAATTTGTCGCATTCGTGAACAATGTTATCCGAACCCATGTCCTCACTCGGGGATTCATACGGTTTGCAGTGGGTGTTCCATGAATGGTCTCACCGAATACTTTAAGAGTCATCTCGGCGCGAGAAGACCTTGTTTTGGAAAGTAGAAAGCAATCCATTTCTCTCCAACGATGGTTTATTTACACTTGGGACATCGCCGCATCCTCAGTGAGTGACAAATCCGTTTTCCAGAATATGTTATTCGTCACTCATGGTTCTGGGTTTCTACTCGGAATTCCAAAACCAAGTCACGTAAATGCCCTCGTATCAAACAAGGCCGACCCGTCGTCGAGATCGACCTCCAAACAACCTTGGATCCTACTTATACTGGGTGTCTTACCATTCTCGGTCTCTTCCACGCATTCTACATTCCGTCTGAAAGTTGGACGGTTACATATTTTGGCAAGACAGAGCATCGACCACACTACCCCATCATATTGCTCCTCACCCTTGGAGAAAATGAGGGAAGTAGTGGATTACTCAAGGTCGAAGCAGGCAGGACGTCTTGAGCTCTCTCAAGTTAGCGTCGTAGGTTTTTTTCTGTGGCTCGAGGTCACGGTGCAAAGGCTCACCGCCCAGAGCTCGAAAGCATGACAGACCTTCGTTAGCCCACTGAGGGAATGATATCCATAACACAGAGAATCTTACGCCGGAAATCGATGATTTCGTTCCGCGAGGAACGCATTTCATTGTTGCAGAGGCAAGTCAGGCAAACGAAACAACAAACGAAACGAAGCTGTAGTCTAGGTTTTGCTTGTTCGGTCGGTCGGTGAGTCGACCCTCAAGTGATGAAAGGAGTGAGTTTGCGCAGTTGCAGGTCTCAGTTAAGTTCGAGAAAGTTTTTGTGCAAGCACGGTGCTCACTGGATACCACAGTCTGTTAGTAAGCATGAAAGAGCTTCCTGCATCCCCAGAAACGCGTTCTCCAGCCTAAAATGAAGGACGAGCAGCAGATCATCATCAGCAGTCACGACCGAAATCATTGGCAAGATCATATTGTAGTGCTCGACTGGAATCGCAGATGGGCGGAAGTCACCAAGGAGTACTTTCGATCGTATTCATCCCTGCTCCGACTCTACTGCGAGCCGCTCGACGAAATTCATCGGATCCCGAGGGACCGGACTCGACATTTCAAGATTCTAAGTCACCGAGGCGAGTTACGATGGTTTCCGACTCGCGAGGCGAGAGTGCTCAGATGCTGAGCCAACTTTGTCATTTGCTCCGACCTCTATCTTTGGCGTGACTTGTGTATCGACGCAATCTGTTCGAAAGCTTCACTCTCCGTCTTCGCTTGCCGGAAACTCATTCGCCCATTTGCCATTCCGTAACAGATAGGTTCGATGCTTCGCTCGTAGGACTTGCGGCACTACCTGCAGGACTTGGTTTTGTCGTGTACGTCTGTGAACATCTTACGAATCTCCCAGGGCGCCATCATATGGGCGGAGATGAGCCTCCGGAAGACGCATACGTTGTTCTTTCGTTTGAAGTATTTGAAGCCCTCGTGATTCAGTCGTCGAACCCCCAACCGACGAGCCAGGAGTCCTGGGAACGAGAGAGATCAAGTAAAAAACGTGATTCATTCTCCCCAGTCGGAGGAAGAGCCGCTTTTCAGTCCTCAGACACACCGACTCCGAAATGATTAGCGAGAATCGGAAAGATGAGTTTGCGAATTTCACAGAGGCGGAATCGTTCAACAACGGATTTGCCCATTCGGCATCTCGCTCACCGGTCACATAAATGTCTTCCATGTGGAAGAACGGAGTTCTCTCGGTCATTCTCAGGAGATCTGATACGATATCCGTCGACATAACGTATCCTGTTCCGGACAGGTAGTCCGGGTACATTTTTTCTGAGAAGACGTACGATGGAACATACCTGGAATCAGAAATAGAGAGGTCATTGCAACGGACACGCCCCAGATGCGGGAGACTCGAGAGCTTCATGAAATCCCGGCCAGGTGAAGTTTCTTTTTCTAATCGGACAGCTTTGGAATCGAGAGAACTTACCACTTTGATTTGAAGTCTCGCACCGGCTTTGCTTTCACAATAAGGCTTCCCAAGAGCATTCTGCTCTTGCCTTTGACTCTCAACACACTGACAAGATTCTGAACATTTATGTACATGTCGTCATCGGTTTTCAAAATATATCGCGATGATGCCGCGCATCCTGAATAGTTGGCCCACTTCAGTAGGAAGGCGGACTTCAAGGTGAGATTATTGTAGGAATCGAAGAAGTCTTCTTGTATCAAATCGTCATAGTGATCCGCCTCCATCTGGAAAGTTTAAGAAGACTAACTAACACAAGACCTCCCTCAGGGGACAATCCCCGTTGTATTTGTTTTTGAACTCGCGGGGGATGGAGTTGACGAGAACATTTCAGGAAGAGGAAACACGCTTCAGCTTGGCGAAAAATGGAGTGGTTCGTGCTCCTTGTCACTGACCTCGAGTTTTTCCTGCAGTTTTGTATCGTTTGGTGCACCTCTGCCCACGAGGAAGAATACTCGACTGTCGTTGGGGTGTTCCGTCGCCCAGGTCTCTCGAATGGCTTGCCTCGCAACGTCGTTCCCGGCAGCTGAACAAACAACAATCGTTACGAGGCGTTGCGGGTCGCATCGGCTTTCGGTCGGTGCTAGAACTGCGGTGTAATTCGTGGGTTGCAGAATGTAAAGAAAAGACTCCCGCTGCCGGAGGACCCATGTCAGGTTGGGTGCGATGCCAGGCTCCGCTGTCCATGTGAACAGGGGACTGAAAAAACAGATCAGAGGAGCTTATTCTCAGTTCCGATTCATTGGCGGGACATCTGCCTGTTCTCAAGATTTTGACCCTAGCAGCTGGGAGAGGTTTGCCCGAGATTGAATTGACCAAGGGAGGAGAGCTTCGACTCATCTTGGAACGAGGAGGCAAAAGAACTTCGTCTTTGAGGAAACGGAACCGCGCCCGTGTTTAGGGCACACATTCAGCACCGAACGCGGCTGAGTAACAGATAGAACACACCAGTACGTACCTGCATATCAGACAGTACAGCGATATGAAAACGAAACAGAACAATCCGAATTTCACCGAGGCTCGGGTGGAGTAAGCGGAGACGTTTAGAGATGAAGCAGTCGGTCTGATATACAGGGGGAGCGGAATTTCCAAGTCATCTCTCGGAGGGAGCCTCTGGAAGAGCAGATGAGATGGTTAGGGGAAGGCTGCTCCTGACCAGCCGCTTCTGAGTAGCTGTTGAAAATTGATCAGTGTTCCGAGTCCCGCGTCTTTGTCCGTGAATTCAACCCAAACCAGATGATCAAACGATATGATCGGAATCTGTGTCTTCGAACCAGCCGTCAGATAGAAAGACGGTACGGCAGGTTCACGGAAACAGGGTGCTCTGCCGAAAACACCAGCCTGTCCTCGATCAAGACGGGTACTATGGTGAGATCACTGCGGAAGAAGTCGCCAAGACAGATGTCGACGACAGGGAAATGCTGAACGCCCAGTTCGACCAGCGGAGCCGAGTCCGCGTTTAGCAGAAGGAAAGAAGTCAGGGCCTTTCCTGGAGGCGAACGAGACATGGAAACCCATCATGATCATCGGCTTCTGATAGATCCCATGGAAGGCGCACCGATGGAAATAGTCCGAGCTTTCTGGTCCGGCAGACCGAGCTCAAGTCGTATAAAATACGGAACAACTTGAGAGTCGATGTCATGGTCACAATTCGATGGTGGAGCATTCTCCTGCCACGGGAAGCTCAGTCGATATCGAATTACCCGTCGAGATCGTTAATTATCCTATACGGATCGCAGTCAATGCAGTGAGTGGAGCTGTTCTGTGATTCTCAGAGAATTCGAAACCGAAAGCTCAGTTAATCAAAGCTCTTATCGAGGACAGCCGCCACGATTGACGAAGTTGTCAGCGGTCGGCCATGACGATAACCAAATGGAGCTTGACTCTCGACATCATTGACTTTGAATAGCCTCGATTCGCCGAATTCGCTCTTTCAGCTTCAGTTCATGATCGTCTCCTTCTCGTGTCGGAGCCGTTTGGTGAATCCTACGGAGACTGTAACTGGACAAATGCGAACGAGAAAAGAGAAATCGGGAACGGAGCCTGCCTCCAAGATTCGAGACGCGATGACAGAGCGACCTCTGAGGAAACGAATAACTGAAAAACACTCGTCTGCGCACGTTCTCAAGCGCATTCCGCGGATTCGAAGACACACCTGGGTACGTTTGTTTCAGGGACCCTCTGGCCCGATCAGACCCCGCTTCTGACCTGCTTTAGCCATTCCAGTTCGGGCATGCGTCCCCATGAAGAATATCCAACCAACGAGGGGTCGGGGCGAAAGTATTTCCCTAACGGCCCCAGGAGTGCGATTAGAATTCCCCGTAGATAAGTCCTCAGCCTGCCGCCTTGCTCAACGGTGCTCCTTCTGGTGATCAGTCGACTTTGATACTTTGGATACCGCGAAGCAGGTACTAGTTCTGTTTTCCTACAGGATGCCGTTACAGATCAATAAGCTTAGACGCTGACTGCCGGAACCGTCTTCCTAGATTCGTTCCAGGAAGACGGCTCGACCTCATTCACTGCAGGAAGTTCGCTCTTATCGAGACTGTGCTTAAAGCGAAGTTTCTGACTCTCACTGCCAAGTCTCGTAAAGTGATACTGCTAGACTCGAAGCTTTGTTTGTACTGGAAGGCCTTCCCGAGATGGAGCTTTCACCGAAATCAACGTCCTCGCTTTTTATACTCGTTTGTGTCCTGTGAATGTTCCGGAATTTCGCTCGCAGACGCACTCCGCGGCCTCCATAGTTCGCCGACCCCCCGAGGTGGATCGGGGACTGCGTCAGATTCCGTGATCGCCGGACAGAGTGCATGACGGAGTTGACGTGGGGAAATTCGATCATTCTAGATGCAGCGAGGACATCAAAACGGCCCGCCGCTCGGCAAGAGGCTCCATATTCTCTATTGGGAGAAACCATACGTAAATTCGCTCAAGTTCAGAATGGGTTTCAGGAGAACACTCTGGCAACAAGCTCTATTTTGAAATGAAAACTGGACCACAAGCTGATACGCTACTTTATTCGCGCAGGGAGCGGAACCTCTGATCCGGTTCGAGATCTCTATCGCGCTGATAGGACAGTATGCGAATCAGCATTTCGACATTGTTGCCATGACGCAGAGCAGGCCAGCTTTGTGACTACTTGACGAGATTCAGAAACGTCTTCCAGATACCAGCACAGTTTTACAACATGACGTCCACATGAGCAATCCTCACGATATTCGAGCTCACTTTCGGAAAGAGAGACGCTCACGGTTTTCGTGAAACATGATACTTCGTGCTTCAGTATCGAACAATCTATTCATCTGATCCGGAAACGTCAGGACGCCGAATCCGTCATTGGTTCGAAAAGTCAAGGAAAGAGATTGCACCGTGGAGGACATTCCCGACTCATGGGTCGAGTTATTGATTGAGAGTCCGAATGATGCACGGCTAAAGTGCGGATCAACGGGATGTCAGATGGGTCGGATTCTCCTTATTTTTCCTTGCTCCAGAGAGCCAGGGTTCGATAATGTTCTCCTTTTCATTCGTGGATAAACGCGACCCCGTGCGTCGAAGGTGTTTGATCAGCGGGGCTACCATCGAAGAAGAGACACGAGTCGAGAACAATGGCTGCGTACAGCACCAACGCTCAATGGAGCTGTGGAGCACTTATTTATCACTTGCTTGCCACGACCTGAGCGATGAATGACCCGCGATTTCGACCGGCCGTCGGAGCGATTCGAATCTCATTAGCTCCCTCACAGACGAATAATAATGAGCGCCGAGGTGAGCTCGGTTTCCTCGGCATCCCAATCCGACTTTGAGAGCTGTTTTCTCATGGACGCTCGGTGGAAACTTGCAACCCGCGGGCTGACCTAATCACATCTGGACAAGGATGGACTTGGTTCCGACCAGGATCCAGCTGACTGTCTCTGATTACCCTCTAGACTTGGGAACTGTGATGCATGGAGTGGATCAACGTTTATTGGCAAAGCGCCGAGAATTGGCCAGTCGAACGAACGATCCGCTCAGCTGTTATGGAATCGCAGAGAGAAATCGAGTCGTAAGTGCTTCCCAGAGCGTGGAAAGTCAGACAGTTCAGATCCAATACGAAGCACGTTCCATGATTCACCAGGACAATCGTTCAGATATTTTGGATTCTTCAAGTGCGTTCGAATCCGGAAGTGTAAACTCTCCGTCCGTCCCCTTGCGATCGAGAGTGATTACTGCGCTCAACACACGTGATTCGGATGAGCTGTCTTCGCGTATCTGTATCAATCATGGCGCGGCTCTTCCCATCTCTACTCTGGACAAAAAAATTCTACAAACGATTCCAAATGAGCGGAGCTGCGGCCGAAAGAAACGGGCTGTGCAAGCAACTCTTCCGCGCGCTTCCCCCCAGCCGATGTGTCCCCGAGACGACTCATCAAGCGAATCATCCTGTGTTGGCCTATACGAAGCAAGGGCGCGAACGCAAGTTACTCGCCTTCAGACGTTCACCAAGAAACAGAGTCATCTCACCCCTCCGAGTCTGGTTCCGAAAATGGTTCGATCCCTCGATCGATCCAACTCGGAACAATGCTCTATTCTCGAGCCACGGGATTCGGTCGTGGCTCACGTGAGAGCACAAAGACAAGCGTTAAACTGTTAGAAGTCACAACAAGCCGCAGATAACCTTGCTCTACGGCTGAGGTTGTTAACAGTGGCACCGCACGTCAGCTTGCTGACAGCGAGGAGCATCGGCTTCGCTCCTGTCAATACATGTGTTTGTCCACGCCTGGAATAAATCATCCGAACCCCTCTCTCCCACGGGCAGCTCAGTTTCACACGGTCGGGAGAAGACACGCCGACATCCCTCAGCAATTAACAACGGTTCGCTCGGAATCCCCTGGCTGAGATGAAGCGCTGATAAGCGGTGTTCGATGTTGAACAGAGGAATCGCCTCTACCAACCTGATACTTCATGAGGACAGCGCTTATTCTTGTCAGATCATCACTAGTGGAGAACTGCTGCCGCAGTCCCTCGGGATCCACACTGCCGACCACGCACAGAGATAGTGTCTGCTAGGGAATGGATCGACATGCGCCAGTTTTCCAATCAGTCAGTCTGAGCCAGCCAGCCTCGGCTGCTCTGCTGTCTTCCCATCGCGTAGACGACAAGCTGAAGACACGACCACCAGCTAGCGCAAACCTCGGATAAACAGGCCGATCTGTGGGAGAGAGTCGATGGGCGAGAGAGATATGGCGCAAATTTTCAAACAGAGGTTATTTGGAATCCTACCATCTGGGATATCTGTCAGAACTTGGAACGGAAGCATGAACTCTGAAGCTCCTGATCGATATGTACCAACAAGGGTGCATCCCCTCGAAGGAGGTTGACGCGGAGCCGGAGTCAGAGCCCATGGCTCCCGGGCGGAAGTTTTGGAGCGCCTCTCTGAGGAATCACATCAAGGTGGGAGGATAGCGACACTCACAACCGCACCCGGGATTTCTACATTGTAGAGATCTGACATCCTTGTGATGCAGCGTTCTGATGAAGAGACTGAAACGGTGTATCATGGTTACCTGCTCGATTGGGAAGTTGGCGAGACACATTGTGTCAGCTGAGGAATTTTATATTGAGACATCGAAGGACATCTCGAACAAGTAGCGTGCGCAGTGCGAGCATCGAGCTTCAGTCCTATCCCTGCTACCTCTATTCCTTTGTCCATTATAGGAGGGAAGAGAACGAGGCTGCTGGCGTAGGCTTGACTTGAGTCACCAGTGACTTCGGGAGGAACGCGGGATCGCTGCGAAAAGTTGTCGAACGACATTCGTGCTTGGATCGTTGTCCAGATATCATGGTGTTGAATCCGAGGCTTCGTTCCCATACCTCTCATGGTTGAAGCGACACCGAGGCAATTGAGACAGCTGTAGCTGTGGGTGAAGTCATGGAAGATTTCAAGGAATGCTCAATCCCTCTCATCACATACATCGGTTTGAATTTATTCAAATCCCATCGTGTACCTGGGCTCGCGAACAACGGCTCTTGTTGGCAATGAACCTCACGTGTGTTTTGCGATGCCGAGGAGCGGAGGATGATGATGAGTGCCTAGAATAAAACTTCGGTGAAACATGTACGTATGCCAGTCAATAATGGTATTGCGGGTATTTTTGCTATCAGGTATTTTTAAGGTCTGACTGTTCTGCGCGATCCCGAGGATTGCTCTCATAGCCGGAATAAGTTTGAGACATCGGACAGCGAGGATGCCTAAGACCCCAGAAACTCCAGAGTTTCCAGAGTTCCACCCACTCCTGGGCAGAGGAAAGCGAGAATCTCAGATTTTTATTTGGAATGACCCGTCTCTCGCTTCGAAAGTCTACTGCTGACAGACAGACAGACAGACAGAAATTGCCTTACATGTAGTGTCATAAGACCTTAGGGAGTGGCCACCGATTCCCGCTAGCATAGAATCGGGTTGGGATTCGTATTCCAGCCATACATCCAGAGCAGACACAATCTGACAGTTTCTGGCAAGGAGGTTCGTACCTACCTCTTGAATGGGACAGCATCATTGGTGAACTATGTCCTTATTCGGCCAATCTGTGCATGTGGCCTCTCATAAGTATCGTCAGATCGACCCAAGAATCACCTACCCAGACTCCGAGACGAGTGGAGGGATTCATTCCAGAGCCACCTGCTGAGACTCCCAAGAACATGAACAGAGAGATCCCGGAATCACCTACCTGGGCTCCGGGAATGAAGGTCAGATCGACCTCGGAATCACCTCCCAAGACTCCGAGACGTGTCCTGAGATATATCCCGGTACCACCTCTTCAGACTCCCGAAAGAGACGCAGCAAATTCATTAGGTTTTGGAAATTGCATCAATCAGCCCAAAGATAAGCCCTCAGTGTATGTCGGGATCTCAGGTTCCCCGCCAACACGGCTCCAGCCAGCGGCTCATCGTGCCCAGGACCGACGTCGCGTTGCCCCGCTGAACATCAAAGGACAGGTGCTGAGCCGAGAAGCGCCTCAGCCTTTCGTCTTTCGTTGCTCGCTCGAAGGCCTCCTCAACCTGGGCAATCAGGGTACCGATGTGGGAGCCGGGACCACCCATGGTCTCGAATGCGGAGTGTGCTGAGATAGGTTCCGGTATCACCGTTTTTTTCTTTTTTCACGACGGGTGTGGGAGAAATGCGTTTACGCACACCACCAGTGGAGCGGAATGGCTGATCAGAGCTCGACCCGTGGTACTGCAGGACTCAAGCTCCCGAGGGGGGAGCTTGAGCCCCCCCTCCCCCGGCACGTCCATCAGTGGGAATTGCTTCGGGTCCCCTTCTTATCCTTTCTATCGACCGGACCGAAGTCGCGGAGCCCTTGGGCTGGGCTGGCGCATGCTGTCGATCCGCTCGGTAGCGGTCAATATGAGGCTCGAGCGTTCGATTTTTGTCCGAAACCAAACCGGCAGCGAGCGCTGCGTTTCCTGGCCACTCTTTACTTTCCCTGAGCATAAAGCTCACCAGCCTGGGCCCGTCCACCGGCCGAGAACCATAACTCGAAATCTGGCGATCCTCCAGCCTGCTGAACTCTGTTTCCAGGCAATCCTCAGAGTGGTCGCTGAGTTCTGTCGAGAAGTTTCCGGTGACCGGAGCCGAAGCTTGGAGGGCCCAGAGTGGCGCGGCATGCATAATGACGCTGTCGGCAGCTGAGTCCAGCAGTCGTCTCCTGAAGTCGTTTGGCACCACCGCTTCAGACTCCCAAAAGTATGGTCAGATCGACCCCGGAATCTACTTCCTAGATTTCCGAGAATATGGACGAAAGCACCTTCATTGCGCCCAAAAAGTCTTCGTCCAACCTTAGGGAACATCCCACAACATGCCGTTGGTTCCACGTCGATCCGATGAATCCCGGAGGGGCTCGTTGAGGACAGACAAACGAACAAACAGACCCTGGATTTCCATATATTCAGATCGTGTTCTTTGTGACGATTGATACTCAACAACTGTGGTAGCATTCACATGAGCTATTCGTACTAAAGCTCCTGCATGAAGGTTGAAGCTCCGGCTTCCCATCGCTACTAGAGCTCCTACCACGACGTGGAGATACAGATGAATTCCAACTTGCTCTCGTGCACGTTTTTCAAACAGTTTAACCGATGAGTCGCGCAGCACGGCATTGGTTGCTTGGGCCTTCCTTCGACGGAGTACCGGAGATTCTCGTCGTCAAGCTTCCGTCGCGGAACGTCGGACGACAGGAAAGCTTCGCATGTTTCCTGGTTGAGTCAGGTTTGTTCGCCCGGCGCTTCCCAGAAGTGAGCTAGCTGCTCAACACAGGATAAACTCGACTTCTCCCTCTCATCCGATGATGCTCTGTGCTCCGTCGATTGCGGCGAATTTCTGTGCTGCGACACTGAGTATTTCTTGACGGAAAAAAATTTTCGCTCACAAATTCTACTCGACAGTACTCGTCCGCCAGCGGACAGCACCTCAATCACATTTCTCAGCAGCTTCGTCTTCGTCGACGATTTCATCGGCCAGCTAGCAAAGGAATCGCGGTTCCTTTGGGCACTGGAATGCTTATCTACTTACGAGGAGACCTAGATGGAGACACAATGATTGTGGAATTGGTATTGGCATCCATTCATCCTCATATGTGTGACTAATCCGTTCCGGTGACGAGCTTTCTCAGCGGATAGCTGTCGTTCCTTCCTCCAACTGCTGCAGCAACCTCTCGGTGTGTCATCTATGAAGAAGAGTTTTCGTCGTGTCGCCCTAGTCGATTTAGTCCTCTTCCCCACGGTATACATCGTTGCATTCCCGGATGACGTGGCCTGGGGTTCTCGGGTGTACTCCACATCTGACGCCCGTGGATTCGAGTTCCGGTTCGGAGTTCTGTCTAGAATCCCTTGTTCCGAGCGCACCGAAATGCTCGTGCGTTGTCAGAGATCAGTGTCCCGAAGTCGCGGCTGAGAAATGCGCAGGAAGCCAGAAAAAACTCATACGTTGATAGGTCTGCGACCAACTCGAGCCTGATCGCCGTGCGGTTAGCAATAGCTGCTCTTCCCATTGCGCTGGCTCCTCTGATCCAGAGTCGCGAGCGCAACCTGTGCAGCAATCCCGCGACAAGTCCCGTGTAGCAGGCCATCGGACCCGTGGACTGATCGCACCGGGAGACTGACCAGGTGCACCTCTGAGGGGAGCAGTATGGGAAAGGGTCTCTTTTGGCTTTGGTCGGGTATTTGAACGAAATCTATTCCTGGAGTTCAACTACTCTCTGGTTTGTGCCGTATTATGCCTCAGGGCGGGACTGTCGAGATAAAGGAGCAGAATTGCCATCTGACCGAACCTTCCTGTCTATGTATGGACTTCACCGACAAGGATCAAATCGGAAGAACAGCAAGAACGGACCACAAACCCTCGTTGATTACAAGACAACAGTTGCAAGAAAATTGGACCCCTATTTGGAAAAAAAGTTTCCTTCGAGATTTGAAGAATAAACAAATGCTGTCGTTCCGATTTCCCCGCCTGCCTCGCCTGTTCAATGGCGACCCACGAATCCCAAGGCGCTACCTCTGACGAGATCGGATTCGATTACCATAAAGATCTGCAAAAACAGTTGATCCACGCTGCTTAGTCGACAATCAATATGGTCGAAGACTGATTCATCAGAACACCCGCCGATTGCCCCGATGAGTCTAATTCCATTATTCCAACAAGCAACCGCTCTTCAAACGGCACAACTACGAACTGAACCACAATGAGAGGAAAATCACCGATTCAAAACTCAAGATCATCATTGATTAGAGAGGATGGATTCAACGAGCGCGGTCCCATTGTTTTTCAACGTTGCCGCTGCAGGGAGAGGAGCATGGAGATATTTTTTTTTGCAGGGAGCGAGGCGATTACGCTCACACACGCATTTGATATCACAAGCGATAGAGTCTACATGCAATCCACAATTTCCTGTCCCAGTGAAACTCGGAATGCTAACTCCACAAGCGTCATCCTACCATAGATCATTCCAACCTCGTGACCAAAACCGAAAAAAACACCGCAAAGGTGCTGTGGCTATTTACGAACAGAGAGTAGCACCTACCCAAGCCACCCCCACAATTACACCAGATCTCATCGATGAGGATCATAGTGACATATGTGCGTGTTGAGTACTACTACGTGACCAATTAAATCTCCTTGCGGTAACATTCAAAATTCCAGGAGCATCGTTCGAACTCATCGAAAAGTTCCTCTCGAAATATGGCTATGTTCGGTCCCGAAGACCATTCACCGTATTTTTCAAGTCATTTATCTACAAATCTCCTCCGTCTCCCGTTTTCGAGTCCGGAACGTCGTATTTCCGCGCTCCTGCGTTTTGACGTGAAAATGTCGTTCCCTGTGGCTTTGGTGCGCTCTGCTAGTACTTCGTCATTTATGTGACGAATTTTGAGACTCCGGTCTACCCTCAAATTTCGCTCGGGACGAACCGCAAACGCTTCAATTTTTGCCGCAGTGCGAGCGGCCGTTTGCCTGGTGCACACTAGCGGAGAGTGCTTCTCATCGCATTTTGCGCAATTCGGCTACCTAGATCTACATTTCTGGAGTGGAATCGTCGAAGACACAGCAAGCATGCGCTTTCCTTGTAAGCGGATCTCCTGCGCTCTTCCGACAAAATGTTATCCGCGCACATCCTGCACGGGTGATCCTCTACACCGAAGGAGCACGAATGACCAACCCCGGAGGCATCGCCCGCGAGAGAATACCGACTTTTCTGATTGGAATCCTGAATTTTTGGATCGTAGCGGTTCCGAGATGTTTTGCCGTCGCTCTGCAATGTTCTGCCTTTCTCTCAGGGGGAGCGGCCTTCGTTAGGCTTGGCTGTCGATCTTCCGCAGGATTAAGTTCCAAGACTTTTCAAGATCAGGTCTTTGTCACACGAGAAGATCTTCTTGTTGGAGCAGTTGTATGACCATCAAAACGCGCAGTGGATCGCATTGAACCCGTAGAACGGGGAAGTTCGCTTCGCGGTTGAGCATTGCAAGCATCACGATTCTGCCCAGGTGAAGAGCCTTTCTCACTAAACCAGGGTCCTGAATTGGGAACAGTTCTGCGGGTGTGGTGAGGGATAAAGAGCTCCATTCCGAGGAGCAAAGTGAAGGGGGGAGTTATGGCTTATGCGCCTGCAGAGAATTCCGATGATTTTTCACGACCAGAGATCCAATGAGAACAGGAGGAGAATGGAGGGGAACAGGGTACGCAGCTCATCCCAGTCGGCGCCCTATCAGCCGCCTTCCTGCCTGGCGGTCGAGCCGCGAGTCCGCCGAACAGCGCAGACCGACTTCTCTTGAATCCTTCGAAGATTCTCTCTGTAAATCTTTGCCGAAGCGATTTGCAAATGCTGGCAATCATTTAAGAAAGTCCCTAATCGGCAGACAGGAGCAGCAGGAGTACAGTTCTGGAGGAGAGTGGAAGGACTCACTCAGGCGCCAGGGAATAAGCGCCGAATGATGTTTGTGAAGGAGTCTTCAATCAGAACAGAGTCAACAATGCGAGTCAACAGTGCAGCGAAGAGGGAACCACGCAAGGCGCTGCGAGATACACGAAGTTCCTCACAGGTCAATGGGGTCTAACGATTTTCCAGGCGTGTGCATTATCAATCATTTCAGTATCAGCGAAACTTTGTCGAATTGTAGTGGACGCTCCATTGAACTTTGGAGGACTTCATAAGCGTGACAGAATCGATTTTCCAAGTTCTGTTCCCGCCGAACATCCGACAATACCGGGGGGATGATTCCTGATAATCAACTCCTGTCATGTTTCCTGTCCTGACTATCGGTAACATACTGACCGCAGGGGATTGTACAAACTATCCCGAATCCGCTACTGTGCAATGAGCGAAAGAGTGATTCTTGCGGCCACGGTGCGAGTTCCGGTCATCTTAGCTTTCCTGAATCCCTTGGCTATTGAGGCGCGAAGCAACACCATAAGGCAACATCGGCGCCGATCTTTGAGTTAAAACGAATCTGTTCTAGAATCTCCCACGGGAAAACTTTTCCGTCTTGCTCAGAGTCAGAGGAGGACAGCCCACAGAGAATCGGGTTACAGTCGTCAGTGTTCACCCTCCTCTCCAACGAATTTCAATCAGCGTTTCGTCCAAAAATGCCTCCAAAATAGAGCCCAAGACAATGTGATATGATGTATATGTTTGAAGCTAGGGTAGCGCCAGCTCCTGATGGCCGAAAATTACTTGGCTCTCTGAGCGTTTTCCTGCTCAGAGTTCTGTCTCCGAGGCTTCCAAGATGTAGGAACCATGGCTCACCGTCGCGTCTCAGCTCCCCCTCGGCGAGGACGTCTGCTCGAGACCACATGGATATTGCAGAACAGGAGATTCCCTAATGTCGCAACGAATTCTTTGTTTTCGGGCCGCCAGGATGATGCTCCGTCACTAGGGACTTTCGGGGTTCAAGGAGAAGAGGATCTTCTCGCCAGTTATGTTCGATTTCTCCTGACCGGTCATCTTAGTTCAAAAGCCACCCTAAGGGTCATTTTTCGAATTTACGTACAGTTCAAAGACGTATCATCGCGATAAAAATCTCTTATGGTTGGCTCTCTTAGTCTTCTGCAGAGCACTGCCCCAGGGATAACCTACCATGACCATGCAGAGTTCCGGGATAGCTCTAGGACTGGAGCTCCGAAGTGCAGACCACGCAAAGAGGGAGCAAGGAATTCATGTTCTCGATTCATATATTTATTCTCTCCGTTGTTTTCACAGGAACGTTCAAGTTACGTGGCACAATATATCCGTCGGTATCAACAAATATCTATTTTAGAGGATATTGAAACAACACTTAAAGAATCAGACGAAATTTATCGCACGAGATTTGGTGCGAATAAACGGTACTCAATGGTGGAGTTGGTAAAGCAGCTCCAGAAGACAGCTGTGGCTCCATGCCTGAATAGGACATGAGTGATGACAGACGGCGCCGTCTCGGTTTGTCAACTCCGGAAGTCCTCTCCAAGGAGAGCTCTGCAGCACTTGGAGATGGGGCTGGAGCGATCGGCGGATCTCTTTCCTGACAGCCGGAGAATCCTCCGCGAACCGAAGCTTGGCTCGCAGGAAGTAGCCCGTCGGCCAGAGCCATTCCTGTTGGTTTAAGAACTATTTTCAGATATGAAACGAAATACCGAAAGGTGATTCCGGGACACTTCTGAGGGCTGGCTGAGAGGTTCAGCCGGAAAACAAAAAGATATGAAACGAAAAATCGCCATAGGCTGAGATTTCCTGGCCAGTGCTCGGGCAAGGTTTCTAAAATCGCGATTGTGATGACATACCGGTCCCCTGTGGTAGTTGAAGCCGCCATCGCCGTCACCGTTGTCGTAGTTTCCGTTGTAGGTCATGTCGCTGGGATCAAGCGTGCGCATCCCCAACGGACCTTTGAGCACCTCGTCGGCCAGGGCGAGAGCATTTCGTGCGTGAGCTGGATCGAAAAGCTCGGGTGCCTGGAGATTGGGATGGTTATGAGATCGGGAACGTCAGTACGAGATTCCGTTTGAGAAACCGACAACGGACGACTTCCGAGCTCGTTTCTTACTCCTTGATCTAGCTGCAACTCACCACAACCATCGCGACGGTGAAATTGGGTCGGAACTGGTAGTCTGCCCACGGCTGTCGGGACCCCAGAGTGTCCTTGTAAATTCCTCGACGATTGATAAGCTCAGCTGAGCTGTCGAAAGGCCCTGCACCCTGCTCGGGGACATAAAATGCTGACTCGAAGTGCGTCTGGATCCGAGCGGCCCATTCGCCGAACGAAGTCTTCGAACCTGTGAAAAATAGGGTGCTCCGTGAAGACTAGTCCGACACACGATCTTCTCCTCGTGCGTCCAATGCGTACCAAGGTATTTCAACTAACCTTGGAATTCCACGGAGTCGTGAGGGTATATGCCCTCCTGGTGTTTCTCGTGAAGCCAGCTTACAACGGACTTGCACAAGCCGACAAGCTCTACTGCAGAACCGTCCCGGGGGGAAGCGGGGGTGCCCTGGTTCTTGCCGGGAATGCTTCCCATCTTATCCATCCAAGTGCCGCAATTGAATTCGTTACCCCCGAACACGAAACCGGTTCTGTGGTCAACACCGAATTCCAAATTGAATCCAGGATCTTTCATTTGAGAGTCGATTTTGGTCCCAGCGTTCCTCTCACGGAAGCTGGTGCCGTTCCAGTGCTTTTGCAGAGCCTCTTGGATGACATCGTACAGGGGCATCACCTGCGGAGAAACGGCGTTGAGGTGAGAAGCTCCTCTTCCCCACTTCGAGCAGATGCCGGCAGCTGGTACATCGCTTACCGCTGAGTCGACGGGGAGCGCTTCGCTGTCGTCTTTGGGATAGAGTCTCGAAACGGGATCTTTCAGGATCAGATCTCCTTGTGGCACGATTTCGCAGTACTGCTTGATGCACTCCAACCAGAACCAGACGGCATCTCGACAGTTGTACCGGCTGTTGGTGCCGCGATCCAACAGGTTAGGAATCAGTCCGTGTCGCAGGGTGCCGGCGAATCCCAAGATTATCGACCTTCAAACGGTATCGCAATGTTAAGGACATCGGTGGTGAACGAATCGCTTGACAAAATCCACACCCAGCGAGAGGTGACCGAGCACCAACCTTGCTTCAGCGAATCTTCCAGTCAGCAGAAGGAGACCTCGAAGGGAGATGAAAGTGTCGCGTCCCCAGTTGCGCATGTACCCTGTTGCGAAATGCGGAAGTCCCGCCGCAAGAGTCGGGCATTGCTGAGAAATCAAAGAGCTGTGTGCGTCGTGTTTTGTTGGCGCGGGGGGCTCGAGCCGCGAGCTGAGAGGGGGCAATGGTGAATCATACACGAATCCCGTTAATATGACCGACGCCAGCGACATTTGACGCACAAAGGTCGATCCGCAGGATATGAACCTGGAAAGGCGTTATCGGGATGAATTCCATGTAGTGGCCCGTACTAAAGTCTGGAAGGGTTTGGTCAAGAACAGCTGTTTCTTCGGACGATTAAATTCCACTCACCTCGACATTTTGTGCCAAACCGCGTCGAGCAGTTGGGTGAACAACGCGGTGACTGTGGCATCGAAGTAACACGGTTTCAGATAGTGAGGAACTTTTTTGATCGGACTGAGCATCAGCTCGAGAAGCGTCGCGAATTCGAGGCATGATTTGTGGGGTCGGAGACGATTCACCATATATTCTATCAGCCAGTCTCCGTCACGGATGTTGCAACAGAGAGGATGCCCAAGATCGTTGCGAGGCCGGATGTGCGACAGATGAGTTATGACTCCTGAAGACAGCGCGTGAGAATCAGAACGCTTCCCTCAAGGTCTCGCTCCTACGATGAGAATAAGATTCTTCATTCGACACGAACCTTGCAAGCCGCAGTAGATCATCGGACCGACCGCGTTCAAGTTGTAAGCACCGACGCCCAAGCCGTCGGATTTTTCCTCCTGGTCGCAACGGAAGAGGATGCGGTTGAGGTCGTCCAAATCGAGCTTGCTGATAACCTCTTTGACCGATTGGGGAACTTCGACGGGACTCTTGAAGTATCCGAATGGCTTCAGCAGCGCCCGCGCGTTTTCCATACAAGCTCTTGCTCCCGGACCCACTTCCACTCTGTGGTTGAATGGCGCCGCGTTATATAGAGAAGCTGGTTAAAGCTCGAGATTCTCTCAATGTGAACCCACTTCGCAATCCCACTTCTGGGTCCGGAGGACTCTGACGTTCGTCACAATATTCACCTGAATGCGACCACTGAACCGGGTTTCAGGTCAGTGAAATGGATTTCACATGACTCCCCGCTGTCGAACTCTTCTACTCTGACAGTGGAACATCCTGCGAGCGGGATATTCGACTTCAGATCTAACTTGAAGTCCTCAAGCCCATTGATCACAGTTTCCATCTTCGCGAACTTCGTTTTGACGTTCCCATCTTTCCTCAGCCTGGCTTCCAGGATAACGTTCTTTATTTTACCTGCAACACAAACAAGGCTCAAACCCGATCTGTGTCCTGGAGCTGACTACGACTTCGCAAAGCGCGAATCTCGTGAGCTCAGGTGAATATCCTCGCGTGATTGATCCTCTTCCCCACTCACCAGATACGCGGAGGGGCTTGATCTGGGTTCTCTCTTCAGCGTCGGCGGGGCTCTGGAAGGATGTACGAGCTACCAGAATGACGGACTCGTCGGTCAGTGGACACCGTCTCGTCACAGCGACCGTGTTGAAGTCCAATTGGTCAACGTAGATTTCTCTGAAGTTCTCAAGTGCCAATTGATAATGAAGATCGTTCAGGAGTTTCTTGGCTTTCATGATTCCCCGATCGGCAACCTCCTCGATGCTTCGGAACAGTCGGTTCTCGTGAACAACGTGTATGTGATGCGGAACCAGCTCGTCGTAGCCGCGACTGCTGCCCGTCGCGCAAGAGGCCATCGAGACGAGAGCAGCGCTTGGGAGGAAATCGTAGACGCTCCTTTGCTCGTATGGGGACGGATTGTCGTGAGTCATGTCTACGAAGATTGCGTGCGCTACAGCTGGCATGAGGGGAGCCACACCTAGAACCAACATCAGCTCTTCAGTTTGTGTCAGAAGCGTCCGAAAATCTCTCACGGATCGGCACGATCCGGTTTTCAGTCGGTCGGGGCGAGGCGAATCAAATGATTTGGTGAATAAGAACTCGAGAAGGAAAGCTATCTCCTGGAAAATACCTTTGGCATGGAAGAAACTCCCGACAGGTATTCCTCCATATCTGTGGACGAGCCGCCCCAGCTCGTGAGAATCTCCGGCTTGCAGAGCTTCTCTTATCAGTGAGTTGATGCCCAAACGGTTGACGAAGATATTGTCCACGGCTTCCGAGGAGGTGAAAAGCTCCGCTATCACGTAGAGATCGTTACGGATCGACCGCGCCGCGTCCAGCAAGTACTCCGCGACGTGGATGGGTGTGCTGTGGCAATTATCCAGCCGGAGACCATGGAATATCTCAGCACTGCTCTCGACGTATTTTTTCATGTAGTCCCAGAGGAAGGGACAATCAGCCAGACTGTCGCCGTATCTGAGCTTGCAGCTGTCTCCCCACGCGATTAGCTCGCGACGGAGGTAAACCATCGAACCTGATGAACGCAAGAATGTATCTCAATGAATTCGTTCGATTCCCGTAAAACTACTAGTCAGGTCAAGAGGTAGAGAACGGTTTTCACCTTCAAGAGCGAAGTTCCGGAGCGGGTCGTCCCCCATGACCCAGCCATTGTGAGCCATGATGAACGCTCCCTTGCTGTTGGCGAAGCATGCCTCCATTTCCACGGACGTCATTTCATCCGCCAGAGAGTCGTGGTTCGGCAGGAAATATCTACGCAAGAGGGAGAAAGAACGAAACAGGGCTTGAGTTCCCACTCTGGAATGATCCATCCCGATCCCCGATGGATCCAAAGCTCGCATGTTGAAGAAACCCACCTCGTGACGAGTGGCCGGTTTTTCGTGATCTTATGCTCTTTGGGCCCCCAGGAGTCGACTTTGTGATAACTCAGCCCTTTGAGGATATTCTCAACGGCGTTTCTCAAATGCTCTCCAGTATTATGAATTTGCTGCTCGTTGAAGTTCTCCAGGAATCGCCGGAAATCATCTGAATTCTGGAATGCTCGCCGAGCTCTTGCGAGGTCACACGTTGCCCCGAATCTCTTGTAGGTCTGGACCATCGTGACAGTGTTCGCGTACGATGCCGTCGCGGCCTTCGGGCTCGCTGCAAGGAGAACTATGGTGAGAATTCGAGGCCTGGAATTACGGTTCCGAACATTGGATCGTTCTTTCGAATTTGCGCCGCCTACCTTCGAACTTTTCCACGAGATCATCGATGTCCGCGATGTAGAACTCGTGGAGCTTCAGTCTGGGCAGGATTTCTTCTCTTACTTGAGTCCCCACGGCCTGGAAACGAAGATCTTCATCAAGAATGGTGGTTCGAATATCGACGATGCGATGGCCTGTGGCCTCGCAAGGACCAGCATCGGTCACAACGAATCCTGGGCTCACCGTAACATGAGACTCTTCCTTGATTTCGGTCGGAATGCCGAGTGATTCCGTTTCACCCCTCATGGCGCGCATGGCCAGGAGCCATACTTCTTGATCCAATAGCATAGCGGGCCTCAGATGAGGGGAATTGATCGCGTTGAACGAACATTCCGGATGCTCGCGGAGCCACGGGGTTTCGTTTGCCGTGTGGTTGAGCACGATGTCGGTCAGAGATAAAAGATCGTGTTTCTGCTCCATATTAGAGATGAATTTCTTCACATCATCGAATGTGGGAGTCTTGCCCGGCGATTTGAATGTCTCGTTGAGCGCCAAGTGGTTCATGAGAGAATAGGCCGAGTTCGAACCGCCCAGAGCTTGAATCGGTGTGAAATGAACCATATTGTAACCGGCTGCAGCAGAAACGGCGATTCTCGTCTCCCAGTCTACGAGAGGTCCCAGGCATTTCGAAAGGACAGTTTGGCATTGAACGCCGTCCAACGGCAGTGGCCGTCCTCGCAGCGTCAGCTGAGGTTCCACGAGAATAAACCCGGAAACATTCTCCTCTTTGCTGTGGAAAATGACGAAGCCAATTTAGAAGACAGATGACAAATATACCAATAGAGGGAGGCGGAGAACTTCCAGGGAGAGATAGCGAAACGAATCGGAAACTTCATAAGAACCTTTCGTCCAGAGTGCAGAAAAATCGAAAAGTTCCGGCAGTGGGGAACATGCAGTCGACAAATGCGTTCCCTTCGTCGGCGTATTCGGCGGAGTGGAAATTCCATTCCAGTTTTCGGTAGGAGGTCCGAACGAACGGTACATCGTTCTTGAGCGGACTGTTTATGGACAGGAAGACTTCGTGGCCGTAGAGCGAAGGCCCGAGAGTGAAGCGTACCGTCGATCCTGTGCGATTAGGTGAGAGCTCATAAAATTTCGTTCTAGTTTATCAAGCCTCGATACATCGTTGATTCTGAGGAACTGCTCCGATCGGCGAGACTTACCTTTAGCGACTTTGTATATTTCGGACTCGTATTTCCTGTTGGCCTCCAACTGGAATACCGAAAGTTCGATGTCCGACATGTTGACAATCAACACGATGCGACCTGTGAAATGGAGAAGCGTTAGTCATCACATTCATTTTCCCGCGAGGATCCGCTGCACGGGCATGTATGGACATGACTCCCAGACTCCATTGAACTCCGACTCCCGGATTCCTGTTCGTTCCCGCATCCAGAATCGAGCGAAGATCGCATAACTCCGAGTGTTTCCCGTCATCCAACCGCTCCATCGGAAGATATGGTGACAATCAAGGTCGTGAACGTCGTCGAACGAGTGTTATTTATTCCAGGCGTGCACGCTGTCCGTTGGGGTGGTACTCAAGTGGTAACTCGTCCGGTCGCTCGCGTTTCGCGAACTAGCTCGCCGGGCCTTGATAGCTAACAATGAGACCACAGCTAATTCTGAGACTCACGGGCAGCGGCATCGCAACGAATATCACAGATGGATGACAGAGGCGTCGCGACGCGCCACTAAGACACTTGGCCTTGTCTAAATTACCGCTTGTGAGGGCATATGCATACCTGCAGACACCCAGACTCTCATGGAAAGAAGGTATGCCAGGTACAGTTTGGAGTCGGCTTCGCTAGCCGTAACAGTGACCCACATAAGGTTCAGATGCAGTTTTGTGCGGGCGACATCATCCTGAAGAGCACTCCGTTTGGAGCGGCTCTCGACTCGGAGTTTCTCGAGAAGGCCTGCTCGTGTTGTCTGACATGCAAATCGCGACTGAGGAGATGCACCGGATGCTCGACGGTCAGCTACTGCAGCGATAAGTGTCAGGTAAAACGCTCTCAGACACCGATTTATAGTTTTACGAAATCCAAAGAGACAGAGATGTCTCTCCGGACAGGACGTAAGCCGAGCTCAGTCGCGAGACATTCATATGGCATCAGGCTTGTCTGTGCTTGCTCGCGACACGCGGAAAATCCCGTAGGAAAGCGATGCCGTGGACCACAAGCTCGAGTGCGAGGCGCTGTCCCGTTCGCGCCCGTGGATCGCGGACGCAGAGATCCGGCTCCTCTGCCGTATTTGGTGCCGCCTCCGGAGGGAACGCGCACACCATTCAACAGAGTCCGTGCTCGGCACGACGAGGAGTTTCGAATCACTGATGACGCATCGTGAACAGAGGGATCCCGAGTACATCGAGCGAATCGAGCGGGAAATTGGTGCACAGGTTGGTTACTCTTCTTGAGGCATGAGCAGCCTTTGCGGAACTGTCGATTTCCAGAAAAGAGTCTTCCGCCTGGTTTCTAATAGGCCTGATTTTCTCGGGGGATCCCCATGGCGTGTCCTCGCCCCGTGAAAAGTTCTGAAAGCTCACTCTGGTTATCATTCAGGTGAATCGGTTCCTTCTAAAGCCGGACCAACCCAGTCGCGAGATGCTGGTCACGATCTTCCTCAAGATGGACATCAATACGCATCAGGTCACCTCCTGGGACGGTCCAATGGGCTGCGCTCTGTACCTCGGAGGCTCTATACTCGATCACTCGTGCGCTCCGGATCGTCGGATCACCTATTTTTTCGACGGGTCGAATTTCGTTATGAAAGCTCTCGAGGACGTTGAGATTCACGGCCCGCACGAGCTTTTCATTGGCTATGTGTCGTTCATACTGCCCAGAGAACTCCGGCGAAAACAGCTCAGAGAACGGTACTTCTTCGACTGCCGTTGTCCGCGATGTCTCGGACAGGAGGTGGTCACGAATCTCAGCGGAGAAGAAATGGCGAGACAAGTCGAAGCTATCCGAGAAACGGCGGATTGCGGCACGAAATACTCGAGGCTCTCGCGAATGTCGGAGCTGGAAGCTGTTCGGAAACTCCCTCCAAACGACTACGTGCAATTGAGCCTAAACGCCGGACTCTTCGCGGTATGCGGAACTCTTGGTCGGTACGAGGAAGCCGCACTCATCGGGTACCGCATACTCGAGGCTTACGACCGAATGGAGGTAGCTCCGGTTCACACCTTGTACCTTCTCTGCCAGGTCTTCAGCGCGGCTCTCAACGCGGATTGGTACCGACCACAAAATGAGCATAGCTCCGAGTTCACCGCATTGCTTCTTCTCGCGGATCAACGGAGCCAGAAGATTTGGGGTTCCAGCCACCACCACTCGAGGCTGCTCAGAAACATGCGGAACGCTTTGATACGTTGACTACGACCCCGTGGAGCTAGCTCACCGTTCCACATTGTTCGGTTTGTAGTGAATGCGGAATTCGCAAATAATTCAGACCCGCACCAGACGTTCTCGACCACAGAGCTCGGAACGCAGTTCTCGAAGGAGCCAGAAGTATTTCATGGAGAGATCGGTTAACGGTTCAGAAACTATCTGCCAGGTTCTCCCGCATCCGGAGCACGAGCTTCGTCCTCCTCAAGGGAATCAATAATCGACAGGCGGATCGTTTGACTCCTCTCTCATGCCAAGAGGCCTGTTGTCACCAAGAAACAACGTCTCTCCAGAACGAGAGAGGGAACGTTTAGAGTTGATCTAACCGGATGGGCGACTGGGCGCGGACAGAGAGCTTGTCAACTGAACTGATTTGATTATGAATGACACCATGGCTAGATTCTTTCTTGACGAATATGTTGGCGACTCATAAACCTTCCCTCGATCACATCGTTCAGAACACGGACGGAGCGTTCCCTCGGTGTCCGAGGATGGAGAAAAGCGACAGAGAAAATACAGAGAATGGCATGAACGTTGAAGGTTAGACAAGGTGTCAGTGAATGCTGGTGCGACGAGCAGCCCTACACTCAACTAGGAATACCTTTACAGCAGATTTCCGGATCCACGAGTAGTTTCCACTTTCACAGGAGCTCGTTGTTGCTGTTGTCGTCGCAGAGAGCTTGTTAAAAAAGCATGTACCGAAACTGTGTGGCAGGACTTTTTGTAGTGCCGTGCAGACGATTCTAAGGGCAAGGAGTTTTAGGGGAGGACAGCAGCCGTGAGTTGAGGTGCACAAAGTTGCACAGAATTCGAAGAAAAGAGCAGGTGCAGCGAATCGAACCCGGGGCTTTTCGATTATCTGAGCCGAGATAAAGGGACCCGAAATTGATGGCTGTATCATCTAACGCTCCCTCTGCAACTTCGAAGAAAGAGCTACCATTGATAACTTATCCAGGTCGAACCACACCTGATACATCGAAATTAATTTGAGATTAGAGAGAGAGAGAGAGAGAGACTAGTCCCGGGAAGTGCTCCGTGCCCTACCACTTGTCCGCTTCCTGAATCACGCTGTCCTCTGCGAGGCGGTCGGGGTAAACAGTGAGCCCTCACCCTCGGAGTTTCTCTTTCTCAAAATGGTCACAAAGACAGCAATGCACGTAAGCTTTCAATCTCCTCACTGCTTCCTGGTCGATGAGTAATCTATGAGGAGATACCCTACACGAAGCCGTCGGAAACCGCAGAAGAAGTTTGAAGCAGAGAATGGAAAAAATCTGTTTCCGCCCGGGATCGAACCGGGGACCTTGCGCGTGTGAGGCGCACGTGATAACCACTACACCACGGAAACCACAATGCTGAACCGGCGGCAAACTCAGCAGAGCAGTTGGCAGGGGGACAACGGTAACCTCTTTCAGCTGAGAGGCTGGAACTGTTCCCGCACCTTCGAAAACTAGCAATTGAAAACGCTGACTTCCCATTGGACCCTTCTCGAACGAGCGATGGTCCTGGAAGCGGGTATGACTCCCTGAGCTCCTCTCAGTACGCTACGGGCACCCGGAGACCCGAATTCTGTAATCTTCGGGAATCACGCTCCAGAACGGGAGCCAAAGAGGAACAACCCTCCGAGAAATTCTAAGCTCGGGTGAGATTTATTCATTTTCCATAGTTCCACCTGTATAGAGCATCGTAATGAGATGTGAACCGATTGTAGTGATAAGTGTGGTGAACCGGATGGGTCTCATACATTCTCGCCTGATGAATGGTAGCTTTCTGTTCCCCGTCTTGTCGGGGTTTCCTCCACCTCCGGATCCCGTGAAAGAACTCCACAGTGCAGGCGATCAGAAAACCTGCCACGAGTATCAGCAACAGAGGCCACGCATCCTCCAGAGTCAGGTCCGAGATATCTTCCCGCCCTAAAACTCGGGCTTCTTCGTCGGATCCTGTCGAGAACCTGCGGGTATGGTGCTCCCCGAACCAATGAGCTTCGAAGAGCCTCCTGATGACGAGGTTCAAGCGTCGTTTCCAGGGGAAATCGGGACTCACTGTGTAGGAGCTGACCAAGTATTCCAGGCGTTCTTTCCCCGGCGAAATGAAGCGATTGAATTTGCATTTCCTACAGTCTAGAAACACGCTGATTACAGATTCCTTCAGGGTTTCGATTTGGCAGCCAAACTCATCGTGGCGCCGAATGATCCGATTCTGACTTTGGAGCGAAGCGATCATCCGATACGCCCTCAGCGCGCTGGTATTCAGGAGCTCGGTGGTGTAGTCGTTGTCGCGGATGCAAACCTTGTAGCCGCTGCCTTCTCCGAGCGCGTCCTCGAAGTCATGAACGGTTTGCAGAGCTGATGAAACGGGAACGTTGAAATAAGAGAGCAGGGCTTGCCGGAACACGGTGGACACCACGAAAGTGCCGAGGACGATGAGCATATGAGCGAACATCAGGTTCAGGAACGGCCTTTCGCACGGTTGTTGAAGGAACATTCTCACACTCATGTCCATGATGTCAGCGAACGCGGTGAAGACGGTCCCCACCGCGATGCAGGCTAAGAACAAGGAGCCGAGAACGATCCACGTCTTCCCGGAGAAAACCGTGACCAGACCGGCGAAACCGGCGCGCGAATCCACGTGCCGGCAGGTGTAGAATGAAACGTACGCCCACCATATTCCGTTGAAGAAATCGATCTCCGAAAGTCGATCGTAGGTCATAACCGTAAAGCGAAGACTCATGTCCGCCACACGACTTCTCTGCATTTCGAAAACTTCGGCATTCAGCAGGGCTCCGGCAGTTCTCACGCGGCCGTGGATGTATCGAGTGTTCAACGCACTGACGTTCAGCCCTTTCGAAAGCAAAACTGAATCATCGATTCCGTCGAACTCTGTGCAGAAGTCGTTGCAAGCACTGACGATGTCGCGGGGTCGGAACCTCTCCGATTCCGGCAGAACCTCGTCAACGACAGCGTGGGCACAGCTCCGCCAGTCGTTTGACACGCTGAGCCCTCGGGGCGTTGCGAAGGAGCTGATGCACTTTGCGAAGGACGCTCCTGGATCGGTCAGGATACCGTGGGCCCCGGACGCTTCCCGAACGAACAGCCAGCGAGACAGGGGCATATCACTCGCGTAGCTCTTGAACTTCCTCACCGCAGACCTGGACATGTGGAGCACCATCACCAAGACCCAGCGTCGCTGTAACATCGACTGAACGGCGAATTGCCGCAAATCTTCGATGCGATTGTAAACCATCGCGGGACGATTCCCACATGCCGGGGCGCCGACGAACTCCGTCAGAAGAGAGGTGTTCCACCTCCGTTCTTCGCGCCACTCGCTCTCAAAATAAACGAAAGACCAAGAAGTTGCGTTCACGAGGGCAAGCAGAGCGTTGCAGAGCATTGCAGGCTCCATCTGCGGGGACCGGTTTCATGGGTTCGGTTTCACATCATTTGGAGGGCGATCGGGTCAGTCCCACAATCGAGAGTCACCACGGGGTTTCACCATCCCAGACGATCGGCAGCAGTACCACTCAGTCAGCTTATTGTCAAATGTTCAATACCGCGCACAGTCGGTACGGCAGCCGTCCGGGTAGTGTTCGTTTCGGGGCCGAGACAACATCAAGACTCTCTCCTGACCGCAACAAAATCCTGCGGAACGGCCACTCCGAAATAAGCGAGCGTCACCAAGTCAGGTTGCGTAGCTTCCATTCAGACTATTCTTTCGGGAAGCCTTGAACCGTGTCAGCGAATATTGGGTGTATTAGTGCAGCTCTGAATGGAGTTGACTCGCTGACGCATCTATTGAGAGATCCAGCGGTCGGAAGGCGAACTCCGGTCGCCAGCTATCGATTCGGCCGCGCACCCCTAGGAAGTATTCTCGGAGGTCGCAGCCACAATTATGTTCACGACTGAATCCGCTCGAATCTCTATGGTGTTTGCACCTCGACGGATCCTCATGACCGATCGATTGGGACTTCGATCGGCTATCTCCAGAATCGCTTTCCTCCATCGATACCTGTGGGGAAGGATCTCCGATGGACAGTTGCAAATAATGTTCTATCTGCTGATCCGATTTAACTGAGCGTCGAGTCGACCTTTCTTGCCCTCCTCCATAAATTCGAGATCCTCTATCTGCAGGATTCGCCATTCGGAGGCGTACGCCCGGCGTGATAGAGATGGAGCGGGTGATGAACATCCGTGGCATTCAGAGCACGCTTTTCTCAAGAGCGGGATTGCCCAAAAACTTCCACGATTTCGTCGCGGGATCAAAGTGTTTATTATTGAAACTTTTCAAGCGAGAGGAAACGTAGCTATTCGATAATGTGAAGCTCGAAGCATGTAATGAGCGTCTTCGGCTCCTAGCCTTTGAAGCCTCTCGGCATCATAGGCCGTCGCGGAGCTGGATCTTCAGCTCGATTCCGGTCCCCCGGAATTTCAAAATGAGGACCTGCTCTTTGGGTTGAGTGTAAATATCGTTTATTCTGAAAGAGGAACTGGAATGCATTACACGGGGAACAATCTCAAAACTGGAACTGAGAGAGTGAGATGGAAACTCCATGGAACAAAACATGGAAGTTGAATCTGAACACTGTTCTGGAACGTTTAGCTGAATCGGAGACGACCCTGCGCTTACACAACTCTCAGGGAAATTGGTGAACCACGGATGATCGATGACCGATATCAATGCACGGGGAAACCTTGCGGCGACGATAACTCCAAGCCAACAGAATCACTTTCTCGAGGCCTGCCATGCCTCAAACTCTTGTATCTTATCCCACATCACTCTCTCAGACTCTGGAACTGGCTGCGAGAGTTCCCGGTAAGCTTCGTCCCCGACGAAACAAATTTCGTGGCCGTCCGGATCATCGACGATGACTACTTGAACCGTTGCTTTCCCTGGAGTCTCCAAACTGATCAACGGCGTAATGATGGAGCCAAGCAGCTTTTCCTTCACGACGGTCTCGATTTCTGCAACGCGAGTTCTTGAATAGCCTCGCAGACTGCAGCTCCAGAGCGGAACTGCATTCCTTTTGCTTCGATCTGTCGCTCTTTCAGAGAGTTCCTTTGATAGGAAGCATCGAATTTCAGAAAAACCAACCTGGAATGTTTTGCTTCGGACAAGAGAAGGCGATCCTCCCGAAAGCTTCGCCTCTGTCTAGAGCGGAGGAAAGCTTCTGGAATTTGAGCACGAAGCCATCCAAAGATGTCGGAACTTCCACGACATCATCTTTTTTCTCCACTTGTTTCTCGAGAATGTTCGACCAAAAACGCTGTGTTTTCTCCAAGCATGTGCAGTTGTAGATGACCTACGAACATTGAGAGAGTTTTTTTCAAATGTAACCCCGAAGCGGATGATCACCGTATGGGTCTGGCATCCGACAGCGAAACAAATATTCGCGACTTTCTCGGCTCGAACCAGAGCAGATTTCCAATGCAATTTTTCGTGGACGGAATCGTACCTCCTTCACTGGGTCACCATCGGCAGGAGCAGGGAGAATGAAGAAACGGTATCCTCCTGGGGCTTCTAGATAAGTCCGTCCACGATCATCTTCATTGACGGGACAATTCGCGGATTTCGCCCTGGAGAAGGATGTTCTCGGGAAATGAATCTTCTCAAGTGAGAGCTTTCTGGTGAGGGGTATGAATTCATTCAGTTAATAGAATGCCCCACTGACCTCTCCAAGATGCCTTCCCCCTGAATAACGATGCCGCAGAACTCGTTCCCTCGTTTGTAGCCCGCAACCCCGTAATTGTAGGTCAACTCCATGACGAAATGAGAGTCTTCCGATCCATAACCGATCATCGTCTTGCTCCAACGGCCGTCATATCTGTAGAGTACGAGTTGAACGCTGATGAACTTCTCCTCATAAAAGTTCTCCGCAATCCTTAAGCGGGGAAGCAATCTATGGAGGTTCTCAAACGGAGTGTTGACGTGCCCATCCTTTCTGTACTAACCTCCCATTGCAGGCAGCTTTGCAACCTTCTTCGAATTCCTCGTGTCTCAGAACATGCATACCTTGGGGATGATATCTGGAGGTGAGCATCAAGTCCGCAAGTCAACCAGGACAATATCGAGATTGATTCGAACTCAAGTCAGACAAACCGAGGATCCGGATATAGAAGTCCATGGTTGCCTTGCGGTCGGCAACTTTGAAAACATAATGCAGGGGTCTCCGAAAGAATGACATTCCTGGAGAGTTCAATGCGGGTTTTTCCTCTGAGCTCCGAGAAATTGCCAACGCCCGATGCATGGCTAATCAGTATCATGGAAATAGTCATGTTTCTCTCGCTACGTTGAGCTTTCGGATACTTTCGTGAACACCTTGCGGTAATTATGGGCCGAGTCAAACTATTCACGGAGTCAACAGTTTATTTTCATTCAATAGCTTCATCATCTGCTCGAATGACTCGTCGCAAACGAGTTTCTGTTGTTCCATAACTTGCTGCTCCGACAGAGAGTCATACGTGTCCTTGGTTTTTACGGGAACGTGCCCAGCAAGCTCGGATAAGGCCACGGAGAAATTTTTCGTGCCCTTTACCCCGAAGAAAGGTTTCCGCGCCCAAAGGTAAATACGAATAACTTCGTATGATGTCGGTGCCTCATTACGGCAGATTCCTGGTTCACAGCCTCGAGTGAGAAATACGTTGAAGGCAATTTTGTTATCAAGAAGCAGATTGGTCACTCTGAGAAGCCATGCGACGCTCGAGCGATGTTTGATTGAAACATAGACAAGCAGACCCTTGGCAGGGTACTCGTCGAGCGAGAAAATTTTCGATCCGATCGGAGTAACAAGCAGTGTTTCCAAGGTCAGGCGATGTTTCACGTGATACAAGTGCAGGTGTTGGTGATTCACGGACGCCAATCCTCCCAAAGAGTTGAAACCCCCTCTGAGATCAGCTGAGCCTGACCGGAACATGAGGTCAAGAGTCAAGTTTAGACCTTCCGCTGTGAGAACCTGTGGCAGGCCTCTCGATACCGATGGGACAACCAAACAATGACACCAACCCAGCGGAGCGACATTTACAACGAGGGCGTTTTCGTCATCGCGAAAGAGTACCTCACGGTCATGAACTTTGTTGAAGTTGAACTTCCTTGGATCGAATGGCTGCCGCAGATCCCGAATGTCCTCAGGTTTCCTTTTTTTCTCTGCTCTCTGCTCATTCAGTTCTACGACAAATCCGAATCGACCTGGGAGGCGCCGTTTTGGGAGGTTCCCGAGCAAGTACCATAGAGGAGCCTGCTGCCATCGTTCTTCAAGGAGCTCATCGAATTTCGACTTCCTTCCGCCCTCCAGGATGAAAGCCAAGGGATGAACGTCATCAGCGGCTTCAGGGGGCAGTAGGGAAGCCATTTCCTCGACACTGACAATCGCCGCTCTTTCTCTCTCTCTGACTCTATCGAGAACCCTGGATCATATCGTCGTCACCGTCCTAGGTTGCCCGGCTGGATGTAGAACCATTAACAGTAGAGACACTCGAGCCAGTTTCCCTAAGATTCCGACTTTCTAGCAAGGAAAAAACGACGCAGCTTACTCCAGGAACGCTCCTAGTTACGATTCTTCCAACTTACAGCTGTTACTCTACCACTCTCCCCGAACAATGGATTATTCTCCGAAGGCCCGGCAGGATTCACTCACCGATCTCCTCCGACCTTTCCGGTGTTGATATCAACACCAATCGACGTCGTACGAGATGCCGAACTCGGCGTGGCTGTCTCTCAAGTATACGGGTCGGTGGATTTCGGGCCTGGTCTACGGCAGAACACCGTCTAGAATCGAGTCACGATGAACGCTTAACGAAACAGTCGGAAGGGACGTGAATGTGAGGACTCCCGCACCTGTCGAGTTCCGCGAGTTGTCCGGGTTCCGTGGTATAACGCATTTCGAGCAGACAGGGCTCCGTCGAATAAAGTCTGTGTTGCTGACCGCTGGTTCTCACCCCTAGCACCACACACTCACTCACCCATACACACAATCACACACAGCAGTGAAGTAGGTTGCTGAGTTCGGTTGTTCTATATCATACGTTTGCAGTTTGTGTGAGCTAACTTCTAAACAAGTAAGCATCATAGCGGTTATTCTTCTTTTCTGATGAGAGGGGTCATCGTGTGCCTCTGAACTCTCGGGAGCTTCGCGTACAACCTGTTAGCCGAATCCGAAATTCCAGTCAAAATTCCTCATCGAAAACTAACTTTCCATGCAGCGGCTTCACTGCCACCAGCTGAAGTGCCCATAGAATTGGTAGCTTGGAGCCTATGATGCGGAGTGAGTAGCCCCGTGCTTCGTCCAGTCTGTGCGAGGAGTCACGAGGAATCCTCTGACTGAAAAACTCTCTTTAAAACCAGTTTAAATGCTACCTGCTCATTCCTCTTGGTTTCCATTCGCTCTGAAGAACACAGAAGAGGCCCACAGAGACTCAATTATACCGTTCACCAACGCCTGTGGCGCTTTTCGAGCTGAGTCCTAGGGCATGGAAAGACACCATCAGTTCGTTACTTTGTGACAAGTGCAATCATTCAGGAGAAACTCAATTGTTCGAGAATCGAGCGTAAAGCTGCGGGCGGGACGAAAACCAGTCGAAGAAAACAAACAGTTGCCCGCCTTCAGTGGTGACCGTCGAGATTTGCACGGATCGGTTCAAACTCTGAGCTGAGATTCAAGGCTCGGCTGAGCATCAGAAGATTCATAGCCGGGTATTTTGAGCTCGAACAAAGGATCAGTTCACGTGATAACTCCAGCATATCGACACCGGAAAGATCGTTTTTAAATCCATTCGTTCGCCGGCAGGTGTCTCAGCGAGGAGGGCGTAATTTAGTGCGCTACGCTTCGAATCATTTGTTTCGTTCCGTCCGATTTTGACTACGCGAGGAGTTATCCAACACGTCCACCGTAGTGATGGGAACAGATTCTGCTGGGTAGCTCGGCAAGTGATGTGTCAATCCAAGAGACTGATCGTACAGTAGCAGTTGAGAACAGTCGTGGTCATCAGCGATCGGGTCTTGGGTTCTTTCGCTGTAGGAGGCGTTGAAATGATGTACGAGAACAACCACCTGACGTGAACTCCATACAAGCTGTGGATCCATTGTTTCGAAGCCTCCCACGTACAGAGCCGACGAATCGCGCTGCCGCGAAGCCGAATCACTGGCAAGGTTAATATGCCTCAGCTCCTTCCTATGATCAGACGAGATCGACCCGCTAATTAATCGATGTCCGGTGTTGGTTCTCCGGCGGCGATTAGGCGTTCGTGGAGCTGACAGGAATGAAAGTTCTATGCAATCTACACTTGATTCGATCATTCATCGTTGCGGCTCAGTCACTCCGTCGAAACGGTACTGCGATCGCCCAGCATGAGCTGAGGGCTTCGCTGTTCCGGGCGAAATAGCGATGTGAGATGTCCCTGTTTCAACGCAGTGATTCGAAGCGATTCGTGATAGTTCTCCGCGAGTTCCATCGGCGCTTCCCGACGCTAATCTATCCCTTTCTGTTTACACTGCTCATTGCTCACGAGAAGTCCGCACTCAACCTGCGGGGGCGTCTTCGTTCGCTGAGTTCCTTCATCGCAAACCTGCTTTTGTTTTTTTCTGCCGGATTCTTGTTCTGTTTGGCTAGCTTCCGTAACCAGAGACTGTGGTGGTCACTGCGTGAAACGCTCGGCCCTCTTCTTTGATCCGATTCTGTCCGTGCGAGAGCGGGTCGGCCGTTCGCCCGCTCGCTGGCTGGCTGGCCCGACTGATGTTCGCTCGATGTCTGATGTACCTACCCATCGGTTCCTGCCCAGTATCAGAACTGCCCGAGAGCCGGGCACCGCTCGGAGGAGTGCCAATCACCGATCGCGATACAGTTTGAGATATCTAGCGCAGCGTGTCCTCGAATGGGAAAGATGAACCTAAACTCCATCCCGAAACCCGTGATTGGCTGCAATGCAAACGCCCGGCGAGCTGGCCGAATTCGTTGTCCACGATTTGGCTGTTCGGTGTGTTTTATAGCCGTCAATCGTGGGTGCCGTGTGCCGTAGTGTTCTCTCGTTCTGGCCGTCGATGCGACAGATACTTCGATCCGACCTTTCGATTACAGCGACGTAATTCCATTGTTCAAGTAGTTGTAGTAGTTGCTCACTGGCGGAAGCTATGAGTCGTTCGGGCATCGGGTGGCGGAACTCTCGACCATTCATTTATTCTGTCAAGGGAATTCGAATGGAATCGCCGTGAAAATGCGGAACTCCCCTATGTGTGTCCCTCCAATGTCCCTCGTCTGAAATAGATTCCCAAAATAAAGCTCGCGCTTCTGCTTCCAGGGTGATGCGCTGCCCGAGCCTCCAACGATACGGAAACGCCATGCTCCGAACGTAGTCGCGGCGATGGCTTTGCGCTGCTGCTGTCGCGATCGGAAGAATCAGGATGGCGTCCTCTGGAACCCCGAGCCACGCGGATATTTCTCGTCGGAACCCGCACGACGAGTACCAGCTCATTCAGCGGGTCGGCAGCGGGACGTTTGGAGATGTCTTCAAGGCGAGGCGGATCGATTCGGGTGAGATGGCCGCCATAAAGGTCATCAAGCTCGAAGCCGGCGATGATTTCAGCATAATCCAACAGGAGATCCTCATGATGCAGGGATGTTTGCATCCCAACATCGTCAAATACTTCGGGAGCTACCTTCGCCGCGACAAGCTGTGGATCTGCATGGAGTACTGTGGCGGTGGCTCCCTGCAGGACATCTATCACATCACGGGCCCTTTGAAAGAGAATCAGATCGCCTACGTGTGCCGTGAGACGCTACGAGGTCTCTACTACCTCCATGATCGAAACATGATGCATCGGGACGTGAAAGGCGCCAACATCCTGCTGACGGACGAGGGTGGTGTCAAACTTGCGGACTTCGGCGTCTCCGCCAAAATCACGACAACGATCGCGAAGCGGAAATCATTCATCGGTACTCCCTACTGGATGGCACCTGAGGTCGCCGCAGTCGAACGGAAAGGTGGCTACAATCAACAATGTGATATCTGGGCTGTTGGAATAACGGCTATCGAGCTCGCGGAACTCCAACCGCCGATGTTCGACCTGCATCCGATGCGTGCATTGTTTCTCATGTCGAAGTCGAGCTTCAAAGCGCCCACTCTAAAAGACAAGGAGCGGTGGTCGCTCGACTTCCATGGCTTCGTCAAGCTGGCCTTGACGAAGAATCCGAAGAAACGACCCACGGCCGACCGCATGCTGCTGCATCCTTTTCTCATCGGAGAACTGAGTAAAGAGGTCATCACAAACCTCATCGAAAGGGTGAGGAACCCGTCAGGTGCCGAGTACAGCCAGCACGACGAAGAGGAAGATGAGCTGGTGAATAACGTTCCGCAGAAAATCGTTGACTCACGGGGTCGGGAGGACAGAAGGCCTTCGGTGCCGCCACCGCAGACATCGGAAGTGGGGAAGAAGGTGGACGAAGATTTCCAGATCAGAGACCTGGAGAAAAGCCTTCTCGAAGTGGTCGAGGAGGAACTCCAACAAAGAGCCACTCTTCCCATGGGCGAGTCGCTGATGGGCAACTCGCAATGGGCCCAACACAAAGGAGCGCTGCCGCCGCCAGTGCCAGCAACCTCGCCGCCTCGCAGCGACGAGGAAACGCATTCTGGCGAAGGTCCCGAACCCCCGCCGAGACTTCGGCGGAAGAAGCAGGACGACCGCAAGGACGGCCAACAGCATGAAACAGCGAACAGGATCAGCACAAACGGGCTTCCGCCAACGCCCAAAGTGCACATGGGCGCCGGCTTATCGAAAATTTTCAATGAGTGCCCTCTGAAAGTATATTCGGCCGCTAGTTGGATCCATCCCGAAACCCGGGATCAGCACATCATCCTCGGTTGCGAGGAGGGCATCTACACTTTGAACTTGAAAGAGGTCGGCGACGCCTGCCTCGATCAGATCTTCCCTCGACGGACCACATGGCTGTTCGTGATCAGTGATGTGCTCATGTCGCTGTCTGGGAAGCATGCGCAGCTCTTCCGACACGATCTTATCGCTTTACACAACCGAAAGGGCCAGACAGCCTTCTCGTTGAACAGAATCCCTGAGAAACTCGTCCCGAGGCGCTACACCACCAGCACGAAAGTGCAAGACACCAAAGGCTGTCTCAAGTGTTGCGTCGGTCGGAACCCTTACAATGGCTTTAAATATCTGTGCGGAGTTCTCCAACACGGCGGAGTCTTCCTGATGCAGTGGTACAATCCCATGGCGAAATTCATGCACGTCAAACAGGTCGACTTGCTGCTACCGCCTCGAATTCGCTTTTGTGAGATGATTGTCTCCTCGGAGGCCGAGTTCCCGATTCTCTGTATCGGGGCTCACGCCACGTCGAATCAGAAGCAGGTGAAACTCGAAATGATCGACCTCAACCTCGTCAATGCAACAGGCTCGCCCGACGACGAAGACGCTGAAACGATGGTCCCGGCAGAAGGCAGTGCACTCAGTGCTTTACAGCTCGAACAAGATGAACTTTTGGTGTGCATGGATAGGGAGGTGAAAGTTGTCAACCTCGGCGGACGTGTCAGATCCACGCCGATGCGTCCCGATAGTTTAGCATTCGACTTCAGGATCGAACAAATTGTGTGCCTGTCCGACTCGGTCCTCGTATTCCACAAAAACGGTGAGCAGCCAGCAGCCTCATTATCTCGAGTTCGCTCCCACCAGAGTTCCGAGCCGAGATGAAATATTGCGTTTTCATATCTCTTTCTGACATCAAAAAGTCCCTTCTGGAGTGAATGGAGACTAAAAATCGATTCGCTTCTTTCAGGGATGCAAGGCAAGAGTCTCCTCACGGGAGACCTCGTTCAAGAAATCTGCGACCCGACCAGAATTCTTCGGGTTCTCACGGCGGACAACAGCAAGTACATCGGTTTCACAGCCGCAGATCCCGGCTGCGAGATCGGAGAACGCGTCATCGTTGTCGAGAGTCGTGGAGTGGACAAACAGTACGGCCCATCAAATCTTTTCATTTTGGCGGGGCACGAGAACAGCTACTAACGCTCGTGTCTCTGGGTCAAATAACTGAAATAGAGAAAGTAATACCGAGTCAGATAATGACGCAGAGCGAGCGCGGAACACAACTCAGATGCAGAAACTCAGTCTTCCCTAGCTGACGAGTCTGTTACAACTTTTCGCTTTACCTCCCCGAGTCCACACTCCAGTGAAGTGTACAGTTTAGTCGGCAGTTAACGTTGTGAACGTCATCTATCGATCGATATTTTTGTATATAACGCGATGAGCGACTTGAATGTGGTGCAGTTTATGAACAGTCGTTCCCAGTGCTGATGCTCCCGCCAAATGAACCCGCACGGGGGCGGCATGTTGGGAAACGTAGGAATAACTTTCAACAATCATTCGTCAGACACGATCGTTTTGAACTACAATTAATCTGGTACCTATGATCAGAGAATTCATCAATCAGGACTCTGGACCCACGATGCTGTCGACAGCACCACGATTCGCCTGATCCACGCGAAATTCACGAAAATCTAGCGCATGGAGAGAACGAGGTTGATTGCGAGGCGCATGGTTCTGGGACAGGGAACCAAATAGCACGAATTTACTGAATGGATTGTTGAGATTTTATGAAATGCGCAACTCTTCTCGAAAAAAATCGGTTTCACATATCAGTTACCATAGTTACATTTAGCGAGATGTAATCATGCTCTTGGATCACTCGTCTGTACATACATCAAAAGAGATACATAGCAATCATTGATGTAGTGTTTGAGAACGAAGAGACGCTGAGAACTGATTTATTTTAATAAAATGGGATGCAACTCACTCCCACAATCTGAAACTCCGAGAATGATTCGTTCATGAGGATGCAATGCATCGCAGATCTGGAACTCTGGAAGAAGTATGGTCGTGCTGTCGCCTGCAGAACTTAGACCACCAAGAGGGCGTTCTTGTGCTCGGCTGCCATCAGCTTCGGGCCTCTACCCAACTATTTTCAGTTCCGTCCAATCTGATTTGGCGCTTCCGGCTACCCACAGCAAGCGATATCTCCCATTCAGCGTCTGGCCTCTGCATATCTGTTTGAAGAGGAGGCGGAGTCCGGTCGTTGTCGCTGTTCGAGCGCGTTGTCATCACGGAACAGACGGAGTCGGTGGTTCTAGAGCGCTTTCGAAACTAGCCTTCAGTTTTCCCCAGTATTCATGGAGGATTAGGAACGAGAACTTTCAATCGCAGTGTCCCATTCGATCGGAGTCCCCGAACCTTTGTTATATTCCATGTCCCTGTTCTTTTCACTGAGAACATCGAGATTTTGTGCGATAAAAGGTTGGTGGAGGTAATCCTCGGGCGGATCTCTCTCTCAAAGTTTCAGCCCTTGAGGAGAACTCGTTTGCCTACATCAACGAAAAAAAGTGTGACAGTAACCAACACATGGTTATATGTCGAGAAATATCAATGTTTCAGCGACAACTTATTTTCTCCCGGAGCTCTCGACGAGGACCCTCTTCCAACGTAGTCAGATTGAGTTCGGACGGCATTTCCATGACTTTGTGCTCGGGAGTAACCTTCCCCGTGGTTGCGCCACTCTGTACCGGGTCTCGAACTGTAGCTCTTCAGCCCCCTGCACACTGACTGAGTATCACAGAGATTGAGGGGGTACTTCATCTTCCTATCGGTGAAAGTATCATGTCGACCGGAACCGTAGGCTCTCGTGCTTCCCCCCATAACCTCTCGTGGACACTCGTATACGGTCGTCTTGGGTAACAGAAGACAGACACTCGTACCCGTCACCACGGAATCACTTCCCTAAGGACCGACAAGTACACCAGAGCAACCCCTCTGGGCCCCCGAGAGTATGCGACCCTAGAAAAACCCAATCGGACCCCCACGAAAACGGTCAGATCGACTCCTAATAACCTACCTAGACCCCTGAGAGCATAATCATATGGACCTGAGAATAACCGACCCAGACCCAGAAGTGTGTGGTCGACCTCCAATCGAAGCCCAGTTGCCTCTCGAGCTTCCGTTTCATGAGTGAGCGGGAAGGCGAGAATCCGAGCACATCATAGGCAACGAGTATGGGCAGCGATTGGAAATATGTTGACAAATAAATTGTTAACTAATGAGAAGTACGGCTGCGATCGAATCTTGGCAATATCCTCGGCGCAAGGGAAGCCAGCTCAGAACGCATACAATTCTCAAATCAAAGATAAAATACGCGAGAAGCTCGAGCAGAGACGGAGAGAAGACAGGATCTTCGAGCCCAGTTCGGAACGATACCGGAAAGGGAAACTATCCCTCGGTGTATGAACCCGCCCAACGGTCGGTCAGGTGATGCTTTCCTAGCTCTGGCTAGAGCAGGCATGCTGCCGATCTGTGCGCACTTAATGTATTCCATTAGGCAGGAAAGCAGTGCCTGCCCAAGGTGCGGCATGTACGAAGAAAATGTAAAACACGTCATCTTCGAATGCAACGACGCCCACTTCACAGAAGATGATCTCCTCAAACGACTAGGACTACTCGAGGAAAAACAAAACCCATCTCTGCTGAACAAAACGAAAAGAATCCTAGAAAACTGTGAGAAAGGAGTCCAACTCATCCCCGAAAGCATCTGACATGAAAGGCTGAGAAGAGGTCAACGTGAACATACGAATCGCTCCGATCTGAATCAATTTTTTTTCGTCTTCAGAGGTATCGGGGACTGGGCCCCGGGGAATCCGTTTGAGGACGCCCGTGTGAGCGCTTCCCTCGATTTTTGCTCTCGATGTCACTTCACCTTCATTGACTTGTTAGTCTGTCGATGATCTGCTGGGCGTGTTCGCCGAGAGCCCGCCCGGGAGAGGTTGAAATCCCCTGTCGCGCTCCCTAATCAGGGCTTCTTTCTTCTTGAAAACGCATCCAACTTTGCGTGTGATTCTGTTCCAACCGTTCTCGCTCGACAGCGTTTCGGCCACAAAATCGGGGACGGTGGTCGTCGCCATAGGTCCCCACGGAACGGGCAGAGCTGCGCAGTTTAGAATCGTATGAGTCGCGCCGTTGGGTTCTCCTGTTGTGCACACTAAGCAGCTGTCGCTCGGCGCCTTCGGAGTGAAGTGCAGGTATGACTGGAAGCAGCCATGCCGGTCAAAATCTGCGCGGTGTGGTGGGTGGGTTCGCCAAACTCCCTCTCACACCATTGATGAGCTTTCGGGATACAGCTTCGCGTCCAGTGCCCGTGAGCGGCGGCATTCCATTGTTGCTGCCATGCGTTCATGGTATCTTCCCGAATTTCTTCATCTGGTCGTGTTTCTTCTTCTGAGTAGTCAGGGTCGTATGGGTTGTTCCTCTTCTTGTTCTCTTGTCGGATCTTTGTTCTTTCCTCGGCGAGCAAGGGCCAAGAAAAAGGCTGGAAAGGACCAGAAGGGCATCGATTGATACCGTTCGATAGCACCTGTTAATACGTATAGCCATGGTGCGTTGGGTTCGTTCGGGAGGGTTTCTGTTTTTCAAGTACTTCAGGGCGTTTTTGAGCCCAGATCGGGGCGGCATAGAGGGCAATAGATTCCGCCAGTATGGCAAGAACTCTACGTTGAGCTTCGCTGGCTCCGTATGCTCTGGGGAGAATTCTGGTTGCGATTTTCACATGCGGGATTCCTGTGAGTCCGGAGTCGATGTAGACCCCGAGGAACAGTGCCACCTTGGCGAACTTGATCTCGTATCCATGTAGGTGGAGAGTAGGAGGTTACCCTCTCCTTCTTCCAATGAGCATCACCGCTTCCGTTTTTTCTGGAGCGAGCCGGAGATGATGTGTCTTGCACCGTCGTGCCACGATATCCAGGGCATCCGTCGCTATCTCTTATAAGTCCGCGGTCTTGGACGCCGTAATGAGCAATGCTTACGTCGGCGGATGCTATTGATGTTGCTCCTGTCGCTGAGGGCTCCCTAAGTACATCGTCATAGGCGGCGTTCCAGAGAGTCGGGCCGAGGTTTGATTTTTGGGTGACCCCAGCTGTCATTTCGTGTTCACGGTTGTCTTCATCAACAATCCAGCGGTTCTGCAGATACGATCCGATCATCTTCTGGAGGTATGCTGGGATATTTCTTTTAGCGAGGCTCTCCAGTATCATGCTCCACTCCACCGCATTGAAAGCATTTTTGATGTCGAGGAGGATAAGGGCCATGATCTTTCTCCGGTGCGGCGCCTGTGCTTTTTCTTGCGTCGCTGCCTGGAGCACGTTCTCGATAGCAGACATCGTAGATCTTCCCGGTCGGAAACCATACTGGGCGTCCGACAGGCCTCCCCTCTCTTCCAGCTCGTTTTGCAGTCTACTGTTCATTATGAGCTCCACCGCTTTCGCCGCCGTTTGGAGGAGGCAGATCGGTCGAAAGGCGTCTTCCTTGCCGGGCTTCGGTATCGGGATGAGCGTGGCCGTCTTCCACTCTTCGGGATAGACCCCTCTCTTTAGTATATCAGTGGCCATCCCCGCGAAGAGCGTCGGCCACCGTCTCAAGAATATCTTTAGCGCCTCCGGCGGTACTCCGTCCGGGCCTGGAGCCTCTCCTACCGCCACTTGATCGGCTGTGGCAATCACTTCCTGCACTGTCACCTCGGGTATTTCTTCTTCTTCGGTTTCCACGTTTCGCCGTGTGAAGTTTCTGCCTTCAGAGAACAGCTAGTCGATCGCGTGTTCAGTGATTTCTCGAGAGAGCGCCTATGGCCGAGTTTCCCCTGGACGACCTTCTATGGCTCTCCCCAAAGGTCTTCCCTCGAGGCGGCGCAGAGCTCCTGCCAGCTTCCACGCTTTCTGCGTATTATCTCCGTCTGGTACAGGTTTTTCGCTGTTGTGTAGTTCCTCAGGCATGTCTTCATCCTTCCAGGGTTTCTCGCACTGTTCCTCCTAGCCCTGAGGAATGCTCTCCTAGCCTTGACGCAGTCTCTCCGGCATTGAGCTATCCGCGGCGTCCACCAGTAGGCCGGGCGCTTGTCTTCCCAGCGGGGGTTTACCGGCGGAGCCCCGGAGGTGCACGCTTCCCCTACGATTTCGGACATCATCCTCGAGTCCATCGGGAGGCCGCGGTTCTTCTGTTCTTCACTCCGGCTGTCCAGCTGCTTGCGGAATTTCCCCTTGTCCATCCTGTTCCACTTCCATCCATGCGTTGTTCGTTTTTCTCTCTCTTCCATGCCTGCGCGGAGCGAGTATTCCATATAGAGGTGGTCATTCAGTGATTCTTGCCCGTCGTTGACTGTCCAGTCCTCGATCATCTCCGGGTGGGATGTAGCCGTGATGTCTATATATGACACCTGCGTGCCTCTCATGAATGCCGGAGTCTGGCCCTCGTTAATGACTTGTAGTCCGCTGCATGTCCTCAAGTTCTCTGCCCCATTGGAGTCCCCCGCTCCTAACCAGGACCCGTCGTTTTCTCCGTTGATTTGATTCATAATTCCATCTAGGTACTCGATGTATTCTTGGATTTTTTTGTTGGGGGAGAAGAAGCAGCTGGCGATCCTGACCCTCCCTTCGAGGGTTATTCTCGTGAGGCCGGGTGTAGTGGCACTCGCCTAAACCTGAATCCCCCGTTGGTACTTGTAATCCAAATCGTGGTGTCGCCTGTGTCTCCTGCTATCCGATTCCGATAAGGCGACGTTCACCTCACTGAGTATGGATATTCTTTCTTCTTTGACCTTCTGCTCTGGGGCTCTGGTGGGCCTTCTTTGATATGTTTAGGTTGAAATGTATGGCCCTGAGCATAATTTATTCTTTGGTGAGGATAGTTTCCTTCCCCCTTCTCGTGTGCCATTGGTATGTTGTATCTCTAGACTTCTGTCTCATTCCTGGCTGTTCGGTGCTGATTGGGTCAGTAGGTGTGGCCTGATACGGTGTTGCCAAACCCGCTCGGGATCCTTGAGGAAAGACACTGGTTGTCGGTCTACTGGCCGCAGCCGCCTGTCCGGACTCCGCAAAGCGAACTTGGTTAGAGATTTGCAAGCGTATCGCTCGCACCGTGTGCGTGTCGCTCACGGTCGGGTTGCAACTTGTGTGTTGTCGGCTGTTCGCAGACAGTCGACCACACCGCAGTGATGTTCGCTTCACGGAACCGACGTGCAACGTTGGCTCGTTTATTTCGGATGGACAGATATGCACTCTCGGCCCTCCATCCACTGGCCGTAATAATACTCTCGTAGCGTTTCTGGAACGCTAGAAACTCTGAGCTTGCCGAAACTCCACGGTCTCCGGGGAGACCTTGGAAGATTCCGCAACACTCCCGGCAACCGCCGCAGCGGTTCTGACCCTGTTAACATCTGGGACAATTTTGTCGTGTATACATCGGACGTCTCTCTTCGAGTCCATACAAACTTGAATTACACTTGAACCTTCTTCATGCAGTCATTCAACCAATTCACATTGCATATATTTCATATTGGTTGGCCCGCTGTTAATAAACATCGTTTTTTTACAATTTCACTTGATTTGCCTACTTCCTACCCACTAGATACTTTTAATATTGAGCTAGATCGAGTTTGTACAGAAGTTGAATGGGTCTTTTCAAAGTTCTCCCATTGGGCAATTTGACTATGCAAGTTCGCATCTTGCCATCTCCTCCGCTACCCGCGCATAAAGACTGCACTCTAGCGACCGGCCAATAGCTTCTTCATGGCGCTGGATCGTCAAGCAGCACTACGTCTCCGACCTCGATTGATCTGCTACGAATCGGTTTAGATCCTAGGTTGGACTTGAGTTGAAATAGATACTCCCGGCGAAACCTATTCCAGAACGCATTCAGGATGTTTTGCTGGAATTTCCATCGTTCGGACAAGATTGTGGCTGTCGCCGATTCTGATGTTTCCAAGATCTCGTTCAGCTCCGGCAACGCTGGACGCGTTGTGTTGCCATACAGCAAATCCGCCGGAGTCACTGGCAAAGGTTCATTCGGATCGTTGCTGACGCATCCCAACGGTCGATCATTCACGATTTTTTCGATATCCGTGAGAATTGTTTCGAGCTCTCTGAATGATGGTAAATTCTTCCCTATACACCTTCCGCAAAGGTTTTTTTATCGTTCCGAAGAGTCTTTCTACGAATCCGTTCCTCCATGGTGCTCTTTCCGTATTGAACTTCCAATCTATCCTATGCTTTGAGAGAAAACTCTGAGTCTCCTCAGATCTCGCCAAGTCGAACAAAAGTTTGATTTCTTTCGCCGCCCTTCGGAAGGATGACGCATTATCCGAAAAGAAGCAAACCACCGTTGGATTCCGATTGTAGAACCTCCTCATTGCCAAAAGAAATTCGTACGTCGACAGGTTCTCGACCAGCTCCATTCTGACCGCTCTCGAAACCGAGCAGCAGAACAACATGATGAACGCCGTGGCTTTCTTGCCATTATGATCTTTTATCCAGATCGGACCTGCCGCGTCCACCCCCGTAGTGCTGAAAGCTGGAACTGTCTCGACTCTGAATTTTGGCAAATCCGGAGTAGACTCCGCAGCTGGCTGAGCTCTGAACTTCGCGCACACTTTGCATCGACTGATTGCTTTTTTTCGCCGCGCGCCGACCCCGCAGAATCAAAAAGCGCCTTCTGATCCGCTGCATAACACCCGGTATGCTGCCCGCATGCATGCACACTTTTTCGTGAGTCCAACGAACGTACAGATCAACCAGAGCATCTTCCCCGGGCAGTATTATCGGGTTCGTCGTCTCGAAGTCAACATTTTTGAGATTGTTCAACCTGGAGCGGCACCTAATCAGGCCCTTCTTGTCCACGAATGGATTGTATTGATATAGTTGACTTCGCTTCGACAAATTCTCGAACCCGGCTTCCAACTCCGCATGGAAGTGCTGGCCTTGAATGTTCTTCAGGATAATTGTCTCGGCGTTGGTGTATTCTTTCGTGGCGATCGACGCCAGCCACTGCGGTTTCAACTCCCGCCTGAATAGCCTCCAGCGCCGCAAATACGCGACAACCCTGACTGTCTTTGCCCACGATGACATGGGCTTAATGTCGATTGGGTCCTGTTTCACCGCGACCGATCCTACGAAACATTGAGACCGTTTCTCGTTCGCGACTTCGAACTCATATTCGCTCGGATTCAAGCTATGATCCTCCGGTTTCCTGCCGGATTTTAACCATGCTGGGCCGTACAACCAAAAATTCCGAAGCTCATTTGAATCCAGCGCTGAGTTTCTGGAAAGCAAGTCGCAACTGTTTTCCTCCGACCGCACATAGCTCCATTGACTCGACTCGGACGACGCTTGAATTTCCTTCACCCGATTTTCGACAAACGCCTTCCATCTTTCTGGCTTGTCGCGAATCCAAGCTAGCACGCATGCATTGTCGCACCAGTAATTGATCGACGCGAACGGCAAGCCAACTCCCTGGGTGATCTTTTTTGCGATCCTTACTGCCAAAACCGCGCCCAACAACTCCAGCCTGTGGATTGACCAATTCCCCTTCAACGGAGCCACTCGCCCTTTCGCCATGATCAACGAGACCGTGATCTGATTTCGATTCGAAACATCCCTCGCGTATGCCACGCACCCATAGCCTGTGAGGCTTGCATCGCAAAACACGTGCAACTCCCGCACCGCAGTGCCTCGGCTACCTTTTGCCGCTAGGAAGTCCCTCGCTACGCTAATGTGCTTGATATTTTCGAGCCTGCGCGTGACATCTCTGTACTGCTCGAGATCTTCCCCAGCCAGAACCTGGTTCCAATCTAGCTTCTTCTGCCAATGATGCTGAAGTAAACACTTCATGCCCAACGAGATCGGCTCCACGATTCCCAACGGATCGAAAACCTGGCTAGCTCCTTTGAGTAGAGATCGTTTCGTTGGAACGCTTGTTTCGAAAAACGCGATCGTCTTTGTGACATCTAGGTGCATCGTGTCCTCTTTCTGATTCCATCTCACACCGAGGAACTTGAAATTTTCGTCGTCGAACGTGACTGTAGCGTCAGGGTATAGATGTTGTATGAATCTACCCAACTCCGCAGAGTTCGTCGACCATTTTTTCAACGGAAAGCAGCCTGCCTCGAACGACTCGTGTAAGATTTCAACAACTTTTTCTCCGCTCCCGGCGTTCTCTGCGCCTGCGATCAAATCATCTACATAGAAATACTTTTTCACGAACTCGAGTAACTCCTTGTCCTGCGGCCGATTCCTGATTTCATTCTCCAAGTGGAGCCTGATGCCTGCACAGTGCTGGTAAGGCGCACTGACCAGCCCGAAAGATAACCTACACGACTGCATTTCCCTGAGTGGGGCTCTAGGATTCTTACTTATGCCTATCGGCCACAAGAATTTCAGAAACTTCCTATGCTCCGGAGTTATCTCGAACTGAAGGTATGCTTTCTCTATGTCAGCTGTGATCGCAATCGGAAGCTGTCCGGAATTGGAGTATGACTGAAACAATGTCCGCGATGAGATTCTCGCCTTGATACAACACGTCGTTCAAGCCAGCTTCGTTCCTCGAACGTGCACTTGCATCGTTCACCACTCTGACTCTCATCTTGGCTTCCGCCGAAGCTTGTTTTTTTATTACCGCGAGCAACGGTAAATAATGGCATTGTTCACCCGGTTTTGGAGAATCCGCAAGCTCAATGAAACCCTGATCCAACAGGTCCACCATTTCGGCATCAACTGCCTCTAAGAGCGCTTGATTCTTTTTTGTCTGAGCCAAAAAACTCTTCAGACGCCGCAGCGTCAGCTCGCGGTTGTCTCCCAACGTATCTTTGTTCGGTTTGAACGGCAAATGAATAATATACCTCCCATCGGGTTTTCTTCTGAGTAGTTGTACGAACGAATTCCGTCAACTCTTCATTGGGCACTTCGTCATTTTCCTTGAAATACGGTTCGATCCCGAGGACCTCCGTATCCCACAGGAACGAGATGTCCTCTGGATCATATTTCGAACGAACTGTCGCCGCGAGAGACACCGTCGCGCGGCCGCCTCGCTGGCTTTCCGCTCGGCCGTTCCATGCCTTTCTCTTTTGTTGGATCACTTTCACGAGAGCTGGGTTCAATCTAATTTCCTGATGTTGGCCCGTTCCGCATAGAAAATACCCGAACAGGGTTTCGATCGCAACGAATCCCCCTACCTTTTTGGTGTTCGTTCCCACGATGGGATATAAGTAGTCTACCCCGACCAACATACAGATCTCTGCCGACCACGCTCCCTCATTACGATCCGCAATCGGCTCTAAGTTTCCCGTGAAGTTAGCCTCCGGAAGAGTACCCTCCACCACGTTCGGCAACGCTGTCGCGTAAATGACCATGTGGTTGTCCGAGAATCTACTCTTCAGCGTGATCTCTACGATCCTCCCTTTGCACTTCTTAGGGTGCGCCTGACCTGCTGACTGCAGATAGAAGTTTTCGGAGCCAACCTCCTTCGCTCCCAACAAATTCGCAAACCTATTGGAGATGAGAGTTTTCTGAGACCCCGTATCCAGAACGATTCTACCTACTGCCACGCATTCGTCCGAAACTACCTCGACGTAACCCGTAGGCAATCTCTTCTCTGAAATGTTTGTGATCTTTATCGAATTCACGCTGGTAACGTCCGCTCGACTTCCCGCTGGCGCCGCTGCCGCAACCCCAGCCGGCATCACGCAGAGTAACTTATGGTGACCCTTGCCACACTTCGCGCAACCCTTTGCCTTGCATTTGTCGACTCTGTGGTTCCGATCCAGACATTTGAAACAAGCATTCTTTGTCGTCGCGCACTTTCTCCGCTCTTCCGGAGACATCGGCTTCCTACAGTTACCACTAATATGCTGTCCTGAGCAAAAGATACACGAATGATCCGCGGACGAAGATGCAGTGACCGCAAAAGCATGCTGATTGCTTATCGAACCTGTTGGCCCCGCAGGGCTGAACCTGGGCTTGGTCTTTCGGCTGAACTGACTTTGCTGTGATGGCATTCTGGGTGACGCATCAACCCTAGCTCTTCCCATTCCGTTGCTCGGAACAGGACTCGAGTGTGTTCTGAACACAGACGGTGACAACTTTCTCACTTGAAACTGTTCAGCTTCCAGAAAGTCCAGCAGTTCTTTTAACCTACAACTTCTCTCATCCTCATCTTGCCAACCTACTGCGTCATCAAATCTTCGCCTACGATCATACGGCAACGCTTTCATAATTATTCTAGTAGGGAAGGGGGACAGACCTTCATGGCTGTATCCAAGTGCGATGAGAGACTGGATACTCTGTGTGACATCCGTCACGAATTTCACAAAATTCGCGCCGTCGTTGAGGTTTCTTCTGTTGCACGCTTCGACCACGTTATCGACTCAACGGTCCTCTGCCACCGCAGTCTGCCCGAAGAGTTTGTAGACTGTGTCCCGTGCTATTTCGTAGTTGTCGCAATTCAGCTCCAGACTGGCAATGCAACTAGCCACGTCTCTTCCAATGGTCTCCTTCAGCAGATGAAACTTCTCGAGAGGATCGATGTCGGTTGAGTCTACGTACAGGCGGAACGCATTCTGCCAGTTCTTGAATTTTACCGGATCTCCGTCGAACTTCGGAACCCTTCTGATCACCTCGTCCCAGGAGGTGCGTAGAAACGTGGGCGTTTTCGGAACCTCCGGTCGTCTCGTGTCCGAGATTTGAGGTTTGACGATTGAGCTCTGATGCTGGATCGACATCGAGTTTCCTCGTGATCTTTCGTCCAGATAGGCTCCTGGATCGTTTTCCCGCAGGAATTGTTCCACGTCCAGTTCCATGTCGACCACTTTTGCCTCGTAGTCAAAAACCTTGGCTAACTCGGCCTCTGTTTGATCTGATGTCCATACCCCGGATTCCATTGCAGCTTCGGTCGCCGCCGAAAGCCGGGCTGCCTGCTTCTGCAACGACACCATCGCCGCGCGCACGCTCGCGATGGTTCTTTCCGATGCATCACCTGCTAATGCTTCTCGAACTTTCGTGCACGCCCTGGTGACCAACTGCCTCGCCAAAGACAATTTCTGTCGAAGTGGCACCATTCCTGTACCTTCGGATGACAACTCCGCTCCAGCCTCTTGTTTGCTGGCCATGTCGAGAGGGGAAACACCGCAGTGTCGGTTTCAAACCGCTTGACTTTAGTTGATGACTCAGCACCACGTGTCGCGTGCCGGCGTGCGTGGGTTCTTCTTTTACAATTCTGACACCACTGTAGCCAAACCCGCTCGGGATCCTTGAGGAAAGACACTGGTTGTTGGTCTACTGGCCGCAGCCGCCTGTCCGGACTCCGCAAAGCGAACTTGGTTAGAGATTTGCAAGCGTATCGCTCGCACCGTGTGCGTGTCGCTCACGGTCGGGTTGCAACTTGTGTGTTGTCGGCTGTTCGCAGACAGTCGACCACACCGCAGTGATGTTCGCTTCACGGAACCGACGTGCAACGTTGGCTCGTTTATTTCGGATGGACAGATATGCACTCTCGGCCCTCTATCCACTGGCCGTAATAATACTCTCGTAGCGTTTCTGGAACGCTAGAAACTCTGAGCTTGCCGAAACTCCACGGTCTCCGGGGAGACCTTGGAAGATTCCGCAACATACGGCTCATCCCGCCCTCGAAAAGTTCCTGCTTCCTTTATTCTGTTTTTTACGTTTAGTTTCTTTCGTTGGCTCGCCTTCTGTTTCTTTTGGTCAACGAGTTCGCGGTACCTCGGGCAGGCCATGGAGTATGGCGAGTGCTCTTCAGACTCACATGCCTCGCACCAGGGTTTCTCGGACTCGCTGTCTCAACTAATATGCCCAGCTATTCCACAGCGGTAGCATCTCTTGGCGGTGTCTCCTATCGCCTTGAATATCTGACTTGGGCAGTTAGAAAAAGGCCCTCGTCGCGACCTTTCCAATAGAAGAGCCGCGCTGGGATTTCTCAGATCCAAGTGGTGGCCACGTTTCCGACGATGTGGAGTAGGGGTTGAGGGGGCGACCGGCTGCGACTTTTGAGAGGCCTCACAGATTCGAATCCGAGCGTAAGACCGGATTTGAATCAGGGCAGCAATAAGCCGGCAGAAATGCTCGTCGCTGTAACATTGACAGTTTTCGAGATATGACGACTTTTCGTTTTTTTCGTCGTCACAGATAATCCGCCTGAACACGCTATCATCGACATCAGGAGGTAGTCAGCTTCCGGAATTCTTGACTCATAATCGCCACCCTGTATTGTCGATCCTCGGTGTCTGAACAGCGAGTCTGATTTGAGGTTCCCGATCGACATCAAAGATCGCACCGCGTTGGCCCCCGGCTTCTGGAAGAAGGTCACCAGTTCGACGTTATCGATCGAGATCGAACTCCTCATGCGGATGTCCGGTCGTTCCTGGGAGCGGAACGCAGACCCCTCCTCTGAGAGCCGCTGGTCCACGCCGCTCTTCCGAACACCATAATCTTCATTCGACTCTTGAATAGGATTCTGGGAAACTTCGCTCATGGGGCAGGATTGGAAGCTCCACTAAGGTTGCCAGTTCATAGCACGGATTCTTCGCACCAGCACTGCATCTAACTCGACAATTACTGTTTTCATTTCTGCAGTTCGATAGCAAAGAAGGGCGTCCAATCGAAGTCCCTCCTGACAGGGATTCGCTGACTCTTTCTCAAACGGGAATATTCCTCTCTCTGCTTGATTCCGAGCTTTTGTGCGGAAGGAGTTCTCTTACATGGGTTTGTGTTCACAGGATAGTTTATTCGAGGTTCAAAATTTTTCTCAATAAAGAAGAATGATACGAATGCACTGATTGGGTCATTTTGTGCCTCTGGTGCTGTCCAATGGTGCTCGCAAAAATAGAGGGTTCACGAAAACGCCCTGGGCCTGGAACTGCAGAACCTTCGCGTCATCCTCATCAATGACACTCATGACTTCATGAGCAAAGCCACCGTTGACAAAGAATCGACCGAGCTTTTCTTGAAGCTGCAACAACTCGTTCTCGGAGGACTCTGGTCATAGAGTCACATTTGTGATGAAGACTCTTAGATCCTATACTTGAAGGGTGGCGGAATCGAAACGAGGGCAGAATTTCCGTTTGGGACCTTCCTCAGATTCAACATGGAGGCAAAATTCCACAAATCGGAGGGAGACGTTCTCGGGCATCGTGAAGTCCCATACTAGCGTCACGGTGCTAAGATTTCTGTCCCCTACTCTCAAACTCGACGGTTTTCCCAGAACGTGGAATCGGACAAGAGAACTCCAACCCATGGAAATCGTTCCGTGAAGATGACCCCGACCGGCCGTGCCAGGCTTCCTCAACCACTCAGGCTTTGAGGGCGTTGCTGGAACTCATCGAGAGGGTCTGATTTTCTGGCGGTATCGGGGTGATGAGGCGGAACTGCGCCACCTCTGCGTCGTAGTCGTCGATAACGTCGAAGACTTCGTTTGCAACTTCCGTAGCTTCCGTAGCTGCAACAACCCGGTCTTGGAGGGTTGTGTTGACGCGTCACATTTGTGATGAAATCTTCGAGGTTCATGATCACCTCGTCGAGGAACTCGTCAGCTGGGAAACAGTGGGAGCGATTGACGTGACCCGGCTCTTTGCATCGTGAGGTTGCTCAGGATTGTCTCATGATCGATGGTGTACGCGAAATCGAGTTTCTGAGTGAACTCCTCGGCGAACGGCGGAAGCGAAGAAGCGGCACTCTCGGAATTCGAGACGGCTTGCCAACAGTGCATCTTCGGAGAATACTTGCGCTTGGTGTTAAGATGTGAAATGGATCACAAATTGACCTCCCCGGCCATCTGAAAGCAGAACCTGGCTCCTTCCTCAACCCTTCCATCGAGCCTTCCCTCTGATATCGGACTTTCATCGGAAGTATCCGCCTGGGGCGGTCCAACGTGCGGTTCGGGATGATTTCGTATCGATTCCGAGGATCCAGGGCATGATCGTTATCCTATTCTCGGCAACTTCGCTCATGGTGGGAGATGGGAAGCTCTTCTCAGATTGGGGGCTATGGGACTGATCCTCATCGGCAGCTACCCCTCTTATCCACCAATGTTTGTGTTCATCTCTGCGGTTTCGAATGCAAATCAGGGCATCCGAGTGAGGTCTTTCCTCGGAGTAAAAGGTTGATCGCTTCCTGACGCTTCCTTCGCAAGATTCCAAGTACTGGTGAAGATAGACTTCTCAAACATCGGTTCGTGATCAGGAGAGAATTCATTTCAGACTTGACATTATACGTCACAAAAGTGAGGCCAAGTTCACTAATTGGCCATTTTGTGCCTCCGACCTATTCCGATGGAGTTTTCAGCACCAATCGATCAGCACTTCGTTCTTCAGAGACTGAGGCGATCCTTGGACTGTCATCGGAAGGCCTGGAGTGCAGAACGGAGTAGCTGGTTGGAAAAACCGAACCGCTGTCAACGATGGAGTTTCGCGATGGCCTTGGAGCTGAGTCGGATGTCAACCGAAGATTCTTCATGGAACAGAGAACCTCCAGAGCACGGCTCGGGTGACCCCGCCGACAATGCTCGTGGATGATTCCTGGCCTGGGACAGCATGCTTCTGGGCTTAAGCTTGGTCTGGACGGTCGTCCCAGAACATCCCGTCCGAGTCCCGACGACTCCTCTTGGATCGCGACATCAACATTCCTGTCTCGTTCAGCCGTTGAAAGCTGAAATGAATGAGTACATACTGTTTTTTTCTAAGTGAGGTGGTGTGGTGTTGTCCAAAGCAACCTAATCTGAAGAAGATTTTATTCATTATCGTGGTGGTTTCGAAAGGGTTCCGATTCAAATCTCAGGACACTGATTCTCGAACGATATTTGGAGGGGTGATCGGAATGACGTGGTTCTAGTTTGAGTCCTGGTAGTAGTTTGGGTCCCTTGCGGTCCATTGGTACCCTAGAGAATGCGGCGGTCAACCCTCAGCACATCTCTCGGTGCGAACCATGATTCCTTCGAATCCATCTCTTTTATTCATCATGAGTAGCAATCAGTGTAAAGCTGGATGTTGAGAACACCTCGTTTCCGGAGCATTTTTGGCCTTGAGTCGGGGATTCGAATAAGATATATTGTGTCGGATACCCCATCCTAAAAGAACGCTTTCTGTGCAGTCGGCGGGCTTCAAGCTGCCTTGTTTTTTTTTTTAGCGTGAAACATCTTCTGAACCGATGAAACCGAGCGAGATTTGAGAACTTAAAATGCTTATATCTCCGTTATCTGGAGGAGTTCAGAGCTCCTAAAGTAGGTTTTGGGAACTCGTGAATCCAGCTTTCCGATACGTTCTTCAGAGCTCTTCCACGAATAATTCGAATACCTTCGAAATGACCACTTTCTAGTTTGTGTCACATTATGCTCCCCTTTACTGCGAGCAAAATGCGATGAACAAATCGAAAAAATACTTGGGGGGTTGAGGTTAGAAAACTAAAAAACTGTCGTTGGTCACCCTGAGTCCATCGAATTTCATGCATAAACTCCAGATTATTCGATGGTGGAGACCCCGAGCCAGAGACGATCATATTCTGAGCCGTGGAACACACGGAATCAGCTGTCCAGACCCCCGGGAAATTGGTCAGACCGATCCCGGAATTACCCGCCCAGACCCCCAAGAGCATGGTCAGATTGGCCCCGGAATCACCCCTCCAGCTTTTGAAAAGCATGGTCAGATTGGACCCGGAATCACCCCTCCAGCTTTTGAAAAGTATGGTCAGATTGGCCCCAGAATCACCCTCCAAACTAGTAAAAAGTATGGTCAGATCGATCCCGGAATCACCCCTCCAGCATTTGAAAAGTATGGTCAGACTGGTTCCAGAATCAGCCCTCCAGCTTTCAGAAAGTAGTCCGCATCCAACCTTCGTAGGGAGCGCACGCGTTTTTCCGAGCTCCGGTATCAAAGGTCGTAGAGAGTCGAAAGGAAGCCTGTCGGGAGACGAACTAGCCGAACCGCGGACGGGCGGCGAGCGGCGACCCAGAGACGAGTTATTGATTTCAGAGTGAGGAGTTGAAGCTTTGCGACAGTGTCCACCGGATCTCGTTCGAGCAATTATTCACGTACTCTGGGCAACCGATCCGGGATAATCCGCTCTGAACTCGAGAGGTCATCAGCAGAGGAGCACCAACGAACCGACTCGGACCTATTTTTCCTAACTAGTAGTACCATTCGTGGGGACCACCGGCAGATCTTCTGAAACTCCGACGTATGCTAATAGGAGCGCAGGAAGGAGTGATAATGGAAGACAGCGACCAGCAAAATGGATCGGATACGGAATCGCTGGACGCTGACGAAACCGAACAGGTGGAAGTCGCGGAAACACCAGTACGGGTGGACCTCAAGAAAGCGATCCGTGAGAGAACGAAAGGAACGACCGATGAGACAACGACCACCTCGCAGGCAGGCGTCTCCCAACGTATACTCGTACCATCTGGCTCACCGCTCAGAGCTGAAAGAAAGAGCAGTGTCACGATCACGGGGCAGACCCCAGGCCAACCCATCAAGGGGAAAAACACATATCCGCAAGCTGAAGAAGCAAAGAAACGCACTAAAGGACAAGCTGATGTTGCAAAGATGACGTCGGACATATTCAAAGAAGTCGGAGACGCCATCAACGCAGTCAAGAAAGCGGAAGTTCAAAACACGGCCAGAGAAGTGAAAGCTCTCACAGCGACGCTCGTTAGAGCCATTCGAAGACTTGAAGAGGACGTTGTCGAAAAGTTCCAGAGATGGAACGAAGACATGCAAGACATATCAGACATCGAAAGTGAAGAACTCGAGCAAACCAAGAAAGAACCGGAGGCCTCACGGAAGACAATTGCCAATCTCGAAGAAACGGTTCAAAAGCTCCGAAGAGAAGCGGCAAACCGAGGAGAGACCCCAAAGAAAGACAAAGAAGATGAACAGGCGAAATTGATAAGAGAGAAAATAACCAACATCAAAACTTGGGAGGAAATTGTCGAACTCACGGAGCAACACTGGCCAAAACAGAGCTTTAAGAAAAAATTGGCTTCCAAGGTCCGAAATCGCGGGAAACCGCACCTGCCGTGCCCTGATTTGCTCAGCAGATGACAACGGCGAGAGAACTGTGAACGTCATCAAACAGCTCTCGAAACTGTTCCCTGCAGTCAAGGAGCTGGATACCCTCGAAGACGGCGAAGTGGCTACAGCAGAAATGGTGCTAGCCGCAACGCTAGTTCGACTGGGAGATGTCAAAGTGCAAGGCGAAAAGAAAACTCTCATTCTCGGTAAGATAAAAGAGGAGGCGAGCCTAATGGACATCACGACAATCATGCAGAAAATCGCTCGAGCGGTCAGGAACAACGCCGTCGCTGCCTAGGAGAAAGTCTTGATCAAGATGCCAAATCACATCGACGATACCTCATTCAGAAAGATTGCCGAAACATGTTGGAATGCGAACGGGGCTGAAGTTGAAGCTGAACTGTCCACAAAGGCTCCAAAAGCTGAAACCAGGCAGGAGAAGGAAGCCCAGAAAACAAGAAGACACTACCAAACTTCTATAGAAATTGGAACCAAGGGAACACAATATTCGGATGCCGTCGAAAGCCTTAAGGCAACAATTGACCCTTGGGCATCGATGTCAAATGGATTAGCCAAACAACGAACGGAATCCGATTGCAAGTTAGAGAAAAGAAATCGGGAGGACAGGAAAGACTTGCCCTGATCAAGGAGAAGCTCAGTCTAGAGACCATCATACGAGGACTTCCTCTATCCGCCGGAACCTGATAAGCCGGAGCGACATCGATACTACGGAGGAAGATCTAGACAGAGGAGTCAAGAAAGCCTTCGGCACAAAAGACTCCAAGGTCATCCAAGTCCGGAAGATTGGAAGAAACGCAAACGGAGTCCGAATATGCTTAGTACGTCTAACTAAAATGGATGCGGACAGACTACTGAAATTGGGAAGAATTCAAATCGGCTGGCAGAGCTGCTCTCTCCGAGAATGGTTCGATGTCCCGACCTGCTTCAACTGTCAAGAGATCGGACACGCCGCCTCAATATGCTCAGCCGCCGCAGTCCTGACCAAGAGATGCTACTCGTGTGGAGGAGAAGGACATGTAAGCAAGGATTGTACATCGGACACAGCCTACTGCACCAAATGTAACAGCGATGGCCACTCACCGTACTCCCCAGCCTGCCCGAAATACAAAGAAATCATCGACGCCCTCAAAGCCAAAGCTCAGGAGCGACGCCGCACAGTGGGCGATTTGTGCTCATAATTATTTTTGGCGATTTTCGCTGAAACTGATGTTATTTCATTATTTTTTACACAGAAGCTGAAGTCGTATGGAGTCGAGGCGGTGGCTCGGATAGACAGGATCAAGGTCTACAAGAAGAGTTAACCAACACTTCATTCGCAGACGGTCCCTTTTAGTACTAGCTAGTATATAACGCTATATTAGAGCGGATAGTGCTCCGCGGATATCCGGCCCCATCGCAATTCTAGCCGACTGCCCACACTCAGGAGAGTCCAACTGACCAGTTCTCAGCTGCCCCTTCGCACCTCGAGACACAATATACACGAAAATTTGGAAGAAAAGGGGGTGTTTTTGGCCCCTTCCGACTGATTTTTGATCTTCATTTCTGACGCTTGTTCTCGGCTCCACGGGCAGCGAGCTCGATCAGAATGACTGTTATCGCCATAACACTCCATAGATTGTCAGAAAAAAAGCCTTCCGACCCGATCCGATCACTGGAAGTGCGTGTTTCAACTAATTGGCCTCGATTCATCATCATCACCATGATCATCATCATCATTGGAGTCGACGAAAAGCACCCATGCACACCATGCTGGCGTCATCTGATCCGCTCATCTTCAGTTACAGGGAGCTGCGAGTGCGAGATGACGATGAATATGATGAGGACGTTTTAGAGCTCTTAGAGAGAGTCGAGGAGGATGATGACTCCGACTCAGAATAAAGTCGATTGATCGCCTGCATCCAACTATGTTGTTCGTTCTTGGATATGAATTCATCGGTTCCTACCCTGCACACGTGTTCCCTTGCATTTCAGGCGTCCAGAAACGCGAAAGTCACTAGTGGCTATGGGTGGGACTCAAGGCGAATTGCTTTTCGTCGACTCCAATGATGATGATGATGAATCGAGCCGAATTAGTTGAAACACACACTTCCAGTGATCGGATCGGGTCGGAAGGCTTTTTTTCTGAGAATCTAAGGAGTATTATGGCGATAACAGTCATTCTGATCGAGCTCGCTGCCCGTGGAGCCGAGAACAAGCGTCAGAAATGGAGATCAAAAATCAGTCGGAAGGGGCCAAAAACACCCCCTTTTCTTCCAAATTTTCGTGTGTATTGTGTCTCGAGGTGCGAAGGGGCAGCTGAAAACTGTTCAGTTGGACTCTCCTGAGTGTGGGCAGTCGGCTAGAATTGCAATGGGGCCGGATATCCGCGGAGCACTATCCGCTCTAATATAGCGTTATATACTAGCTAGTACTGAAAGGGTTGGTTAACTCTTCTTGTAGACCTCGATCCTGTCTATCCGAAGCCACCGCCTCGACTCCATACGACTTCAGCTTCTGTGTAAAAAATTATGAAATAACATCAGTTTCAGCGAAAATCGCCAAAAATAATTTCGAGCACAAATCGCCCACTGTGCGCCGCCCACCTGCTGTGACGGACAAGCAATCGAACGCACAGACAACCCAACCAGGGCCTGAACAAGCGCCGACGCAACCCTCAACAAGCGAAAAAGGAAGCCAGTGGCTCACTGTCTCCGGCAGAAAGACGATACCCACCGATAACCCACAATGACAGTCATCAACATAATCCAAATAAACCTGCATAGAGCAAAAGCAGCTCACGCAGTCCTGGAACAACGGGTGAAAGAAGAGAGCATACATATGTTAGAGTCATATGCCGCGCGTTGTACGCGCCGCGCCTAAAAGATCTCCCGCTGCTCTCGCTGCGACGTTCCAACGGCACCATCCGAAGCAGTCGTGCAGTGTGATAGTTGTACCGGTAGCGAGAAGTGCCCGACGTGCGCGTGAAGTAGGTACGGAAGCAAGTGAGTAGAGTCGGATGGCCTGTCGTTCAGGCGCATCCATAGAAGAGTTGTGTTACAATAACGAATGAAAGGTTCTAATCAGTCCGCGAAGCCCTCTCTTCCCGGCCGGCGATCGCAGCCGCGCGTGGTCGGAACAAGCTACCTCTAACATCTCAGAAGTGGGATAATCGCCCAGAAGAGCCCCGGAATACCGGAGGAAGTGATTGCGACCGCACGGACTTGGCGGCTTGGTGCGAGTGGGGACGTTGATTCGGGTGAGCGACGAACCCAATAACCGCAATTTTTCGAGGAAGAGAGGCGATTGATTTTACCCCCTCAGGATGACGCAGCAACAATTAGCGGAGCTGGCCAGTCAGCTCGCCGCGCTTGTGCAGGTCATGTCGGCTCAGCCGCAGATGGCTCCCAGACAACAGCCACGTCTCACGGCGTACGACGGAATCTCCAAGGGACTTGCGGCCCGGCAGTGGCTGCATCAGATCAAGGGCGAAATTGCGAGCTCCCGACTGGGACCGGAGGCGGCTCTGGCGCTGGCAAGAGCGCACCTACAGGGCAGAGCCGCAACTTGGTGCCACCTGGAGGACTCGGAGAACCCCTTCCGCATTTTTGAGAGCGTCGACGAGTCGAATACCAGGACATTCGCTCGCAGGTTCACGTTGGCATTTGTGCAGCCCGGGTGCACGGCTAGCGGATTCTTCACGTTTGTTCAGGGAATGGACATGGCGGTGGAGACTTACGCCTTCGAAAAGGCTAGTCTGGCACAGGCCGCCGGGATTCCGTTTTTGGAGGCATTCGATCATATCGTACAGGGCCTGCATGAGGTTTTCATGCCGGTGAAACTTGCCGTTTCTCATCACGCCTCGACTACGGTGGCTGCGTTGGTTGCCGATATAGGACGGGCGGCGAGGATGATTGGTTTGGACCCGGAGAGGACACCAAGAGAGCTTCAGTATGGAGACCGCACGGCAGGTGAGTGCCGTAGACGGGGGGTGAGCCGCGGACAGTTCCAGAGAACTCACAATCGGTGGAGTCCGGGGCCGGTTGTGCCGCGTGCGTTTGGCGGCGTTCCCGATGCCACGGGAGGACGCCGTCTGGCCGATGGTCGAGGGACTGGAGAGACCGCGGTGGTGCCGACAGTTCAGCCCGCGAGCGCGGCGGGGGACATCGACGGAGCTCGCCCGGTGCCCAATGGACCCCTGTCTTGCGTTGCGCGGAATACCGGTCCGGGGCGCACGTATGCGCCTCAGACGTGTTGGACTTGCAGCCGGAGCGGTCATTACCAGCGTGACTGCCCAGAGGGGATCGGCGGCATCGAGTCGGCCAACCGAGTGCAGTGCGATGTTTCTAAAGATTCGACCGTCGTCGGCTCGGGTTCCAAGTACGTAAAGGAGTGTCTCATTGACGGGTCCACTCGGTTGAACGGATTGATGGACACCGGATGTTCTTCGGTTTTGATCAGGGCTAGCGCAGTGAATCGCCTTCGGCTAAGAACCGTTCTGGAGAAAATTCCCATTTATGGCACCGGCGACGTGTCTGCGCCGGCGACGTACGCCTTGGGGCGCGTCGTGTTTTCTTCCTTGCAGGTCGATGAGGGACGCGCGGAGAACGTTGAGGCGATGGTCGTTCCCGACGACTCCATCGCGGAGGATCTCTTCGTTGGCCGAAGCTTTCTCGATTTACCACACCTTGCGCTCCTCCGGATAAGCGACACCTTCTTTGTCGGACCGACCGACGCCTTGCTGACACAGATAGAGAGGGCACAGAGAATTTGCCCACGGGTGGCGACGGATACAGAGCTGCCCCCCTTCACGGCAGCATTTGTGGAGGCTAGGACTGAGCCGAATTCGGCGCTCGTGGTCCGTGCGCCTGACTGTGACGTTGTCTACCATAGTGACGGAAGCGGCACCATCCGGCTCCCGATGGAGAATAGCTCATCAAGAGCCGTCGTTTTCCGTCCTGGCGATCGACTTGGCGGCTTTAAAATCTTGGCCGAGGAGGAGTTCCGGTCGTTGGAGTACCCAAGGGGCTCCTCGTCGGTCGGTTTGGGACGGCGTTGTGGGGTCGCGTTCAGCAATGCTGTGGGTTGTCAGCGCGCGATCAAGCCAAGTGAGGTCAGCTTGGGTCCGGACCTCTCCGAAGGGCAACGTTGTTCCCTGATGGAACTCATCAACAGTTTCACCGATGTTTTCTCATTCTCATTGAAGGAGCTAGGATGCACAGATCTAATGGAAGCAGATATCGAATTGAAACCAGGCGCGGCGTTATCGCGTGCGAAACCCTACCGTCTAGCACCTGAGGATCGTGACTTCATGGAGGCGCAGGTGAAGGAGTGGAAGGAGTCCGGAATCGTCTCGGACACTAGAAGCCCATTCGCTAGCCCGGCCTTCGTAGTAACTCGGCAGATCCCAGGTAAGGCCCCGAAAAAGAGAGTAGTCATTGACGTCCGGAGGCTCAATAACATTGCGGTAGACTTGCTGTGGCCAATCCCAAATTTGGAAGACGAACTGATGGATTTGTCCCACGCTGGGTGCTTTGCCCAACTCGATTTCATGCAGGGATCCATGCAGGTCCCCATGGCAAAAAAATCCCGCCGATACACAGCATTCATCACCCCCGAGACGAGCGGCGAATTCAACAGAATGCCGTTCGGTTTCAAAAATGGTCCATCGATTTTTAACCATCTTGTGTCCCTCGTCTTGGCTCCTATGAGGAGAGAGAAGTCGTGCTTCTATTTCTTCGATGATGTCTTGATAAAAGGAAAAAACTTCGAGGACCTACTGCGGATCCTCAGAGAAGCCTTCACCAGACTGAGAGCAGCGAAACTGACATTGAATCCCGAAAAATGCAAGTTCGGATTCTCGGAGGTTGTCTTTATGGGCCTGCTCATAAAAGACGGGAAGGTTTCCCCAACGGAAGACAAGCTCAAAGCGATCGCGGACTTCCCCGTACCAACCAACGCTACCCAGGTCAGACAGTTCCTTGGCTTGTGTGGGTTTTTCAGAAGATTCATTCCGGGATTCGCGACCGCCGCATCGCCCCTCACGGCCTTGACGTCCACGAAGAGCAAATTCGCATGGGGAGACTCGCAGCGCCTCGCCTTCGACACACTTCGACGAATCATGCGCAGACCACCGGTGTTGGCCTTGTTTGATCCGTCAGCCAGCATCGAGCTTCATACCGACGCGTCTGCAGTGGGCTGCAATGATGCTCCAACCGGACAAGAACGGTCGACTCCATCTGGTGCGATGCGTCTCGCGGAAATGCAGCACTGTAGAGGCATCTTACCACTCGTCCCGACTCGAACTGCTAGCAATCACGTTCGCGCTTGAAAAGCTACGGGCGTTCCTCATTGGGAGGACATTCCGGTTGGTTACCGACTGTCAGGCTCTCCTCAGCATCAACTCCCAGACTACAAGGAACCCACAAATGGCCCGTTGGCTCGCCCTGATTCAGGACTTCCAGTTCACCGTAGAACACCGGTCAGGTACAAAGATGTGTCACGTTGACGCTCTCTCCAGAAATCCGACGGCAGAGCCCCCCACCAGAATCGAGAAAATTTACTGCGGCGCCGCCGAGGTATCGGAGGCCGAAATCGTCGGCGATCTGGAGGAATGGACGACAAGGGCGGAAGAACGACCTCGCGCCTCCTTCGCGCCCCCGCTCTCATATCAAGAAGAATTAATCGCAGTACAGCACGAGGATCCCCGCACACGGTACAAGATGGAAATCCTGAAAAAACCGGTGGATCAACGGACAAACCACGAAAGAGGTCTAGTTGAATCATTCGAACTTCGCGAAGGGCGCCTATACAAGAAATGCCCTGCCGGAAACTTACTCGTGATTCCAGACAACCAAAGAAAGGCGACGGTGATCCGAGCACACGACCTCCAGGGTCACTTTGGCGTTGCTCAGACCATAGAGAAAATCACGAGAAAACATTGGTTCCCGCGTCTCAAGCGCTACGTCAGGGATCATATCGCCAGATGCGTCGCGTGCTCGCCCACAGAAGAAACTCCGGGAAGCAGCCGGGACTCTTGCAGAAGATACCCATTCCTCAACAACCATTTGACTGGATACACGCAGACCATGTGGGTCCATATCCGACTACCCTTTCAAAACGAACCCACATATTGGTGATCGTCGACAGGTTGACGAAATTCGTCTATTTGGAAGCAGTGCGCGACACTTCCGCAAAGGAAACGCTCACAGCCTTTGAGAATTTCACCTCCGATTGGGGGATTCCCGCTCACCTCACGACAGACAGAGGCACCGCATTCACCGCAAAATCTTTCCGAAAGTTCACCGCATCAAAGGGCATCAAGCACCATTTTTCGTGTCCGCGGAGAGCCCAGGCTAACGGCCAAGTCGAACGCGTGAATGGCATTGTCACGCCACTTCTGGCGAAAATGCTACACGCTAAGAAAGCCGGCTTGTGGGATCGTTATCTTAAAAAAATACAGCTACTGCTTAACACCTCAGTTAACAGCGCCACAGGAGAAACTCCAATTCGTCTGTTGTGCGGATACAATCCGGAAACTACCGATCGACTCCTTGATCCGGTAAGCCACCCATCGACAACCGCGAGAGCAGATCCGGAATCTTTACGACAAACAGCGGTGATTCGGTTGAGAAGAGCATTCGAGGAAGCAAAAACATACTACGACAGACGGCATCGTGCTGCCGAGAGTCTCTCGCCGGGAGATATCGTGTGGTTTTCGGCACCACCCAAACCGGCGGACGGCGTCTCACGAAAACTCGATCCACAATTCAGAGGTCCATTCGTGATTACTCGTGCACTTGATAAAGATACATACGCTGTGGCGTCAATCAACCACAATCGGGAATACACAAGTATAGCTCACATCAGTCAACTACGACTTTTTGGAGACTCCGCGCGCGCTTCCCAACACAGCCCAACCCAGCCTGGCCAATCAACAAATTCGAAATTGAGTTCCGACGTCATTGATTCTCTCAGGGGTCCGGGAGAAGGGTTACTAACAACTTCTGAGCTAGTTTCAGAACAAAACGTCCAGGCCGGGCCAAAGCAAGCCAAAAATCGCCCTCCCACAACCGAACCAGTAGAGGATCACTCGCAAGACAGAGAGTCCGATAATCGTCCAGGCGGACTGACACAACTCGTAGCACCACGACGGTCCACAAGAGTCAGAAAAGCCCCAGTGCCATTCGATCCGTCATCTTAGCCAACCTAATACGTCCAAATCTTCTATGTAAAAGCGATCTCAACCTAGAAAAGTAGAGTGCGACGGGGACGTCGTTGGGTCAGGATGCCCGAATGTTAGAGTCATATGCCGCGCGTTGTACGCGCCGCGCCTAAAAGATCTCCCGCTGCTCTCGCTGCGACGTTCCAACGGCACCATCGGAAGCAGTCGTGCAGTGTGATAGTTGTACCGGTAGCGAGAAGTGCCCGACGTGCGCGTGAAGTAGGTACGGAAGCAAGTGAGTAGAGTCGGATGGCCTGTCGTTCAGGCGCATCCATAGAAGAGTTGTGTTACAATAACGAATAAAAGGTTCTAATCAGTCCGCGAAGCCCTCTCTTCCCGGCCGGCGATCGCAGCCGCGCGTGGTCGGAACAAACTACCTCTAACACATATATGTTTATTGAGTGAAGTAAACAAGAATCTATCAGCGAAAAAAATGAAACTGGACCAAGGCTGGATAGCCAAAGAAAACGGCGACACAGCCATCTGGTGGACAGGAAAGAATGAAGAAGTTAAAATCGAAGGAAGTCGTCGAGGCGAAGGCTTCACGAGCCTCATCCTCAATGGTGGGCTAAATATCGTGAGCTCCTACTTTTCCCCTAACGTCATCGAGAACAATGCTTTCGGAAAATACCTTGACAAAATGGCGGACATGATAAAAACAAACAACGGCGCATCATGGCTCATGGCCGGAGACCTGAACGCGGCATCAACAGAGTGGGGTGATCGAACTACAACCCAAAGGGAGAGGGATGTTGAAGACATGGCAGCAGGATGCGGGCTCGTGCTCATGAACGACGGCATGCTCCCGACGTTCAGAACGAACGAGCGCACCTCATACGTCGACCTCACGTTTAGCACCCAACCGACCTCTGTACACAACTGGAAAGTCAACGAAGCCATCGAATCCTTAAGCGACCACCAGTACCTAGAGTACAGCATTGTCACTGACAAGAGCAAAGCAAGTCAACAACCTGTCAGAAATGCCTGGAGATGGAAGAACCTCACTAAGAAGGACTTCTTCGAAGAACTCGATCTCAAATGTAAAGAGGTCGAAGACCAGGCAACAATCATCACGAGCGATGTTATGGATAACATTCTTCGAGCAGCCTGTGAGAGAGCAAACCCGGAACGAAACTCCAGATGGGGACACAAAGCACCCGTATATTGGTGGACCCCGGAGATCTCCCGGCTCCGGACTGAAGTCACCAAGGCCCGTAGAGAATTTCTTCGGTCTCGAAAAGTCGCAACCAACTACCTGAGCTGGGCAGAGGAGTGCCAGAAAAAATTTGCGAGAGCAAGAGAGAAATACCGAAGAGAAATCACACTAAGCAAGAAGGACTCCTGGAAGCAGCTATGCGAAGATGTCCGCGAAAATGTATGGGGTCTCCCATACAAAATTGTTCGAGACAAACTCCCGCAGAAACTGGTCAAGCTTCCATCGGCAGTCGTAGAGAGAGCGGTCGAGCAACTCTTCCCCGTCGGCAGAGACATCAGAGGAGAAGACCTCGAAATCAACGCTGAAGACATACCCAAGATCACTATCGCCGAGGTCACGGCGGCGGTCGGAAGAATTGCGCCTGCCAAAGCTCCTGGCCCAGATGGAATCCCCCCAGAGGCAGTAAAAGCCCTGCTGACCCGCTGACCAAGCATATTTGCAGAGCTAGTTGAAAAGATACTGCGCGATAGATGCTTTCCCAGTCAGTGGAAGACAGCTAATCTTGTCCTCATCCCCAAGGCTGGAAAGAAAGACGCCTCTGGACCCATCTGCCTGCTGAATATCGTGGCCAAAGCAGTAGAAACGATCATTAATCGAAGACTCCAGAACGAACTCGAAGACTCCGAAAAACTCTCGGACAACCAATACGGTTTTAGAGCGGGACGATCGACACTGACGGCAATTGAGCGGGTCACGGACACTGTAGAAAGGGAAAAAGCAAAGCCCTGGAGAAATCGCAAAGGAGTAGTGATCATACTGCTCGATGTTAAAAACGCGTTTAACTCCATAGAATGGGGAATATTTCTGCAAGCTCTCTCCACCAAAGAAATCCCGGAATATCTCCGAAGAAAATTAAGCTCATACCTGGAAGACAGGTATACAGGGTGGTCATCGTAAGTCGGGAACTTTCTTACCCTCTCTTCCTTTGCTCATAACTCGGTGAAAAATGAATAGGATTCTGGAAAATTCTTTTGCGTTCGATAGCTGGAAGGACGGCGCGTCTTTTTCTCGTCGAATTTCGTAAATGGGTAGAAAATTGAATTTTTTTAATCGGCCTGATATTTGCAATTTTATTTTTTCAACTCTTCTTAAAAAAACTGTTCGACAAACTTCGAAAGTGAACCGATCGAATTCGAAAGTGCTATAGTCGAGGCAGGATAGGATGCTGCTCAAACGCCCGGCAACTCCAGATTTCTAGCTGAGGATCTGTGAGAAGGACGGAAGATCGTTTCAACCTCGACGTCAGGATCGAGCACCTGACAAGATCGCGTACTCTTTGCATTTAGGCCCGTAGCTCCTCAGGGATGCCGAATTCGAAAAATTTTCCGATGGCAAATCCGATGGCTCCGGATTTTCGGGGAGAAAAAAAAGTTGTCGGATCGACCCGGCAACTCCATAGTCGGGTAGTCTGGACTAATCTAAGAACTTTCTGCCATCGGAAAAATTTTCGAATTCGGCATCCCTGAGGAGCTACGGGCCTAAATGCAAGGAGTACGCGATCTTGTCAGGTGGTCGATCCTGACGTCGAGGTTGAAACGATCTTTCGTCCTTCTCACAGATCCTCAGCTAGAAATCTGGAGTTGCCGGGCGTTCGAGCATTTTTTCGTTTTCGTTTATTTTCGAAATTCGACGAGAAAAAGACGCGCCGTCCTTCCAGCTATCGAACGCGGAAAGATTTTCCAGAATCCGACCATTTTTCACCGAGTTATGAGCAAAAGAAGGGAGGGTAAGAAAGTTCCCGACATGCGATGACCACCCTGTATTATCGATGAAGATGGAAATCTACATAAAATGACAGCAGGCGTCCCCCAGGGCTCCGTCCTCGGGCCCACTTTGTGGAACGTCGGATATGACGACCTCCTCGCCCAGGAATTCCCGGAGGGGGCAGAACCCATTGCCTACGCAGACGATGCTGCCGTCCTGATCGTCGCCAGGTCCCTGCAAGAACTGGAGGAAATCTTCGCATCATCTCGCGGTAGTGGAAGAGAAACCTCCTCAAGCTGGCCCTCGAAAAGACCGAAGCGGTCATGTTAGTCCGGAGAAGGAAAGGAAGACTGCCAAACCTCCACGTCGAAGGACACCCGATCCAGTTCACTCGGTCAGCCAGATACCTGGGGGTTCACCTTGACTGCGACTTGACGGGATACTCCCATGTTCAGAACGTCACGAATAAAGCAACGAAAGCTGCCACGGACCTCGCGAAAATCTTGCCCAGAGTCAGGGGAGCCCCGGAAAACCAGAGGAAACTCCTTGCGTTGGTTGCGGAATCAATAACTCTGTATGCCGCGCCGGTTTGGGTCCCCTTTGCACTGAGAAAAGCGATGAACAGAGACCTCCTGGATAGAACCCAGCGAAAAATGCTCATCAGAGTGACCAGAAGTTACGGGACTATATCGACGGCGGCACCCCAAGTGCTCAGCAGGAGCCCTCCCTGGTCTCTAGTCGCACAGGAGCGCAACAGGCTGTGGCTCATGAAAAAGCGACAGGAAGCTCCCTCGAATTCCGACGATGATGAGGAACAAGACGAAGACGATGAAGAAACAACCAAAAAGGAGACCCTGGCTACATGGCAACGGAACTGGGACAGCGCCACTGTGGCAAGGTGGGCGTACTCAGTGATCCAAGTCTGGAGGGGCGATTCCGGGACCAATCTGGCCATTACTTTCCAAGTCTGGAGGGGTGATTCCGGGACCAATCTGACCATTGCTTTCCAAGTCTGGCGGGGTAATTCCGGGACCAATCTGACCATTGCTTTCCAAGTCTAGAGGGGTGGTTCCGGGAGCAAACTGACCATACTTATTGAAAGTTGGAGGGGTGATTCCGGAACCAGTCTGACCATACTTCTCAAAAGTTGGAGGGGTGACTCCGGGGCCAATCTGACCATGCTTTTGGGGGTCTGGGCGGTTAATTCTGGGAACGATCTGACCAAACTTTTAGGGGTCTGGGCGGCTGATTCCGTGTGTTCCACGGCTCAGAATATGATCTTCTCTGGCTCGGGACCTCCCACCATCAAATATTCTGGAGTTTATGCATGAAATTCAATGAATTCAGGGTGACCAACGACAGTTATTTTTGTTTCTCAACCTTGACCCCCCAAATATTTTTTCGATCTGTTCACCGCATTGTGCCCGCACTAAAGGGGAGCATAATATGACACAAACTAGGGAGTGGTCAACCTCCAGGAAGTGGGTTAGAAACATTCACTTTGAAGTTGGTCATTTTGAAAGTATTCAAATTGATCGTGGAAAAACTGAAGAACGCATCGGAAAGCTGGATCCACGAGCTTCCCAAAACCTACTTTATGAGCTCTGAAGTCCTCCAGATAACTGAGATATGAGCATTTTAAGTTCTCTAATCCCGCTCGGTTTCATCGGTCCAGAAGATGTTTCATGCTATAAATAAAAAACCAAGGCAGCTGGGAGCCCGCCGACTGGACAGAGAAAGTTCTCTTTGGATGGGGTATCCGACACAATTCATCTCATTCGACCCAAGGCCGAAAGTGCCCAGGAACTGCCGAGACGCTTTGAAATTCGACGAGTTGGTTTCTTTCTGTGAATTCGTGTGTTCTTTCCAAGGGCATCAGATTTACGAGTTCAAATGGATTATCTTGAGAGCGAGCATGAGTGGTCCTTGGGGGTGCGGGCAAACTCCCGCGCGGGGCCGATCTCATCGCAGAGGCTGTGATACCATGGCCCCTACTAAGGCTTGCCACTCACCAAGCTCGCGGAAGATTTTGAGTCTTGCTGTGTCCGGTCGCCATGAGATACGGAATCGCCAAGCATCGCGCACCGTTCATTCAAAGAAAAATCGGATACGACTATTTCGTCGGCGATGTGTCCACAGACTCTCCATAACCCGTGCCGTCTCAACACGGCGCCTGACCTCGATTAAGCCCAGTTCTTGGAGGCTCCCGAAGTGCAAAGCACTCCATTTGCGGAAGCAGGGTTTATGAGAGACTTCATAGAAGTCAGGGCAGAACCGAAGGGAACGACGCCTTCCAGGAGTATCGTGGAGTTTCGACTTGTTCTCTCCGTTCTGCTGAAGAACTGCTCTATGGAAAAGTTTGGTGGTGACGTATCCGTGGAAAGATCGTGAACCATTCTCTCACGGCAAACTCGTCCGATCAGCATGAGGCTTCGGGTCAGAAAGTATCTCGCATAGCACGCGTTGTGTAAGCCGCACGTTCAGGAAAACGTCGTCCAACCAAAATGAAGCCTCGGCATGAAAGGTACCGGCGGGTACTCGAAGTGGCGTGCCGTGTACTTCCAACCAGCACAGCGGGTCTGTGACCTTTATTTGCGGGACACGAGATTGAGAGACTCCAGGTAGACCACGATAGAACCTTAGCTGACGATGGTTTCCAGGAGCAATGAATCTTGACCAAGATACTACAAGCCGGTCATTCCGATTCCTTGCCGAAGAGGAATTGAAGAGAATAGCGGCCAGATGGTTTTGAAAATGACCCGAAGTTTATCGGGAGACCGGAGAACTCCATCATATGGGACTAGTCAAGCGCTGATTTCGGAGGCCCTGCCCGTCGTATAATTTCGTTTTCGTCGCATTCACTCCCGCAATCCCTCGACGAGGCGGACTCGAAGGTGTCTCCTCCGGTGAAAATCCGTCAGAAATAGGTCTTACATCCGAACATCTAGCCGCAAGGTCGATTCGACGATTTTTGATTCTCACCGGGAATCACCTCATTAAGTTCTGAGGGGAAACGAGATAATTACAATCGATTTTCTGGCGAATGACCGGCTTACTTTAGCGCGGCAAATGCGACCTCAACGAGCTCGATCCGATTAAATTTGACGTTTTCCGAATAACAATCACGAGGACTCCGACAATAAAGTTCAGTCAATCTCAAACCCATCTGCTGGCCGCGATTCTGATCATATTCATCTCAGAAACGGATCGGAATGAGCGCCTCGAATACTCCTATCGATAACTTCTTGATTTTAAAGTATCCAAGAATCGACTAAGTTATGGCAGAAACGAAATTGGACTCGGTAATTCCCGATTGGAAAATCCTCGCCCGCGTCAAGAGGTTCCCCGTACTTTGGGTCGAATAGTATCTCGCTCAGCCCCCGGTACGCAACCTGAATGTGACATTATATCCCGACAGCAAACTCGCGCGTTCCCGGGACCCATGGACTGCGTCTGATAAGGCGTATCCTACGTCAAAAAGCTCTCGATTAGCATCAGGACCGTATTTTTTCTCATCTTGCAAATCGGAAAAATATACGAGCGCCGTTTCCTACCACATGGTTCCACGGGCAACGCTCATTTGCGCTGAAATCGGGCATGCGCGGAAGTTGGCCTCGCGCGGAAATAAGCCGTCACCGTCTCTGGGATGTTGGCTCCTTCATTTCTCACTCGAAATCTGGTTCATCATTTTTGCAATTGAAGAGCCCAGTTCCAAAACGTCACATCTCCAAAATTACGGATTTTGAGATTCTTGCAGAATATTGTAGGCCTCGATTTTCTGCACTCCATGCTTTAAACAGAAATCCAAAATCGCCTCCTTTCTATTCTGTTTCACCCAACGAAAATCGGGTTGAGATTCAAAACGGCACATCTCCATTTTTCACTGAGTTCAACGAACGAAACGCGGTTCTCAGCCAGACATGACTTCTCGAATGTCGGAACGGACGAATTCATCTCGCTGTTTGAGGAAGTAGCAACCGTTAGGGTCTTGGGGCGAGCTTAGCATGTCAAACACTTCAGAGATTCTGTGCGTTCTCTCATGAGAATTCAACCAGATTTGAAAATCTCCCGGATTAAAGGGTCTCGGCCATTAAGACTTGGCCATCGGCCCCGCGGATTTTGCACTACTCCAGACAAAACTTGGTCAACTTAAAAGGCTCATATCTCGGCTCCTAGATGGGTTACAGCGCCGATCGAGTTATTTTTGGAAAGCTGAAGAAGAGAGCTATCGGATAGCATGCATGCCGTTTGGATCGATGGACGAATACCTTTAAAATCGATGATTTCAAGACCGATGCGAAAATAGATAGCGTCGAGTGCGCACTCTGGAGTTGAGCTGAATCGAAAGGTCACTGAGAGTCGAAGGTTTTGCAAAAAAAAAATCTAAAAAAAAAGAGGCGTTTTTTTTTCGCCAAAAATATTTTTTCCTCTGGTCTGCCCTCCGATTTTTTTTTGGAGTCTTAGGAGTTTAAGTTGGGTCGAAGATCGAAGACGGTGAGATCGCAGGAAGATGCCGATCGTTACACGGCGTACCACGGGAAGCCGGTCGCCGTGAACGATGTTCTTTGCTACCGTTGTGAATACATCAGAAGACCGCGACATGAAGAAGCTGTGGAAGAAGGTGGCGCAGCTGGTGGAGTTTTCATCCCAGAAGGTGAGCAATCATCAGGAGATGGGGAAGGGTTTGATTTCGAAATGGCCCTCCCACAGCGAGACCATCCAGAAGTCAGTATTCCACGAACATCGTCCACTCACCGACGGTGCATCGTGTGCTCACAAACAAGCGGGCTTCATCTCATGAACTTGAGCGAACGATGCAGAGTCTACAACGAAGCTAACATCTATATACCGGACGGAAGCCGGACATGCTTCGCACACAGAATTGAGAACATCGAAGACATCCGCGCTGTTCCCATCTATTCTCAATATACATCGATTACCCTCGAAGAATTGAAGCAGCTATTCCGCGGCAATCCGGGCACGACGTTGTACGAGCGGATAGGGTGCTTAGATCTCTCGGAAATCCAGTGCAGGAATCTCACTGGTTTCTGCCGTGATAACTTCCTCGAACTGAGGCGTTGCCTGGATACGCTCAGAACTACCAGATCCCGGAACGTGAATCAAGCTCTCTTCATTTTCCTGAACAAGCTACGGACGGGAAACTCCAACGATGTCATTGCGAGCATGCTCGACCTAGAGAGCGCTCGATTCGTCTCGCGTTGCTTCACGAGTGTCTTGGAGGCGTTTGAGCGCAGCGTCCTGAATCACTTCGGTCCTACATCCCTCACTCGTCAAACACTGCTCGAAAACACTACGATGGCTGCGAAGCGGCTTCTAGCGCTCGGCGAGGATCAACTTGCTCTTGTTCTAGATGGGACTTACATCCGTCACCAGAAGAGCAGTAACAACGCCTACCAGCGACGGGCTTACTCAGGACAGAAGAAACAGCCCTTGTGCAAGCCGTTCACCATAAGTACAACTAATGGACTAATTGTCGACTTCGCTGGACCGTTCTCTGGAAGAGAAAACGACGCCACAATCGTCAAGCAAGTTTTACAAGATCAGAATCTCCTGGCTCTTCTGAGGCGAAATGATGTGCTCATTGTCGATCGTGGCTTTCGGGATGCTGTGACACACATGCTTGAGCTGGGCTTCAACGTATTGATGCCCGCGATGAAAGGCAAGAGAAAACAGCTTCCGTGCGATGAAGCCAATTTTTCGCGCCGAGTAACGAAGCTCCGTTGGATTGTCGAGGCGGTGCATGGTCGCGATGCTCAGCGATATAAAATGCTGCACCACACGGTCGACAATAGATTCCTACCGAAAGTCCGTTCGCTTTGCCGAGTTGTGGGTTACCTGGAGAACCGATTTGGCCAGCGATCGTGGGGGGAGAGTAACATGTCCTCCGAGATCATCGATCACATGGTGCGACGCCAGGCCTTCCAAAATGATCTCGGAGAGGAAGTCCTCCGCGCAGGCTGGAATCGCAGACCGACAGCTCTTGAGAGAATTTCCTCCACAGAGCTCTTTGACTTCCCGAAGCTGACGAGAGACCATCTACTGCTTCTGACTTCAGGGCCATACCAAATCAATTTGGCCCTATCCTACTTGGCGGAAGCGATGGACGCCGAAAACAACGTCAACATGACGTTCATCAAAGAAGCACCGACCATCGTCCGTCTCGAAATCAGGTCGCGTCACAGGGAACGCACAACTTATCGGGTCTACATCGACTACGTGCCCGGGAGGGACAGCGTAGACGGAATCCGGCGCTACTGGTGTGAGTGCCCTAACGGAGCCCGAACAGTCGGCTGCTGTTCGCACGTTGCGGCCTCTGTCTTCTACCTAGCCCATGCTAGGTACCTCCCATCACTTCTGCGCCCAGCGGAAGCCTTGACCGATCTCTTCATACCCTCAGAGGGAGAGACAGGCTCAGAAGAGAGTGATGCCGGCGAATAAAGATCAATTACTTTGCCGGAACCATCACGGGCGTTTTTTTCCGGGGGGGGGGGAGTCCAAAGAAAAAAATATTTTTGGCGAAAAAAAAAGCGCCTCTTTTTTTTTAGATTTTTTTTTGCAAAACCTTCGACTCTCAGTGACCTTTCGATTCAGCTCAACTCCAGAGTGCGCACTCGACGCTATCTATTTTCGCATCGGTCTTGAAATCATCGATTTCAAAGGTATTCGTCAATCTTCGATCCAAACGGCATTAATGCTGTCTGATAGCTCTCTTCTTCAGCTTTCCAAAAATAATCCTTTTAAGTTGACCAAGTTTTGTCTGGAGTAGTGCAAAATCCGCGGGGCCACTAATGGCCGAGACCCTTTATCAGAGTCAAGGAAGGGGGCACTTCAGAATGCCGTCAGGGATTCAGTGGCCCTCTCCGGGATTACAACCTGATCAAAACGGAGGGGATCAATCATTCCAATCTTTTCTGACTCGATAGAGTGCTGCCGTATTTGAGGCCAAACCCGGTGAAGAAGGAGAAGCTAATCGATGTCCGGAGACTTCACATGAAGTCAGGAATTACTCAAGAGCATCCATGCATGTCATTCTATCGCGAAAACGAATCCCTGATTCCTCGAGACGAAGCTAGAACTCGTGCCAGCTCCAGCTCTGGCTCCTCAGACGATGATTGAAGTGCGATTCTGATCATGGACTATCAACAATGTCTCCGAATTCAAGTTCTCTTCCCGAGGTGCTTTCTTGATTCCGCGAGACACACACCCGCTGTTGAGCTATCGATTCCCCCGAGGCGAAGGTGTGAGTGGATCCCACTCCCGTGTCGGACTCTGCTATTCGTTCGTCGGTTTTGTCGTTAACTTCCAACAGTCGTCGTCATCGTCGTTTTGGATCCGATTCTTAGTCCTCGTAGACTCCATTCGTTCGTTAAGCTATTAAACATCAACATCTAGGTCGGACTCGAGAGCACAATCTTTCTTCTCCGTTTCGCATGCCGATTCCATGCACTCCTGGATACAGGTGTAGAGATTCCAGGCTTCCAGTTTCAAAACGTCACATCTCCATCTGACCGAGGTTGGGTTTTACCGTTTTTCCGCAGGAATTTCGAACGCCATTTACAGGAATGGATAGCGCGCCGTAGCTGTGTCACCTTAAATCAGTATCAAGAGAATTCCGTCGAGTGGATAAACGACCACAGTTTTTCCTTGTTTTCTCGATAACCAAAAAAGTGGAGATGTGACGCTTTGAATCTGGGCTCTTCAATTCGAATGCCTCGTTCCTCGCGCAGAGCAGCCGTGTCTGCTCCTTTATCTGGAAAATTCAACTAGCGGCTGTGATTTCACCGGCCTCTCGCGAAACCTGGGTGTCCGCGATTCAAATCCCACTACTATCCAAGTTTCGTTGCCTTGAGGTGTTCCGTTATGAGAATAAGTGGGATCAAGAAATGCCGCTTGTCAGCTTTGAACATGGAAGAAACGCCTTGCATATGGACAGTGAAGTTTGAGATGGACTTCTCAATCATGTGTTCGATGTCTGCGGTCTTATGTGCGATGGAGAGCTGAGTGGTTCTATCTAATAATAGCGATTTATTCGCGTTCCATTAGGAGAAGGATCTCAGCATTAGTGAAATCGTCCTCTTCATGGTTCCACCCTTCATCACTTTTGTGTCCCACCGTGTTCCGGCATTCAAACTCTTGGAGTTGACGGAGTAAGCCGGGGCTCACACCTCATCGGACGAGTAGAGGAGGTCATGATGTTTCGCGGGAGAGAAAAGAAACCTCGAGCACGGCTAAATAGCAAAGCAGGGCCTCCAATAGAAATTCCTCCTGATAGGGATAAGCTGACTCCTTGTCCGACGGGAATATTCCTCTCGCTGCTCAATCTGAGTACTTGTGGGGAAGGAGTCTTCTCACATGGGTTCATGATCACAGGATAGTTTGTTCGAGGTTCAACATTTTTATTAATGACTAGCCGGCCTTCGGCCGACTACGCTGGCCGACCCGTCCCTTGCTTCGGGAGTTTACTGCTGACAGACACACATTGCCTTACATGTAGTGTCATGAGACCTTCGGGAGTGGCCACCGATTCTCGATAGGATTCTGACTTGGAATCGAGGCACTTTCCTCTCTCTTCACTTGGTCAGCATCATGGTTTCGAGAAGTATGGTCAGATTGGTGTCGTGATCACCCCTCCAGATTCGGAGAAGCATGGTCAGATTGGTACCGGAATCACCCCTCCAGAGTTGGAAAGTAATGGTCGGATTGGTCTCGGAATCACCCCTCCAAAGTTCGAAAGTAATGGCCAGATTGGTCTCGTAATCACCCCTCCAGAGTTGGAAACTAATGGCCAGATTGGTCTCGGAATCACCCCTGCAGAGTTTGGAAGTAGTGGCCTTATTGGTCTCGGAATCACCCCTCCAGATATTCTTTGATAGATTTTCATGATAGATGTATAGGGAGAGGGGGTGGGGAAGGATATCCGATGACGATGGGATGAGGCCTAAGAGTCCGGCTGACGTCATAACGGGGCGGTGCACCTTATCGTCAGAATTTGGATGCCGGTGACAATAGGGAGGGGGTCAAAGTTGGGGTAAATCGCGAGGGGGGAGGAGGGGAGGGGGAGGGATGGGTGGCCTATGTCTTTCCCGGTGAGCCGCCCGACATCATGCAGTTTGTTCCAAGTCGATCCGATCAATACCGGAGGAGCCTATTGAGGACAAACAAACATACAAACAAACAGACCCTGGATTTTTATATATATAGAAAAGGAATGATACGAATGCACGATTGGGTCATTTTGGTGGTCACAAAAATAGAGGGTTCACAATGACGTGCTGGCGGAATTTCGAAGTCTGAGCCCGGAACTGCAAAACCTTTGCGTCATTCTCATCAATGACACTCATGACTTCGTAAGGAATGCCACCTTTGACGTGGAATCGACCGATCTGGCGGCGAAGACGCAGGAGTCTCTGGAAAATGCTCTCACCTGCTGCACAGACGTGGAAAGACGACCAATTCGTTGGACTGAGGTTTCTGTGCCGGCTCAAAGTCGTTTCACGGGGAATCTGAGGGAGCATACCCACGCGTTCTATCCTAAAGACTCGATCAGCGAGCATACTTGCGTCACACTGGCATCCGTTAACAACATCTCTGATCACCGCGGGAATAACGTGAGCCTACGATGGGAAATTGACTTCGTGGGCGACCAGTGGAGCTGTGATCGGTAGATGAATATTTACGGGATTGTTTGGGCAATTGAACTGAGTACATTTCCCGCGGCGGGGAGAGCTCACAGTCGGGGCTCGGTCCAACAGAATCGAAGGCTAAAAGCGTGGAGAACAAAATACGAATCATCCCCGATCCGAAGAATATCCCGAGCTGTTCCCCGTCATGGGTTCGCCCGTCGGAGAGTTTCGGTTCCCCGCGGTCTCGAGCCCTATCCGAAGCCGAGTATACTTGCCATCAGCGAGGCGGAAATTCATGAAGTTTGAGCTGTTGGGGGAGCTCGGCGGTTTTTTCGCTTTCCAGCTTGTTCCAGTGCTCCGCTCGGGCAAAACTCATTGATTTCCCTCGAATTCCTGATAGCTCCCTAGGCGAATGAGGTTTCCATAGAAATCTCGGGATACACGGCAATCGTATCCCAAAGCGCCGACGTTGAATCCTAAAGTATTCAGGGTGGAGATGAATTTGTTGAATCTCTTGTGTGGACGACGAGAGAACTTCGATCCATTGGCTCTCGATTCTTGAATTGCCCACCGATGCTCCTGCATTCTCAGAGCCTTGATGCGAGATCTCGTCGCAGTTTTCGAAGACAGTTTGCTCGGGACCATCACGGATCGCATTCCAGAAGCAAGACTCATCACAGAGGACCCATCTTCCGCCGAGAATCAGCCTGAAGGGCTTTGAAATGGGAATCTTTCACGCAGTCTGGCGCAAGCGTAAGCTCCTCACATGCGGCGCTTGTTTCGTGGCAGCGATCCTTCTCTTCCACGCGGATTTGAGTCTAGTGGATGAGAGAGCTACGAGGTCTGAACCTCGAGAAGAGTTTGGCTTGTTGCACCACCATTTTCGATCGACTTACCAAGCGTCTGGACACGAGGACGAAATCGTTTCTCATGTGATGAGCGAAGTCGACAAGCTCATATATAAGGGCGAGATCCACGTAGAGATTGCGGATTGCCACCTCAGGCATTGGTTCGAAACGTCGCAGCACCCAGTTCTGACCAGAAGTGTGCGGAGTCTAGCAGAAGATGATGGTTTCGCTCAAGATGTCACGATTCCACGTAAGAGGAGAGTGGTTTTCTTGTGCTACAATGTGACCGGAGTCTGGGAGGGCAACCTTGAGTCGCTCGCTTTTCTAACTCAATCGAAGTTTCCTCGACGCGTGGACGCGGTCGACTTGTTAGTTGTGCTCACTAGGGACACACTATCCAGACGTCTACTCTCGCGGCAACTTGGAGGTTTCCCGGCTCATTTCAAGGAGATAGTTCATGTTAATATTTCGCTCGTTGCGGACAAATATCGGCCGCTCCAGTGTATCAAGCAACGCTACATTAAAATGACCTTCGGATTCGTCATGAGCATCGAAGAGTACACACGGCCGCGCTCGATTACTGAATGTCTCTCTGATTGGAAACCAATCAAGGAGAGGAAGCATTGTCCTCAACGCTTATCGAAGACTCAAGAACTCAAGGAGATGAAACTCTCGAGGATGCCGAACATCTATATAAGCCATAGTTTCTCAAGCAACGTTGAACCGTGCTTCAACAGAACTATAGCACACCATATTCATACGCTCAGTTTCGCGAAGTCATCCAGAGTGCCGCTCCTCGTACACAACGATATGACCGCTAATGCTTTCGATCGGCGCCTCCCCTCAACCGCAGTTCGGGGGGACGTGCTCAACATGAGTGTGTTAAGTATAATGGCCCTCCTCGGCATTACACTCTGGTTGCTGAGTGACGCACTATCCGCCGACACGTTCATCGCTCTGCTTTGCACAGTATCGAGCTCCGGAGGACGCTCGGAGACACTCGAAAAGAAGGCGGCCCCCGCGGCGTTCGCATGGATTCTTGCGAATCTATTCTTCTCGCTCATTCTCGTCGACGACATGACTTCGAGTATCGCTGTGCCCGATAACTCGCGGATCCCGCAGCTACGGGAGTGCACGGTGGGCAGAGAGGTCACATTCTCCGAGCGAGAATATACCATTATTGTATCAAATACTGTCACACGTTCATAATAACCGCCAGGAATATGCAGCGCCCTCTCTTGGAACATGTAAATAAACAGGAAAACCTCAGTCTGCTGGTGAGCAAGGTCAGGATCAAGACCTCGTCCTTAACTTATTACATGGTGACAAGAAGTGGAGCGAACTATAGTGTATTAACACCCGCGCGTTTAGGGTTCCCGACAACCATGCCTGTAATATCGGCGCCGACGACGGTTTTGAACATAGCACCACCACCACAGCTCGATATAGATGCAGCAGACCTACACGACAGCTGGAATGACTTCAAAGGTGACTTCAAGATTTACGCAACTGTAACTCGCTTGAGCGAACAGGGTGAAGAGATCACGAAGGCAACATTCCTGTCATGCATCGGGGCACCAGCCCGGCGATGGCTGAAGGGACTCGGTGTAAATGTCACTGTGAAGACGGCGGCTGAGATTGAGGCTGAGATCGATAAGCGGTGCTCAAAGAGATCAACGAAGACGCTGCTTGATTTCAAGTTCTGGGGTGGAAGCCTAGCACAACGTGAGGATGAGCTGTTCGACATCTATATGGGACGAGTTCGACAGGCAGCAATGGCCTGCAAATTCATGGACATATCGGACGGAGTATCGATCGTAGATAGACTGATAAGAAGTCAACTTATCATCGGCCTTAAGGACAAAGATCTTCAACGACAGCTGCTCATGAAGGATGTGACGCTCGACAAAATAATCGAAAAGTGTCAATCCCATGAGGGAAGCAAACGCAGCCAAACGGTGATGTCGAAGCTGGAGACTGAGAGAAACGCCATTGCTGGTTTCCAGCCGCAACGATCGCGTGGAGCTACAGCAATGGGTGGAGCACAGAACAAACATGGCCGCTTCCATGAATCACAACAAACATCAAGTTTTCGACGAGAAAAGAAGTGTTTTCGATGTGGAAAACTGGGGCACTTTCAGTATGAGTGCAAATCGAGACCGATGAGGAATACAAAGAAGGTCTTCATGATACAAGAAGAACAAGATAACAGCAATGACGACGATGGAGAAGAATCGCTCCAATCGGACGTGTATGCCATCAGATCCATGGAGGTGGGGAAAGAAAAACACGTGGTGCAGCAAAATAAATCAGCAAACTCGAAGTGGAAGGAGATTGTGAGAATTGGGAAAGACAAAGTACAGGTGGTCATGGACACTGGAGCGGAATGCAGTGTTCTCCCGATTGGCTTGGTTGAGAAATTGCTTCAAAACAACCGGGGAGTAAAACGGATGCCAACCACAACGAAACTTGTGTCCTATTTTGGAGATGAATATCCTACCGGAGAGTGCATCACAGTTGCACTAGCACACCGCGGAATGGAGGTCATGGAGAAGTTCTACATAGTTGAGAACGGTTTGACACCGACGATCAGTGGTGATGCTGCAGAGGCAATCGGTCTGATAAAGAGGATACAAGGTGTGAGTGAGAACACAGAGAAAATGGAATGGACGCAAAGATACCCTAGGGTATTCCAAGGAATTGGAGAGATAAAAGGAGTGGAAGTCAAACTACGTCTCAAAGAAAACTATCAGGAGCACATAAGTCCATGTCGGCGGATCCCTGTTGCATATGAAGATGCAGTTCAGCAAGAAATACAACGTATGTTAAGCAAAGGTGTCATAGCCAAGGTGAACACACCTACTCAATTCGTCAGTAACATTGTGGTAGTTCCCAAGCCAAATGGAAAAATCAGAATATGCCTTGATCCACAACATTTGAACAAGGCTTTAAGAAGAGGTCCCCATCCAACAAAACGGCTCGAACAAATTCAATGCAAGTTGAACAAGGCAGCTTACTTCACCACGCTGGATGCGGATGAATCGTTCTGGCAGCTCAAACTCGACACACCCTCCTCATACTTGTGCACGTTCACAACACCCTGGGGCCGTTATAGGTTCAAGAAGCTCCCGTTTGGGATTCTAACGGCTACCGATGAATTTCAGAAGGCAACTGATGACCTTTTCGGGGATATGAAGGGGGTCATACCGTACGTGGACGACCTAATCGTCTGGGGCAACACAAAGGAGGAGCATGATCGGCGAGTGCAAAGAGTCCTGAAGCGATGTGAAGAGGTTGGAATGGTCCTCAACCCAACCAAGTGTCATTTCACGCAAACATCTGTAAAATATCTGGGACATATACTAACCAAAGAAGGTTTTCACATCGACCCGGAAAGGATCAGAGTTATCAAGGAAGTAGCGGCGCCAAAAAACAAGAAAGAAATGCAAAGATTCCTCGGAATGGTCAACTTCGTAGGACAGTTCGTGGAAAATCTATCTGAGAGAACAAAACTATTGCGGCAGCTGACCCGAGACGATGTGGTTTTCGAATGGTCTCAACGACATCAGGATTGCTTCGAGGATTTGAAGAGCTGTCTCGTATCGGCACCAGTGCTGCGTTATTTTGATCCGAGTCTACCAGTGGTATTGTCGGTGGACTCATCTGAGTACGCAGTTGGTGCGGTGTTGATGCAGGAGGCAAGACCTGTAGCATACTCGAGCAAAGCACTGACACCAGCTCAGCAGAAGTTGCCGCAGATAGAGAAAGAAATGATAGCAATTGTCAATGGATGTTCAAGGTTTCACTATTACATTGGAGGACATCCAGACGCGACCGTAGAATCAGATCACAAGCCCCTGGAGAACATCTTCAAGAAGACATTCGATAAAGTGCCCTGCAATCTTCAAGCACACTGGCTAAACCTTCAGAAGTACGGGTTGAAGGTTGTATACACACCAGGCAAACAAATACCTGTTGCGGACTTCTTGTCGAGGCTCCATCCGAAGGAACTGTTAGATGACAACATTCACATAAAAGTGGTTGCAAGCTTGGCAATATCGAAAGACAAACTACAAGAATATGTCAAAGCCACGCAGGCCGACTCAACACTCATGATGCTTAAGAAATTATATGAAGACGGATGGCCAACAGACAAGCGGTCGGTGCCGGAGGAGGTGCGACAGTACTGGTCGTATAAGGAAGAAATTCATGGTCAAGACGGACTGATGCTAAGATCCAGCAGAATAATCGTACCTCAAAGCAAAAGAGCCGAGGTTCTCGCACAACTACACTCTGGTCACAGCGGGTGCGAAAAAATGAAACTTAGATCTCGACCCGCGATTTACTGGCCCTCGATTAACGGTGACATCGAGACGAAAGTGAGAAGCTGTTCGCTGTGTCAACAGCATCAGAAGCAAGTGCAGAAAGAACCTCTGATACAAAGCGAGGTACCAAAACGACCATGGGAAATTGTTAGCGCAGATCTCCTCTACTTCAACGGAAAGTACTACCAGGTGGTGGTAGATCACTACAGTTTCTACTTTGAGGTATCACAACTCAACGACATCAGCACAAAACAAACTATCAAAGCGCTATGGGAGATTTTCCAAAGACACGGGTATCCTATGGAGTTTCGGTCGGACAACGGCACAAACTACGTCAGTGAAGAAATCAAAGCATTGTTCAAAAAATATGACATCACGCATAAAACTAGCAGTCCGTTTTACGCTAAAAGCAACGGAATGGCTGAAAGAGCCGTGCAAGAAGTGAAAAAGATTCTCAGGAAGATGAAATACGGAACCACGGAATTTTACAACGCACTACTTGAACTCAGAGCAACGCCACGATCTGAGGTACTCGGTTCTCCCTCACAACGACTTATGTCAAGACAGCCACGCACAAACATTCCGTGTGACGAAACAATGTTACAACCGGAAATTCAGGACACTCGAAAAGTCCACAAGGAGCTGAAGCACGAAAGAGACCGGCAGAAGTACTACCATGACAGGACGGCGAGATCTCGGCCCGACTTCAAGAAAGATGAAGAGATAAGAATACTAAGCCATAAAGACAAAAAGTGGCATCCGGGACGGGTTGTCGAGGTGTTGACAGAACCGAGATCGTACATGGTTCGAGACGAGGCATCGGGAGTCATCAGCCGCAAGACGAAGTTGCATCTTCGGCCCAATGTGAAGTCAGAGTGTCCTCAGCAACCTAGCACAACCTTCCCAATAGAAAGACTGCCAGACACACCAATACTAATCCGACGATCTGAGAGGATCAGACGAAGCACAAAATGACGCTCCTCATTGACAACGATTGTATCAAAAGAATAATACATTAATATTGTGTGAAAAGAAAGGATGTCACACGTTCATAATAACCGCCAGGAATATGCAGCGCCCTCTCTTGGAACATGTAAATAAACAGGAAAACCTCAGTCTGCTGGTGAGCAAGGTCAGGATCAAGACCTCGTCCTTAACTTATTACAAATACCTTCTTCATCTCGATGCTGGAAGTGAAAACGCAGACAAAAGGGAGAGACCCGATAATTTGCGCCTTATCGTTTGAGGCTGAAGCAATACGCCGCACTTTCGGTTTCCGAAATCTTTATCGGATAAAGCTGGGAAAATCCGGACAGTACATATTCTGGTCTCCACCATATTTCAGCGACACCCGTTGTTCATCGGAAACTTCCGTAGTGCGTTGCAGATATATCACTTCTTTCCTGGATATTTCCGATTGGAACGACTACGCTTCAATCGTATCACGATTCGGGCTCCTCCACTATCCAATACGAGAAGCAACGAAACTCTGGGTGGCAAAACAGAGAAACAAGTTGGAGGAATTCCATGGATGCTGCAAGAATAGGAGCAGAATTAGCAAACGACTCGCAAAGTTCCTCTTGAGTTTCGAGCCGACGCAGCTTGATTCGAATAAATCAGTGGACGAAATTCAGTGGATATTCATCATCGTGGGCTGCGGCATCGCAGCTATATTCTGCGTCACAGAGCTCCTCATTCCTTCAATCTGTTTCCCATGGTCGAAACGGACGGGAGAACTCTCGTTTCCGTTGTGTACCTTTGCCAAGCCCGCGTTTTGGCCGTTTCGCCGTCGAGTGGCTCCATAACCGAAGCTAAGCGACCCCGGCGATCATCGATTCCGCAACACTGAAGGAGCCACCAACTCTGAACCTCGAGAAGAGTATTTCTCACGACACAGCTACTCTGATTCAACTGACCAAGCTCCTGGAGACGATGACAAGATCGTTCCTCATGTGACGTGTAAAGTCGACAAGCCTATGAAAGAGGACGAGAATCAGATAGAGCTTGTTGGTTGCGACCTCAGGTATTGGTTCAAAACGTCCCAGCACCCAGTTCTGACCAGCAGTAAGCAGAACCTAGCAGGAACCTCCACGACGTGGTCAATCGCGAAGATCATTTGAAGTGCGTTCGACCTCAAGTTGGAAGCAGCTCATGGTCAGGACATTACGCCCAATGTTCTGTTACGAAATGTCAGTTGGGATGATCGGACTATTTCCAAAGCTGGGAGGTGATAGGCTCGAGTCGCTAGAACGTACAGTAAGATTCGCAGTATTAGACCATAAAGGCTCCGATCCCACTGAAAGCTCCCAGGTTCGTTCTATGAAAGACGAGACCCAGACCGGTCCTGGAACAGAGGCGTTGAGGTTCATTACAGATCGATACATCTAATGAGTTTGATCACGATTTCGTTCGAGCAGGAATTCTCATGCCGGTGCCTAAAAACCCGCTGCCAACATCCAGGTTTGCAACAGCATATCCGACCGCATTTCTGTTCAACAAACGCTTCCCCCTTGATCGCGGCACTCTTTCTTCCGCACAAGCTACCAACTTCTGTACTGGATCGGACGACGAACGTGAAGCCCGGGTTCCTTTCATCGCAGTGATAACGGAAGTCCCGCATAGGTCCAGGCGATTCATTCAATATAGGCTATTCTGAAGGATTCACAGCGAATATGCAGGGAGGGCTAGCAGGCGTGTATGAACAGTGATTCCGCTCTATTCCGAGGTCCAGATAGACATCAAGTCCGACATACCGTTCCTCTCCATTCTCTGACGGACGGGCCCGACATCGACGTCTGAGTCGATTCCGAACCCATCTAGATGGGTGGCTATTGCGGCGGGTAATGCTCAGCCTGGATTTTGTTCTGGCCATTACTTCGCCATCCTTGAGATTCTTCCGTGATTGGAAGGCGGTCTATAGAAACTTCCATGGCGGTCATATGCTCGGAGAAAGTCCTGGTAGGGATGATCTGATTCTTTCCCCAACGGGAATATTCGTCTCGCCACCTGATCCTGGGTCCTGGTGCAGATGTAACCTCATCGAGTTCAGCCAAAGAGATGCAGGAGGGTGGGCGATGGGCATCCGAGACTCCACCGTATCGAAGGAGGCAATTGCGGAAGAACCATGTTGGAGGTCCCTCGATGCCTTGGAGACCACCAAAATCATGCATTCCGATGGAGTGAAACAAATGGATCTATTCAGGTGGCCCAGAAAGGTACACTCAGTGGAACACTCATGGTGCTCATGGCCACCGAAATAACCATCGCGAAAGTGAAGGCAACCGGGAGATTCAAGAATTTCAGGATCCTGTATGATCTGGATTCCAGAAAATATCGGAGTGATCAGAAATACATCAGGCACACCAATGTGGAATGTATTCCGCAAATGACTCAGAGCGAGGTAGCGGAATGATCTAGGCTTCAAATGGAGTGCACATCAAGACTGAATCTCATCCGACAGTTCAAAGAGACCAGGGGGTTTGAGACGGAACCGTGCGCGAACTCGCGGGGCAGTCGTCTGTGCCAGCCCCGGAAACAAAAAATTCGGCTCCCAGACGAAACTCCCGTATCAACTGGGTCTTCGCCCTGATTGAGCATACTAGGATTTATTAACATTATCCATATGGAAAGGAGATTGGTCAGTTTGTTCCTTCGGCGCAACCGCGTTTCCATAAACGATACACCTATGGAACGACAGAGAAGAAGCGGCTCTTTCGGAGTTTGAGCTTCATGCGTGACCCGGTATTCTGCATCGAGGTGTTCGTGAGAATTGTTTCTCTCTTGATTGTATCGGCGGAATCGAGTTTTCCGATGAACTTCTCAGCGAATGGCGACAGCGAGGAAGCAGCACTTCCAAAGTTTGAGATAGCTGGCGAACACTGCATCTCCGAGGAATACTGGCACTCGCTGTTTCCAAGTGAAATGAATCATGATTGAACTCCCGAACCATTTCAAAGAAGAACCTGGCGTCCTTTTCATCGAGCCTTCTCTCTACCCTGTCCAATATTAGACTGATCTCGGAAGTACAGTGGGCTCCGCTTAATCGGTTTACATCGGGACCAGACCATCCTGATCCGATTAAACGGACGATCCGATCGAGCAAAAGATAGAGAAAGCACATTTCTGATAGTGGATTCCCGCCGAAAATGTATCTGTCCCCATTATAAGATCACGAGTGGCTCTCAAGCCGTTTGGGCTCATTGTTCCCGGAAGGCGATACCTAGACCAACACGATGATGCTCTCCCTGAAGATTCGATTTGACGAAATAAGCGACAGCGATCGGGCTTCCAGTGCTTGACGAAGTATTCATCAATTGAAGTCCATTTTCCGTCCTCTACATTCTTCCAACGAAGTCGACACATACTGAAGGCGTTCGTGAACTGTCCCTCTCGAAATCTTACATGAAACCCCTTCAGAGTAGTTCTATACTTCGCTCAGCTCCACGCACAGCTACAGGCCCTCACGCCTATAGGAATTCCTCTCCGCTTTCTGATTCAGAGTCACAGAGCTCTGATCGACGCGATTTTCTGGACGATCTCATCTTTGTGTTTTTCAACCGAAGGAAGGCACTGGAAATAATCGTCAATTGACAAGAATGTCTCGAGATTCGGAACTGGAAGCTGATCGAGATCCGTTTGGTCTCTTTGTTCAAGAGAACTGGCGGGGTTTCAATTGTAAAACCTTGGAACCTGACGAGCTCTTGTGACTGTAACAATGTGATCCATTCGGCCATGCGTTCTTCTTTGCGGAAACTTCTCATTTTTTCATTCAAAGAAGATTCCGTAACGACTGGAATCCGGATAGGCGGAGCATTGTACCACTGATCCGGAGCGTGTCCTACGGAGAGAATCGGGGGGTTCGAATTTTGATCTGAATAAGCTGATGATACGATTATCCGGTGTTCCCTTCGGGCAGAGTCCACTGTAACAGCCCGGGGCGGTCCATTGAGCGGGAGCGGTTTGGGATGATTTCGGAAATTTCTTGCCTCTGCGGTTCTGTATGGAGAGAAATCTGTGAATCTGAGTGCTGGTGCAGACGGAGTTCTCAGACACGGGTTCGTGATCAGAAGAGAATCCAGTTGAGGCTCGGCATTATCCATCTTGGGAGTGAATAAGCCGAATGCCCTATTGAACATCAAAAATATCCGAGCTTTTTCTGGGGATCGTAAAATGGATTCAGAACATATGAGAAGATCGAGCACTGAATCTCTTCTTGCCTCCGGCGCTTCAGCAATACATCCATGGAAGCAGTACTTTGGCCTTCACAAAAGCGAAGGCCCCTGTGAAAGTTCCAACCGGAGAGTAAACGAGCTGGCGTTGGGTCGGAGCCCGGTTAGCCGCAACCTCCCCGGCATACTTGTCCATGACACCAATGACTTCGTTTGCGCTGCCTCCATCAACGAAGAGTGCACAGCGTGTTTTTTTGAAGCCGCAACAACTCGAAGGAATCATGGTTCGTTCCGAGAGATGGGCTGAGGGTTGGCCGCCGCGTTCTCAAGTGTACCGATGAACCGCAAGGAACCCAAGGGATGGGCGGAGCCTGCCCACTGAGCAGAGAATTTCTCGGTAACGAGGGTCTGTCAACATTGCCGGGATGGGGGATGAGAAATAGTTTTTTCATTCTGGAAATATTCGTTGTAGCGGCCTCCGTTGTGGAAAGCTTCCACTGTGTTGACTAAGAATTGAAACAACGTCACCCCGAGGAAAAGAGGAACATTCCACTCTTCATGAGCAGTTTTCGGGAAACCCGAGGGAACTCAGCATTCATTACCTGACCAAGTGTCCGCCATACGATGCGAAGCCCTTCTTCGTAACGATCAACTTCATCGACTATAGTCAACGTGGAGAACGTTAGGTTAGGTTATATGATGCGATTTGTTGTTGTTCGGTGACTTTTTGGACTGAGGTTTGGATGCCGTTTCCCGTCATGAGATCAGATAGATGCCGGACGGGGGACATCGGAGTTCTGATGTAGTGTTGAGCGCTCTCATCACTCTAGAAGAGAAGAGCGCCCCCGTCGAATCAAATTCTGGCGCCACTCAAAACGGGAGCGCAACTGACCAAGGCCGTTGCGTCCGTGCCACTCATAGTACAGCAACGGCGCGAAGAGGGTGCGGTGAAATCACGTCATTCCGATCACCCTTCCAGATATTGTTGGAGAATCAGTGTACTGAGGGATTCGGATCGGAACCCTTCTGAAACCCCCTCGAGAATGAAAAAAATCTCCTCCAGATTAGGTTGCGTGGGACAACACCGCATCATCTCACTTCAAACTGATGAATATGTACACATTCAGTTCAGCTTTCGACGGCTGAACGAGACAGGAATGATGATATTCTGATCCCAGAGGAGTAGTGGGGACTCGGACGGGATGTCCTGGAACGAACCAGCTTAACCCCAGAAGCATGCTGCCCCACTGAGCACGAGGTATCAACGAACATTGTCGGCGGGGTCACCCGAGCACTCGCCTTGCTCTAGATCAGTGGTTCTCAAACTCCACTGACCCATCGACCCCCTAGGCGACTTCGTTGAAGTTCATGGACTGCCGTCCCCCGGGGGTCGACCGTCGACCCTTGATCCACCTACGTGGACGCCAAGAAGTATGGTCAAATCCACCTCGGCATCACCTCTGTAAATCGGAGATCGTCCATCGAGCCCCCGGGGGTCGACCACTTTGAGAACCACTGCTCTAGACTCTAGAGTCTAGAGGCTCTCTGGTGCATGAAGAATATTTGGATGACCTCGTGCGAAACTACATCGTTGACAGCGGCTCTGTTTTTCCTAGCTGCGAGTTTGACCCGAACCTCATTCTGCGCCCAAGGCGTTGCGATGAAAATCCGACGAACGTCTCAAAATTGATTTTTGTGTCGCTCGCCGCGAGGAACTCCTGTGGCCATCCGATTTTTGCTGCCAGGCGTCCTGAGTAGTCATCGAGCGAACATGAGTTCAAATCGAAGAACGAATTCCTCGCTCCACCAAGGGCGGGTCCGTTTCGAGTAAAAGCGAACAGAATTAAATAAGGAGCACCACAAGCGCGTTTCAGGTTGCATAGCGTCCTACTGGGTGAATTGTGATTCGATCAACACAAGTGTGCAAGAACATGTTCTCCTCGCATCGGAGTTGAAGAGACATCGGAGTCCGCGATTGAGTTCAAACCTCGAATAGCATCGTCCGTTGAATCCTGCAGCGCGGCTCTCAACTCCAGACTCTTGATAGACATCTTGTTCTTCCTCAATCTCTGACGAACGGTTCCAAAATCGACCGATGTGGTGAGCGCCAGATTCCGCACGAAAACCATTATTCAGACGACGATCGGAATCTCATCGTCACGCCTGAGGTAAGTGTTCGGATACACAAGCTGGCTCACGACAGTTCTCCCAAGAGGTCTGTTATACTGCGGCCGCGGACGGCCTGGCATATTCGACCGCAGAGTTGATCACGGGCTCCAAGATCTTCATAACGAATGTGACGCTATCACCATTCTTCGTTGATGGTGGCAGTGCAAACGAAAGCGTCAGTGCCATTGATGAGTGTGACACAAAGATCGCGGAGTTCCGGGCTCAGGGTCCGACCCTCCTTCGGCGACCTCCGCTCTCGTGAGCGCCGAAGTGTTGATCTATTGGTTCTGAAAATTCCATCGGACTAGGTCGGAGGCACGGAACACGAAATGGTCTGACCCCATGTTTCAAACCCCATCAGCACTTATAATCTGGCCGAGAAAAGATTACGTCCGATGAAAAGCAATCGACTTTTCATTTTGTGGGAGGACCTCACTTGGATGCCCGGATTCGAGGGGTTACTGCTGATCGGTCCGATTGACCCCCGATCTGAGAAGAGCTTCCCATCTCCCACCATGAGCGAAGTTGCCGAGGATCGAATTACGATCATTCCATGGATCCTCGAAATTCTTACGAAATCATCCCGAACCACACGATGGACCGCCCTAGGCGAGTACTTCCGATGAAAGTCCGATATCAGAGAGAAGGCTCGATGGGACGGATGAGGGAGGAGCCAAGTGCTGCTTCCGGATGGCCGGGCAGGTCAATTTGTGATCCATTTCACGTCTTAACACCAAGCGCAAGTATTCTTCGAAGATGCAGTGTTCGCAAGCCGTCCCGAGATCCGGAAGTGCCGCTCCTTCGCTTTCGCCCTTCGCAAAGTGTCCCAGGACTTCGTCGACGAGGTGATCACGAACCTTGAAGATTTCATCACAAATGTGACGCTGTCAACACAGCCCTCCGAGACCGAGTTGTTGCAGCTACAGGAAATGCTCGACCGACTCTTCGTTCATGGTGCCAACGCAAACGCAGTCTTCAATGTCATCGACGACTACGACGCAGAGGTGGCGAAGTTCCGCCACATCACATTGAATACCGCCAGAAAATCAGACCGTTTCGGTGAGTTCAAGCAACGCCCTCAAAGCCTGAGTGGCTAAGGGGGCCTTGCATCCCCGGTCCGGGAGTCATCTTCACGGAACGGATTCCATGGATTGGAGTTCTCTTGGCCGATTCCACGTTCTGGGAAAACCGTCGAGCTTGAGAGTAGGGAGAGAAATCAGAGCAACGTGACGCTAGTATGGGACTTCACGATGCCCGAGAACGTCTCCCTCCGATTTGTGGAATTTTGCCTCTGTTTTCAACCTGACGGAGGTCCCGAACGGGAATTCCTCCCTCGTTCCGATTCTAAACCCTTCAAGTATAGGATCTCAGAGTCTCCATCACGCATGTGACGCTATCGCCAGAGTCCTCCGAGACCGAGCTGTCGCCGCTGCAAGAAAAACTCGGTCCATTCTTCGTTAACGGTGGCATTGCGTATGAAGTCAAGAGTGTCATTGATGAAGATGACGCAAAGGTTGTGCAGCTCCAAGCTCGGGCCTGAAAATTCCGTCACCTCGCTCACCCTCTCGTCGGCTCCTCCCCAGAGCTCTCTGTTTTTGTGAACCCCACTGGACAGCAACACCGGAGGTACAAAATGACCCAATCGTGCATTCGTATCATTCCTTTTCATTAGGGAGAAAGTTCAACCTCGAATAAACTATCCTGTGATCACGAACCCATGTCAGAGAACTCCTTCCGCACAAGTTTTCGGAATGAAGCAGCACGAGGAATATTCCCGTTGGAGAAGGAGTCGGCTTATCCTTATCAGGAGGGACTTCGATTGGACGCCCTGCTTTGCTATCAATCTGCAGAGATCGGAACAGTGACGGAGGAGGGGATTGGGTTCCGCTCTCAAAAACGACCGGACATCCGCATGTGGAGTTCGATTTCGAACCATAAGGTCGAAAGGGTGACCGTCTTCCAGGAGCCGGGTCCCAACGCGGTACGATTCTTTACGTCAATCGGGAACCCCAAGTCAGACTCGCTGTCCAGACACCGAGAATCGACAATACAGACAATACATATTCTGAGTCAGGAGTTTCGGAAGCTGACTACCTTCTGATGTCGATGACCGCGTGTTCAGGCGGATTATCGGATTGTCGGCGAATAGTGACGACAAATTGCATGAATTTTTCATCTGGATATCGTCTCTAATATAATCCATCGCGAGATTTCTATCCAATCATTGGAGCGGACAGTCTTTCTTCCGTTCCGCGAAGCTGACACAACTCGCTCTCGAAGGACTCTGGGGACAGCTCCACATTTGTGATGAACGTCTTGAGGTCCGTGATCACCTCGGCAGCCAAATCTCCGACGGTCACTCCTTCGGTCCGCCTTTTCAGGCCTCCGATCACCTCGAAGCAATCTGAGTTCGTTTTGTGATAGAAATTCACCTCAAAGGCCATGACTCAATGTGGGAGAGCTACTGAAACTTTGTGCGGAATTGTACGTCTCAGCAGATATGTTCTCCAGGTGATCGCATGCCGAGAGAGGTCGTTCCGGTCGGTCTATCGATTCCGGGTCGGTACACGTGTCAGAGATGTCTGTCCAGGGGGTTTCCGGCAAACGTTGTGAAGATATCCCTAGCCGGATAATGTTTCAACCCATTCTTGGGTGTGATGAAGAGCCGTGATTTTTTCTTTTATTCTTCAGAGGGCGATGTGTATCAGATCTCCGCTTCCATAGGATTGAAAGGAAGATCACTACACACGGACTCACCACGATTGGAGAGCCCAGATTCAGAACGTCATAACTCCAAACTAACAGTATAGTTTACAGACGGGAATTCATCGAACCAGTTTCCGACAACGTTATTTCGCGCTTCTGTCGGAAACGCTTCGGTCCCTGTTTCTCTCCACTTCTAACGTTCACGAGAAAGGCGCGAAAGAACGTTGTCGGAAATGGGTCGGATGAGTTTCTGACTGACAACTCGACATCCAGAAAGGGCCTGCCGGGATAAAATGGAAGGAATCGGCCCCACCAGAAAAAATCGATTTTTGAAAACTTAAAAGGCTCATATCTCGAGAACCAGTTGAGCTACAGCGCCGATAAAAAAAAAAACGTTGTGAAGCTCTTCTCAAGGGCTATCGAACGCCGTAGGCCGGAGCGGGTCCCGGAAACCACTTTTCTAGTCGAGGAAAATGAAAAAGTTGGTTGGTTTACCCGGAGGAGGAGGAGGTTGACCACTTTCTCAGATATCGCTAAAAGTACTCCGATCCATCGTCTACTCGCAGGGCAACTTTCATCCCGATCCAGTTTGCGGGGCCGAGATATCAACAGTTGAACATCGGCGATGAAGCGGTTTTTTTCCCCAGATCGTTCCCGGCATCACCCCTCCCAGACTCGGAAAAGTATGCTCAGATTGGTCCCTGACCATACTGACTCACTGACCATACTTCTGAGGGTCGATCGGAGTGATTTCGGGACCAATCTGATCAGACTTTTCCAAGTCTGGTAAGGGTGAATCTGGGACCAATCTGAGCACACTTTTCCATGTCTGAAAGGGTGATCCTGGGACCAATCTGAGCATACTTTGATGAGTCTGGGAGGGTCATTTCGATCGATCTGACCATGATTTCCAGAAAGATGACTTGATTCGATTACTTCTATCCATTTTCATCCTGGCTTTCAAGCGAGTTCTCATGGGAATTCTAACAAGAGCCAGCCAAGGAGGAACCCCGTCTACACATCCGAAAAGGGGAAGGAAAGACAGAAAGCTAATGTACTGGTGGAATAGCGGAATAGCAGAACGTATAACCAGTTGCGTCAGATCAAGGGGGAGATTTCTAAAAATTGGAAGGGTCTCAGACACCCCGATCCAGAACAAATAGAAGAAGCACATGAATTATACAAAAAAGCCAAGAAGCAATACCAGAACGAAATTCTCAAACGTGAATGGGGAAAATGGCAAGAACTATGTGGTGCAGCACGCGAGGACGTATGGGGATTCCCCTACAATATCATCAGACAGAAAATGCGGCCAGAAGAAAATCCCACTACCAACTCACACCATCCGGACAACCGTAACCAAACTCTTCCCTCAAGGAGAGGAATTCCAACGGAAGGTGATAGCTACCAAACCTGGAGATATCCCCAGAATCACAATGGATCAAATGGAACCCGTCGCAACTCGAGCTCCCGGAGTGAGAGCCCCTGGCCCGGACGGCACACCCCCAGAAGCAATCAAAACCCCGCTCACCAGCCCGGTAGTTTCGTAAAACTTACAGAGGACAGCTTCAGAAGCGGGGGATTCCCGGAAGACTGGAAACCGCGAAGCTCATCCTCATTCCAAAGCCTCGGAAAGCGGACTCATATCGGCAACATCTCTCCATACCTCCGAAACATGATGAACACTTACCTCGAACATGGGTGGATCATCCACGAGGAGGGAAATAGGGACAGAATGACGGCTGGAGTCCCGAAAGGCTCGGGCCCACCCTTTGGAACGTTGGATACGACGACGTGTTTCGGGAGTACCTTCCGGACGGAGCGACCGCCCTTGCTTACGCTGATGACCTGGCCCTGATGGTCACTGCTCGACCTCCTGGAGAATTACGAAAAATCGCGAAGGACTCACTAGATATAGTCTTAAGATGGTGTTAGATCAATAAACTCACCCCAGTCCCCGAGAACACGGAAGCGGAAATGCTCGTGAACAGAAGAGGAGTGAGAAATCCAACTCTCCAGTCAGGAGGACACGACATAGACATAGAAATAGGAAACTTAGTGAGATACCTCGGCGTCCATCTCGGATATCTCTTGAGAGGAAATACGCATCCCCGGCGGTCACTCAAAAAGCTACTTGGACATCCAGACACATTGAGAAAATTCTCTTCAGAACCCACGGAGGAAAGGGAGCACAGCGAAGAATCCTAGCAACTGTCGCACAATCCATCGCACTTTACGCACCCCCAGTATGGCTCCGAAAAACTCTTTCCACTGAAGAACAGACGGCTGCTGGAAACAACACGAAGAATCGTGTCCATGAAAATAACCCGGCCACAGGACAACATCAACTGAAACGCTCCAGGTTTTTGCCAGAATACCACCATTGACCTTAATTTCTAAACAACGATTTGAGATTCGGACTACAAGGAGAGTGAAGGGAGACGACTCCATCAGCGGAACTTCAAGAACATGGGAATAAGTTGAAGACGAAACCATAAGCAAATGGCAACGGAGAAGGGACGGTGCGCAGAACGGCCGAAGATCGCACAAATGTATTCCGAATTCGAACGAGTGGTACCACCGCAAATACGGCGACCTGGATTACTACACTTCCCAGGTACTGATTGATCATGGAGAGTTTCAAGCATGCCACTCAAGAATTGGGGAAGCTCCAACACCAACCTGTGTCCATTGACAAGCCGCAGAAGAAGACACGGTTGATCACACCCTGCTACACTGTGATGCCTTCGCAAGAGAGAGAGAGAGACACTGTGTTGTTGCAAGTGAAACACCCAAACTCATCGATAAAATGATGAACGGCGAAGAAGAATGTAGAAGAATCTCCAGTTTCATCAGGAAGGTCATGTTGGAGTTCGGAGGAAATCGCGCTAGCAAGGAGGAGATTGACCAGGAACGGCCGCCCATGAGAGACATCCCTAATGCCGAAAATCAAAGTATAATACATAGAACTCGGTCGCATACTATCTTAGGGTACACAGCCATCGAGTAAAGTGCGACTGCGAAGGAATTGGAAGTAGTGGAGAGATCGAAAATCCAAGTCCCCGGTACCCCATAGCGGAGATTTGAGGCTTTAGTGGATCCACCACACCGACCGGGTGAAGGACTCATCCGATCTCTGGTGTCCGATAGCATTTCCTCAGATTCACGACAAGGAAGAAGAAAAGTTAAAAAAACTTGGAGAAGTATGGTCAGATTGGTCCCGGAATCACCCCCTCAGACTTGGAAGAGTATGGTCAGATCGGTCCCGGAATCACCCCTCCGGATTCGGAGAAGCATGGTCAGAGTGGTCCCGGGATCACCCCTCCAGATTCGGAGAAGTATGGTCGGATTAACCCTAGAATCGCCCCTCCAGACTTGGAAAAGTATGGTCAGATTGGTCCCGGAATCAACCCCCCAGTTCTGGGAAATTGATAGACTCGAGGTTTTACTGTATTCGTCTCGGACTCAATCTCATATTCCTCGAGTGAATGTCGAAATTGAGAAAGGGCTTCCCTTGTGAATACTTTCGATGAAATTGAAGCGTTTTCGGATCATCACGATGGAAGTTTGGGGACAAACCGGAGCCTCAAAATCCGTCACACAAATGGCGAAGTACTAGAAGAGTACACCAAAGCCACGGGGAACGACGCTTCCTCGTCGAAAGAGGTAGAACAAATTTTGCAAGGAGTTTTTTCTCCACGTGAATATGGCTCCCGAGAACGAATTCTCATGCAGAGGATTTCTGCAATCATAGGTTCACGAAGAGGTTGAGAGAGCGTGAACTCGCTCGAAAATGCTCCCCTTCGTTGTGTACGATAGACCTCCAAAGTTTCCCGAGATACTGGCAACCACCGTGACAGACCAAGAAGGGGGCGACCTACGGGAACGGCCAAAGAGAGGAATTCGTTATCAACTTGGTTAGCCACGAACCACGGGTTCGGCTAATCGATCCTGTGGGGCTCTTTTGAGGCGGTTCGGTTGGCAAGCTTGTGGGAGTCGCATGGCTGCAGAATACTGCCATATCCGTCGTGTGTTCGCGTCTCAAGTCGTGGTTTTGCCGCCACAGAGACCGTATTGTAACACCCGACAGTAAGACTCAGCGGTCACTTCGATCTAGCTGCCCGCCCAAGGAGCGACCCGAGTCCGGAGTCTCTGCTGTGGAATCTCTTCAGGAGCGGATGGACTGGGACTTGACCCGCGATTCCGTAGACACTCACCATTCAAAAGCGTCGTGTCGGCACTGCCTTGACGGCCACCATCGGCAGGCTCTTCGGGGAAGCCAAGAATCGAGGAATGGCGCGGCAGCGAGTGGCGGCATTGATTGAAAGCGACGAGTAGTGATCGGAATGAGTTTCCTGCTGGAGCTTCAATATCTGAAATTCGGTGAACTCCTTTCTATCTCGATCAACCATTTTTCGTGGGTTTCCCAAAACGTAGCCCGACCTTAATTAAGCATGGGTTTTATTCGCGGAAGAAGGGTTTCAGGGAAGTCAGGGTAGAACCGTAGGGAGCGACGCCTTCCAGGAGTATCGTGGAGTTGCGGGTTGTTACCTCCGCTCTGCTCAAAAACTGCTCTAATCAGAACAGAAGTTTGGTTTTTATGTATCCGTGGACAGTTCGTAATCCTCATGCTCACCGGAAACTCAGAATGAGGCTTGGGGTCAGAAAGTATCTCGCATAGCGAACGGTTTGTAAGCCGCGCCGTCACGAAAACGTCGTCCAACTAAAATGAAACTTCGGCTTGAAAGGTACCGGCGGGTACTCGAAGCACCGTACCGTGTACCACTTCCAACCAGCACAGACAGTTTTTTTTTTTTTTTTTTTTCCTGGCGGGAGGGGAAATCCCTTCGGATACAAGAGATGGGACTTACGTCCGTTACCCTAGTTATGAGGTGTGTCCTCTAAAACCCCTCCCTCCGCCCTTTTGGTGACTGGGCACTCAAGGCAAGCCCTGCATTGTATTACTTCCGGGTCACCAAGGGCCGTCCGCTTCGTCAGTCAGCTCTCGTCTCCCTTTTGTTATCTATTCTCCGTTCTGTCTTGCGGCTAGGGTTCCCTACGGGACCTCAGGCGCAGGCATAATTTGCCCGTTTAGTTCTGCGTTTCTTCGCATGAGCATGTTCTCCTTTTTTTTGAGTATACATCCTATTTTGCGTGAGATTAATTCCACTTACCTTCATTTTGCAGCATCTTCTGGATCAGTTCTGGGACCGTGCCTCCTTCTAAGCCTCGTCTTGGCTGAGACAGCGCTTCGCAAGTGAAGACCGTATGATCCACATCGTCTTCGATATTTATCTGCGGGAAACGGGATTGAGAGACTCCAGGGAGACCACGATCGAACCTTTCCTAACGACGGTTTCCAGGAGGGTGGCATTTTTTGATCGGGAATTTTCGAGCCCGATTATGTTCCGGCCATACCTTTCTCAATTCTCGGTTTTTGTTTCTGAAATCGGAAAACGATGGATGGAGGTATCCGAGGCGGTCATTGCGATTCTTTTCGAATAGATTCGACGAGAATCGTGGCCAGGAGATGATTTTGAAAATGGCCCCGAGGACCTCGCAGAAGTCATCGAGCGAACGGCGAATTCCATCATATCGGACTGGCCAAGCGCTCATTTTTGAAGGCACGGCCCGTCGTCTAATTTAGTTCCCCTCGCATTTCCTCTCGCAACCCCTGATCGAAGGAATATCCTCCGCTGGAAATTTGTCAAAAATGGGTGTATCATCTGAATATCGAGCTGCAAGGTCGATTCGACGATTTTTTATTTTCACCGGGAATCAACCTGATTCAGCTTTCCGCTCTTGGTCGCCAAAATCCCCCTTGACTTCAAAAGAATCCTCGATACGATCGGTCGACTTTTCTCGAAGCAACGAGGTAACCACAATCGGTTTCCTGGCGAATGACCGGCTTCGTTTAGCGTGGCGAATGCGACCTCCACGAGTTCTATCCGATAAAATTTGACGTTTTTCTTGATAGCTTCAAGGAAGACTCCGGAAAGTAAAGTTCAGTCATTCTCAAAACCATCTGCTGACCGCGATTCTGATCATATGCACATCAGAAATGAATCGAACGAAGCGCCTCGAATACCTCAATCGATAACTCCTTGATTCTAGAGGAAAAATCAAAGAATTGACAAAGGTATGGCCAAAGCAAAATCGGACTCGGAAATTTCCGACTGGGAAATGCCATCCTGGACTTCGGGTCGTTTAGTATTCCGCTCAGCTCACGGTACGCAACCCGCATGGATGCCGTCCAACCAAAGTGAAGCTTCGGCTCGAGAAGTAGTGGCGGGTAGACGCAGCACCGTCCCGGTAACTTACAGCCTGGCGACGGCTGGGCATGAGCTTACATGCAAGAATTCCCTCCAGTGAACTGGCCTGAATTTCCTTCCAATTGACATTGGCTAACCCTTCAGCTACGATGAGAAGCCACTCACTACGCCGAAGTGGAAATTATCGCGCCGAGTTCTGAAAATCGTTGGAAACACTCGCAATAGCCTGAACTTGATGTCATATCCGGACGGCAAACTTCCGTTCCCGAAACTCATAGACTGCGTCTGGAAAGACGTATCCTACGTCAAAACTTCCATGGAGATGATTCTGGAGTCGATCTGACGATCTTCTCGGAGCTCTGGAGCTGATTCGGGGGTCAGCCTGACAGTTTCTTTGCGGACTCTATGGGAGTGATTCCAGGATCGACCTGACCATATTCTTCGGATTCCAGGGATTTCGTTGATTGCGGAGTTCATCTGACCATTACAACATCAATCAATCGAATGGAAAGATAGTTTCAGATATGATGCTGACCTACTGAAGGAACAGAAGTGCGCCCGGAAAGTGCGCGGCCGACTCCGAAGATGAATCGCCTGGACCTTCCATGCGGGACTTCCATAATCACTACAATACAAGGAACTCGGGCTCCACGTTCGAGGACCGATCCAGTACGGAAGTTGATAGCTTGTGCGGAGGAAGGAGTGCCGCAACTACGCCACGATCAAGGAGGAAGCGTTTGTTAAACCGAAATGCGATCGGATATGCAGTTGCAAACCTGGATGTTGGCAGCGGGTTTTCGGGCACCGGCATGAGAATTCCTGCTCGAACGAAATCGTGATCAAACTCATTAGACGTATCGATCTGTAATGAACCTCAACGCCTCTGTTCCAGGACCGGTCTGGGTCTCGTCTTTCATTGAACGAACCTGGGAGCTTTCAGTGGGATCGGAGCCTTTATAGTCCAACACTGCGAATCTTACTGTACGTTCTACCGACTCGAGCCTATCACCTCCCAGCTTTGGAAATAGTCCGATCATCCCAACTGAAATTTCGTGACAGAACATTGGACAGAAGGGCCTCATCGTGAGCTGCTTCCGACTAAAGGTTGAACGCACTCTGAAACAATCTTCGCGAGTGACCACGTCACGGAGGTTACTGCTAGGTTCTGCGCACTGCTGGTCAGAACTGGGTGCTGCGACGTTTTGAACCAATGCTTGAGGTGGCAACCAGCAATCTCTATCTGGGTATCGTCCTCTTTCATGAGCTTATCGACTTCACTCGTCACATGAGAAACGATCTTGTCATCGTTTCCAGACGCTTGGTAAGTTGGCTCAGAGTAGCCGTGTCATGGCGGCACTCTTCGCCAGGTCAAGAGTTGGTGGCTCCTTCAGTGTTGCGGAATCGATGATCGCCGGAGTCGAAAAGCTTCGGTGATGGAGCCACTCGACGGCGAAACGGTCAAAACGAGGGCTTCGCACAGGGACTCAACGGAAACTAGGGTTCTGCCGTCCGTTTCGACCATGGAACACCGATCAGAGGAATAATGAGCTCTATGATGCAGAATATAACTGTCATGCCGGAGCCCGCGATGATGAATATCCACTGAATTTCGTCCAGTGATATATTCAGATCAAGCTGCGTCGGCTCGAAACTCAAGAGGAACTTTGCGAGTCGTTTGCTAATTCTGCTCCTATTCTTGCAGCATCCGTGGACTTTCTCCAACTTGTTTCTCTGTTTCGCCACCGAGAGTGTCATTGTTTCGCGTATTGGATAGTTGAGGAGGCCGAATCGTGATACGATTGAAGCGTAGTCGTTCCAACCGGAAATATCCAGGAAAGAAGTGATATATCTGCAACGCACTACGGAAGTTTCCGATGAGCAACGGACGTCTTCTAAATATTCTGGAGACCAGAATAAGTACTGTCCAGATTCTCCCAGCGTTATCCGATGAAGATCCCGGAAACCGAAAGTGCGGCGTATCGCTTCAGCCTCGAACGATAAGGCGCAAATTATCGGGTCTCTCCCTTTTGTCTGTGTTTCCACTTTCAGCATCGAGATGAAGAAGGTATTTGATACAATAATGGTATATTCTCGCCCGGAGAATGTGACCTCTCTGCCCACCATGCACTCTCGTAGCTGCGGGATCCGCGAGTTATCGGGCACAGCGATACTCGAAGTCATGTCGTCGACGAGAATGAGCGAGAAGAATAGATTCGCAAGAATCCATGCGAACGCCGCGGGGGCCGCCTTCTTTTCGAGTGTCTCCGAGCGTCCTCCGGAGCTCGATACTGTACAGAGCAGAGCGATGAACGTGTCGGCGGATAGTGCGTCACTCAGCAACCAGTGTAATGCCGAGGAGGGCCATTATACTTAACACACTCATGTTGAGCACGTCCCCCCGAACTGCGGTTGAGGGGAGGCGCCGATCGAAAGCATTAGCGGTCATATCGTTGTATACGGCGAGCGGCACCCTTGATGACTTCGCGAAACTGAGTGTATGAGCACGGTATGATACAGTCCTGTTGAAGCACGGTTCAACGTTGCTTGAAACCTATGGCTAATATAGAGTCTCGGCATCCTCAAGAGTTTTATCTCCCTGAGTTCGTGAGTCTTCGATAAATGATGAGGACAATGCTTCCTCTCCTTGATTGAATTCCAATCAGAGAGACATTCAGTGATCGAGCGCGGCCGTGTGTACTCTTCGATGCTCATGGCAAATCCGAAAGTCGCTTTAATGTAGCGTTGTTTGATACACTCGAGCGGCCGATATTCGTCCGCAACTAGCGAAGGATTAACATGAACTATCTCCTTGAAATGAGCCGGGAAACCTCCAAGTTGCTGCATGAGAAGATGTCTGGAAAGTGTGTCCCTCGTGACCACAACTAACAAGTCCACCGCGTCCACGCGTCGCGGAAACTTCGATTGAGTTAGATAAGCGAGCGACTCAAGGTTGCCATCCCAGACTCCGGTCACATTGTAGCACAAGAAAACCACTCTTCTCTTACGTGGAATCGTGACATCTTGAGCGAAAACGATCATCTTCTGCTAGACTCCGCAGACTTCTGGTCAGAACTGGGTGCTGCGACGTTTCGAACCAATGCTTGAGGTGGCAATCAACAATCTCTACTGGATCGTCGCCTTTTCATGAGCTTGTCGACTTCGCTCATCACATAAGAAACGATTTCGTCCTCGTGTCCAGACGCTTGGTAAGTTGATTTAAAGTACTGGTGCAACAAGCCAAACTCTTCTCGAGGCTCAGACCTCGTAGCTCGCTCATCCACTAGACTCAAATCCGCGCGGAAGAGAAGGATCGCTGCCACGAAACAAGCGCCAGATGTGAGGAGCTTACGCTTGCGCCAGACTGCGTGAAAGATTCCCATTTCAAAGCCCTTCAGGCTGATTCTCGGCGGAAGATGGGTCCTCTCTGATGAGTCTTGCTTCTGGAATGCGTTCCGTGATGGTCCCGAGCAAACTGTCTTCGAAAACTGCGACGAGATCTCGCATCAAGGCTCTGAGAATGCAGGAGCATCGGTGGGCAATTCAAGAATCGAGAGCCAATGGATCGAAGTTTCTCTCGTCGTCCACACGAGAGATTCAAAAAATTCATCTCCACCCTGAATACTTGAGGATTCAGCGTCGGCGCTTTGGGATACGATTGCCGTGTATCCCGAGATTTCTATGGAAACCTGATTCGCCTAGGGAGCTATCAGGAATTCGAGGGAAATCAATGAGTTTTGCCCGAGCGGAGCCTGGAACAAGCTGGAAAGGGGAAAAAACCGCCGAGCTCCCCCAACAGCTCTGATTTTAAGAATTTTCGCCTCGCTGATGGCAAGACAACTAGGCTTCGAATAGGGCCCGAGACCACAGGAAACCGGAACTGTCCGACGGACGAATCCACCACGGAAACAGCTCGGGATTTTCTTCAGACCGGGAAGCGATTCGTATCTTGTTTTCCACGCTTCGAGCTCTCGATTCTGTTGGATCAAGCTCTGGCTCTGAACTCCCCGCGCCGCGGGAAGTGTACTCAGACTGGGCTTGTGGAGACATCACGTCACAACATGTGGCTCATCTGCCTTGCGGCCTGAGTGTCTGGAGAAGGAGATCGTCGAACGACAGATGATCCTGTCAGTCCCAATCGCATTATCCGAAGATCCGGAGAATGACTTCGAGTCAAAGCGGAAAATACATCGAACACGGGTATGCCCAACGTCTCACAAATGGAGAAGATGTTCGCGATGATCCTGATCCACTGAGCCTCGTCAGAGAAGTTTCTTGAAAATTCGGTTTCTCATTTCCAAAAACATTCTTCGATTGGAGCCGCTGACATCTTCTTTATGCTTAGATGAGCCTGAGGAAGATCGAGGCCCTTGTCTCTCGAGAGGCAGGGCACAGCCCGATGATGGACCCGGTAGAATCATTGTTCGACAGGCGAACGAACGTGGCCAGTAGAAATAATCTACAAAAACCTGCACATACTTTGAGAACAGAGCGATCAACGAGATCGCTAAAGAGTTACTATGAACTGCGGAAACTCCGCGAATAAATCGCTATTATTTTCGAAACCTCTCTGTGGATTGGAACTAGGGTTGGCAAAAGCCCGCATTTTTCAGGACCGCAAGCCCGTGGGCGCTCGTAACTGCTCCGTCAGAATCGTGGGCTTGAACCGCAAAAGCCCGCGGATTAATAATCATTACTATGACTATTCAGAAAATCTGTTATCCAACTCCGCTAAGTATCAGTGAGATGCAAGATTCCTGTGGCCGAAATCCATACACCACGGGCTCTTGCGAAACCTAATTGGGACAAATCAACTTCCCACGTCATCGATCGGCCTTCCTGAATAAGCATACGATTACGACACCGTAGATGCTGCTTGCATTTCGGCGTCGATGACGCTGTTCCGCCCTAGGTTTCTCACAAATTCTTTCCAATCGGTAAAGCTCTTCCTATGGCTTGCAGAATTCTCATGCATGATCAGCTTCTCGGTTTCTTCCAGTTGACGAATCCAGGTTCTCGAGTCAGCGCAGAATGCTATCATCACCTTCTTCGAAAAGGAGACAGCAAGAACAATATCCTGCCGCCTTCGACGGCGAATAAACAAGCCAGGAGCGCAAGACGTCTTCGCCACGACGGTTCGCCATCTTCTTCAAGAACCATGATGCAGTCATGCATCTGCCATTGGTCGGGAGGAAGGGCCCGTTTCGGTTTTGGATAACTGACTGCCAAGTTTCACGACTTCTACTCTTAGACAATCAGGAAGCAACAATTTCCCAGACTTGTCGTGGAACTCGACTAGACCGACGTCGAATTTGACGATTGCGGCATGAATTGAGGGTCCGTCAGTTTCTGAAGGGTGTCTTGGGAAGGATTCCGATTGTGATTGATTCGAATCCTCGTTGACAGCGAGCAACGCCTGATTGCGTCCAGAACCTGCGAGACACAAGATGGGCCAGCCCGATTCGAATTCTGAGAACTCGCTCCAAATTCTTCAATTACAAAAGTGAAGAGAGTTCGCGTTGCATTGAAGGCGAGGATTGCCTCAAAAAGTCTCTGAGGAGATTTCTGCTCTTCACTGCATGTTCGTCCTCCATTGTCCGTCACTTCCGTCCTTGAGCGCCACTTTCTTTTCCTGCGGTGACCGGTCTCATTTCTGTTCTCATGGTTTTCTCGTCTACGAAGAAAGAAAAATCACTACCATCTGATGCATTCCTATCATCCTGAATCCATAAATCGAAACTGTACAAGGGAAACCACGTGTGACAATGATCAAAAGTCACACCTGATTCCGTATATCTCACCTGAGCTTGAGCGAGGGTAGCAAACTCTCGAGATGAGTCAACTTAGATGAAATCTGAAACACGCCACCAGACGGTTGGGAACCGGAGAGCAAAACCACCGCGGCGCTCTTCCGCAAGAGTCGACGTGCAGTGAGCCACTGTAATTTCGCAAGTGTCACTGCCAGTGACACCACGTCGACCACGTCGCATGACGTCAACGACTCCTTTCTCTCTTCCACTTGGTGAATCACAGTCTCTCTGTGAGCGATTCCTCACAGCATTCACATAGTGGATTTTTTCCGAAGCTGGACTTCTCAGATCCCGATCTCTCCTTCAAACGAACAATCAGTGGGAAAACAATCTGTTCCAATCGCCATCTTCAATCACTCACTCTTGTGGTCGAACATTCAGCTCCGGTCGTGCGCCCTCTCCGACCTCTGAGACGCGTTTTTGTTTCAGCAGCGGATTGAATTCCTGCTGCAGTCAAGCAGATCGACAAAGCTTTCATTGCGCCCTCAGGGGCAAGTTGCCTGAGATGAATTGAGTTTTGATTGAGTTCCACCGAATTTCATTTCTTCGGCGCCCTTCTCTTGTGTGAATTCCATTTCTTCGGCGCCCCTCTCTTGCGTGAATTCCATTCCTTCGGCGCCCTTCTCTAGTTTGAAATTTATTTCAAAGACGAAAGCATATGAGGGGAAATGTTAGCCCTCAGTGTACGTCGGGTTTTTTCGGGTCCCCCGTCAACTCGGTGCCCTTTGCTCTACGGTCCTCTGCTCAGCGCCCCTTTAACTTCTCAAGATTTCGTTGCCGAGACGTATTGAATTTCCGAAGCGGACACGATTGTGGACAAATCTTGAACTCAGATTTCGCGCCGCTCAGCTCTTGGGCGTGTTCTAGTTTGGGAGAAGAATCGAGGATACTTCGAACTTTTGGATACGAAAAAAAAAAACGAGTGGGGCTCACGATCCCATGGCTTTGCGCCCCCCATCAGCTACGCGCGCCCGGGACACGTGCCCCCTCTGCCCCCCCCCCCCCCCCCACATACGCCACTGGGGAGAAATCTTCCTGTTTCTCATTTTTCGAAATCGGTTGAGAATCGGCGATTCCATGATCAGTATTTTCAGGGACCGTGGATGAAATTGAGGAGAACGTCGACGAGCGCAGGTAAACGCAACACTGATATCATTGTTGAATAGAAAAATGCGGAAAGATTTTCGAGAGCTTCCGATTCGAGAAGATTCCCAGATCGGTTAAGGGGGCACCTGACTGAGAAATCGATATTTTCGTCAACCCCACCGACTTTTGTTCTGTGCATAATTCTGTAGAGACCCTCGAGAATCCACACGCGAAAATTGGCATCGAGCGAGCAGCGCATGAACGCATTTTTAAAGAGGGCGCTATGATTACTTCCGAACTCCAGGCATTCTGACCGCTGCAAACTCCTAAAGCTCACGTCGGACTCGATCGAGTACGAATTCAGCGACTCGGAGGCGTTCCACAGTCCTCTCCTGTCCAGTCCAACCGGTTCCTGGGAAACGTACGCGACCGGTTGCCCACAATTAGCTGGGGAGCATGGCTGAGAAATGATGCGTAAGAATCGGACTCCGGATTATTTCGCTCAGGTAACTAGATCGCTGGCCTCGAAATCGGACCTTATAGGATGAACCGTGATTTCTCTCCGTGATTCGGAATCTTTACTCCGTGAACAATTCCGGGAAAACTTTATCGGAATTCCAGATGCTTACGCACTTACCCGCACCCCTCCTCTGCACATTGCCAGATGTCCCGCGGAACTTGTACGCGTGGTTTTCTCTGGAACCGGTTCCGCCCGAATCCATGGTTGTGCGCCATTGATTCCAAGACAACGAAGTTTGCGGGTTTTCTTCTTTTCCCGTGGGGATTATCGCGGGTGCTCTCGCGAAAACCCGTTACCGCGAAAACCCATCACCGTGAAAACCCATCACAGCGAAAACCCATTACCGCGAAAACCCATCATCGCGACAGAATCTGGAGCTCGCTCCAAGCTAGGTAAGCTTCTATGCGAGGCGTCGAAATCTTTCAAGCCACTTGCTGTGCACTCTCTAGATTGAGTTGCTGCTCTGGCTATTCGATAATCCTGTCCTCAATTCCCAATCAGGAAGAATAGAAGTCTCGTGGGTTTCTTCGACGGACTCCCATTCAACATTTCCTCGATTTCCTATTTCCCCATGTAGTGGCCTGGTCCAGGTAACGTTCCTGAAGAATCTTTTTGACACTTCACATGCGAGCTGCTCCACTCCTCTCTAGGGCATCGATAGTCGTACTCTCCCTTTCATACTCGTCGCCCCTCCTTGCGGCAAAGCTGGCTAACGATAGGTTGTCGTGGGAGAATCCACTGTGGAGCAAGACTTCAACAGTCTTAGAGACTGAGTACAGTGGACTCCGCTTAACGAGAACACCGGATAATCGGATCATCCGATTATTCGGATCGAAAGTCGAATTCCCCAATTCTCTCCATGGGACACGCTCCGGTTCATCGGTACAAGGCTCCGCTCATTCGAGTCATTCCGTCACGAGCGGAAATTTCGTCGAATGAAAGAATGAGAAGTTTCCGCAATGCGGAACGCCTAGCCGAATTGATCACTTTGACCAAACCGATTCCGATCTGCTTCCAAGTCGAAATCTCGGGACATTCTTGTCCATTGACGATAATGTCCAGTGCCCCTCTTCAGTTGAACCTCACGAAGATGAGATCGTCCAGCAAATCGTGGCGAATCAGGGCTGTGTGACTCTGGTTCAGAAAACGGAGAGGAGTGCCGAGAGGCGAAGAAGCCTACAGCTGTGCATGGAGCTGAACGGACGATAGAACGACTTCAATGGTTCTTCGTGCAAGATTCCGAGAAGGACAGTCCACGAACGTGTTCAGTTTGCATCGACTTCGTTTGTAGGATCTCGAGGACGGAAAAAAAGACGGACTTCAATTGATGAATCCTTCGTCAAGCATTGGAAGCTCAATCGCTGTTACACACTCCATCAACCCGCATCAGAGAGAGTTTCATCGTGTTTCTTTAGGTATCGCAACCCGGGAACAATGAGCCTAAGCGCCCAAAGATCCATTCGAATCATGAATCATATATTTTCGACGCCTCGCATAGAAGCTTCCCTAGATGAGAGCGAGCTCCAGATTCTGTCGCGGTAACGGGTTTTCGCGGTTATGGGTCTTCGCGGTGGTAATGGGTGCACACCATAACAATTTGGGCGCGAGAGCAAATCGAGCGAGTACGATGATCTCACCATTGAGGAGAGCACGCTCGATGAACGGAAGTCATTCTATCAGCATGAGCGTCACGGGATTCCCGACCTGACGAGCTCACCATAGAATTACGGCAGGTTCCGTTTATGGTGGGCAAGAGCTCGCGCAGCTGCCAACCAGTATGGCAGCAAGTCAGGTACCGGTCGAAAAGGTACGGCGTAATAAGTTTTTTTTTTCGAGCCAACCCCGATTCGGGAATCTCGATCTATGGTTCGATACCTCCCTCAGAGAGATTCAATTTGCCTTATTTGGATCTTTCAGATAACCCTCGATTGCCTACGATCCATGTGGAAGAAAGAGACGACCGGAGGAAAATGTAGAAATGGTGGACATTCTTCCAATTCTCACCGTGCAACGAGAACAACGAAGAATACTCGAGACTCGTGGTTCAGCGCGTTCGGAAGCTGGATGCGAATGCATCATAATCATGTTGATTCGAGCAGCGTTAAGCTCTTCGCCGATGAGAACCAACCGATTTTAGAGCCAAAACATGAAATTTTGAGTATTTTTGCGTTAACCTGCGGAACTGCTCGAGCAAAAATCGCTCTCATCAGACATCGTCCGCTGTTCTGGTGTTCGGTTTTCCGAGCTGGAACGCCGGTTTCTAGGATATCGCTGTCAGGTATACCCGGGGCCTCAATCGACCGTCACACTGGAAGGCCCCCGCTGGGTGTCCGGAGTTTCTCCGGAGGGCTCAATTACAAGTTTTGACGGCATCGTGCACATCCGGTGTTCAAAAATTCCGGCCGCGCTTCTCACGTGACAACAAAGCGGGTTCCAAGCGAGACGGGCTGCATTGATTCTTGGAACACGCTGGTGATCTCCAAGTTCCGTTCAACTCTACTCAGCGAATACTCCGTGAGCATGCCTAGTCGGCAATGCGCCGGCTTTGGAACTCAATCGGTTTTGCAGGAATCCGGCGACATTGTTGCGAGTGCCGCAGCGGAAATCGAATTTTAGGCTGCTGCTCGCATGTAGCGGCCGTCATCTACCATCTTTCCGACGCGCGATATTTGCCGAGAGTCCTCAGACCAGTCGACCATCCGACTTCACTCTTCAAAGATCGATCCATTGTTCCAGTAATCTAGGGAATTGCGTTACGTGCAGTGTCCAACCGATGCGCAGAAGATGGCCTTTTTCTGTCCTTCTTGTGGCCAAAGAAATGGCCCTTCTCAGGGCCAACAACTCTGATGAGATCATGAGGCTTCCCACTGTCGAATGCGGTCCCGGGTCCCAGGTATCCCCGACAACAGTCCTGTAGAACGGGCGTTCTATTTCGAAAAAACTGTTCAGCAGAACAATAGACGATGTCTGAACAGGACGGTTCCTGCTCGAGCAGTTCCACAGGTTCGGTGGGATATCAAACAAAACCTGGGTTGGTAGTATCACATACTACCGCTTGTTTTTAGCGAAAAAGTGGAGTATTTGCCGTGTGGTCCCCAATGAGGTGAGTTGGGAACCGGTCATGATTCTTGATTTGATCTCGAGAGGACGATGTCAGGAGTAATGCATTGAAATCTTCGACGGGTCTTTCGGTCTCCCCAAGAATTCGCCTCCCCGAGTTGCCTGAGCACTACTCAGGGTTCTCGGGCGGGCCATTCTAATGTGGGCAGAGAGTGCGAAACTTCTAACCGAAACTCTGAGATTCATAGCCCGAGATCATTGTCTCCCCAACTCCCCACTGTTTGAGCAGCGATCTCATATGCATGTAGCTATGGTGCGTGATTCAAATGGCCTCGAGATTCCATTCCTCCCTACTCATCAATTTGATTCCATTGTGTCCCGTATGAATTCACGTCCTAAGACCTTGAGACTTGGTTGAAATTCACAGCGTCTGTCACCACGATCGCATCCAATTTATCCTTTCAAATCCCGAAACTCGGCCGATTTTCGGATGTTTTTTTTGATCGAAAGCTCTTGAAGAGACGCATCTTTTCGCTTCATTATTTTTGATCATCAGATCAGTGTTGAGTTTTCCAGAGCCTGTCGAAGTTTTCCTCAATTCAATCCATGGTCCCTGAAAGAACTAACCAGGAAATCGCCGATTCTCAACCGATTTCGGAAATTAAAAAACGGAAAGATTCCCCTCGAACCCAGCTACAAAACGCGCTCGCAAGAACGCGCGGATCGGTTGCGAACCGGAGGAACGGTATTCAATACGAGATACCCCAAAATTGAGCCTCCCGGACCCCCTGCCGACCCCTCCAGTAAAGAACTGCCTGTAACTCCTCAGGGAAGCCGATTTCGGAAATTTCACTGATGGCAAAAGTTTCTTTTTTTGAGCCAAACTACCCAACGAAGTCACCGAGTCAATCCGATAACTTTTTGGAAAAAAAAAGTTATCGGATTGACTCGGTGACTTCGTTTCCGGGTAGTTTGGCTCAAAATAAGAAACTTTTGCCATCAGTGAAATTTCCGAAATCGGCTTCCCTGAGGAGTTACAGGCAGTTCTTTACTGGAGGGGTCGGCAGGGGGTCCGGGAGGCTCAATTTTGGGGTATCTCGTATTGAATACCGTTCCTCCGGTTCGCAACCGATCCGCGCGTTCTTGCGAGCGTTTTGTAGCTGGGTTCGAGGGGAATCTTTTTTTTTTAATTTCCGAAATCGGTTGAGAATCGGCGATTTCCTGGTTAGTTCTTTCAGGGACCATGGATTGAATTGAGGAAAACTTCGACAGGCTCTGGAAAACTCAACACTGATCTGATGATCAAAAATAATAATGGAGCGAAAAGATGCGTCTCTTCAAGAGCTTTCGATCAAAAAAAAAAATTCCCACATCTTAACAAGTCACGTCACGAGTCGCTAGCATCCTTCGTTGTTCCACGGTGAGCGTCGAAAGAATGTCAACCATTCCGACGATTTTCTGCGGTTCGTCTCTTTCTTTCAGATGGATCGTAGGTAATCGAGGATAATCTGAGAGATCCTAATAGGGCTAAATGGATCACTCTGAGGGAGGTATCGACCCATGCATCAAGATTCAGAAATCTGGGTTGGGGCTGAGAAACCCCCTTATTCCGCTGTATCTTTTGATTCCGACCCGAAGAACTACTCCGATCGCGATGGAGATTTCGTGCCAGTTAACATTCATTATGGAACACGACGTAGGCCCTTGCCCTCAAGCGCAATGATCCATGAGATCCGATGAGAAATAACGGAATCATTTCCCTTCTCTGCGTGAACGATATGATTTCAGAGCTCTCCTCCTCAACTTTCAAACCCGAAAAATCGTGGGTCTCCATCTTCCGTCCTTGTCGCTGAGGATTTCTTCCAGGTTTTCGGTGTGTTCTGCCTTGAACTCGAATGTTGATCGCCCTGACCTCGCCACGAACGCGTCGAATGGGGAAGGATCCGAAAAGCCAGGCGTAAACCATGGAAGTTTCCCACGCGAGGCTCTCTAGACGAACACATAGGAATACTTCGACATCTGCAGTCCTTTCACGAAAGGTGATAGAGAGTCACCCTGGACTCCCGCATGCAGATCCCGAAGCAGCTTGTATGCCGCTCGTGTAAAGAATCTCCTGTACGAAGAACGTCGGTTGAGAAGAACTTTCATTGTATCAGTCATATTCTTCTGCGGAAACTTCTCCTTGCTAAGCGTTCTCGTTACCCGCGGGTCGAGGGAAATTCAGACTTCATTTCCATGTTGAGAACAAAATCACTGCACCAATTGATCGACGTACGGGGCCAAGGAGTCACCATAGGTCATCTCTTGATATAGTCTCAACATAATAATAGCTTTCAGATTATTCTGGGGAAGCACAGATCGGTTCCTCGACTTGTCGTGTTCCATCAAATGAAAAGCCGTTCTCGAAGATGAGTTATCTCGAAGATTGCTGCTCATGTAGACCTGTATCACATTGAGCGGTCTTCGCCGTGACATTCCTGTCTTAGACCTGAGAGATCATCGAACTTCATGCCGGAACGTCAGCTGACAGATTCGGCACCGAAAGCGGAAAACCGTGGCCGATTTCCTTCCCGATATCTTTCTAGGATCCAGAAGGGAGATACAGAAAATCGAGTTGTTAGCCAATCGCCGCTGATCGCTGCAAAACAATGCCGCCAAAGGATGCCGCGCATATTCTGACATAATAGCTTCAACGAAGAACCGTGCCGTGGGCGGTTGTCAAGGCAACGCAGACACGAGGCATCCGATCCGTGAGTGTATCCGAAATCGCGGATCCAATCTCAGTCCGTTCACCTCTCAAGAGATCCCAGAGCATATTCGGACTCGACGCGCCTCTTCAGCGGCCAGCTGGATCGAAATGATCCCACGGAAGATACATCGGGTTTCAATCCGGGCTCATGCTGCAGCCGGAGCAGGACTCTCAGAGAGCTGTTGAATTGTTCCAATGGTAGATGAGTCCTGCAGGAAAGACGTGTGCTTCTGACCCTGGTGTTAGTATGAAAACTTTCGACGGATTGAACGAAGACCCCAAGGCTTGCCGATCGCCGAGCTATCCGGGCCACGGGGATGCGTTCTACGAGCCTGCGTCAAACGAAGCAGCGACGTCTCGATATCCGATCCATCGACAAAAAGATCCCCCTTCCAGTCTCCTGGATTCCAGTCCTGAGATTCTCCGGCCCAGGCGGAACTTTTCTCTCGGATTGTCCCGCTCGAGAGCAGACTTCGACAGGAGATCTTACCAGCAGTGCCGCTTCTTCGAGACGATCGCTCACCGAGTTCGTCCCGTTCGCTAACTGAGGGAATTGGCGCATCCGATCTCTAGGTCGTCCTGTCCCCGGATCCAGGAGAATCGTGTGACCTTTGCGAGGGAGCTTCCTCGAGGGGTATCGTTAAGATGTGATACGCCACCTTCGTCGGATTCAGTGGAGCGACCGCACAGACCTTCATCAGCATGCGATCTTCTCAAGGATTCGTCTCCTGATTCGCACACGCCCACTCTGAGTTTCAGGAGCTCTCCTTAATTGAGTCACGATCTTTGAGCTGGCGATGGTTCGGGTAAAACCGGAATCTCCTCACTTTCAGGGGCTCATCTCGGAGCCTGGCACTCGACAGTCCTGTTGCTCTCGCGAGAGCTGATCTCTCAAGAGCATCATGTTCACCGTGGAACTTGCTGGAAAACACCTGCCATAAAGTTCCCATGCGGCAAGGGAAAGACAAGTTTAGGGGTATTCCGTGCAGCGAAGCGGAAAGCAGCGTCTCACGGGGACAATTTCTCGCTGAGCGCTCGCTTTGATCCCGGAATAGCCCCGAAATCATTCAAACTTCGTTCTCTGGGTGATCCTAGGACGGCCTTAAAACTCATTCGCAGTCCCGCCGCATAACTTCCTCTGAACACATCCGAATAATCCACAGAGCACCATCGTGGGTATCCTCTTATCATCTCCAAGGCTGGCTTATCCTCACAGCAGTCTTCAAAACGTCTGAGTTCAAGAGGCAGGAACGAGGAGTCTACCATATCCGTGTTTTCGATAGCCTGCAGGAATCGCAGGATGCTGAGCGAATTTTCGGGAGAGAGGGCAGAGGGGATAATCAATGCGAGAGACGCATGAGGAGCGGGGCTTACCTGAGACACATTCTGCATTCATACAACCAGCTCCGATATCCTCAAAATATGCAGTGTTCTCAAGTCTGCTCAAGCTCCCAGAGCAGGCTCTCTCCGATGTCGTCTTTCGCCAAGGAGTTCATCTCCTTGGGGGCGGAGGGTTCGCCCGAGAAAATCCCCTGATCTGCGATAATGCGACTGCGGAGGCCCTGGACGACTACGCAGAAGTGATTACGACTCCAAGGGTGATTACGGTCCTGGAGATTCGAGACAAACGTAGCGCTGTCACCAGAGTCATTCGGAACCGAGTTATTGCCGCTGACAGGAAAGGTCGGCCGATTCTTTATCAATGACGCAGCGCCTTCGATGTCTTCAGCGTCATTGACAAAAACGACGCGAAGGTGGCGGAAATCTGGGCCCAGGTTTCCGACATATCGGCTATCGAAGTGCTATTTGGTCCACCCTTCCCAATATCATCGAAGAGTCTTGGGGGACATGAGGTTCTCGACCGCACGTTTCCCCCCGTGATACACGGAAAGTTCCTTCACCGTGCAAACTCCTCGGGACTCACACTCGTGTACACAAGCAGAAGTTCCAGTAATGTCTTCAGTCAAAAAGTAGCCCCTCATCTCCCAGACTTCAGGGTATACCTCCGACGAGCGAACTATCATCTGATGATACACGATGAGCATGAAGGAATTCGAGGAACCAGGGAGCGTGACCCCAGTAGCCTGAAATTTCCCGGAGTTAGATGATGCCATAGTCTTCCCATCCCGTGGCCAAGCTTGGGCATTGCTTTGATGTTGAAAAGTTTATTTGCCGTGTCGACCGATAGGAGGTAGGGGTCTCCTATTTCGGCGTGCATAGCGGCGACTGTCTTGCAGCAGATTTCCTCGATGTGGTTGGTGAAGCAGGTTCCCGTCGTTTGCAGTCTGATCCCTAGGTACTTTGCGCTTGTCACGAATTCGAGTGCTCTTCCTTTCCATAAGATACGATCTCGCTTGCCTAGAGGCCCCCCTCTTCTCAGCTTCATGACCATCGTCTTCTCTGGATTCAATAGCAGCTTCTCCCTTTCGAGGTGGACTCCGACAATCTCTAACATTTTCTGCAGTTGGTTCCGGTTCCTATGCATAATCAGAATGTCATCAGCGAACATCGCGATTGTTCCCGTCCTGAATTCGTCCTTTATCTTCCGTGGAAGGTCTGCGAGCAGCAAGGAGAATCCCGTACAGCTCAATGGATCCCCCTGCGGGGTGCCCCTGTTCTGTAGGATATCAACTGTCACTCCTCCGCCAACATCTACTGTTAGAGAGTCTTGGTTGTAGAAGCTTTCTATCACCCTGAGCATTTGTCCGTTGACTCCGGCTCTTCTGAATGCGTTTATCATTCCTTGACGAGGGGCCAAATCAAACGCTTTTTGGCAATCAATCAATACCGCGAACGTGTGTCCTCCAGGGCTGCTCAAGCTGCGTTCAATCTCAGACATGACCACATGGATGGCGTCCTGTGTGCCAACGCCCCGTCTAAAGCCGAACTGTTCCGGCGGCTGGTAATTCTCCATGAGGTATTCTATGCGTCTGATGACTCCTTTGAAGAACACTTTTTTGAGCGTTGGCTCACTGGCGATTCCTCTGTATAGGTACACTTTGTCCTTAGGGTCTCCTGGTTTTCCCTTGAAGAGTAGTGTGAGTCTCGCCTTGTGCCATGAGTCTGGAATTCTCCCGGTTCTCATGACCATGTTGAAGAGCCTCGTAATAGGTTCTATTGTGAGGCGCTCAGATTCCCTCCAGTGTTCGTAACATATGCCATCTGGTCCTGCGCTCTTTCCGTTTGGGAGTGTCTTCAGGATGCCTTGGATCTCTTCTATTGACCACTGAGAGTTGATGAGCCATTCATCGAATGTGAGCGGCAGTTCGACTTGTGCTGCCGGTGGGGGAGCCGTTGCGTCAAACAATAGGGTCTCGAAATGTTCTTTTATGCGATTGGGGGTAGCGTTGCATGTATGCTTAGATCTGCTCTTCTTGATATAGTGGTATGCTTGCTGCTCTGCTGCTCTGACTAGCATCTCTTCGTCTTCTAGCATGCACCGTTGTTTGTTGTCTTTGATGGTTCTATAATATTGGCGTCTCAATTGTCGATATTCGTCCATTGCTTCGCCCGAACCGGTGCGCGCCTCTCGCAAGCAGACTCTCACTCTGTTCAGAAGTTGCTCACACTCTTTGGTGAACCAACGTTTCCTCTTTTTGTAAGGTTGTCTCTTCTGGAGCGCTTTCCTTAGGCCGGTCGTAAGACACATGTCTGCCGCATTGATATCTTCATCATCTTCCGTCCATGCGCTTAGGAGGCTACCTTTGCTTGTGATCCGCTCGAGTGCTAACATGTCAACTCGACGGGCGAATTTCTCCTCTCTTTGCATCCTCTGTCTTTCTGCGTTGTGTTTCGGTATGAGATTCAAGCGAATTGGCAGGTGTTTCCTTGTGGGAATGTTCAGGACTTCAATACCCGTTCCTTCTATCACGTCGTTCGTGAAGTAGAGGTCTATGGTACTTCGTCCCCTATCGCTGATGTATGTGGACTCTTCTGGTTCATTGAGCATGTACAATCCCGCTGTTTTCATGATCTCGCACAGCTGGCTCCCTTTGTTGTCAACCGCCGCTGAGTCCACCCTCGAATTGAAGTCACCAGCCACTAACACTCGTTTGGAGTGGTCAATGTTCATTACCACCTCACCGACAATGTCTGCTACGTCCACCGCTCCCAATTGCGGTTGGATGTAAAACAGAGCAATTTCATGGTCATCATTTTCGATAATAATGTGGTTCCTACTCCTTCCCTTCACCTTGAATTGTGTCAAGTGTTTCTTGACGTAAATTGAGACACCTCCAATGGGTCTTCCACCTAGCTCCGATTCCTTCGCAAGCATGTGGTATCCCATATAGTCTTCAAGAACAGTTTCTTCTCTCAGAAATGTTTCCGTGAGAAGTAGGTAGTCGTGTCGGGTCAGGAGCGTGTCGTCTTCGAGTTTCTGTAGAAGGCCTTTGAGACCTTCACAGTTCCAGAGTAGAACAGAATTTCCTTCCTCTGGTTTTCCTGTTCCTAACAACGCCGTCGGCTCTTGGATCCGTTTCCGTCTCCGCGCACCTTGGTCTCGTAAGCTCGGATCGCGCTCGTAATTATCCCCACCAGGTCGATTCCCTCGCGCGGGGGTGAGAATCTTCGCTGAATCGAACTCTCGTACGGCGTGGTCGACGAGTTGCGACGCTCTCTGATGCGCCATGGGGATTGTTTGCTGGTACGTTCCTCTTTCGTTGGGTCTCGTGGCCGTTGGTCTCTGTCTCGGGGTCTCGCTGATGAACCTCTCCGAATTCGTTGTACCTGTGGCGGATTCCTGTCCGGATCCGGATAAGGGTTGGTGGCCCTTTTCTCTCTTGCGGCGGTTTCTGCTGATCTCGAGGGCGTTGTCTTTATTCCTAAAAAACTCGCCGCCCTACGAGCCAACGCCTTCGAGACCGTCTCGACCGTTTCATCGAGGCCTGCGTAAGAACAGTAGCCCCTGGCTGCCATGCTACGTTGTACTTGTGTTAATTCTATGATGTCGCATTTCCAAGGGTCCTGTTGCGACCTCATATAGTCGTTCGCGTCCTTGCAATCTTTGTGAAATTGGGGCACTGTGACAAGTGACCATGAGCAATCTGGCCGTGTTTCTCGTAGTTGCGTCGCGAACGCTCGCAGTTGTAACATCAGGGTGTCCTTACTGAATTCCACGCACTCTTCTTGTCCGCCGTGAACAATAAGGTGTACTGGTTGAGGGTTTTCTTGAAGGAATTTTCTTGCTAGCTCGAATATTGAGGCAGCATCCTTTTTCGTTGTCCATCTGATCACTACACTGCTTTTCTTGGGCAGCTGGGCGAGTATGTGGTTCCGTAAGCGTCGTATGCTTTTGTCCCCTACAATCAGAACAGATTTGCTAGGTTTGGCTCTCTGCTCCGTCTCGGGGGTGGGTGACTGTTTATCGTCGGGCAGAATGATTTTCACTGGGTTCCCTGTTCGTTTCAATTCCTGAAGCTCGTCTTCGAGCTGTCTGGTCTTCAATAGAAGGCTGACAAACATTTTCATGATGTCTGCCCCGAGTGGTTGCTTCTCTAGCATCGACAAAACATCCGCCGTTGACATGCCAGCTCCTTGGGAGCAACAGATTTTGCATTTCCAATTAGCCCTGCTGGCCGGATAATCTTCTTCTGGGAAACGACAGATGGGGTGTAGCTCACGTTTGCAGACTTCGCACCTGAGGAGCAATCCTCCAAGGCTTTTTCCACATCGCGCACACTCTTCTCCGACCATTTCCATTGGTTCCATGTCCTCTTTGAGGAATCGCTTGGCGGTTCGCGTTCGATCCGGCGATGGCGTTCCGTCGGTCAACGAGCGCTTCCGTCCTGTAGTCCTCGCGAGCAAACTTTCTTCTTGTTCTTGATTTCTTTCTGCTTCGGTCGTCACTGCTGGATCTGGTGGTGTTTCCGAATTTCCCTGCGTCGTCAGCACGTTGTTATCATTCATGAATCGTGTTCTTAATTGCTGGTGAATAATGCACTTGCAGCGGCGATGGCCGCGTTCGATGACGCTGCTATTCCGTTTCCCTCGTGGTGTACTCAGAACCCTGCTTTTTCTTGCTGGGCTGGTTCACGATGAGTTCCGGATCATCACTGAACACTTTCACTGTTGCTTGATTCTTCCGCGCCTGATTTTTCGTCGATTTCTCCGGAACACCTCAAATTTCAGCTGTTTTGTTTACCGTAGCGAACCGTTTACCGTAGAAATCCTTGAGGGTGACCCCATCATGGAACGCAAAGAGAGTTGGAGCAGGCCGATGTTCCCAAAAAGACACCTATTCACACGTTACCTGGTGCACGGCTACCATCACAAGCTCTGCATCACCCCCGGACGCCACGCACCAAATGACGAATGTATATGCACGTTTTGTGGAGAAGGATGTCCCCGCTATCATGCTTTGTTATGTGAATCGAGACCGAGACTCGAAGAACTCGGTTCTATTATGTAGTATACATGCAATAAATTATTTCATTCATTAATTGACCCCAGTAGCCTAGCTAGCGGAGATCGGGGGCACGGCCAGCACCGGGCGGCACATCCCAGGTCGGCACCAGGAGCGGCATTTTCGCTTCTGACTTATTTCATCAAGGAGTCCCGAATGATTGGGGAAAAAAATGCGAGACTTTCAGCGGAAGTCCTTCACGATATCTCCTGAGCTCAGCTCGCTCCGAGCCCGTGTAAGTTGGTGGAACAGTGAGATAATGGAACAAAGGAAAGCCAACTCTCTGTTGCGAATCCATCGAATCAATAACAACACATTCCGCGAAACACTGGACGATAGATTTCGGTTGTTCTTCGAATAAGATCCAAGACCTAAATTGGTCGCCTCTCGAACTCAAATCTCTGTTAGTTGAGCTCCCAAGAAGCTGCGTGGATTTGAGAGATTAGGAGTCGTTCTCAAGAAGTGACTTGTGAGAGAGATGTGAATGTCGGCGAGAGTCCCTCGCATTGGCCGTTCGAAATAAACTGAACGAATGGTTATTGAGTGTTGGTTATACGCTGATGTGGAATGGTAAGATATGTTCCAAGTTGTGCTCTCCACTTCATTCACAGATCACTCAGCCAGCATTAGCCGTGAAAACCGGCTGCGCTCTCACAACTTCCTTGTCACAACAACTGTTACCTTGATAACAGCTGGTTGCAGCCGACTCCTTCCAGTAATTGACGATGAATGCGTATCTCCACTCGATTCTGGAGGCTTGCCTGCGGCAGTCCTCGGTTCCCTACAGGCTTCAACTTTCTTCCGGGTTGACCGAATAGAACTCCCGTGGGGGATCAGACTTTTCAGGATGCAATTATTGTTATTGGGGACGAGAGTACGCGGCTTGTGAAATAGCCCGGTGATCCAGTGAATCCATTCATTGTGACCATTCTATCAATCACGACCGAGCGATGAGGAATTCCGACAGAAGACTAAATTTTTCCCCTCATGGCTTTCGCTCCAGGAATGAGGCGGGTCAAGAGGAGCGGTGCAGCTTATCGGAAGAAAATAAACTGAGAGTAGGTCAACATCAAAGAAGCGTAGGATCTTGACTGGAGTACTTCTTCCGTGAGGACACCTCAACGAGGAATCTCGGCGCCGACCACAGCTCAAATGTTGGAGAGCAAGGCCAACCCTTCGTGAGAGACGGAAACCGCAGAGGTTTTGTTAATCCCGACGAGAGTGTCCGGCCCGCACACATTAGCGCTCCAGAACCGGAGACGATCGAGTTCGACGTAGAAACCTGAGCACAGAATCGTGGAAAATTCAAGGGTGAATCACACTACTGGCGCTGGTCTCCGGTCCGACTAAATTTCAGACTCTCTCACCGGGCTCGGACATGAGAAAGCTCGTCATATGGGATGCGACTTTTTTTGCTGTCATCGGACAGAGGGGAGAGAGAACTCCAACAAATGATGAAGGTGTCCAGCACTTGAGTCGCGAATAGTTTCACAAAACTTTAACGAGCGGGTGAAAGACCCTCCGATCTCGAGAATGACCAATCTGGCATCAATGAGGGAGGGATCAGAGTTGAACGGGAACGGCTTCAGGAACTTGGAAGTCGTTCAACGCAGGGAAGTGAATGAAACCGTCGAAAGAAGTAGGCTCGAGCTTCTGCTGTTCATGAAGAACAATGGGCTCGATATTTGAGCAGCAAACATGCGGTCTTAGTCGTGTGTTTGCGAATTTCTCCAAGCTGGCGATGAGATGCGAGGGAAGTTTTCCCGAGCTCAGCAAGTCCGATCTGCTCAAAAGAAGGATACAGCTGCGTCCCTCGAATCTGGGGCCCTCTCCGTACAGAGCGAGCTGTCCGATAACATTGACATGGAAGAAGGGATGGATGAATTTCGAGTACTCGACGGAATGGACTCTGATGTGCATCATGAAGTCTGTAAATGAGGTAGAAACAAATTATTATACTTTCAGGATTCCATCGGCAAAAGCGGCATTCTCGAAACGTCCAAGTTTCGCCCCGGTCGAAATTTCGCTTAGCTTGGACCATACAAAATTCCCCAGTGATTTCCGGTCGGTTCCACGAGGAGGATTTCTTTCGTGCAACCTTCTCCCGGGGGCAATACGGGCCGTCCACTTCTGCGAACTGTGAATGGTTTGCAGTTCGTCATGGTGCCAAGAGGAAGAAAATCGTACTTCAGTGCGGTGGAAAATTACGGTCATTGGACTCACCTGCCCATCTCATACCATCACTTGATAAACTCGTCGAATCTCTGAGAAAGTTTGAGTACAGACTCAATGTTTTTCGAGGAGAAACGCCTCTGCTCTGGGAGCCTGCCAGCTGCTGGACGCATTTCTGCGAGCGGAATACCCAGGCAAGCAGGTCCGTCGCAAGCAATTTCGATATCGGATCGAATCTGAGCACACCGTCTGAAATCTACTCGATGAGTCTCTCCCAGCATTTGAGAGTCTTCAGAGTTCCAGCCTCTGGGAACCGTGTGGATGAAACTTCGAGTTCCGCATATATTCCCCAGACTGAAGTATTCCCGAAGTCCATCATTTCCCGAGGTTTCTCTGAACGGTCAGAAGCTACGCAGGAAGCCCGAGCTCCTCGGAAACGGTTACATATTTGGCTGGACTCTTTGTCCCTTCTGATAAGTAGGGAACCCGATCGAGTTTGACTACAGCACAACCTCGATTATTTCAATCGCTCGGGCTTCAACCTCGATAATTTCGACTTGACATACAGTGCAGCTCGGATCATTTCAGCGTCGTTTATTCCAACTTCAAATTCTTCCAACTGTTTTTTGCATCCATTAAATGAAATAATCGAGGTTGTACTGTATTCTGAATTCTCCACCCCAGACAGCCAACACACGAAGCGTGATAACACGAAGTGACGAGATCGAAGCCTCGGTTGAGTGACTGAGGCATTCACTCCCCAAATGATCCACGAATCCACGACGACGCGCTAATTGATCCTCGGAGACAATCGCGGGAAGGAACAAGCATGACAGCTCTAGAAATCGGCTATGACTCATTCCCACCATTTACGAGGAAACGTCTCCCGATGTGTGACTGTGTTCTTGTCATCGTCTCCCTGTCGAATCTCGTGCGAACAGTCAGAGAACTTCACAATCGAGTCGAAAATGACACACACGATCGAAATGGTCCCGTCGTCCAAGCAGAGCTGAGACATTTAGACGCTCCTCGTCCAGAAAGAAGCTATTCAACCCCTGGTGGACGAGAAGTGAATCACGGAGAGCCCGAGTTCTCGTCGGAGTATTCGCCTCGAATCCCGTCCTCAGAAACAGCTCCACTCGTGCTCAATTGCGTCACCCACTTCCAAACTGGGTACAAGTAGCGTCATCTGGTGGTCATTGAACGCAAGAAGCCCTTAAGATTCGTTCAGCGGCGGCAAGCTGCTCTTCTCTCTTGGCCTATTGTCTGCTCCGGTGAGCGAAGGCGGCATTCGGTTTTGAGCACTGCAACTAAACGGAATCTTCTCGCTCGTGTACCATCGAAGTTGAACTTTTAGAGAAAGCACTGCTCGGAAGAGTGTGCTCTTGTGCAAAGTCGCGTGGAAGATCAGCGCCCCACCGTTCTGAAAAGTCGTTTCCGGCAGCGGCGGAGCTCGGGAACCTTTTAGAACTCGTGCGTACGTGACCGAAAGCGCGAGTCAAAGAAATGTGGATGGGAGGCTCACTTGAAAGCTGGATACCACTCGAGGACAGTCAACCCGCCCAGGACGTAAGTCTGACGTTCATTTTCCAAGGAGACGGTTGTTCGTATTTGAAGAAAGATCCATCACTTCACCCCATCGGAAATAGTTCCACGCGGTCCGCTGATTCGCACCGCTTCGCCGAAAGCGTGAGGAGCTGCCAAGCCCCTTGGATGCGAGACTCCATCCGATATAGTTCGATCGATCCGGCTTCTCTACAGCTCAGCCAGTGGTGACTTCACTGCTTGAATTCGTATTCTGTTTGTGGGCGATTCTGCTAGGGTTTCCGGAATGAACTCGGGAGGGCAAGTTGAGCTCCGAGAGCGGAAGCTCGTCTTCGATATCGACTGTTGTAGCCAGGCAATCTTTTGCAGCGACAGCCCTCCAGACAGCTGGGAGACCACAACTCGCTCCGCCAGCCAGCTGGCCGACCGGGGTCGAGTGGGGGATCATGTCGCACAGCCTCCAGGTCAAGCTCAGAAATCAATCGCGTCGACCCCGGAACCATGGAGAGCCGCTTGGACGAGACGAGAAGCAGGCTGAAAGATCGAAAAGAGACAGCGGTGTAAATCCGAAATTCTGTCGGATTGAAAGCGACTCGGAGACGAGCGCAGCCTTGCTGACTCGTAAGAATATTTTTCTTTCGCAAAAGACCTCTGCTCAGAGATAGAAGGAAGTAATCTGAATTTCGGTACGCCCACAAACAGCATGACGATCGATGACAGCGTTCCACTAGATTCAGGGAAGCGACCTCATTGAAGTGCTGTGACAGGTCGGGAACGTTGGAACAGAAGTCAGTCCGCGAAAGTCGCCGCAGAGCCGACAGAAACTCGATTCGCACCAAGCAGTTGAATGTTGGGATCTGTTCTAGTTCGTCTGCAACTCCACTAGAGAACGACACCGAGAGGAAAATTCGAAGATCCATAACACGCTCGATGTGAGCGACTTCCCGATTCCCCGAGCAGGAATCACTCCGAAAGATGGAATTCAAAAATTGAAAAGAAGTCATGAGGGCAAGCTCGGTCAGTCGAACGGAGCCGTGGTCTTGTCGAGCGGAGCTTCCAACCAATATGGGAGTCCTTTGAAGAGGATTCTATTTCAGTCAGGGAGAGCGAAAATCGCCGATCCATCGTTCAGACGTCCATTATCGACTGTTGTTGCAGATGGGATACCTTGAAGAAGCGCTCGACTCGAAGGAGACGACCGGTTAGTGCGGCTGTTCAATGATCGCTCTGCTCTGAGCCACCCGGTCGGTTCATGTTCGCCCGTTTTCACACCAGTGGTTCCGATGGTGGTTTAAAACGGGAGAAACGAAGATGACGGTGGTCATGATTCTTTTTCCACAAGTAAAGTAGTCAGTCAGTCAGGCAGTCAGTCGGTCGGTCGGCCGGTCGGTCGGTCGGCCGGTCGGTCGGCCACTCGAATCTTAGCGTTGGTCAGGCACAAGCTAGCGGCGGCTGCGGCACCGACGACCCACCGGCGGCTCCTTTCGCGTTAGTCTGCCATTCTGGCGCGCGGCCATCAACTGGAACGTTCGTGTCGAGCAGGCAAACCCGGCGCGAATTTCGCTTAACCAGCCGGCGCCAATTCATGGGAAATCTACTCTTCGGTCGTAATCTACTCCCGAAAAACCTTCGCGAGTCTCCCAGGCGGGTTTGGGGTTTCTCAACGCCACGGCTCTCCACAGCAACTGACTTTGAGACGAGCGGTGATTCGCGCTGATCCTCCGCAGCGGGCCGACCCGTTTCATTTGCTCAGGGATCGATTCCATCCCAAAACGATCGTCCTACAGGCAACTTTGTGTTCAGTTGACTGAATCTACATATGAACCGCCACGCTCGGCGTTCCCGATGCAAATGTTAGCTTAGACTTGCGCACAATCGCTCTTGCCGACGAACAACCAACCAGCCATGCCCACCGAACACTGCTGATGCTGCTGTCGTGGAAACTATTACTTCTCTAGTATGAAGAGTCACGTTCGTCGACGGATCGACGCCGCGACGACCGCGCGAGAGAAAGGTCTGCGTCTCTCGACAAGGCCTCTGGATCTCGTGTTCGAGAACCAGTCCTGCCAGGGAGGAAAGCCCCGAAGCGGTATGCTATGATCTTCTCGAGAATCGGTTGAAGTCTTGGAACTAGGCCCGCGACACGTACTGAGCTCAGGAAAATTCCGGAAGGACGAATCTGCAGGGGCACGGGCTCAGAATACTCTCCGAAGCGATTTTCACTTTGTCTCGAGCCTCGGTTGAATCTTCGGCGGCTTCGGATCATCGTTTTTGCCTTTATTTCGAGCAGTGAGTCATACTTCCCGAAGCACCGCGCTGGAAGCCGCCGAAACGCTCCTCGTCGTGTAGAAGATCATTGTTTAGAATTGATAGTGGTTCTTGAAATGCGGTGTTCAAGAAGTAGAAATGCTCTTTGATAGCCGCTGCCTTTAGCCCACTTGCGAATAACAGTCGACGTGTGTAACACCGACTGGCGAACCGCGTGGGCTGCTGCGTGAACAGCAGCGTACACACAAAAGTGGATACCGGCTTTTTGGTTATCGTACCATGTGTTGGTGAGAAGTTCCACTCCTCCGGGATGAATTATCCACTTGGAAACGAGAATATTGTATAAGAAATATTTTTAGGTTTTGTGGTGGGCGCCCGGTGGAGTATCGCGAGAACTCAAGTGTGGTATCAGTCGGAGCCCGTCAGCTTTGTCTGGGAGGTCGGATCGCTTGAATCTTCGTCTATAGTTAGTCTATCGGCACAGTCAGCAGCTATCCCGAATGCTCTCTCATTCATGGCCTCCGAAGAAACTTTAATACTCTCATGTTCTCGGCCAAAGTTCCGGAGTCGTCTCTCGAGAGCAGGACAAACCGCAGCATTTCGAACACACAGAATCAAGACCGAGTCAAAGGGATGACGAGCCTGCGCAAGAAAATCGAGTGAAGGGAGCAAATGCGTTTCTATCCGACAGCTCCCAGGGAGATTCCTTTCGAGTGTTTCCCAATGAGTGAATCGACGTTTCACTTCGTGGAAGCCCTTGAGATCGAAAGTAGATTTCCTGGGCGCGTATTTCGTGACGAGTAATACCCACCAGGGAATCCATTCCGTCTTATCATCCTTACTCCGAGGCATTGACGGACCGGTCTATGATCCGGAAAGAAAGCTAGTGACGCGTGCGAGATGCGATCAACACTATCGATTGCTGCCGACCTCGGCCCGTGTCGTCGGTCAACCGCCAGCCTAACCGCCGAACAGCCTGAAGTTTGTTTCAATGCGGGCCACTGTACGGGAACGAGCCCTCTCGCCTACTTTTCGCGGCGGCTCGCTTACTCGACGCAGAGCTCCGTCCACCGAACTCTCTTCCAGCCTTTGAGATCCCCGAACAACCGATTCGCAGGCTCCAAACCTGGTTCCCACCCGTACTTCGGAAATCGAAATCCGAGGCTCAGAGAAAAGGTTCGCGATACGGCACCGAGCGGGGAAATCGGATGAGAGTTTCCAGAGTGGCGGACCTGCAGCTTGTTCGACTTGATAGCTCTCATTTTAGTCAGACGTAGGGGATTCCCTCTCGCCGTCCCCGCGCCAAATCGTTCGCAGACGTTTGTAGAACGGAAATCTCCATGCAGCCGCGAAGAGTACATACTTCTCGAACGATGCAGCCCAGAAAAAAAAAGAACGAATGTAGGCTCCTATGCAGCCGTCGATGAAATGTGCTGCTCTCTACGGGCTAGGACGATTGAGCTTCAGATCGGTTGATCGATCGCGGGAACCGACTGGAGAGAACGAGTTTTCCGAGGTGTTCGCATCCGATTCGATCGCCCTGTCCGACGCGTTACAGGATACAATGTAACATGTCGTCGAAGAGTTCTGGAATACTTCTCTGTCGAGTTTTTCTGATCCCAACTGGCGTCGGTGTAGTTCCCTTGCGGATTGTCTCGCCGCGTCTGGCGGGGTAGAGGTTGCGACAGACGGATCGCACTTTCTCTGCCAATGCGGTGATCACTCGATCGGGTTGTGCACTCTAATACGGCAGACGGATAAATTCATATCTCCATCTTCTCAGAACGCGTCACAGAAGTTTCCCACTCGCCCGCGTGTGGGTTTTCCGCCCTCGGGATTCAGAGGTTCCCGGTCTCGGGAACAAGCTTCCGCTTGAGTCCCGCGGCAGTCGAGCGAAAAACGATCGCCTTTTGATTGCCTTCGGTCTTGAATGAGCGTTCATCGTGGCTGACATGACCTCGTGGAGGGAATCGATATGCTACAAGTCGATTTTTTTTTCTGCGCGCTGAGATTCGACTAATCTGGGTAGAACCGCGAGCGATATCCTGTCGTATTGGAAACACGGGTCAACACTAAACAAGCCGAGCAAGAACTGCGCAGCGAGAACTCAAATCGAATGGGCTCTCAAGCAGTTCGAGTTCGACCGAGAACCGGAGTGCCATGGAAAATTCCGGCGGAATTCCCACCACATGTGCTCGAGAGCAGCTTTCGTAGACATCGGTCTGATGAAGATAATCGTTCATTCAACGAAGTTGAGATCAATCGGTTCTGCCGAATCGCGTCTGAGCAATCATCTGTCTTGGCCAGTTTGAGACATTGTGGAACAAGCGATATCTGCCGTTTTCGGTCAGCCGCAAGAGCCTCTCAACTGCGAGTTCGCGTCTGACTGGTCAATCCTACCGATGCATCGATGAGAAAGCACTCATCATCCTGTCGGAATCATCAACATGGTTCCATTGAGAAGAATTCGATTCCTGCGGTCACCGGAACAGAGTTGGGAATCCTGCTACCTCTGTTTTTTGCCAACAAACGGGCGAGCAACCTTCTGCTCGTACCACTTAGAGACCGACTGCATGGCGTCAAGAAGCTTGTGACGCCATGTGACGCTCAGGCTGGTCAAAATATTCGAGCTTCGAGATGGAACAGAGAAGCCCAACAGCGTGAAATTCGTCCGATGTCGCGTACAGATCCGGAAAGAGAAAATAGAGCGCTTTCCGCTAATCCGTGGCGACGGGCGAAATTGCTGCCTGACATGAGTGATGGCCCGGGGTTCGTCCGCTGTCCTTCACGGGGCGGAGACATTGTATAATGAGCCGTAATACTATCTCGCTCAGAGACTTGTCGGGGCCTCCCTCACCCTCGATTGTCGAGTTTCGAGCGTTGGACAAGACTGTTGGAAACGAGTTCATTTCCAAGTGCTTATTCCTTCCTTGAGATTAGGGACGAGTTCTTTCCATCAAAACACTCCAGCGTCCCAGCTTCATTATTCGGCGTTTCTTTGGGACATAATCGAGCGGATTGTTCAACCAAATCGAGTCGCAGCGGGGCGTACCCGAGAAAAAAGCCTGATTCGTGGGGGAACAGGGTATTTCCTCAAAGATTTACTCTCTCGATCGCACACTTCATGGGATGCGGAATACTGGCCCGATGAGAATGGTTCGACTGCGCAGCTACAAACGGCGTTCTAGCAGCCGTCGAGTGCTTGAGCCAATATCCCCGCTCTGGTGGAGAGCTTCAGCATCGAACGGGCGATAAATACCCGGTCGGGGGTCGTCCATTCGAGCCGCGGCCTTTATTTGACCTGTTTCATTCGAGGATTCAGCACGCCCTCATCGAGGTCACGGACTAATATAGAGAGGAGCGGGAAACATCCGTTTCGGAATGAATTCGATCAAGGACTGAATCTCGATGGCCTCGATAATCTGCGTTCCGCCTTTCTTCATTTTCCTAGAACGCCCCAGAGCATCGGTCACTCTCGAGGAATATCTCAGCGCATGTCTATGACGGTTTCGTGGATCAGCGAATGAATATCTAGCCGATCGTCGAGATATCGCGGGAGTGACGGTGGACTCGACACGGAATTCGATACCGGACCCGGATCTCGAATCGTGAATTTATATCGGCAGGGCTTCGAGGAGACGGTCGGGCCAGTATCAGCAAGTCGTTACGAACGCGTCGAAGACGGATACGGACGAACAGACGAACGAGGAAAAGGTTGCTCGCGGCGTAGCAGCTCTTGAAATTTTCCTAATGAGACATGGAAACTTCGGAAACCGAGAAGGTCATTGTTTGAAGAGTGCTGATCGAGGAGGACAAAGGGATTCTGTCGAGTGAATGGCTTTGTTTGTCATCATCTGCCGATAAAGCCCGGAGTTCCGTTTGACCTTAAAAATAGAATCTGGCCCACGAAATGCTTGGACGAGTCGGCCGAATTCGATCACAGGTTCAAGGTTCCTGTCGATGAGTAGCGCTTAGACGAAACGCGAGCGACGTATATCAGGCGACAAGCCCCGAGCACTTGAGGCCACAATTGAGATGGACAGTCCAGCTCATTTATTTTCTCTTTCAAGGATCTTCGCTCAAATGGCGAATGTCCGATCATCTTACGCGATTCATCGCTCAACAGATAACATCAGTAGAAGCTCCGAAACTCAAACATGTCTAGAGCGGAGGTAGAACTTCGACTTTCTCTTCCGAGACACACTCCGGGCTCGGATTCCCAGCGGTCCGACTCCTTCCCGTAGACTGACTGCACTGCTGTATCAGATAGCGTGGAGCCGGCCACTGCCAAAGCAGACGCGAATCGAAGACGAGGAGCGCAATCAAGTCGATCCCCCATGAAATGGTCGAGGGTCCCCTGAACTGTTCTCGGGGTGCAAGCCGAAGCGAGATAGCGTTCTGTCAGATGAAATCAGGAAGAGGCATTCATACTCGTAATTCACAAGGCAATGTCGAGCATCCGTAATAATTTCCCCAACGCTTGCTCAGCCGCGGAATGCGTGAGCATTATGTAGCCAGGCAGGGGAACCGTTTTTTCTGAGCAGATTCCAAGTTGGATGGGTTGAAGTTACTGCCATGGACGTGCACTGATCAGCTGTCTTCGGTGGACATCACAGGAACTTCACCGTTCCCTTCACTGTGATGCAGTGAATCCACATTCCAATTGATGACGTTTGAATTTTCCCCTCACTAGGTCTCTCCGGAAGCGAGTGGCCAATACCTGAGTCGTACCCATCCGTAGGACTGCACGGAGGTTGGAAGCATAGGAAAAACAAAACTCAAGGACCAAATTCGCGAGCAGGTGCTCGAGTCAGCACTCGAAAAGCCGACTCTCAACAACACCAGCCATAACAACAATAACAGCAATGAACGTGGGGAAACTGCTCTTCGAACGGAGGGGGAGTCTGAAAGACCCCAGGTACAGTTTCCTAAAGAGATTCTCGAGTGCCAAGTTGCCAATCATGGCGGATTTTCGGTTCGCACACCAGCACATGAAGCACTTGGATTTCATTCTTCTCTACCCTGACTTTGGATCAGAGTCTGAACCCCACACTCAAACGACTTCGACCTTTTTTCAGCGAAGTGCGCAATTCCGACGAGCCCATCGGCGGGAATGCCATGCTCAGACGTCTCTCTGCCACGGCCGCACTCCTCAATTCTCACGTCAAATTCATGAAATCGGGCAGCCACCCGCAACATGGCGCGTCGTCTGCGAACTCGGCGGGTGGCACGTCTACCTCGTCATCGTCTGCAGCACCAGCGGCAGGAACGGGCGCTTCGAACTCGCTGTCAGCGGCCGCAGCGGCGGCGGCGGCAGCAGCAGGAGGAGGGAATCTGACTGAAGCAGACGACCCGAACTGCAATAGTAGCAGTAACACCACCAGCAATAGCAGCGGCAGCGGTAGCAGCAACAGCAGCGGTGCTGTTATTGGTGCTGCTAGTGGCGGAGGAGCTGGTGCGAAAATGACTGAGACCAACGACAAGGATAAAGCTGGCCACCAGCTGAAGTGGCCGTCCTCAAAAGACGACTACGAACTCGGCGAAGTGATCGGTGAGTGATTCTGAAGGCTTTATACACACCCGTGTTCCTCAGCTGAACCCGTCGACGACAACCACAGTTCCACCGACAAGCCAGCGATCTGGTGAATCAGCGGGTTCCGCCAGACTCACCGCACTCATAGCCTCCACTCTGGAGGCTTGCTAGTTATCGATCCGGTCCTTCTATTCACTCAGTTCGTGTTTTGATCATTTGGAGTCCCGACGCGGCCGACGAGTGGCAAACCATGTGAGCCGTGGGCTCCGTGTCCGCGCTAGATCGTCACGCTGATTTAGAGGAGCCGGTGGTGATTCTCAAAGTCATCGAGCAATGGCAATGCGTAGCACGCGGCTGTGATCGATTTAACAGTGTCTCTGAACATCTAGTGCCTGGTGCCGCCTGCGCGCTATCGAGATCTCTCGGAAAAAAGAAGTAAGTGATTGCAACCGATCTGAATGGCGACGGCCCGACTGACAGACGTCAGAATGACATTTTGACGGAAACCAGTCGCGCAGACCTCCGCTGCTCCGCTCGTCGACGAAAGAACGAGTATGTTGTTCCTGACCGCGCGGTTTCCTCGCTTTTCAACGGAACGGGAGCTGTGCCAATGCGTGCGCGAGTCCGTTCGGGCTGCCCTGGGAGTCCGCCTCCTGCCGAGAATGGAACGTACGTGTACCCGGTGGCGGGAAAAGGGCGTGCGCCGCGAAGTCAGAGTTCCGCGAGGATCGCCGTTGCTCCTGAAACTCGGGTCGGATCCGACTTTTCCCGGTTCAATAAAACCGCTTGGAAAAATGCGCCGGTGCCCACAAAGTGATGCATCGCGCGAATCGGACGAATGTTCCCCATAGATGACCCGAATTCGGGCGGGCGAGCAAGCGGTTACTGCGCACTGGTTTGCCCTGTTAGCCAGAAGCTCGAGGCAGGGACATTACGGGCAACTGGACGACATTCTGTCATCTCTGGTCGCGACCTGCACGGGCGGGCGAGTAACTGAATTCAGCTGCAGAACGTGGCGTGTGTCTGAATGTCGCCGATTCGGGCCGACAGCCAGTCAGGCGGGCTGTCAGCTTGCTGAGCCATGTCTGCATGATCGTCCGCCATTCCGTCGGAGTGAGGCAATTATCTCGCTAAACTGCCGAGTTCTGAGTCACGAATGACGCGGATTCACGAGCTCGCCGACTAGAACTGATGATTTCTTATGCTCAAGCGCTTCTGGAAGTATCGTTCCGCTGTAATGGTTCATTTTGTCTTCCCGTCTCGGTGTGTAGTTCATTTGCTCGACTTACATGGTGTGAAATCAGTCGCGTAATCTACGATCGCGATTTCGCTCGGCCGTGCTCATATCGAATGTCACGGTCTTTTGTCCACGTGAGCTGCCGACGAGTCTATCAGGCTGGACTCCAAAGTCGAAGTTCCGCAACATTGCAAGTCACAGCTCATCAGAGACTGCTGCTCAACGTGGGAGTCGGGGCGTCAAACTTTCGATTTTATCGCGTTTCGCAATGTTCTCTGAACGGCGATCGATCCAAAGTCCGACGTTTCCCAGAGGACAGACATGCTGGTCGACGATAAATCACAACTGAGCCGATTCTCACAAACTCTGGAGCGACGGGCCCACAATGGCTCCAAGGAAAGTCTCGAACTTTCGATAGAATAGCAATCGCAGCGATGAAATCATGGGTCGCTTTCTCGAATTCCAGGTGTCGGTGCCACGGCGATCGTTCATGCAGCTCTCTGTCTTCCCCGGAAAGAACGTTGTGCCATCAAACGAATCAACCTCGAAAAATGGAATACTTCCATGGACGAACTCTTGGTGAGCACTCCGGATCACTCAGTGTGTTGGTCGAAGTTTTCGCCTCTCGAACACGCGGTGTCTGCTAAAGAAACTCTAACAGATCGAATGATCGGAACCCCACGCATTCCGGCGATGTTCAACGGTCTTCGTCCGCGAGCGTAGGGCTCATGCGGGCCTCCGACAGAAAGTACATATTTACATCGCTCACCCTAGCCGCTGCAAACAGCGTCATGAAGATGACTGGGCTCGGAGGCGACACGCTAGACAGCGATTCTTCGATCCGGTTTGCTGCCGAGGAGCAAATGACATCAGAATGGTCAATACTCGATTCAGGGCTCCCAGCTCGCCGGCATCCATGCGAATAGTGGGATGGCACCAGATCTGACGAACTCAAGGCTTGAAACAAGCCATATCATCGGAGTTTTTTCCTCGGGAGTCTGGGAGTCCTGTTCGGTTCGAATATTTTGATTCGATTCACGCGTTTGCTCGCGAGTCCGTATTGATCGTGTTTGATCGCATTCTTTACAGAAAGAGATTCAGGCGATGCGAGCTTGCAATCACGAAAACGTGGTGTCGTACTATACGTCATTCGTGGTCAAGGATGAGCTCTGGCTGGTCATCCGACTGCTGGCAGGCGGCAGTCTGCTTGACATAATTAAGGTTCGCGAAGATTTACTGCTCTCATAATTCTCGCGGCCATTTTTCGCATTAATGCCGAAATCTATAATTTGTCTTCCCTCATCAGCATCGAGTCAAAACCGAAGATTGCCGCACGGGCGTTTTCGACGAGGCGACCATCGCGACTGTCCTTCGTGAAGTTCTCAAAGGCCTCGAGTATTTCCACAACAACGGCCAGATCCACAGAGACATCAAGGCCGGCAACATCTTGCTAGGGGAGGATGGAACAGTTCAAATCGCAGGTTCGGAACCCGGTTTCTTTGCTCCGAGTGGACATCTATAAATCGCCTTGGAAAATCTACGAGGAGTTGGCGCAAGGCGGTTGCGTCGAATTCGATGATGAGGTCAACTCGGAAAGGCCTAATATTTTATTCTTCAGATTTCGGCGTCAGCTCATGGCTTGCCACCGGTGGCGATCTGTCGCGGCAGAAGTCACGTCACACATTTGTGGGAACGCCCTGCTGGATGGCCCCTGAAGTCATGGAACAGGTGACGGGATACGATTTCAAGGCCGACATCTGGAGTTTTGGTGAGTTTTGAATCAGTCGCTGGGGGGTCAGTCGACCTGATGCTTATCGACAGCTCCTTCTCCTATGCACGGCGGCTTCCTCCTCATGTTTAAAGGAGAGAGGAGGAGTTGAGCTAGCGCAGACAGTCAAACTATTCTCCTTGTTCTCGATAGGAATTACTGCCATGGAACTGATAACAGGAACAGCGCCATACCACAAGTACCCTCCAATGAAGGTGCTCATGCTCACACTACAGAATGACCCTCCCACCCTTGAATGTGTTGGGGATGATAAAGATCAGTACAAGGTGAGTCAAACATCTGAGGACAGTTACAACATTGAGCCCAATCAGATTCATAATCTCGTGTTTTGAACGGTTCGGTGCTGATACCGTATGTTGTCAACGAGCCTAAACAATGATCACATTCCGCTCGGAGCTGTTTGCCCACTCCGACATTTCGAGGCCGCGATGCGTAACAGCCGCTCAGTGAGAGTTCTCTATGCAGGCTTACGGGAAGACAATCCGAAAAATGATCTCAGAGTGCCTCCAGAAAGATCCTTCAAAGAGACCAACTGCATCGGAGCTGCTGAAGCATCCATTCTTCAGGAAAGCCAAAGATAAGCGTTACCTCGTGCAAACGCTGCTCTCTTGCGCCCCTACGATTGAGCATCGTGCACAAAAGCTGAAACACAGCAAACGAAACCCAGGAGCGTCTGGACGCCTACACAGGTATGGATGTTATTCTTTTCAACTTTTCCGGTAGAAAATTCAACCGGCCTCGAACTCGCCCCGGCTCTGCAGTGAAAGTCCGGCGAAGTACTTTGTGAACCTCGCTGTCTCGCTCTCGCGGCGAGTCACTCGAAGATGACAGAGCTAGTCGAAGAGAAAACGGCCAAGTCGATTGTGACCAGCGTTCGCTCTCGGCATCGTGAGCGGCCGGAACAAAGAGCGAGAACGCGAAGCGACAAATGGAGATCGCTTCGAGTTCGAGACTAAAGGGCAAACAGAGAGCTCGGTCGGCCCCAGGGTGGCTATCTCGCGCTCTTAATGATCAGAATCGTGTCTGAGCCGCGCGGCTCGCTGCGAGCTCTCGCTCAGGAACACCACGTTCTCCGCCATGTTCACCTGGCTCGGAGAAGGAGAGGAAGTCAACTCTAACCTGATCTGCACCGTTGTTGATAGCACTGCCGCTGCAACAGATGACTTACCGGATGAAACAGTAATCATTCAACTAAGACGGAGTCAGGCGTCTGATGGACAACACCGACTCCAAGTTTTCCTTTGTTTGGGGTTATGGCCGAGGCGTCTCCAACAGTCGCGTTCCAATCTGACCAGAGATTTCCGATCCGACGCCGAACTAGCGAATAACCCAAAGCTATCTTCTCGTTCCAGAACCGAAACCGGGGACTGGGTGTGGTCGGACGGAGAGGGGGGCAGCAGTGGGGAAGAACTTGAAGCTGGAATCGTGGGCTCCGGAGCTGGACGCGGAAGAGGAGGCGTCACTGCCGAGGAGTTAGCAGCTCGACAAGAGGCTATCTCTCGAGCGAATCAAAGCACTTCATCTTCAGACTCCGGTACTACGGGACCACCATCTCTCGGCATTGAAATCTCCGCTTCGCCGCGCCCTGCAAACGGAACTGTGAGTTCGAAACAAGCTCTTCGGAATGACAATTCGTCGGTGGCTTCAAGATGATAACGAGTGGGGCTGCCCCGTTTGTCCCACGTTTTAGAACTTTACTTCGTTGCCCCATGGAACTCTGAGCTTAACACCGAGTGTCTGTCATTACAGCAAAGTCCTTCGTTGCCAGCAGCCGCTGCGCCAACCGAAGTCTCCACAGCTGCCTTGTCCGTCACGGGCTTAGCTTCTCCGGTAGCCAACCAACCTGTTGTGGAACTAGCGTTAAGAATACGAAACGGGAGGAAAGAGCTGAACGATATCAAGTTTGAATTCACAAGAGACAAGGTGCGAGCTTGAACCTAAAACTTCTCCGAATTCTGATCTCCGAAAGGAGGATTTGAGACTCATTCCACGCTCCGTTGGATCAAGATCGCAAGCTCTGTTTTGTTCACGAATCTGTTTTTCCACGAATAGGATACGTCGGACGGAATCGCTGCAGAACTCGTGGGTGCGGGGCTCGTGGACGGGAAGGATAAGGTTATCGTGGCTGCAAACCTACAAAAGCTCATTGACGGTACCGCAAACGTCAAATCTCTCATATTCCCCTTGGTGAGTGGCGCTTGAGCTCCCCTGAACCTGTGGGAACCCTCGCGCTTCGATGTGCTCGGTGTTCCTGTCATGACTGACACACATCTGAGAAGGTAGAAAGCGACGGAGCCGCTCCCTGACGATAGCTAACCCGAATCTCCTTTTCAGACCACCGATTTTGATGCTATGCCAGTTCCTGACCAGCGAACCCTGATGGGGTTCGCGCAGCTTTCGATTGTGGATTGAGGAAGTTCGATACTCGAGGAATCGAAAAACTTATTGCTTCTAGATGAGCTAATGAACGCAGTTTGACGCCCATTGAATAATAAGGATCTCGGGAATCCGGACTGGAAGCGGAAGGGCGGGACACCCATGCAGTCGAAGACACAGTTCGGGCCGTGAGAACCGGAACGGATCAGATCTGCCCAGAATCAACCTTCATCCCTCAAGTCGAGTCCATGTACAAACAAAAGCAGCTGGTTTCCTGCTTCCATGACAGCGAGCTGAACAGCAGACATATGCAACTTCCAATTGAATTCCCCTAGTGAAACATCGTCCGGGAGCTCTACTTAAGATCTTAGTCCAGGATCGGAACCGCAACGAAGCTTCCGGGCCCAGGGCATTCGCGTCGACTCTCCCACGTCATCGGCTCGATTTATCTCGATCGATTCAGCGCACGGTTTTCAGCATGTGCTCGTGAAGTACCCTCGTGGATCGAAATCTCGCTTCTGATGCTGGAGTTGTGAGCGGGGAATTGCTCAAAGTGAGTGTTTACCGCGAAACGAGGAGGGGCCGTTGAGTGTCCTGGCTTGTGAAAAGTTTTTGTAACAAGGAAAGTGAGGAATATCTCCTATAATTTTCGACCGCAGCCGAGTGTTTGTACCCACGTAATACCTAGGAGACGGAAAAGTAGTCATTGCTCTGCTTAGGCATTTTCCAACGCTTTGTTTTCCACGAGGAGCGATATCGAAGTAGGCACTGTAGGAATCTGCGCAACTGCATCACACGGACTTCGAAGCTCTGATGAGTCGCACTGGTTTTGACGCAGAAACAGTGGGATGTACACTAACCTTCCGTAGTGATAATCTGTGTGTAGAGTATCCTATGATATCCGCCCGGATCACTAATCTCCAATTTGTCTCACGCATTCTACGACTTGAATATCTGACTGCTGTGACGGATACTTTGCTCCTGGGGCGCTATTTGGTCGTCCAGCGACGATGTCGCGACGGTGTCCCGCCTCCTCGATCGGACCGACGGTGTGCCCGAAGTCCACCATTGTTCCGGAGGCTGTATCGAATGGACACTAGTTCAGCGCAGAGTACCGAGCCACGCTCCAGTGGTCCCAAGTTCCTAATGGCTCGAGTTTTTTCCGTCTCGTCCCTACGATTCGGTAGTCGATCTATCGATCCGAAAGTGATAATTGAACGTAGCACATTCAGTGTTTTGAGTCTAAAAAGTCAGAGTCCTCTGTAAATTTCACGCAAAAGTCGCCATGACCGGTAGTTGTTGGAAGCTCGCACTTGGCTCTTAATTGCAGAGAAAAGCTTTCTGACGTCTAGTTCTAGTTCTCAGTGAACGAATGAGGTTCCGGTGATGAGAATAGGTACGAGAGGGCCGAAGCTCATCCAGGGAGAATCGGGTCTTCCGTCCGTGGAGGACGAGCCAAATGAACTTCTTCAACGAAATAACTATTCCAAAACTATAATTCTGTAACCACAAGACAACAATGATGACGAAGATGAAAATAATTATGATTCCAAATTACCATCAATAATAATGGAGAAAATTGTAATAAATGAATGTACTGTTAAGGCTGTTGAAAAGTAGGGTTCTCTTCAGACTTTCTCGTTGGAATTTCCGAAATCGCCAGTTCCATATGAAACACACACTGCGAAACTCAAGGATATTTCCTTTGCTGTACATGTGATCCTTCGTTCTACATTTTCGTCTCAAATTTTGAGTTTCGTGAAAACGACAAACTTCGAACTTCCCAGAGCGACGTCGTCGTTTCGATGGGCTTCCGCATCTGTCCAGTTTCGTTGATCTACATTCAGCTTCGTCAAAACCCTGTCTGTTATGTCAGGAATGATGGGCTGCAGCACGATGCTGGATATCCGAACAACTTCTAGGACGGAATGAACGATGGCATCCAAAGTCGCATTCGCATGAGGATCCTTGACCAGGACCCATGGCTTCGTCTGGTCAACGAAGAGATTTGTGTCCCTCAGGAGCCCTTGAATAAGGTCCACTCCGCGGTAGAAGTCGCCGTCCTCGTAGTGGGAAGCCACCTGCAGCATTTCCAAGTAATATGAGCCCTCAGAGCTGAGCCCGCGATACCGACAATTTTTGAATCATTGGAGAAATCGGCCTTCCGCAGCTGAGCCTGCAGCCCACCTCTGATGGGAGCTTCATCGCTCGCTCAAGAAGATTCCACGCTGCTGCACTCGAGGGAGTTTCTTCCGTTGGCATACGTGGTATTGTCTGATTTCGGTTGACCGCTTTCCCTGTACAGCGATTCAGAAGGTTGCCGTAGACATCAGCAAGTTCGGAATTCAATATCCGGGACATCTTGAGTGAGTTGAAGTCTGCGAAGATGGTCTTGGTGACTTTCTCAATGGATTCACTGGAACCCTCGATAACTGGAATCTCCAGCTTCGAACTCTCTCATTCTTAGGGGAGGCTCGTCTGTCAAGGCATTCGTGAGGGTCCCTCCCTCTCCCATTTCTCGCCTCTCTAAATGAAACTCACTTGCATCACTGTGTGGTACTGCATGTCGCAGCAAGAAATACCTCAGGCCGTCAGGCGTGACCTGTTTGCATACTTCGAGAGGGTCAACGACGTTGCCGACAGATTTTGACATTTTCTTCCCGTCCACTGTCCAGTGCGAGTGACACAGGAGCCTGGAAGGAGCAAGAGAAAAAATTCGCTCAGAACATAGGACCTTTTAGTTCACTCCCCCCTCTTTGCAAACGCTCGCGGCTCACCTGCGAGGAGGCTCCAAGTCCGCAGCGAGCAGAAAGGCCGGCCAGTAGACCCCGTGGAACTTGAGGATATCTTTGCCGATGATCTGAACCGTCGGTGGCCAGAATTTCAGGTCGGGGTAGCCAGCCACGGTGAGATAGTTAACAAGAGCATCCAACCACACGTAGATCTGGTTTGTAAATCATGTTCTGAGAGCGACTCTCACTGCTCGAACCCGAGCTCTTGAGATGTTCGTTCCGATCACCGAAACATCAAGTTGATCCACTCACACTTTGACTTTCGTCTCCAGGGACCGGTACAGCCCAATGGACTCGTTTCCTGCAGCGTGAGACCGACAAATCCCCGAAGTCTCTCTCCAGGAGTGAGCGGAGGATCTTGTGGTATTTCTCTGGTTTCACCAAGTCGGGATTGCTGTCCAACCAGTGCAGAAGATCGCCTAGCGTTGAAACAGAAAGCTGTTCGGATCTTCTCTTGAAGCATCGGAAGGAATGTCAGTCGACTCCCCCGTTGGCGAAGTCTGGGAATATCCGCACCGCTAACCTTTGAATTTTGACAGGGAGAATAAGTAGTTCTCCTCTTTGATCCATTCGACGGGCCTTTCCGTTTCCGCATCCACTGTCACTTTCCGACTGTCTATTTCTATGTCCTTGACATCGGTAACGAAAGCCTCGTCAGAAGTCGAATACCATCCCTCGTAGACCCCTTTGTAAATGTGGCCTTTATCCTTCAGGGTGTTCTGGAAGGAGAGCCGCGCGATTTGTGAGAGATCGCGATTGTGGAAGCATTCAGGAATCAGCCCCTGGTCGCAGACAAAAGGTTATCATTCCGCATGCCTTGAACCGATCGTGGCGCAAGATACACGTGGAGCCGTTTGATCTTCGGTTTACGGTCCGTTACTCTACGTACCCAAAATTGTCCCACGCATGCTTTGTGACGATCCTCTGATGTCCTGATGAAATCTCCGTTGGTGGCGTTCACTGAGGAGCAGAGATGACGGAACTTCTGGGAAACCTCGTCGCAAAATTTCGACTCGGTCTGATCGGCCGCTGCGGCTGCTCTCTGAACCTGGGAATTATATGCGATGAAACTCGGGACAGAAGCTCGGTGTCGAGGGAGGGAAAACACTCGAACAGCGAGATTGATGCGTTTGATGATAGCTCTGACACGTTGCGCAGGCGGGGAACGTCGTCACGCACGACGCACCTTTGAGCCGTGCTCGTCAGCCCCGGTCAGAAACATTGACGATCCTTCTGGATTTTTCAGTCGATGCAATCTATGCAGAGCATCCGCTAGGACGAGCGTGTGGCAGTGGCCAATGTGAGGGGCTGGAGGAAGAGCATCGTTTAGTCGAATCAGCACGCACGTCTGTACCATGCGGAAATTTTATACTCATATCGCCACTAGTTTGTATTTTATTATCCCCTCATCCCTCCGCGTAAGTCATAGCCGGGTTCGATAGTGGCTCGCGTCGATACTGTTCTCGAACATGCGCACCTGCATTGACGTAGAATATCGGCGTCGTGACGAAGAATTTGGACATCGTCGGGGAAGTTAAATATCAGCTCGGAGATGAATTTTCCTGAGACATCTGAGCAGAAGCCGTTCGCGCACCGGCTTCACCAGTCACGAATTGCTTAGAGGAGAATCGCAGGAGCTTTTGTTTACAAACATGAGCGGCTGCTCCGCAGACGTCCGGCGCCAAATGTCTCTGTCGACGAATGCGAGAATTGATTATTTCCAACAGCGCAAGCGGGAATGGAGTCAGGGTTGGTCGACGGGAGCCGTGCGGTTTCCACTTGGGCGGGGATCCGCTTAGGCGTCTTCCAAGGACCGAAACGGGTGAACTCGGCGGTTCAAAGCTTCCTGCGATGGAGGCATCTCTGAGCTCTCTACCCTTGAGGTGACATTTTTGAGGTCAAACTTGATCGAGCAAGAGCTTCGGTAATTATTCCAAGATCACCCAGCTCATTGTTCTCGTGAAAGCAGAGATTTGAGTCTGCGGGATCATCTCAGTCCCGCTCATGATTTCCGTGCCTACTGGTTCAAATTTACAGGGAAGATTTCCCAACGCACCCGCCACGGAGCCCCGCTTCGAGATTCCCTAGCGAAATGCAATCGAAACTTTGCAGGCCCGAACAGCGCGAATTAGAGGCTTTCAACTGCCAGGGCGGAATCCATGGCACGGGCTTCGTGTCCCGGTCTCGATTGCCTCGACTTAAACGATGAACGCCCATTGCGGCCTTTTTCACGGATATGCGCGCATGCCGGAATGCGCGTGTTTCTGGAGACCGCGGAGCCGAGAAGTGGGAGAGCAGAACGAACAGCAGGACATCCTCCGCCGAAGCGAAAGAGGCCTTTGTGATCCTCGTTCATTGATCGAAAAAGCTTTCACAATTTCGCGGGGTCCCGGTTGTTTTCCTTCTGGAAGGTTCGGAAACAAGACATGCCGGACGGAACTCCGTCGGTGGTTGCTGGAAAGCGGTCGTTGGGGCAACTGTGAACAATCAATGCGATTTTCTGTGGTTTGAATACGGCTCTCGTGTTCGCGAGATTATCCCGAAGAGCACAAAGGTCCATGAGGAGTCCGTATTCGATGATCGGAGTCAGCACATTTGGGAAGAGTCGCACCCTGATGTTGTTCTCTTCACATTTTGCCAATGTTGAGTTGAAACGCATATCTTGCCAACTGAGCGAGCTGAAACCAGTGGCGACGCCAGCGGGAAGCTAGGCAGGCTTAAGCTTCCAAAATCTCGGGATCATTCGACCTCTTGACAATTTTTGAGACAACTTTTCGGAGATCCTCAAGCACTGGTGTGTTCAAGCAAAAGTTCAGACACTTCTCTGACGCTGACATAGAGAAGCTCCCACGCCGGTCCACATTTTGAGCGGTGCTCAGTTCCGCTGTAAATTTCGCGCTGTCCTCTGTCATACGATCGCCCTCCCCCTCAATATTTGGGCGGCGCTGAACATAGATTTGAATTTCTGAAACGATTCCACGGATCTCGGGGATACAGTTATCGCTCCCAAATCGGTCGCGGCGATGCAAAAACGGATACTAATAAGAAGTTCCTTCAGAAAACCTCGGGAGGAGGTCCCAGTCGACTAAAGTGTTGAGCCCGGTTAGTTGAATTGAATCGATCCTCCGCGTGTAGTAGTGTCTTCAGAAGGTCTATGGGAAAATTATATCGTACCTATAAGTTGCTCTTCTACAGGTTCGGTGACCAGAAAGGACTCGATCGATTCTCACTTGAATTGAAGTTATCTTATCAGAATTTATTCACGGTTCCCAGTGGGAGTGGGCACGAAGTAGAGCCGGAGGATAGAAGGGATAGTGTAACACCAAATACCTTGAATTGAAGAATCGATTTTTAGAGTTCACAATTTCCCGGTCTCTATCGACCGCCACGCAAGCGCGTATTGACGTTGAGAGCAGACGTCTCTCCAAGCTTCCAGTGCGCCCTCTGTAGAGGCGCACCAGAATTGAGTGGCGCGAAATTACATCTCCCCCCCTCGGAAGACGTCAATACGCCCCTCATGGAAATCTCACAATCTCGCATAGTCCTCCATGGGGGTGAGTTTGCTGGTGTGGAAAACGTTGGCTTCTTTTCTTTTTTTCCCGCAGTCGATTTCGTACATTGATTCAGACACTCGTTTCAATACTCGGAACGGTCCTACTCTGATTTGATCCAGCTTATTGCGGTTCAGTTTGTTCCCGTTCTCCACATAGACCAGATCATCTACTTGAAATACATGTCTTTTTCGATTCTTGTCGACTCTCTTCTTGTTCTCCTTGAAATTCTGCATCGAGTTTCTGAATGCGAGCTCTCTATCCTGAGCTAGATCTCTGCTTTCTATCAACGATGTTGGGATGATATGCGAATCTTGACCCTCCATTAGGTAATCGGGTGAAAATTTCGTGACACTGTGAATCGTCCGGTTGTATTCATCCACACATTGGTGCGCTATGGAAGACCAAGCTTTCCTCGAGCCAGAGTTCATTCTACATCGTATACGATTCACCAGTGTTTGATTGAGTCTCTCATTCAGACCGTTTGAGGACGCACAATTCACAGAGGTGAACAGTAATTTGATCTTTCTTTTCCGCAGATAGTCTTTCAAGCCCGTTGAGTTCAGAGCGGAGTATTGGTCAGCCAACAAGATTTTCACATTTTCGTTCCTTGTGACCCGATCGATGAGGTTAATGAACTCTATGGTAGTCTGGTTCTTTGACGTAGAAACAAATGCTTTCCTGGTGAAGTGGTCAACGAGTAGATGCATGTACTTCTTTGATGATCGGTTTCCAGCAAATCCTCCAATGGTGTCGATAGACATTATTTCGTAAGGCATTCTAGGTGGACCGAGTTTGGATAGGGTTCCTATTGGCCGACCACGTCTTGTCTTGTTTTTGATGCAGATTTCGCATTTCTTGCAGAAGTTTTCAATTATGGAGTCCATGTTCTTGAAGTAATAGAACGGTCTCAATTTCTGCGTCAGATGGTGTGATCCGATGTGTCCATAAAACTCATGAACTTTTCGGACCAACTTGTTGCCGAAAATCTCAGATACGAAGATGCGACGTCTGTTTCCCGAACATTTGTAGTTCACATTGTTTTTCTCAATGATGTTCTTAGAGTGTCTTATTTCGCTCTCAATCGACTCCTGATCCTTGACGATTTGATCTAGTTCCACCAAATTCACGATCTTGAGTACATCCTCTTCGTTTTCGAAGCTCTCCAGCACTGGGTTCCTCGATAGAGAGTCCGCCTCAACATTATTTTTGCCCGCTGCATATTTGATCGTGAAATTGTATTGAGACAAATAGAAGATCAAGTCTCCCAGAATTCCATCTGTTCTTGCTTTGACCTTCAAGGTCTCTAGCGGTTTATGATCCGTCACCACGGTAAACTCCCGTCCGATGAGCCAGTGCTGCCAATAGACAATCGCATTTTTGATCGCGAGACATTCAAGGTGTATTGCGCTTCTCTTTCGTTCGGTCGGCTTGAGTTTTCTGGAGAAATATGCAACTGGATGTAGCATACCGTCGTCTTGAGGCTGTTTGAGGATAGCACCCATGCCGTCTCCGCTCGCGTCGGTGTAGATGACAACTGATTTGTTCTGATCATAGATTCCGAGTATTGGACTTGAGCATAGGTACTTTTTTTACACTTTGAAATGCTTTTTCACAACCATCGGTCCACTTGAAGTCTTGTCCCTTCCTCAACAGGTTGTGCAGCGGTTCTAGTTGCTTGCACGCGTTCTCGATGTATTTGTAGTAAAAGTTGATCTTCCCGAGGAGCTGACGAACATTTTTCTTAGTTTGTGGTCTTTCGAAGTCGCGAATCGCTTTCAGGTTGTCTGCTGTTGGCCTGATACCATTTTTCTCGATAATGTGACCTAAGTATTTCACGGAGTGTCTCGCGAAGTTACATTTGCTCAAATTTAGTTTGAAACCTTCATTTCCCAATGCCATAACAATTTTCTCGATGTGCTTGATATGTTCATCGAAATTTTCTGAGAAGACGAGAATGTCGTCAATGTAGTTGCAACAGAAATCTTGCAGCTTGTTTCGACGGATCATGTTCGCCAGGCAGCGTTGGAAGATAGCCGGAGAAACTTTCAAACCGAAAGGCAGGCAAGTCCATTGGTAATGTCCTGATTGAGTGACGAAGGCTGTTTTCGGACGGTCCCTTTTGCATATCGGTATCGACCAGAAAGCGGAGTTTATGTCCAGAGTCGAGAACCATCGGCAATTACCTGCCTTCACGACGATATCATCGATCCTTGGGAAGGGCTGTGGCTCAGGCACTACGAGCTTGTTGAGCTCTCTGTAGTCTATGCAAAGTCTGGTTCGTCGACCATCTTCTTTTTTGTAAGCGAGTGTCACGGGCGATGCGAACGCGGCACAAGATTCCTCAATCAATCTTTTTCTCAATAACTGAGAGATTTGGGATTCTATTTCTCTTTGATCGGGGATCGAGCATCTATACGGTTTCTTTGCAACATAACGGTCTGCCAGCAATTTTATCTCGGCGACAGAATTTGTCACTGTGCCGACATCGAATTTATCCGTAGCAAAAACATTCCGGAATCTCTCAATTAGATTAATGATATTCCTTCTCCCCTCTTCCGAGAGGTATTCCATCTTGTTCACAGATTCCTCAATCTGCATTGGTTCCTCAGAGAAAACATGGGCGTTCATCTTGGGCTTCCCGAATTCCGAATCGTTCGCATATTTGTCTTTGTTCTCAGGTGCTATTTTCTCGACGCTTCGAGCTCGTTGGTTGCTTGCGGTTCTTTGGAAAATATTCAGATTCTCATCCTGTATCAACCGGAATTTTCGTATAGCGTCCAAACCGAGGAGAACATCATAGCAGAAATGATTGTTCCGAACGACGTTAACATCCAGTTCTCTTTCGATTTCACCTATCTTCAACATTAGTTTCGCCCGGCCTTGAATGAAGTTCCTGCCGCCTATAGTTCTGAAGGCATGCTTCTCCTTGCGGATTTTCGTTTTCAATTCTCGAACGATATCACTATTTATTAAAGTCGCGTTCGCTCCGCTATCGTATATGGAGGTCACTTCTTTCTTCCTGTTGAGCAGAACCTTCAGTTTTATTAACGGCATGCACCTCTCCGGGCTTTTCAGTTTTTTCTTTCACATGGTTCGGAAGCCTCGTTTTCGCTGTCCTCATTGAGGTTTATTCTGAGATCCGCAGGGCACCCAGGCTTGTTGCGGCATTTTTCCACTGGATGAAAACGTCCGGGATATCCTTTCGATTCGCAGATGGCACACGGTTTCTTCTCAAAATTTCTACTAGCTCCGCGCTCGTACAGTCTCCTTGAGTCTTGTTTCAGTCGTGGGGGTTCTGACAGGCTTCCGCCTCTCTCAGTCTTCGTGGACGTTTTTGCGGAGCTCGAATCGTATTGACGCAACCTATTCATCAGCTCGTCACAATTTCCGATATCTTCTCTATCGAGTTTATCTTGTATCTTTATTGGCAACCCGATGACGATTTGATTGATCATGGAGTACTGTGTCGTGCGGCTTTCAATTTCTAGTATCAGCCTCTCTTTTTTTAGGGCGTAGTCAATGAATGAGCCTGCAAGGTATCTATAATTGTAGGCATGTCTAACCTTCGCCCAGCCTTTGTCAGAGTACACCTTCAGAAAAGATGCCGACCAAATAGACCAGTCTTCGTCTTTGAGCTTGATGGCGTTGCTTTTGTACCAGTCCAATGCGTTGTCTACGAGGAAGAGTTTGAGACATTTGATCTTTTGTAGATCATCTTTCAGTTTATGCCTGACGCATTCATTCTCGAACGAAGTCAGCCACTCCGTCGCTTTTTCTTTGCCTGAGAACTTTTCAATCGCGAATTTTTTTTCGAGATCGTTCCACGTGGGTTCTTTCTGCTTTTCTTCGGTTGTGAGGTTTCTCAGAAACTTCAGTAATTCGTACGAGAGGTTTCCGTTTTCTTCTTCGTCTGTCGCAGAATGGAATTGGAGCTCTTCGAGGACACAATCACCAAATATGAAGTTTCCGGCTTCGTCTATGTAATTGTTCACGAGTGGGTCTTTCAAAATGATCCTCACATTCCGGAAGTGTCCTGCTTTTGTCAAGCTTTTTGTAGCTTTCTTCACTGGCGACAGACTGAGGAGGTCTGCATGAAGAACCACCGGTTGGAATTTTGTCGGGAACAAATATGTCGTCTCTTCATCCGTGCATTTGATTGACTCTAAGCACATCACGTTCTCAGCGTTCTGATTCTTTAGCACCAGTCGGATTGTGATTCTCCGCTCCATTGCGCGTCTTTGGCTTGAATTCTTTAACTCGGTATGAACTTACAAAAATCGATTTATAAGTTGCTCTTCTACAGGTTCGGTGACCAGAAAGGACTCGATCGATTCTCAATTGAATTGAAGTTATCTTATCAGAATTTATTCACGGTTCCCAGTGGGAGTGGGCACGAAGTAGAGCCGGAGGATAGAAGGGATAGTGTAACACCAAATACCTTGAATTGAAGAATCGATTTTTAGAGTTCACAATTTCCCGGTCTCTATCGACCGCCACGCAAGCGCGTATTGACGTTGAGAGCAGACGTCTCTCCAAGCTTCCAGTGCGCCCTCTGTAGAGGCGCACCAGAATTGAGTGGCGCGAAATTACATACCGTCTTTAGTGATCCCATATGGAAGAGTCGTTTTATGATTCCTTCGTAAATCACAATGAGAATAAAATCAAGCATCAGCCAATGTTTGAAGCATCTGGAGGCTCTCAGTTCCCTCACACAATACATATCGAAATTTCTAGGAAATTTCACGAGAGTCTCGCCGCCGAAATCAGCTTCCCAAGGGATGAATCCTGGCGCCGCTACTGGCTGCAACTCTGTTTGAGAGAATCTCACGAACCAGTCGTCTCAGATATCTTCGGATTCGGAGTGCTTTCAATTCACCGAGCGAAGCTGAACTGCGACGCAACCAAGCACCCACTCGACCGGGTTACCAGCGCTAGTTTCCGCACGGAGGAGGCAATTATCAACACGCAGAGCTCTTTCATGTTCTGGGCGATCGAAAGACGCAAACCCAGAGCTCAAGAGCGAATTTGGGAGGGAGAACCATGTGTTCACTGGCAAAGCGAGCGCCTGAGGCATCCTGAAAATGGTGACGGAAGCCGTGCGTATAACTGGTGATTGAGATCTGGGTCGCATCGGTTCGGCTCCCTTTGCGTTTATTAGATGCATTTTTTTCCTTTTTGCGAATGTGTTACAAGTCTCGCTGTTCTGCTCTGATCTCCATGATTCCTTCGCGACTCGGTGGTGAGTTTCGTGGAAGTTCCCATCCTCATCCTGGAGACTTGGAAGATTGCACAGCGAGTCCGAGATCATGAACTTCGCTCCAGCTGGCAACAGAAGAATAAGAGATATGATCCAGTCTTTCGTCCGACGCTCGGATTCTCCCGAACTCATGTTCCAAAACTATTGAAATTATTTCGGGTGGAATTGCCTGAGTGGTCTCGGGAGGTCGGAAATAATCAAAAAGAGTCGACAGCGCACCTGAAACATTTCTATAGTCGCATCCGCGGAGTGAGAAGCTGCCAAGATGCGTGTTCCAGGTAGCTATAAAGTCTGACGTTATCGAGCTGCGATTCTTTCAATCACCCGTTTTCATGTCTTTCGAGTCTCTAGCTGAGCATCCCCAGCACCGACCATGACACAGATATCATCGAGATAACGGATTCGAAACACAATCATGACAGAATGTTCGGAAGTCAGCCGGAGGCCCAGTCCACGTTTAACGCGGGACATATTACCAGCACTCGTATTTGTCATGAGTCACCGAGGAATGTTTGGACGCGCATTCAGCCTCTTCCCAAGGACTCTGACAGCCTGCTCTGAATCGCCATCATTTGAATATGAATTCCAGCTCTAATAGAAATTCTTTTTGCTTCCTCCCGTCGGGGTTCCGGATGTCATGCGAATCTGCCGGACCATTTTTCTGGCGAATCGAAAAGATTGGTTGGGAGATATCGAAACATGTTTCCGGCAAGCAAAGAGCCCGCAGAATGTTGGAGGCTCACCCGATCAAAGATGTCTGGACGGGCGAGGTCAACGAGCTCTGCGCCATCAAGTTGGCCTGTTTTCTGAGTAAGTCGCTGATTCTGATGGGGAGAGGCGTTTCGATTCCCAGGTTCCGCGGACTTTCTCCGTCTTCACTCTCTCTCATGGCTCTCGCAACCATCGAAGGATCGAAACCGTAAGCCGAGACCTCCTCATCGTATGCTCATCTCAGTTTCTGTTTCAGGTGTTCAAAGTGGGAAAGGAGGGAGCTGAAGACGTGGGACAGCTGCGGAAGACGAACGAGGCAAGCGTAACTCCGGAACCGATATCCGATATCTAGCCATTATTTAAGCACCAACCAACCCGGCAAGTTCTGCTTTTCGTCCTGCCACCAGCGCTCTATCGGAGAGTTTTTTCGGATAGCCCTTTCAAGCCGAATGCAGGTCAGACCTGTGCATTCAGCACCTTTTTATGTGGAGTCCTGAGAGCGAGGCTGACTTAAGCTCTTGATTTCGCGAGGGTAAAACATCCGTTCTTCCGCTGTTATCCTCCGCTCTACCTCCTAATGGCATCTTCACTCGAACCGGGTCGATTTTAAACGAGCACATCGGCTCAACGACTCTAGACCGTACACGCGTCGCCTCTCGACACGTCAAACTTACAAACACCCTCTTCTGAATCGTGGAATGGAGGCGCCGAAATACCGCAGTTCAAGACGAGCAAAAGAACAGGGCCGTTTCTTCCCAGGTATCCTCATCCGATCTTCCGCCAGTGGAAGCATGATGAATGCGGAGTCGATTCCTGAACAAAAAGAAGTCTGGTGGTAGCCGTAGCTCTGGCCGGCGGCAGGCGAGCATCGGTAACTGCCCTGTATCAACAATATACGTTATCCTTAGCGGCTCGCAGGTGGAGTCCATCTCGACCCTCGAAGGGCCCTCAAATGAGTGGACAACGACGTCTCATCCACGATCGGCTCCCTGAGCCTCCGTTCTATGTCCTTTCTGCGAGGGTTCGAGAGTGATTCGATTGTTCAAAAGAACACGTCATGCCACCTACCCACGGCTAGAGTTCGGGATCTCCCGAACACGGGGGAATCAGTCCGGATAACGAATCGTCGAAACGCTGAGAATGACGTTCGGAAGAATCGCACGAGTGTCCGATAGATCAATATTCCTCAACACTCGGCCAGATTTCCACGTCTTCGACCTTCCCGGCGCGCCTACGAGCGGAGTGTGATTCCGGGACCAACATATGACTCGAGGAGAGGGACCGGAGTTCTTTCGCGATCTGGATACCAGGAAACGTTCGTGAAAGTAACCCATTTTGTTCCCGGAATGAATTTCGCATTTTGACGTGGGGGCATTCCTTCCGACACCGATTGCGCCTCGCAGGTGTCGCGTGGAACACCGTTGCGCTAAGGCAATTTCAATGAGATGCCGAGTTGTTTTGTGTGCTTGGTTCTGTTGCACGGATAGGATTTTCGAGAGGGTCGTCTGTAGGCGTCGGACGCAGAGGTGAGCTTATGTAGAGACGCAGGCTCCCTTCCTTATGGGTACTGAAAGAGCCACGCACGTCCTTGACCAACCCCTCGCGCAAGGTGCGGGCGTGAAGGCGGCCGACGTGACAGCCGTGCCTCGACCGACGTCTTCCCAAAGCCTCCCCGACCCCCATTCCGCTCCGTCGTCTCATGCCCAACCCCTTTCTCATACTCTGACGCCGTTGTATGAATACAAATGAAGAAGAACGGCCGTGAGGCTCCTGCACGTCATGCTCTGGCAGCATGTGCGGATATGTGCAGGTGATTCCGGGACATGTGAGAAGCCGAAAGTCGCTCTCTGTCATTCACCGTTTTTTTCTCGGGACCTCCCTCCGGCTCGCTCCCTGAGATCTCCGCGGGCATCTCACCTAGTGCAGGCAATCGCTTGTTCGACATTGCGATCGCAGGCAGGATGTCTCAAAGTCCTGACCGCATTCATTCCAACGACGTGACGGTTCCAACCTATCTTGAATCGATTCCAATATATCATACTCGATCACAGTGTTGAGCTGAGTGGGCAGAGCGATGCGGAAGATTCCGTCGTTCGCGAGCACAGAACTAATCCCCCACTGCCTTCCGAACCAAGAGATCTCGGAGCTAAAATCAAATCTATCGGTTCGTCGATACGATTCATTGTTCGATATCAGTGGTTCGTATTACGTCTTCGCGACCATCTGTCGCTGACCAGATGTACGCGGACCCTTGTCGGAGGAGGCTTACGTGATTCCCGAGCAATGATCCAGGAACTTGCGACCCCCCCCCCCCCCCCCCCGTTCCTTGGCCCGATCGCCGGACGTTGTCGGATCTCGCCTAGGGAGACGTCCGCTCATTGATGCGCAAATCACGATTACTTGTCCCCGTTTTTCCACTAGCGTCATCCTTCCGCCCGCCTTATATGGTAGAGAAACTAATAGATATACTAATTAAGCCGCATACATTGCTGAGCGGCCTCGGCGCCGTGGACATCAGCGTCACAGGCAGCCGCGCCCGCAGTTCATTATGCATATCCTTGAAGAACGCTGATTCTTGGAAGTTTCTCGGTGGAAGCATTAGACAACCAACCTCATTGGCATCGAGCCAATGCCCCATCGGTCCATCAGTACTTCACTCACTTTGGGGATCGACGGGAGTCTGTTACGCGAGTCCGGATCACTGCGGCTGCGCGAGACCCGAACCGATCCAATTCGGTCTTTTCTCCGAATACATCCCGGAATCGTCGCTCGCAGATCGATGAACGCCGTTCACACCACCTCTACCTGTTTCCCGTGTCTAAATCTGAGTGGAGGGGTTGGGGCAGCTCCCGGGCAGCTCAACCAGGAGAAAAACTGCAAACAACAGTTTTCGTCCCCTCTGTGTCGAGTCAGCTCCCTCTCCGGCCCTGACTACCTGGAACACAGCGGAAGGTTCCGGCGGTAAATATTTCACGCGTCGGTGCGTCCTCCTCAGGTCCCCTTGTTCGTCCCCCTCTTGCGCTTTTCCCCTTCAAGAAATGCTCTCGGAAGCGAGAGGCACAAACTGTCTGCCACATCCGTCACCGCGGCCGGATCGGGATCTGGCATTCGGCCGCGGGCGGCCAACGAGCCGAGTGAGCAAGCACGATTGGCCCGAGCCACATCGCGGAGGCCCGGGGCACCCAAAGACGAGGAAGAGGGGGTGGGGAGAACAAGCTCACAGGCAGCCAGCTTGCAATCAGGTGAGGATAAGGAACTTCTCGATTAGGCTCTGAATAATTGGGGACGCACCTCGAGATGAATGGCCCCGACCGCTGCTCAAGGACAATTTCGCAGAAAAGCCACAGTGGCGACACGGATTGCTCGCCCAGCTCGTGTCCGCCGCGCCCGGCCCAGGCCGAGGGTGAACGAGGGAGTCTCGCAGCCGAACGCTTCGGATGCTGACATCTGCTTTTTGTCACTGGTAACCTCGACCGTTTCCTCGGTATGCCAACTATGGGAATGTCATCATGGGAACTTGTATGTCTGGTGTCCAGGGGGAAGAAACATCGCTGTGCCGTCATATCCGTGAGACGCCAAGTCGTCGTCTACGTCGAGTAGGAGACGCCGGTAGCCCTGTCAGCTACACCTGACTCCTTTCTTCCCTCGTCCCATAGCTATCCGTCGCACTCCTCCTCCCTTCTTCTTCTTCGATCAAGTCAATGTAGAGCAGAGCAGCAGTCGCCAATGAACCCGAAACCTAACGGCAAGCTGGATGAGCGGACATGCAAAAGCCCGGCCCGGTTCGAATGATTCGGTTGAGGGTTTGCCTTTTGGATGCGGGGCTTGGTCTCCTTCATGTCGCCTCTCGCCCCCTCCGGGATCCCCGAGTCATCCGCCGCCGCTTGAGCCTTCGCTCCCTCGTCGTCATCCTACGCTGAACCGTCGGAGCACAGCTGCCGCGAGCCGAAACTTTATTCCTCACCCTCTCGTGAGGCTTTCGAGAATTTCGCGAGTGCAACAGCTACGCCACAGCCAATTAACGGCGATCGAGGAAAATAACGAAAAATTGTTTAAATCGATAAGATCACATACATGGCTTTAGTGACATGAACGAGGTGATGCCGCTGTTGCTGGTTCCGAGCAGGAGCGCAGGTCCAGTGTGGCTCCGCGATCGCTTCGAAATCTAAATGACTCCTGTTGGCGCGCAACATCGCGTGACTCTGAGCCCATTTCGGGAGCCTCATTAGAAGGAGACACGCGCGAGCGAGGCTGCTTTCCCCACATCTACTGGACGTCTTCTTCACGATGCCGGGGAGCGAGCGGAAATCTTTTAGAGGGGGCACCATTGCAGTGCCCGATGCGGAATCAACGATGCAGCTGCACACAAACCACCGAAAACAGTGAACTTTTCCGTGACATCATTGATATCTCGCTCACTTGAGACTCCCTCATGATTCCGTCACGCCGGAAACTCTCTGCTGCAATCTCTGAATGCGTCACGAGCGAACCGCGGAGCCACCGCTCCGACATCGCGAGTTTCTGCCGTCTTTCCCAAGCGAGCCCTTGGTTCTATTTGCTTCCCGCGATCGCAAGGCCTAAGCCCCTCCGCAAACCGCATCCTAATGCATCCGCTGGTACCATTCAAGCTCCGACACGCGGTGGACAGACGTGCAACGCCTCTGTCGTATTTACCCAGTGCATTGGGCATCGAAATCAACAACTTAAGCTCGCAATCGAGTGTTTTTCTTTCTGAGGAGACAGAACAAAAAAGCCATGAGACCATCGCATCTCTAATGCGCGCGTCCGACGAGTCCGCGCTGATTGCGGGAAGTGTGTGCCCTTCGCGTGAAGCTTAACTCTCTCCATAAAAGTAAATATTTGAGATAAAAGTTTCTCCACCGAGTTCCACCCGATGCTGGCGGAGGTCGGGCCAGTTTGCACGGCTCGAGTCGAGATGGCACGCGGTTCTCCGCTCGGAGGAATGTCGGAGACCTCGGGGAGGACCGAGCACAGCAGAGTGGACTTACGCAGGATCACAGGAACTTGCGAAAACACGTAAACTGCGAACAGAGCTTGTGTCTCGGAGCGGCCCAGCCAGGATGCAGTTCCTGCTTATCGCGGGGCTCCGAGTCAGGATTCCGCGACGCTGCAAATAACGGTCTTCATCCTTGGGATGCGGGGTAATCTCGAGCTCCACCCTCCCCATCGATTCTCCACAGTTAATTTCGTACCAAAGACTTGGAGAGGATCCGTTGAGCGCACGAACGCTCGCCGGCTACCGGATGCGATCGGTTTTCTATTACAATTTCCGAGCGAAATCTCCTGAAGGAGGTGCCGGGCGTATGTGAGTGTATGCGCCATTTTTTTTTCCCTCACTTGTTGCGCGAGCCCGGAACAGTAGGTATTTACGAGCACGTCAGAAACAAAGGAAACTTTTGAAGGGAGGAAAACGACAGGCTGGTCTCCTCTCCTCCTTCGAGAGGAGCGATTCGCAATGAGCAGAAACAGAACAAGAGACATTTTCAAGAGAGGAGAACTGCTGCGATGTATTCTGCAGCTGTCGAAAGCTGCTGAGCGAAACGGGAAAGAAACAAGGGAAGACCGCCCCATACAGTAGCTTTGTTCGGGGCGAAGCAGCTTCGCCTGTTTGCCAGCTCAGACTCCAGCCCTGGTGTTGGTTGCTCCGCGCTGAATCGGCCGGATAGATAAACGGGGGAGGAAAAACCATGAAACGGAAGGACGACCTCCAGAGAGAAGAATGTGTTGATGCCTCCGGCATGGCGTGCCAGCTGCCGCCACCTTCCTGCGCTGGGGAAGGACGACGAGGGCTTGGAAGCAGAAAAATCAGGATTTCGAACGACGTGAATTCTAATCCAAGGCCGGCGGCCCACGGTCTCACAGTGGTACCCGACTCACCGCGTGTCGGTTGATTCTGACCTCGACAAAGGTTCTCTCCGCGTCCCATGAGACCCCTTTGTGTTTCAACAAACACGAGTACAACATACTTCCAGGACAACTGAGGGCGATCCCCAAAATCGAGAGGGGTCTGACGGCCAGGTTGAATCGCGAGTCACAGATTTCTCGAACCTTATGGGGTCATTAGTCAACAGTTTCGGAGACGTGTCGTTTTCGCATGCTGGGACTGAAACGAGGATGCCAACACACCTGCGGCTCGAATGTTCTCAAAAACGATCCATAGTGAGAAGTGCTGAGCTGATGCCGAGTTATCAACAACGATCATGGCGCACCAACTCTGCTTGGGGACATGGACGGAGACATGCAGAAGGATCGCCGCTCCCTTGTTCGACCTTGACGCGGTCGCTATTAGAGAGGAGTACTTGAGCAAAAGAACGAATGGGCAAAACGTCCGACAAAGGTGCCCGACATGGGGCGAATGACCAACCGATTGGCTCTCGTTGCGACGAGCCACGAACCAATAAATACGCGGAAAGATCGGGGTCACGCAGGATGAGGTGAGAAATAATTCCTGAAGGTTCCTGTGCCGATAGATATTCTCTTCGTTCCCACAGTGCAAGCTACGGAGAAATGCCGCATCGTGGGGTTGCGGGTATAATGTTGGTGTGGCAGCTTCGCGGACTGTGTTCTGTTGTTTTTCACGAGAATGGTCGGCGATAAAATGAAAAGTATTAGCCCTACATTGTCCAGACAAGCGAGCTGTACAAAAAAGCTCTCCGTCTTCCCTGTCAGCGCGAGAAGTGCTGATGCGGGGCGAATACATCAGCAGTAGTAAGTGGTGTGATTACCGATGGGACAGACCCGACACTTCGGCAGTATGAGATGAATTCGACGTGATGACCGTGACGACACGTGGAGCAGCGCAGGACCTTTCAGCGAGGAAGGACGGCGCCCACTCTCTGGATCTTCTGGACGACCTCTAATGTCGGACAGCATCTGTCTGATGCTCCTCGTCCTATCAAGGGGCATAATCGGACACACGATTGTTCATAGTTAAGAAAACAACAGAGAAAGCACTCTCCTAGCGATAGGCCGAACGCGCGTTCTCAACACTCTTTCCATGAGAAAGATTCGAAGGAGATCAGGGAAAATCCGTAACCATCATATTTGAACTCTGGAGCCCTTGTTAACGGAATTCAGGAAAGAACAGGGCAACGATCCGTAAAACACTCGGCCTGAGTGAAGACTCAAAGAGGGTGATCGTAGAGCGAGCCGAATAGAGTCTCGTTGGATGGAAGGGAGGGCGTAGGACTACATCCCACAAACAAAACGATACCCAGCTCAGAAAACTCGCCCCCTTGGATGAGATTTCATCCTGATAACGAATTTAAAAAATAAGTGCCTTGAGCTTGAGCGTATGAAGGATATTTCCTTCTGCAGAGATCGAGATTTCCAACATAATCCAAATTGGAAACGGAGCAGACTCTGCGCCTATTCGTAGCATTCAAACCTTGGTCTGAGAGAGATTCAATGAGCCATGTGCGTTTTGACCACAGTCCGTTCCTGAAAAGCTCCTGTCCCCGGAGGACGCGGTTCGTTACGCGAGCGAGTTCAAGGTAATTGATACTAAACGAACAAATCAATCGAGGGAAGAGCAAGAATGGTTGGATACGTTCTCCACGCCGCAACCCCGAAGGGTCGCGAGTTCCAAACAGGTTTCTGCTCGGAGTTGCGGATTCTCTTGCGAAGACGGAAGTAATCAGAGGAAGGCATTGCAATTCACAATCGCTGAACTAGGGAAAGATGGCGAGGCAGGCTGTGCCGCGGGTGGTCGTAGACCACGATCATCGCTAGAACCTCCAACACATAAATCACAAACGCAGTTTGTTAGCAACACGCTCCTTGCCATGTTCTACATGGCCGGGCTTCGTCTGCTCGCCAGCATATCCGTTGCTGTAGCAGCCGCGGCAGACAACAACGACGACGATGAGGACGACCACAGGAAGGCCAAATAACCTTCCGGCAGCTGTCGGAGGAAAGACCGCCGGAAGTAATGGGCAGGAAATGATGACGCGCTTCGAGGTGCCGTCAGCTCCAAGTAAGCCGACGGGGCCGCGGGAATGAGAGCAAGAAATCGACCATCTCACCTGGCTTGTCAACTTGCCACAACCAGGATTCTCAGACCGTATGTCTGCCCGCCTCATCCACCCACCCTTGTAACAACTGGCGAAGGAATTTTCCCTTCAGAACGACACTCAGCCTAAAAACAGTACTCTGGTGGCAACGCCGGTGTGTTGAGCTCCGCTGGCATGCCACTCCTCGGGAGGCTCGGGAATACATTCGAGATTTCTTTCTACGACACCGCAATCCCGAAGTGGGTGTTGGTGTCGAACGAATTGAGGAAAACCTCGTATTTTGGACGGGGAATTCCGGATCGAGGAACCTATGATGGCACACGAATGACCTCATGTCACATGAGGTCATGTATCATTTCATCATGATCCGAGCGTCGGAAACGACACCCAGGAGTTTTTCATGCGAATGCTTGGAAGAGTTTCTCTCGTTCAAACGCGACGAAACTTTCGCTGGAGCCGTTCATCCGAGTTCTTGCGTTTCCTGTCTGTCCGATCCCTCAGGAGGCACGTGAAAACTTGCTTGTGCGTGATCCGGGCCACGAGGAGAAGCGAGCAGCGATCGTGGATTCGCCCTGACCGATCTCGCTGACACGAAACGTGTTTTTCATTCGACAACCCGCTCCGTGGAACCAACGAGTATTTTGGGATGGAGATTGCTCAAGATGTAGTTCGAGTTCTGAAGTGCGAGCGTCAATGCGTCCTTGAACTTGAGCCCGTTAGTCGATCGTTCGACAGCCAGGGATAGGGTCTCCCTGAGTGCTCAACTGCGTTACAACGACAGGGGAAAAATGTGAGACAAGCCGGTAGAGTCGCTCTCATAATACAATAACAAGGAGGACGATAAGAGGATGTCGACTCGCATTAGCATACCTAATGATATCTCTGTGGATGAGAGGAAAGTTCTCGGTAATTCACCGCGTTGAGACTGGATCCATTCATCCGCCGCGAAGCTGGCGACTCTGCGGAGAACAATAACTGTGCTCCGTGGAGTGGAGATGGAACAAGATAATTGAAGACGAGATATCGCGAACGAGAATCAGACTGCACCGAGCGTCTCTCTCCTACTTCCCAGAGGTTGTTCCCAGAATCATGAGTACTCGTTTGCTCAGCATCGTGTCAACGCAGCAAGAATTAGGAGCTCCAAAGGATGGTGACCAAAGGTTCATCGGGAATTCCGGCGTGACTCAGCTGCGCAGCCCTCAACAAGCCGGAACTGGTCGGTGGCCTATAGCGATACTGAGACGAGCCACTCTCGCGATCCTCGCTGTGAATTCTGAAGGGGTTCCGAGTGGAGTGAGTGGTTTGTCTGCAGCAGCTGCGCCATTTCGGTTTGTAGAACTGGGAGCTAACAATGTCCATTGAATGCTCATCCCATCTTTATAGTAATTCTGTTTGAACAACACCTCTAGGCTCTCTCAGACATTCTATTCCGAACGTTCTGTGCTGGTAGTTTCGTTGCCAACGGAATTTCCGCTCTGCGAACGAAGTACCCGTGGACGAGCGAGCAACTTTACGAGCGATTTCTGGGAGCTGGCGAATTGTGAAAGCTCGAGTTTCGCTCGCCTCTTTCCCCGGTTCCCTCGACCATCGGAGAGCTAGGTTTCCGTCGTTTGACAGACATTCACCATGAGGGCAACCGATTGAAGATGATTGGGTTCAAGCGTCGGATGGTCGATGACCGACTTTTTCTTAGTCGTGGAAAAGTTATGAGAAACTGACAACCGCTTCTGGATGAATTCCCTCGATCAGCACGATCGTCCACACGAAACAAATTTTGGACACAAGTCTCTTCATCTCAATCCAATCACGTTGAAAAGTTATCAACAGTCCTTCTCTGAGAGTGGAAAAGGTGCGGCCCTCTGCGTCAGATTCCTCATCAAGGATCTGCCACCAGGAGAGTTTTTGTGGGAATCTCCAGCGTTCAACCCCGTTCTCATAACCTTGGCCAGTCCGAGGAATACGTAACGCATGCGAAAAACAGGTGAGAGTAACGTGACGATTACCACCGAAGGCGCTGTGATTATTGAGCCCGAGTGAAACCGTGAAACGGAGTCGCAACGCGTGCGGGCGGAATCCCGGTCGGAAAAGCAATATTCTATTCCCCCTGGACTTTACTTCCAAACTGCTTCCGGCACTGATTCCGCAACCCGCGGGTCACGGACAGGCACTCCACATCGAAGCGGCCTCCACGGAACTTCACAACACCGGCAAACAAGGGATCAAGGGGCAATGAACTGAACCCGACACGGGTGGATCATCGAATGTAACACACAGTGCGTGTAGGTGGATGGCGTACTCTAACAACCTCAGACGCTCCTTGCAGAACTAACAAGGTGCAAAAGTGTGAGGTGACATTAAATTTCTGGAGAACATAAATCTTCGCTCCCCCTCTCTCTCTCTCCGGACGCCTTCCGCTCGAAAACGACTCGGCGATGCAGCTCTGAAATATCAGCCGCTTTAACAGCGACCGCGATCTGCGATGACTCTGTCCGACGGAGACTTCTAACAGTTCGTGCATCACAAAAGTTCCCCCGAAGATTTGTGCAGGACAAGACTTTTGTCACCAGAAGCTGGAATTCTAAAAACTCCGAAAGTTTACGCGTGAAACACGGGATGTCCTGAGGGAGGAACCGTTCTCTCCAGCTCAAGCGCGGGCATAGACCGGCCTGAAGTTCGATCGCCGATAGAATCAGTATCCTGCCGTCGTACAGAACATCGAAGATGCTGAACCACACCGAATTATTCGAAACGGAAAGCACGAGCGTATCCGTCGCCGAGTTTGCGAACTTCACGGAGCAATCATCGGCGCTGAATGTGACACTCTTCTCGGACATGATCGGTGCGTCCGAGGTTTTTGCCGACGACGTTTGTTCACACTTCTACAACGTTCCCAGGGACAAGAATGTTGCTCCGAGTATCAACCTCGTGCGGAAACTCGAGTTCCACTTCATATTGCCCGCGGTCGCGGTGCTCGGTTTTGTCGGGAACACGATCAACCTCTTCGTTCTCCAAAGTTTCACCGGTCGAACGTTCTTCTACCTGTTCTGGCTGGCCGTGTCGGACTTGAGCACGATGATTTTCGATTCGCTTTTTTCGTTCGGCCATTCCAGAGCGACGAACAACCGAGTAGTGGCTTTCCTCCAGTGCCATGTGATCCCAAGTGGCGCGGGAACGTTGCTGACCTGCAGTAATTTCATCGTGGTTGTCCTCACAGTGGATCGCTTCCGAGCCATTTGTTATCCAATCGAAACCCGAGCGAAGCGAAACGGCTCGCGTCCAGGACGGAAGGTGTTTCTGTGTTTTCTCTCCGCGGTGGTCGTTTTCTGCCCGATGACTTATCTCTGGCAAGTGAAAGCATTCGGGGCTGATGTCGACCGAGATCTGATCAACGAGACGAGATGCTACCTGTGCCGAAGACGGACTTTTTCGAACCATTCGCTGATGAGCTATTACGGTGTGGTGTTGGCGTTTTTCTCAAAAATCATTCCGATCTTCGTCGTCGCCACAATCAACATCAGTGTTGTTGTCGGCCTAAACAAACACCAGGCTGAGAGATCCTTGAACCTTCAAATCGGCTCCGTTCCACAAGAGAGCGCCGAAGACCGACTCAAAGTACTCATCATGGCCATCACGACGGTTTTCATCATTTGTCTCACGCCGTTAGCGATCAGACAGCTGTTTTTCCGTCGCGAACCGAAAACTCTCGCGTTCGCAATCTTCAAAGCTATCAGTCTTGTGATGATCCATTTGAACACGGCGTGCAACTTCTACGTTTACTGTTTCTGCTCAGCAGCAATACGAAATCGGCTACGTGAGATCGGCAGCCGTTTGCTAACTTCTTCAAAGAGAAGACTGACAGGCAAGCCAACTCTGACGCCTCCCACGGAACCGAGCACACCCGGCACGCCAGGAACTCCAAACACCGGGGTCTCGTTCATCAGTCTCGACCCTTTCACGGACAGCAAACTCTGAATTCGGCAAACCACGCTTGAACCCAACTCGGCGGACCACTACCATCAGGTTGAACGGAGAGTTTCGCGAAGGTTTTACGATGAGATCATGCGGACGAAGCTCCTCGAATGGTTGAAAAGAGACTTTCCATGTTGAGGGTTTCTTTCGCAGGGATTTCACTCAGGAATCATGCGGCCTGTGCTCCCCCGGGACTTCCGGGCGGAAATAAGCGAGTCCCTCTCAGAGAAACTCTTGCCGAATATCCATACTCATTAGGTTGACACTACAAGGACGCTGTCTCTAAACCAACGGAGATTCGGGCGTCACGCAGACATCTCAAGCCGCCGTCGCTGTAGTCCAGCAGAAACTCTGTAATCTCATATGATCTATTTTATCTTGATAACAGTGATCTCGACATTTCATCGGAGGGATCGGCTGCGGAATCGTTAATTCGTCGCCCTCATGGACTTCTCCACAGTCTCAACTTCTGTCGCGAGCTAGGACGGTCTGATTCGCGAGAGTATGTCGTCAGTTTCGGTTTCCGCCGAGGGAGAAAAACCAACTTGGTCCGAGCGAAAACTCCATTTTCTGGCTCAAGAACGCATTTGAATTCCAATTTCAAGACCGACTCTTTCTGACGTCTCTCCAGAGCACCGATCTCTCCTCTTCGCTGGACAGCCGGAAAGAACGTCAACGTTCTTATCCGGTCGCAACAGGCCTCATGAAGGACCAGGCCGTCCAATATGTCCTCGTCGTGTGAAGACGAGAGTGATGTCCATTAAACTCAGTAAGTTTGTCTCAAACAACAAAAAGTAATTGTCTGACCTCATGATGCTTGGTGTCGTGTGATTTCAGGGGAGTCTTATTGGATGAAGCTGCGAAACGTGGAGTCCGACTCTCCACCCCTCTCCCATCGTGTGCTCTCTGACGTGCCGCCCCCCCCTCCCTCCGGAGTGTCAGGGGCCATGCCCTCCCAAAAAACTCTTCGATAATGATGGGAAGAGTGGATCGAATTCGAGTCCGATGGGCGAAATTGTTCCGCAAAGATTCAGTGTTCTCAGGAGAAACCATATTGATTGCGTCATGAGAAGCTCGCGACGATGATCATCACATCTTGCCCCCCCCCCCCCAAAAAAGAGCTGGGTTCGCCCCTGCTTGGCACAGAACACCGTCTGCCGTATACGATCCAGCAGAAGAGCTCTCTGTTGCATGAGTCTCATCCGATTCGGAGGGTTCTCTAGCAGTTCCATAAACAGCTAGATCGGAGGCGCTTCATAAACGAAAGGGGCTGATCGATTCCAGAGCCTCGCGAATTCTACACAGCGCTCACGCAACGATCTTAACCTCCGAATCATAGTTCTATGTCATTCCCGAATTCTGCCCCGCGTCCTAATAATCCGATCGTTTCCTTCGCTCGTCTATCAATCGAGAACAACCTGGTGTCAGCCACGAAGCGTTCTTAGATTCTGCACCCGATGAGCTTTCTGCTCTCTGAAGGGCTCGTTGCAGCGATAACACTTGTATCCCGAGCGTTTCAACCACGCCAAAACATCTGCAAACTCAAGAGCTCTCGAGTTTTCTTTCCTCGAAGCCCACGTCGAATACGAATGGCTCGGAGCCCTCAACGGGGCTCTCGGCGTGTTTCCCACTTTCACAAAAATACTGCCCCCCTTCCCCAGACAGGCAGATGTCTTCTCGTTCCCTTTCTCGCTCTCTCCCTTTATAGGAAACATGAGCCTGCTACTGCCATCGAGAATGTTTGTGTGCTCAGTCCCGGCCTCGATATCCAGAACTAGGATCGGCAGATGAGTGACCGGATAGTCTCGAATCATCGTAAACTGTGAAATCAGACCTATCCCTGACTTGGCTCGATCCGTCTCCAGCCGTCGAATTCTTCAAACTGGCTTCGGGAAGACGAATACTTCGAAGTATCTCGCGAGAGAGATGCTATCCAAGAAGAAGGGTTGAGCGTCTGTCAGTGTCCGGGTGACAGTGGCGATTTTGGAGCAGAGCGGTTACAGGAACCAGAAATGCCCATACTTCCTGGAGGCGGCGGTCAACGATGGAACATTTTCTATTTTTCTGTGGTTGCATAATGTTCCCAGTCGATCGCAGTTCGACTGGCAGGACTCAATCCAGGATCGAGGAGTCGAGTATTAGAACCGGTGCTCGCGGAACCTGGTGAGCGTCTTGAGTTGCCATCGATCGAAAATTTCGCGCAACGGATCGGGGGACCGAATAGCACCCTCATGCTTCCATTTGAAATGATCGAATCTCTCTTGACGTGGCCGAAGGTAAAGAACGGAACTAGTTCATCGGAGAAAACAACGCTCGGGAACATAGCTTCGTTTGGGTACATCTCCGACGCTTCCAACCTATGGTTCTCTGAGATCTTTCAGTCTCTGCTCGTTCATACGCGCTGTCAGTCGAGAGATTAAAGCGAACAGTGAGAATCGGCGGCCGTTTGTTCATCCCCGATTCTTGATCGGATTCAACCTCAGTGAAAAAAATTCGGAGACCCAAGTTGGGAAGCTTTTTCCTATGTGAAACCTCGGGTTCACGGATCGAACACACATTCAAAAAAGACGGATAATCTGGTCGTCGTGAAGGAGCGTCGAGAACAGCCGTCTGACTATCGGGGCATAGAGGCTCAGAAATCGAGGATCCTGCCGCGTAGTTACACACCGATGCTCGCACTCAGTGTTCCCAGCTTGAAGAACGACAGTTCAAGAAGAGGGGAGAGCTGGTTATCGAACAGAAACTGAGGAACACGGCGGATGTCTGACGAAGGATGCGACCGAACGGTCAGGACGCTGCACACCGCTCTTGCCGGTTAGGACATCGACGCCGCCTGGAGCACAGTTCGAAGCGCGGGCGTTGGCTTCGATCCCAACAACCCAATAATCACCCTCCTCATCAGAGGCTGGTTGGCCGCATGGGCTCCAAGTCTATGAGAGTGAGTTCTGGAGCGAGGCTCCGGCTAAGGCCGGAGTGGTCATCGCAATTTTCGAATCGCCAATCCGGTGTGGAGCTGGAGATCTGTATGATTCAACAGCACGGTCCCATATAGGTTACTGGTAAAGTCTCCGGTACCGATCTGTGCATGACTGATCATTGACACAGTTTGAAATTTAACGACCTTCATTTGGACACTCCGCTCGATCAACCAAAATGGAACAGCGCAAACGAGCCTCTATTACCGACCGAGACGGAAAACAAACTCGAAGTCCTCAGAGAACGGCGAGCTCACAACTCACACATTCCTCGCTATTTTCTTTCCTCCAGATCCTCTATACAGCCCGACAGTTTCCAGATACCGGCATTCTCCGAGCCAAGAGCGACATTACTCCACCGTGATTGTGGATTGAACCGAGTTGGGAACCCGGGATCGAAGCGGCCTCGTGTCCTTGAATTCGAGCTTGAAGCTTCTCGGAGTAGGGCGCCGAGGAGCTCGTCGTGTGAATCAAACTCGGAGTTTCCTCGACAAAGACGATAACTGCTCATTGAAGACGACTCCGCAACGGAATCATGGAGAGCTGATCATCATCCCGAATCACACTCGATTACAGCTCAAGTTGAGCGTTATGGGCGCGACTATCGGCAAGGTGATCCTGCAGTAAACTGTTTGCTGAAACTCTCTATAAGCCTGGTCTTATCTGTGACTCGTTCGATGGAATCGGGTTGCGAACTTTCAATGCGTGCACCACCAACACGGCAACGTGTGTTCCGTGTTGCCGTGACTACGCGACTTTTCCTCTCCGAACAGCGAAGGAACCTTGGAGTGGTGGAGTTTCGGATATCCTTGGTGAGCTTCCCGTGGTGATTGAAGCATTACGGGATAGCATTTCCAACAGTATTCGGAGCCCAGTACGACATCGGTGAGCGGCTCGATGCAAGAGCTAAACGCAACATCCGAGCAAGGAAACGGAGCAACCACTGTTCTATGACTCGAGTATTGATCGTTCCCTCGAGCGGCTCGATGAAGAAAGCGGCAACGGAATGCACTGCGTGTGAAAGCACCTCGCGGCAACGTCAACTCCAAGATCGGAAACGACATCTAGTTTGGTGAGTATCGAAAACACACCCACTATCTCTGTGGACGCGATCCTGGAAACGGGAAGGGAGAAAGAGCTCCGGAAGTGGAACAATCAATGAAATGCTGAAACAATGGCGGCGAGTCTCAGGACCCGAAAAACTTTCGATTTTCGCCATCCGCCCCAATTTGTGAACGTCGAACCAAGTCTCGGAGCTCGGGTCAATAAACCAAAATACTCTTGAGCTGTTCCGGACATAGGACCTGGCCGAATTCTGCTATGGTGGTCTATCGTGAGAATAAGATGTCTCAGAGACCCCATCCGTTTGGGCACGTATTTCACGTGGGAACTTGTCACGCAATGGGGATCTCACCAAGTGAGATCAATGAGTAGTGCGATTTAAATCATTGAACTGCAGAATCGATGATGAACCTCTTCGAAAATTTTGACGCACAACGCTGTTCACCACGGACGTCCTGCAACATCGTGAAAACAGCGTATGTTTGTAACCCTCCGTCAGGAAGCGCTAAACAGCTGTTGGCGAGTTGTTCTCTCTGGACCAGGCCCGCCAAGTGAACCGCACGGGCGCACAATGGTGATCTGAGTGACCGGTCTTGATGATTGGCATCAATGAATAATAATTCAAGGCCTCGTTCACGGCTACCTCGGCTGCCGAGAACGCGTATTTTTATCAATGCGAGGATTCGGTACACCAAAGTCTACCGTGGTGAGCTAATGAATGATACGTGGCCTCCCGATCTGTGAAGTTTGATCTGCTCTTTCAGAATTCAGGTAGGCAGGCGCGTGGCACCCCCTACCCCGGTTCGCGAAATGACCGCTATGAAATACACCGTCGACAGAAAGTTTGGGTACACCCCACCATATGGCTGTATACTGTGCGTTGGGTGATGGGATGGGACGCACACAAAACCAACTGATCGACGCGAACCTATCATCGCCATTTTACGCTCGTTCTACGGGCTATGCGACGGAATGGTGGGAAGACCAATTCTGCAATGGAGAGTGGCGGAACAACGAAACTTCTCTGAGATATTCTCTGTTGTAAACCTAGGTTTCCGAATGAAACTTCCCGATATCCACGCGGATTGAATGATGCAGGAATCGAGAATCAATGAAACGTATTCAATGGGAAACATAATAGCGGCAGCCTTCGTCTGCCTTCATATTGTGCGTTCGTTGAAGAGTTCGCCACTAGCGGTTATCACAGTCGCGCACAGAGGAGGCATCCGATCCGTGAGCTTCTCCAGCATCTCTTCGGTGAAAGCAATGCTTTCTCCTCGACGTATTTCTCATACCCGCAGTAGACACTGACCTGTCGCGAACAGATCCGTTCAGATGGTTGCGAACAAGCTCAATCGGGTCACCGTCAGGACTCTGAGCCTGATGATCAGATCGCCGACACGACCCCTCTGAAACAGCGCGACACCGCAACCGTGGCTTTCTTGCGGTGCTTGTGACCACGAGAGTTTTCAACCATAGTTGTCGCTGTCTGAAGGACGAAAAATATCACTCGAATTGCTCACTCCGGAAGTTGCTCTCAAAAGTCATCTACGTATCTTAGACCTGTCATGAGGGGTTTCGAACTTCACAATCGCGGAGAAGCCGGGTTCACTGACGGGAAATTCTTGAGATCCCCACGGAATCATCGAACCGACGCATTGCCGGTCCCATCGGCTCTCGGATGCCTATACAAGGCAAGTGCAATTGAAGGGCTTACCAAGTCTTGGCGAACACACAGCATCAACGTTTCCGGGACGGAATCTTCATCGAGTCGTCTTTTTCATCGATACCGACACCTTTTTTCCTAGAAATCATCTTCCTTCACTTGGGATCTCTGAAAGTGCGTGACAGTATACTTCCTCATCATCGTCTCCTTCCACAATGCGCTGCGCGTATGTCGTTTCGACGAATTATTCATCGGGCTTTTCCGAGAAATAAAAAAATTTCTCACTCGCTGGCAAGGGGATCCTTAGATGGAAGCTCTGGTGGTCACATTCAGTGCGAGAAAGCATCGATAGCCATTGAGGAATATGATCTCGTCTATTCGCATAACTCATTGGAGCTCCATTTGAATCTGCGCCGAAACGTTCGCGGCAAAATATGCTGGAGCGTACGTAGGTAGCATATGCTCTCCTTGTTCGCGGCGGAAGATCCGGCGTCGCCTCGCTTTGGAAATCTGGAACTTCGACTCACCGGTGACTACAACTTTCTTCTAGTCGGATGATATCCAACTCTCGTGGACTTTCGCCCAGGCCAGCCGATCCTTTTCGCAACAACAAATCTTCTCTTTTAGTGATCTTCAAAGGAGCTCTTGTTGTTGATCTCTTACTGAAACTACTGGTTTCCCGGTGCCTGTGAAATGTGCATCGGATGCCACTTAGGGAGACATTTTGGAGGTTAGCAATCTTGAGTGAGCTGAGTCCAGCACTCCACAGGGCCACAATAGCGTATCGCTCCTCAGTGGCAAACTGAGGGAGCCATTTGTGAAAGACTGTAATTCTGATCCGATACGTCATCGTTTCCTTTCCGAAAGATTTGTGGTCCGCACTCACCAATTTAGAGACTGCTGAACTCGAATATTCTTCTGTTTGTACCGGCGATACATCAAAGTTTAAAGAAGATACGTGCACGGCGGTCAAAATAGGATATTTTACGGGAATTCGCCGTCCTCGCGACACTACGCCTCGAAGACGCTTCCTCTGATATATCGTCGGAAAGCGCAGATCAGCAATTGGGTAATGAGGGAAACGAATTCCATCGGGCCGGTCAGTTGGTTTCGTGCTGAGCGTCCGGTACCAACGCTCGGATTACAATGTATAGCCATTTTGTTCGAGATTCCACGATGTATTTGGGTGTCCCCCAAACTTTTCGCCGGCGTAGCATTTACCCGGCCTCTGATCAAGACACGCAGTCACGAACTCCCGACCTTCCCCGTTCTCTTGATATACCAGATAGCTTAAGCGAATGGCGAGCGAAGGGCGAGATCGATTCGGAGTCGACGTTGCTTCTCTTTTTCGCACATCTGCGAAGGAGTGTTCTCCCGAGAAAGGACCGACACTTTGTACGGGAACAAATGCACAGTTGTCCGAACGTGCTAATCCTCTAAACTCACAGATAGCGGGGGTGTACGGCTGCAAACTCATCGGACCACATCTCTAGCAGCCGTCCTTGGAACGTCACTCGAGAAGAGTTCGCCGGGAGGAAACTCCGTGAACTTCGATCGCTTTCTGATCTATTGCCTCTTGGAGGACTGAGCCTCAAAATACAGAGTGGGTGCGAGATCAAGAGATCAGTTCGGATCGACGAGTTCTGACTCGAAGAAACATTGATATCTCTCACGGCTCCCATCTACATAGGTCTCATCCGTGATGATTCCGGACCGACAGAGCTCGATGTCGATCGCCCGCTTGTCAGCCACAGGAAGTTCTTGAGGACGTACTTTCCCCATTTTCCTGGAGCGCTCTTTGTAAACGCGAGACGGCATCATCGCTCGGGTTTCTTGTTGAGGTCGTTGTTGCTGATTTCGTTCTCCTGTTGAGCTCGACTGAGGCGTGCTATCCCGCCAGCCCGTCATCAAGCCAGCATGGCTGTCTCCACGAGAAACTAGAAACAAACGACCCTCACCGCATCGCGACGGCAACAGTATCAGCTAACGGGTCTCCGAGTATTAGGATGAACAGGAGAGTCTTCAAGTTTTTCCCAAGGAACCAGGAAACCTCACTACGGCGCCCCTCAATAACTGTGGTACTGATAGAGGGAAGTTTTCCCGGGAACTCAGTTGGCGTCTCTTGAAAGATTCTTCACGGGCCTTTAGGCCTGGTGGGAGGAGGCACATCAAGGACGCTGCCGATTATTTCCAGGCCAAAATATCTCGGTCTTCGGTCACGTGGGCGTACCGCTCTGCTCCCCGAAGTCAACGGCTCTCTGAGGAAGGAGCGGGCCGTCTCTAACGTCACGGCGGATCTGCTGGTGTCGCTTGAAATCACCATTCTCCTCATTCAGGAAGTGTTTTCACCTGAATAACGGTCCCTCGAAGACCCGTCCATCCCGTACGGCTCCATATCCCGCTCGTCATGGACCGAGGACTGAACGAGCTGCTCAAGAAATCAGCGCTAAAAACATCCGCGCGTCCGAACGATATCGGCGCTGAACTGGGCGGCGCTCAAACTGCCGTGTATTGAGGCAGAGTAATTAACGCTGATCACGAAGGGAGAAAGTCTCAACGTGTGCAACAAGCGTTTTTGGTTCGCAAGAGAATTCAGTACATCCATAACTCAACTAATAGCTGCGATCTCATCGGATGGGGCATTGCAGGTGGAATCGTTGCGACAGCATCCTTGTGGCCGTCACTGCGTTCTTCCTGTTCATGACATGGCTTTTGTTCATCGTCGAACTTCGACTACACAGGTCGCCGCGGACCCCCAAACACGACAGGAGTAAGGGTCCTTGCTGAAATTTCTAAGAAATTATTTCCCTTGAATCCAACCGATCCAACTCTGGATCGGCTCCTTTCCAGAGCTGACATGTTATTATCGATTGGAGGACGCCACATTGCCCCCGTCGAGCATCCCCGGAGACCGCTGCACTCACCTACTCCTCAGTTTCGCGACTGTAGGCTCGGATTTTCGAGTTAATGTCACCATCTTCGGCGGCCCAGACGGAATAAGAAGGTAAGGCCGGAGGATCGCTGTTCAAAGCGGCTTACGCGGAATCCAGTTGTTTCCGAGCTGTTCCTGTTCTCGGAGCTGTCAGTGTCGTTTATTGTCGATGGGAAACTTCCTTCCTGAAATTTCCCACTTGAGCCCTCGATTCCGTGACAATGAAGTCTTACGTATCGTTCTCAGGCGAGTCCCAGCGCTGCAGCTCGATGGGAAGCGTAGGGTGATGCTGTCGGTCGGAGGCGGCGGTAGCGGGTCTGGAAACTTCGCCATGATGGCCAAAAACCCCGAACTCGCGAAAATGTATTTCTATCAGATTACCTACAACGATCACCATTCTCCGAGGAGTCTATCTTCGAGGGGAAGGGCTGAATCGAGGCAGACTTCCCTCTTGAAATACCCTGTTGTCCGTAGCTTCCTGGCGTCGTGCTCAGAACTCTTCGAGCACACGGGATTGGACGGCATCGACTACGACTGGGAGTTCCCAGGCCTGTCCGAGAGATTCGTCTTCTCCAGGCTTCTGGAATGGACGAGGGTCATGCTTGACGAAGTCGGCGGCAGAACGAACAGAACTCTTGAAATGTCGGTTGCTTTGCCGGGGCCATTCGTTCTCAGCGTGGGCTTCTCGGTTGACAGCCTAACCAGGTACTGAAGCGAGCTCCCTGGACGGTCTCTGGAGCTGTTCATAGAAAGCGCAGTGATTCCAAGCGATTGACGCATGATTCTGGATCTGCTCCACAGGCACTGCGACTTTGTCAACGTAATGACGTACGACCTGGTGTTGCTAAACTCTATACGAAAACGAGCCGCTTTTCACAACGCCCTTTACACACAAGGCGTTCTTTACACACCTTTCACCGTTGTCTTCTCGATAGAATTCTGGCTCATACTTGGGATCCCGCGCCGTATGATATGCTTGGGTACGATTTGAAAAGCGAAAATGTGTCGATTCCGCCAGCGATAGTCACGGCTCCGTGACCTCGAGTCGTCGCAGCATCCGTGCTCGACTCTTTCGGTACATGACGGAATAAAATTCCAGGGATACCCACTTACGGGGTCGCATACCAGCTCGAAGACAGAACCGTTGGCGGCCTGCACGCTGAAGTGAATGGGTACTCACCACTGGGAAGTAACGTCGCATACAGCGAGGTGGGGAGCTCTCTTTTCCACCGCTCGTACGGATCATATCAGTCGTTGCTCCTTCATCCGAGCGCGATTTCGAAGTTGACGATGTGACGCTCCCGACTCAAAGGAATAAATTCGCCTCACAGGTGTGCGAACTCGCCAATTTGTCGTCTTCAAAAGTGGTCTGGTCAGCGCACAGTAGAGTGCCGTACTTGGACGACGGAAGAGGCAACTGGATCAGCTTTGATAACGTTCAGAGCGTGAGAGAGAAGGTCGGTAAAGCTTATGTGAGGCGTCCGAGAAGAAGGGGGGTGGTTGAATCCAATGAACCGTCTTACCTGTGCCTATTCTCCAGGTGGGTTACGCCGAACGTCAGGGTCTCGGCGGTTTGATGATTTTCAGCTTGAACGCCGACGACCATATGGGACTGTGTGGTGAAGGAGAGCTCCCCCTGACCAGAGCGGCCAGCGAATCGTGGACCTGAATATGTGAACAATGAGCGAAAACCCCACTCTGAGGCGCTGTGCACCTGCTCCGGTATGGTACATCACTTGCGCACATTCCCCGTCGAGTATATCTGTATGTCCTGAGGACCTCACATAGGGGACGTCGTTCCTTGTCGGGCCAGCCAAAGGTATGAGAATTCTCACGGACTGGATCTGTCGAAATCATTCAACGATACTTCGGTCCTTACTTCCTGTGAGATCCGCCGACTTCGAGGATTGGACCCACGAGCTCTCCACAAATCTCAGAGAGCATCCTCGTTGGGTTTTTACGCTCCTTCGTCTCCAGTTCTCGGAGTACCACGGCAGCTCGAGATTTGCTGTTTGATCCATTCGTTATCACGGAGCTCTCATGGTATCGCAGGGATTTACGCATTTAGGCGTTCCGGGAGCACGGAGCCCCCAGGCTGCGACCCGACAATCGTTGATCAGAGTTTCATCATTGCGGCGGACCCAACCTCAGAATAAAAAAATTTTCGTTATGATGCATGACGGGAACATTTGAACCCGTTCAAAGACGAGGAGCCACGCATTATGGCCTCCAGCCAATAGGGAAGAGCTTGTGCTAGCAGGAATCCGCGATCAAGCGTTCTGACCACCGTTCCCCAGCATCCCATGGTGCGGCGAGGGTGACAAGCTCCACAAAACGCCTGAAGTTTTCCCGCCCTCGGATGGGCGAGAAATCCGAGAAGTCGTGATATGAAATATGATACTCCGAAGATTGGAAACTTCGCAGATATTTTCCAAGAGAAGTCTCGGAATCTCCCATCAAGTGTCTGAGAATGTAAAGAATTAGCAATCGGAAATTAACCTTGGATGAGTTTCGCAGTTCCCTCTAGTTTTCGATCCCTCACGAGGTATTAATTTTTCTCAAGACCAAATCGATGAATTCGGTTCGTTGGCTCTGTTGGACGAAAAAAAAACGTCCAAAGTTATCGAAGCATAGCTCGCCTCAGAATTCTTCGTCAGAGAGTAACCGCGCTCGGAGACAGCGCTCCGTCGGGAGGATCGAGCCAACATCTGCCAAAAGTCACAATGCTGTCTACGAAGTTCCCAGAAATATCTTTGGGTACTGCCAATGATCGACCAGCCCGTTTGCGATCAGCCGTCTGAATCGGGGAATGAATCTTAGGAGACCTGTGGAGCGCCTATCGAACAACACGGAGCGCGAGCGAGTGTACATGAGTCTCCGAATGGTTAAGCGAGGGATCGAGCTCTTCAGACATATCATAAGCTCTCGTGGCGAGAGATCAATTCTTTGAAACTACGTGGGCACTCTTTGGGCAGCGCGTGGAAATCCAATCCCTGGTATTAAAGCTCGCAACTGCCGACGACATAACCGAATGCTTGTCGTTGTTGCGAGGGCAGGTTGCCGAACCATATTTTCCTTGATTCTTTATTTGTCGAAATACCATGTGGATTGCGTATGCGCAGGGTATTTCTTTCCGACTGCAAACCAGTATCCTCCATTCAACCTCCACGGGATGATGGTATATCAAGTGACAGCCAGAGACAGTCCGTCGAGACTGTATTCGTCGAGTACCAATTTCCCGAACAACTTGTGTCATTATGGCGTCTACGCGTGGGAAGTTCTACATTCTCGGTTTTTCCCAACGGATTGTCGGAACCCTTGCCCGGACCTCACCGAGTCTCTCAGTCTTTTTCCGCTTCCTAGAGGCTGGAACACTGTTGAGATTTTTCTCCAGCAGAACCCCTTCCGGCCTAGCTGAGGATGATTTGCAATATCGTTAGCGATCGCGACTGCGCGCTCGAGAGCGAAACGAATGATGAGAGAGAATGGATTGGGAATGGCAAAGTTCTCGGATGTTGTACCAAATATGATTTGAGAGCAAATCCGGAGATAGTACTCGAAAGAAACGTGCGTCAAATAAGATCTAGGTACCTTGGCTCCTCCAGCTCTTGCCAGTGTGCGATTGTGTCCATGATATCGTGCGGGTAAGGAAATCGGAAGTGCAGGTAGGCGTTTCTCAGAAAGATTCTCCACTGGAGAGAGTTGAACTCGTTGTAGTACTTCAGCGAACAACTGAGTCAGTGCCCGAAAACTTGTGTGTATCCATATTCCACACAGTTGAACCGGAAAACGTTTGTCGATCTAAGACGCTCTAAATTCCGTCCTCCAGGTGGACTTTGCAGATCGTGTCAGTCTCTGTGGCCCGATGATTCCTGAACGCCGATAAATGGACTGGAAGCTGTGGTGGGGGGGGAATCTGACCAGACCAGCCGGAGAGTCGTAGATCCAAGTCCTCTTCGTCCGGTTCGAGATCTGGCGATGGTGAATTGTGTTCGATCTAACGGATATCACGGCGATGTGAGTCAAGACATTCCTTCCGCCTGCCTGTCCCCGGATATCCCCCGGACACCGAAGCTACATGGAGGCATCACGCAGTTCAAATCTTTGAGCTTCCTGGATTCGGGATGCCACCGACTTGGAGAGAGATCCCGATCCCGAAAGCCCGATTTCTTTCGAAATCAATGCCTCCGATCCAGGGTAGCCTAGAGATTGGGAGAGTCAATGATGTAGGGGGTCATGTACTGGACTCCCAAGGTCGACCGAGAGCCAGCCTTGACAAGCGTCTGGTTCGGAGCGTATCGACCGACCGCAGAATATCGAGGCAACCAAGAATCCGGGGGAAGTTGCCTTCAGGCTAACGAACCCTCCAAGGTTTCGTCACGTGGATCCGGCCTTCGAAAGGCTGGGGATCAGTCAAGTCAGGGTGGATGCGCGCCGCCCCGTTGAAAAATCGCGACACGTTTCTCGTGTTGTTTGTCGTTTCTTCTGCCCCTCTCCCTCCCTGTCTCATCTTCGTTGCTGTTCGTGCTGTTCCTCGGTTTTCCTCGCTTTCGTTCGTTTTTCCGCCGACCGGGGAACGAAGTCCATTGTGCGACGGCAGCGATGCTGCTGCGGCCGCTATCTCTCACGCGGCGTCTTTCTCCTTCTGTCTCTCCTATCGAAGGATCTCTGAAAGGAGTTCCATTTCCAGCCTTTGATATATCGATGCACTCACCGCCCCCTGCTTTCTTCGTTGCCCTTTTGGTGTCTCTCCTTCTCCTCGTCACGGAAGCGTACTATTCTCGGCCTTGACGGGTTGCCTGCCTGCCCGCCCGCCTCGCCGACCGCTCGCTAGCTCGTTCAGTCACCCGCCCGTTCTTCTCTATACGATAGCCACTTGCGACGCAGTGAGGTGCATCGAGGAAAAAAAGGGAAAATTCATGCATGCAGCCCCAGGAAGAAAACTTCATGTCATGAGCCCGGCGTTCGAACATCGTTCACAAGCGTGTCGATCGGCGACTTCGAATTAAAAACCACCATCGGATGAGAATTGAAGAACAAGAGGAAGCGAGTGTTCGAGTCTCCCCTGCTATTGAACACCGCCGACTTGACTGTAGGACGCCGAGTGTATATCTTCATCGGGGAGAAGACGAACAAGTTCGTTCTTCAATACCCGGGCAAATTCACGGTGGCTGCCTCGTTGGAGTCGGCCCCCCATGTGGATGACCTAGCTCTCGACGACAAATGGAGCGAATAGGGGGAGGAACGGGGGGGGGGGGATCTCTTCCCAGGTTCCCAGCATCGTCAACCAAATTGAGTTTGCCTGCCGTCGAATTAGCAACTCTGATCCCAAAAACTCGCTCCATGCTCCCTTGTTTTTCCTTCTCTCCCAGTCGACTCGAAGGAGGCTTCTCCGAGTCTGAGGCGCTTGAGCGAGGCGATGTGCCAGAGGACCGCTCTGGGAGGCTGTTCGTGGAACATCAAGGCTCAGCAATAGTATCAGAATAATGATTGAAATTTCCTGAAGTGGACTCCCAAAATTGTTCTGGAGACTTCTTCGAATCTTCACCAGCGAACGAGGCACCGAACTCCATTGCTCAGAGTTGATCCATGCTCGGAGAGTCAGATTTCCGCTCCGGTCGTATGGCTCACGACTTTTTGAAGCCGAGCGGGCAATCTTGAAAGCGACTCCGAGCTCATCCCAGGAGTGAGCCGCTCGAGAAAGAACATCTCTCCGGTGAGATTCGAAATCCCACCGCGTTCTCAACCACCGGCTGAAACGTCGAATATCGGCCTGATTCACATCACATCTCGGGCCGTCGATCTGATGAGGCAAAATCATTTGGTTTTGAAAGGCATCATCGCAATTAGGCTCGGCGGCGGACCAGCAATCTTCTGTTCCAACTGTCCAGCAAGATGTCCCGTGGCTTGTTCACAGAATATCGCTTCCTGGATTCCCTGTATTTTCATGGGCTTTCAGCAGAGAAGGAGCCATCCTTATTCGGGTAAACGTGGTATGACACTTCCTCCAACTGAGATTTGTTAGCTGAAGAATCATTCGTATCGTAGGAGTGGATTCGGGATGCTACACATTCACACGAAGAGCGAGCGCGGCAGCTTCGTGCCCAGGTATAGGAACATGTCAAGTATCACTTATGGAAGTACCCTCTGCAACTCCGGTTCTCGGCAGAAAGTTTAGAAGTGGTGACCACTAGTGGCATGACCAGTCTCTTGGTATTTCTAGAAGCCCTTCGGCAATCCTCACCGAACAATTTTGAGGTCCTCAGTCACGGTGCTCTGCGCTCAAGGCTCACTACGCTTGCGGCGGCGGCAAAACATCTGAACTCCGATGAACTCCGAACAGCTCTCCCGCCGAGAACCCGGAAGACCCACAGAGCTCGAACCTCAGACACTCCTTCGTGATCAGGGGCGGAGATTGCTTGGTCCCAAAGCCCCGCGTACCACTCCATGGGTATCGTAGGCTCATAGAGATAGTTTTCGAACTGGGATACGACGCTACCGGTCGAATCTCTACTGTACCGAAAACTTCCGAAACAGTGGAAAAACTTGATCAGCGCCGCCCACACTGCTACGCGTTATCAAGAATCGTTTGTGTTTTATTAGTGTGGATCTCATAGACCCACATCGATGGGTACGTGACAATCTCGTTACGTGAACACAGCGCGTCAAAACAGCCGGCTGCGGATCATCGATCACTCGGGTTGAACGATGCGGGCTATTACGGTAGGAGCTCCGGCAGCGCCGTGCAGAAAAAAATTTGATCCTCACTGCTTACTCCGCACTCCACGCGGGACGGGACGACGCACGCTCGCGCGTATCGTCAGCGATACTTTTTAGCGGAAAGCGGCGGAAAATCTCTGAACTCTTCTCAAGCGATTCTGGCGCGGGAGGGGGCGGCGCGAAAACACGCTTTTCCGTTGAGGTTAATTGTATTCTGAAATTCCTCTGAATTCGCTTCGACAGCAACCCCGTAGTGTTCCATACATAACGTCGAGTTCTTTGAGGTGATTAGCTGGCTAACGGAACCGGGATCTTAAGTAGCGCTTAATTGCAGTGCCAGAGCTATTTCCGTTCCCTGGAGAACTACGACACGGGGACAACGATGCAGGGAGCTACTCTGAAAAAGCAGCTGGAGGTGGGGCGACGGAGGGGGAGGAGGAGAGATCAGGAGCAAGGTAGCGAGACAAAAACTCCCGAGCGCAGCCGCTCGAGAGAACTCGGAACGGGAACATGACCGATCAAACAGCTGCCCACTCGCTCTTCCACCAACCACCCAGACAGCCGACCCGGAACCTTCCCGATGCAGCTCGCGTAAAAACTTCATAATGAAACTTACGGAACCTGATGACGCCAGTTGTGATTCCCTTCCAGTAAGCGGGGGAGGGGAGGACACAGCCAAAAATTGCTCTGGGAGGGGAACTTTGGAAGGAATGACTTTGATGAAAATCGTAAATTCCAATTCGCCGACTCGGCTCCCGATGCGGCAAACCGAGAGCTGCGACTTGCAATCCTGGAGAAGTCGATCATTGTTTTCGGGCCCGTCTTGAGGGCACGATTCCGAGTCGAGGATCCGTCGTGTTCAAACTGCAGCTACTGATTATTCCTCGAAGTGTCTCTCTCCGATGTTGAGAGTTAATTCCCTCCGGTCCGCCTAGTTTCTGACTCCACCGCTGCTTCGCAGGCGAACGCTACCTCAACCGGCTCTGCACAGGATCCTCGGAGCGTTGCCGAAGGAAAGGCTCGTTTCCCAAGTTTCACGTCAAACGACGACCTTGCGCGACGACGATCCGCGTTGCTCGGTCGATTCCCTCAAACCCTGAGTGTGTGGGCCGAGACTTCTCAGAAGACCTGAGAAGCGATCCGAGTGATTTCGGAGACATCGCCCCTCGTATTCGGTCTTCGCTTCTCTGGCCCCCTCCACGACGAGCGGGGCGAAAAACAGCCGAAATGACGTGTTCCAAGCCCGTCAACCGGCGGCGCAGCGTGAGAGGAGGGGGTGAAGAAAGGCGGAGCGGGACTCAGGAAGGTGTCTTCCCGGAGTGCCGAAAGTCATTGCCACGAAAACCCGTAGGGCCGAAAACCCTCCCTCTCGTTTCGATGGTCAAGCTAATCGAGATAAGCTTTTATGCACGGTTCTGCCGTCGTGTAATTCTGAAGTCAGGATATTCGAGGAAATGATCTGCAATGAGGTCGAACTTGCTGGCGCTTCGCGAAAATTCCAATGTTGGGAAGTTCCTCGACGTAAATGGCTTCCTTCACACACCCGGTATGTCATTGATCAGTAACCCACCCAGCTCGACTCGCGATCAAGTCGGGCATCGTTTCTGATGTGCAGTTTCCAGGTTAATCATGATTCACTTGGCTCATTTTTGTCCATCCAAGTGCAGTCTCTCAAACCCTGTGCTCTGCATAGAAGCTCAGCTGAATCCGCTTGACCATCAAAACGAGAGAAGGGGTTTTCGGCACTAAGGGATTTTTTTTCGGCCCTACAGATTCTCGTTGCAGCGGGCTCCTTTTTCCGCCCTGCGGGTTTCCGTTGCAATCGGTTCCGGTGCATCGGGTATGAACTCTCAGAAACACTTTGTTGCGCCTCTGTCCGTGGCGTGAGGCCGCCACTTTAGCCCCCACTTCGTGTCGCTGTCGCTGGCTGTGCTCAGACCCGACTGGAGTCTCCAATGGAAAGACGTTTAGAGGTCAGCAGACGCCGAACTCTCCTGAGAGTCCTGGATAAAAACGTGTTGATCGCAATTTCATTGTGAAATCACTTGTAGACCGCCGGGTGGATTAATTTACAAATGCTCCAATGGTTTCCCAGATGGCGGACTCGGCGAAAGTGTGACCAGATGAATAGATCGGACGATAGATCGAGGCTCACTCCGCATCAGCCTGAACAGCCATCAGCACAAAAATGTGACCGAATCTTGTTGAGCCACATTTGATTAATGAAGCTGCTGGACGGATAGTTGGATGGCGATCAGCAGGTTGCTGCAAAGGACGTGCAAGTAGCCAGGGAAAAAATCTTGAGGGCATTTGATTTCATCAGGAATGACTGATAGAAATATTTCTTCTTGTTCCTCTCAGCCGAATGTGTACCGTCCGTGAACCAAAGAGTCATGATCGAAGCCGGTGGCGGATACAGCGAGCGAGTAAGCTAAGCTCGCGAAAACCCTGAGGACCGAACGAGCCAATCGTGTGGTTTCATCATTCCCGTTGCGAGTCTGCGAGGGTCGTTTTTCTTCTCTCAGCGTCACGTCTCCTGTTTCCGCTTTCTTGCTCCAGGGGCCGACGGGGAAGATGGAGCGTGGGCGTATCCGAGTGGGCTTGTGTGTCCTTCGTTACGGATTTGGATCGGTTTCGAAACAAACTCGTAAACACAGAAATGTAGGCAAACTATTCCATCGAACTCTCTCACCCCTTCGCAATATTACGTAGTTTCATTCCTCGTTCGTCCCTGCTTTTTCGAGGTCAGATGTTCGTGAGTCCTGAGCTAGCGATGCCGAAATGTTGCCACGTGTCGCAGAATACCATTTCAATTGTCGGAATGAATTTCGTCAGCGACAGAGAGCTTCGAAGCGAGTCTGGGTGGACCGTACTCAGAAAGGAACGAGAGCGGAACTTCAAACGAGAAGAGCGGAAGAGAGAAACGGCAGGCGGAACTTTTTGACGCCGTGATCGCCGTCGAAGTGGGAAACGGCTGCGTCTGGAAAAAGTGAAACCCTGCCCCGTTCGAGCGGTTCTCCACTCGCCGACGGAGACTCCGTGAAAGCATCTGCGTCGAAAGAGCGGAGAGAGTATGCCTCGAAACATTCCAACAGATGAATTGTATCTCCGGGTTTTCTCGCGTTCTCTGTTGGAAACGGTCGTCTTCTCGAATCACACGTGACGTTCCAAGTCGGAACGAGTTCCGCCTCGATCTCTCGAGTCCCTGGAACGCCCCCCAGCCATTTCGTCGAAAGAGTTTTCCCTACCCCGCGAAAAGACCTGAAGTTTCCAAATCCAGGTTTCGGGGACCTCTGCTACGAATCTGCATCAGAAGTCGATACTTCCGCTACGACAGCCGCGAGTCCCTCGTCAGAGAAATGCGACACCCGGCTCACGGAGGGCTGTTGATCGATCGTTCAACCTGCTGACATTGATTCGATTCCTCCTCCGGGCAACGCTGCGTCATCTCAACTGAGATGCTCCATAATCTCATTTCTGTCCTCAGTGTTTACTCGGAACAAGCCTGGTTGGTTCGTTCGTTCCGTCCATCTCGGCTAGTGAGTAAAGGTAGAGCATTTGAGATCCTCCTCCCGGAAGGCCTCTGCGCAGCTAATCGATTGTCGGCGCGACAGAAGTTTTGCGTCTCAGTTCAGCTGGCGGGAAAGCCGCGTGGTTTGCGGGGTCCTCGCCGAAATCGCGGGTTGTACGGAATTAGACCTCCTCCTAGAGTCTTGGCAACTAGGGGTCGCAGAACCGGGTATGATACCCGGTTCCAGACTCGGGTGAACCCGGGTATATGAGGCGGGTTCTACGATGGCCGGGACCTATCTGAGCATTACTTCCCAACTCTGGAGGGGTGATTCCTAGACCAATCTGAGCATTACTCCCCAACTCTGGAGGGGTGATTCCGAGACCAATCTGAGCATTACTCCCCAACTCTGGAGGGGTGATTCCGAGACCAATCTGAGCATTACTCCCCAACTCTGGAGGGGTGATTCCGAGACCAATCTGTATGCTCAGATTGGTCCCGGCCATCGTAGAACCCGCCTCATATACCCGGGTTCACCCGAGTCTGGGGTTCCTGATACCCGGGTATTTGCGACCCCTATTGGCAACTACTGAGCAGGCAATCGTCCAGGACAGCATAGCCGGAAAACCGGGGAGCCGATCAGTTTTTGAGGCGACACCATATCAGCGTGCTCTCCGCCCTTATTGTTGCTGCGAATCGGGAGTCCCTGGCACTTAACCAAACTCCTCAGCTCATTGTCAACTCAGCGAAGCACCCCGATGTGAACACAACCATCGAAATCTAATAAACAAACTGTTTTCTGGTCGATTTGCTCTCGTCGCTCTGACGGCACCATGTGCAAGCACGACTCAGCGGATCTCTATTTCTACGGCAAGAGCAAGTACCTCAAAAAGTGAGGAAAACCAGCGAGTTGAGAAGCTCGGCGGAGTCGGAGCGAGGCAAGCTAAGCCAGCAACCTGACCGTAAAATAAAACAGCGCCTCTAAGAGACGAGGCTTCTCGGCAGACACACGACGGACAGCGAGGAAACCGATGGCGCCGACAAGGCGCTGCCTCCGTTCATTCCCCGAATCGGTCGGTTTCGGGCTTGGAGCCCTCCACTGGCAGCAGCACAAAAAGCCGAGGAAGCAGTGAGAGCTGACGGCGACACGGACTCGCCATCGGAGCGGTATTGCGCCCTCGAGTCGGTGCTTTGACAGCTGCCTTAGTTCAACAGGTGTCGTTAATCCCCAATACTCCACCGGTTTCCAGATTTTTTTCACTGCCGCGGAACTTTCAGCGCAGGATTGCTACTTTTCCGCATAAAGGGACGTCTGTCGGGAACCGGTGATCGAGAGAGCTTCGCAAGCCGGCTGATGCTCCGATCATGCGCCATGATTGACCATTCTCCATTTGCCCTAACTGGATCACAATCGTAGGATCGACAATCTCACTGCTTGATAACTGGCTAAAACCCGCTCAGAGGTTGAAAAGCGTTTCAAGGATCTAGGCATTGATCCTGAGATCTGAATATAAAATGATACCCTCGTCGAGAATATGGTAAGGAAGGCATTTTGTTGGGTATATTGTCGGAGCGCGGGGCTTCCGGAAGTATTCTCCGAGTTTGCTCTGAGAAACACCCTCTTTTGAGGAAGCGATCGTTCGTATCTCCAGCCTACCGGAAAGAGCCCGTTCGTTTGTGTTGCGACGGGTAAGACTGCCCCCGAGTCGCCTCGCAGCTTCCAGGTCATCCAGTTAGCATCGAACATGTTCGGTTGAGAGTTGGAGTTCGGGAGAACTTCTGACAGATAGACATCATACACATATTAGTCAGTAGCTATGGACAGTGGTCATTTCGATCGAGCTCTTGTTTCTGTCGCGGGATCATGTTTCCTTGGTGTTCCGATGGACTGCAGCATTTTTGGAGATGCCATCTCTGAGGTTCGGCGGAGGCTTCTTTTCGTTCATTTGATGCCATGTCTCTGTCTGTGTTCGAAATCTACTATAGCATGGCATCCTTCAGTCATGTTCCGAGTCGATTCCTTGTCACCCGTTCCATAGAGGTCTTTGGCCTGAATCAGGCCCATCGGATCCCAATTCCCGTTGTGCTTCAGAAGAGCGCTATTTGCATGGTGGTCGATGCTCCAGCTCTTGTTCCCTAGGCTCCCATTTTCGCTTCGGTTGATATTCTTCCGCATCCAGGACCAGCGAACTCCTCTATTCGTATCCATATCTCCAACCCTTACAGCTTTTCCGTGAGCCCGATTGGAGAGCTGCTCTACGCGTGTCATCTCCACTCCAGGTCCCGTCTAGGCTTCCGATTTCACCCGGCTGCTGGCACGGTTTCAATCTCTCACTCAGGAGCCCAGTTAGTTTTTCCCAGGTAACCAGCCCTCACCTGGAGCCCTTTTCGCGACATTCAACCTGGAATTCATGTGATACTCGAAGCACGAGTCGGTGATATTATCTGTGCCTCCCTCACATTTCGGGTCGGATGAATTTATTTGGTTCCCACTTGTATGTGTACGTGGGCTCCGAGAACATATTTATCTTCTGGGTACAGTTGGGCAGAAGGTTCGAGCCCAAACAGCTCCCAGATTCGAGTAGGGCGGAATCAGTCTCAGGAGCTGCCGCCCCCAAGTCCAATACATTCCTCGAATCAGTTCCTCTACTCGTGTCTCTGATGAATGAATAGAGAATTCTTCACGGAATCTGACCCGGGGGCCCGGGACCCGGGAGTCTCTGCCCCGAAAATCAAGTGCGCGGGATCGGAACCTGACATCGAAAACGTGATCAGGCGGTCCGATTCAGAGAGCCAGGGCGGAATTCTATGAGAATCGAAGACGAGAACGCTCCGCTTGAGTCACAGGCCCCACGTATCGATTTCGTTCTGAAACATTGATGTCATTCGGTAACAGCGAGGACTCCGATACTTTCGCTCAGGAGGTCTGTGGAAAGAAGATCGAAAACACATGCTACGATCCGAGACGCCAACATTTTTCTGCCATTGCCTCGTGACTGAGGAGGCCGGGAATCAATAACTCGCTATGAATTACAACTGTGCTGACTAGGAAACGTAAGAGCCGCCGGCTGAAATAACAGCTAACAAGCACAAGAGAAAACGAACGCCAGCTCATTGGGAACTTGTTCCAGGTCTTGAGAAGGACGAGCCGTAGCGGAAATCTTCAAAGAGAAGATGAAGCGGTCATGGGCTATTCATTAAAGAAAGTTTCCCTCTCCAGCTTCCAGTTTCTCTTTTCCTCGTTTCGGCGCAGCCCCATCAGGAGCGCCGACCCCTATTCCTCACCCAAGCGCTTCCTCGCAAAGGATTTTTTGTGTTCATATTAATTCATTAAGGATTCAAAAAGCCTCCGAAGAGGGAACCCGAGAACACCGCCCGTCTCGAGCATTCTATCTCGCGGTCGACGGGATGGGGAACGACGGAAAATAATGAACGACTACGGAGGAGCTCAGGGAGGGCAACAGCGGAATGATTAGGCTGAAAATTCCGGCGCCCATGAATCTGTTCAGTTTTTATTGTTCCTAGCGCCAAAGCGCGAGAAATAGGCTCCAACAAGTGGCTGTCGCCCGGTCGCGGGTGATTTTGCTCGAGGTCGAGCGGGTTGATCAGACTGAGTTCGCGAGCACGGTCCAATTCCAATTTTACAATCTCCCTCCGCTCCTAGTAACAATGTTTCGCCCTAGAATTCGCCGGATGTCCTACACACTGTTCGCCGCGATTTCTCTCCAGATCAATGGCAAACTAGAGCAGGGTGTTAGCTGTATACAACGCCCTCTTCCCTTTGTGCGAAGTATCGAGGAACAAGAAAGGAGAGTACGGAGGAAAATAATGGTCGTTTACAAACCCTGTGTGGCCATAAATTATTATTTTAAGACATATACTCCACTCTTTTACGACCGCGCCGATCGATGTCGCGTATGGGGCGCCTATACGGGTCAATCGAGCCCCGGTAGTTCGGCCCTCCAGCGTGCTCGGTGACTCCACGAAAGGTTTAGGGACGAAGGACGGACAAGCTAGGCGGTCGGGCAGGCAGAAAAATTGTGTTTTTATGTAAATGACTCGATTTCACGGGCTGTTCCGCATCCACATTGTCTCCGGAAGATGACTTTCAGGCCTTGCTGTACCTATGTCGGAGCGGAGGAACAACAGATGTTATGCATTAACAAGGAAGTTCGCTTGGATGACTGACTTGCTGGCGCGTCCACGGACTCAGGTAACGCTCGAACACCGCCAGCGAGAGGGGTTATTGCTTCGCGGATCACTTCGTCATCGACGATACTGCCTATCCGGTGGTTCATACGCTTGACTCGCCGGAGGCCGACAACATGCAGATCAGAGATCACGTGGTTCCCCGCAACGAATCCCGGATGTTTGTCAAGTTGAAGATCCCACCCAAGATTGCCGCGCGTTTCTCCGTTTGTTACCAACAGACATTAGACATTGAGGTGGGGAAGAGATCGGCGAAGCGGCACCTCGTATCCCCGGGAGAGGAGAACAGCGTCAGAAAGTAGGGAATAAACTCGAAAAAGCTCCATTCACAAGCTACAGTGTGCACATCGGTATGGCATTTGCTACTGCATACGCCGGAGTCGAGCGATGCGTGCGTTCGGGAAACAACCTCGGAGCGACCTCAGAATGTCCTCACTCACGAGCGGGCCATACTTGAACGATGCGACATGCGATGTAAAGCTGCTTGGATATCATCCCAACGTCTCTGCGCCGATATACTCTTGTCGGGAACTCTTTTTCCAACTCATTCTTGGATATGTAGTTCCCTCACCGGCGCGATTCAACGTCGTCGATTCCCTACTCCGAACTGCGAAGTTTCCCCGGAACTCAGTGGTGGTGCTTCCAACCACCACAAAATCGAACACCCCACTCCCTGCCAGTTCCGCGACTGGTTGACGCGAAGTTCACGCGCGTTTCAGCCATATCTCGCTTCTGAGGTATTGTTTATCCTGATGGAGATTTAGCGGTTCTCTGTAAGGCCTTGAAACGAAGAAGGAGCTCGAATAGAGGGTATACTTGACGAATTTCGATAGCAGGCGGAATATCGCGGGAAGCGCTCCTATATTCCCGGCCTTTGGAGAATTTCGTCTGTATATTCGAACTTTGGAATTCATCAGAGCCTGGAAGCTTATGTGTTACTCATCATCAGCAGAAACTCTCCTGGCTGAGGGTGGGTTTGGATACTCGGAAATATCCAAACTTCGGTAACGTGTCGTCGATCTACCAACTAAAAATCAACTCATGGACTCATGGGTAGTCGGGTGGCTCTATCGATGCACGGATACCCTCTCGGCGGAAATCTGACATCGGTTATAGAACAAGAAAGCTAAATGCTTGAACTGAATGAGCTCACGATCGATCCCGAAGTCGTTGACGACGTTGGTCCCACGAGTTAGAGGACGAGTGTCACAAAGACTGATAAGTATCAGGCCAACGGAGTTCCACAAGGCCGTTGAGGATTTTCCAGAGAGTAAAACACGTTGGCTCGATGGACGTCTGAGTCATTCGGACGCGCTAGTTTGGACTCACAGCTCCCATGCGACTCGGGAATTCGCCATTCACGAGACGAGACCAGAGTTTCCTTGAAGAAGGAATCTTGGCAGAGCAACACGGTGCTGCGCAGAATTTAAAAAAGAAGAGGGATTTTCGGCCGAGCGCAGAGCGTCCGGCCGAGGAGACCGGGGCTGCGCCAGGAGCGAGCCAGCGAGACGGGCCGAGGAAACCGCTCCTTGCGCTAAGTTATTCTCTTAATGTCTCACTAATAACATTTTTTCCCCATGAATATTTTATGTTGTTTTCATCCGGTCGGTTATTAATGTGGATAGCTGTTCCAACATAATGGTCGAAACGGTTAATGCACACGAAGACTGTGATGAAATTCTCCGGAGACCGCTAGAAGTTTATGGGGATCCGCCAGTCAGCCGTCCGACCGCGGCGGCAACGGCGATCATTGACAGTCTCCGAATCTGCGGTAGCCGCGTTTTGTTCTCGTGCTTGTTACGAAAAGCCTCACAACGCGCTCCAGGAGAACGAAATCAAAGCAAGCCAGCGACGAAACTCCCAGCATTCGACTGGTTTCGATTCTCGAGGCTGCGTCTATAAATTGAGAACGAGGATGAATTTTTGAGTGATTGCGGCCTGCGGAGAAAAAGGTTCGACGCGGAGCTCGATGAAGTATTTGTTTGCATTGCAGATTCGCGTTTCGAGTCCTCCTCAATCGAATTCGCTTGTTAGTGATCTCGGAGGGAGAGAGAGCAAACTCTCGAACCCTCCGAACACTCGGGATCCTTGATATTCTTCCCCACTCCCACCAGACGGAATTGTCAGTCAAGTTTCGCGTGTACGATTTCCCACAAATAATCAGACCGCGGTGATGCTCGAGTGTTTTGACGGAATAACCGGGAGCCCCGGGAGTACTTCCGAGTTTGACAGATATCCTGGAGGGAGTTCGCGTCTTCAACGAATCCAACCTTGGTGATTCAGACCTTCAATGGCGGTCCTGATCATTGTCGAAGCTAGGCCAATAAATTCCCCTGACTTCGGAAGTCTTGTGGAGGTTCTGAACTTTGAGGCGAATCGTGCTCACTGAGATTAGATCTTCGATATCGTCAGCCGTGAGTTTCGAAAAGAGCAATGGCAATCGTTCCATTCCTCCGTGGTATCGCGCAAGGACACTATAGCGAGCACGTATCCAATAAGACGGCCATCCCACACTCAGAGACTGTGTGTCCTTGGTCTGATCTCTTATGAGTTCAAACCTCCGACCGACAGGTCAGCTCCCGCTCTCCTAGAGTTCGGAATAGACAGAGGAAGTCGAATCCACCGAGCACGGGGGAAGCTCCCGCTCCGGTTTGTCCCCAAGCCCAGTTTCGAATTGAGACACTTTGCATCTCCTGCCGGGATGGACCACAGGTACGGGTATCTCCATCGATTTTCCGGGACGCTTCTCAGTTTTGCGTTCGCAAACTGACTGCGGCGAGCTTCGATTTTGATCCGAGGGAGAGCTCGGGGTTCTCAAACCCTGTTAGTGTCCTAAGGCATGAATAGTACTCTCGAGAGGATTGTATCAATATTTAATGAGCCCTTCCACCCAAATCATCCTTTCAAGCTCGCTTTCGCTGGCTTCGCTCTGAAATATCGAGGAATCAAGGGATCTCGACGGAGGAGCGCTGCTTCAGAGCACTGCATAGAGGGAATTTGGAGATGGGCGATTCTAAACGTGTGTGATCCACGATGTGAGTAAAGCATCGGCGTTGACCGCTTGTTATCGGGTTTGGACCTCGTCCGCGATCGGCTTCCTCCTACAGGGATTCGCGAAAACTGGCGAATGTGGGTCCGGAGATGCCGCTAGCGTCCATGGTGAACGCCTCCAATTCTCAGTCCACTGATCCACTCAGAGCGAATCTGCAGGAGTATAAACAAGCGCAGTGATTCCTTACGGGTTGATCTCGACAGAGGGAGAAAGAAACGATCTCGTATCTCCTATTGAAACTCCTCTATTTCTGGCATTTTCAAGGCTCATCGGATCCGCGGGCTCAGATCCGAGAAGACATCAACCGCTTCCAGTGATCTTCGAACGGAGGGCCCCGGCTCCAAGAGTCCCGCAGCAAAGCGTTCACGGCCAAAACGGCCCACTTTTGGCCCAATGAATTCGATTTGGCTGTGTAGTCAAGCTTCTCGGTTACTCGTTTCCGTTCAATCATGGGTTTTGCCATTCGAACTTCAAGCGGCCTTAAGGCGGAGCGAGGTGAGGCCGCTGAGCAAGAGTGGATCGATAGTGCAAGAAGCCTCGGTATAGAAAAACTGAAAGTTGGCCCCTTGGCTTCTTTGAAAATTGCAGCCGAGCGGCCTCGTTCCAAGATGGAGCGAAAATAAGGAAGCGGATCCGAGGGAAGGTTCGTTGCTCGCCAGCGCGTTCTCTCGCTCGAAGGCTCCTCGGGTCATTGGTAAGCGACGGGATACTTCGATGAATCCGTCGATTGGGGAGTGGGAGTAAGTTTCAGCTTTGATTCCCATCTCCCGAGTGAAGCAGAAGCGGCGGGCCCACGGTCGACTGGCGGCTGTCCAGCGAGCGAGGCAATGTATTCTCGACACGTTCCAGCTTCCAAACCTCTACCGACGGACCCGGGCGTGTTCTTGCAGTTTATCAAGCCATCTCGAGAGATATTTCCGCACGATATCGACCTGAAACTTAGAGTTCATTCACGTCAGGCGACAAGAACCGGTTGCGCTCCCGATAGGACGACGCGGAATCGCCTGGTTCGGAGCGTAAATCAAACTCGGACCGGGGGAAACTGGGACTGTGCACGTTCTTGCGTCTTCAATAAGTAACAGCGTCGTCGCTGGAAGAAAAACATTATGACGGGGGAAGCATAAAATCACGTTCGTTTTTTTTCGTTCCGGTACTCACGATCTCGTTGATGTCGCCCCTGTTCTCGTCTGTCTTTTCTACATGGGAAAATAGCAGCTATCAGAAAGCCTCACATTAGGTGGACAGCGAATGACAAATGGGGCCGGAGCGAAATCTCCGAGCATGAGCGGGAACGGTCCAGCATCGGAGTTGCAAATGTCGTTGCGATTCCGTTCATTCGATTCCTTACCACGACGGATAACCTCACCGCGGAAAGATCGACGATCTCTATTTTACCGTAATCTCTCTCCACGATGCTTCCCCGATAATCGCAAAACTCCTTTCGCCCGAACTCCACCTATCGGAGTTCGGACCGAGGCGGATTTGACAACGAAACACTCGATCGCGAACTGGGAGCTCCATTGTAGTGTCTGACGGCAATGGCTGTGCCTCTAGTAATGGAAAACTTGATCGACTGGATGCTACACATCGCGTTTCGGGAGTGCCAGCAAAGCCACCGAGATGCTGAATGGAACGCTCTACGAGCAGCTGGTTCGGTTCCCTCCGTTTTCTCGACGTGGTACACTCAAAGGAGTGAGCTGGTCACAATGCTCGCGAAAGAGTGAACGCTCTCCGGTCTTCTCCGGTGCTCATTTCATTTTCCACCACTTCGCCAACGTCCGTGATGAAGCTTTGACTTCCCCGCAGGAGAATACCCGTGAACTGTTTCTCTCCGGTGTTTCAGGAGCAGTCGCGCGACGATCGATTTCATTCGTACCGAACGAGCTCCGGGAACGAGAGAGCTGTCAGCTGCTCTTTGACATTCCTGGAACGTTCTGGCCACCCGCATTCCCCGGTAGCTGCGCCCTCTTCCAGTTATTGGTCGCTTCGTCGAAGTGCTGATGGTGCGATACTTGGCGAAGCGAGACAGATGCGTGAACGCAAGGCACACGCCTGCTCGCTGATTGCCTTAATCGGCTGGAGTAATTATCAGCAACAGCAGTTGTCGACCATTTTTCAAAGAAAAAACACAGCCTACACATCGAGAGGAAACCAACGAATCCAGGGCGGGAACAGGACACCCCGGTCGCTCTCTCACGACGCATGGAGGGCCCCGGGGGAGAGACTTCGGGGCCGGGCCGCGGCTGAGCGGGACATGAGAAAGTGGAGCGTGGGCAGACGCAGTTTGTGCTCGAACGACTACTAGTGTCGTAGTTCCATCACATCGTTCGCAAGCACTGCGTACGTTCCACTGACGGCCGATGCGGACTCCGCGGTGGACGACTCGACGACCAACGCGGTGGCCAGATTAGGCCCCGAAAACAAAGGGCTCGCTCGAGGCCTGCTACAGCTGGCGACCCCCTCCCCCCTCCGTCCTCCAGCGGTCCATCTCTTCCCAAAGCGCCGAACGGTGTCGTTTGACACAATGTCAACGTCCAAGTGAATGTGAAGTTCCAATCTGACCGCGTTCCACAACCGTCGTCCGCAAACAACAGGACTGACGCGGACGACAGGACGTCGCGGAACGAAATAATCCTCAGGCTCGCGTTCGAGCTGAGGCCTGATTCCAGTGTTGTTGATGGAAACTTTCCCCCGCCGGGATGACGAATTCGCGTCAGGGCTCATCACGATGTAAGAGGCTTTGCTCTTTTTTTTTTTTGTTTGCACCGATATCCTGAGGACATTCTTCGCCGCGACGGAAACAACGTTCTTAGACCGGCTCGGCATCGTCCCGGAAAACAATTCTGAATATTTCCTCATTCCGATACGAGCTTCAAGCGCTCTTGCCGGCTACATTCTTCCTTCTTTGCTCGATATTTTTTCTTGGGGAGAATTCCAAAAGATCGATGCACTTTGAAGATTCCTCCTCTCCCCATGGAGAACAAGGCTCATATGCGCTCAGCAGCAGAGGTATAGAAGCCTCGATGGATGGTTTGGTTCTCGAAGAACGTTTTCATCTCAAGTCTGAGTCGACCTGGAGACGGTCTTGCAGCACTCTTCAGGACCAACAAGGAGTGTGCACTAACTGTCGCACGCCGATTTTTATGATACATAGATGGACTTGCAGGGTTCGTCGGGGGTACCATAGAAGCGTATGGGACTTCTCCCCATACGGCCCTGGGGCCTCAAAACTTGTGGATGAAATACGTAAAATCATCATCATCATCACACCCCTTAGCCCCACACTGAGGTTTCATTCTCATGCTCTTTCGGTCTTGGACGGGTGAAAACCGAAAGTAAGATAATCGATACATTCCCGGCCGTATGCGTCACGTCGAGAGACGTCATTTGAAAAAGAGGAGTAGCGATTAAGTATTCCCCGAGTGACAGCCTGAGATACCGGATGATATGGGGTCAAAGAGACCTACCGAGTTCCTGCACCGAAAATCATCAAGTTCATGACCCATGAAAACCAACAGAACGCCGAAGAAATCATCTGATACAAATCTGTCGATGAGTCGAGAGTTCGGGAGCGCTCGTATAGGCATCATGGATTGGAATGAAATGGAAATCGGTCGAGGCGGAACTGTGACGCGAATCGGCACAGGAGGACGGGGGAGGCTGGGCGTCCCAGTTTCCTTGCTGCATCGCGAAGAGTTTCTTGCCTCGCCGTCGTTTACCCATTCGGCACTGCATTAGTTTGGGCGAATAGATGGAAACGGACGAAAAACGAAGGAAGAGGCCATCACCACCACCAAGAGCAGCAGTGGCCGCCGCAACGCATTCCCATCTCATCCTTCCCGGAGCCCATTCGCACGATTCCATCCGTCAGTGTCCGCGGCGGTTGATCTGAAATTCAAGCGAGTTCATGTTGGAAATTGATGAACTGACTCCCCCCGCTCGTCCTCCGGGCCATCGCTGTCGGTTTAACATTTTCATTATCATGATAAGCAGTATGTTCATCAACGCAAGCCTATCCGTTCTTCGCACGTGAGAATCCGACCACGGTCAGAGCGACGTTGAACAAGTTAGCGTTTCTGAGACGCTGTATGTTTCCCTCCACTGTGGGCATTCCTCCCACAACTGTGACTCCCACAACGTGAACTCCGATCGAGGGCGACTGCAGAGTAGATCAGAGCTCAATCAAGTCAAACAGAATACATCCGTTACACGAGTGTCATTGATTCTAGAAATCAGGCAACGGGCCTGAATGACAGCGATCCCTTCTCCCACGTCCTCTCGACCTCCGCACAACGGCTTCCATTGGGAGTGGCTTCCAGGACCATAGTAACCGGGAAACTAATGGGACTTTAATTGAAATGCTGGATTAGTGTGAATACTCGATCGCGGTTCGTGTATAAACTCGGGTCAGTTTGGGATGGGGTCTCGAGTTCATGTTTCCAGAGAGGATTTCGGGCTTCCGATCAGAAGGGGGACGGAGGGAGAAGTTCGCCCCGGGAAGTGTGTAACTCACTCTGAGCGCTCTTTTTGGGGGGGGGGGGGGGGGGTCGTCGAAAAAGAGTGGAACTGTTGCTTCTGTCGCCACATGCGGGTGGGTAATGGCACGGAACAAACAGATCTCACGGACTGAATCACAGGAATTGTCGCAACACGCCGACTGTCGACTTATTCCCATCTGACCCATCCGCACTTTCGTGGAGGGTCGAGTAGCCGGACTGCAAACCGACTGACTGCTAGCTGCTCGGGTCTGCGTTCCGCTGACACTCAGCTCCTTGTCCTCGCTTCCGGCTTGCACCCACCCCCGCTCTTTTCAGAGGTTCCTGTACTTTCACGCTCGACGACAGGAAGATAGCGCGAATTCATCGTTCGACTGGAGCGTGCAACCAGTTCATCACTCTGAGTGCACATGCTGCTGTGAAAGGATATCGCACCCAACGCGTGCGCAAACGTCAGAGAGAGAGGGAGAGTCTCCCGGTGCTATGAGATGGAAGGATTGTGAAACGCACAAGTTGCGGCAACCACTGCCGAGTCACAAATAAATCTCGACACCCAGATCCAATGGACTCGGACGGCGCGTCTGTTGCTCGTTGTACCATATACGCCCCTCTTGCTGCAATCAAACTGTTCCTCGACATTTTCGCAGAGGTTCCCCAGGCTTCCCAGAAAATCGCCAGGGGAGCGCGCGCCAGGAGACGTCGACTACGGGTCGAGAATTTCCGGAAAACGGTTCCTACTGGGAGGCCGAGCTATGATATCAGAGTCCGGAGTTCCCACATCTCCGATCATGATCATTAACTTCAAAACTCTGCTCAGCAAACGGTGACTGAACCTCGGAGTTCCAAGTCAATGATGCATCATACGTTTGCGTGACATCTTCAGTGAACCGGGATTCGCCGAATGGTTCCAAATATGTTGAAGCTCTACGCGAGCGCGAGGCGGCAGCTCTGGCGGAGTCTGAGCTCCTCCAGACTCTACGGTGACCCGAAGTGGATCTGACATTCGATGCTAAGCTGCGCGAACACTCCCGAGCTTGTTCTGAAGCTCATCTCGCATCCCCGCAAGTTCCGTTTGGAGTTTCTTTGACGGCTCTCCGCTGCGGTTGCATCCTTGCATTTCTCGAAAGTTTAATCAACCAGTGCACTCTGCGGCGGCTGTCCCGGCTGCTCACAGCCTCGTTGCCGCTCGAAGTCAGCCAACCGACCGGTTGTCCTGTCGTCCTGTTTGCCGGGAACGTCGGCTGACAGCCCAGCTACCAACATGTTGCAGCAGGAAAACACGAGCGAATGAGAGATTGAATGTCGACGACAAAACGCCTCATCGCCTCTTGCTGCGGCGCCACTGTAGGAAATATAAATTGCAGCAATGGCTCGTGAACGAACGAGCTCCGCGGCCTCCCGTACATCCTTCCAACCACTCGCTCGGTCGCCTGCTTCCCTGGGTGCTCGATCGTGCGCTGGAGCCAACCAACCATCCGGCAAACTGAGCAGGAACTACCCACTGGATGGATATACGGGAGCTACGAAACTACTATGAGACGGCGAGCGCCTCGAGATTAAAAGTAATTAAGGCGGCGGCTGGGCAGGCGGGCAAAAAGGAAAGAAATGAGCTTCTTCCTTGTTTGCGTCGTCCTCCCCTCCCCGTCTCCTGTCGCAATTTCTCCCATGGCGACGTTTGCTTGTCTCCTTCCCCAAGGCGTCCGGGCTCCCTTGGTGGCGATTTCTCTTCTGGTCTCCTCCTAGACGCACGCCGCACACTTGCCTGTTGTTAAACGAGCAAAACAGCGCCGTCGGTTCAGGGAACCTGAGATCATGGGCACACATGAGCAAACGCAGACTTGGAATTGTGGGGAGCGAATGTTCTTGGAAGAGGCTCGGCTTTGTAGAGGACAACTCTGGGTTCTTCGATGCGCAAAAATATTAATTTCTGTCTCTCTCAACAGAGCCCGACATCATTCCCGTGTTCAAAACGTGCGAATTCCTTCGACTTGGAAAGGTTTTGTTGTTCCCGTTCGGACGCCATGTGAACCTTCCGACGAAATGAAGCCATTCGGAAACGAGGACATCACAACACGGTTTCCTTTTGTAGATATTGATGTTTTTCGCCCTCCGATTCTGAGCTGGGGGCCGTCAATAGATCGAGAGGATCCTCGATTGGAACTTATGGCCGCTAAGAGCTCCGATCGATCGAGGGTCTCATCCAGGAGAAACCCTGACGACACCTCCGTTCAAAAAAGATATTGGTTATGGTTTTATTGATCCAGATTATCATCTGCACATATGTTTTTATATATATAGATGAGTAATCAGCCTTTCGTATCAGGCGCGAGTGATTCAGCAGATCGCACATCAGAGGAGAATATGTTCCACAAAGATATATAAAAGTATTTCATTCATAGGCATATGTATGCAATCAGGGCCTTGAAGCGACGCGCTCCACTCCGAAACGACGGTCGCGATCTCGACAAGAAACTTAAGAACAGAGCAGACTTCCTCTTGCTCCGAGCTCGCAGCCGGTGCAGGAAAAAACAGGCAGGCACTCAGTTGTCTTGGCCATCCCGGTAAACTGCGCTCCATCGAACCGGGGCCGTGCCGAAACCTCCCTGCAACAGGCCGTGGAAATTAATCTGCAGTTTGCGGGTTCCCGTCCCGTGACAAGCGCGTACGAGGAAGGCGAACTAAACAAAGATAGAATGCCTCATTCAAAGCTGCTCGTTCGAGCGTGACATGCACACCGTCTGGGAGCCTTGCAGCTATTCATGCATCGATGTAAGCGAAATTTTCCTCCAACAAGATCTTTACCGACATGATTAAGTCCGACTACACCTTTGACGGAACTCCATTTCGAGAATATTGAGTTTGACGGAAACCTTGATTGGGAGGGATTTCCAAATGACCCGCTGTGTATCGAGGCGTCAGATGAATGGAAAAAGCTCCTCAAACTGTGATAATTACGTTCTGATGGAAATGAGTGATAGCCCTCACTCAGATTTAGGAGCACCCGCCACCTCCAAGAGTCGAATGAGAAAGCTGTGTCAGTTATCACTCGTCGAACGCGGGATCGAGGAGAAAAACGTCGGGCGAGGCGACGAAGAAAAACATCGGATGCTTTCAGAGAGGAATGAGACAAAAAGGACAGAGCTCCCATCGAAACGTTTGTGTTGTGTTCGGACGTGTCGACAGTGGGTCATGTCTGAGATGCGGTTCATTCAGAGCAGTGCCGATGGCCAGAACGTCGTGCTGTCATTTAGAAAGCCGCCGTTCCGTGGTGGTTTGGCCGCACTCCAAGAGCCGCTTCCATTTTCGGCTTTTACTCAACTTGAGGCCATGACACAGCAGTTTGTCTCAGGGCGCAGATACCTACACTCACTCGCTCGACCAGACTCACGCGGAGCAACATCAGCACCACCATCACCCACAACAACAGCCTCGTAAAGACAGGCACGCCGCACTCCATCCAGGTGACCTTGGGCTCGTGTCCGCGTCGGTTGAAGTTCGTCAGCCATGATCACCTCTCGAACGACGAAGTGACGCATTGCGAGTGTCATTGGAATCCAGAGCGTTGGCGCAACTTCCAGAGCTCAATCCTTCACGGATTCTCGGAACGCTTCCGAAGACTCGTCGCCGACTCGCGAAAGTTTGGTCCCGCGCATCTTTCGAAAGCTGAAACGAACGGGGCCTTTCCGGCGGCCGATGGCGAGCTTGTCACAGAGACGTTTTGGGCCAGCCAAAAGGACAGTGCTGCCATTTATGGACGTGGTGCCGAGCCATGTCGAGAGTCGTCAACTGGGGCCTGTTGGAGGCGAGCGCCGGGCCGGCCGGATAGGCCGGGTGGGCGGTAGCTGAGAGATGACATGTAGAGGTTGTGACTGCACAAAAGCATCGTCATCTTCGTCCCTCGTGCTAATGAGAGGGCCTGGCTCGAAAGCGGCTTACAACAAGCAAGCTTTTCGCAGCGAACAACACAGGGTTATAATCTGTTGAGAATAGCCTGCCCCACTGATTTCGAATGAATAGGTAGACAGACATCGGATGCTTGTGCTGGGCACCGTTCATTCACCTCCTTTCAGTCCTCTTTTCCGGCGCTTCGACTCATCAGTCGAAACTCAAGCTAACGAAATCGCAACGTCCCATAGAAAACTCTGCGTTTGAACGAAAGCTGACAAGCGCGATGGCGGCTCGACTGCTCAAGCCACAGTTGAATGAAGTTCCGAATGAGAGGAAACTCGCCCGGTCAGGCATTTCCTCGTTTGATGTCGTGGTCGTTCGTCGCGCGGCTCGACCTCTCGCACTTGTTCCCGATCCGAGGACCGAAAAATCAAACTCGAGGACACGGCGCTCGTGGCGTAGGTTGTTCCCCTCTCTTCAAGGAAAAGTAAGAACGTTATTCCTCCCATCCCAGGCTGTGAAAGCATAGAGGACATTTGGCGGCTCATTTAGCCAGGAATCTTCAGGGAAATGTAGGGATCAGCGCTATCATCCGTAGAGTTAACTTAGGGGAAAATGACTTTCTCCTTTTTAATGTCTCCCTCGTCTTGCCGCCTTCTCCGTCACAGCTGCTTCCAGGGAACAGGAGCGGACGAGTAAGGACGGAAAGTAGTATGGTCGTCTGCCTCCTCGAGCCAATGGAGGGACGGAAGGAGTGTGGAGAATTTCAGAAATTCCGTTGGCTTGCTCACTGCCGCCAGCCGATACGACGACCGAAAATGTTCTGATCACGGTCCTAGAGTTCAGCAATTTATTCGAATCTTTGGAAACACGCATTCGCGGGGTTCGAGCTGTTAGAATTCTGACGCAACGGAAGCGGCTCGAGGGCTTCGATTTCGAAGATGGGTCGCTCTGAGATTGGGCACGCGGGAAAATCTCACGCGCGGTATTCGGCCTCAACTTCCAGTCAGAGATGACTTGACGATTGAGGTACAGGGTAGCAGTGTACAAGGTGGTTGTTAATAGCAAACACGATGGGAACAACACGATGGGAAAACATTGAGAACCATGTTCAACCTTGAACATCTCGAAATAGCCAGACATTCATCAGGCAGATCCATGTGGAACACTTTTCGTAGAGAACTCAAGACACGAGGACAGGAAAAAGTGGACTCCATGTGGAAAGAACACATGAAATCCAAATCCACATTGGGTATATATCGACAATTCAAAGAGACGAGAGGTCTCGAAATGGAACTGTAGGATAGCTCGCGAGGCAGTTGTCCTCTGGGTCTCGATCAGAAGGAATCGGGGGAGTGGCTCGAAAAACGTCGCGAACTACGATGAAATCTTGAGTTGATCCTCGTTTCAACGACGCACTTCGAGGATCGAGTTCCGACACTCGGTTCCTCCACCGCGAATCAGAGGCACGAGGGCTACGATTCCGACTACGAATCAGCGCAGCTCAGAATCAGTACGGAGTGACGTCCCAGACCCCACAGTAGTCTTTTCCTCAGCCGGAAGGTCGGACGGAACTGCCAGCGACCGCAGCGAGACTCAGTCGGTTACGGTTGCTTGCAATGCGTTCAGATCCCTTTCTATGGATGCGCGTGGTTTGGACAGCGCTGCCGCGTCCCCTAACGAATCAAAATGGAGCAAGAAGGAAAACAGAAGCCGGGAGCTTGATTTGAAATTTGTTTGTTTGCGAGGCAGCTGCGCTGTTTCGTTGGAAGGCTTTTCTTGCTGACTTTAGTGCGTCTCCGGTTCACTGGCCTGGTTGTCGGACGACCGAGGGGGTCGCTGATGGGCTGACGGCCTTGATTCGGATCAAAGATTCCAATTCTCCTGGTGGCAGGAGAACTACCCTTTCGAGGGAGGCTCACGTGAAGCATTCAGTTCACGTCCAATCCGTAACCCGAGCCGGATTCCGAGCAAGAGAGACACAATCCTTATGCATGACCTTATTGTCACCAGTCGTGGAACGCGTTCGTCAGCACATTGCTCATAACATTCTTCCATGCGTTTTCGAGGCATTCCGGAGAAGACCAATCTCTCTGCGACCTCGGGAACTCGCGGAGAGGAAGAACGAGAAAATCATGCTTTGTGTGAACTTCCCGAGTGAATTTTCCATCTGACTCCTCGCCACAGAAGCGAAACGAAACCCACGAATCGTTGAAGGTCCCTGCGACGAACTTCCTGGAGAATCGTCTGACATCTGTTCGCTGCACTGGACCGATAATTCGACCGTTTTGGAGACTCTGGCGAACTCCAGACAGCCCTCCTCCCACCGTCCAGTTCAACTATTCCGTAGGAGACCATCGGGCGGAATCCACTATTATCGCCAGCATTTGGACCTATCCCGATGGATGACGAAGACCCGACTTCGCCTTCGCTCTCTCTCTCTCCGGTTCTCAATTCGAGAACGATCATCATCCAGATTTATTCTGTATCTCTCCGTGAGAAATGTCCCTGGTATTGAGAAACCCATCGATCGCTCATCGCTGAATGAATAACCCTCAGCGAGATTCAGGATCATAGCAGACGACCTGGAGCAGTCGTCCTGAAATGACACCCCATGCCTATCAGTATGGTCGCAAGGGAAGATGAGATCAGCGAATCCACTCGAGTGCGGAGGAGTAATCGCGCCCGCTCAGGTAGAGAGCTTCGGGCGCTGTACCCTGATGAAATATTCCTTCCGCTCATTCCGAGTCAAACGGAGACTTCGCATTTATTGGATTTGCCGCACGTATGGCAATACCCGATGAAACCCAGATCCGAGCCAGAATCACCTAAGAACACTGCGATCCTCATATCTGAACGATTGAGCCGGGGATGCGAACTGAACCCTCAGCGTCACTGCGCCTTGACGATTGCTAAGCTGACCCCATGCTCCGCGATTTTACTCTGCATAGTACAATCTGATTGAACAAACTTTCCGGATCGGATTCGTTTTCGTACTATTGTTAGCTGTGGGATGCGGTCGTTGAGCACCTCCTTTTTTTCTGTCTTTCGGGCAATAGCCGGCTCCGAGCGGTCCCGAACTCTAGCGCATCCCACTCGGACAGCCGAGAACAGTCTCAGACAAGAAGAATCCAGCTGACGAAGACGGGGATTGGAGCGTCATTCCGGATCGATAGAAGAAACACGTGAGGAATCCTTGATGGAACCTTCCGTGACTGGAGAACTTTCGATGACACGGTATCACAGACCAGGGAGATCAATAAATGAATCATGACGAATAATGGCATCTGCGGAATCGCGAGGCAAGGATTTCATTGTTGATCACCTCACCGACTCTTTTTCTTCCGAGATCTGTCCTTCTCGCGGCTCCGATATGGAAGCTCGTTCGGGCAAACCGACGGGGATCGCTCGAATCACTCAAGGTCATACGGTCATCTCGCACCGCGTCGACTCGCAGCATGTTCTTGGAAGAGCCTACTCATCAGACTCGGGATGCCAAGCTTGTTCGAACTGTTTCCGCTTCCGAACGCAATGAATTCCACATGAGCGAGCTACTTCCGAACTTGTAGATTGCAGTGATAGGAGTCTGATGTCGTGACCCTTGAAAGAGTTTTTCGGCTCGAAAAGCCTAGCTGCGTCGGGAGGAAAAGTCGCTCAGAAACCTCCACTTTTTTTTTGTCGATCGACCATAATAAACATTTTATGAGTTTGGCTGAGAAACTTTAGACGAACTTCGGTGAAAGCATCGACGAGATCTCTCCCGTTCCCCGGCCGGTTGTTCTCCAAAAGCTCTAGTTCAAGTTTTGGAACGGAGGGCGAAAATAATCGCCACTGATAGAGTTTATAGCTCTTACATACAAGGAGCATCAATAAACTGGCCGACGCAGGCACTCGGCTTGGTTCGAAATTGAGTTTGAAACAAAATATTGCCGATCTATCAGGTTTGAGCCTGGCTGCTCTTGAGAGTTCGCGTCCTTGTCGGCCAGTGTGATCCACGACGGCGCACTAGGTTTTTCCCGTTCAGAGAGGCTTCGCAAACCCCCACTCGTATTTCATTCGATACGAACGCTGTCACAAGCTCGCTCTTGGCGAGGGTCTGAGCCTCTGAATAATCGCGAAGTGCATGAATTTCACGGAAGGTTGATTAGACTCCATCACGGTACACGAGTTCCGATGAGAGATGTGCGAGACGGCGAACGACGGCTCGGGCGCGTCCCGCACGATACACGCCGTCCGGCGGAATATTTCGGATGAATTCGGAATCCAAAAGAGATGTGAAAGGATCAGTGAGCTCGCTGCACGCAACACTGGGGCGGAGGATCGCTCCTGTGGAGGAATTCAAAAATAAGGAAGCAGTTTGTTGGCGCGGGAACGCAAGCCCAGGCGCAAACACCCGAGATAAGAATGGGAGAAACAAACGACTTTCCTCGACTGATCCAGGTTCCCCCAACCACAAATAGGATTGAATTTCAACTTCGCATTATTCTCTCGTTCCTCACCGGCAGATCGGAGCGCCAGCAACTGACAAATCCGCTAGCACCGCGCTGTATCGTATCGAAGGATCGGTTGCGAAGAGAACTCCGATCCGAGGTTGAATGTAAAGTTGCGGATGCTGAGTTATTCCCCTCACCTCGGATTTCAACCGCGGCGGTCGCGGCTTATAATTCTTCAACCAGAGGAGAGCCCGGTCGTCCTACTCATGGGAAGTTGCGATTCAGCTTCCGTCGTCTTGAGCTCGAGAAGAAAATTTTATGAGGATTCCGAACATCTACGAAGATATGAGCGATGACAACGACGGTAGTGGAACTATCGGCTGAACAATTGCTCATTCTTCGCCGCTATTACCTCCAATCTGGGTTCTCTGTTCGACTCGATAACTCCCCCTTGGGAGCCAGGTTTCAGAAAGAAAGTGTCTCGGCATGTAGGCCTAATTAACACGCGAGTCCACGCTCACCGAACTCTGAAACCCGCGACGATAACATAGTGGAACCTCGGAAATACCCGTTCGACACTTCGAGAGTAGCTGCCGCAATGTCCCACGTAGGACCATCAGAGGTAGGACCGAGAAACTGTGCCATAGACGGTTGAGTCGTTGTCCTAATGCGGTGTAAAGTCCTAATGCGATTCCGGCGGTGCTCCTTCGTACAGAACACCGTCGCCGGAATCGATTCGTTCACCCCCCTGATGATTCCAGAAGATTTTTAGCCCGTGGTTCCAGAGGGATTTCAAGGCAATCAATTGGTAAATAGCGAGTTCCTTTGAGGGGTACCTCCCAATATAAAATACTGTCCGATTCGAATATCACGGCGGCCGTGATGGAGTTTGCGAATCACATGAAGAATCGGAACCATGAGGGAGAGCGATCCACCGAAGTTGAATCCTTTGACTGAACGAGTCGTTTCCCGACGGGGATCCCTTATGCGAATCGGTAGGCTATGCCGCGAAGTTTCCTGAGGCAGAGTTTGATATGGACACTCTGCTGAAAGGTCATCGGCCGCCCCATGGTGACGGCTTTGCATTCGGCGTTAGCTTCGAGAAAAAACCTATCAACGGATCGTCCTTTTTTCGCAGCTGTTCTCCGGTTCCCAAGTCCTCAAACATCTATAGGAGTCGTCGAGAAAACCCTGGGAGGGTATTGAATAATTTAATTGAATGTAGGAACAGAACTCCAGTCGGAGGCGAGGAGCGATGCATGGTGTGCAGCACACAATGATATAGAATGGTGAGCGAGAAGAGCTTCATTTGCGATTGCAGAGAGCCAAATAATAGGGAAGCTTGATTGCTTCAAGCGAGCATCTTCGACAGAAGTCGCGCTGACCCGCTCTATCGATTCCTCTAGCTGGCGTGTCTCATCGCTCCGATACTGACAACTCTGAGGAAATGTGCTGTGGGCTATGAAATCAAGATCCAGGAAAGGCCGACGCTCACACACACACATGAATCTAGTTCGGAAGGCTGGAATGCCATGCGCAGGACTGCTGGCCAAACCACTTTCATGAGGCTGATTGTGTCGAGTGATCAAACTTGGGGCTATTATAGTCAAGCGCAACGTCGTGCGGCGGATGCTCATAGTGGTAACACACTTCCGGATTGGGAATGCGACTTCTAGCATTTTGTTTTGTTGGAAAAATAATGTTTTCATCTGACTGAAGAGGAACTTCCAAGCAGAGCATCTATCGACAGCAAGCTTTGTGATGAACCTACTTGTTGCCTTGCCCTTGCAGTTCAGAACTTCCAAAGGGGGGTTCCGTTGCTCTGTCCGATTAGAGATTCGTCGGAAAGTTTGCCAAGAGCAGTTGAGATGATCAGACTTATGTACAGGCTGCTCAGTAGTCAACATGAGTCGAGAATTTGTTCATCCTCCCTTCTTTTGGTCATAACTCAGTGAAAAATAGTCCAATCTTGGGAACTCGTTCAGCGATCGATAGCTGATGACATATGTTTCCTCGTTTCATTTACCTCTATCAGCCAGGTGGAATTTTCTGGGAAGCCTCGAAGAATGCCGATTTCTCTGCGAACTTTTCTAAGAGCTGCTTGTGAAACGCCTCAAGTGGACCGATCTAGCTCGTATTGATTTCATTGTATGCGGCAGAGGGTTCCCCACATTCGCCGAAGGAATGGCGAGGTTCGGGCTAGAAATTGCCAGCCGATCGCATAAGCATCACAAAAATCACTGATCTGCTGACAAGTAGTTGTTGTCTCAGATTGGTCCTGAGTACCCGACTGCGGAGTTGCCATTTCTTCAGCGGATGTGGGGAATCCGTTGCCGCATCCATTGAAGTAGACATGAACTGGATCGGTTCTGTTAGAAGGTCCCACGGGCAGTTCCTCGAAAGAGCTTGATAGGATAGGCATTTCTCGAGGCTTCCTACTAGAGTCAACCCTAAACCAATAAACGCAAATGAAACGAGAGAACATCCCTCGCAGGAAGAGTTTCCAGAATCGGAGCATTCTCCTCCGAGTTTTGACCAAAAGAATGAAGAGTAAGATGCTCCCGTCCTACGTCGATCACCCTGTCCGAAATGCGGACAAGTATGAGTTGATTGCTCTAGATAACTCAAACGCACACTCACTCACCGGAGCGAATAGAGGCGAAAAGCATGGCCTTCCCCGTATAGCTCCTTCGCCGATGTTCAACACCAGAGTGCTCCCGTTATGTGCTTGATCCAACAAGCCTGGAGCTCAATCTCCGAGAAGAGACCGGAAACCTCACGTGTCATACCGTTCTCCGATAGCACAGCTCGAGGGCGCATCCGAGAGAACAGCATAGGGCTCGAGCGGAGGGTCTGCCACGAGTTTCGTTCCAGTCCGAGCTGGAGACTACGATTGAATGAATCCACTACCTTTAGTTGCTGAGCGATTCCACTTATTTCCGTACGTTGAATGCCTGTCCGGGATCTGGGGAGGATTTCCACTGCTCCCGTGAGGAACGCGACCGGCGGAATCATCTCCCACCTTGTCGGGGAATACGGCCGGGAGAACGACCAGCAGCAATCGTAGGAATATTTGTATGGATGCCACTGAGGAATGTCAGGAAGGTGTCGTCTTTCAGCTCGAAGGTCGAAACCGGCAGGTTTCGCGGGTTGCGCCGTGAAGCGTCCGCAGCAAAGCAGATATGCCCACCGTTCTTGTTGAGAGCTTCCAGATCGCCAAAAATATCGTGGCGCGTTCACTCCGATCAGTTCCATTCAGAATCGGAGGAGAAGATACAAGCAGTAAGCAGAGCTCCTTATTTCTCCACTCTGAAGCTCATCGGCTGTCGAGATGGCGTCTCCAGAATTCCGTCCAGGAGGTTCAGATTGAGAGGGCAGCTCATGGAGGCGGTGATTTTGAACGCGCGACATTATCTAGAGCAACAGGGTCTGCGCAGGGCTGGCAGAGTTATCAGAATAACGGCTCCACGATGTATTCTAATGATGATACCAATGTAAGCCAGAACGATGCCGATGGGGGATATCGTCGGAGGACGGAGCAAAACAGTTTTCTTCAACCTCGGGTCGGAATCAATTAACTCTCTACCGGCGAAGCGCCCGCGCCAGATGGACAACGGCAGATGGCAACTTGATATTGATGGGAAGTCTTTGCAGATGAAGACAATATCCTCCGGTTGGGGTACTGTTACGGCTTCGCAGGTGTCACGAAGACATATTGACCGTACGTCTACGCTCCATCGTTCCTCAGCCCCCCCCCTTGGCGAACATGAGCAGCTTTCGCCATTAGAGCCGCAAAATTTCGCAGAGGAGCGTCACGGAAGATTCTCAGAAAAAATCGGAGACACGCAACAACTGCGCCGCATTCAAAGGAGCCTCGCCCCGAAGAGAAAGCGCTTTCCGGATACCCAGTGAGTCAAATGGGAAAAGAGATCTCTTCGAGAGAATATCGTACTCTCCCCGAAAAAGTGATTGAAAGCCCAGCCTCAATCTATACAAACTATCGAATCCGAGGAGATTGAACAAGAACAGCGACGTCTGTGAACGAGATTTAGATTTCCATCGAGCAGAGCAGAATTCCATTTGTCTCCGGAATGCCTCTCTTTTTCAAGGCAGAGAGCCAGTCGGTCCTTTTCAGTCGTGGAGATCAGTTAGCGTTTGTGCTTTGAATGTTATAAAAACTTGGAACTGTGATTTTTATGATGCGTCCAGGGCTGAATAAGGACCCGAGGAATGTCGGGATTGAGATCGATGTTCCTCAGGTGGTGACTGACTCGAGAACGAGGGGATTCGGTTCGATTTCGAGTATGGCAGCTTCTTTTTATCGTCCGTCCGCCGGTGGTCCATGTGAGCTATAATACATCCGAGCCTGGTCGTCGGTTGGTCCGTTCTGCAACAAGAATACGCCCGATGGAGTTTTGCGCTGGAACAAAATGGAGGGAACCCAGAGACGAAAGCCATGTCTGCCTTTCATTTCGACGCACCGAGAAAGTAGAACGAGAAACTGAGTCAGAGGCTTGAACCTTGGATGCGGAAAGAGTAATGGAAGCGGCCCACGGACGCGTGGACGTCGACGACGAAATGAAATAGGGCCCGCTGTTTGTTTTCTTTGTCGTTTCTCTTGTTTTTCTCGACAAAACAAACGAGAACGCTCTGAGAATTTCCTCAGAATTCCGGGACCGTCTTATCATCTGATCTTGTCATCTCCGGCGACTCAAGCAGTAGTGGGCAGGATCTCGGACGGATACAAGAGAGGAAAAACATCGGACACGGCGCGCCCCATTTCACAGATGGTACCGCAATTCAACGCATTCGTTCTGTGACACTTTCGTCGATCCTTTTTGAAAACTGTGCGTTTCTGTTTCACCGGTTCGAGCCCACACTTCCTTCGGAACCGCCATTGCTCCTCGATGGCGTTCCGGAATCTGATCGTACACGAATATCAGCTCCATCTGATGATACAGGCTTGAGTTCGTGGCTAGTCTTACATTCTCGGGTTGGTGATATTTTCCCGCGTGCCAACCGAAATGTCATTCGAGCCCTTCCGAGTTAGACATCCCTTCACCTCTCGGAACAAAGGGTTCAACGGACGCTGAATACGAACGAAAAATGGCAGGGTGTTGCAACCCTCTCGCGCGCTGGCCCTCCTGGCTCGACAGGAGCAGTTCTGCCCTCTGTCCTGCGTCCCGTCACGAATTTCGAACGATCCGATTCGAGACCCGTCTCCAACTGCGCGGAAATGGTTGCGGAAGCTTCGCCGATTCGATTCTCGCGGCCGTGAGCGAGCATCAATTGAGCTCCTGCGCACCGATGATCGCTCTTGGATACTTCTCAGCGAGTGTTCATCTGTCAGTACTGGACGCGCGAGTCCGAACAACCTCCCATGCCGGGGATGCGTCGAAACCGACTGAATAGCGCGGCTCTGGCTGTAGGAGAAAATCCAAGGGAAATCACACTCTTGTGTGCATATTGCTTGTCCGTTCGGCAAGCACGGGTCTGGAGAGTCATCGAACCGTGACCAATGCACTGTGATATTCCGCCGCTTCTTCGGAGTCTGCTCGCGTGAAGATCGAAGTTGAATGAACGAACCGTATGGGAGGAAGAGATGCGAAAAATCCTTCTTCACAGATCTACGATAAATTCAACCCGGGGATTGCGGTGAGCTCTGAATTCTCACCCTGACTGATGGATCTATCGACACACAATCCCGGTACTTGTTCCTAGATGTCAACGATGAAGTGAATGAGTCGGCGAATCGGCTCGGGTGCATTCGTCGGCTTTGGCTGTTCATATCTGTGATCTTTTTCCTTCCGGAATTCGCGACTTCTGAAACCTCCTTTTCGAATATCAAATTCAACAGTGTTGTCTCCCGGGAGAATTTCTATTCACGGCACTCGCTACTTCCGACTTCAACGCTCCCAAATCGTTCGTTTACAACGAAGGATTGCAGACATCGCACCTTCGCCGAAGCTTATCCTTTCCGAATATCGCCTGAATTTAACGTTTGTGCGCTTGCGGAATCCGAGCGTGTCGCGAACCGCGAAGTTATCTTCAGTATTCGGCTGCCAAATGCGTTTCACGCAAAGCCGTTCAGGTCAAAATTTCCGGAACTGGAACCCAACCGGCTCCGACCCGACAGCAAGAGCAGGCCATATTCCTAGAGAGCATCTGAAAACCTACACTAGTGATTAACTTCGAAACGTGGCCATTTCCCGCACACTCCAAAAGTCACCTGTTCTGACGATCCCCAAATCTCGGTTAAGGGAAGGATATGGTATTTTCATAGTAGTTTCACATATTTCCGTCAGTAGGACGTAAGTGAGGGCATGAAGGTTTGGGCAACAATACCGCAATCACTGGAAGATGGTGACGCCGCTGGTCTTCCACTGGTATTCTGATCATTCAGGTGGTTTGCCAAGAGTGGCGAAACCTGGATCCCACTCACATGCACGTGACTTTATTTCGTCATTCGATTCGATCTCATATATGTGGCGATGACACGAGAGGCAGCACTGATGATTCGATCATAGCATCCAGAGGCAAGAATCGTCGCTTCCATCCGGCACTTCCCCAGTATCCTCATACTTCTGGCGAATCTGATGAATGAATTGACCGCATCATGAGCGTCCCGGATCAAGATGCAGCATCTCCATTCTTCGCTGGTTCCTGTCACCCAACCCATATCTTTAGTTCGACGGGGTATTCTCTCATCCATCAGCGTATACGCTCCCGTACATACGTGGATCATCTACCAACCCGGTTGGAGCTACAGCTGTAAACTGCGGATGAAGAAGGACTTTTCGCTGAGCGAACCTTCATTTACAGGCGTGATGAGATCGTGTTTAATCTCAACCGAAATGTGACAAATAACATGGTGAAATCAGTTCCTCGATCGCAGTGGATCTTGATACGCGCAACCACGACGACGACGATGTCCCTTCGAAGCTCGAGCTGCGTCACGGACGTATTTCGACGTATCTCGCCATTCGCCGAGAAGGGAGTGCACAAGGTTTCTCGAAGAAGTAAAAAGGGTCATTGTAGTTCATCTTCCATCAGCTCTAGCGAATGCCTCATCGAGCCTGCTCGCCCGCAAAACGATTGGGTCATCCGCCTGCCGGTCCGGATGGAGGCGTAAGGAATACCCTTGAATTAAGCACACCCTGGAGGCATTCATCATGCCCGAATGTGTTGATCCCTTGAGAAGCTGTATTCGACGGGAAGCCCTTTCCTCCATTCGGCTCTGTCGACTTGGAGGCTGAATTTTTAGGCCGAGGGAGACCGTCACGATGATATCCATCCGAAATCAACAGCAAACTCCTGGCTCCGACGCACCGAGAGCAGGAAAATATCCGCTGAGGCCACTTCACGCTCCAGCTGTCCCCTTGCAGCTTGAGATTGGTTTGCTGCCGAGTCCGGTACGCATCCAGCGGCTCGCTGACTTGGCGTCGGGAAGGCCTTGTTGTTTTCTTTTGTGTAGACATCAGCGCATCCACCTGAGATACTGCTCGGTTCCGTACTCCCTGCAGTTGACCTTCAGCGGGTCCGCAAGAGCCTCGTTATCGGTTTCGCGTCTCGCTCCCTCTCGTCCACTTGTTTCACGACTTCAGACAATCACACCACTCGAGTATCGCTGCTCGGATCGCGATTATGCGGGCGGCTTCGTAGCGCACCAGGCGATGGGCTAGCGAGGAGTATGTTCAAGGAACTTTCGTAGAAAAGTACCATGTACGATCAGCTGCCGAAGAGTTTCGTCCACAACGGGACGACTCGCACTCGGCTCCAAGAGAGGGTCTCGAAAAAGGCAGAGGCTACTTCGCTTCTCGGGAGTTTTGATCCGCCTCGACTCAGTCCGCAACGCCCCTCGAATCCTCCTTTGTCCTGATTGGGAGCGAGAATTTTCCGCGGGAGCCGTGATGACATCCCGTCCGCTCGGTTATTCCCTGGATGCAAGCGACCGATGACGGTTGGGTCCGCTGTAGAAGTGTGAAAGACCCAGTGAACGATGAGGAACGACTCCGACTGCTTCTGCCAACTTTCAGATCTTCGAGCTCGAGAGAAGCTTGAACCGTTCATCAAGTTGCGACCACTTACTTCGAGAAGATCTCTCCAGCTTCAGCTGTTAGACCTGATGACAATGAGCGGGATCGCTTAAGAATCCAGGGCATGAACGCGTCTCCGAAGTCGAGAAAACTGATATAAATGATTGCGGGAAAGTTGTTGTTGAACCTAGATGAGAATTTCGCACCTCGAAAGGTTGGCTCTTCGGAGCTGCTCCTCCTAAGGCTGTATCCTGCCGGCTTCCATTGTTCACGGAACGCAAGTATGTACCGCGAGGTATCGAAAACAAGGCAATACCATTTCTCCTAGAATCCCGCAATCTGTGAGCGGACCAGACGCAATGTTCTCGTTATGCCACTCACTTGTCACAACGCGGCCTTCTGGTGATCAATTTATCACTTTTCCCATTGAAATCACGGGCCTCGACGAAGCTGTCAGCTCAAATATATTTTGTCAAAAATCAATCATGTGGGGGTGGAAGAGAAGTTAAGCGAAGCCCGGATCTACGACTCGCGGGAGCGCTTCATAACGGCGACGGGAAATACATGTACACGTCTCCAAGGATGGCTAGCAGAAGAGATTTTCAAATCATCCTCAAAACCGCTAAGTTAGGAAAGCACTCGCGCTTTTGAGTATTTCCGTTTTGATCCACCGTGATAAGAAAATCTCCCAACAACAGAAGCTGCCGTCGCCGGACCGGGCGACCGATTCGAGCGTGGCTAGACCATGTGGATCGGATACGTTTCAGACTGCCATTCGTAAGCCGTGAAATATTATTACACCTGCCAGTAACATCGCGTAAGCTGCTTCCAATAGCGGGTTCCCTCGGACACGACGGCGAGACCCGAGACGAAGATGAAACACACGTCCGCCAAGGAGTGGTCGCGTTCGAATGACGTGGCTGATATTTTTCGCGACCGAGCAGACGAAACCACGCTGTAGGAGCTGAACATGCAGGCGGCGGGGGAAGAATCTCCGCGCCCCCTCCCCCATATTTCAGGAGTGATCCCCGCGAGACCATGGCCTAGGTCCTGTTTCTCGATGTTCCCATCTACGCGACAGCAACAAATTGCAATTTGCTTTGCATGTGATGCTCCCAGAATCTCTGTCCCCGCACGGACGTACCTCGGTCGTTTGACGTACTACATGGTATAGAACGCATCCGATGGCTGTCACGCCAGCCACTCATGAGCACCCTCAAGGAATACCAAGGTCCCGACGAGCAGCCGCACGTACGAACTCGCAGACCAAAGGACGCCCCGGTCGGTCAGACAAACAGACCGTAATACAGCGAGTGGAAAAACGATGTGCTGGGTTGCCCTTGGGTTGGAACGATCTGGATACGAACCCCTCATCAAGTTAGAACAATTCTCGTGTGCAAATATGCTGCGGACAACAAACGGCTCCGAAGCAAACACAGCGTGGCGCGTCACCGGACTGCACGGCTCCTCGAGCTATCCTTCGGTCGCAGCACTGGCTCGCGAAACCTCGTGCACTTTCCGACCATCTGTGCGAGCGAGCGTGCGTTTGTCTGCCGCAGCCCGGACAGGCCTCTCAAGTTCGAGAGCAAGCTTTCCTCCGAGAGTTGATACTCGCAATATCACAATGAGATTTAAGAGTCCCCATTCGGGAATGCCGGAACGCAGTTGTTTTGTTCGGCGTCGAGGCCGTTTGTCGTCGAGGAGCCCACACGAGTCTCACAGACGCTGACCCCGTACGGCCAAGTACGGTTTCGATGCATATCAGCACCCTTACGCAACGAAGCTCAGTGCTGTGGGTTCATGGAAACTTGGAGAGAGTTGAATAATGAAACGTTGTATCGTTCATAGCGTTCACATTCGGAGGTCCTACTGCCAGAACTCCGTCCCGCGTCGCCATTGCGGAAAGCCTCTCAGCTCGTCGCTTCCCTCGTCGAGACCCGGGGGGCTTTGAACGGACGAAAAACAATGGGAGAGGCATCAAAAGGGGGCGAGTAACGAAGCCAAGCAACAAAGCACGACTACAGAGGCTGCGGCGATGGAGGCAAGAGAGCGTCGCGGAGCATGAGGGAACTCCGGGACCCGTGATCGCATCATCGGAGTGATGCGATCGGGAACGCCACGTCACCACAACCTCAGTCCGGCATCGTTTCAGCCCGAGAGGGTTCCTCGTGGGTTGGCGCTGTCATAAATATTTGATATATTTGCTAATGCTTGTTTGCTTGCCAGCTTTCTCGGTACGCCAATGTAGCACTTTTCCGTTGCAGCTCGGGTCGTGTTGTGGATAGGTCGCGTTCCCGCTGGTATTGACGATACATCCAGGAGAAACGATACGCGGAGGAAACTCAACATCGGATGGCGCCCCACGATAAGTCGGTCGCGGAGAAATGAAAAGTAGGGCTCGCGAACAGTACCGCGTAGCCCCCTTGACCCGCGATGATCCGGTTCAGACTACACTAATGCTGTGATCGAAAAGCCCGTCTGCCCATGCGCCCGCGCACTTAAAGGTCGTCACCGATGTGCCCCGGTCGATGGGCTTTTCTCATGGGATACTCTGGCGTTGCGATCTCGGTTTGATCCTCTATTTGGCAGCTCCACTCGCAGCCCTCCAGCTCGTCGCAACGGCGTTCACGGAAGGAAACCGAGATGAGTCGAGCCGAGTCGAGGGATGATTGGATGGATGGATTGGAGGGACGCGGAAGAAACACCGCCGACCGCGGAAAAGGAAAAATAGAGCGATCAGCCACCTTGGGGATCTCTAACAATATTTATACGGCGTCAGCAGAAAAACCAACGCAGCGATTTCGAAGGCGTGCTCCACGAGACTGTGGGGCAAGATGGGGGAACCCGTCTTCATTGTTGCTGTCGCTGCTGCTTGGAAAGCGCGGAAGAGTATTTTTCACGAAGCCTAATTTGATTTCGGTGAGACCCAGAAGCCGCGGTTCGGAGGAAACGCCGGCCACTCTAACAAGTGAGACCTGGAACGAACTAGTGCGCCCCGGAAATCAGGAAACCCTGTCGATAATCAAGACCACAAAACCTTCGACAACAGTTGCTGACAAGATTGTCGCCGTCAGCAAATCCAGTTAGTTTCCCGAGCAGAAACACACTGAAAACAGCTGCCGTACAGCAATCGACAATGTTTCGCCGCTTAGCGGCAGCCTCGACCTGGATGACGATCCAAGCTCGGAAAATTACGCGATGGGCATCTCGAGGGAGGGGAAGAACCCCCGGAGAGGCGGGACCGGACTGCGGACGAAGATTCGACGACTCCCCGGATCCGATGCCCATACTTGATCATTCGCCCCTTCCCCTCTCCGAAATACCCGTCAGATGAAACGGGCTCCATCATGGAGATCATCATCTGTCTGCGTTTTTCCCTTTCCCCGAAATGGCCCCATCCCCATTCTGAGGAGGAGAGATGCCGCCCACCCCCCAAATATTCCGTCCCGATCGGAAGAGCTGAAGGAGCTTTATGAGAACTTCTCTCGCAAGTCTACAGCAATCAGCGTGGGTGCGAAACCACGCAACATCGTGGGAGTTCGATGACGTTCCACGAGTTCGAACGGGGGTTGAAGCGTTCAGAGTTCTGCGCCATCGAGCTTTCCGGGGACGAGCCAAGTCTCTGTAACCCGAGGGTGGTTCAGATCCTCTTCGTGGTGTTTGGTAGCATCCTAAAATTCAAGCGGACAGACTTTTCTCTGCGTACAGCTGACTTGAAGCATCTCCACCGATTGCGTCGAACTCTGAGAGCGGACGAGGATGAGATCCGTTCGTTTTGTCTCTTTGATGGGAGCTTCGCAGCCCGCTCGCTTGCAGGAACTTGGCCCGAAAGTCTCATCTCGGGATCTTCACAGGATTTGTGTAAACCGGAATGCAGCGTTCAAGACCGGAAATGGTGTGCTGCGTCGAGCTCGTAGATTTCGGAATCGTCGGCTCAGGAACAACACTTCTTCGAGGCTTCCTGTGGAATTTCGCGCGGTAGGCTGGGAGAGTTTGGGCTTTGTGATTGTTTGTCCTTCTGCTGACGGAGATGAGGTCGACCTCTGGATGGAACTGATTATCGCACGCGCGTTAACCCTCTCACCAGCATATGAGGAGCACACGAGGACTCTGCATGTCTCGTTGGAGTCGTCAATCATCCCGGTATCTTTTGTTGCCTCCATTCTGTCTGGATGGGACTTCAGAAAAACTCCAGGCTCCTACCCGGGTGAGAAATCCCGGCTAACGGCACCGGCAACACTCCAATCGCAGTGCCCAGGGCGTCAGCGCCCGCTGCGATGAGCCCACTTCTCTCTTCAATCCGTGTAGCGTCGCACGTCCCGAAGGTCTTGGGGCAGCTGCAAATCGATGCGTCGTCATGACGCTACTGTCGATGGTCAAAGGATCAACCCTCAGATCTCTTTCAAGTGGGCTACATGAACTCCACATTGATCGCCCGAATGTGGAGCCATCATGTTTTCTGCTGAAATAAGGTGAAGAGAGGAGGCCACTTCGTCCTTGAGACCCGCATTACGATTGCTTCCATCGAGGAAGTTGGTTCGAAAACACAACGAGACGCTGCAGGAAACATATCACGAGACAGCGACAGCGAGAACCGTATGATCATGATTCATGAAGCCGAGACGGGACACCGCAACAGGAATCCGTCCTGTTGCTTCGAGAGCACCCCTTCAGTCGAATTCGTATTTTCCCATCTATTCTACGTAGAATGCCTCGCGGGTTTATAGCGAAGAACCACTTATACGCTGAGCCGCGGAGGGGTGATGGAGAGCTTGATTTCGCGCAAAACTATCAGAGCCCGGTTCATTTTTGACAGGACCAACACACCAAGGGGAGAACCTATGATTCACAAGGTTTTTAGTGGCGGGAGAACCCTCCGGACGTTCGAGAAACCGATATGGAAGCCGCATCGCGGAGGTTGCCGACGGAGATCTGATCCGCGAGTTGGGGAAACCTTGCGTGATGTGAGTATGGAAGTCTGTGGAGTCGGTGCGATCAGGAACAGTCGAGGCTCCAACGCTTAGAACCGATCGCGTCGTCTGCGTACTCGATTTACGATACCGTATCCTGCCGCATTCGAGGAAGTTTCGGCCTATTGAATGGATTTTCCAGGGAGATAATGCTCCTTTGCGTGTTAGCATCAGCACCAGACAGTAATCCTAACGGAGGAAGATCGTTTCGTTCCAATGTCCAGCTTGATCCTCCGGTTGAAGCCCCATGGAAACTCTGTCGGGTGTCTTCGCTGGACAAGTATACGCGGCCGGAATACTACTGAACACATGACGGGCGAGACTTGGACGCAAGTTCTAGTGAAACAAGTGGAGTCGGATCGCGGGGCTCTGCGAGCTCTATTCCCGTTTCATGGCAGAGCCCACAATATTGGGATCGAGCGTCGTATAGCTTATGAGCCAGTCGATTTCTACCGCTCAAGGTCCTCAATGTTATATTCTGCCAACATCGGAGGTTCTTCTCGTTCATCAAAAATTCGTATCAATAAGTCGCGTTGGGAATGCCCGGGTCCCAGCACGGAACACATTCTTGCATCAGGGTTCGTCGTTACTTGACTCGAATCCATATCCCTGACCGGTGGCCGGGATCGTCCTCCACCAGAAAGAGTCTTGAACTTCAGAGCCATCTCACAGCGGCAGTGCCGTGAAGCCACTACGGTTGCTCGTGGCAGAGTAGGACTCAAAAGCGGATGGCCGCTCGACAGGGGCTCGGAAAAAAATTGAGAACTAGTGAATATGGTGAGAGAAGCTGGCTCAGACTCGAAGAGTCGACTGCTGCTCGCGTGGACTAATTGACGCCAAGAATTGCCCTGACCACTCCTTTTTTGGCCATCAATCATAGTTGCTGTGACCATAGTTGATATGTAGGGTGGTCAACCTGAGTCGGGAATTTCTCCCCCTCCCTCCGTCTGCTCATCACTCGGTGGAAAATTATCCGATTCTGCATTCTGTTTGCGATCGAGTGACGATGGTTCATATATTTTTTTTCTTCATCCGTGACTGTCGGATTTTCTAGAAAGCCTCGAGAGCAATTTTTTTCCTCTTGTTTTCACGTCTTGTGTTTCAGGGAGGAAACGTGAGACGGAACTTCACCACCCTGTATAGGTAGTTGGAGTGGTAGCTGCCAGCGGTGATAGTTGCCATGAAAACCACCAATGGTCAGTGATACGGAGTACGTATATTCGAGGGTCTTGGATCGAGGGGTCATCGAATCTAGGTTCTACTGATCTAGTCTTTGTAGTTGAGATCTATCAAGCACCCTCCTCCTGACCCGAAGAGGCGAGGTGAGCGATTTCACTCGCGAAAGAAGGTCTTCAGCGATCCGGCAGATCCTTTCGGAGTCCCACCACTCAGGCATATGCACTGCCTCAGGTAATGCTTTGTATAACTCCCACGGCGCTTTCGCGCTCGTTTTCACACGAAGTGGTCATTGCATGGTTCTCAGCAGCCTAACGAGAACTTGGCAACTATGTTTGGTGGATTTCTCTGACAAGATGCTCATTTAGAAGGTTCCTCCTGAGCCTCTGCACCAGGGTGGCAGCGACAGTGTCGGACGATTAACAACGCCCCGGAAATACGCATCATTAGGGATTATGACTCGTTAGACCGAATCCTTTTGCTGCCCATCTCTGTCTGGTAGTTCCGAAGCTTCATCCGGCAGAGACACAGTTCCCGGCAGAAAGATAGGCCTCAGACATGAATTGAATTCGCAGTGGCAGTGGAACTCCCATCTTGTTCGTCCGACATTCACGTTGGCCTTCCATATTTCAGGAGTGAGCTCAAGACGTAAGGTATCCTCTTGCCTGAGAGCGACGCTAGAAGGAAACTTTGTTCGAACACTCTCGCGCGGATATCAGTTGCCGCGATGCACGATTCCCTTGGAAGCAATTGGAGCGACTGGAGGGAAAAACTCTCTAGTGCTATTGAATTCCGATAGGTTTCGGACACGCTTCTCTCTTCAATTAGGAAAAGTTCCACCCCGAGCCTTGACGAACGGGAGCTCACTCGTGCGGGCATGCTCTTGTCACCGTTTTTATGGGATCCGTGATGACGGAGAACGGAAAACATGGCGAAATCAAGCGGCGACAAATGCCTCATTGACTTCTGCATGGAGAAGCTAATAAGGCTGATTTTCAGCGAGATTTATTTTTATGACTGGGATCATTCCCGGAAAAGTGGGCTTTGGCCCGACGCAGACCGTGGAGTCCTTTCCCAAACTTTGAGACTCTCTTTCAGATTCGATTGATCCACACGATCAGAACCTCATCGAATCCAGCGTTTCCGACACCGACGCGAGTGAGACCTTCTCGGCCTTCAGAGACAAAGCTGACAGAATCTCAGTCTCTGATGTCGGCGTAAACACCTGTCTTGGGATTCGCAGTCGGATCGCGGCTCGATCCGGTATGCCAAGATAGCAATGGTAGCGAGCGAAGGCTCAGTTAACGCTCGACGTGGAGTGAGATACGCGAAGTAACGCGGTGAGGGGTTCGCAGACGGCTGCGAGGGAGGAATCGAGGGAGATAGTGGAGTGAGAGCGAGGCATGAAAAAATTTTCGATAGAAAGGTGATTTTCAGTGCGAGTGTGACAGCTGTTCCTGTCATTTGCATTTTAAGCAGCAGCAGCAGTAGTAGTAGCGGCAGCAGCAGCAGAAAAAGGCAAAACGAGTGAGGAGCTACGACCGACCGAGCGGTGAGAAATGAATGAAACAGAGGAGGACGACTCGAGAAGCCGATACTCGAAAAAGACGAAAAAAAGGGCACGTCGAATGAAGAGAAAGGAACGACGGCCGTAATAGGAGGTATTATTGGGTTTCGCACCACGCACACACCAGTCAGCCAGCAGGAGGACTGCACGACTTCGCAGTGCTCCGGTGGCGCCCGACGCTGGCGAGTTGAGCATTGTGCTTCTCGTACAGAAAAGGCGGGCTCGGTGCGGGATCTGGCCCGTGGAACTCCTCTTCCGCCCGGGGCCACCTTGACACCGAATACGACGAATATCCATGATCATTGATTGCATGCTCGTGCTGCACCGGCTCCACCGAGCAACACACAGAGCGTTCCTCTCGTTGGCCTCAGACTGCGCTCGATGTTACCCCTTCGATACCACTCCCTTACAGAACTCCGACGTTCGAATGTGCAAGTCATTGCATGTCGCGAGTAGAGCGGGTCGAATATGATGGAAGCGCTGCCGGCTTCCGAGATCCAGCACACGTCCCTCAGAATGGAAAATGTGCTCATTGAAAGAGGATGTTCACTTCGATGGAATTTTCCAAATAGGGGACAGAGGCTCACGGCGGGATGTTCGATTCCAACGAGTTCGTAAGTGCGTTCCCGAAACGGATGTCGCCTTTGCCTCTCATTTCCCATACTCCGCGGCCGTCACATAAATCACCCCACAATTGAACGAAGAAGTTCCTGAGTGTCGTAATAGTTCCGCCAAAGCTTGATTTGTTTCACGCCCTGCGCGGTGACCGTTCGAGAACGGAACACAAATATTGTTCTCGTCGCCGTCGAACTCTCGTATTCTCCGGAGCGCGCCCGGAAGGCTTTTTATTCGCACTGTTGTGGCTTCATTCTTCATGCGATCGTTCGCCTGATTAAACGACGGGACTCAGGAACAATGGAGGAACTGCAATCGCCCTGGGACAATTAGTTCAGCGGAAGATGTCTTTCCAGAGGACCGATTGGGCTCAGGAAAAGATTCGCGGGGGTGCGGTGAACAGCATCCGAGTGGCTTTGGGCAACTGGGATTCCGCGAAACGATTCCAGTGGGGTGGATGATGCGGTAGTTGAAGAAGATTCAGCCAGCTGTGGTTTGCAGACTTCGCGGTTGGGAACGGAAACGAATGACGTCACCGGATCTCCAAGAACTGGTTCGGGCGTGATATCGTTCGGAGCCGGTCTCGGATCGCGCGAACGAGGAAGTACATAATGAGGCAGGCGTTTAGCGCGGCACCGTTCAATCTCTCCCGCGAAAATCCTTGCGGAGATACAGTCTTGGCACAAAGGAAAACAAATCACGCGGGAAGCTAGTGTCAACTTGGAGAAAATCTCCAACTTATCTTGTTGATAATAATTATCGAGGGAGGACAGCCGTCGGTTTGGTTTTCGCAAGAGCCCGGGGAGTTTCCTTGAAACCAATAGCTCCCGGGCACGTGAGCAACATCCGGGTCGTTTTCTCGTTCGAACGATTACGGAAGCCTCGTTAGCTTGAGTGCGCGGAATCTCGGCCCCGGACTCTCTCTCGGCTGGCCACAGGGCCATCCGTTTGTTCCGCAGCGTGTTGGCTTCCAGGGCTGAAATGTCTGTGTTCTTCGTCCCGGATGTTTGCTGTGGATCGTACCGCACGGAGCCCGATCGTTCTCGGTGGGAGTCATCGTCTCGGCCCGATGCGAGCAGGGCACGAATGTCGGCCTCGTTGATGCGAAGTCTCAGGCTGGGAAAGTTCTCAACCGATCACTCGCACAAACGAAAACTGTGAGTACCTATTTGGCCGCACACCGTTCCTACAGTGTACAGTCCGTCTCCTCCAACACGGGAAGTTTTCGAATTTCGGATCCGGAATCGCACCGAATGATGTGATAAAATAATTATTATCGGCGATCGTTGCGCAGTTTCGTTGTCGGTTATTACGTAGATAAGCACGCAGGTAGTTACAGCGATCGCAGTGATCGCACGACGACGGGGATACAATTTCCGGCATAGGAACTGAACCGCTCTGGAGCTCACCGAGCGATCCTCGCTGGATCGGATCGGTCCCGCCTAGGGTCAGGCCCCCTCCCCCCGTCCCAACTGCTTCGCCGGCTCGACCATCACGGAACCCAGGCTTCGGCGAAACCACCGTTACGACCACCATCACTTTCGCCAGCATATCCGAGAAGCCCTCCTCCAAATTGTTAAACTCTTTCATATTGGAACCAACGCCAGACAGCAGCAGCCCTTCGCAGAAAGCATTAGAAACTTGCGCCGACAGGCTCGAATCCTGTCCCTTCGGCTGAGCTAGACTTTTCAAAAAGAGGACACGATTCACAACCGCTGTCTGAGGTCGAGTTTGAAGAATGGTTCCCCCGTCGGAACGCCGCCAACGCCGCCGGTTGACGAATATGCTCTCCGAAGTGATTCAAGGTGAACGTTGGCTTTTCGCGCTGTCATGGCTCGCCTGTCCATTCGCGGGAGGGGGAAGAGAAAAGGATGAAACGTTTGACTGCTGCGCGCTTCTCGTCGTCATTCTCGTGTTCGGTACCAACTGCCATAAGGGGGAGGGGGATGAGAGGAGGAAAAGCTTTTAGATGGAATAATTTTGCGATTCGCGCAAATGGTTTTTCGTACGAGCTGGCTTCACGACTGTTTTGCTCGGGGAGCGTTCGTCCGCCCACCCAGGCCGGGTCCGAGTCCGTCACCCCGCAGAGCACAGGCGTGACGAGGCCTAGGTGACAAGCCTTTGGACGACAAAGAGACGTCTGAAGCGGCAAAGGGGATACGACTCTCGGTCGCTTCAATCCAGACGATGGACGCAATGAGTCGGAAACCGGAAACGAAGCAACGGCAATGATGTGTTATGACGATTGTTTTCTTCTGAACATTCCGTTGATGACGCCAGCCCTCGTCAACGCCCAGCTTCGAGCCAGTGGTCTGATTCCGAGCGAACTGGATTCGTTCGACGCAGCAGCTGAACTCCTCAATCCTCGCTCGCGTTCGGAGGTCATTAGATCGGGAGATCCGATGGGCTCCCGTGAAGTCATAGATCGGCTGAGTTCCGATCGAGAATTCATCCTTCAAACCAGAGGAGCTCATCACCTTACCACTCGCTGTCGTTTCAAGCCTCATCGCTGTTTTTTATTGTTTCTCGTTCTTCCTCGTGCCCGTATCAGGACTCTGGCGTGCCGAGTGGTGGGCGTCGGAGTCCGAGTTGACTCCTCGTATCTTCACTCTCCAGTGCACCGTCAGCTCTGTGAAGAAAGAGCTAAATTCTTCCGTTTCACTCTTTTCTTGTCGAAATAAGAAAGAGACCCTCCGCTGTCGGTGCCATCCGGGAGACGTGGGTCGGGGTGCCGCTGCTATCTTTCGGTCGCTCGTATTCAAGCGCCAACCTTAAGCGGTGACAACGTTTGCTTCGCTCTCTGCTCCTCCTGAACCGTCGACTGCCTGCTCGGATCGACAAATGCGTTTGCCGATGTTATCTGAACTGGAGAACCGTCGCCGGAGCGAGCACTCCGGTCCAGTTCCCGGATTCTGTCTCAAATGTTCTGATGTCAGCGTCCGGGGCGAATTAGACCTGAGTCGGTTCCAGTGTCGCTGGGTCAGTGGAACGGTCGCGGTCGAAAACCGAGTCCTCACTCGGTTGGCCTGCCGTCGACGGTCCTGCTTGGGAGTGCAGACTTCTCGACCGAAAGAAGATTCCTCGTTACGCCTGCGAGGCCTCGCGAATGCGTCGTACGAGAACCATAATCTAAGGAAGCACTATCGTCGTCGTCCTCGCGGCCTTCGTACCACCCCAACCATAGATCGCTGTTTCAGATGTGACGGTCGAGTGAATGGTAGAAAGTTTTGAGTTGTTCCGCGAAACTGCAGACTATTACTTTTCAATCGGGAATAATTAAAACTCGCTCCGTTCCTTCTCTCCGAGCTTTCGCTCCTTGAGATTTGCAACTCTTATGATTGAAAATGATCCTCGCTTTTTCCTCTTGGCCTCGCTCCGGCGGATCGCGGCTCCGAGTTCCGCTCTCTCAGAGTTCTTTCCAGCGCTCGTTCAGCTGGGCGTTCGAAGCTGTCGAGAATTCACAGCGTGCTCCGGGCGAGAGAATCAGAAGTTTCCGCGGTTGAGCAGCCCATTGATCTGGCGAAACTTGGTTCAAGTTACTGGAAACTTGTTCCGTACTATTCTAATCCAGGTTCTCCTCCTAGTCAAAAGAACTGAGAGCTCATCAACCTCGCAAGATTCTCTCCAATCCGGGGAAGATTCTTAGTTTTTCTGACTTCGGGACCTGTTCCGACCTGCCGAGAGGATCCTAGCGCCGCGTTCAACTGTCGTAGGTCTCAAGGAGGGCGCTGAAGGTCCGAAGGGAGTCCGCTTGTGATTCGATTGCTTTGAGTAGTTGCGGGTTCTGCGTAGCTCTTGACGAAACCCAGACGGCCACGCTGCTGAAATCGGAGAGAGCATGCATGGCGAGTTCGGGCGCAGACCTGCTTTCCGAGCTCAAGAAGAGCAGCTAGGAGCCTATCCTGGGATGGAGTCCCGAAATATTTTACGCAAGCTGAGGGGGAATACAGGATACATGCTAATTAGGCACGTGATTCTGAACGATGCTTGCCGATCATCCCGACCGGACAGGGCGCGGGAGGATTCGGTCGGAAGGGTGAGAGGAGCTCCTGACAAATGGGCTGACCTTGTCTGAGTAAAAGAGCGCCATTGTCCGTTTCCACCCGGCAGCCTTGTGTTTATCTTACAAAGAGTAACAGACATTCGGAATCGCTAAAGTTAGGCTCGCAGGAACAGTAGCCGGACAAGTAGTCGGACAACAACTGGAGATGAACTCGGCTTGGCCTTGTTGGATTGCCGGACGTAGAGTGACTAGTAGTCCTAGTCCACAGCTCGCTTGCTCCGATGTTCCGTTCGCCCGCTCGTAGACGAAGCTTGCAGCCACCCGATCAGCGCCGAGGTGCTGGTGTCAGATAAGCGGAGGCCTTCTGCTTCTATTGTCCATCGGTATCTAAATCCCTCCGCTTTCGTCCGCCGCTTCGTTCGTTCTTGCTCGTCAGTTTATCCGAACAGCCAGTTAGCTCCAGCTTGCCGGGCGGCGCCTCGTGGGGGTCTGTCCAGAGATCATTCCGACATTCGGACAGTCTCCAACTCTATCAGTCGTTCGGACAGATGCCCCCGCACTTCCATCCGCTCTGCTTACTCGACTGGTTCTCATCCTTCTCCGTGATACCGTCGCCGGGCGAGTTCTCTGTTGTTGCGTCGTCGATGCCATCGCTTCGCCATATCGTGCTGTGAGAGAGCGGAATCGACTGCGCTGTTTGCGTACCAGGCGTGTTTGCCACTCTCCGTCATAGTGTTCGTGACACCCTGCTCATTCCGCGCACAGCTCCCTAAATTCGGTGGAATCCCCACAAGATCTTCCGTGCTGTTGGGTTGCATCAATATGCGAGAATATTCTCATGAGAGCATCGCTGTGAGTGTTTGCGAAAACTCGGGAGTGAGCCGAGGCGCAGTGAGGCTGTCAATCAAACATTGGCCAAGGATCACAGTTGTCACAGTTTCCCATGCGCAGCGCGCTGTACGGCCTCATCAAGGCGCCACGCGGAGCGGGATCGACGTTATGAGGCATCGAGCGCTCCAGGGATGTGTGCGGACTCGGAAGTCATAACGGATATTGTGGAAAAGCAATTACAGGGGATGGGACAGGGACAAACACGACACCAGACGTCGGGACGAACCTACGGAGAGACAAGAAGCGCGCTGAGAGTCCGTTGTTACACAGCCGACAGCGGGCACGCAACCTGTGGACAGCCCGGACGGAAGATTGAGCTCACTGATCCCCAGCCAGTATTGTCTATCGACGGCAAAGTCTCACGACATGAGTGAGAGAGAAACCGTCGGTATTTGCCCACACGGCAACGCCATCGATTTATTGGGACAGAACGTTTTCCATGTAAGAGGTCAGGCACGCTCGCGACTCGAAAAACACCGATCTCTGAGAGTCCGATGCCGACATGAACAGGTCCATCGCCCTGCTGCGGGCACAGTCACTGAACTTGGATTTTCGCGCCACGACCTCGTTCAAACCTTCGATTTCTTTGACGCAATCAACGGCCACGGTTATCGCTGTACCGAATACATTCGAAAGGGCCGTTTCATTCACTCTCGTGGCCAGACCCTCCAAACAATCCCGAATCTTCTCCGCTGAGTTCTGGAAAAGGACGATTCTGATTCGGCCTCTGAGCGAGATTCATGAGCTCTTCGCTGGGCTTCATGAACGGATCGTGGACCCCCAATTGAACTCTACAGAATTGCGATGAGAGAACGTGGACTCGTCCATATCAATGTTTGGGAAGCCCTGGAGATTCACCTTGTAGTTGGCTGCTTCTCCTGGGGGAGCGGTTTCATCAATCATTTTCCCAATATTTCTCAGGATTTGATCTACATTCGCCAGTGCCAGGACCACGCAAAACCCCAGGCCGACGCATAGTTGAGCTGAACGCATCTGAAACTTCCTGCTCCTCAGATAAATTGATTGGCGATCAGAAGTCCCACTCGGGGAGAACGGTTGCACTTCACACCTCACAGAGCATGTCGGTGGAATTCTCCAAGAACTGAAGCTGAACTTTACCTTCCGGCGAGAGCTCTACCATGAAGCACGGACGCACTCGAGCGTGGCGTTCGCGAATGCCCTCGACATCGATTTATATTGAAACTTCTGAAACCTGGGTAAACCGATGCTTGACTTGAAAGAAATTTAGTATCATACGGAATTAATTCGAATTTCAATGAGGCTTCCCCGACAAGCTTAACGTGGGCTCATGGACAAACACGACGCGTGTTTCTGGTCGACGCAGATTCATGAATACAGGCTCCTCCTCCAAGAATGTCGCACTGTTTATTCTAACAGGACCATCCGGTGCTGAAGCGCCCGGAACGAATCAGCGACTCTAAGTGGCCTCGAATCGATTGGACAAATAAATTTTCTCTGACCGTGTTCCCTGTGAGTCTATCTGGGAAATGAAAGTCGATTCCTCTCTCGTGGACGAACGCGTGGGCGGAGCTTGAGGTTTTTAATCAGTCGGAAATGTCTAAGGGCTTGGGCGCTCCCTTCCAAACGAGAGCTGACAGGCGGAGGGGAGTCGTGATTCTGTTCTTGACGGTGATCTGTACTTCAATGATGGACTTCGGCTCCAGATTCCCGTCTTTACGAAACCTGATGTTGGATTCGCCTGCGCATAAATCAGGCGGGGGACATCAACGAGCACGAGACGGGAGGATGAAATTATATTACATTGTGGGGCTACACTGAATTCGCGTGCCCATAAAAACCATTGCTTCCGAACGAGAACAATCTTGTCTGCTGAGCTCCTTCTGTGCCGTTTCAGGAACCGACCTACACGAAATCCCTTCAGACGAAGACGAATTGGAATTCCCCACTGGTTGCAAGAAACAGAACACGTGTCTCCCATAGTCGCCCTCTCCCCTTCCGAGCTTGCCGTTAGAAGAAGAACAGTGAGCGATTCGAATGCTCGAGAAAGCGAAGCGATCCAGAGAGAATCCCAGGACCGGAATAGCAAAGTACCAAGCTGTGCTAGTGCCCAACTCCTGTTTCTCGTTTCCATTATCCGTCATCATCTTAATAAAGGTTAGTTACTGACTAATACATGAGGAGCTTCTTGTAGCGGAGAAAACAGGCGCCACAGCACCCTCAAAAAAGTCAGTTAAAACTCATGAACACCCATTATCACCCGCTCGCAGGGGAAAGTAGTTAACCACAGGGAAGTCGGCGATCATCTGCTGTTTGAGTTGAATTCGGACGGGTCTGGCTATTTCGAATACAAATCACGAACCCCACTTTTTTTCTATTTCTAGAATCCAAGCCGCCAAGCTGGCATTCCCGGCATGCCAGTGCGGGAAACAGCGATGTGAAACCCTTTTCGGCGTTTGAATCGTCTCGTAACTCATAGAATGACTCGGAGCAGCTTAGTTCCCCCTCATCCCTGGTCCCGGAGGCGAGTGTGCCCCATCCAGAGCAAGGATTTCGGCCGAAGAAAAATTTCTCTCGCGTTGGATTTCTTCTTCTTCCAGCTATGGAATCCAAGTGTGGAAAACGTTCTCATTCATCCTGCGCCAAAGCCGCTGCTGCTTGGGAAGGAAATCGTAAGAGCCACCCTTCGGTTTGATGCGGGCTCCCTGGGCCACGCAGGATTCGTGAGAATACTGTTCCAGCATGGAATATTCTTGGTTCGCGTGGCTTGAAAGCTGAGGTCGCCGGCTGACAATTATGAAGAGATGGGGAGTCGTATCGCCCGAGGCTCGGAATCGGCTAACTCTTCGAATGCTCGAATTCGAGGCATCATGGAACGGTCACCATTCGTTCGGCAAGGAATATCCCGGATTCACGGATTTTCGGGGGAACGCGTTTGGAGTTCCAGCGAACTAGATAGCTTGAATCTCAATCAGCAGCTCATCCGCTCGAAAAAAAAAGGTCGACAACATCGAAATAATTGTGTCCGAGTCCTTACTGCTCTCTCTTCTCTGACAGGATCCTTTCGAGTGAACTAAGTGAGTCGCTGCAAATTGAGTGTCCCCAGCTCACGCTGCCTTAAGAATGAGAGACTTCCATTCGCTAATTACCCAACGGTCTTTACGCAGTAAGCCATGCAGGCCCCGAGCCCTGAACAACAAACCAAGCTTTCGGCAATTTCCCTCACGGGTTTTCATGCGCTTAGAGCTCTTTCCATGATTGGAATCACCTTCTTCTGATATTCAACAACTACCGAAGCTAGTGCAGCGCGCCGGAAAATGCGGCGAATCCATAACTGGGAGAGACACGAACGAACCGACGTCGTTCAACCCGGGGAGCACTTTTGAACGTCCCACTCGATTTCAACGTCCTCTGGGATTGGATACTTACGCCTGATATCGGCATTCTGTTGGAATAGCACCGTGTCACGCGCTGTGTGCGAGAACGCTCAAACGTTGTGTCTTGTGGTGATCTATGTAACGCCGCTTGGAATCGTAAATTTGGTCGGAGGCTTTGTTCATTATGGGTGGAGCTCTCTGAATGTACAGTTGCGTACGACCGGGCGATCATTGTTATCGACCATTTTTCAAACGGATGATTTCACTTCCTCGAAGATCCCGGGAAAAATAGAATTCCGACTAGCAAATCTTTAGGACAGGCCCGTTCGCGCGGCTCCGAAACGCGTTTCGCGAGAAAACATCTTTCGCGTGTCTCAGGGGTGGTGCACTGCCACTCCGGCCAATTCTCCATCGGGCTGCACAGTAGGCCGGCTTCACGATTGAATATTCCGATTTTGGGGAATTCGTTCGTCGAAGCTTCGAACAGAACAGGGGCGAGAGGAGCTGAAAATCAATGTGTCCAGCCGCTTACGCCACCGCTGCACGCGTCGGGGCCGATCGAAATCGCAGAGCAGAGCGAAGAAACTATACCGCCCCGGGTAATTGACTTGCAACAATCACCGCATTTCAGCAACGAACCGTTCCTTCGGTGATGGGGAGAATCTCCGGGGAACCACTCTGGAACACTATTTCAAAATACCAAGCTTCCAAGTCCACGATTTGGTGCGGAGCTTTACTTTTTGACGGAGCACTATCGCGCATCGGGGTACCCGTCGAGAATCGGAGGGGATATATTCTGCCAGCTGATTCCGATCTGGTTGCGGGTTGAAAGCCCGGATAGGGAGGTTTGCTCAACGCGAGAGTCACTCGCTGAGCTCAGTGGACTCTTTGAAACGCCTAGGATCGTACGCTAAACTGAATCCGAAATCCGCGGTTTGAAATTCCAGATCAGGCTCGGCGAGGGGCAGCTTCTTGTTCCCATCAGTACTAGCGGTGCATCCTTGTCATGATGAAGCGAAGTCGGAGTCCTTTCATTCAGGAGAATGGGAGCTGCACCAAGAAGCAAGGTGGCTCAATGATGCTTCGGAGGTTCGAGTCTGAACTCCACTTGATTCTCCTGCTCAGGATTAATCTAGGCATTCGATGCTCATGGGGACTCGGAGGCAACAGCTTGTTCAAGAACAAGGAGAAGGACTCAAGAACTTGACCCTAGAGTGAAGGAAACAGATATTGAGGCAATATGAGAGCAAGTCCACCGCAGAGATGGCAGAGGTTGCGCAGGGAGACGGACCAAAGAGCGAAGCTGTCTCAAGACGAAGGACGAAATTCGTCAACAATCTGGCTCGAAAGGGGTCGTGCTGCATCGCTCTATTGACCGGGCAAGACATCTGATCTGGACCCCGAGGGAAACGCAGGGGACGACGTCGAGAGACGACGATGCAGGTGGGAGTATCAGGGCGGTAAGGAACAACGCTGTGAAGAATCTATGGACCTCGCTGTTTGACCTCTTCCTCGAAACGCCATGATCGAATCGATGCCCCGCAGTTGAGTTACAGATCGAGGATTCCGGTCCAACCGACTAGCCTTGCCGAGGACGATCTGACGGAATCAGCTTAAGTGAACGGATGTATCTCTGACGGAGTGGCCCACTGAGAATGTCGACTTTCAACCACTTCAATGTTGTCCACTATGAAGTTGGAGAATGGGAGGGAGATCGTCGATAGTGTGATTGCTCATCGGAGACATCGGCAAGACGACGCGGCTCTGCTTGCCAAAGCCACTCGAAGATTGCTGGAATGGCTGAATCCAAGCTCGGTTTTGGGTCAACCAGACCGGCAGGCAGAAAGTCACCCGGTCCCCGATTTGTCGTAGTACGACAGGGTCGTTATTCGACCTCCTCCTGTTTTTTTTCTTCACGGCAGGAGCACCGGTTCTCCAGAGATAGATAAGGAACGGGCACCAGTGGAGGAAGAAGCGAACGAGGACTAGCAGCGACGCGAAGGAATCGTGGGAAGACAAGGAACGAACGAGTTCGCTTGAAATCAGATTGAGCTTCTTGTCTTGTGCATTCATCTAATTTTCGGTTCAACTCGAGCGCGCGGACGGAGCTTCCGCTCGCCTTCTTTCCGATGGGGGCGAAAGTTATCTCCGCCGTCGGCCTGCCGGCGAGTCGCCCGAACTCTCCGGCTGGGAACGAATCGGAACAACGGAGCACCGCCGACCTTGCCCCTCCGACACCGTATTCCTCCTGGAATCTGTCCCGACCTCTCGCGCACTCGATCCTTCCCTCTTCGTCTCGCTTTCTATCACTGTCCCGCCAGATCTGCGCTGTTTTAAACTGTCGAACGAATCAGGCGAACTCTGCGCTTTCAGCTGATTGCTCCAGAGACATCTCGTTCTCGAGAAGGAATAGTTCCTCCGTCGGACAAGCTCCGACGTTCTCCCTTCCTCAATCATAGGGAGGGCCGGAGTAATTTTGGAGCTCTTCCCGAGTCTCGAAAACTTGGAACCGGAGTGTTCCCACACACATTCGGTAGGTCTGTGAGAACTCTCTCCTGGTGAGGGGCTGGTGTGAATCTCCCATTCATTCCGGGAAAACATTTTCTCGAGCTATTACACCTGGAAGACATTACATCGACGCCTTCTTGTTTCGGAGGGAAAAAAACTAGAAACCCTTCACACCCTCAAACAAAAGTCTTCCATCTGACGAGACCTACCCCAGCGAGATCCTCCCTCACTCCCAGTGGCGTCCGAGTTCTTTTTGGACGAGGGAGACAGCCTCGGCTGATGTTAACTCAGATGGACCGCAATGGGGGGGGGGGAGCGCTTGCCCACCTGGGCCCCTCCATTAGGGCGATAGAGACACATCCTCCCCACCCTCTCGTCGGGTTCCCGAGAGAGCTTCTCACAACATGATCTAACTGCCAAAACTTCCACTTTGATCACTGAATTCAGGTTTTTACAACAGCCGCGAGATTTTCTCTAGAAGTCTCGCACGTCGCAAACCCGATTGCGGGGGGTGTCAGCGATTCACATTAATTGATTCACTCGAGTCAGATCCCCAATCGACTCGGACCGTAATTACAGTGCGATTCAGAGGAATGGATTAAGGTGGACGATGCTCGAGCACGTCTCAGACATTGGATGAAAGCAGCTGGACGACCTCGTGGGTTACTTCCCGCGTCTCTTTTCGCCTCTCCTAGGCGGGATGAGTCCACTGCCCGGTGGGGCGATTTCTCAGAGGATGAAATTTTTATCCTTCATGCAAGCCGCCAGACACCCAAGCGACCGAGCAGAGTGGGAGCCGAGCGAGCAGCCTTTCTCACCATAGAGCTACGAATGATTTTTTCGCACAGTGGTGAACGTGCGGCGCACTTATACCGCGATTTTAAATTTAATACAGTCGAGTCGCTCTGGGCCGCAACGTTTTTAAATTGTTCCATCACGTTCCCCGCAGACCCAGTCGCGCTCCCCCGACGTTCTCACTCGTCTCCTGGATCTCCTGAAATTATTTGCGGCATCCTTTGTCGGCCTTCTCAAGCCTCCTTGCGAGCACTCTGTTGCCTCCTTCTTGGTCGGTGGTCGAATGAGCTTCGTCTCGATGAGGATTGGAGGATCCGTTCTGTTAGTTTTCTCGCCTTCAATCGGCTCCGATGGAATCGGCTCAGCGTCGGAGAGGTTCGTGCACTCGGCCCGCCGTGCCTGGAAGCTTCGTCCCGCATTCCGAGCAGCGAATAATTTTCGACAGGGGAGAATAGGGTCAAGATTCGTGCGCCTCTCCTTTGGCCGTTGCGCTTGTCGACGGAGTTCTGGCCTTCGCTCAGGCTCGGGCGTACGTTTGTTCTTGCATGGAGCGTACGCTCGCGACGGAAGAGTCTCGCGCTAACGAGGAGAACGCTCGACCGTAGAAGAACAAAAAATCACTCAGGAGGTCCGCGAGACCAGCAAGGAAGGCAGGAGAACGGGCGGGTAGGACGCTGGCTGGTCGGCACTCCATTCACAACTGACGCAACCGGCGGAACGGAAGCGGCGGGCGAGGAAAGCTCAGTTTTTGGCCGGCTACGTACCCAACGAAATTCTTCGCCGGGACTGTTCGTGCTCTTTCTTTTCTTGCCATTCCTTAAACATTTAGGCGCACACTAGCCGACGACTGCTGCCAGCCAGCCATTCACTCGGTAGTCAGACGGTCAAGCCGAGAATGGGGAAGGTGAAGCAAACCTTAGGGTCGAGGCTCCGTCAAAGACCATTAAACGGCTACGCGACCGGTTCGGAACAGGAAATAAGTGTGTTTGCTCAAGATTAAAATACAGAGCCGCTTTCACAAACGGCGCTCTCTCTCTCTCCACGCGTCATGGGCCACGCAGACGACTCTTATCCTCACTCGTGCGGGCTGTCTTTTGTTCTTGATCCGTCGACCTCTTCGACGGTGGCCCAACCGACCGATCCGAGCGGACAACGATTTCCCAGTGATCGCATTCCGTGGAGGGTTGTCAACCATTTTCTGCTCCGCTGATGTGGTTTGGCATGCTGGAGAAGAAAACTCTCCGATACAGTAAACACTATACACAGTTTCTTAACAAAGATGTAAAATCGCTCTGAGAGCTCTGACCGAGTGGGAGGAGATCGTCTCGAGAACGAATATTCGCCCGATTGACGCCTTTGGCCCAGATATTCATCCGCTCACGGTGGGTTCAATTCCGAACACAAATCGACGGAGTTTCAAGGCTTGTCGGATAGAGGACAATGGAGAGATTCTCGAGCGCACGCTCCCTGTGGGCCATGCTATGCTGCATTTGAGGAGGTTGTTTTCATTGTCAGAATGGTTGTTATTGCGGTTGATGTCGTTCCTTTTAACGGCGATGGATCACCCGATCCATCGTCGCTTCTGAAGAGATTGCTCACATAAATCCTGTCTCCCGCTCCGCGCTCCGTCGCTTTCTCGTTCGCTCGGTAGCTCACTCGCGACTCCTCTCGTAGAACTTCCCTCAGCACTCCTAACACCGAGCATGGCTTGCAACGTAAAATTTCTCCGTGATTTTCGTCGGTCGTATGTCCTCGTCAGCGTAATTAAACCAAGGAGCCCAAGCCTTCCTCTCGATCTGATTCGTTTCGTTTGTGATCTGACTCCGACCCCCGCTCCCCCGCAGAACCGATCGAGGCACGACGAGAATATCGGTGGGAGCTCATCTGCCAAGTGAGTCATTACTCGCGGGGAACTTGCGCGGCGTTCCTGGCAACAGGACTCTTCCAGGAGGTCAGGACCCGCACGCGGACGGCACGAGCCGGCTTGGGCCCCGTCAGGACGACCCTTATAGACCTCTGGAGAAATCTGACGTAGAAGGTTCAAGTTCATCAGGGTCTATGTATATGGTATGATGAATTCGTTCTGAAACACCAGTCCTCCTCAGGACTGGCGAGGATTCCACGAGAGCTCCGATGGTGGATTTCCGAGAAAAGTTTGAAGAGTCGCGGCCGGCCGGGCATGTCCCGAGCAAGGGCTCAATAGAAGCGATTATTCGGTTATATTCTGCCAGTTCTCAATCGGTCCTTCTCGACTTGTGGGATAGGGACGCTGCGGAGCTCGAACATTTCGGAGCAGCGACCCACTCCCTCCCTCCTTCACAAGCGGCAGAAGCCGTTCGACGCGACTGCTTTGAACTTCTTACACCGAGGCGACAAGTTGTTAGCAGAGTGTTCGTGCATCGGCTTAATTACGAACTTAGCACCGGTTGCCAAGAAGTAAAAGCTGCGGAACCCGCTCAGTGCGCAGAGTGATCAGGAACGAATCCTGGCTCCGCAATCAGCCAATGCGCCCCCTGTGGAAGCGGAGCTCGACAAGAACATTCCGAGGGAGACCTCACCGTCGTCCATCCCCCTCTGAGCGAGGTCTGAACTCAGTAAGGTCTCGGGGGTCTCTCGGGGCCGAACTTTCTTCTGAGTTCTTGACCCAGTACCTCTGCCTCCACTTCCCCCCCCCCCCTCCAACAGTTGTGACCACCGTCGTCTGCACACCGTGGGGGTCCTCGGTACCCGCATATTGTTTCGAGGAAAAATAGATTCCGGGATTGAGAAAAATCATTTCGATCGCTCGACCCGGCAGGGCTACGACATACCTGTCATCAAACGCCTGACCGGTGAGAGGTGAAAGGTTCGAGGCGGATGACATTGACTCCTGCGCGAGGAAACGACTTCTACGGCAAGCAATGTCGCTGCAGGTTTCGGGGGGACAGACCCGGCCGGCCGCGGCTATATCATGCCCCATAACACAGCGTTCATGTACGGCGTGTGCGAGCGTGCGTGTGTGTGGGTGGCTGCCCAACAGTCAAATAGTTGGATATACGAGTTCCTCATGCTTGGCTTGCTTCAAATAGGCGGGCAACTCTTCGTTCATCCGTTCTGTCGTTCGCTGCCTCGCCACAAAACCAGCAGAACGCAATACGGCCGACCGAGATCATCGTCGATCCAAAGAAACGCATTGAGCAACGGATTACTTTTCCAGAGAGAGCCCCCCTCATCGAGAGCCGTCTAGGTCATTTCCCGGCGGCGTGCGAGGCTCGGGAGTGAACAGTTTACGACCGCTGCGAGCTACGCGACGTCCACTGAATCTAGCAATAGAGACTGGTCGAAATTCGCGGCGGCGTGCGGTGAGTTAGCACTCATTCCTCTCAGATTGGTTCTATTCACAGATTCTCATCGGAAGCGCGGTCCAACCTGCGAAACGGAAGGAGCAGAACCATTCTCCCTGAGATGTCGCAAGAAGTTTTCGGACCGGAGCATCCTCGGAACAGCCGCCCGAAAACTCGACGTGGGCGGACGTTCCCGAGAGCGGACGGCTAGACGAAGCCAAAGTCCATAAAGTAGTCGACAAGCGAGTTTACCGAGCACGCTGGTCGACAGACCCGCCGAGGCGGACATCCAGCAAGGCAGTATTGAAGTCGTATAGAGCTCACAAAAATATGTTTATTCGAGTCGTATGTCCCCGAGCAGAGCCGCAGGAGGTTCATTCGTTCATAGTTCCATCGGTGCGTCGACCAGCGTCTCGTCGCCGTGAGGCGTATCGTAAGACCAGAGTGAGGTTACGAAGCGTGACTTCTTCATTCTCCACCTCAATTCACCTTTACACGACGACGACCCGCCAGCGAAAGGGGCCCATCGATCTTCAACGACGCTCGTCCAGCGTCATCTTAATACGTCTTCGAAGCTAGAAGAGGAGGAGGGGGAGTTTGACAGTTTGCGAATGTCGCGATCTCCACATCCCGGCGAGTGCACTCGCGATGTGCACTGACCGCCCTCTGAGCGGGTGACGGCGGAATTCCCTCACGGCTCCTTCTGTACCCGCTCCCGGAGGAGAAAAAATGATTGACGGTTCGATGTCGTCGTTTTCTGCCGTTGTTAAAGTTCTCCGGGAACGACGACATTCACATGGACGTCAGCAGCCTCATTCAGGCGGACAAGGCCCCTAAGGTCAGGTGTTACTCGTGAATCTCGTTCTATCAGTCCATGGAGCAGTGGGTCACATTGCCGAGATACTCACTCATTCATATGGATGGATGAGAGCTTCAAAATGGGTTATTCCCGGACCCCCGGGTTTTACTTGAAATCCTATCGGCAAACGACCGGAGCTCTTCGGCTTCTTCACATCGCTCTCCTCGGTCTGTGGTTGAAGACGAGTTGGAAGAAAACGGGACTCTTCTGATCGTTGTTTGCGGAATGCCTCATCTTGGAGCTGAAGAACCAGAGGTTGTTCGCGAGTCCTCGGCAAGAGGGCCGAAAAGTCTTCCTTCCATCAGACGTTTCGAATGCATTTACTCGCGGTGGGGCCCCGCACCGGGCCCGAGTCGGTGACGCTTCGACATTGTTGAGAAAGCACTGGCTCGAACGAAAACATTGGAGCAATAGAATTCAGTGCACGGCCCTCCGCGCGAGTGCGACGGCAGGAGCAGGGAGAAATAGAAGGAAACGGCGGCACACCGTTTCCTTATTAAAAAGAAGAAGAAAAACGCCGAAGAGGGTCGTTACCTCGATAGCGAGGACTTTCCTCGCTTATTAGACTCATGGCTCTTCGGTGGGTGGGTTGCTGGCTGTCTCCGCCGGTTGGTGAGCGCGCCAGCAAACAGAATGGAGAGCATTCCATCAAGAGCGCTGTAGCTTTCGGGTTCCACTGGAGAGAACACGGCGAAGCCATACTTGTTCTGAGGCATCACGGAACAAGTTTACACAGATAGGGGAGGAAATTTCGACTGATTCGTCCGCTTCCGCTAAATCCGGAACTCTCGGGAATGTGCGGTTTATCGACTTTCTTATCCGGGCGAGAGGTCGAAAAAAGTAACCTCGTTCGCCCTGGCAAGCCCAAGCTCGAGAATCCCGTAACTGATCGGAGAAAACGGATTCGCAGTCGTTCCGGTAAGGCTCACGAGAGAAAACTCAATGAAGCTGACTTGCTCCAAGCTCGGGACTTCTCGAGGGTGAGAAAACAGAATGATTGGAGGTTGTCTCAAAGTGCCCTCCTCCACTCGTTATGAGCGAGCAACATGACGGAAACCTGAGCTCCGGGACAGGTAAAAGCCCGATCTTTCTGGATATCTACCCCGGGAAATTATATTCTGTCTCCGCTGAAATCTGATCCTTGACTACAATTACGGAAAACTGACACTCTCTCAAAGCTTCTGCTGAGTCCACGCAGCGTGTTTGCCTGTCGTCATTCTACAACGGCGGGCTCCATCAGTCATTCCCCTTGATGTGCCGGTCCCGATGCCTTCGGTCCTCGTTCGAGATCAATTTCTCCCTAGTTGTCTGTTCTCGGCCCTCGAGAAAGCCTTTCCGGCCGGCGGTCAGTTGAGCGGTCAGGTGCCGCAGGTCGGTTGGCCAGGGAGTGTCCGTGACGTTCGGGTATTCGACCGCCGAGACCACCTCCTTCCATGCGGCAAACGAATTCTGACTCAACCACCCGACCGAATAAGTGAGGTCGGGACAAGTTCGGAAATCGGACAAGTCGCCGCAGAAACAGGTCTGCAGCAAACGATTGCCGTTGAACATGTTAGTGCGTCGGTCAACAGCCCATCTCCAATCCAAGTGGAATTCGACTCGGATGCTCCCTGTCAACAGGTGGAGTATGAATTCTCTGAGTATGAATGAAAAAAATTCTCTATCACGTTCGCTCGTTGCGTCACGTGATTGGATCTAGCGGCGTCAACTCCGCCGAAAACTGTGACCGGCATGCACACGTCTCGCCAGGAAGCGATCGGCTCGTCGTCGCGGACCAAAATCTCCGATGAATCCGGAAGGGGTCTCGGAGCATCATAACTTCTCAAATGAAGATCGCCAGCTGGAATCAAAATTCTCAGATGGTCGCCTGCGCCGATACCGAGCTGATGTTCAGTCTGGACGGTACACCTGACGGCTTGATTCACCGAATCGGACTCTGGAACGCATCAGACGTCTGCGCGTCCCGATGATTCCTTGTCGAATACCTTCGGCGGTCTCCCCGCGTAGCCAACGCAGCTTCGCACTCGACAGAACGCATCCATCTCGACGAACGGTAATCAGCTGAGGAGCTCTGAGAATCCGTGTTCTGCAGGAGGAATCCAGGAGCGTTCTCGAGCCGCCAAGCTGCCCGATGGGCAAGCGAGCAAACAGTCGAAACATGTACGTCCATCACTCCTGAGTGCTCTAACTCGAGCGAAGGCGCTTTTTCCGCTCGTCTCGTCGGTGTTGCGGACGGCGACGCTGAACGCAATAAAGATATCGCTTCTCCGTTTCGATTCGTCTTGTGCGGGAATCGATCATTTCTACTCGCCGCATCCGCACATCTCCGAGATCGATCTCCTCGGGCTGCTGTGACGGTGGCACCAGCGGATCAACACGAGCGTGTCGCGAGCCGTCCGCTCATGGCTCAGCGGACAGGTGGACGAGCCAGCGCTTTCCGTTTGGGTCGACCGCGCGCACAATATTCACCGCGTTTCCTCGCGCCGTCGACCCATCATGCGTCGACGGGGATCTGGGGGAAGCCCGACGGGAAACTCGGGACGTCGTTTGGGGATCGCCGCAGGGTCCGCAGACACTGGCCAGCAGCTGGCGGGAGCACACGATAGCCGAGCCAATGTAATTTCATCAGAATGTTCAACCGGAAGGAGGTAAGAACTATTCGAGAGAGTCAAAGGTGCCCCCACCCGCATGACATTATCCCGGAACTTGTGCTACTGACGGGAGCAAGGGGCCCATCACACGAGTCGAAATCCTATCATCCACACTCGCTGACGCCGGGCGATCGAGAACCCCGGCGGGACCGCAACGGGGCGGCGTTGTTCCGGCTGCTCATAGTCCACAGCATCGTTTCATGTTCCGGGAAGAGGTCTCCCAAGGTGCCTCGAGGACTCTTGACCAATTCGTGTGGCGGTCTGGCACGTCTTGGAGCTTCCCCCTGCTCTCTTCTTCTGGGAGTAGATTCTATCATCGCGGGATATATCGCTCTGGAGGGAAAGTCCCGAACGGCGCCAAGAACGTGGCCAGCATTTTTTGTTTCGGAGAGCCCTTGCGGAAGCCCTCTCGCTTTGTGAGAGTTGACGGGAAAACAGGAATTCTTATGCACAGCTCGTCAAAAGTCAGACTCGCCATCCAGCGACTCCCGAAAGCGTCTTGGGTGTGTCCCGAACGCCGCTGGGTTCGCTTTCAGCGATGAATGCGCGGACGAGTACTTGCTCCAACTTCTCAAAGTTGCACTCGAGCATGGGGACATATCGGCATGCTCCTCCCGCGACCAGCATATCAGGCGAATTCTGGAGAACAGGCGCCGGAGAACCGCGTATCGAAGATGCCGAATAAGCTCTCGCTCGAGCCATCAGCTGATGCGACATCGCCTGGCGTGCAGCTATCCTGCACACATGTCCTAGTGAAAAACGCCGAGCCAGGTCTCGCCGAGAGATGACTCCCTCTCTCAATTATAAATCACGATGACATACGTGCGTTCCGGCTTTGAGCAAGATTGGAAAAGCTCATCGACGAGCTGGAACGGAGCTTTCGATGGTGGGGTGAGACGGTTGGCTCGTTCACCCACTCACCCGCTCAGTCGGGGTGGGCAATGGTCCGGAGAAATCCGATCTCTCGGATGGCGATGAGCGGCCGCACGTCGGTCCGTCCGTCGGGCGTCCAGGCAGTGGTCCGGGTTGCTACAGGAAGCCGAAACGAGAATCCTTGAGCTCGAAGTCGTGAAACCCGAGACGAGACATCCGCCTACCGAGACGAACAGCGGAGTCTTGAGAGCGAGTCCGCAGGATAGCAAGCGAACACGGGACCAGGCGAATGCACGGCCGGACGAGCAAAAGAAGAACGACAACGAAGTGAGCGAGGGGAGCCGACGCACTCTCCGCAGATTAGTGAGCTCGCTCTCATGAAGTGTCCGCCGCAGCTGGCTTTATGGCATCGTTGTTATCGCAGCGATTTGGTGACTGTCCGTCGAGAACTTCCATTTGGGGGGCCCTTGGCAAGCCAACGATTTTCCTCGGACACCCAGGAGGAACATCTCCCGTTCAACATCAGTAGATGATCGTTTACGCTTCATTAGTGTTCCTTCAGAAGCTCCACCTCTGTCTTGAATTCTCTCTTCCAGTTCTCTGATTCTATTTTCCCAACATGAGCACAGACGAGAATCGATCCCGCCAAACTCGGATCTCGAAATTCCGCCCTGATTCTTGCTATACAGGACAAGCAATGTCGCCGAGAACTCTCCAGGATTGCGCGTTGTTCGGATTAACCTTACGCGTAGCTGATATTCTCATCGATATATTTTGCATTTTGTCCATCTATCGGCAGAATGTTCCGAGTTGATCGCAATCCGGCCGCCTTCACAGAGTCTTCTCACAGCTGTTCCCGTCCCGCGTCGTGCCGCCTGTGCTCGGTCGCTCGACCCGACCCAACCCAACACCCGCCCCCGCGTAACGGTTCGATCCGGGACTGATGACAGTTAACGTCCAAACGATAACCTCCGATGGCAACTTTTTTTAGTCAAACAAAATAGCATCGAGTTCGACGCCGATAACCTCGGAATAATGAATGTTCCCCGACGTATGGGGTCGGGGAAATCGACGGCGTGCACTCTCGTTCGAGGACCAGCGAAGATCTGGTAGCTGACGGAATTTCAGCGACGAATATGTTCAGCACTCCTTCCGCTGAACATCTGAATGCGCTGTTCGTGGAGCTCGTGTTTGGGGAAAAGAGGCATTACAGTAGTTTCGAGCCGAATGAATTGCACCCGGAGGACCCTCTATCCAAAGTGAGCAACTTACTTCATTCAAACTTGGCAACCCTAGTTAGAGTTTGTCTTCGGAGTTGTAACGATACCAAGAACGAGGCGATGCTTTGCCCAGGGCGCAGAGACCAAACGAACATGATTTTAGAGCCGGCTTTCAGATTATCCCGAGCTCCTACGCCAGTTTGGAGAGTTATCCTGGTATACTCTCTCCCGGCAGTGACGAATCAGCGAGGAGGGAGGTCCAATCGTCGATGAAACACGATCCCACGTTCCGGCAGAATGCCCTCGTTTTTGTGGTCGGAGAAGCAAGCTTAAAAAGTTCGATGAACTTCGGCGGAACGATTGATTACGCAAACGTCGATGTGAGATTCGATTAACGCCAACGACGCTGACAGGACTTCGATGTCTCCCGCCCCTCAGGACCGAGACGACGCAAAGCCAACTCGTTTCATTCGACGCGCTCCGGCAGGGACACCTCTTGCACGAGAACTACTCAATCTACGTTTGGCCTCACTTACGGAGCTAACTGACTGGCCAGCCGAATCGCTGCAATCACGACCATAGGTCGGGAGAGAGTGTGGAAAGCGATGCTGCTCGTAACGTCAGGCTGCGCTTAACTGAATCAAGTCGGCGCCTCCCGACACGAAGGTCGATTCCGAGGCACTGGGCTTCAGAACAAAGCCATTGTTTGATTCAGATCGTATCCGACCTTGTCCCGCATTACGACACCCATCAATCAATCTCTCTGTCTGTCCGTCTTGTCGTTGGTGTTTTCATAAGTGGAGGTCGGTAGTTCCGGCATTATTCACTAATCACTAGAGCTCCCATATGACCGGACATGTCCTTTTCCGTCCGTTTGTCCGGTTTTCTTGAGCAACCGAGGAAATGTCTGGTTTTCCGGCTCACAGATCGAGTGGCCAACCATGACTTCGAATGAATTTCCCCATCGAAAAAATCGATGGGTTTCGGGCAACAGAGCGCGAAATGATTCCGGGATCGTAAGGGGATGAGTGAAGAGCGGTTTTCTAGCAGCCGGAATATCGATCCTCGCTCTTCATCTGCGGAGCGATGGAGGTAATGCCCTCTGGCGGCCTCGTCGATATGAAACCCCCTGAGCCAGTGATTACACGCTGGGTACATTTCGGAGCACGCATTCCACCCTCATGAAAATTTTGAGGAAATCAAATTGTTCGTCTCGAAGATAAAAGTAAAACCTGCGGACAGCTCTCGCTGAAACCCTACGTCGATGACCCGTTCCTTTTCCATTCACAAAAACCTTTTTTTCGGACAGGACGCATAGCTTGTCACGATCGAACAGAAAGAGGCCCTTATCGATACAGTTTATGCGGACCTACTTTTCGACGGATAAAAAGCCTGTGACGGTACCTAAGCTAGTCCGATGGAAGGGGTCCTCATTCAATCCTCTCAAATGCTCAATTTAGCTAGAGAAAGTCCGAAATTTGCATGTCCGCCTCCTTGACCGGTTTCAGGCAAAATATCCGCCGGACAAATGTCCGTTTTTCGCCAAAAAAATGTCTGGTCATATGGGAGCTCTACTAATCACCATCCGTCAATTCGTGGATTCATGGGCAGATGAATGGGAATATTGCTGAATTAAGCGTCATTGCCATGAGATCTGATGAACTCAGCCATGAGAGAATCATCTATCCATCTCCCTATATGGATAGATGGGAAGTATGAAATTACTAATGCCTGAACTCTTCTAAAAACTCTCGTCGTAACTGTGCAAAATCAACGCTGCACAGATTCGATGAATGATATCAATTCGCCCGTCCGTCGATCCGGTTGTGTTGACCGGCTCGTTGGCCGTGTGGCATAAACCAACGCCTTGGGTGCCACGCTAAGCTAGCAATCGCGGGTTCGATCCCCGGCCGGGACAACAAATTTCTTGAGTGGTAAAAAGAGGATTCAATTCATATCAGAATTAAATCTGAACCATCTTAAGACCCAAGCCCACCGCCCGCAATGGGATTTGCGAGGCGATAGGGAGTGTTACTGAAGCAATACCGAGAGGTGATCCCGGGACACTCCTGAGGGCTGGTTGAGAGGTTCAGCCGGAAAACAAAGGATCCGGTTGTGTATCGATCAGTACTCTCGTCAAGTGGTGAGTTGAGGATTGCGACCACGCTGCGGACCCGGGAAAGGTGGAACGAGGGGACGTTCCCGACAACCAGCTTCAAGAGCCCGAACCGGGCGCAGTGGAGATGTAACAAACGGGACTCGGCACTGTCGGATCCTTCGGATGAATGAACATCATAATTCCCGCAGCGCCTTTGTGGTGTGTCACTCGCGCCGTTGATGATCATTCTATTCTCTTCCGATCCCTCCCGAGCCCCACCCCTAACCAGACTTCACAGAGTTTGAATCATAGTACGTGTTTACGAATCGACTGAACAAGGCTAACGGATCTGGCGCGCTCTCGACGGTCGAGTTCCTAAGAGCAACACAAAGAGCTCTTTCTGCTGCACGACAATGAACCAGAATGTATTGGAGTTTCTCCGTTCCACTCATACGGGTCACATACACTCTATTATCCTTTTCTTTCTCAATTTCTGCGTCGTAGAAAAATACGAGAAGGCAATTCCTCTCTCCACACCGACAAAGATGAAGAACGGGAGAAGAGCAAGGAATAAGGGAGGCGAACAAGGCCCAGCGGAACAGATCGGCACGAGCGAGATCCCCGGGGGAAGGGCGCGGCCCCTGGTCTGTTCATTACCTCGCAACGCACCAAGAGTTTTGGATCTGTCGTCTCAGTCGTCGCGGCCACTCCGGCTCGCGCGCGCTCCGTCTAGTGAGCCGGTTAGCGTGGTGCGCGAGCCTCGAGCGGCTGCAAGACACTGATATAGAAAGAAAGGCTGAACGGCGAACTTCAGCGTGATGATGATAACTATATCGAGCGGGCAGCGGCCGACGGAGTGCGGGATAAGCACGATGATGACGAGGAGCTGGCACGGAGGACAACAAAAAAAGAAACAAGAAAGCAGCGATGAAGAACGACGAAAAAACGCGCCGTGATTATTATCTTGAGATCCCGCTCCATCCTGAGAATTCATTTCGGGATTTCCGAGAAGATTTTTTCTTTCACTCCCGGCGTGGTTGATCTTCATTCCCTGATGATCGGAGCGTTTCTCATGCCCCAGCTCAGACGGTCTGCAGAAACGCTCACTCGGAAAAACTCGAACCAGAACGTTCCTCGACTCGTACGCAGCGATAAGTCGAAACACAATCGAGGCTCGTAATCGAGCTATTCATCATACCACACAAAAAAGCATAACTGACCGACTCTCGAGCGAGCCCTTGGGCTCGATACAAATCATCGAGGCATATCGCGATACTTCGATTCCTTAGAGTTGCATCAGGCGAAGTCACGAGTCGCAACGCCGTCGAGGGGGAGCGACCAGGAGATGGCGAAAGACTGCGCTGCTTGTCAACGATCGTCCACTCTCATCAGTCCGTGAGAGATCGCTGGCCCTGATTTGGGAGTTCGTATGCTCGACGCACACATTGTTCCACTCGTTCTGCTCAACTGCGACCGAAACGGCATCTCGGTGGGGGAGAGAGCCGGCCGTAGTAACTCCGATGCAGTTTTCCATCTTCCTCCGGCGGTCGCTGGCAGTCTTCGAGCTTCCGGGCTGCGTTTCGTTCTCCTACGCGTCCCCTTGCTTCACGCGCCTGGCCCTCGCTCTCTCCCTCAGAGATATCTCAAGAGACACTCTCGGATCGTGTAATCTCTGCGGAACACAACCCTATATCATCTTCAAATGCCGCAACGCGGCGTTGCCTTTGTCAGTTGCCGAACTTCGACGGGCTGGAAGTCAAGAGAGAACGCATCTCAGATCTCGAAACCTGTTCATATTCGAACAGTTCGTTTACGCAGCATGATTATATGGGTGCTCGACGTGAGCTACTTGATACGGTCCACCTGGGGCGAAATCTTTAATCCACAAAATGGTTTCCAGAAAACATGACCTGTGTGAGACGTTGGCTCGCGCTTTCTGACACTCCGTGATCCGCGACCTAACAGGGATGCTACCCAAACTCTACGCACAATCTTCAGGAGATGCCGGCTATCGGAGTTTCGTCTAGGTTCTCACTGAATATCCTTCAAGGAACTGCGCAGAAGAGGTAAATACGAACAACCATTCAACGGTCTAGCCGTTGCAGGGGGGGGGGGGGGGGGGGGGGGGGGCTCTCCTTTCCACTTTTCCGAGCCGCATGGATCCCGAGAGAACTACGTGGGGATGAAGCAGAAAACGGAAAGCTACTAATGCGTTTCGCATCAGACCTCCTTGTGCCGTTTTCGTCTTATGATGTAGCTCCCGGGCATCGCCCCCTCAATACAAATGCAGGTACGCGCTGAGGGATACGAGAATGACCCTGGAAAAAAAGGAGAAAGAAACCCGAGACATCCACTGAACTCAATCGCCCCAGGAACTGGGTCCCATGTGATATGTATATAAAATGAAATGTAGATATCACATTTTTTTTTTTGGTATTTTTCAGAGTCGCTGTGAGAATCCCTTCGGATACCAGAGATCGCGCTGCGAGGGCTAACTCTGATTATGAGGTGTTTCCTCTAAAAACATACCTATCTCGAGCTTGTGGGAGCCGGGGAAGATATCACATTGGAGGATCAATAAATAACCATAACCATGACAACGCTTGATTTCTCAGTTGCAGCCGAGTACGGTACAGCGACCACATCGTTCAGTTCTTGCAGTGAACTTGGGGCAAAATCCACAAACGGTTGCTGGAACGGAACACGGGAGAACTCAGAGCAACCTCAAATAATTCATGACGGAATAGGTCATTCTAAGTCACAACAGTTGAAAGGGGCTCATCGCAGTCAACGGCAGCCGATTCATCCGACAGCTGCCGCAGGTCATTCCCGTTCAGCCGATATCAATGCCTCGAAACCCATAGTAGGCCATGTCTGAGAAGCAAAGACCAACTCTCCAATGAAGGACTACACGCGGGGTGGCCTGAGGACGATTCGGTGCTGGATGGAGACGTTGCGATACGTCTCCTTTTGACTCGTCGTGTCCGGAGCTGGCTCTAACAAACTTTTGAATTCGGAAACGTCAGTGGTGATGCTTCAGGAGTGTTTGCGTCCCTTCCCGATTCAATCGACCAATTTCAACAAGAATCAGCTGGGGCGATCAAGCCAACAATTAGAGAAACGATCGCTATCTTCCTCACGAAACTCAACTCAAGTTCCACAAAATGGCTGAATGCTCAAGGATCGAATCCGGGTGAAATCCTGATGCGCAGTTTCCCGAGAAGGAGTCGAAGAGATCCGATTCCGACCACAGCTGCTTTGGATAACGAGGGAAACGATCCGCGAAGTTGTAGTTCGATAATGTGCCGATCGCTCTGAATAAACACGCCGGAGCGTTGCCGTTGATGGAACGCTCATTTCTGGGGCATTCGTCGGGAAAGTGCGCGCGGCATGCCATTGTTGCCACGGCACGTTCGCTTACGCACTCTTGGAGCAGTAGACTCCGCGCGCCAGCAGCAGCTCATCCGATTAGTTTGGCTGCCGGTTCGAGAAGACGCCGTAGCTTTAGTTCGATGTTCAGCCGCGCGCATCGCCTCCGAATAAATGTTCATACCAGGAGTTCGGAGGAGGACGCGAGTCTGACATTCGGTGTCGCCCGAGCGAACTCGATGAATAAATAACGCGATCGAGGCACTGGAGGGCCAGAAACGACCCTCCGAATTCAGGAACACACTACGGAGGAGCGCTGCCACACTGCCTGACAAGACCGTGCGGCGGAACTGACAGGAAGATGACCCTGGAAACGGAGCGGCACAACGGGGCACACGGCGTTGATGAGAGACTATTGATGACCGCGTCGCGTCGCGGAATTTCCTTCAGGTTCCATAAGGTCCTCCATTTTGTCCAGAGGTCGAAAGCAACGCATGCCTGCCTTTGTGATCTTGTTGTTCCTCTCCTTGAGCAAGGTCACTTCCTGCGGAGTTGTCGCAGGATACGAGCTCGCGTTTCGGCCTCGGTTCGTTCTTCAGGTGTTCGCTTCTTTCCAGGACGCTCCCCCGGTTTCTCGTTCGTGCTCGTTGATCCAGGCCCCGACCTTTTCGTCCCGCATCGCCGGCTCGACAGACCGACCAGACAGTCGACAGACAGTCGTAGATGGTGGAAACAGAGACGGAACGATCCAAGCGAGTGACAACCACACTGCGACTCGTAAACCTCGTGATTTGATGACGGCTTCCTCTCGGATCATATTTACTGCGAGCCGTGGCTGCTACTTGTTAAACGCAAGTCGGAGGGAACGGCGCGGAATCGAATCGGAAGAGAGGAAGGGACGCGTGCCAGCGGCCGGGATGAGCCCGACGTTGTCGCAAAGGAGCCGCGGCTCATTGTCGATGTCGGCGGCGGCGACGGGAAAAAGAGAACAGCGGAAAGGAAGAATTTGTTCTGCTCAGTCCCTATTTATTAGGCGTGTCACGTGCGAACAAGCTCTCAATTCGATTAGATTGACTTGTTAAAGAAAAGGTCTCGCTCATTCGTGGAGCCCCGTTCCTCGGAAGGGTCGCAACCCACACTTCACTTGTGCTGTCCCCTGGCTAAGTAGGACGACAAGGACCAAACGGAACGCTTGCGAGGAGGGTCGGGGCGGTGCGCTGCACTTTTTACCGATGACAATGAGGGGACAAGTCGGCCGACGCATCGAATGTAGTGGGGAACTTCACCCTGCTCCCCTGACCAAACGCGCAAAGCAACAGACCGGGGCTCAGCCCGAGCCTCGGTCTGTGAATAATTGGTGTTCCGTTCTTTTTGACTGAGTCAAAGATTCAGCGGTGAGGCAAAACCGCCTCGGACGCATTGAGAAAGCGCGCTGCTCGCGGATTCCGATTCTCCGTTGGAATCAGGAGCTCTTCCGAGCTTGGACTCCTGAGTGCCTCCCCTGAGATTTACCGCCTCTTCCCCGAACATCATGGATGGAGAAACATGAAACTGGTGAGCATCAACTTTTGAATTCAATACCAACTTCGGGAGCGCCGTTCTCCCGCGTCGAGTCACAAGCAACTCGACACGGATGACAGGCTCATTCGAAACTCCACTGCTTGCCAACGCTCCCAGGATTTTTCTCCTGCGTTCGCCACAGAGAAAGGAGACGGAGGCTTCTCCGGTTTTGGGAGACCTTCATCGAAAAGCACTCAAATCGAGAGGGCCACCAGACTTGGCGCAACCATTCCAGCCATGAACAGAGTGCACTCCACGACTCGAGGGCCCACCTGTTCCTTTCTCAAACCTCCTAGAAACGCCCGTTTATCGAAAGGTACCCTGTTACTGGAGACAGTATACCGTTTCGTGATATCCATCTGCGGCAGGAGAATGCGCTTGTATCTCTTCCCCGCGTCACACGGAGTTCTCACCCATTAACAACAGCATATCAGTTGGAGAGAGCATAGTACAGTAAACCCCCGTTACAGTAGACTCGAAGGGACCGGCGAGCGGACTTCGACGTCGAAGCCTCAAAACGAATAAAAAGTGTCCCCGGAGTGTGCTGGATGTTCGGGAGGACCTGGATTGATACCTCGACTCAATTTTCCGGCGCATGCGTCGCTCTCTCCCGATGAGCTCATCTCCGCAACGGCATGTTGAGCGAGATATCATGGCCTCCAAGTTAGGCTATAGATAACTCTGCGAACGAGATAATACTCCCCGAATATCAGCAGCCCAAGCTAGACCTGATCGACTTTTTCTCCACGTCGAATTTCCGACTTCTCCGCTAGGTTCTATCTCAGCGCAAATCGCGTAGAAAGAAAGATGCTACCCAGGTTGGCCGTGGCTGGGGAGCCGTATTGAGTTGAGCATGAATTCGCTGGTTTCGGAAGCTGGCCGAGAGGAGCCCCAAGTCCTGAAAGAACTCTCTCGCTCCACGAATGCGTAGACAATTCGTTTCGGGTTCAACTCAATCAATTCTCCCAGATCGCTGAATGATTGCTCGTTTGCCACACAGCGGACAGCGGTGTCATTATACACCGAACGTTGCACGCCGCGTTCTCGCGAGTGTTTGTGGGCGAAGCGGAGAGCGCCAGGTATTCGCTGCAACGGCCGAGCAGGAAGGGAAGAAGGAAGCTGCTGCAGTCACCGCGGCATCATCATATGGAGGGAAAGCTCGGCTATTTTAAAGCTATAATTCACCCTGAAGGCTCCCCCGCAGCCGAATGGGGTGGAGGCCTGCGCGATAACTGTGGCTACCCGGAAGTCTAACGGCGTTTGAACGGAAACGCCCTTGATGGTGCTTGTGAATCTTCGGGGCGGCCCCTCCGCTCGATTCCCGTCCACCCCGAAGCGCCCCCCCCCCCCCTCCACCCTCCTCCTCATCTTCCACATGTCTCTGCCCGAGGCAACAGGGTTTGCAACAACCTTCGCCTCATGATGGCAACGAACGTTTTTACCCCGCCGCTTCTTGGTGGGTGCGTTGCTGCTGCTGCTGCCACTGTAACTGCAACGGTTTGCTGAAGGCCAAATCATTGCTGTGGCTGAGCGAGGCTTCTACGTTTCCATGGATGCCGTTTGTTGACTTGGAGGAGAAACAACTGTGCCCATCGCTTCCTGGGACCGACGCAGAGAGTTGGTACTTACTGTACGCTCCCGTCCTGGAGGTCATCTTGAATGTTGGTCGCATGGAGACCGGAAACGAAAAGTTTCCACTCGCTAAGGACTCAAACAGTGTTTACTCACTCATTTGTGCGGGAGTATTTGTGGAGCCCAGGGGATATATTGGTGGATAAACAGCCGCGTGGACTTGTGCCGGAAGCAGAGCATGCATAGGGCCGGCGTAGATCGTCTTTCTCTCACTGAACTCGGGTTCTGAGCTATCAGAGAGCTAGAGGCGGCTTTCCCGAAGAAATTTTCAGGATCTGGGCCACGAATTTCGGAATTGGATCGCGATCATACCATGTGAAAACAACTCAACAAATAGACTTTCTCCGGTCGCGTTGGCACGCCACGAGATAACAATGTTCCGAAAGTTCCCGAGGGTTGAAATGCTCGCAACTCGCTACGGTCGGCGTGAAAACAAATGCAGAGGGCGTCGCCTACCCGGTATTTATATACTCGCGGGGGAACTCTCTCGGAGCTTCGATGGAATGCGATAGTGCCGTCAAACGTCGGGCATTTTGTACAGCGGCCGAAGAGGGGAAGCTTCCCGGAGGAACGGATTGCGCCGAAGTTGGAAAACGAAGTTCCGCACCCCTCCACCCCTCCCCTAGATTGAGCCGGGCTGTGGTCATGGGGATCGTGAAGGATGATTTGGAAGCTGATTTAGCCGAACACGAACCTGCTGCGGACTCACTCGGAATCTCCTACGAGCAAGGCCGCCGAGAATGAGCTTCGAAAACGCAATGACTAGAACCACGAGGCGGCGTTGCCAGAGAACAAGATAGCGGGACGAGCATGACAAGAATTGGCGAGCGAACTGGCGCGGAGACCAGAGAGAGAGATAGTGCGCGAGTCGGTGACTTCGGACCACGGAAAGGAGGGAAAGACGTTGGCAGGGAAAGACGACGACGGGAGAGCCGAACAAACGGAAGAAATGAGAGCAAGGTAAAGAGGTAATGTCTTTAGCAAAGCTTTGACATCGTGATCCACCTGATTTATAGGCGACGCTGACACCGGCATCCATCAGGAAGCCTGTGAGCAGAGACGAAGAAAGAACTGCTTTGCTTCTGCAGTAAGGCTGACGGACTCGTTGCTGGGCCAGCCGGCTAGCCTCACGAGAACTCAGGGGCCGAAGGAGAAGAAGAACGAAAGCTTTATCTCGCTTCTGCATCGCTGCACATCCGAAGGCCAACAGCACCGAATGAGGGGGGGAGGGCGAGCAAAGAGATGCCAATCGCTCTGCTTTCAACGTGTCAACCGACCAACCAGCGAACGAACGGAGGGGGGCGACCGGCTGGCCGGCCGGTCTGAGTCGAGGCCCCGCAGCAGAGAGGACTCGGTAGACAGATCAACAGCACGCCCGAGCCCCGTCGGAGAAGTCAACCAGCCAACAAACCCTACCAACAAGCAAGCCGTTCCCGCGTCCAGCCCGCTGGACGACAGCCCCCCGCGCCCGTGTAAGAGACGAGAGTCATCCTCACACTAGAGGAGACACACAGTAGCCTGATAGAGCTGCCGAACCGAAAGGAAGATGACCTTCGACCTCGTCCATCATTCCCATCACTACAAGATGTCTCGTTGACGCAGAGCGCGCTCCCACCTCCCATCCAGAGGGAATCCGCTGGCAGTAAATGCTTAGGTGAACTCTCCGAAGTTCGATATCGATGGCATGCCGTTCGTGAAGTTTGTCGACCTCGCGAGTCGATTTGGATTCGATGCACGAATGGAATTCTCGTCGACCTCCGAGGCCGAGATTCCTCCAACATACCTATTGAATCTCGACCCCGTGCCCCGTCGCAGAGGATCTCCACCGACATCTAGACGTCCCCTCTTCTGGCAACTCGTGGCAACCTCTCGATTCCCCACCAGCCGGGAGAAACGGGACAGAAAACCAGGAGAGCGAATCAGAAGTCTTTCCTTTGATAATGATTCTCGCCTCTGATCTGCCCTTCCGTTAATCTTTTTTTTTTTCGCTACGGCGAATGAGATTCACGTTGTAGACAAGACTTCCACCCTGGAAACTTGTGACAAATGGAGGACTACGCTCCTATTAGAAACTTTGGTTGTCGCCGGAAAAGGTCGACTCCCGGGCGTTGGGCTGCGAATGGCGAAGCCAGGGTCGGTCGGCCTGAGCTTATCTACCACGGCACAGCCCGAAACCGTTGGCAATTGAAGTGCTTTCATTGTTTCGCATACCGCGAATGTAATCGTAAGAGATTTCGGAACGACTTTTTCGGAACCACGGCTCGGGAACATTTGTCTAGATTCTCCGAACGAGGCTTCCCACGCTGTTCGGAGTCATCTCCATTCAGGAGAGACTTGCCCGGGCAGCAATGCGTGCCGTACCTCGTTAGGCATCCACGACTTACGAAACTCTAGCACTTTCACCCTCGCTTGATAGCATTTTCTTCTTGATTCAGAGGGTTGAATGAAATCTGTCGATGCGGTAGAATGAGACGAAGTACTCCACAGAAACTGAGCCGTTCCCTGATTGCATTGTGAAAGCAGGTGGATTTGGAAAGCTCGTTGAGCTCGTAACCTCGATGCGTTCTCGATGTGTCCGAGGCGTGCGCAGAGGTGATCACTGCGAATCAGAGCTCCTCGGCCTCGCGCCCTTTTCTCCGGAGCAGCCGCCGCTGCGATCTGAGGGAAAATGTCCGCTATTCAAGCATTGAAACTGCTGGTCTTCTCCTTTGTCGTTAGGCGAGGCTCGCTGATATCCTCCTGAGTGTCGGTCCGTACATTTTCCGCCAAGGACGACTACTTGAAAAGTTGGGCGGAACGATTTGCCTCGCTCGGAAGCCCCGCCGCGATTCGCAGCAACAGTTTCCCGTCAGGTGGCGCCGTTTTCTCTTCTCAACTCAAGAATCAAAGAGAACTCCATGAACTGAATGAATGATCGGGACAACTTTCGTTGGAGAATAGCTGCTCGTAACGGCAACCGAGCCCAACCGAAGCTCGGGCTCCCCAGACAGAAGGATTCGACAGGGTCGCCTCCCAGAACGCTTCGCAATGATGTTTATGTTTCTGAGCGGATCAGCAAGAGGACTCAAAACTCCTGAGCTTCGACTGCTCCCATAACGACGGCGGCTGTTGCCGTGTCAAAATCTCACTTCCTGCGAAAAACCCTCATTCTACGGGGATCATTCAACAACGAAGCCCAGAACTCTTATTCCGGACGTTCGCCGACCGACGATGCTGCGCTATTTCATCCAATTGAGCTCATTCTAGAGTTCCAAACTGAACTGGAAAAGTGCTTGCGCATAGGACTCGTGGATTCAGCTCACGCTTCTCGTCTGCGACAAACTTGGAGCCAGATAATATCACACTATTTATATAAATGGAAATCAATTCATAATTTGATATTAAACTGCTGAGCTGATGCTATATTGTACCGATGAATTTGATTACCGTCATTCTCGTTCTCCTTCTTGTTGTCATGATAGGGTCTCGAACGACTCTGAACTTCGATTCATTGACTTCGGATGTGACTCCGTGTTCGATATGAAAAGCGTCGTCACCGAATCCACGAGACTGTGCGAGCGCATGCAGAGATTCCTTTGGTGGATTTGGAGACTTTCTTGCGAGCAGACCATTCTCCGGCTCTTCCAACAGATAGGAGTTCGGTTCTATTAAGCGACGAAGTCGTCCAATTTGAATTTAAATTCTCCGCAGCCGCCAGGTGGTTCGGTAGCAAGCCACCGGCGGCCGACTTAAGCTTTCCTAGTGATGGTAGCGGCAGCACCGGTCGTGGTGGCGGTGGTAGTGCCGGTGGTAGTCGTCGTTGGGGCTAATAAGGCTTTCAAGTGAACATTAATATCAAGCAGGCAGGGACGAATGAACGAACGAGCGTACCGTCCGACGAACTCCTTCCCCAGCCTTTCTTCCGACGAAACAAAAAGGCAAACCACTCGTTTCCTTGAAGAATTTTAGTCTCGCTGCTTCTACTGCTAAGGAACAATCATTAGCGGAGGGGCGAACCGCCAGCAGGAGAGGAGAAAAGCCCGAAAGCTCCCACCGCGGTGAGCCCGCAACTTGATAGATCAAATATTCCACTGAACGAGCACCCAAACTCCGCGATGCCTGTTGCACAACTCAACGTTTCAGCCGCTTATCTCGTGCGAGGTCGTTGCGAAAGGCTGTGCGCGGGAAACGCAGCGATCCGCAAGAGGAGGATTGCAACCGAATAAGCGACGAGAAAACACTGTTGAAGACTCTCCGACTGTGTAGCCGGACGAAGTGACGTCACTCCGCGACGCTTCCCAAATTCTTGGAGTCGCCAGAGAATTATGATGGAATTGGCCGCCATCCGCGGACGATACATCGTGATCCGAAAGCACCGATCCTCGTCTGTTAGCGCAGCCCGCTCTCGGCTTGTTTCCGTTGAACGGGTTCCCCGTCTTGATGAAGGTCGAACGCGGTTCGAAGTCCGAGAAACTGCGCATTCCGATTCCTCTATTCAAGGATAACGAGCCTGAGCCAAAATCACGGGAACTGACCCGAAAAACATCGGGATGAGCGAGACGCCGAATTTATGAGTGGGCATGGGAATGTTCCTCCAAAGCATAATGAGGTCACGATAGTTCCCTTCAGGCATGTTCCGCAGACCATTCGTTAGGCTCCGTACGAAGGTTGGCTGGTCTTTCAAAGGAGGACCGGACGAGAACTATATTGGTCACAGCCGGGAATACCGAAAATCGGAATCACCGGGAATGCGGAATCACGAACTTCCGAAAATCCAGAATCCCGAGAATCTAAAATGTCGAAAACCCTTCCCCATATTGAAAGGCTCGCTGGGAGGGAACCAGGCTCCTATGTAGAGGAGCCATCAGCTATCCAAGGCAGACGATATGGGATCTGCTGGGGTCCGGACTGTGAGCCGGCAATGTACACCGAGCTCTTTGATTCTTTGAAATCGATAACACGTAGAGATGCATATAAAAGTGCAACCCACCGGAGTTGAGATCCCCGAGCTGTGAACTTCACGCACAGCTTTCACATATCCCTTCAGGCGGAAAGCATCGAACCCGCGGTTGCAACGTCGAGTCCTGCACCGGACGCCGCGCTCTACATCTGGAGGAGCCAAGTCCGGCTCTTACGTGACAGAGCTTCATCACGCTGAAGCGACTCTCGCCCATCTCGTTCCCAGGCTCCTCGCCGGACTTCGGGATCCGAATTCCCGGAAGAACTCACCAGTGCGGCTTTCCACTGCAGCGCTTGGCTCTTCGTGTGGTCCATTCGATTGTATTCAGAAGCCTGGAAGTTGAGAGGTCGTACCATCACCTAATAGCGGGCGTCCGCATCTTTCAAGCCAACTTACAGTACAAACCCTGGCAGATGTCGTCTCGCCTGCTTCAAAAGTTTATTCTGTATTCCGGATTTCTTGGATTGCGGGTTTTCGGAGTTCCGGGATCTTGAGTTTCCCGGGTTCCAGACTCTCGGGATTCCCGGTGTATCCTATTGGATCATTTTCCCTGGTTTGTCGTTTACAGTCGCAGATTTTCCACTGCGGAAATTCTCGATCATCGCGCATATTAGGACGAGCGACCCCGAGGATCGAGTGGAGTTGGACCTGGACTGCAGAAGAGAGGCCAACGATGCGTCTTCCAAGATGAATGCCCTATTATGTGAAGTTGTGTTTTTATTTGTTCTGTTGATGACAGAGAAGTAGTGCATCGGTTTCTTATGCTCGACTGCTAGAGAGGGAGCCGACCCCAACTTGACATGTGAGTGAGACCATTACGAGCAGTGTCCCGGTGCAAAAACACACTTCGCTGAAGTTAGGAAGATAATTTGCCAAATGGCTCCTGGGAGAATCTGATGGATGTACGAAATGACTACTCCTCACCACTCCCCGCTGCCCAGCGTCGCGCCACACGCGTGGACTGATGAACACACTGACTGACCAACGACGATCCATCGCGCTAATAGCAATTATCATTATTGAGCCGCTCTTCAGCAAGTATAAATACCTGAGGACCGATTCTCTTGTGATGCCACCGAGCTCAGAACCGGAACCAAAAAAGCCATGCACACAAACACCCGACCGTGGATCCAGAAACGACATCCGCCCGCTCGAGGGATTTCGCGGAGCCCGGGAAGCTCGTCTCGGGCGACCGCTGCCCCACCTGGAAGGGACGAGCTCATCGGACCCTTCCGCCAGAAACAGCTTCCGTTTCCGCGCGGTGAGCAGGAGTCAATCTCTCCTTGTGAGTGGCCTTTTTCGAGCACCGATCGCGGATCCGGTCCCATGATCGTTGAAATGTATAAGCTGAAAAAACGTGACGAAGCTCGTACAACAATCAGGTTTGCTTTCGTGTGCTGCAGCCTGATATGGCCTCGCTCAATCCCCTGAACTCTAAATCGAACACTCAATTCATCACTCTGAAATTCCAATTTTTGTTCCGCATGGGCCGAGAGGCGGAGAGAACGAATACGAGCTTGAGAATTCCGGGAGCAATTTCTTCATCTAGGTAGGAACTACTCCCGGAACGCGCATTGTTGGAATTCTCTCACAAGAACCTTGAACGAAATATTGGTCGGCTGCATCATATCGGTGGATCTGTCGGTCAGAGCAGCCGCTCATCCGCATTGAGCACAACCCGCGTCCACGGGCTAGACCCGACCTTAATCTTTCTAGTTGCGATAATCTCATTCTTCGAGGAGAAGGTTCGAAGTTTCCTCCACGAGCGATTCTCGCGAACGTCCGAGTACAGATCGAAGTTGGCGACACGGGTTGCTGCAATGATCATGCAGCCGGTGGCAAGAAATGGTCAACATACGGAACTCCGAGCGGAGCTCACGTACACTTCCGAACGGATCTTATATGACTCACATGAGCAGAATTTCTGGAGATCAATGACCCACACGGAGTCAATGCGTTGGTGTTGAGAGTGTTCACTATGTCGCGTCGAATCGGATCATACCCCCCGTATGTACCGAGAGCCCGACAGACCAAGAAAGCTCCGATCTGAATCGCTAAAGCAGGTTCTACAAAATCCGCTCGTCGATGCGGGCTCCACCTGACCGTAAGCGGCCGGCTCCCACCGAACTATTTCCCTCACGGTATTGATCGGAGTCAGCGACACGGAAGGATCAGTCCCGATCCGGAATCACCGATCGGAGCCCGGGCTCCAAGAGACCTGACCATAAACTCGCCCTGAAGGCAAGCCGATAATCCGGCAGTATGGAACGAACGAATGAATTTATCTTCAACAGAGTCGCACACTAAGAGTGTCTCAATGGCGTTTGTGGTCCGCACTGGATTGCGACAGCTGACAACTATGTATCCTGAGCGGGTCCCAGCCACTATTTCTACTGCGGCGGCGGCATTTAGGTCCGGTGATGCGGTGGTTCGTTTTTATAGTGAGCCATCAGTCTGCCTTCTGCGGACCGAGGACTGACGATACAGTTTACTACCGTACGTCTGCCACCTTCTACTGCCGTCGGACCGGTTTTCACCTTCGTCGCGTTTACCTCCTCGATCCGCAAACCGCAGGAGAAAGGTAACGAGGAAGGCCGGGGAGAAGGGAACGAAGACGGACAAGAACGGATTTTAACGGCGTCGTCCTTCAACGGCCAGGGGTGCGAAACCGTCCACCGATCACGTTCCAGAATTCGATGCTGCCCAAATCTACGAAGATCGTATCCGCGTATGATGCTCCTGCAGTTCCCCTGGCTACGGTGGGGCACCTGCTGAGCCGACGGATTAAACGCTCCAGGGAACCGCAGAGAATTCCTGTTATGGAATTCATGGTCGGACGGGAAGTTCAGCGCAGCTCGCCTCGCGTTCGTTAACGCCCGGCCGCCGTTCGGTTAACTGGGAAGCGTTCGACGCTGCGGAGCAAACTCCACCGGGGCTCCCGGGGTATCGGACCAGGCCGACGGGATGTTCGACCGCACGAGTTGATATTTGCATAGACACTACCCCAAGGCCGAACTTGCTACGGCTCGGTATACATCCTTCTCTCTTCCCTTCTCGAACAGGACAATGTTCGTCTAATTGGCGTATTTCCGCGGGCTTCCCCTCCGATCCCGTCAGTCTGATCCTCGCTCCACTCCTCTGTGAGAGGCTCGCTGGTGAAAACCGGCGCCACCACAGGCGCGTTGATTCACTCGGGACTCGATCCTTGTGGGTTATTTGGACTGAGCCACGCTCCCGCAGGTCATCATGAACTCACAGAATGCAAAGCTCAAAATCGGCGATCTCCCCATAGTTTGGATTAGAGATCGGAATCGATGGAATCGAAACGTGGGATGAAACCGCGCTTCTCCGGAAACGAGAAAAAAAAAAGTCGTCTCCGATTGGGTTGTTGGTTATTGGAGCGCTTGTTGCGAGCATCAAGGAGACAGCAATCAGAAGAAGCAAAAGAAGAGAGACCTTACCCCGTTGTTATCTTCTTCTGTCGACGGCTCGCCATCAGTTGCAGACCGACTGAAAATAAGCAGCAACGGAGGCAGCCAGGCAAGAACAGGGTCCAGGCTTCGGGCAAGCTGGAGGACAAACAGAGGCAAGAGGGCCTCGGAAGGCATGCTGTAATCAGGCCCCCTTGTCCGACTCACTGCTCGACGGGTTCGAGCTGGCAGGCGGACGGGCGAACGCTTGGGCAAACTGGCCATCCGAACGCTGCGTCCGAACTCTCACGCTCCAGGGATGCAAATTCCAGACGCCGCGATGAGCACAGGGCGCGCTTGCCTCTGAGCCTTCGATGCGCGTTCAGGGCTCAAACCTAAATGAGGATCCGTCCGGCTTTTATCGTCACCAAGGTCATGCGGGTGAGTGCAGGGCAGACCGTGAAGACCGCTCAGCCATCACAGCGGTTCTTAGCGTTCTCGATCGGTTAACACAGGCGCGGCCGGAGGCGGCATCCTCATACCTTGTCGGGCGTTTGAGCGGAGGCTTGACACCCTGGAGAGGAACTGTTAGTTCGCGGTTAATCTTGAAGTTCGGATTTGTGTCCGTCGGTGGTCTCAGTTGAGGTGAGAGACAAGGAAGAAGTCTCGAGACTCCTGATTTCGCGTCACCCGCATGAGTTCCCGTGAACCGCGAGCAGGTTCTCTGGGGCAGGGCTCTCCTCTATTGTTCCAGGGCCTGAGCTGATGCATTCCACGATGTATTCGATTCAACTATACGTGCCTCCCTACCAAATGAAACCGGAAGCTGTCGTCGTATTGAGAAATTCGAACCATGAGCGGTTCTCACCGGTACTTCTCACCTGAGCCGAGGTCTTTGAACTTCAAGCGTGAGTTGGTTTCGTCGTGGAAAATAGCTAGCTACCACTTGGAAAGCGTACATGAACCCGTGTACAGGCGTTGGGGCCTGTGTTCCTGTTGTGAAAAAAAATCATCAGAGGACGCGAGTAACAGCGGGTCGAGGGGTTCGTTCCCATCGGCGATGTTGGCGGGGGGAGAAGTTGGTCCGAAGTCGGAAATCACGGTTGGATCGATCGGGAGGAACATGTTCCAGCTCGTGAGAGAGGAGCCGAGTACGAGACGCGACAGCTCCGTCCTTGACGGAACGAACAGCCCCACATCAGCTATTCATTGCGCCATCGGTCCATCATACGATTTTCTTTGAAGCTCTCTCGCGACTCCATCCGCGTATCCGAAGGAAGCCACAGGGAATGTGTGCGCAAAGGATCCCTTTCGTTGAGACACCGACGGGACGGCGGACAAAGCCCGCTTTATGTGCGCGCGTGTTCTGTTTTGCCTGGACATACACTAAAGAAAGCCGTTTCCTTGCTTGCCCCCAGTCCGGTCGGCAAACTCTCACAGGGATGAACCGACCGGTCAACCAACCAACCGACCGACCGACCGACCGACCGGCGAACCAAGAAAACAAACTCAATCATTTTTCACGAACGCGACGGCCGGCGGGGCAAGTGGAAGCGGCGTCGGAGGAGGGAGCGCTCGTCGACATTCGGGCATGACAATTTATCACATGGAAAAGTGAGATGAGGGAGCATAAACATCATGAATGTCCTTCGCGGCGCTCTGCCACCAAAGGTCAGCGCCTGTCTGTTTCTTTTGACATCGATTTGGAACGACAGTTCCACCTCCGCCGACCTCACTGCCAGCAAGGACATATCAGGGAGAACTCCTTCACCGACCTTCGTGCCGTGTTTGAAGACTTTGAATGACGCGAGCCTCCAGGCTTGTTCTCCTGAGATGGTGAGATATTATAACGTATGAGAATACATATTCATACGGACGAATTCAATGCCGCGTGGTTGAATCAAAAGGATTTTAGTCTGTCCGTGGTCGATTCATTCAAAATGCAGCCGCCCCCACGGCGGAGCGACGGCGAAATTCTGGAAACCTTCGGGGGAGCAGCTCGTTCCCGAGAGTTATGATTCCCTAGGAATCAAGCCGGGGAGGGGGGAGGCGGCTCTGCAGAAGCCGTTGGGAAGTCGTCGAAGACTTGCAGCGCAAACCCGGAGCTCGATGGAGGGCTGAGTTTTTTTTTGCAGAGTTTCGGACTGTGGCGTCTGATTTCGTCAGAAGCAGTTTCTTCCGTTAACAGTTCCCTTTTGCTCCGCCTGCTCAGCCCGAAACGCTTGTTGTCGGCCCCGTCGAATCGACTGCCGATGGCAGTCGCCGTACTGGAGGCAGCGGCGCAGCGTCTCTCGTGTCTTTGATTTTGTCGCACGAGGCCGCCGTTGCTGTTGTCGTCGTATCGACTCCAACAGCGGGGTTCCGTTGTCTTGTATTGGCAGTCTGGAAAATATTTCGGCTCCCTCTCGTTCTCGCCATACGCCACGCAGTCACAGATTTTCTCCGCGCAGCCAAGTCTGATTTCGTTTATTTTTTGGTCAAGCTTCGGTTCTTCGAACCCGGCGTGTTTGAGTCTTTGATTTTTCCTCTGCAAACTCCGTATGGACGCAACGCCCATCTGTGTTACTGTTTAGGATGCGCCAGGATGGGGAGCAGCTTCCCATATGCGCGGAATTCGGCGGGAGCAAGTGAAGCAAAATATCGTTGTACGGTACGGGCGTGTCAACGTCAATTTTAGGAGTCCGTTCCATTCGGGACTGCAAGCAAGGATGACGTTGACTTCGATTTCACGGAACAACTTTTCGAGAACACTCAGATTCGATTAGAGGTTGACGATGAGACGCCGTTCCAGAACATTAAATTTTCTCGTGTTTTGAAAACTCTCAGATTCTCCTCTCTCGTGTCACGGATGAACACTGTCCGGAATGAATGCGTTCTTCCAGGCCCTCTGGTTTTCAAATCAGCGATGGATCTCTTACGGCTATCACTGAGAAGATTTTTCCCGCGATCGTCGGGGCCCAACGCGAAGGGGAATGGAATCCGTGCATGTCGTTTAAGGGTGGCACAACAATCGATCTGAATTACGCGGCTCATGATTGATATTCCTGGCTCCGTTCCACGGCCGCCGGTAGAGGGGTCGACGCACGGGACGCCCGGGACTATCTTGTGGTTTTTCAACCGGCGGATGTCAGACGCTGTGCGAGAAGCTCGGGGACCGAACAAGTTTGCAGGATGAGCTGCGCCTTGGAGGTATCACTGGTCCCGATGTCCGGTCGCGATTTTCACCGCTTCCTATAATCTGGGAAAAATACCGAAATTGCAGGAAAACCGGGACCACCGCGAAGTTTTCCCTTCAGCGACGTAGGTATCAGACGAGAATGGTTCCTCGGTTCATCCGAGGAAGAAGTAGCAGCGAAGCTGCAGAAATAAATTCGCTCCTCGAAAGCCGACTGAGTCTCAATAATGGTTGACACCGCGGAGGGTTGACATACAACAACCAACACAGCGTCTCAGCATCGTTTTCTGAAAAGCAGGCCATGGTGGCAACTATCGACTCTTCCTTTGAGCTCCTTTTACATTTTCAAAGTCTGCGACCCGCACCCTTCTCCTCGCGAGTTTTTCCCGCTTCCGAGTATTCTAGACTCCTTCTTCTTCTTCAGCAGTTCACTACAAAAAGTGGAGAAGCTCTTTCCCTTCCCGACGCAGAAGCAACAGCGTACAATTCGAATGCTACAAGTTCAAGATGACTGTTTGCACAGGGCTCCTGCTTTGCTTCTCGTTCACGACTGCACTCCTCTTTTTTCCAAACGCTTCATCTACGACGAGGAAAAAACTCCTCTGGTGCATCCTCTCAAGGTCTTCAAAGTTCACCAAGGCCCATTGTTTCGACAGCATCCGCTCACAAGGAGCGTTATCCTCCTTGCTGACCAAAGTTGCCCGGAAAGAGTTGGAAAGCTCGCGGCGAAATGGTTTTCAGGAGTACGCGTTTCCAGCGACCGAGCAGGTTAACACGCGGCGGTGGTTTCCAAGAGGTAAGTGGATTGCGCGGGAGAACAACGACAGTCGCCGAAGCGAGATAAACGCTCGGAACGATGCGCTCTGGAGAGAAAACACATGATATGCATCCGAAAGAGCGCACTCGAGAGCTTTCTCGAGAAGTTGAGCCTCTTCTCCCACTTGGAGCACCTCGTTGTCGCGGCGGCGATGCGGGCTGCGTCTGAAATGTGTTCTCGATACGGAACTGATCTCAGCGCGGACTCTCACGAGTCTCAGAACGAACAGTTTGAACTGAAGTGAATCAAAAACAGACAACAGATCGTACACACCATCATGTCGTCAGAATGGGATTTATCGCGCCCGAGGGACCGAGGGTCTCTCGTGACGCAGGGCGCAGTCTTACTGTCGACGCTCCGAGTCGACTCCACGAGCAACTTGACAGCCTTTGTTGAGAGCTCCTGTAATTTCTGAATTGAGATCCCTCTCCATTGACGCCACCCGTTGCGTCGAGCGGAAATGGAATACGCACCAAGTTATGTCAGGTCGGGGCAATCGGTTTCCAAGACAGGCATTTCCGAAGGGGCACTGGATCCTGTTCCCTCCCTTTCCTGCAAAGCATCCGTTTCACTCTCTCGGTCGATGGGTGCCACATCCAAATTTACGATCTCCGCGGACGATGGACCACGGCGGTCGTTGTCTGCTTTTCAGATATTTTCTCCGACTTTTGCTGTAACGAGGTGTCGCGGGACTATTTTTCTTGTGTCGACCTAAAAATGATTTCGGGGTCATAAGAATGCCTCGTTCAGGTGTCCGAGAGTTTCAGAGAGAACCGAGATGCATAAATCACTCTCAAACAGCGCAATCTCTCACTTCGACCATATTTCTTCATATAACGACGCTTCGGGTGTCGGAATGCGTCGCAGGAGACCGACGGGCCTCCCGCGGAACATGTGGTTCCTGTTCGAATATTCACACCGACAAACGATCCAGCTAACCGGAAGACTTCGGAATGAAAAGTGGGTGAGAGAGTCCTTGGCGGGACAGAGCGGAGGATTTGAGCCTTGGAATAAAGGTTCCACTCTCAAGATGGAATTTACGACGACGAATAATGGAACCCGGTTTCCTGAATGGCAACACAAGCCCTCGACGACGCAGGCCAGGGAGAAAAAATCGGATAAACACGCGTTCATTGATGTTTACCTCACATATCCATTGGGAGGAGGCTGAGTTTTGAAACCACGACGCGAGATCATCATCATACAAAAGCACGCGCTCTCCCACGGCGGATTAAGTCTTTCTCGGGGTTCGTCGGAACACTTCCTGTCCTGGAAAGTACACAGAACTCCCTCAAGACGTATTATTGGAAAACGTCCTTCGCCCACGGCGCTCAGGGCGCAGCTAGTGTATACATACATATAGCAGATTATGAGCCTCAGTGAAGCGGAGTCTGAGTTTCCCGAGCACCCCTGCGTGTTATGCGCGTATTGTTCGCTCATCCTGTTCAACGTTGAAATCTCGGGCAGAGTACACATTGACTACACAAGAACTGTGAATCGACCCCAATCCAGCTGCGCGGACCTGAACGTTCCAGACTTCGTGTTTCCGGAGTTCGGTCGTCGCAGAACTCACAGCCGGCGGTTCTCGTCGGAGCATTTCGCAATCGGGGGAAGAGGGAGAATATGGCCTGCCCTATCATGGGCAACGTCGGAAGAGCGGGCTCGGACTCGGGTTGAGAATTGTTCCACCTTGGGAACCACTTCACAGTTCCCAACCGCGGCAGCAGCATGTGCATTTGCAACGGCGATTGACGAAATTGATCACGGAAACAATCACAAGTACCGCGACGTTTATTTTCGAGCGCCAGCAGTTGCCAAGGGAGAACTTCTGTTCTGAGCATTCGCTCGCAACGCGGAAGACAATCTGTGAATTATTCTCGGGCCGAGAGAGAAAGGCGTAGAAAGCAAAAACATCTGGCAGACGGAGGATTTCGAAAACACGAATCGTCCCGCGCCTTGCCGCATGCGGGATTGTTTCGGCGCGGAAGGCACGGGAACGCGGCAGGTAACGCTGAAGATACAGGAAAAAAACGCAGGAGCAAAACTGACCTAGGTCGGCTACTCCGCGCTCGGGGCTCGCGAAAAACATAGCTTCCCAGCGATTAGTAGTGATGGCGAAAGCATGAGATCTCTTTCGACAGCACATCGAGTCTCGATGACAACCAATCAGCCGTCGGCTTCGAGCCGATGACCGTTGGCGGGAATGACATAAGAGTGAGTGGGTTCTGTCCGAGCAAACGAGTGAACGAGCTCTTTACATCTATCCGCCGCACTGTCCTCTTGGAACAAAACAGAATGATTGAGCCCTTGGGAGGTGTCTGTCCGCAGTGCAACGGTTCTGCAACCAGCCGCTAACTGACGTTTCGTCGGTTCTGCGGAATCTAGGGTGTCGCGACAGCCTTTGACACCGGGTGAGCCCGTCGGGAGCGTCCGTCCAGCGGCGGTCGACCACACTGCAATGATGTCGTCGAGACTAATTGATGATTTTTAAAGCATGAGGGTCAACAATCAAGCCTCGCGGCATCGTGGAGCTCAAACGGCCCTAAGAAATTTTCAAACGCCCAGCCTCGGTGTTCTCCACATTTTGACTGTGAGATCTCAGCACATTGAAAGTCCCCAGACGCGTCGCCCCCTAAAAGAGCTCCAAGTGAATGCTCACGTAGTCTGATTGTGAAAAGTGCTCATCGATCGCCATCACCGACTCGAAGTATCGATAGCCGTTGCTCAAGTCGTTGTCTCCAAGGGCGTTAACTGCCGACGGGGTGGTAAGGAACGAGGTCAAGCAACCTCATCGTCATCTTTCCAGGCCTGAGGTATGGAACTACTATCCCACTCATATTTTCTCGGCTCAGCGGAGGCGGAGAGCCGCGACCCCTCGACCCGCCGCGGCTCTCAGAGCCAGGCTGGGGTGAAGGTTATTTCGTTTGGCATTGCCGGGGAAACGGAATGTCGAAAACTGATGTGGCTTCCGAAGGAATTCCGCTTCAAAAAAGCTTCGTCTCACCACGAACGTCTCAATCTCCCGTCTGTATGTCCGCCGACTTCTTTCTGCCTGTAAAACGGCATTGAATAAACTATTCGGGAACCCTGGGAAGCAAATGGAAGCGAATTCTCGCCTCAGAAACGCTGACTATGCAATGGACCTCTGGCACTCAGCGGCGACTGTCATCGACATACGTTGTCCCCGTGGAGGGGTTATAATTGATTCACGGTGACACTCCGGGTTCCCTTGCCGCGTCAACGATAAGAGTGATAATTGATAATTGACCCAGGGTGACATTACAACCACGGATAGAGAGGGTCATAATGAATCCACGGTAACATTACAGAGCAGGTTATCATCGCAGATGGGAATCATCAAGGCTCTTTGAGCACACTCGACGAGGGGTCGTGAAGCACTCACTCCTGATTCGATAACCTCCATTTGGATTTGGATTTCGCTATAGGTTTGGCCGTTTGACGTTCGCTGACGTGGGATTTACTGCTAATGAGGGAACGTTTCGGGTAGATAGCCTCTCAATCGGCTAAACTGGGCCACTGAGCTCGGTTTTTTCTTCTTCCACCCATCAGGTCTAGCCATTGTAGCGCGAATAAGAGAGAATTCACGTGGTAGAAAACGCAATTTGGAGGGAGCTAGGACGGGCAGGAGATAAATGGACAGAAAGATGCGAAGCCCCCTTCAATCAGCATTATCCGTTGGTCGATTCCCAGGCTCCGGCTGATGTATAGGAGCTATACTCCAAACTCTTCCAGACAAGCCACCCGTTCGGACACAGCGATTGTTCGATATCGTCATTGGAGCGGCCGCGTTGTAAAATCCCTCCCGGGGTTCCTCTCGCCCCCCTTCCCCCTCCGCGTGTCTTCATCCTCTCCTCCCTCTCCGAGGTCCACTGTACATGCCGCCTACATCGAGCAGGCGCTCTTTCGATTAGAAACTTCTCCTCGAAACGAATCTCGATTCACTTCAAATAGGAGCTTTCTCATTCTACATCCTTTCTTCCGCTTTCTGTAATCCGCTTCGGAATAAGAGGACACAAAGACAAAAAAGCACACGTACCGTGCCGGCTTTCGAGGACGGCGGAAACTAAAACCTCCGGGCCGAACGCCAGGATATTGTGTAACTCAGCCGAGGACCGCCAGATGACGTGGTTTCGAGTAGATTATTCTACGGAGCTTGTCCCAACGCACGGATCCGAGTTGTTTCTTTGGACAGAGCGGGAAACCAAGCCAAATCACTCGCTGTAGGAGATCCACATGCGAGATCCAAGCAAGCTAACTGCGGATACGAGCTCGCCGTAACCTCGCACCTTCGGTCATCGGTCAAACTGGAATCGAAAATAGGGAACCTCCAAGTTTCGTTGAAGAATTCCTTTTTGATGAACGAAAAGCAGTCGTCCTGGCAGCCTGCCCGAGAGGAAAAGAACAGCTGGAAAGAAACGTCGGTCGCACTCTCGAATAGGAGTTCAGTGGAGTTCGAAGAAAACGACGCTTCACGATCTGCTATTCGGAACGCCATCAGCAAGCCGACTCGAATTGGAGCTCATCAATTTCAAACAACACGACCGAGAGGCTTCAGAACCAAACGCTCGTTTCACCGCTTCACCTCCATCGGTCTCATGCACTCGATTCCTAGTGGAGAAATGCCGTCCCAGCCGAATCCTACGAGTCGGACAAAGTGATCCTTTTTCCGTCCTAAGACACGCGCCAGCCGTCCGCTCGCCCGTCCCATACCTTCTGCTCGTCCGTATGACGCCGTCTGCACGTGTTTTTCACGCTCCAAACATTCCAAGCTCTCTATCCATCTATTTATCGTCCTCGAAGCTTCCCGTAGTCTTTCGCAGCGTCTCTCGCTTGTGCTGGCGAGAAAAATTATTAATTCTTAATCTATCCCAACTGTTGCCCCAGAGTTCGGAGGGAGGGGAGAGTGTGAGGGCGACAGAGTATTCCAGGCTCTCCGTAGTTCGACATGCGGAGAGAAAAGACGATGGCGCGTCCTTCAGGTTTTCAGGACACGATATCCGTGGATCCAGAGTTCCTGGCGATGGGCACGAGGCTGCAGCTCTGAGTGGAGTTGGCTGGCGAGCGACTCGGTGGAACAATGTGGCTTGATGATTTTGTTGCTGTTCTGTTCCAGCTAACGAAGCTCTTTTTGTGCAGCTTCCGGCGACTTCGTTGAGCTTCGCCAGTCGACCGACGAGCCAGCCAGGCGCTCTGTCGGCTCGCTAGACGGGCGGGTAACTCGTCGTTATAGTTGACCTGGCGTCGAACACGATAACCCTTACCGAGCTGTCGGGAACAATCTTCCCTGCGAGACCAGCTGATCCACAGTTGGAACATATTCTGGAGACGATCACGGTCGGAGTAGGAGATTTCATCAACGATGTGCTCAGATGCGCTTTTCGAGGGAATCGTCTCCATTGACTTCTCCCCAGGATGATATTGAAGCGGTCCTCCTCCCGCAGGGGCATAGACTTCCTGGTTCCCAAGTTCTTGTCGCGGATGCAGAGTTCAACTTATGAGGGATTCCTGTCCTGACGAGAACTGTCGGAAACCTAATGCCAGGACGGTTTTCTCTTTGAGCTTTGACTCGATATGCGACATCCGATTCGATTGAGCTCACGACCTCTCATGTTTTCATCGAGCGATGAGCAGTTGGATGGATTCGTAGAGAACGCGGAAGTACCCGGACTCTGGTCGGCTGAGATGGCACACTGCTCGGTCTTGATTTCATTCCGAGCGGATGGCGTAGTCTGGCTACTCTGTGTCCATCTCCAGCAAGAGAAGGGGGGGGGGGCGTTAAGCTGGAGCTCCTCTGCCGATCGCTCACAAAAATTTACAAAGCATGAGCAGAGGATCCGTAGATTTGACGGCATTTCGTAGCTCTCCTGACTGTTCGAGAATGATTTTCATCACTCGTACGACCTCTAACCGAAAATGCAGTATAACGAACAACGAGCCTCACGGTCTGTCGCGAGAAAGAAACGTAGAATTTCGTGTCCCGTCAAAATATTAGAGCAGGTTGCAAACACCCAAATATTAGAGCCAACTTGCAATGTCAACTCTCGGCTGACCTCCTGGAACAGGTAAGCATCAGCGCCGACTCTCGTAATTCCGAGTCGATTGTCGGAGCCCCGGATGCAGCTCGCATCTGCGGAGAGTCCGCTCTCCTGAGAGTGTTCCTCGAGTTATCCCATAGTGCTGATAACGTATGACGCTTCGGGGAAGCGAACAGAACATCTGGAAAAACCCTATCGACGACGGTAAAGGTAATAAAAGCGAGAACGCTTCTGATGGCGATCGGTCTCTCCTGGGGATGAACGTGAGTGGATGATTTTTATGCACTCTCGTTCTGTCACATTTTCAGTCTGGGCCGCAGTTTCTTTTCCGATTGGAATCAATGGAGCAGATCTGCTGCGAATGAGAAACTATGAGAACCGCGGCTCGCGAGGAAGGAGGGCCGAGAACGACGGAGGGCCGCTCGTACTTCTCCCTTCATTCCTCCGGCCCCCTCTCGCTTTGCACGCCTCATCCCCAGCCTTCCCTCCGCTTTCCCTCTGAACGAGATCCCACGAAGTAGCCGAATAGAGAATGAATAGTTCGCTCCATACCGCGATTTCCGGACGACCGGAGCCGCTTCCGTGCAGAGGTCGGAGGGATGCCCTCTCGAAGGCTCGAGATGCACTTCTAGCGAGGTTTGAGTTCAATTTCGGAATCAGCATGCATGGAAACTACACACTGAGATACCAACAATGAACACTGCGATTCCAGCTCGACCAGCCATAATATGTGGATGTTCGCCTACAGAAGGGTTGACCGACAGAGAGATCGAGCGGATTGTATACTTCATCTTCGCAATTTCGGAACTCCATTTTTCTGTATCCAGAACCACGGAGTGCTCGGGTGAGGGTTTCCCATCTGCCTCTTCCGTCACTGGCCCCTCGAGCCCACATTCCGTAGTTCCCAGATGGGGAGAATCGCGCTCTTCTTCATTCCCCTGGAGAACTCTCGTGAGAGCCGCACTCAGCGATGAGACCTCTCTTGGAAATTGCCCCTTGATAGGACACCAAAGAGTTCTGTAGACACCGCAAGTTGGGCGAGTTGTGGTCACCCGCTGCCGCTGGGAGCCTCGGTTCGCAGCCGTCTGTAGAATTCCGTAGGGGTGTTGAGTACATTCGCGCCGGGACAACTTCGAGACAGAGGAATGAATGAGTTCTACTCATTCATGGACGCGCTGCGGTCCGCTGATTGATGGCGGTGTCCACGCCGAAAAAAGTTGGCGGCGGCGGCGGATAGTGCGACATCTATCAAAACACACTAACAAAAGCTGACTCACGTGTAGAAGAATAATGAGACATCCGAGGAGACCGATGTCTCAGCGAAGTTCGGCTCCAAGGTCGGAGAGAAAAGTCCGGTGGGACCCTTTTCGCTGGGAGGGTAATTGCTCGCGGAGTTACGGACTCCAGTCGGAGACGTAATGTTATGATCTAGAGGGCGATTCCGACAATCTGGAGCTGGCTTCAACGAAACGACGTCAGACCCCACTTATGAGGAGCCGAGCGCGATCTCCCGCACGAGCCCAGGAAGCAATGAGATTGACGTGTGTATCTATCACTCGATGTGGGTTGAACGGTTTAGGTTCCCCTCAAAACCTGAGCGGTGGCTGGCGACGTCTTGGTGAGGTCTGACGTCAGAAGGCATCCGCTAATGGAGACGCTCATCGAACTATCGCGTCAACACAGCCGCGGCTGTCAATTCCATCAGCTCTTGGCTGTCGAGATGAAATATAAGAAGCGCCTCGATTGAGGTAGGTTCAAGCAACGAAACAGAATACACTCCAAAGCTGTATCTCATGCTCGACGCGGAGAAACGACAATGGCCGCTGTCCATTTTCCTTTCCGGGAAGCTCTCTCTGGGACTCAATATTTGTTGCGGAACGTGATTACCCTGATGGATGCGAGAGTTGGTAAATGACGACTAATCTAAATCAATCCGTCACGGTGAGATCAGCATAATTTCTCCAGTGACAGCGTTTTTATCAGCGCCCAAACCGTATACGGACGCAATGTATCAAGAGGAATTACCGGTCGGTCACCGACATTCGAATCGTTCCGGGTACCTCGGCGGGGACAAGAAGCGTTCCGTCAAGCTGTGCCGCGGCGGCGGTCCTCTCGATGGGCTCGGATACGGGAACATTCCGCTGGGTGTTTTGGCTTATTTTTTTTCCACATTCATCGCAAGAGACACCGAGTCCTCTGGATACTCCCTGTGAAGAGAACTGCGGGGAAGGACGCTACTCAGTTCTCTCCTCGGCATGAGCGAGCCAGCCACTAAGCAACTTGCTCATTACGTGTTGGTTGACGGGGCTGGTCGAGCCGTTTGCCAGACTCCGAGGTGCACATCTCGGCTTTTTTCTATCGCTAGTTTCTCTTCCGCTCCTCGTGGGCTTTCCGAGTCGGTGGCCAAGCGAAACGACAACTCCGTCGCCGTCGTTCGCCGAAGCAGCAGCGAAACCCTTTGCCGCAACCGATGAGAGTCCAAGTGCAGCATTCCGCCCGCACAGCTTAGCCGCATCCAATACGACCGCCGCGCCGTCCACCCGCAACCGGTCTCGCCATCGAGATTCCGCGGGAGACACGGATCCCTCCCGCTCTGATAGGATGGAGGCGGACCGGGGGACGATAAAGATCCTTGCTCCAGCATCTAAATTAGGCGGAGTGAATCTAAGTAGAACGACTGAGGTCGAGACTGGATGATCGCAACGGCAGCGGAGCCTCCTCACCAGGACGCTCAGAAACTTGGAGCGCGTGTTCTCCGTCGCCCGAGTTCGCTCGTATCGGATTCAGGGGCTTGCTCAATTCGAGCCCCGACTCGTGCCGCCGGCACTCGCCCAGCAGAATGGGATCACCGAAAACCATTCTCAAAGTGAGAGCGTGAGCGGCAGGCCGAAGCCGCAGCGGTCGGAGTCGAATCTTCCGCTCAAGCAATGGGATTCCGCCTAAGGCAGCCTCAACAGTGGAGTGCGAATTCTCACAAAAGCTATGGACTGACGATCTCTGACAAGGCGCTACCGACCACATCGTCGATCAATGGCGCAAGTTCTCAATCTGATCCAAATCCAGGAGTAATGAATATTTGAAGATGCGGTGAACTGAACTCAAATACATAAGTCAAAGCTTAGAGAGGACAAAAAGATTCGGTTGAACTGCTTGAATCAGTAGCTCCCTTCATCTTGGTTGGGCCCCGATGGATGGTGTGAGCAGATCACACTCGTGCTTACGGAAAGGGGACTAAACGGTCGATTGTGGGTGCCAATCTTTTGACCCAGACTCGATGGCGGTTCGAAGCTTGGCAGGCGCCAGGACATACGCTTTGCTATGTGTACCAAACAACAAGAGCACGTCGTCCCAACGCGTAAGCAGCGATAACAACACAGCATGTTACTACGTGCATCGCTTGACATTCGGCGATCGTCAAACCGGTGTGGGTCCAATGATGTATACTATCGCGGGAACTGCGACTCCGACTCGCGCCCGATCATCTATTTGCATATGAAAACATGTGTGTGATAGCGGTCTGAGTCGATGAATTTACCACACCTCACGATGCCATCACAAAGAAGGAAGCGGGATGCTCAACTGCCGAATATTCGGTTCTCCGAATGATGAGAAGTTTCGAAGACAACGTCTGACGATCCCGGAATCAGATGAGACCGTCGGCTTGGAGATTGGGTCGGTTGGGAATTTTCAGCTTAATAGAATAATGCTCTCACAATGGATCTACTTCATTCGTGCACGAATGAACACGGCGCCTAAGAAGGAGAAGAAGAAGCAGCAGCTGTGACATACTCAGGGGACGAAGCCCTTTACGAACTTCGTTCGGTTCGAAATCGACGTTGTCGGGTCCGACCTCGGCCGCGATAACGCCGCTGTGATGAATGTATTTGATGGAAACCACCGACTGAACGAGCGAGCTCAGACGGGCTTAGCCGACCTCGCCGCTAGAATTGATCCTGGCTTCTTCCCGGAGCTCGGCCGCCAATATCCAGTGGCGATTGAATCAATGTTGATTATTCTCCGCCGGCTCAAACTCAGCCTAAGACACATGTATCGACTCCCTATTTTTAGGTCGGCGGGTTGCTTGGTCGTCGACGAAGTCGGAGCTCCCGGCCTGCCTCGGAAGCAATATACCTTCCCGAGCACAGTTGTATATTAACTTCGTGTTTGCCTTCGAGGATTCCTCGTTCGTTTGCGCGATCAGTTCAATCGCCGTCTCACGAAAGGGGTGGGTAAACGTCAACCAACTCCGGAGCGAGCGACAGATGCGACGGGGCTTGGCGCTCACAATTCGATTGCTGATAACGGATGCCAGACGCTCGTAGGAAGCTCCCGACGCAATACTCTCAGGGTCGCTCGAAGGAGCAAGCGCGCAGCTTGGGATGAGAAGATTCCACCGAGATACGGCTGGCTCCGGCCAGAGTCGCGCCCTGACTTCCCGCACCGCATACCGTTGTTCATGAACAGTGCAGTTTGGCGCTCATGAATAACTTTCAAGGTCTCCAGTTGATTTTTGTCGTTTTCTTCCGAACAGAAAGAGGGAAGCAAAAAATCACATTCGAATCAAATGGCTCGACAGAAGGAGCTCCGTTCATTAGGCACAAAAGACTCGACGGCCTCAGCAGCAAAGACTCCAGGCGCACGACTCCCTGGAGTGTCCTAAAAATCCACCTCGTTTAGAACACAATTATGTTGCTGCTCGGCTCCAGCCGTCAATGCGAGGTGAAGAAAGAAAGTAAACAGAACACCGTCCGCCTCCGCAGCCGTCAAGTACAGGAGGCGGGGTCGCATTTGTTTTGCACGTTAAATCAAGCCCCGACCTCACAGTCGGAGTTCCTTCGAAATAACCTACCATTCTTTACTCGGATGCGGGGCCCCGCCAGGATTTGAAAAGCCTGCGCCGTTGGAGGGAGCAACGGTGCTCGCTGCCAATACACTGCTCTCTGCGGACGCGTTACGAAGCTGCAAACGACTCGGAAGATGGAATCGATGCCGACTCGCGAGGAAGCCTTGAGAACTCAACAGTTGACGTTGTACGAATACGTACGTAACTAGGTTCAGCCGATTGAGTGTATTCCGCGCGCGACCTTAGGGTCCTTCAGTCGTTCTCCTCACACGTCTTCCGTCCTTGCAAGGAGTTCGGGGACGGGCGAGGAGGAGGAGGGAGTGTTTGTCGGAGATTAGCTACTTGATCGGAGGGTAGCCGCCGCTCAGTCGGTATTCTCAACGATTCTCAGCTGAGTGGACCAGTGAACCCACCAAATGAGGACTCCGAGGTCTCAGGAGGCCTCTCAATAGGGCAGAGTAGCCTGACTCGCAGGCACGAACGTCCATGATACGGCGCCCTCTTCCCGGCTCCCTCCCCCTGGCCGTACAAGACTTCAGCTGATGTCCCCGCCTGTCTTGAGGAGACTAATCGATGGAGAACCATGACTACGGACGGGAGGCCCATTTTCGAATCGGAACTGTCTTCCCCTCCTGCATCAGAAAAGAAGCCAAGACCGGAATGTTACTCGACGGAGAACTGCTCGATTCCTCATTCCTGCTCCCGGCAGCTGATTCCTTCTGCGCATCGGGCCTTGAATCATGAATGGGCTCTATTGAGATCGGGGGTTGCCTGTTCTCAGGAATGACGAGTGTTCAACATGGATCCTGGGTACTGCAGCCTACACACAACGCTGCAGATGAGGCGGTCGATGTTGTAGTTTTGTTCCCGTCATTATGCTTCCTCATGCAATATCATGACCGGTTTCGATGTACCCTAAAATCGATTAGCTATTTGAGGAGGTCTTTGTCTGATCCGGTTCTCTGAGGAAAAAAAAAGGCTCGTTATCCGTTGGATTCGGGGGTACTCATTATCCGCGCATACGGATGCGAATCATCGTTCTGATAAATCTCGGTACAGGCCACGTCAGCGTGGCCTGTACCGAGATTTGGACCTTTGGATTGGTCACCGCGGAGCTGTTTCCTCATTTCTGGCAGCCTGAACTCAGCGTTAGTGTTTATCCGATGGATCGAAGCGGCTGTTGGTCCTGTCGATGACCCTGTTGCATTTGAATTCGACCTCGGGCACTGCTGAAGCCAAAAGAGCTCCAAGCGTTCCAGTTCAGCACGAGACATTGGACTGATCGACGATGGCTCGCAAGGAACTGAGCCATGGGCAGAGGTGGAGGGTGTGCTTGATAATGATGATAATCATCATCGCGATCTCTTCATGGCCCCTTGCCCCCCTCCCCCCCCCCCTGCCTTAGTTTGCCATTGAGTGTTGATCATGAGCTGAGGTCTCAGAGTCTTGTCAAGTATGCCGAGTCGAGTATTCCTTAAAGCATGACCAAGCTTATGGATCGGAGGTCGTCGCAGGAGAGAGTGAATGAATGTCGCCCGTTGGAGAATTCCGCCATCCATGCGTACCGAATCGAAGTCGCCTGCGGCGTCGTCCTAGTTTTTGAGCTTCAATCTGTATAGTTGTCGATCGGAATGAGCCCAACGGGCTACGAGATCCTAAGACGATTATGAGCGCCACTGAGATCGCAAGAGCGTTCGGAACCGACGGGTCAGTCACGGCCTCGTGGAATATATCCGGAACTACCAAAAGAAACCACAAGAACTCCGGTCAGACCACGGAGAGGAACGAACGATCGATTGATCGTCATGTGTCGGCTACGTATCGACCGCAGGATATCACGATTCAAGCCCGAGATCAATTCATTCAGATAGGGCGCGTTGTTCCGAAAGTGGGAACAGTTTCTACCGCTGCCGATCGAATCGCGGTGGCGAGTTAGCGGTTGTTGGCGGGCGCCCAAGGTTGACTGGGACTATGCGAAAGAGCCGTCGGTCTGGGCTTGAGCCGGCTCCGGAATCCGTGTTTTCATGCCGGTCGCCTCCAGAGGGCTATCGGGCCATACGTTGGCTCCGTGTCCGTTCGTGCAGAACTAGAGATAAAAAAACGAGGGAAAGACAAAAGAGGAGAAGGATCTTCGTGGCCGATCAGCACGCTGCGCTGGCTGTCGAGCAGGCAGGAAATAGGTCCGCGAATTTCATCCGAAAGGCCTTCCTAAATGTCGGCCGATATCTCCGCCTAAGCCGCAGGGGGAACGCCGAGTGAGTACGAACGAAAGGAGACCAGGGCTGGAAATGGAACGTAATACGAGGTTAAAGCAATCAACGCAGTCATAGATTCCAGGGGATTTCCTGTGACAGCGATGATTCGCTGCGACTGCCTCGGAAAAACGTCCCGACTTTCGACTAACTTATCGTGGCTGCAGGAGCCGAAGATGTGCCCGAGTGGTCAGCGAGGGGACTGGAAAAAATTCTGAGTCTGCCCATTGCCTTCGATTACACTTGGTATTAGCACCTCCGTCATGAGGACGCGAAGAGGCCGTCCTGCTCTGTTCGCTGTCAGCTCCCTTGAGGAAACCTTCAAACACTGGAGCCCGTCCCGCGATACTAGCAGTGAATTGCCGGCGATCATCGATGATTATGCGCCCGTGGCAGTGACGAGGACGCGGAGTCCGAGTCCTCACCTTGAACTCCGGTTGAGGGGTGCTTTCGAATTACTCTTTTGCTTCCTCGAGCAATGAAGTATTAGGGAGCGAAAGAGACAATGAAAGGGAAACCACAAAAAAGAAGAATGCTAGAGAGGATGAGCGAATAAAAAGACCCAAAGAATGAAGATCAGGAATAAAGACGGTGGATTTCTACTGCGGCTAATGGCGACGGCTGCGCGAGCGATACAATACAACGGAAGCAGTTCTCTGAATGGACAGGCGCCCAGACGGTCGGTTGCTCGGTCGAGTGAGCCAGCCTGCCCAAGGAAAACGGAAGAGAAGAAATGGGAGCGCCACTGAAGTCCTTCCACCCGAGGAGTCCCTCCAAGAGCAGCTTTTGTCGTCCTTGTGGATTAAATACCTCTTTCACGACCACGCTGTCCCCCTCGATTCTGATGCCTCCTCCTCTTCCTCTCCTGATTCGGCTTCACACGGGAGAGCGCGCTACTTCGACAAAGAAGTTCTGCTGAACCTTTGCTACCTCTATCTTCATTCACAGTGTCTTCAGCGAGCACGCCAGCCTCGGTTGCTAATTGCCTTCATTCGAAGCCGGAGAATAGGAACGACCCGGCAGTCGGTCCCACCATCGGCTGTGACGAGGATTATCCATATTCGTCCACGATGTGCCTGTAAGACCTCGAGGCTCGCTGAGTTCCATGTGCAATCCATGCGGATGAATCAGAGTCGCATGCCTCGCTTACATTGACGAATTTGTTTGTGGGGTTGCGGTGGGTCTAAATGCCCGTCGAAATGGTGTGATGACAATGATCATCGTCGTGAGCTCTTCATGATGCAACCAGCATGGTTTCCAAACCCTTGAGGATGTTTCTGATAAGACTGAATCTTTGCGGGATAGTTCTATCCATCGGAGCAGAATATATTCCATCATTCCCAATATCATCCAACTTATCGATGCTTCCTTGCGGTTCACTCGACCACCAGAACTTCCATTCATAGCTCTCGTTACACCAATGATTTTTTCAACGTGAAAACGTCGATCCCTGGGACCTTGCGAATGCTTCCCATGATGGTACTCGCGGCACTTCGTCAATCGTCCCTCACTTTTTCTGGCACTCGAGAGACACTCGCGTCCCCCGGAATGCCTGCTGGTTGCGGCGACTAGAACGGTCCGGAACGTGACGGACCTCGCATTCGAGGGTCTAAATGTACTCTCCTGGCTGTGATCCACGTACCATCGATACCGATCTGAGGTCTGCAGCTCAAAGGTGACTCCAGATGCGGGGGCTTGGACATACCGGAAAACAAGGGATACGCGGTCGAATTCAAGAAGTACAGGAAGTTCACCAGAATGGATGAGTTGTTGTAGAGGAGCCAGAAGAAAAATCCAGCCTCATGTGGTGCAGAGAGTTCAAGCACATGGCTTGCAGGGGCCCCAGCTGGTCTTCGCGGGAGGGGAATATAGGAACCGGTTCGAAAGCAAAGACACAACCTGTACCAGGTGTGATGAGAATAGGAAGTAGCGCTGCAAAATGTTATCATGTAATGTGAAGAAAAGCCACCAGAGGACAACGAGGTTCAGAGAAGAATTGGAGCTGCATCGAACCTCGACGAGTCGGATTGTAGAACGCACCGAGAGAACGCGCGGACGGGTATTCTGGTGAGAGTCGATATGTATTCACAAATAAATGATCAAAAAATGAATCGGTTACCCGCGTATGAGGACACGAACAACCGATAACCCGTCGCCTATTTGTATATCAAATCCTGGTTCACGATCCATGTAGACCGCGGAATTGGCTCTCTTCAAGGGCGAAGAGAATGGCTCGCACAGAACAGATCCATCGTGTATGGTCCATTTCAGCTCGTCATCCTGAGACGCCGTTGTGTGCAGGAACAAACAGGCCTCTCGCACGTTTTTTTTTATGATCAGTACAGCCTTTGAATTCGTCTCCGAAAGTGTCCTGGGATGATCGTTGCAGTGAATGCTGCAGCGCCGGAGTCTCAGGTCTCTGAAGTACGCTTCACCATTTCCGCTCGCTGTCGAAACGGTCCATGGAAGGTATCGAACCACTTTCAGGATTCTCAATGCAGTCAGGACTTCTCATGAATGATCAAGAACATGTAGACGTCCCCTGGGCGATCGTCGATGAAAGTGGGCTAGGAGACCTCGAGTTCGTCGCCCAGATCGACAAGTGATAATTGTGGTAATTTCGCGAAACTCGACCCAATCGAGTGCCACACTGTTCTCGCAGCGTACGTCAACATTCCATGCGGGAGTTCTTGCTTTAGTGCACTCTCCGACACGCTGAATTGGAGAAAAAATAAAAGTTTGGTGCCGACTCTGCAGTGACGACACCTACGAATGCGAGACCGAGCAACTGTCGGTCTGAGCGACATTTGTCAAGCATAGTGCAAGGGGAACTATCGTCCCGTGTACTGCGAAAAAGCATCGAGAGCCACAGAACAATCCTGTCTCAATCGTTCGAATAACTGATGGAAGCCTCATTTCCAGAGTGGTCGTCGTGAGTCGGGAACTTTCTTACCCTTTATCTTTTTGCCGATTACACCGAGGAAAGTTATTGGATTCTGGGTTTCTTTCTTGCCAGCGATTGCTGGAAGTATGGCGCATACATTTTCATTGAGTTGCATCGTTGTTCGGGGATTGAAGAGCCCAGTGGAGTTAGTGGAGTTGAAAGTGGAGTTTTCAGTCATTTCATCGAACCGGTCTCCGACAACGGTATTCTGCGCTTCCCTGGGGAACGCAAAGAGTGGAGAGAACCGAGGAAAGGAGAATCGATAATGAAGAAAGAGATTCGTCGAAGAGAAACTCACGCGGGATACGGAGACTGTGTATTCTTTCCTCTGCTTTTGCCTGATCCTCTCTACTGGAGCTATCCCGCCACAGCTTCATCGTTCCCGGCACCCAAAAGTCTAGATTCATGAGAGAAGGGCGAGAGAAAAGTGAGACGCTTGGGATGTTCACAACGAGTTGGCGGTTATTTATGGCAATGGGGTCCGACGGAGTTGCTTCTTCGTCTGCCACGAACACTTACAGTAACTAGCCAAACCACTGCCGTTGTTTCCTTTGGTTTTGTGCTTCCTCGTATCTATCGGGCAGTTGGCACTGATCGGCTAGTTCGGGCCTGAGTTTAACCAACGACCCAGCGTCGAACGATCTCTTTCCCTCTGCTGGCCGTTATCTCTGCGGCAATGTGAGAAAAACGGAATTAGCCGGACCGCGGTGAGCGCATTACGTTGATATATAGCCTATAGCACGAGGAGACGGAGAATGAAGAAACTCATACGTCAGGCTCATCGAGCGTTCGTGTTATTTTTATTGGCAGAGGAGCCCCGGCAGCGGCCCAACCACCACCACCCGATCGCTGCCGCTACCACCACCGGCGACGGAGCTGGCCCACAATGTTCAAGCTAATGCTAACGATATTTTCGTTGTCTACCATCACTCAGACGAAATCGTTTCCCCCTTGGCCCCCTCACAGGAGCGGTACCTAAGTACCGAGCTGAAGAGCCTAAGTCGCCCCACCGGCAGCTTCACAAGTAAACAGCTGAGTCACTCGTCACCGAAACCAAGTAGGTTCTTTGAGGGGCTTACCTTCTTCTCCAGTTAATCTCGCCTTGCTGTTCGGTGTATTTGGCTGAGAAGGAAAGCAGCGTGTAAACTTATGAGACAGCGTTTCAGTTGTTTTGTCTAAGCGAGAGAGGAACACGGATAAAAATCACAGGGTAAAATATGATAAAGCGGATTGATATTCCCGAGCCCTCTCGAGTGCCGAGGCACGGATCTTGAGCCCACACACTTCTGCTGATTCCCCTAATGATCCATCAAAGATGTTGATTCTCCGTCATCAGCGAAAACCTGCGAACTGGAACTATCCTGGCGGCGGTTCAGGGGCTTGGCAACATCTTGAAAGCCTGCGGTGCTTCGCACGGAACGAATATTCCCGCGCCGGTAACTCAGGCGAATAGTTCAGGGAAAATCATGCATCCTCATTTGGTCTGCGCAGAGGTTCAGAGTTGACGAGGCAGTGATTCGGCTTCCACGTTCCAAGCGATCCAGATCGCTCCGTTTGTCGACATGTGTACGGCAGTGTCCCGAGAGCCTTTCTACCGGCGCAGGTTAGCTAAGTCATCTGTGTTCCTCCGGCTATGGCTTTATCTAGCTCTTGTTCCTGCTTAGTACGAGCAGGAAGCCGTCTTATCATAATTTTTTGTCTCGAATGTGTTCGAAAGTTGAGGTGGAGCGGCAGGAACGAAGTTGCCCGCGGCTGAGCGGGAGCCAGGTGAGTGAATGAGCATGCATGTGGATAGATGTAGGAGCTCCGCTAATTTAGGCACAGGCAGCTAGATTGCCGGCGCAGCCAGGAGCCCCTGGTGCTGCGAGCGTGTTCGGTCTCTCCGGTTTTTGCCTCTGCCCCAAAAAAGCTCTAGCGAATACCTACAATTTACCATCGAGGATACAACACTTAACATGTGCCGAGACGATGAACACGTCATGAACCAATCATAAAAAGGTGAGCGTCTCGCTCTTCGCTGCTTCTCCCCGCCGAAGAACTTGGGGAGGGAATGATGAGAGGGGGAATCTCGATGATTATTAACGGGAAATGGTTCATGGTGGGAATGATGAATCGAGTCGCAACATGAGGAAAAGTTGCGAATGCGTTAACCTGGATGACCGTGAGAAGTTCCGGGAACTGCTTCGAAAGTGGACTGAGACCGGTCCCGAGAATAAGGCACCAGCTTTGTCGGTTGGAGAATTCAGCGCCAAAGCAAGCAGGGAAGGTCAGACCGTCGGGGGAGAACGTGGGTCTTCTCCGAGAGGGACCAAGAAACCAGTAAGTGACCCACTCGGGCTCGTGTCTGAACGAGGACACCGAAGACAGTATCAAGGACCGAAGTAGCACTTTACACAAAACTCGCAAGACGACGAGCCGTTCGCTCTGCAGCCGATCTTGAAAGCACGGGCACCAAAAAGGAGCGTTGCGCGGAGAAAGATGGTTCACTCTCAGCAATAGGCTCGGAATATTGGGGAAGTGATTCAGCTCCTCTCAGAAGAATGCAGCTTGCTCCCTCACTCGCTTTCTCCCGAATTCGTCCCACGTCCGCCGGTTTGTAAGAGACGGAAAAACGTCCCAGAACAAAGCCCTTTTGTTCGCCGGAAGTACCGAGGAGGAGAAGATCTTCAATTTCATTCCTGTGTCTGTGCCGTAAGAGTTCAACCGCGCATTCTGATCGTCATTATCCGCCGAGTCCTCGCATCATCGTCTAAACCGAACCAGATGACCGTCCGGATATGATTCGTCTATGTATGTTCATCACTCGCCGACACAATTTCTGACAATCATCACTTGCTTCCACACCTTGGCTTCGACACGCTTCCCCTCTGACAACTGAGGGGATAATCATTCGCGAATCCACCAGTCCTATTTATTGGAATTTCCGCGCAGGCATACGTGTCTCGCGGTGAATGCCAAGCAGTTGAAGCACAGAGCACACCTGGCAGAACAAGTGACCATTGGAGCTCGAGGCACGGCTCAGGCTGGCGCACAGAAGAGAACATAATCACGTTAGCGTTTCCCTCGATTGACACACGGGCCTATCGGAGAGGAGGTCGGAGCTGCCAGAGACACCTTGCGGGGCACTGAAAAGACACACTACCACACACTTCGAACTTACATCAGACATTGTCTTGAAGCGGAGAAGCATCTCCAGATCGATAGACGACTGTGTTGAAGTGAGCGTGGCATGAACGAGGTGTTTGATCTCGTTCCATTGAGCTCTCCAACTCATATGGAGTCGACGGATCTAACCAGAGCTACGTTATCGGGTAGTCTGCATCGAAATTGGGAAACTTCGCCATCGATGAATTTTACTGAATACCCTCCCCTCAGGGTTGAAGGCGACTTTGGGGGGGGGGGGGGTTCTTTCACTGGCCGCATTTCCTACGATCCGATAGTGATTCGTGCGTTCCGGTGAGCAGTTTGGAGGTTGGCACTCGAGGCAAGTTCTCAATGTCCATTCCTCGAAAGCGGCTGAGAATTGACCATTTTGCGACCAATTAGGCTGAACTCGAACGAGCTCTGGAAATCGGAGCTCCGATCTGATTTCGGAAATTGAAAAACGATAGGATGGGTCCCCCGAGCATATATTTTCTTCATCGCATCAATTTTGACCGAAAAACAGCTGAGAACACGGAGGCCTCAGAATCTGGTCGTCTCAAGTACTTACCCTGTAGAACGGTAGGTTCTCTGAGAAATCAATTGGGCTAGAGCATCCATGAGCTCAACGAAGGATTCGCGGCTTACGGAGAAGGAACTGGCAATAGCGCCGGAAAAGGAATTTCGTTCCCCGAGAAGTATTCTCCCACTACAGCCTAAGAGCTCAGGTGATTTTTCGGAATTATTCCAACAATCTCTCAGGATTGATCCATTCCAGAGAGCATAGTCGAAAAATCACCTAAACTTCCAGGCTCTGGCCATAACCGACTTGCGACAGAAAAGTGACAAGTGGAGCTCGCGGACGGTACTGATGACGACGATGTGACCTAGTTACCCGAAATCCAGTATGCGATGAGCACGGTGAAGACCGTGCAACGTTTTCCGCTTTGATCGGCATCACGCGCAGTACAAAACAAGCCCTAAGAACTTTAGAAAAAAAAAGTGAGTGTTGCCCTCGTACGAGCAGCGGCAGGATGATTCGATTTTCCCGCAATGTTGCCAGAACGTGGCTGTAGAGATGAACTTGAAACGGCGACGATGGGCTGGAAGATGAGAACTCTCCCGAGCCCGATCGAGCCCTAGTCTGCAAGATGAAAACTCTCTCGAACCCGATATCAGCTCCGGACACTTCCAAGTCTGAGAAAAAGTTTCAATCGTAGTTGATCGTGATTCACGGTAGCCTTTGAGCGGATAGAATAGCTCTGACAAGATCGTGATTCTCCGTCTCTGAGTGATCCCGCTGGGGGTCCTGTAGATTTCCAGGTTCCCATTTGATGATTCGAGAGCGAAGAGAGAACGTCGTTTTGAGCATTCGGCTTGTTTGCTCGTCGAGAATGACTATCCGAATCAATGCCTCACTGGTTGACAACGTGCCGACAGACGCGTAGGACGAAACCACTCCGGAGAACGAAGTGAGCCGGAGAAACCACGATCGCCCGATTCCTCCCACTATCTGATGCATGGAACCTACTCGGGAGTCGGGAGAAGCACCAGCATTTGTACCGCAACACTCCAAACGGGCTCCACTCGAGCTGAAACTTCCCAGATGACGGTACCCGGTCATCGAAGTCAATGAGACAGGCTCGTCGAATAGCGTTGGAAGTAAGAAAAGTTCAGAATTGGAGTTCGGAAGTAGTTGTTGAAGTGAAACCCTCTCGGCACTTTATACACTTTACTGATTCCGATTGATTCCGTTTGTTCTCGTGGTGTGCTCCTGGGCGCTTCGACAGAGAGCGACTCGTGCTGTGTGCGGTCGGAAGTTTATCGATCATAAATAAAGGAGTGGAACGCGGAAGGCAGGAGAGAAACAAGGAAGGCCGCTGTGATGGATTGCATAGAACGTGCCCCGTTTGATAATATACCAAGCGGGGAACGAACGCACGGGATCGAGCCCGTTGTAACCGAGAGGGAAGCGGGGAAGAAAAGACCTCAACAGAACAGACAAGCATAGATGGTTCGAAGGGGGCAAAAGAAAGATCGGGGAGAACCCCAGCAATCCGATCGCTGAATATACGTAACGAAGATCGAAGTTGCCCCGGTCGGTTCGCCGTCCGACGAAGCCGGACTCATGCAACGTACAACTGTCAGAAAGATCCTCGAAGAGCTCAGATCGGAGTGGAGTCTCCTATTGCTGCGCCGGATTTATTCCCTCCGTCCTGCGACGATTCGGGTGACCAATGATGGGAATATCTGACAACCGTTTGATTAACCGCTGTTCCTCATTCCAGTCGGTTTGCATCCTCCCATTCATTCCGTAGTCGGATATGAGAGCCACATATTGTCATCAGCGCGAGTCCCGCTAGCGCTGAAGCGCCGATTTCAGTCGATACTCGACCTGGAATGGGCGTTCCTTCACTCCTGAGAGTGACATGAACCCTGCCACCTGTCTGTTCGATTCTCGATTCCGTGCCGGCTCTCGAAAAAGTATGACATCAGGAAAAAGGCCGACTGCCAACTCTCGGACATTCCTTGCACCATTTCCAGATCGGTGTTTTGGAAGCTACCGAGAAGCAGGAACCGTTGATACAGTGTCACGCAACGATTTACATCGTCCGCGGCGGACAACCTAGAGCTGGAACCGCGGGGGTGGGTCGCAAGATTGGATGATTCGAAAGAAAGGGAGATTCGGGCAGTCTTGCGCGGAGTCACCCGAACGGATCGCTCAGAGGTAAGGTAGTCCCACGACGTATTGATGAGATTATTTCTCAAAAAGCTATGAACTCTCCTCTCCGATCTTCGAGCTCGCTCACCCCGAGATAACCTCGTCGTTACACAAGCTCTAGAGGGATCCGTGTCCCGAGGACTGAGTGCCTCGAGGGTGAACAGGAGAACAATTTGAATTTCGATTCGTTCGCTTAAGGAACAGTCAAATATCCGACATGGATTCAAAAAGGGGAGTCTTCTGCTTTCCTCCATTCTCCCGTCTCTCTCCCTGCCGACCGGTCGGCTCGCAGTCAGTCAGACCAGGTTTTGGGTCTGTCTATCCGACAGGACGCCGTATGGCCTTGATAGCAGAGCAGGCTGATTTCAGCAGCGTTGTTTTTGGGGGACACCGATTTGACTCACACCAGAATCTGAGCTCGGCCTAATAGATGTTCAGCCGCCGCTGCGCCGGCAGGAGGCACTGCGTGGAGTGCTGGCCGGTCAACTCGCCCGTGTGTCCCTCTGGCAGCAAGGCCCCCGGTCCACGAGGAGCGCCGGCTGTCCCTCCTCATGAACGGCAGCAGTTCCTCTTCCATGAGCCGGCAGTGCCGTCAATGGTGTTCCAAAAATGGCATCCGCTGTCTCACGCTCCACTAAAGTTTCCGGAGCAGATTCTCCTGGCCGACTCCCCTCGGGTGCCCCGTTTCCCGTCCTCTTTCTTCTTTCGCCATTTCTCTCGTTCAGCCGGTAACAGGCTGGTGCCTGATGCCTCCGCGGCCGTTCAGAGGGGTATCGAGGCGTTGTTCTCTCATTTTTCACGGCTGCCTACCATCGCGGACGGTGCTCCAAGGAGGGGGGGGGGAGGAGCCGAGGCGGCTGCGGCGACGGCAGCAGGGGCGGGCGGGGGGTAGGAGTGGTGGCTGCGGTGGCCGCGGCGGTGCTACTACAAAAATGTCTGCGGCCTGTGAGGTGTCCCTCTTTAGCATGAAAGGGCGCCTCTCGTGCGTCTCCTCTGTGACCTGACAATATAAATGACCGCTCGCCATGCTTGCTCCAGGCTCTCTCTGAAGGCACAGCCGACCAACAAGGCGGCCTGCCTGCCTCCAGGCAGACGATCGATGTCAGTCTGATCTCCTGATATCAGCCAACGCTGTTTTTATTCCACCCGATCTATCCGACCCTGGCTCCGTCCAACGCTTACCGAGTCTACTGCCCGGGTCTCCGGTCTGTTCGCGAAGTCACTGAAGTCTAGTGAGGGTCGCGTGCTCGAGCAGCAACATGCAATCCCACGAATGTTGTGATACGTCCTGACATGCTATCCAACCCTGACAAACGTCGATGGGATCTCCTGATTTTTTGTCTGGAAATCCTCTGATTTTCTGCTCGATGCCCTTACTCCCCTCCCTTACCCTATTCCACAGGGAGTTCACGAAGAAGGAACGAAGAAGTCACTCGACTTGATGTACACGAGGAAAGGAGTTACCTCCAAGTGAAGGGCTCGTTTACTGCATCGGTGTACGCCTCGAGTTTCTTCCGAGGTGAGACAGTTGACACGCGAACCTTCCCGCGACTTGACAATCGCTGACGCCGTTGTTGAGACTTTCGTTGGTGATCTTGTCGTTGCCGCTTGGCTTCTTCCTCCCGAGTTCCGCAAAGCGACAACAGGTGACTGCGGTGGTTGCAAATCGCATCGTATTAAAGATCTCTCGTCGCGACGAGCAGTTTCGCATTCCGTCTGATCCCACGACCGTTGTGGCTGCTTCCCATTTTCCTACCGGGAATGTCGGGAGCGTAGTCGTGCGAGCTGGAAACGAGGCGGAGCGTTCGTTGGGTCTGGGATTCTCATCTGCGCACATTCGCAGCGAGGTCCCCGCAGAATGAGCTCAACCTTGCGCACCGCTTCCGCATTCTTCGTGACGTCCACATCCGGTAGGTTGTCTCGGACCTCTCGCAACAATCTGAGCGTCGGTTCGAGTCGATGCGTCGGACTCGAACCCAGGATTGCTGCTGTTCAACATCGGTGAACTGCAACGGATCCGAACAACGGAGGAAGCTCCGGCGCCGAGCTGAGACGAGATTCAGAGAGGGTTCCCGCTACTTCGCGAGGGAATCCTTGTACCCTTCCTCGGGAGCAACTCTCGAGAGGGTCGTTAGATCCATTCAGTTTTCTTAAAGTCAGGTGTCAAAGGTGCTCTCGCTCCGACAAAGAGAAATGAGATGGGGAGACATCCATTTCCGTGGTGGATTGGTGATTTGCTCACGGTCGGTCGTTTCCCCAAGATTCGCCTCAATAGACAGGGATCCCTCTCGTAAGCGAGTCTTCCCGACAACGGGACTTTGGCTCTCGCATTTAAACCTCTGCTTGTTTTCAAAATGCATGCGTGCTCTCGCTCTCCGAGCCTTCAGAAACTGACGCGAGCCACCGTGGGATCTCGAGTCGTTCTCGCGAGATCAGTGTTCCGGAGCTCTCGCGCTCGTCGCTCCTAATCTGAAGAGATGAATTTCGCAAGCGGACCGCCGACGTGGCGCCCCAATGCTCTTGTCACATGTCAGTGTCTCAGTTTCTTTGCTTCTTTTTCATTTGTGCTTCAGCCCTTCGTCCGGGAGAACAGTCCGAGATGTTGTTCCGTTTCGCCTTGCTTCCCCCGCTCGTTTACGGTCAGGGGACGACGCTTCTGATGATGTTCGCTGCGGGCTCCCGAGCCGACGTGCGGCTCGAATCCGTCCCTCTATCGAGCACATCCTACGTTCTGCATGTCTGTCTGCGTGACACGAATGACTTCACGAGGATTCGGCGTTGGAGAACAAGCCGACGCAATTGCCAAGTGAAGAGGGTGGTCTGCACCACGTGCGCAGATTTGCCACATCGACATCAGCTCACGTTCTCACTTCGAAAATGGTTTAGAGAGTTCCGATGTGCCGAGGGAGGAAATCGCGGGCATCGGAACCAGAGGTCGGCCAGACTCTGGTCGTCCTCGGCTGGACAAGAGTCTCTCGTGGAGCAGCTGCCCAGAGTGTTTGCGGCAAGACAGCAATACATCTAGATCCACGCGAAATCGTCAAAGTTCTCGTAACGCTCTTCACGATCGGAAACAGAGTATTTCCGTCGGGGGAGCGCACCGTTGTCCAGGTCATACGCCCAACCAGTCCCGGCACCATCCCGAAAGTACCACAGTTGCCTGGCTTCTTCCTTGCGAGTCGATTCCAGCGTGTCTAATATTTTTTCAGAAGCCATCAATAGCATTTGGAGTCGCTCCGGAACTTCTCGACTGGCGCTCTGCCCTTCGCTCATCTTCGAAAACCCAGAGCAGCACTTCCCCTTGAGATAGTGATATTGGGATGTGGAAACTCATTTTTGGAAAAGTTTCTTCGCTGAGTGCTCGTCATCAGAAGCCCTAGTTTCTCTCCCGCTTCGAGTTGAGATACTCCAGCGGCGGTGTTTCGTAAGAGCCCCTGAACTCTCTCGCGCCCTCAACAACTTTCAACGCATGTTCCGCCGAGTCTTCGCTTTCGTGGGCGCGTAGCCTTCCTCTACGCGTGTGAATTTTTTTCCACGCTCCCTCTTTTCCCGGTCGCGTTGGATTCTTCGAACCGTGAATGGGTTATTTGAGCATCTCAACGAAATCTATCGCCACCTTCAAAAGCACGACTTCGCTTCATTTCAACGTCAATCTCTTGTGGACTATGGCTTTGTGTATTTTTCTTGCTCCATTCTCACGACGCCTTCTATTTCTCTGATTCAGTTTTCATATTGTCTACCCGATGCCTCTGAAGCCCTTGCCGGGGAGGATCCCCATGAAAAGAGAAACCCGCTGGTCCCAACCCGGTCGGGGAAATGATCGCTGAGGGTGCTGCGAGTCAGAGACAGCAAGGGCATTACTATACATGAGATACCCCCGACTCATATGAATACACACCTGCAAACTGCATGTGGGGTCTCAGTTACAACGAGGCCCATTTCAATGTCTTTTGCGA